>CM077023.1:106460626-107710626 GCA_039090855.1 Macrothele yani
AGTCGAGTTTTCAGGAGCCCAGATTTTGCAACAAATACTTCAGAAGCAGAAATTAACACCTATGAACCCTGGTGGCTAAACCATTCTTTTCCAAACATTAGAAGTTATGTGAAAAATATTTTCCATCAGGTCTTGTATGCGTTACAGGAAGAATGTTTCAAATCAGAGCTTTAGGAGCAGAAATAACGCAGAAAACAACGCAATTTACCTTTGTGTCCCCTAGCGGAAAGTGTATGATTTACTTTAAAAATTTGGAATTTATAGGAAAAACATTTCGCATCGGAAACACTATCCAAAAAAGAAGGAATTTTTCAAATCGTACTCTTAGAAGTAGAGATATTGTCAAAAATAAGATATACATCCACGCCCCTGGCGTAGAAACCATGCACTTTTTCAAGAAGAAAATGTTACTAAAACGTTTGTCGACATGAGTAGTATCGGTCAACAAACGACGTTTTTTTCAATCGAGAATTTAGAAGCTCATATTTTGCTGCAAATACAACAGAAGTGGAAATTAAGATTTACGCCCCCTGGTGGCCAAACTATTTTTTTACAAAAATTCGAAATTATGTGCAAACGATTTTCCATCAGGAGCAGTATTCGGTGCAGAAAGAATTTTTCAAATAGGAGATTTAGAAGCAGAGGTGTAGGGGGAAAGCAATTTACCGCTACGCGCCCTAGCGGAAAGTCTATGAATTACTAGAAAATTTAGAAATTATATCAAAAACATGTCACACGGAAAACACTATCCAACAAAGAAGGAATTTTTCAAATCGGACTCCTAGAAGTAGAGATACTGACAAAAATATGATGTACATCTACGCTTCCTGGCGAAGGAAATGTGGAATATTTTAGGAAGAAAATATTCCGAAAAGGTTTATCGATGTGAGTGGCATCAGTCCGCGAAAGAATTTTTTAATCGATATTTTAGAATCTACGATTTTATGGCAAATACATCAGAAGCAAAAATTAACACTTACGCCCCATGGTGGCCAAAGTATTATTTACCAAAATTTTGAAATTACATGCAAAAGATTTTCCATCAGGAGATGTATCTGCTGAAGAAAAAAATTTCAAATCGGAGTTTTAGAAGAAGAGTTATCGGGGAAAATGTTATTTACTTTTACGCCACCCTAGTGGAAAATCTATGCGTAATTTGAAAAAGTAAGTATATCTAAAGTACTATTCGACATAAATGGAATCGAAAGATATGAATTTTTTTCAATCGGATGTTTAGAAGCAAATATGTGGAAAAAATGTATTTTTGAATTTGACATCATCTGCATTTACGCCCTCTACCGGCAAAATTGTACATCGCAAAAAAAAAAAAAAAACGAAATAAAGGATCATCACAAGCTTCGCAATGCAAAAAGAATTTTTCAAATCGGACTAATAGTTGCTGAGATATCGTGGGTACAAAGGGACGGGCGTACTGACGGACGGCCGGACGGACGGACAAACCGATAACAGAAGCACGATCTTTTTTTATAAAAGACGTGCTAATTAGTACGAGGGCTGTACCGAAAGTAATGCAAAAGTGGACATAACTTCCTTATTAACTTACAGAGGCCGTTGAATTTGCACATGTTGGTAGAGTATCTATTCCTCTTCACAAAGATACTACTCAAAATAGTGTGACGTGCCTGCCCCGCAGGACGCGCACTATTTAACATAAAAGCAGATAGCAGCGAGAACGAACGTCTGCGTAGCTCAGTTGGTAGAGCGACTTGTTCCGGAATAAGTGGTCTCGGGTTCGATCCCCGTGGTGGACCAAAAATGATGGAGGAATTTGCTTCGTTATAATGGCGCCCGAACTTCCCGGATGACCCGGCCGTTAAAGATCTCGCAGTGGTGTGATGTTCTTTCCACACCGCGAGATAAGAAAAATTAGAGAATCCCTTCTTCAGCGCTTCGAAAAATCAATGTGGGTGATGTTGCATTCCACACACCAGATTGACTGGGAGTTCTCAAGTGCACGTTCTTCAGCGGATGGATGCTTACAACGATACGTGATTCCCCGACTGACCCTTGGGCCATGCCGCGGCCCTCTTTCGGGGGGGGGGGGGTGGAGATGTGACGTGCCTGCCCCGCAGGACGCACGTGACATAAAAGCAGATAGCAGCGAGAACGAACGTCTGCGTAGCTCAGTTGGTAGAGCGACTTGTTCCGGAATAAGTGGACTCGGGTTCGATCCCCGGCGTGGAACAAAAATAACGGATACATTTACTTCGTTATAATAGTCTCAAGCAGTGCATTTGCGCCATCGATGAACCCAAATCTCGAATCCTCTTTGAAAAAATAAAGCTGTGGACTGTTGTACCCACTTCTTCACAGCCACTTTCACCTCGTCTTTGTCATCAAATGTTTGCCCCCGGACACTGTCTTTCATTGGACAGAACAGGTGGAAGTCGGATGGCGCCAGATCTGGGCTGTTCGGTGGATGGGGGACCACTGGCAAACACCAGCCTAATTTGCTCATTGCCTGATTTGTTACCAAACATGTGTGCGGTCTCGCATTGTCATGGTGAATGTGGATCCTTTTCATCAGATTCTTGTTCGGTCTCTTCCTCTTTATGGCTTCTCTAAGCTTCTTGAGTGTCTCAATGTACCGCTCGCTGGTCACGGTACGGCCACGTTCCAGAAAACCAAGGAGAATGACACGCCTGTCATCCCAAAAAGACAGTCACCATGACTTTCTGTGCTGATCGCCGGATCATTCTTCATATCAAATATCAGCATTTGAGGAACTGTGACGTATACCCTAATTTATCTTTCGTTTTCAGTTCCTTTTTCTATGTTAATTTGAGTTCGTTCTGTTCAGCACCTTTCAACCATAACGCGATATCTTCTCTCTCACACGAATACGGTTGGCAGCACAGGTCTGTGAGAGTGACGTATGCTTGTTGAGATAAAAACGGAACGATATACACTCTATTGACAAAAGTCACCGGAGATCCCTTCAAAAGCAAATGAACGGATCCGCTGCGTTGTTAAGGTGCGCGGTACAGCTGCAAACGGTATACAAACAAGCCTGCAGTTGACCGCGGTCATATCGCACTGTGAGGTTGAGTGCAAATGTCGCCGCGAGAGAGAACTGACTTTGAGAAAGGAAAGATTGTTGGGTGTTGTATTAGTGGGTTGTCCATAAGAGAAACCGAGAGGCGTTTAAACATACCCAAGTCAATTGTATTGTATGTACTGAATAAGTAAAAGACACATGGCGTGCCAGAAGCAGCAAAACATATCGGCAGACCAAAGAAAATGAAAGAAAATCGAAGCCTCAGGAGAGTCTTTACAGCTAATCGACGGAGTACTGCCCAAGACCTCAGTGTAAAGCTGTGTAAGCCGCCCCGGTGGCGCAGTGGTCTAAGGCGATGGCCTCTGATTATTCGTCCGTAAGAGGTCCGGGTTCGAATCCCGGTCGGGCATGGATGTTGTGTTTGTCTTACGGCGCTGGCTCTCTCCCTTCCCTCAAACCAGTGACCCTAAATTAGGGACGGGCGACTGCTTATAGCCCATTGAGTTGCTCACGGTGGTCGTTAAACCTCCAATCAAAAAAAAAAAAAAAGCTGTGTAAAAATTGTGGAACCTCGGTATGTACATGTACCATTCGCAGAAAACTTTATTCCATGGGTTACCGTGGTCGTGCGGCTGCTCATAAACCTTTCATCTCCACTCGGAATGCTACTCGTCATTTAGAATGGTATAAAGAACATTTATCGTGGACGGTAGATCAATGGAAACGGGTCCTATGGACTGATGAATCCAGATACACGATCCATCAGTCTGATGGCCGTGTGTGGGTATGGCGGAAGCCGGGGAACGCAATTTACCACAGTGTACCATTTGCAGAGAACTGCGAATGTTCCTACGGTTAGGTTTGGAGCTGGCAGTGTACTAGTATGAGGATGTTTTTTGTGGAATGGTCAAGGACCATTGGTTATCGTGGACAAACCTGTAAACCAACACGTCTACCTGAATATTCTGTACAATTTTGCCTTACCAATTCTGTGGCAATATTGTGAAACCGAGCCTTGTTGGTACCAGCAGGATAATGCATCGAGCCATAAAGCAAGGACTTTTGCTGCGAGTTTTGACGATAATTCCGTATCGTGTGTGGACTGGCCAGCAGAGGGCCCTGATCTTAATCCCTCAGAGTACCTCTGGAATGAATTAGAGCGCCGCATAAGAAGTTTGGAAGAAAGGCCTACTACTAAGCAACAGTTAGCGGCAACATTAAGTACTGAATGGAAGCGCATACCTATCGCTGTGTTCCAAAACCTTGTCGAAAACATGTCTCGAAGGGTCAGTGCATGCATTAAGGCCAAAGGTGGACCGACACCGTACTAATGTATGCCAATAAATGCTATGTTGTGTTTCTCGTCTAGGTGTTCCGTGACTTTTGTCAATATAGTGTATATATAATGTTTGAGAAGCAGCAGTATGTGGGATTTGATGGTGAACGGTAATGCTAATTGTGGATACGATGTTATTTAATTACCGTTTGAGTTATTTAAAAGTTGCATGTTGTGCTATATATATGTAAAAGTTACGACTAACGCTGTCCGGTTATAAGACGTGTTGGCTGAAATAAAAGGTAGATTAGCAAGTAACCTTTTTGAAGTTATTTGAGTGATTCCTGATTCAGTATAGGTGAAGTAATTGGTTTATGTAGTGTTCAGTAAGTCAGATACCCACAAACGCTACAGAACCCATCTGGCACACACCTTTGAGATCCATAACTTCTCGTGCAAACTGTTCTAAATGCACTACCTGACAGCGAAAATGCTACACCACGAAGACGTGAACGGAGCGCCATGCAAATTACAGGGCTGGTGCACACGTACAAGTTGTGTAAATGATTGCATTTCCAGGCCAATCGCATGAACGGCACGCGGAATATAAGCACACAACCAGCAAGTGAGGCCATCAGTCGAGACGTCGCGTCGTCACGGCCGCGAGAAGTGAGTGGTTCTGCTGCAACCATCTCTGGCAAGCAAACAATGCCGTTAATACGTCATCGTACGCGATTTCGTCAAACTTATGAGTTCACGAGAGGTGTCATCGTAGGCCTTCCAACCGCCAGATGGTCCTCGCGTCGTATTGTGGAAGAAACGCAACGTGGTGCCACAATCGTCAGTCGCATTTGGAGATAGTGGTCCTAGGAAGGATCTGTGCAACGTCGTAAGGGGGTCCGGAGCACGGAGACGGCCTTCCGAGCGCACCGATAGTCGCATCCGACGACATGCCGTAGTGGACCCTCAGGCCACAACGCGCGGGATTTTGCGAAGTGTATGGGGAGGCTTGGATGCTCCGATATCAACTCGAACACTGTCGTCCCGATTGTCTACGTCTGGTTTGCTCTCCAGCTGTCTGTTGTGAAGGCTACCCTTAACAACGAGCCATCGTCGTCACCGCTTAGCTTGGTGTCGCTCCAGAGCTGCGTGGGGTGCCGAATGGAACAGTGTAGACTTCAGCAACGAAGAGTGGTTCTGCCCCACCACGCATGATCGCCGTGAGAGAGTCTGGAGACGACGTGGCCAACGGGCAGATTCCTCCGTCATTGTGCAGCGCCACGCGGCCCGGTAACGTGGAATCATGGTGTGGCGTGCTACTACAGCTAATAGCCGCTCGCCGCTGTTAGGCATTACGGGCACATTGACGGCACCCCTCTATTTTGACTAGGTGCTGCTGCCCGTGACACTACCGTATCTGCAGGGCATCCCAAACGCCGGTTTTCAACACGATAACGCCCGGCGGCTTACTGCTTGAATAAGCCTGAATGCTTTACACGGTGTGCGGATAAGACGTGGCGTTTCTGTTATGTATAGCCCATCGAGCAACTGTGAGACACGACTGGACGTCGGTTGAGAACCCTTCCACTTCCGCAAAATGAAGATGAACTGTGGACTCGGATCGACACCACAAGGTCCACGATACCCCAGGACTCTGTTCGGACTCTCATTGCCTCGATGCCACGTGGGATTGACCGCTGTATCGCCCAAAATGGGGACCACACTCCTTATTGATCATCCTGTATATTCGGCCACTGGAGCCTAGTCTGTACGTTACAATTAAATCATGTGTTCAGGATCTACTTGGCTATCTGTGTGGGCAATTTGGTCTGTTTTCAAGCATTCCTTCATGGTGTGGCATTTTCTCTGTCAGGCAATGTATTTCCGGTAGTTAACTTCAGTTCCTTAACAATTTGCACGATACGAATTCACCGGTTTGGTATCCCCAGGTCCTCCGTTTTCTGGCACATTTCGTCTGTGGTCACTTCCACCGAGAGTCACTCGCGAGGGTCACGAGTCTGTTCCCCGTTTAAAGAAAGCAGCCCATCTTTTGACTGTGTCATATAAAGGTGCACCATCGACGTACACGCGGACTATGCGTTCGTGAATACTGCGTGACGTTTCACCGTCCTTCGTCAAAAATTCAATCACCGCTGAATTCCGCAATTTCATCTGTCGCTCATCCATTGTCACTTTACACACTTCAATACACTGTGGCGCCAACTCAAGTGCTGACACAGCTACGTGGCGTTTCTGTTATGCAACTGAAGGTTGATGCAATACCTTGCAATGCTTGTGTCAGCCGCGAACCACGTATGTAATTCCCACACATACTGTACTTGTTTTAGTAGTACAACCTTTGCTGGCATTTGAGAGGTTTACCATGGACAAAAAATATGCAGCATACACTCTTTGCCAAAAAAGCAACAAAACGAAAGGAAGCACCCAAAAGGAATCACCCAATCAAGATGAAAAGTGATATGTGCAATGTACATGTATAGGAAAGGGAATGATTGCAATTCCAGAGCAGTTGAGCCATTTATCCGGATAAAACAGCTACAAGAGTGGAACAAGTCAGTACGTTGTAGCGCCATCTCTCGCTCAGATGTAAGCTCTAACCCTTGCGTGACATAGACGCATACAGTTCATGGATACCCTCCTGAGGTATTGCATGCCAGATGGTGTCTAAATTGCGGATCAGTTAGCCGACATTCAGGGTTGGGCGTACATGGCGTCCCATGTGTCCCAATCCTGTTCCATAGGTGAGAGGTCGGATAACCGGGAAGGCCATGAACGGGTGTCCACATTGCGGAGACTGGCCTGGGAAAGCCGTGCCGTGAGTGGCCGGGTAGTATCTGGTTGAAAAATTGCTCGGTGATGCGGAGACAAGAATGGCAATACACAACATGTCGTAGAGTGTCGCCGACTTAAAATTGAGACGTGGGGGTGTTACAGAAGAATACAAAAAGTGTTTGGCTATCGTAGGAAGTGGCTCCTCAGACAGTCACTCCCGGTGTGCGATCCGTGTGCCGTTCCACGATAAAGGCAGGATCCGTGCGCTGGCCGGCTCGTCACCAGACACCTATCCGCTGGTCATCGGGGCCAAGTGCAAACCGTGATTCATCACTGAAGGCAACACGACGCCACTGCACACTATTCCACGTTGATCGGGCCCGACACCACTGCAACCTGTGCCGGCGATGCACGCTAGTCAGTGGTAGGTGGCGGGATAGCCTTCTCGAATGTAGTCCGCGTGCCATAAGTCGTCTGAAAACGGTCCGGATTGCCACCTATACCTGCAGACGACGCATCATGGTCACGGATAGTTGAGAGCGACGAATTAAGTTCAGTTCGTGCGCCTTTCAAGATCACTCTATCCTCGCGTTCTGTCGGCTATCCACTTCCCGCGTGCAGCTGGGTTGTGCCCTCTATGACACTTTGGCGCCAACATCGTCCGATTGCCATGTTGCTTAAACCCAAATGCCTGTTTATACGGCGACTTGACCGGCCGGACTCTCTCAGCCCATTTATACGACCTCTCTCAAATTCGCTCAACTGCGCTATTTTTGCACGAATCCGGCGTCAAGGCAACTCACAGTCCATGGACATTAATGCAAACGCAATCCGCTGTCACAATTGACCCTGTGTGCGAGCTTTGCTCTTGATATATCATCCTCGATGCGCGATTCCCCTGCGCTGTGGCGGGCCGTTATTTTGTGATTGCTCGCTATTTTTTAATTATTTTTATATTCGGCTTTAAGCTACTTACATGCGAAATTTCATCAGGATCGAACGAGACTTTCTTGAGGTGCTTCGTTTGTTTTTGGGAAAAGAGTGTATATCTCCTGATTTCCATGTTAGAATTGTATTTGACCTCTCTTAATTTGGATGATCAGGATGATTCACAACTCTTGGTTTGGAGCTTTGAACTGTTCTTGAAGTCTCCTAATTTACATGCATATCCTTATTTCTTTAAGCCACCGATCTTTCTGAACTAAATGGTGCTCAAAATGTTCTGCGATTCCTAAATCGAAATGTTCACATAGTGGCCGGGATTTGCGAAAGCAACGGGAAAACAATTCGTTTCCCCTCTCATCTTATCAGCACCGGCTGAGTGTCACAAATAAGCACAATGGACGAAACATTAGTCACCCCTGTCAGAACTTACCTAATAACGGATGACGGCGCCTCTTGCCTTGATCCTGTGTGGTAGAGACTCCACGAAGTTGTGGATGTATTGAACATCGATTTGTAGCTACTCTTGCGTCAATTAGTTCCGAAGATCGGCCAGAGTACGTGGGTGTCTCTTCCGGCGTTTCACCCTCTGTTCCAAATGATCCCACAGGTTTTCAATAGGATTTAAATCTGGAGATTTGGCGCGCCAGTCGAGGTGAGACAGTGTTTCTGATTGTTCGTCGCGCCCATCAGACACAGTTTTAGCCCTGTGCACAATTTTCGTCTTGAAAGACAGGAGTGGCAATGTGATGTTGCTGCTGGAAATGTAGGGCAAGGGGCAACACTTCGCCGTTCGGGATGTGTAGGTACGCGTGCTCGTTCAAATGCATCGTCACTGCAACGTGAGGGCTTGTTTCGTGGTACTAAAAACATCCCGAAAACATCACAGAACACCCTCCAGCTTTAGCAACACCTTCGACACAATCGAGATTAAAGGATTCATTGGGCCTGCGATGCACTCGTCGCTTCCAATCATTGGAGTACAAACAAAAAAGAGACTCATCAGACCAAAATACTCGTTTCTAATCCTCCACAGAAAGTTTTGGTTCCTCTGAGCCCATTGATAACGTGCGACTTTGTGACTTGCTGTTAGAAGAGGCCTCTTCCGTGATACTCTGCTCCAGATGTTCATCGCATGCAGCTCACATCGCAGCGCCCTTTCGGAAATCGGTTGGAGTGGACTTTCATTTTGACTGTTTGGAGCAATTGTTGCCTGGTTTGCATACGATTTGCAGTTACTAGACGTGAAACATGGCGGTGGTACATGCTGGTGAGAATCGTTCTCCGGCCGCAGTTGTGTTGCCTATTTACATTTGACTACGAACTACACCACTATTTGTAGGCCCGCTGGACAGTACACTTCGACACACCAACAAATTGAGCGACTTCGTTCACTTTGTGTCCGTGGGCACGTCCAAACACGATGGATCTTCTTTGCCACCCTGTCTTACGACCCATATTGAAGACTAAATTCAACACACTCGTTGCTCTTCACCACTGCACGAGACAGAAACGATCCTGTAGGCCACGTCAATGCTCTTTATCTCCCAACAATGTTATCACAGTGTCCTCTGTGCAACTGGTAACTTCCTACCGTTAGAGGTGACTACTTTGTTCTCCGGTGTGCTTAACAAGCGACCCCTTCAAGTTGTGTATTGTCTGCTCCATGACCCAAAGCATGATAAGGAATGATAAGCATGATAAGGTGCAACTGGTAACTTCCTACCGTTAGAGGTGACTAATTTGTTGTCCGGTGTGCTTAACAAGCGACCCCTTCAAGTTGTGTATTGTCTGCTCCATGACCCAAAGCATGATAAGGAATGGCTAGTCCCCCTTGGCATGTACATCATGCCACTGTGTTAAAACAAGTGACTCAAACATCTTCCCTATCTTAGTTGCCATTGTCATAGACTTTTAGCCGGTAATCAGTCAGAAAGAATTAGTGTCTATTATCACCCCAAATGACCACTTTGAAAAACAAAGCTAAGGGAAAGCAAAACTTTCTGATGCTTAAGTACACTCATCTCTAGCCATGTCCACCGCATTTCTAAGACAGGGAATATATGCGTTCGAGATTATGTCAACCCATTTTACTAACCCGAGTTAACTTGTTCCAGCCTGTGTGACTTACCTGCCAGCAGGACGCACACGACATAAAAGCAGATAGCAGTCAGAACAAACGTCCGCGTAGTTCAGTTGGTAGAGTGACTTATTCCGGAATGAGGGGATCCGGGTTCGAATCCTGGCGTGGACAGAAATGACGGAGAAATTTACGTCGTTATAATGGCGCCCGAACTTTCCGGATGATCCGGCCGTTCAAAATCTCGCAATGGTGTGATGTTCTTTCCACACCGCGAGATAAGTAAAATAAGAAGATCCCTTCTCCAGCGCTTCGAAAAATAAATGTGTGTGACGTTGCATTCCACACACCAGATTGACTGGGAGTTCTGAAGTGCACGTTCTACAGCGGATGGCTGCCTGCAACGATTCATGGTCACGGCTGACCCGTGGGCCATGCCCCCGGCCCTCTTTCGGAAAGGGGGATGTGACGTACCTGCCAGCAGAACGCACACGACATAAAAGCAGATAGCAGTGAGAACAAACGTCCGCGTAGCTCAATTGGTAGAGTGACTTATTCCGGAATGAGGGGATCTGGGTTCGAATCCTGGCGTGGACAGAAATGACGGAGATATTTACTTCGTTATACCTGTTAAAGGATCAAGGACTCCTAATTGGATAATGGACTATGTTGGATTAAATAGTTTTAACGTTGGTCCACGGTTCACAACTCCTGACTTTAATCGATCAAACGTTTTCGATAACTTGATAAGTGAAATACGATTTGCATATGGTGTTAATAAAGAGCTTTAAGTATTCTGTAAGATTTATGAGTACCAGTGTTACACTGTAGGCAATCTCACGTTGAATCTCTCAATTAACCCTTTCGAACATTCCAAATTGTACTAATACCTATTTGCTGCTCAATGAGAAAAGAGCATCAGAATGGAAATGTAAAGATGAAAAAATATTCTAAAAATATGAATTCTCGTAAATGAATTGTTTTGATACAAAACCATTAATTTTCTGTTAAATGGAAATTATCTTAGCGACGTATTAAAAACTACATTTTCATATAAAGAAAGGAGATGGCGTTAACTATCATGTCTTGGAAAAGGAAATTTGATTTTTTTAGAATATGGGTCCAGTATCACTTAACTCAGACTGTTTCTAATACACGATCGAGTCACATTATTGTGACCACCAGCTAATATCCAGAGTAACTAGAGTGTGCAGCGCAGACGGGAACTAGAAGTGCTTATAGTGACTCAATAAGGTGCTGGAAGGTGTTCACGAGTATGTGGAGCCATGCTGACTGCAGTGCCTCTGACAGCTGCTGGAGGGTACGTGTTGGAAGATCCAGAGAGCGAACAACATGATCGAGGTGGTCCCACAGATGCTAAATTGGGTACCACCGATACGTCGAAAAAAATCGAGCGTTTTAAGAAATATTATTAGTTACTTGGGGTTGAATTGGTGAGCAATCACCACTATACTGAACAGGGATTTTACCCACAGATATGCCCATTCCCTGCTGCAGATGACAAAGTGTGAAATCTTCGGCTTGTCAGCAAGACATCGTGGTTCACACCGATACATCGAAAGAACATCGTGGTTTCCACAGATACATTGGGAGTTTTAACAGATATTACGTTACTAGATGTTGCATTGTGCAATATCTCTATTACATTAAACAGATATTTTACAAATCGATATCCCATTCATTGCTGCAGATGGAAAAGTGCGAATTCTACAATTTATTAGCAAAACATCGAAACATGGAGGTTCCCACCGATGCATCGAAGAAACATGGAGGTTTTCACGATGCATTGAGTGTTTTAACAAATATTATATTAATGGATGTTGAACTGGTGAGTATCTCTGTTACATTAAACAGAGATTTTATAAATCGATATCCCATTCATTGCTGCAGACGGAAAAGTGCAAATTCTTCAATTTATTAGCCAAACATCGAAACATCGAGGTTCCCACCAATGCATCGAAGAAACATGGAGGTTTTCACGATGCACTGAGTGTTTTAACAAATATTTTGTTAATGGACGTTGAACTGGTGAGTATCACTGTTATATGAAAGAGAGATTTTGCAAATAGCTTACCCATTTACTGGTGCAGGTGTAAAAGTGCAAGTTCTCAGTTTATTTGCAAAACATCGAGGTTTACACCGATGCATCGAACGAAAATAGAGGTTTCTACTAATACATCGAGCGTTTTAATAAATATTATTACCTACCCGATGTTATTGGTGACTAATCACTGTTATATTGAACAGAGATTTTGCACATCTATTGCGTATTTACTGCTGAAGATTGAAAACAACGAATTTTTCAGGGTTATTAGTAAAAACATCGAGGTTTTCACCGATGCATCGAAAATTTCCACCGATACTATCGATGCATCGATGTTTTGGGGAATGAGTAACCACCGATGTTGATCATCGATGTTACCCTCCGATGTGCCCATCCCTAGTCTGCGTACATCCAAAGAACAGTGCGGAGGAGCTCCATCTTGCTGGTAAATGATGTCTTCAATATCCGGGAGTTGTGAAATTGAGAATTGTTCTAACATGTCCAGGTGTGTTACGCCAGTAATGGTTGATTCAGCGAGGAAAAAAGGCCTATCACTTTGTCTTCGATTGGGCCAGTCCATACATTAGCCTTCGGGCTGTCTCTCTCGTGTGCTACGGCCACATGGGGATTTTTTGCGCCCCAGATTCGGCCGTTATGTTTATTTACTCTGCCAGAAACATGGAATGTCGACTCATCGCTGAAACAGATCTATGAAAGTGGTGTGAGGTCTTCTTGTTGTATTCAGTGTTTGACAAGATTTTTCATTACATGAGACACCTGGCGCCATCTATTATCTAACTTAACAAACTTTAACACTTGCCGCGTCTCTTGACGTTTAAAGCAAGTTTTTTTCTATAGTATTTTTAATAACATACTGAAGTTGTATACTTCATTTATAGATACCCTGTATAACTAAGGAACAAAGGTATAATAACTTTTGTTTATACGAAGGCTGTCAGAAAAAGAATGGGGCTGCAGCTGTAGCTAGGCAACGATGGGACGTACATTAAAATGGTAATGGTACATAAAAAGATCGTTGTTGCTGAGTTGGCGTGGCAAAAGGTGTCGATAGGTGATTGGCAGTTCGGCAGACAGAGTATGGGAAGTGAAGTCATATTCGATTTCGACTGCGTGCTTAAGGACTGCGATAAGAGAAAAGGAGTATGCTGCGTTGTTATCGTTTTTACAAAACAGCCACCGAGGCGTAAGAAATGTTGATGGAGCATAAGAGGAAAAATCTTCTACCTCGTGCAACAGCATTTTTAGGTGGTTTAAAGACTTTTAAAAAGTCTGTCAATCAACAAGCAAGAAAGGTGGGCCAAGATGCCCGGCGACGGTTGTTACTGGTGAAGCAATCAACACTGCTGGTGTTATTGTGCGAGAAGATCGTCTAGTGACAGTGATGCAATTGGGAGAACAACTGGTATTGTCCCACGGTAGTGATTATGTGATATTGCGTGATCATTTGCATATGACACGCGTGTGTGCAAGGTGAGTTCCACGTTTGCTAACACTCGAATAGATGCAGTTACGCGTTGATGTCTGCCGAAGTTTGAGGAGCTCGGCAATGTTTGTCCTGGAAACCATAATAACCGAAGATGAATCTTGGATTCATCATTATGATCCGGAGTCAAAGATACAAAGCTCTGTGTGGGAGTTGTCCCACACACAAAAAGGATAAAGCTTGTGTGTTCCGCTGGCAAAACAATGATGTTCACATTCTTTGATAGTGTCGGGATGATTTATAAACATACCGTACCACCTCGTACGACCATCGCAGGTGCTTATTGTCTCACTGTTCTGCGATATTTGCGGGAGCATATCCGAACAAAAAGGGCCTACTCGACACGCAGGAGGGTGGTCACTTCAAGATAATGCCAGGCCCAATGTGGCCCATGTCGTAATGGTATACCTACAAAAGATAACATCTCCTGCATGCCACATCCGCCTTACAGCCCGGTCTTGGCCCCTTGTGACCTTTTTATTTTTATTTTTCCATTGTTGAAAAATCTTTGCTGGGTTCAGCGCTTTCCATCAGAAAACTCCGTTACCAAAATGACAGAGTCGATTTGGAAGGCACTGTTAAAAGATCGTTTCTCTCACGTGTTTCAAAAATATCATAGGTGATGGGACAAGTGCATTTCAGCTAGGGGTGCATATTTCGAAATGGACCACAGTCACCTTACCACTGACTATAGCTCCGTTGGTACTTTAGAGCTTGTAACGAGCCTGCACCGCAGGACGCACATGAGATAAAGGCAGATATCAGTTAGAGCACATGTCCGCGTAGCTCAGTTGGAAGAGCGACTTACTCCGGAGTGAGAGAATCCGTATTCGATGCCCAGAGTGGACAGATCTGTTTTTTCACAAGCTACAGCTTCATTCTTTCCTGACAGCCTACGTAAAATCAGTAAATAACAAAATCTGGAAGAATTGCTTTAGAAATGTTTCCTGCAATATTTAGATGAAAAGATAAAATGGCTACAAAAGTTGTTTGTATTGCACGTATAGGTCTTTTGGAAAAAGGGAGCTCTGTAAATTTTGTAAGTCTAACTACAAGGCACCAGTTTTTTAAAGAAAAAACCAAACTTAAAGAGCAGTGGCTTATTTATAAGTAAAAAGAAAAACAATTACAGCACTTATGAAATGGTTGGCAGCGTGTCTGTTGAATGGTTTTTTATTCATGAATGCAATGGAGTTGTCAACGAGTCTTTTGGGCCTTGCTCTTAGTGATTGAAAAAAAGGGGCAGTGTTTCTCTTCTGCAGTTTGTTAGGATTCCCAAGTCATCGCCGCCCACTGATCTCTGTATCTGTGAACAGAATATGTTTCTGCTAATTATATACCTGTCGTTCTACTTAATGTCGCACTTAGTTAAAAATGAGTTAAAATATGATAAATGGCCTTCCTATTTGAGTCATCATAGCTCTGCCACTTACTTGATCTCATATTTGTTGCACTAAATATTTAGCATAAAGTATTAGTTGAAAAGGACAAATATAAAATAAATTAATCGGCTTAAATAAAACAAAGCCTTTTAACATGAATTGCTGAAGTCTTTTTGCGTAAGCACGAGTTTTCGCTGAACTTATTCATATACATAAATATGTCTTGTGAAACAATCAGCGGACATACTGTAGATTTACTTTGAATGTCACGACGCAGGAAATGTTGCTCAAGTGCACTGTTTTGTGCATGTTCGTTTGCATGTCTGTCCACGCAGTGTGAATCTTAATTACCTTAGTTTGAACAGTCTTTAATTTATGAAATTTAGGAGTTCAGCGACACAAAGCAACCTTTGATGTTATACTTCCTGCGTATTTATCTTTGCTTTTGTGTTTTATCCACAGCTTTAGGGATTATTTTCATAGCGACAAAAATTTAAAATGTGCAGTTACACCCTCATGATTACGTGTATACTTGAGAACTTCATCGCATGGAAGAAAATGGTTCTCCAGATGTGTGGGCCTGAGAGATGATATCGATCTTTTCTATGCTTATTGTGCTTGGCGCTCATTACGCACACTTAATCCATACAACTAAACAAGATAGAAATATCAAATAATGTGACTAAATTATATAGATGTGTTGATTTGTTATTATAATTGAAGAACCATTATAAAAATACGGTTACTAAAGTCGTCGTGCGTGAAGCGTTAATACACGTAAAACAAAATGCAACAAAATATTTCCTTCTCCCACTCGTTATCTGTCTTTGTTGCTGTGTGACAAAATGTATGCGGGAATTAGTCAAGTGTATTAAAACATACAGTTGGTAATGGTAAAATAAAAATTAAACTGAATTCGCGGTTTACACATCACAAACAAAATGTAGTCTCAGCTGATCTTTACTAATCATTAAGGTTAACTGCACCATTTTGTTCTTCCTGTCATTATGTGCTCTGCAGCCATTCTTGTCATCGGGGCATAAAATCAGAATGTTCTCTCACTTACCAACCGATTGTAGACTGTAATACACTGGATTAAACCTCAAGCACAATTTTAATAATTACAATCAATGCAGAAATAATAACACAGGTTTGCGATGGGAAAATTATCTGAAAAATGCTCACACTTTTTCATAGATTTTTGACTTCAGGAGAAATAGTAAACAAATTCGATCACATACCATTTTTCTACAAAATAAGAATTTAATTTTGCTATATGTTAATTCGTCTGTTCTTACGTATAAAACAGTTTTCTTGATTTTAGCTCCTTTGTTTACCGAATTTACTATCATTTAATAAATCTACTGTGAAAGGTTTATGTCCACACACACACACACACACACACACACACGCTCACACACAAAGATACATTATGGTCAGTAAAACCTTGTTCGTACTGAAATAAAGTACCGCAGTTTACGTTGTTCGGCGCAACTATTGTGTTGTCGGAAAAGTCAGGACGTATTTTAGCCATGTTTTGCACAGGTCATTTATTGATAGAAAGAACAAAGATCAATCAATGATATAATGCCCGTTTTGTTCGATAACCTTTTGCCATCTTTCAGTGAGCTTCAGAATGCCTCGTTCATAGAAGGACCTGTCTTTCGTGGCGAAAAACTCTACAAGGTGCTGACTTACAGCCTCATCTGAATTGAACGTTATACCACGCAAGGACTGTTGAAGAGAGCGAAACAAGTAGAAGTCTGACGGAGCAAGGTCAGGCAAGTATGCTGGGTGTGGCAACACATCCCACCCAATCTCCAATAATTTTTGGCGGGTGATCAAACTTGTGTGTGGTCTCGCGTTGTCGTGATGGAACACAACACCTTTACGATGAACGAGCTCTGGAGGTTTCTGGATGATGGATTCGTTCAAACTGTCCAATTGCCGACAGTAAACATTCGAATTGCTTGTTTGGTTCCGTGGTAGGAGCTCGAAGAACACGACGCCTTTAAAATCCCACCACACTGAGACCAGAATCATCCGCTGATGAATGTCTGCTTTGGATGTCGTTTGAGGAAAAGCAGCACGTCGGGACCAAGACCGTTTGTGCAGCTCATTGTTGTACACAATCCACTTTACGTCACCAGTTATCAGTCGCTTCAAAAAAAAGGATCGTTTTCCTCATGTTTAATGAGCATATCGCAGATGTTTATACTCAGCCGTCAATTGAGCTTCTTTGAGTTCATGAGAAACCCACACATCGAGCTTGCTTACGTATCCCAACTTCTTCAGGTGATCGTGAACGCATGAATGATGGATGTGCAATGTGTCTGTAATCTCTCGTGTGGGGGAAACGTGGGTTTGACTCGATCAATGCCTTGATTTGGTCGTTATCAACCTCGGTGGGCTTTCCGGACCGAGAAGCATCGTTGAGGTCAAAATCACCAGCCCGAAATTTTGCGAACCACCGCTGGCACTGACATTCTTGTAGAGCATTATCACCGTACACTTTACGCAACTTTCACAAGCTTGACGCGCGTTCTTCCCTTTACGGAAGTAAAACAGTAAAATATGGCGAAAATGCACAGTTTGGTCTTCCATCTTCAAGTTGATGTCAAATCTCTGTAAATCAACCAACTCGCTCACTATGCCTTTTAGACTGCAGCTAGAACTGGCACCTGTCCAATGCTATAGCGATAACAGAGATGCGCATGCCTCTAGTACTTCCAAAACCACCCAACCGCCATCGGGTGCCAAAATACGTCATGCCTTTTCCGACAACCCAATAAGGAAGATCGACTTACAGTCGCTTGGCTTCCGCGGGTTAGGAGGAAAGTGTGAATCCAAGTGGTAGCGGATGGATTTACTGGTGCCAAACGATCTAGTTTACTTTTTACAGTGCGAGAAAGGCCTGAGTGACAGTGAGTGGTTGTGCCATGAGTCATCATTATTCCGCTTTTATCCAGTTTGTCAGCCATGATTTAACATATTTGACAAGCCCTCCCTTTTCTGTTGCTTCTGGGATAAAAACAAACGTTACTCAGCAGGGCAGTGCACTATTTTCCAGTCATCCGATGTTCAACTTGCATGACCTTTGCACCAGGCGAGTCTTGTGCGCCGATTAACCGTGTTTAGGAAACAGTGTCGTCTGGGCCGTCTGCTGTTATGCACGGTCGAGTCACATTATTGTGACCACCAACTAATATCCAGAGTAACCACCGTGTGCAGCGCGGACAGCAGCTGGACTAATTGGGAGTGACTCAGTAAGGTGCTGGAAGGTGTTCACAAGTATGTGGAGCCTTTCTAACTGCAGTGCATCTAACAGCTGCTGGAGGGTGTGTTGGAGGATCCATAGAGCGAACAACACGATCGAAGTAGTCCCACAGATGCTCAATTGGGTTTTAGTTTGAGGAATCAGGGGCCAGGGAAGTAATTTGATGTCTTCATTGTGCTGTTCCAACAACTCTCGGACATTTCGTGCTGCGTGATACGTCGCATTGTCGTTCTGGAAGATCCCATCCACCCCCAGGGAAGACACTCAGCATGTATGGGTGTGTGTGGTCTGCAAGGATAGATTCATAACGAATTCTGTCCATAGTGCATTCCGCACGTATGAGAGGGAATGCCACGAAAATGTTCCCCAGACCATAACGCTGCCCCCACCAGCTTGTGTTCTTCCAGCAGTGGTTGAAGAGTGTTTGTTCTCCGATGTTTCTCGCCTTATACACCAATGTCCATCCTTTCGATGAAGCAGAGAACGTGACTCATCGGAGAAGGCGATCTTTTGACAATCAGCGGAGGTCCAATTCCGATACTGCCGTGCAAATATAAGAGCCTTTTCTGCCGATGCACCTTCGTTAACATAGGTGCAGTGACCATCCGTCGGCATCGGAGCCGCATACGCAGCAGGGTTTGCGTTTTAGACACATTTCCGGTAACCCCCTGGTTCATTCGGTCAGTGAATTGTTCAACTGTAGCTTATCGATCGGCCCTCACGCACCTTCACAGCCAACGCTCACCTCTCACATCAATGGCACGTGGTGCTCCGCAGTTGCCGCGTCGCTTATTCGCAGTGGTGCCATTTCTCCAATCACGATACACTTTAACCACAGCAGCCCGCAAACAGTTCACAAACTGCGCTGTTTCAGAAATACTGCCACCCTTGGACAGAAAGAAGATAATCATCCCTTTTTGCAAATCTGATAAATCGCTACTTTTTTCCATGACAGCAACTAGTGACATGTTTTTCAGAATGCGTACAGCACACCATATATATTCTCCAAGTCAGCTCACGACACGTGCCTTCTTTCATTAGCTACGCGCTGTTGACATCAAAGGTAGGAGGTAGTAACAATAAGTGACTCGACTGTGTAGCTCATACGTCCGAGTGCGCGAGGCATAGTCCTGGCACATTCTGTTCCGGGTTGACCTCTGTTGTATTGAGTAGTCCACTGTTTAACAGTACTGCGTCTGTTGGTCTGTACGAGGCGTCGGACATGGCGTTCACCTCTCTTACGAACTTTTCCCTGTCCTGTGCAGTTTTGCTTCCGTTTGTTGTTTAAGCATTTTTCCGGCCCTGATACACTTTAACTAATGCGGCTTGCGTACAACCCACCAGTTCAGCTGTTTCGGAAATCGAGGCAGGCGTTCTCAGAGTTTTAGCAATCTGTCCATTCGCAAAGTGCGATATATTATTCTGCGTACTTATCACGCTCCGAATTTTACTACCTAGTGTTCCACTCACATCTTATATATGCTATGTCGCTGGAGTTATCGCGCTCTCTGGGAAATCACGTAGTCAACGGGCTGCTTCCACTTTTGATAGGGATGGTCATAATTCAGTGTTCACTCGGTGTATATTCGTACACTGGTGTGCAAAAATTAAGTACGAAGAGGAAAAATTAGCATAACAGCGGAACGAGCAGGCAGAACGGACCACCGAAAGACCACTCAGGAGATAGACTACGGTCCGGTACGGTAGGACATGCGTATATATGCAGCATGACGTAGGGGGGGGGGGAGGGAGTGTCGGAAGGGTATAAAGCACACGGGCGGTGTACGCTTAGCAATTCGGTGAAAGCTATTGCATGGTGTACATCGGTTTGTACGACGTCGAGTTGCTGCCACCGTGTGATATGGCCAACGGGCAATCCAGTAGACGACATCTGGATGACTTTACCCGAGGTCGCGTCATTGGGAAGTTGGAAGAAGGTCGAAGTGTGACTAGGGTTGCCGAGCAGTTCGGGATCGCTCACAGCATCGTTTCACGAGCTTGGAGAGCATTTCAAACGACAGGAACAGCTGTCCGAGAGTTTAGCAGTGGTCGTCCACGAGCAACCACAGCGGACAACCCTTATATTATCCTACAGGCGAGAAGATACAGACAGTAGACAGCGGGATAAATCGCAAGGCACATGCAACAGACAACTGGACGTCCGTTATCGCGTTCTACCGTGGCCAGGAGGCTGCACAAAGGTGGTCCATTTGCACGACGACCAGTACGGTGTGTGTTATTAACGCCTGCTCATCGGAGACGGCGGTTTCTGTGGTGCCAGGAACACAAGAACTGGACACATCAGCAATGGGGTCGAGCTCTCTTTACGGATCAGAGTCGATTTAGTCTGACGAGCGATTCTGGACATATACACATCTGGAGAGAGCAGGGAACACGCAACCACACTTCCAACATCATCGAAAGAGACCGGTTTGGAGGTGGCTGAGTTCTCGTTTGGGGGAGGTATCATGTTTGGTAGCCGTACTGACCTCCACATCTATCAAGGAGGTTCAGTCACTGGTGTCCGCTATTGTACCTAGGTTCTCCTGCCTCACGTGCGTCTGTGTAGAGGTGCTGTGGGTCCTGAGTTCCTCTTCATGGACGACAACGCTACACCTCATCGTACAGTGGCTGTCGCAGAGCTGTTGGAGAGTGAAGATATTCAACCCATGGATTGGCCCGCAAGGTCCCTTGACCTAAATCCAATCGAACACGTGTGGGACCTCCTCAGGAGACGCTTGGCAGGACGTCACCAGCCGCCAGCAACGATTCCGCAGCTGCGATTGACGCTACAAGAGGAATGGGCCGCGATGCCTCAACAGCTCCTAGACAACCTCGTCCTCAGCATGGACAGACGTTGTAAATCCTGTAACTCAGTCAGGGGTGATCATATCCCTTACTAAAGACTGGATTTTTCTTGGCAGCCGCCTGTCACATGGACGTTTCTGTCTTCTGTCCAGTTGTGCTCAAAGCTACCTTTTCAATAAAGTGCCTTTGTCTCTTTTGGATTCCTTGTTTGGACGGTTTTGCTCACTTGTCACATATTAGTACATCTTGGGGATCTTATGGTATGATTTGAGTCAATGTGGTGCACTTCTGTCCCTAATTAAAAACCGTCTCGTCCCTAATTTTTGCACGCCAGTGTATGTGTAGTGCGACACACACTCATGCGAAAACGCTGACAGGTGTTATGATTTCTCAAATTAGAATTTCATTTGATAATTATCCTTAAGAAATGTTCAGCTGCAAAATGAAATTATTCGAACTCATCATCATGTGCGAGTATTTAGCCTTTTTCCAGTACATATCAATTTAAATTTTTAAATTATTTCTCTGTACCACAGATTCTGCTCTTAAGTTTTAATAAAATAGCGAAACATCAAGGTACCCGTCTGCATGAAATCAGTGAATTATTTTTAGAAAAAATCAATACAGAAATTCTTGTCTTGTAGACACTGATCTAAAAACGGTTTTATCAGCTATAGTGTTGCTATTTGACACAGGACAGATGCATCGAGAAGAAGATACAAAGGATCAAATCTCGTTTTTTTTACAACGCCCAAGTTGTCGGATATTTTATTTATTTTTGTTGTTACATGCTCTTAGAAGAAAAGAAAAAAGAAGAAGAGTGGGGAAAAATAGAATTTGACACTACTTAAATGATGAACATAGACTGTAACAACAGGGAAGACAAGGGAAAAGGCCGAAATGGCCTGACGTAGGCCCTATACTCCCCGTAGAAGAAACAAATGAAACAACAGGTAGACACATCAAGTCAGACAATCAGAAGACGTTTCGCCAATCTTTTCCCCCTTTTTTTTTTTTAATAATTGAAGAATATAGAGTTTGAATTTTTTTAAATAAATTAAAATTGTGTAAGTTAGTCAGGTTGCTAGGTAAAGAATTCCAGTATTGAGGGCCTCTGTAATTTAGAGTAAGTTTAATTGATTCCGTTTTTGGAAAAATACGTTGTAATTGTAGTTTATTCCTTGTTTCATACGAATGTGCATGTGTATTAAGAAATATGAGATCTGAATATAAACTATATTTAATTCGTTTGAACATAATTTTACCAAGATTAAAATAGTATAGTTGAGTAATAATAAGTATATTATATTTATTAGGATATGCTTTTGTTCTAAAATCTATTAAAGGTCGATTATTAGGATGTGATTTGAGATCAATGAGTCTGATAAATTTATTTTGTAGAATTTTTAATTTTTAATATTATATTGTGTCGTTTGTCCGCATGATAGTATGCAGTAATTAATATGAATTTGAAATAGAGTGTAATACAATGAGATCAATGTTTTAATTGTCACATTAGTCAGGATATTACTCACCATACCAATATTTCTCGATAGTTTAAATAAAAGAAAATCAATATGTTTATTCCATTTGAGGTTAAAATGCATAGTAGTTCTCAGGTACTTGAAAGAAAGTACTATATCAATTTTTTTATTTTTAAGGGATATTTGCGCGTTTGGTGTTAAAGGTTATAACGTATTAGAAAAAATCACTGCTTTAGTCTTATTAACATTCATTATTAATTCATTAGAATTTAACCAGTCAGAAATAGTTTGCAACTGTGTATTACATTGTGTCAGTATTTCACCTAAGTTCTCTCCTTTTATAAGAACACCTGTATCATCATACATAAAATTGCATTAGTATCTGTCACGTGATACAGTACCAGTAGGTATATAAGCGGCACAGTGGAGAGAGTTTTAAACTCGGGCCGCGGATGGCCTAGTGGTCAACGTTCGGGACTGCCACGGGGGAACCTCATGTTCGATCCAGGCAGGTACGAACGCTCGAATCACTAAATGTCCACCGTGCGTCTGATGGGCATGTTAAGCCGTCGGACCACGGGTATTGGCCCCCTGGTAATAAATAAGGGCGTCTTCCTCTCCCTTTCTACTTCTTTTTCCTATCGGGCACTCTAGCCCAAATCTCCAAACTTCCTATTTCTAAGGGTTGTTTAAGACCTGTGGTCAGACACTCCCGTCCTAAAATCCCCACATATGATATGATATGATCTGAGTTGGAAACTCCTGAAAAAAACAGGTAGACCTTCGGTGTTATTATCTCAACTCTGTAGTTCCATGTCCTTCCATTGGCGCGCTGTTCTACTGAGGTCTTCGTAATCAACCTTAGTTCAAATTGTTGCAACGAGCCTCGATGGAAAATTTACCTCTGGGTCTCCTGCACTCTGGGACCGATGCACCAACACTAGCTGCTTTACTTAGATTATGTCATGTTTAGCATGTTTCTAGTGCATTCCTTCTTGGAAAACTTATTTTAAGTGGTGCACTGATTGGTTTCTGGGATAATGCGTCAGTTGGTCGAGTTCCCAATTTTTATATGTACAGGAGTTTATCAAAATAATCGAAACATAAGATAGTACAACTATACTAGTTATCCGAATTCATTGGCGTAAATAAAATCAAGGTTTTCAAGCTTTCGCACATCAATCAGATGGCTTTTTCAAGGATGGTAGACAGTAGACTGGCAGATACTAAAATTTCATTGAAATCACATACTAAAATTTCATCGAAATCGAACCATTGTTACGCGAGTTATCGTGCTGACGGACAGACAGACGGACAAAGCTGGAGCATATACGCTTCTTCAACTTACGGTTGGAAAGCATAAAAAAACACTTGTACTATCACAAATCTGTTCTTGTGTACAAATACTGCATGGATATGTCCCTTTCGTGTATGGAAAATATCAATGCACCATTTGTACAAAACAATTTCGGGGGATTTGTATTTATTTTATTGTAAAGTAAGGCTAACGAAACAAGTATTTTCTTTAGTAATATACACCGACGAGCCATTAGTAATATACACCGAAGAGCCATTAGTAATATATACCGATGAGCTGTTTATGTGCATTAGAATAGAGGGTGTTTCCGAAAGGTCTAGTTAAACTTCAGGAACGTGTTCATCTGAGCATGGTGATGAAGATTGGGGTGGAAAATCTTCCTTTCCGAGTTACAGCACATTTGGAGAATGCAAATAAGGAAGTCTATTGGAAGGCACGCTATAAGGTAAATTTGCACCACTTTCATGTCTGATGGCATAATTACATGCCTGCGAATGATGGACAATTTTTTTCATTGGGGGTTTAACGACCACCGTGACCAACTCAATGGGCTGTAAGCAGTCGTTCCTCCCTAATTTAGGGCAAGTGGTTCAAGAGAAAGGCAAAGGCTAGTGCCGTTAGACAAACACAACATCGTGCCTCTTTGGAATTCGAACCCGGACTCATCTTAGACGAATGGTCATAAGCCAACGCTTAGACCACTTCCTCATAGGGGCGGCGACAAAATTCCACAATTTCTGGGTGAAGTAATGCAACATGAAGTGAGTCTGCAGTTGTTATGCTAATCAGTTCGGAAAATACGCGTAAATAAGTTAGAAGTCTTGTTATAACTGCCAATCCATGAGCTATTTTTCACACTGAGGGTCCAGCATTTACTTCACGGGCAGGGCGTAGGATCCAAAAATTACTTTGGGGAAGGGGGCGGTCGCAATGTTAGTAAGCAAACCTGCAGTTCTGACTAGCAACTGCCTAATACATAAAATTGTACTATCATTTTACGTTTAGACTGATTATTATCTTGCAGGTTAAAGAAGGACGGGATATATTGACATTAAATTTGGATGTTGGCAATTTTCGTCCTCAATGCCCGGATTAAAAGAAATAAAAAATTGTCATGAGAATGGGGCGCCCTTCGACCTGGATCCGCAGGTGATTTGTGACCTTTACCATGAATTATCAGTTCTCCAATGCTGAAATAGTAGACATTCATTTCATTCTTTGGCGAGCGAAACGAAACAGCAGTGAAGGTCAACGTCAAAACAGGGTAGCTTTACCACAACGACGAAGCCTAGGCCTAAATGCTTTAGCAGCCATTCACCTGCGTCTTCAAAAGATCTAGGCCTTTCCGTTTGTTACTGCAGACTATCAGCAAACCTACGTATCAGAATATCTGTTTCCAAGCCACTGGTGCTGGACACTGTAGCGAAGGATACGGGAACTATCCATCTGAATGACCAAGTGATCAGAAGCATAGGTTTCTGCCTAGTGGTCAGAGTTCGGCTTGAGTTCCAGATCCGAATGAGGCATACGTAGTGTGCTTTTTTACCACGCTGGCTCTCTCCCTTCCCTAGGACAAGTGGCCCTAAATTAGGGACGCGTGACTGCTCATAATCCTTAGATTTGTCCATCATAGTCATTAAAACCCGATACGCAAAATAAAAAAAAATCCCGGAACTAGCACCAGAACAGTAGCAGCAGACGTAGGTGCTTCACATGAAATGCATGGACAATTTGTCGTCCAGAGCAAATGAACGCATATTACGTGCAGCAGAGAGTAAATTCAATCTCACCAACTGATTTTCAACCACGAGTCGCAATTTTACAATGACTTCTGCAGTAGTGTATTTCACCTGGTTTTCTCCATTGTGTTCTTCTCATTAATGAATCTTAATACCCAAGACCTGTGAGTGTAAATTTTCATAACATTCACCACTGATCACGGGAAAATTGTAATGTAATAACCCCTTTTCGGCATCAATGTAGGTTTTACATGAATGTCTGTGCTGGCATCGTTGATGACCACCTAATCTGTCTATTTGTCTTTCCACCAACACTCCACGTCTTTCCACCAACACTCCATGGCTATTTGTCTTTCCACCAACACTCCATGGCTATTTGTCTTTCCACCAACACTCCATGGCTATTTGTCTTTCCACCAACACTCCATGGCTATTTGTCTTTCCACCAACACTACACGCAGTTCTTCACTATTTGTCTTTCCACCAACACTCCATGGCTATTTGTCTTTCCACCAACACTCCTACACGCAGTTCTTGGAGGCGAAACTTCCTGCGTTGCTAGGTGTTTCGTTAGCAACATGCCGTCTCGTGTGGTTCATGCAGGATGGAAAACCAGCACACTGCTCAAAAACATCTTAATTGCACGTATCTTGCCTATTGTATTGGTAGAGGTGGACCAGTTACATAGTCCACCTGCTCTCTAGATTTGAATTAATTGGATTTCCTCTTATGGGGACACCATAAGTCTGGTGCTTGCGCTATCTTGATTGATACAAAAGATCTCCGCGAGCGGATAGTGCATGGCTTTCAAAGAATTCAGAACACTCCGAGGCTTTTGAACCTATCGGACTATCGATGGGAAGGCAGAGTATGGCGGCCATTGCTGCTCAGGGAGGCCATTTCGAACTCGTGCTTCGTAGACTTACATCACTGTTCTCATCTATCACATACAGTCCAATGTAAAAACTGAAACTAAAACGAAATAACTACATGGCGTTTCTCATTTGCACTCCCAAAACATGCTATATCGCGGAAAGGAAGTGTTTTTCTGCATAATATTCAAAGGCTGTTTGTTTTATTTTTACATCACTATGCGCAATAGGGTACGCTCTCAAAATTTGACCCGATGTATTGGAAAAATGCTGTATAAATTTCACGTAATTGGACATTCACTTCTTGCAGTACGGATGCCCTGCTCTGAACTGGCAGTCAGTGGCGAAGCGATCTCCGATTGCCTTTCTCTGTAGTTATCTACATTACCAAGAGTGTATCTATGTGATTACTCAACACCTGACAACTTAGTAACTAGATTGCGCTTCAACCCGATGATTCCATCTGGACTATGCTGTTTTTACATCTGAGTTAACCCAATTAGCAATTGGTCTCATGCAAGGACCTACGTTCTGCTGTTCGATGTTCATTAGTTTGTGACAGCACGCGATGCTCTCGACTGCTGAACGCAACCTGACCTTTCCCAGCCAACAAAAGCGCTACGAAGCATTTAATCTTGCTGACCTTATGATTTGAAAATACGTGTCTTGCAGTTTAAGTTTATATACACTGCTCTCTCCAGATGGGAATACGTCCAGAATCGCTCGTCAGACTAAATCGGCTCTCATCCGTAAAGAGAGCTCGGCCCCATTGCTGATGTGTCCAGTTCTTGTGTTCCTGGCACCATAGAAACCGCCGTCTCCGATGAGCAGGCGTTAATGGCACACATTGTACTGGTCGTCGTGCAAATATACAACCTTTGTGCAGCCTCCTGGCCACGGTAAAACACGATAACCGACGCCCAGTTGTCTGTTGCATGTGCCTTGCGATTTCTCCCGCTGTCTGCCGTCTGTCTCTTCTCGCCTGTAGGAAAATATACCTGCCATCCGCCGCCGTGGTTGCTCGTCGACGACCACTGCTAAACTCTCGAACAGCTGTTCCTGTCGTTTGAAATGCTCTCCAAGCTCGTGAAACGATGCTGTGAGCGATCCCGAACTCCTCGGCCACACTAGTCACACTTCGACCTTCTTCCAACTTCCCAATGGCGCGACCTCGGGTAAAGTCATCCAGATGTCGTCTACTGGATTGCCTGTTGGCCATATCACAGGGTGGCAGCCACTCGACGTCGTTCAAACGGATGTATACCGTGCAAAAGCTTTCACCGAATTGCTGAGCGTACACCGCCCGTGTGCTTTAGACCCTTCCGATCCCCCCACCCATCACGCCATGCTGCATATATGCGCCTGCCCTACCGTACCGGACCCTACTCTCTCTCCTGAGTGGTCTTTCGGTCCGTTCTGTCTGCTCGTTCCGCTGTTATGCTAATTTCTCCTCTTCGTCCTTAATTTTTGCATACCAGTGTTCAAAGCTGTTAGCGGATTGCACAAAATTCGCACTTTTGAAATTACCTTGTCAACTTCCAGGTAGGTCGCGTCTACAGATTACAATTTTATTTCTACCCGCCTCACCGTTCTCAGGCCGTGTGTAGTTTTTATTCCACCGATCTCACATTCATGAAGTTTACGTAGCAAGTCAAGTTAATAGCTTTGCGCTTTTACGTACGCATTAAATATTAAATACTGGGCCTTAGGCCTAGGCACTTTGAAACTTTTTTTTTAATTTTATTTTATTTTACCAATGTCATATACAGGGTGTTCGTAAACTGTTTTGACAAAAGAAGAGAGGTGATAGTACCCATCAAGAAGAACAATAATTACCATGGAACCTAGGGTCTCATTCCACTCTGAGTGTCAGAAAAGAGTAAAGTTAGATGTCCAAGTTGAACTTTCAACAGTGCGAAGAAAGAAAATTAACGACATCATAAGTTTCACAATCCCATTTATGGAGATCAGGAACAGACTCAAAGTAGATGTTCAAAGTGGCGGCCACGGGTGCAGTTGTACAATTCACACCGGTGAATGGCCGCCCCGGTGACGCAGTGGTCTAAGCGATGGCTTCTGATCATTCGTTCAAAAGGGGTCCGGGTTCGAATCCCGGTGAGGCATGGATGTTGTGTTTGGTCGACTGTACGCCTACCCTTCCCTGGAACCAGTGGCCCTAAATTAGAGACGGGTGACTGCTTATAGCCCATTAAGTTGCTCACGGTGGTCGTTAACCCTCCAATCAAAAAAAACAAAAAAAACACCGGTGAATGAAAGACTGGTGCACCCTCTCGAAGACTCCTGGTGTCGTGTTTATGCTGTCCGCTGCAACAACGATTCTCGCAACGAGATCTTCCACGGAGTCCACAGGCGTCTCGTACACCAATGATTTCATGTGCCCACAGAAGAAGGAGTCCAGTGGGTTTAAGTCCGGTGAGCGTGGAAACCATGCCACAGGTCCGTCACGTCAAATCCATCGTGCGAGATATGTGGCATTCAGGAAGTGTCTACTGCACTTTGATAAGCCAATCAGCTGCAACTGTCGATGCTGCGTCTTTTCTCTGTCAATTTGCATACGGTAAATGCTCGACGGTGATGTTCTGGCGATGTGCTACTTCTCCGGCACGAAAGAAATGACGTCTGAGGTGACGACTTGTGCTTGTTGGACGTATTTCGAAGTTACTCTTTTCTGACACTCAGAGTGGAATGCGACCCTAGGTTCCATTGTAAATATTGTTCGTCTTGATGGGTACTATCACCCCTCTTCTTTTGTCAAAACAGTTTACGAACACCCTGTATATAACGTTTACATAACAGGTAAAGTTAGTAATATTGCACTTTTATTTACGCATCAAACATTTATTAACAGGACCTAGGCCTAGACGTTTTTAACAGTTTTTAATCCGCCGATCTCAAGTGCATAACGTTTACATGACATGGAAAGTTAGTAATATTGCCCTTTTACTTAGGCACTAAATATTAATTCATAGGCCCTTTTAACAGATTTTATTTTACCAATGTCGTAGCCCTAGTAATTAATATTTTATGCCTATGTAAAAGCGTAATATTAGTAACTTGACATATTATGTAAACGTTATGAATATTTAGTGTTATGGATCAAAAACTGTTAAAAAGGCCTAGGGCATATTAATTAATGTTTGGTGCCAAAGTAGAGGCGCTACGTTAATAACTTGACTTGATATGTAAGCGTTTTAAATATAACACCGGCGGAACAGAAACTGCAAAAAAGGCTTGGGACTAGGGCCTATGAATTAATACTTACGGCCTAAGTAAAAGAACAGAGTTGTTACTTAACTTTTTATGCCAAACGTATGAATATGAGATCGACAGATTAAAAGCTGTTAAAAATGCCTAGGCCTATGGCCTGATAATTAATGTTTGGTGCCAAAGTCAAAGCGCAATATTATTAACTTTACCCGTTATGTACATGACATCGGAAGAGAAACAACTGTTAAAAGGGCCTTGACATAAGGCTACATTGTGGAATGAATGCTGGATGTGAATGGGTGTTTAATTGTCCGCTAGGATGTCCACATATTTGAGGGCACTCAAAGTCGACTGTACGCCTACCAAAAGTCCAGAAGTACTACAAATGAAGACACTCCAGTCCATTACTGAGCCACTAACAATCTGCACTCTTCCAATCTGACATTAAGGGTCCATGGCTTCATGAGGATGACCCGAGATGCGCACTCTCCCATCAGATCAATGCAGTTTAAATCTGGATTCACCACTCCAGTCTATCCACTTCCAATCCTCTGTAGTCCAGTGTCAGTGTGCTTTTTCCCAGACAAGGCGTTGAGCCCGGTATCGCGCCATTAGCAGTGGGAGTCTCGTGGATTGTCGAACCCTAGACGTTTAAGAGTACGTTGCACTGCACTTGTACTGATACGGAGACTTGATCCACTGTTCAAATCAGTGGTAATTTGTGGTATTGTCTTGTGGCTATCAGTTCGAACAATGCGGCCTAAACGGCGTACATCACGAGCTAACAAGGCTGGTGCATCTCTGCAATTCTTTCGGAAGCATGTTCTTTTACCAGAATTTTTTGAATTTCCGAAACACGCTTGACACTTTAGCTCAGGAAATCCACAGTATGGTGACGAATTCCGAGATGAAGTGGCCACTCCTATCCTGCGGGTGCCTACAATCTGCCGCTCTGTCAAAATAATCCAAATCACACGTCTTACCCATTACGCCCGTAATCGATCACTGCTTGGGAAGATGTAGGCGATTCGTGTATTTTTAACGATAGTTTCGCCTGGGCATGAGCGATAATTCGGGTGTAGCGGCCAAGCGTTTGCATAACTTCTGCTATCTCTAATTCCATGGCACTATGGTGTTTTTTTTTTTTTTTTTTTTTTTTTCCAACATTAATATTGTAAAAATAAATAGCAAATGAAAAAAATTGGCTAATCAGCATCCCCCAAAATTAGTGTGTTGATATTTGAAACCCTGTCCCAATATATTTGCCAATCGAACTCCGAAACATATGACAGCCTCTGCGCGCTATTTCATTGCACTCGTGCTTGGAGCTTATTGTAAGTTAAAACGAATGTTGTCTGTTGTTCAAGATGCACTAAAGATGAAACCCCAGTTTCGTTTCAATGATATTTGTATGTCGACGTTGTTGTTTTTTTGCTTTCTGTTTCGTCGTTTACCGATTAACATAAGCAATATGCCGACTGTTGTAGCTGATATTCGGAAAGGAAGAAAAGTACTGTTTTTATGGGAAAAGACAGCGCGTATCATGAAGAAAGAAAGATAATTATATAGCAGGTCGTTCATAAAACGACTACAAGGGGAAGCATTTCAATGAAGGCAATGTTTTCACGCATTTTACGCAAGATCTGCTCCCGTTAAATGTCTTCCGAAACAATTGAAGCATATGGAATACATCTGACAGTAAGTGATCAAATTACAATAACTCAATAATGCAGACCAGGCTTGTCAAACTCAAAATCCCAAATGGGCCGAATAATCTGGGTGTAAGGTCGTGTGGGCCGCAAGAAAAAGAAATAGTCATGTTATATAATATATAATCTGTAATGTATGAATACATATGTTCGCTAGTAAGAAAAAACAACAATAACACAGATTAATGTTTTCTTCCCGATATCTGACATCTCTTTTCTGTCACCAACTTTCCTATTTCGGGAGAAATATTATTGGCGGCGGCAACTTTTAAGACTGAACCAAGATGAATGTCTGTCAACCTGCATCTACCAGGAGACTTGTTTCCTTTCATTAATGAGAATAGTTGCTCACACTGGTAGGTACTTCCGAACATCGAAATAATTTCACACTCGAATTTGCGAGTTTCTACAAATCGCGCAGGCAAATACTTGTGGCCGTCCCGGTGGCGCAGTGGTCTAAGCGATGGCCTCTGATCATTCGTCCGTAAGGGGTCCGGGTTCGAATCCCGGTGAGGCATGGATGTTGTGTTTGTCTTACGGCACTGGCTCTCTCCCTTCCCTGGAACCAGTGACCCTAAATTAGGGACGGGCGACTGCTTATAGCCCATTGAGTTGCTCACGGTGGTCGTTAAACCTCCAATCAAAAAAAAAAAAATCAAATACTTGTAAAAATCCGGGAAAACACCAACCTGGTTGAATTTGTTCTTCAAATTTGAATCGCACTGAACCTCAATCAGCTCTATTTGCATATCACCGGGCACTTTTTATATGTCAGTTGAAAAAAGGGGCTGAAAACACAGGAAACTTGTCTTCCAAAGATTTAAAATCTTGAAACCTTTTTACAAATTCACTCTTCAGACATCGAATTTTTTCGGTGTACCTTTTATAGGAAACAGGTTCACTTGTAGTGGTTTTGTACGCCCCACAAGTCGGAAAGTGCGGTTAGTCTTCATTTTCTACCTGTTTTTCCCAAAGAGGTAACTTACATTTGAATGCTTTAACTTGGTCATTCATGTTCGTTATAACTTGATATTTTCCGTGGAATTTCAAATTTAAAGCCGACAAGCGATTTATTATATCGACCATGAAGGACAGATCTTGTAAATACATCGAATCCGACAAAAGGCTGGTGTCTTGTTATTTTATGTCTAAACATTGACTTATTTTATCTTTCAATTTCCAGAATCTTTCAAGAACTTTGGAGCAGGATAGCGAGCGCACTTCTGTATAGCGAACCAGAATATTCGGTTTGTAAATCTGTTAAAAAAGCGGAAAACTGTTGCTGGTTTAAACAACGGGATCTTATAAAGTTTATCATTTGTTTTATGGGTTTTATCACATTATGCCATGTTCATCACTTTTGAACATAACACCTCTTGATGTATTATGCAATGCACGTGATGGAAATTAGGTCTGTCACAAGTTTCATTCACTTTTCTTTGCAATCTTGCCACGAAACCGTTCTTTTGTCCCATCATACATGAGGCCCCGTCCGTCGCTACAGATGACAATTTTGACAGAGGTAAATCCTATTTTTGCAGAAGTTCACAAACAGAATTGAATACATCCTCTCCAGTTGTAGTGTCGTGCAACGGTACCATTTCCAATAATGTCTCGAAAATATGGAATTCCGCATCGCAAGCACGAATGAACACAGCTAAATGAGCTACGCCACCGACGTCCGTACTCTCATCACAAGCGATTGAAAATGCGTTGAAATTTAGATACTTTTGTTTTGATCTGATCACTCAAATTGCCAGCCAGATTAGTTACTCTTTCAGCAACCGTATTTCGTGACAATGAAATGCCTTGAAAAGTCTTTACACTTCCGGGGCAAACAATTTCAGCAGCTTTTATAAGGCAGGTTTTTATAAAATCACCTTCCGTGAAAGCATTTGAGTGTTTGGCTATTAACTCCGACAGTACGTAGCTTGCATGTACTGCAACTTCGCTTTCTTGTGTTACTTTGTTAAACATAGTCTGTTGCTGTTTTAATCCTGAATTTAACTCTTTTAACTTGTCACATTAATGTGTCATGTTGGTCGTATTTTGATTTATGTTGCTCATAGTGACGTTTGATATTATACACTGAGTGGCCACTTTATTATGACCACCTGTCAGTTTTAAGCAAATGAGCTATGGCTGCACGTTGTTGCCGCCAGAGGGCGAGGCAAGTATAAAAAGGGAAAGCTTAGTGCTTGCGACAGTAGTGGATGTGATTTTTGGGTGACGAGATGGGTAAAAAATGCGATTTGACGAACTTTCAAAGTGGGATGATTGTAGGAGCTCGGAGACTTGGAGCAAGTATCGCCGAAACCACCGCATTCGTGAAATGTTCCAGAGCAGCTGTTGTTAAAGTGTTTAAAGACTGGACTGTCAGCCAAAAAACTGGGCCTCTACGTGCAACGTGTGGTCGTCATCGACTAGTGGCTGCTCGGGCGGAACGGAGAGTGTCCAGACTGGTAACAGACAACAGAAGGGCAACAGTGCAGCAAATTACAGACCATCTTAATCAAGTGTCCCCTCAAATGATCTCTGCACGCACTGTTCGTCGTACACTGCACCGGATGGGATATGGTAGCCGAAGGCCTGTTCGAACACCTTTGCTGTCTGCAGTCAACAAGAGAAAAAGTCTCCAGTTTGCACAGGAGCACAAGGATTGGACAGTCGATAATTGGAAACAAATTATATGGTCCAATTAATCACGTTTTCAGTTGCACCATGCCGATGGCCGAGTGAGAATTTGGCGGAAACAGCACGAAAGCATGGACCCCAAATGCATTGCTACAACCCTTCAAGCTGGTGTAGGCAACGCTATGGTTTGGGGAATGCTTTCCTGGCATGCTTTGGGCCCTTTAATTCGTGTTGATCAACGTCTGACTGGCACATCATATCTAAACATCGTTGCGGACAAAGTGCTTCCTGTCATGTGGATAATTTATCCCGATGGCGATGGCTACTTTCAACAAGATAATGCGTCCAGCCATAGTGCTCGTGTTGTACAGGATTGGTTTCAGGAACATGCCGGTGAGTTTACTATGCTTAAGTGGCCCCATAATCTCCAGATCTCAACCCCATTGAGAATTTGTGGAATGAAGTTGAACGAGCCATCAGACAGCTGGATCCACAACCCAGCAATATCACACTCCTGGAAAGTGCTATTCATCAAGCATAGTCTCAGATTCCACAAACCACCTATCAACATCTCGTATAGTCCATGCCACGAAATATCGAGGCAGTATTAAAGGCAAAAGGTGGCACAACGAAGTACTGAGGGGGTGGTCATAATAAAGTGGCCACTCAGTGTAAAACTTCGGGACACTGATGACACTATTGCACACTAAGCAAACAATTTTATCTTCCTTTTCACCGCAAAAATAATCCAATTCCCACTTCTCTTGAAAAACACGATGCTCATCGGCGATTTATCGTTTACTACCACTTGGTTTTGAGAGAGACATAGTTGCATACACATAAGCTTACCAAAGAATAATATTTACTCCGACTGATTTTGAGAGCTCGTGTCACCTCCCGTGCCTGACACTGATTGCGAGCGCACGGAAGTTGGAGGGGTGAGTAAGGGGAATGCAGGGGTGGCGGTAACAGTTGATGCGCGGCTCTGAATATATTTGGGCGAGTTGCGCATGGCGTCATCATCGAGTAGCAGATGTTAGCGAAACCGACTCCTTGTTCGTTGATCCTCGTGATTTAGTTTTGCTATTGAGTTTTTCTGGAGCTTTTTTCATTCGGATTTTCTTGATTTATTAATATTTTCTTTGTGTGTGCGTATCAGGTGGGAATTAACTAATTCTAATTAAAAAAATTTATAGGGGCCTTAAAATATTTTATATTTGGCAAAAAACCTAATTTGTGACTGTTCCATTTCCGGTTTTACACGAATAAGCTCAAAATAGCTACGGTGCGCTCCATTTTCACGTTTAATTTAAGAACACTCTGACCGCTGGCCGCATTCCACGTGTTTGTTTCCACGTGTTTGTTTGCGACATTCCACGTGCTTGTTTGCGACAGTCGGGGGAACGCTTACTGTCCCTACGGTCAAGTTTGGAGATGGCAGAGTACTCGTGTAAGGGTGTTTTTCGTGGTATTGTACCGGCCCATTGGTTATCGTGGATAAACCTGTTAACCAGCACGTCTACCTTGATATTCCGGACAATTATGCCCTGACAACTCTGTGGCAATGCTATGGAACCAAGCCTTGTTGGTACCAGCAGGATAATGCTCCGAGCCGTAAAGCAAGGACTGTTACGGCGTGGTCTGACGATAATTCCGTATCATGTGTGGTCTGGCCAGCACACAGCTCTGATGCTGCTATGGGATGAATTAGGACGCCGCATAAGAAGTTTGGAACCAAGGCCTACTACTAAGCAACAGTTAGCGGCAGCATTATGTACTGAATGGAAGCGCATACCTATCGCTGTGTTCCAAAGCCCTGTCGAAAGCGTGTCTCGAACGGTTGGTGCATTCATTAAGGCCAAAGGTGGACCGACAGCGTACTAATGTATGTCAATAAATGCTATGTATGTTTGTTCTACGTGTTCGATGATTTTTGTCAATGCAATGTATATACAGTTTCGTAACTGGGCAGGTGCAACAGGTGCACATGCACAGAGACCAGAACGAAGAGTGTCCTGAAATGGAACTGACAAAATTGTCCTGTGAAGACAATTTTTTGTCAGTTCCAATGTCAATAAAATGTCATGAGTAGTTGATTAAATATTTTTTTTTTACATTGCGTCCAGTTAAAAACGTTTGCTATCAGATTGTCTTGTGTCAGTCAGTCATTATTAGAAGCATCTTTTTCAAATGATACTTAAAGGGTTACTTTTAAAGATACGCATCCTATTACCGCGCCAAGCCCACGTTGGGGAACTTGAGGGCATACATTTTTTTAATGATTTTCGGTCAACTAGATGGCAACAATGACATTGGGTTTCCTGATATTGGCGACCCAGTCTCATCGTTGGGACTTGAAAGCGTTGTGTTTCATACGAGCTCGTACGAGGTTGCGCAAGAACTCATGTGCCGCAAAGAAATTAAATGTAAAAGTTAACATTTCGGTCTCATGCTTGAATCGGGCTGTCTTCGATGAAAGAAAACAATTACTTAAAATTAAAACCAGAATACCGACGCTCGTACTCATTTGCAGAGCAGCGAGAAGAAAAACACGTTGTTTAAAGAAACAAATATAAAATTTATTTTGTGTATATTTCTTAAATTATGTACAATTTAATGGTGGGACCTGATTAAGTTATAATAAGACATGTTTACAAAAAGAAGTTAGGGTTTAGCCTGAGAATTATAGACCTACAAACGTCCCTATCAATCCAAATAGTACGAGATGAGCAATAATATTTCATTTCTAAACTTTCAATGAATACTCAGCATGGAAGGGATTGAAATACACTGGCGGAAATCGTTTAAATCGTTTGCATGTCTCCCGCAAGACGACATGCAAACGATTAGCATTGCAGGGCATGTGCAAATCATGTATACCCGGCACGCCACCGAGAAGCACTACAAGAAGGGTGCACAGAAGGCGGGGTGTAAATAGTGGAAGTGTGTTGTGCTGCCGGACCTGCGCGTGGAAAGCTTCCTGATGCCTCGTTGCAGAATACGGCAGTCATTCCAGCACGTTTCGGAGTTCGACAGAGGACGAATAGTGGCTTATAGCGACAGCAGTTTATCGTACCGAGACATTGGCGCCCGTGTGGGACGACATCCAGCCACAGTGAGGCGAGTACGGATTCGGTGGGTGCAGGAGGGACGGACGGACGGACCGACGTGAGCGATTATCGCAGCCGCGGCACACCACCGAACGAGAGGACCGGCGTGTTGTGCGGCGGGCGTTGATGGCTCGCACCGCCACATCACGAACGTTAGCGCCGGAATTAGGGTGTGTTGCGCAGCAACCTGTGTCAGCACGTACCATTCGACGTCGTCTGCAGGAGCGGGGACTTGTCGCACAGCGCCCATTGCTCCGATTACCATTGACGTTACACCACCGGCGAGTGCGGCAGTAGTGGGCCGTTGAACGCCGTATCTGGAATACGGAATGGCACGACATTGTCTTCTCCGACGAATCCCGCTTCTGCCTGCAACACCAAGATGATCGGATCCGCGTGTGGCGGCACCGCGGCTACAGACTGTATGACGCCTGCATTATGCATCGTCATACCGGTCCGTCGCCCGGCGTTATGATTTGGGGCGCAATTGGATATGACACCCGCACCTCTCTGGTACGCATCGTCGGTACACTCAACAGCCACCGCTTCATCTCCAACGTTTTAGAACCTGTAGTCCTCCCTTACCTGCAGGACCAGCCAGCGGCCACGTTTCAACAGGACAAAGCGCGCCCGCACGTGGCACGCATCATGCAAGAATTCTTCACGGCCCACCAGGTGTCACTGCTGCCGTGGCCAGCCTGTTCTCCCGATATGTCGCCCATCGAACACGTCTGGTCGCTGATCGTCAACCGAGTGGCCCGGCAAGCACCACCCGCGGCTACGCCTGATGAACTGTGGCAATGTGTGGAAGCAGCCTGGACCGACATACCCCAAGCCCACATCCAAAGCCTGTTTCGTTCGATGCCGCGGCGTGTAGCGGCCGTTATTGTCAGCCATAGGGGGCCACACGAACTATTGATGTCTGCGTGTTCCGCAAGTCGCACGGGCCTGTAAGCTCAATCGTTTCATCTTTGTATGTGTTATGTGTCTAATAAATCTGGCTTTGCTATCTCGTGTCCTTCTTGGTGTTGCATTTTGGGTGGCCAGCAGTGTATAGATTAATTTAAAAACTTTGTAATGTCATTTACTATTCACTATTTTTAATGATTTCAGGATAAAAAAAAATGTGTTCTCCCAAATTTGGCTGCTTTTGATTTAAAACTCAGCACTTATTTGTGCAAGGGGATTTTACAGGATAATGCCACACAAATTTTCCACATTTTTTTTTATTTTTTGATTGGAGGCTTAACGACCACCCTGAGCAGCTGAGAGGGCTATAATCAGTCGCCCGTCCATAATTTAGGGCCACTGGTTCCAGGGAAGGGAGAAAGCTAGTGCCGTAAGACAAACACAACATCCAGGCATCACGGGATTCGAACCCGGACCCCTTTCGGACGAATAATCAGAAGCCATCGCTTACACTACTGAGCCACCGGAGTTGATTTTGATCTTTACGCTTTTGAAAAGCTAGACATCGTGTGCCATTTGTGCTTTGTTACAGTGTATGTATCTTCATACCTAATAAAAACTAAAAAAATAATCACTCAAAATGCATGATAACATCATACTATTGAGGTTTATGTATTCAATAAAGATGTGATCAATCACGTCATACAAATTACGAGTCTCAGATGAAATGAATGATGATATTCACATTGTAACCTTAGGAATGAAATATTGTATGAAGAAGAATGAGGAAATGTCTATCCAATCTTCTGTGGTTACAGTCAATTTCAGAGTCAGTTTTAATGGTAATCGAATATTTGAGTCTTCTTGATACATTCAGCTGCTGTCTAAATGTTGTCCGAGAATCTTGACCAGTGCATCTTCTTTCATACGTGGATTCTTAAATTATTCTCTGATTAACACTCGACGCTAATTTGTTTCCAAGTGGTTACAATTCAACATTGAAATGTCCTTTTTCCTGTAAAATCTGAGATATTGATTCTAAACGCGGATTTTTTTTTTTTTTCAGTCTTTCAACACTCCTGAATTTTCAGGTTAAAATTAAAGAAAATTAATCATTGAAAGTCATATATGTTGAGCACCACATTTTGCATGAATGAACATTACATGATTTCTAAGCGATCTGACATGATTAAGAATGCAACAAGTGCGTACATAGTTCTGCAGGTACGAACATAAGGTTAAGCACAGCAACATGCAAACAACTCAGTCAGCTGCATTACAAAGCTTACGGTTTAATACATCTTATTCAGCACATTCAGCATAAATATTCTGATCATTTAAAATTTATTAAACTATAATGCATTTCATTTGCACAAGAAACTGAGATTTTACCAAAACAACGTTTCTAAAAAATTAGTTTTTAACAAAAACAATGCTTGGGAATCATTTCATAATTACTGTAAGCTTACTAACAGGTGATTTAATTATGAAACGTTTTAAATAGAATAAATTATTTATGAAAAGTATATATTCATTTCAGAATTACCTGCCTTACAGTCTTACGAAATATGGAGTTAGAAATATTACCAGGTATAGAAAACAAATTAACCTAGGAGCAGAAACTATAAAATACGTTTCAAATTTTAATATTAATGCAAAAAAGTTATTGGAGAATACTTCAAGTTCAACACTGAATTGCAATTTGCAAAAATTGGCCGTTATTCATTTCATTTATTCATTTAATTTTGTTTACTTTTTTACCATCCACAAGAGTTATGACTGTATAGAGATAAATGACATTCGCTAACAGTTATCGCACTGCTTGACCTTTAGTGTTCCACAGAGCTGATTTCACCGGTCAGCGACTGAAGTGCATAGTGTCATATGAAAATTCTACCTAATATTCTAATAATTTAATAGATAATACAAACAAATCTTGAAGAATATTAGAATTCTTGAAATATTTGTTGGGTTCTTATGGAACGACTTTCCATTAAGACTGTCTAACGTACAAAACTTTGGTGTACACTAAAAGCACACTTTCAGATGTCATTCAAAGCTCAAAATAATGTGAAAGCATTTCGAACATTTTTCTCACTGTGCGGATTATAGAAATGAAAAAAAAAATAATACAGAGAGGTTCGAATATTATTTTTTTCTGGAAAGCATACATGTAGAGAGTAAGTTCTGCCGTTTACCACCAAATTCATTCTGCGGCTGAGAAGGAGATAGAATCACCTACTCTGATTTTTCACTAATCTATAAATAATAACAATTATGTTATTCTTGGGCAAAAATTAAAAGGCCACATGACATAACCGCAGCAGGGCACCTCTTTTGGTTTCTTTTCGAAATCACTCTCTCTTTCACTTGGCTCCCCAAACACTTTAGATCCGTCAAAGACACAGGACTCTGAGGAACTTTTGCGACAAGAATATCGTTCATCTCCTCTAATGCGTGTTCCTGAACATGTCAATAATCACTATTTTGCTTTAGAATTCAAGACTTAATCTTTGTTCTTGGCTTTCGAACAAATCCATTCGTCGTTCTAAATGCACCCATAGGATATTCTGGAGAAGATTCCACAGAATAAAGGTGAAAATCAATATCGTTGTCTGGTAGCAATAATTTGAAGATCCTGAAAAGAAATAAGAACTCAATAAGTTATACAATACAAAGCAATCTTCATAAAATGATGCAGAAAAGTATAGAAACAAAATGTAGAACCAAAAGCTAAAATGCATAAAAAGGTTAAGATTATTCAGTAGAGTTTATTTGTCAATTATTTATTTATTTAAAGTATTTTCTCTTTTCCACCAACTTATGCATAATATACTAATATTTTGGAGAACAATCACTTTATTTTTTTTATTTTTTGGTTGGGGCTCTAACGACCACCGTGAGCAACTCAATGGGCTATAAGCAGTCGTCCGTCCTTAATTTTGGGCCACTGGTTCCAGAAAAGGGAGAGAGCCAGTGCCGTAAGAGAAAAACAAACTCATGCCTTGCCGGGATTCGAACCCGGACCCATCTCGGACGAATGACCCCAAGCCAGTGCTGAGACTACTGCACCAACGGGACTGCCTTTATCTTAGGACGATAAAATATTAAACTAGCAGGATGAGAAAATATTACGAAGAGCAGCTGTATTTTCAGAACATCATCCATAGTTCCGTATCAGGTCATGAAATCATGAGTGTAATTAGCTTAGTCTCTCAAACTCAACATCAAGCAAAAATAGTTTTTTGGTGCTGTTTCTGTGGATGAAATTTCCCACTAGATGAACCAACATCTCGAATCACACTTCTGATCCAATGCGTATTCATTTTTAAATCGCGATTCTTTCGTTCTTGAGAGTTATAGCTTTTGTATACAAATATTCAGGCGAGTGATGTGTGCTACAGAAATACGTATAGGCTGCTCGACATAGGAAATGTCACACCAGGAAATATTTGTCGGAGTGCCATGCGAATTGGTGGGTATGTGTCCATAGTAAGGCTATCCAAATGGTTGCTGTTGCGTACCAATCACGTGAGAGGCGAGAGAAATAAAAGAGCAAAACTGCTCGGCGTAGCTAAGTTTTGTCGTCCTCACTTCGGCGTGTGGGTCATAGTTTCTGAGTGATCTCCGTGGCGTATTTGCGTTTAATTTATGAGAATGCCTGGCAACGTCATTGGGATTCCTACCATCACAACGACACCTACATCGGAGGCTTCACACGTGCATCGCATCGCTGCAGAAATGCATCAGGATTCAATAACTGTCAGCCGAATGTAGCGAAAATAAATGGTGCAAAATAACGTACGTCGCCGTTGTTTTACTGGTGCATGTAAGCGAACTTCCGAAAGCCTCGATCTCCGCATTCGACTGTAAGCCTTAGCAGCTTTTCGTTCTACAGTGGACGACATGCGATGAGATGTACAGACAAGTACGGACGTCCCTGTGTCGACTCGGACTGTGAATCGCAGATTGGTTGAGTAGGTTTGCACCCTCGCCAACCATTGCGATGACTGCCACTCACAGTAGCACATCGTCGCACAAGTTTTCAGTGGTGCAGAACCAGACATCCGTGCCGGAACAAATGAAACCATGTCGTATTCAGTTCCGTGTCCCGGATCTGTCTTAGAGCCAACTATCGCAGATTGGGATCCAGACCTGGTCACCTGGCTGATATTGCTATCATCCGTTGGCGTCATACGGCTTCTCAGCGTGGTCATAGTTTTTGGGGAGAGGAAGGGTAACGCCTACCGTAACTCGGTGGTCTATAAGCAGTCGCCTGTCCCTAATTTAAAGTCACTGGTTCCAGGGAAGAGGGAGAGCCAGTGCCGTAAAACAAACACAATATCAATGCCTCACAGGGATTAGAATCCGGAACGATCTCGGACGAATAGGTAGAAGCCAGAGCTTAGACCACTGCGCCACCGGGACGGCAAGAGTTGTGACGCTTTCAGTTTCAGCAGCCGTTCACCGTCGAACGCATAACGAGTACAATAATAACACGACGATACGTCAATGATCGGCCGCTGGTGGCCTAGTGAGCAACGTTCGTGACTGCCACGAAAAGGGCCTCAGATTCGATCCCAGGCAGGTACAAACGCTCGATCCACTAAATATCCGCCGTACGTCATATGGGCACGTTAAGCCGTCGGACCCCAGATACTGGTCCCTCGGTAATAAATAAGGGCGTCTTCCTCCCCCTTTCTACTTCGCTTTCGTGCAACTTTCCTATCGGGCGCTGTAGCCCAAATCTTCTAGTTTCCTATTTCTAAGGGTTGTTTAAGGCCTGGGGTCAGACACTCTCTTTCTAAAATCCTTTAAATATGATCATGATTATGATCATGATGCGAGGGGCCCGTAAAAAGTACGAAATGAGGTGTTCCAGTGCTACAGCACCTCATGACGTGTACCTGTGCTGCAGCCAGTTTGATAACGGCCTGCAGCACGGAAAACCTCTTATGACCAGCTTCAATAAAATAGCGCTCGCCCGCACACGGTCAATATCTGCAGACAGTGCATAATGTTTTTTTTTCGTCTATGTGTCAAGGTGCTGCCCTGGCCAGCGTGATCCGCAGACTTCTCTTCAACAAAGAACGTGTGCAACATTCATTGGAAGTAGACCTAACGCATCTGCACGATTCCGTCACATTGTTGGGGAATTGTGGACACAGGCCAACCACGCATGGTCAGGGACACCTCAGGACATCGTCAAAAAGCTTTTTATTCGATTTCACGCCGTGTTGCCTGTTGTATATCCCAGAATGGTAGGTGTACGACCTACTGACTCAGGCCAAATTATACTATCTCCTAGCTTGTCGTTTTTATGCAATCTTTCAGAAACTATGAAATCACTTCTTTCGCACCTATTTTTTTACAATTAAGTGTCGCCTCATTTCGTACATGGTGTGGAATTTTCTATATTGAGCAGCGTACAACCCATTTGAACACAGGTCTGCTTGACGCAAACTGTTATGCACCGTAAATGCAAATTCAAAAGATCCCACGGCAGAAACATGGTCAGAATTCAATCCAAACGGTGCTGTCAGTTTGAGTCCTGCTGTTAAGAGCAGGGAATGGCTGTTCTTGTTTGCACTTTTACTCCTAGTTATACCTTCAACCATATGAAGATATTCCCCGATGGATTATTTTTATGTAGTTTAAGGTGGACATCAAGTAATTTTGCTTCCTATACTTCCAATGGAAAAACTTCTGTACATATTTTCTTCACAATTAATGCGTTCCCAAAAATGAAACTTTGAACATCGATTAAAATAGCTTCATTTTATAATTTGGAAGACTTAATATTTTATAAAACATAACCATAATTATGCAATCCAACATTTGTTTGTCTACTGACGTCATCAAAGTACAGGTCGCGCCATCTTTTTTCTGGTTTCAACACCACCAAAGGAAAAGTTATTGATTTTTAACATAATTATGGTTATGTTTTAGAAAATATTAAGTATTCCAAATTATGAAGTTATTTTAATCGATGTTCAAATTTTCATCCTTGGGAACACACTAATTGTGAAGGAAATGTGCACAAACGTTTTTCCATTGGAAGTATAGGAAGCAAAATTACTTGACGTCCACCTTAATGGACTAAAATATAAAAGGACGTTGAGCGTTTCCCCTAGGCAACATCAACATATACTGCGTATACATATTTGCTGGACACTGTGGAGCTACAAGCTCTAAGGAAACTTTCAGGCCCAAAATTCTTCAAGTGTCGCTTTTGCTACTCCTAACATAGTCAACTGACACCGCAGTTTATTGCGGAGTGTCGTCCACTCCATCGTAACTGTATATTTACTTCATCTTTCGGATTTCAAATTTGTCTTGTGCATGGTGCTTTATGGACAAAACTGTCGCAAGGGTCTTGAACTACTAATACCTTACTCCCTTCTTTGAGACGTTTTCATAACTTTAACGGTTATAACGGTCAGTTCATGGCACATACTATAACAAATTTGTTATTTTACTAAGTGTCATCCCCACACAAACTGCTATATTTATTTTCAAGCCATGCTTTACATTCTTTTGTAACGTAATGATCCGCTTAGTGAGATTTTCTAATATATATGAAAGATATTTTAAAATTTGAAAGAGTTGCCTATGCTTTCAAACCAGAGTGATTTGCTTAAATGCGACTGTGACATCTGCACTACTTTCAAAGTAAAATATTTGGGCGTTAATGTCTGATGTTTTTCTTCATCTATCAGAATATTTATTTGGGAGTGGGGAGAGATTAACACCTGTTGAATGCAGTTAACGCTTTTGCAAAACTGATGCTACTTGCAAGTGATGGGCATTCTTATCTCATGTCTTCGCAGAATGTGTCTCTTTGAAAGAAAGATATTCAAAGTAACTTTATATTTTAAGTTGACACATCTAATTAATTTGTAGATCAAGTGAAGAGAAGACTATAAAAACATAACCACTCTTTTAGCATATACATTCAAACATTTTGCGAATAATTACGCTGAACTATGAAGATTGTCCCATAAGTAAGATACACTCGTTAAGCAAAAATTTTATAATTAATATTTTGACAGGAAACGTGTACACTAATTATTTACAACTATGACATATTTCTTCATATAGTCACTTTGAAAATTCAAGCATCTGCTTCACCAGTGTTTTAGTTGAATATATTGCATTTCCATAGAAGTCCACACAATTTGATTGAAGGAAAGTTGTGATTGCTTCTACGATTTATTTCTTCCTCCTACGTGAAGTGTGAACTACTTAAGTGACACTTTAGTTTTCCAAAGAGAAAGAAATCAGATGTTTTGTCAAGTAGAAAACTCATAACTTTGTTTTCATCCATTTGCTTCGCCTAGGACTTTGTTAATACCTTCCTGTAAAGTTTTGGGTTGGCATGAAGAAAACGAACTTATTGTTCCCACAATCTCCCACGTCATGAAAAAGGAATGTTTGATTTCAACGTTCCTAATGTCTTAGTCCAACTGCCTGCATTAATGTTTTACTCACGTCGTAAAAAATCAAACAGAGAAAGACCTTCTCAATCTCACAACATAGTAGTCAGGATTTTCTTTGCAAAAATGGTTTACCTAAATATTTTTTGCAAAGGGTAAGCCCAGGGTGCTTCCACATCATGGAATCTAGAATTCACCGGAGGAGGGATACGCTGTCCTACACTTCGTCAACTGCCATGATACTCCATTAGAAATGTTCTTCAGTTGGAATGCAACACAAATTTTCATCAGAATCGTCCGCATATTTTTGTAGTCTTCCATTAAATGCTTTAGCAACCATCGCTCTACAGTTTTCGAAAATTCGATTGTTCATATACACGTCGATGAACACTTGTATTGGGATCGACCAATTGAGCCTCGATTTCATGGATTTTCAGCCTTTGTCTGAGACAACCAAATTTTGAGCAGCAGAAATGACATCAGGTTCGAGGTAAATAGACAGATTTCCTTGAAATTTATCACCACGCTTTCACAACCCGATTTGTACTGCGAACTCTAAACCTGTTCCCAAACAAGGCGTCTGGACCGCATGGTTATCTCTGCAAATTTCAGTCCTTTAGAAAATAATAACAGTGCGCATCTCCTCTTTTGCGTGCATTACGAGATGAAGAGCACTGTTTTCACTTCCGTAGCTCACAAAAATATGTGGTTAATTTTTCCACAGAGTTAAACCACTTGATCAGTTTGAAATACATCCGACTATTTGTTCGCTGTAGAAAAAGCTTTAATCTTAATTTTGGAAAAATTTATATAATTTTCTGACTTGGGGGTTCACACCAGCTCGAACAAATTTTTTTTTTTTTTTTTTTTTTTTTGTGCTAAATGAGGATGTTTAGTAGTCATGTGTTCCATGGAGATGCTCGAGATCATTACATTTGATTAGAATTATGATTTTTAAAGTCGGTATGATTCATCGAAATAAGCTTTTGAATAAAATTATCGCCTAGTTAGCTAATGTTTCCAGACGTTTTACCAGAAAACTGACTTTAAGTCGAACTCGATTTGGAGCATGTTGATTTTTCAGTTATTTTAGGACGGACACTATGACGAAGCATTTGTTCGAGAAATACACAGTTGTACGTTTCATATATGTACTAATTAATTCGAAGCGTGCCGCTTGGTTGCCCAGAGACATCGCTGGAAAAAAGCTTTCACTAACCTATCGACGATGTAAAGGAAATCTGGAAAAAATAACAAACTGTGTTTTCTGCCATTTAACGAGATTTTTCCAGTGGGCTTGCTTGTTTTATGTTAAGACATCTTAACAGAACCCACAAAATCACACAAAAGGAAAAAATACACATATTCGATTAATCACATAGTTGGTCATGCAGCCAGTCCCCGCTTTTGCCCGACTTTCCAGATAAATGCGTATCATTTGTTTTCATTCTGCCTAATATTAATGCCCTGGGTGTAAATCCTATTTATAAAGGCTAATGCTAGTGCGCTATATAGTAAATCTTAGGCTTAGATTTGAATAATTTTATGCAATTCCTGTCTGAAAAGTGCGAAGTAATACAGCAGTCAGAATCTGCTTTCGCCGCCCCGGTGGCGCAGTGGCCTAAGCGATTGCCTCTGATCATTCGTCCGAAAGGGGTCCGGGTTCGAATCCCGGTGAGGCATGGATGTTGTGTTTGTCTTATGACACTGGCTCTCTCTCCCTTCCCTGGAACCAGTGACCCAAAATTAGGGACAGGCGACTGCTTACAGCCCATTGAGTTGCTCACGGTGGTCGTTAAACTTCCAATCAAAAAGAAAAAATCTGCTTTCGACCGATGTATCGCGATGCATTTCAAACGGATGGAATTTCTGTCCTTTTTCTTCCAAATCATTTTCCAGATTTATTATTCCAAATAAGTATAATGATGTCGCAGTGGTCTAAGCGATGGCCTCTGATCATTAGTCCGAAAGGGGTGCGGGTTCGAATCCCGGTGAGGCATGGATGTTGCGTTTGTTTTACGGCACTGGCTCTCTACCTTCCCTGGAACTACTGGACCTAAATGTTCCTATCGCGTTAAACTGACGACGTCGACCTGTGCTGGAGGACAAAGCCTGACCTGTTTGAGTGCTCCACTGCTTCGTTAACACCGTGGATGTCGCTGATTGGTCGGCTACTGCCATGCGGTAGAAGTGTCTGTCATGCCGTGCAGTAGAGCGATTTTGCTGTCCCTTTCGCGGATTTCTTTTCAATTGGGCTTCATCTGTCCACTGACGCCACGTTCCCATCATCGTACGAGTGGCCATTTCGCAAAATGGCCACTCGTACGTTTCGTTCCGTACGAGTGGCCATTTTGCGGTAGGTAAATCCAGCTTCTCTCGTACCAACAATCTTTTACGCTTTCCAACCGTAGGTTGAAGAAGCGTATATGCTCCAGCTTTGTCCGTCTGTCCTTCCGCACGATAACTCGCGTAAAAATGGTTCGATTTCGATGAAATTTTAGTATATGATGGGGGATCACGTGGGAACGAACTCTATTGAAAATGGGCGAAATGGGGTCAAAGGTCAGGACATAGGAGACGGATCCATTCCATTGCCCTTATGCGTCATAACGTGCATAAATATGGTTCGATTTCAATGAAATTTTAGTATGTGGTAGGGGACCACCTGGGGACGAATCCTATTGAAAATGGGATCAAAAGTCAGGACATAAGATTGGGGTGCATTCCATTGCCTTTATGCATCATAACTGACGCAACAATGGCTCCATTTCGATGAAATTTTAGTATGTGGTAGAGGACAACTTGGGGACGAACCCTATTGAAAATGGGCGAAATGGGGTCAAAGGTCAGGACATAGGATCGGGATCCATTCCATCGCCCTTATGTGTTATAACTTACGTAACAATGCTTCGATTGAGACAAAACTTTATCATGTTGTTCAGGAAGTATACGTTACCGGTTCTGTTGAATATCATCGAAATGGGGTCAAAGGTCAGGGCACAGAAATGAGATTTATTCTACAGCCATTATCCTCATAACTTGACTAAAATTGCTTCTATTGCAACATACTTGAGTATGTTGTTCTGGAGGTATACTGAACCGGTTCTGTTGAATATCACCGAAATGGGGTTAAAAGTCAGGGCAGAGGAGCAAGATTTATTCCACAGCCATTCTCCTCATAACTTGAGTAATAGCTTGAGTAAAAATTTTTGGTATGTTAGAAAGCTTATTTTAATCAATGCATTGCATGATTTCACTATCTTGTTTTGATTTGATTGGAGGTTTAACGACCACCGTGAGCATCTCGATGGGCTGTTAGTAGTCTCCCGTCCCTAATGTAGGGCCACTGGCTCCAGGGAAGGGCGAGAGCCAGTGCCGTAAGACAAACACAACATCCATGCCTCACCGGGAGTCGAACCCGAACCCATCTCGGACGAATGATCAGAAGCCATTGCTTAGACTCCGCTACTGGGGTGGCCCAACAAGCCTTCCGCACTCAAAGTCCGTCAAGCATTTATAATGCGACTTTATTCGGCGACGAGATATAGTGAGACATAAAACACACCCCTTTGACTCAATGTTGGCTTTTCACTGAGTGCAAGATCTCGTTTGAGCCAGATCTTTATGAGGGCGCAGCTTCGAACCTGCATGCGCATTTTCACTGACATTTTAGTCATTTGCATGTCCCAACTCGTTTTACATATCCCGTAAATTCCAAGTTAATACCAGCAGTCCTTCATGGTACTGCAATTTTCACAAGCAGTACTGTATTCATTCTTTGTATCTTAAAAGATTGGATCACAACTAAGGATATGATATCCGAACTGAGCAAGAATATGGGGAAGTTTAAGGTACCATCCAGTGAGTTTATTTGTCGGCAAGAGTGAAGGTGAGCAAAGAAGCTTTTCGGAATGTGTATTTAATGATAGAACCAACTGAGCGAATACGAAAGTGAATAACGAAATTAAAAAAAAACTGTCATCATAAGCTTTGAAAGGTACCCAAGATGAGCGATCACTACTAAAAAGAAAAAAAGGCGTTTACATTTCCTTTAATCAGTCACCGGATGGGAGCTACAACCATCATGTGCATGATGGAACAATTTTCCAATTATAAACGATTTATATTTTTCTTATAATCACATACGAGGGTACATATTTATTGAACTTAGGTTTGTTCTTTGTCTCATCAGAAATACCAGAAACAAGAATGAAAGATCTATTCCGTTTTCTGATGTATCTTCATTCTTGCAAGTAATAACCTCTTGCGCGTACTTGATGGATCAGTGGATGCACAGGAAATATCTCACTATGCAAAGTTTACGTGAAACTAACTTTTTAAAGGTCAAAGTAGAGACAACTCACAGTACAAAATTTTCCTATGAACAAATTGGTTTAACACTATAGTTTTTATGCTTAGGCATGTCTGGAAGATGTGCTAAAATATTAAACAAGTGAAATAAACACTAGAAATATGTCAAAGAGATTTGGTCTCTAACTTCAGGATCGGTATGGGTAAAAATAAGGAAGCCAGCCTATATTATGTGAACTGATGACACTGATAACAGTTTCACAATATTTATGCCAAACGGAAGGATGTTCAGCTGTGAACATTTTAATACACCTGCAGGTACTGATAAAAGACTCCCCAAAAAAATAAACCCAAAGGTATTAATTGGCACACGTATAAGTTTCAAACGGTTCTGCAAAAAGAAATATAAATACGCAAAGCATTTTATATTTTCACCTACATAAGTGATCGATACTGAAGACATGATAGTAAAAAAATTTATATAAATTTATCAACACAGCAACTAAGGAAGAAATCTTCTTCACAAACACGTGGCAAATTCACAGGTACGTTACTTTTAGCAACAGTATTGCAGTACTAAATTGCTTTTTAGTTCAATGTTCATCGACTAACGTCTGCTCAGAGAACTTGAAAATTACATTCCCTTGAAGCAAGAATCGAATTCGTACCTCCCGGTTTCCCTTCGAGCATACTATCACTACACCACCCAGGACAATTAAATTCCAAGTAACTGAAGCTAAGCTCAGGGTGATGTAATTTTCAAGTTCTTTCTGCAAGTGTCACGTGATGGACAGTGAACTGAAAACAATTCATTTTTTTTATTGGAGGTTTAACGACCACCGTGAGCAACTCAATGGGCTATAAGCAGTCGCCCGTCCCTAATTTAGGGTCACTGGTTCCAGGGAAGGGAGAGAGCCAGTGCCGTAAGACAAACACAACATCCATGCCTGACCGGGATTTGAACCCGGACCCCTTACGGACGAATGATCAGAGGCCAGCGCCTTAGACCACTGCGCCACCGGGGCGGCAAAACATATCATTACTGCAATCTGATTCGTTAAAGTGTTGTACTTGTCAATTTCACATGTATTTGTGAAGCATATTTCTTCTTCAGTTTCTGAGATGATATCTGATGAATGCACTGGGTAATTTGGGGCCCATATCTGTTACTAGATTTGAGAGAGTCTGCCACGCTACGACGAAGCATAGGAATGCTTCGACCAACGCAAATCGGAAGTTGGTTCAGATCCTTAAGCTGTAATACACTGACGGAAAAAAAATCCCTACACCAAGAAGGGGTTGTGTTAGATAAACGACAGTTAGTAGGCGGTTAGAGTACATCTGTAAGATGACGTCTATGCAAATTTCGCGCTCGGCGCCAACGTGTGGCGCTAGTAGCGCCCCTCGGAACATGCAAAGCAGGTTTGCTGTAAATACGCGCTGTAACGTTCGTGAGCGTTAGTTATCGTTGAGATTCGACGTAGTGTGTTGATGTTAGTCAAGAATGCCTTTAAGAAGACGAAGAAGCCATTATAAACAGCTCACGGAGTTTGAAAGAGGTCGTGTAATAGGGCTACGATAAGGTGGATTTTCGTTCCGCAATATTGCAGAACGACTTGGCAGGAATGTAGCCACTGTGCATGATTGTTGGAAGCGGTGGTCAAGGAAAGGTACTGCCTCAAGAAGACCGGGTTCCGGCCGGCCACGTGGCACTACTGAGAGGGAAGACCGCCGTGTACGGCGTATGGTCGTGGCGCATCGTACCGCGTCTGCGGCAGCAATTCGAGCTGCAGTTGCCACCACAGTGAGACAACGAACTGTTACAAATCGGTTACTTGAAGGACAGCTCCGAGCCAGACGCCCTGTAGCGTGCATTCCACTTACTCCAAACGACTGGCGTTTGCGACGTCAGTGGTGTCAAGCTAGAGCTCATTAGAGGACGGAGTGGAGATCTGTTGTGTTTTCTGATGAATGCCGGTTCTGCCTGGGTGCCAGTGATGGCCGTGTGTTGGTTAGGAGGAGGCCAGGTGAGCGCCTGCAACCAACCTGTCTGCGGCCGAGGCACACTGGACCTACACCTGGAGTTATGGTCTGGAGAGCAATTCCCTATGACAGCAGGAGCACTCTCGTGGTTATCCCACGCACCCTGACGGCACAGTTGTACGTCGGTCTGGTGATTCAAGCTGTTGTGCTGCCATTCATGAACAGCATTCCAGGGGGTGTTTTCCAACAGGTTAACGCTCGCCCGCATACCGCTGTTGTAACCCAACATGCTCTATAGAGTGTCGACATGTTACCGTGGCCTGCTAGATCACCAGATCTTTCTACAATTGAGCACGTATGGGACATCATTGGACGACAACTCCAGCGTCACCCCCAACCAGCATTAACCGTCCCTGTATTGACCGACCAAGTGCAACAGGCATGGAACTCCATCCCACAAACTGACATTCAGCACCTGTACGACACAATGCGTGAATGTTTGCGTGCTTGCATTCAACATTCTGGCGGTTACACCGGTTATTAATGTACCAGCAATTCACATTTAAAATGGCTCTTTTCGCGCTTACAATAAGCTGTGATCTTGAAACCTTAATCGATTAAATATGTTACCTATACAAATGTATTGCCGCCATTTCGTTCCTCTACAACTATTTTTTCGTTGTGTTGGGATTCTTTTTCCGTCAGTGTAGCTTAGCTTCAGTTGCTTGGAACTCCACTGTCCTAGGTGGAGTAACGGTAGCATACTCAAACAGTGGGGCCGCCCTGGTGGCGTAGTGGTCTAAGCGTTGGCTTGTGACTATTCGTCCGATTGGCACGGGTTCGAATCCCGTTGTGGCATGGATTTTGTCTTTGTCTTACAACACTGTCTCTCTCCCTTTCCTGGAAGCAGTGTCTCTAAGTCATAGCAACTGCTTATGGTCCATTGAGTTGCTAACGGTGGTCGTTAAACCCCCAAACAAAAAAACAACGCGGGTTCGATAGCTGCTCCAATGCAGTGTAAATTTTCAAGTTCATTTGAGATGTTACATATTGAACAGTGAGCTAATAATATAAATTCAGTACTACAATTTGATTGTTGAAAATAATATCAATTTATTGAGTTCTTGGATTTTCAGCTGATCAGTATCTTTACAGGTTGTTTCGGACAAATCTTCACTGGGAGTAATACACTAACTTTAACACCCTCTCTTGGAGAATTTGTAAAATATACTGCAGTTCCAATGGTACAGTTCCAATTCTGGATCCAACTAGGACAAAAAGAAATAGTGCTTCTATATCAAAACAAGTTAGTAAAATCATGCAATGCATTGATTATGATACGCTTTCCAACATACCAGAAATCATCACTCAAGTTATGTGGATAATAGCTGTGGAATAAATCTCGCTCCTGTGTCCTGACCTTTGACCCCATTCCACCCATGTTCAATAGGGTTTGTCCCCAGGTAGTTCCTTACCACATACTAAAATTTGATCGAAATCGAACCATTTTTACGCAAGTTATGACGCATAAGGGCAATGGAATATATCCCGTTCTTATGCCCTGCCCGACCTTTGACCCCATTTCGCCCATTTTCAATAGAGTTCGTGCCCAGGAGGTTCCCTACTACATACTAAAATTTCATTGAAATCGAACCGTTTTTTCGCAAGTTATGACGCATAAAGGCAATGGAATGGATCCCGCTTTTATGCCCTGAGCTTTCACCCTGCTTCGCCCATTTTCAATAAGGTTCGTCCCCAGGTGGTCCCCTACCACATACTAAAATGTCGTCGAAATCGAACCATTTTCACGTGAGTTATCGTGCAGACGGACGGACAGACGGACGAACAAAGCTGGAGCATATACGCTTCTTCAACCTACGGTTGGAAAGCGTAAATAATGCGAAAAATGGCCTTGCCGCCGTGGTGGCGCAGTGGTCTAAGCGCTGGCTAATAAACATTCGTCCGTGAAGGGTCAGGGTTCGAATCCCGATGAGGCATGGATGTTGTGTTTGTCTCACGGCACTAGCTCTCTCCCTTCCCTGGAACCAGTGACCCTAAATCAGGCGCGGGCGACTGCTTAGAGCCCATTTAGTAGCTCACGGTGGTCGTTAAACCTCCAATAAAAAAAACAGCCTTCTTCAGATCACATTTGATGTTTCAAAAATATGGAAAATGATGTAAGGCATCATGTTTTATATGCAGCGTATTTAACTTGCCCCTTAATGAATAGATGTGGTTTTGTTTTTGCTATTATTAGCTCTAGGGACAGTTTCTCCATATATATGGGTAATGTTTAAGAGCATGACGCATTAGAACCCATGGCAGATAGAGGCATGATATCTCCAATCAACATGTAATCATTCGACTTTGAGGTAGGCTCATTGAATCTTCACAGACACGTGAGGTAGCAATGTGCTGGCAATAATCCCTGATGTGCTAGTATTGATATAACCATGCAGGAAGAAATGTTGAACTTAGTAACAGGTGATATCCCTATAGTAGCGTAAAGAATTGACTTGATTAAATAATATCTTGATGTGTCATTAAATGAAGCCATCTTTGTTGCAGCAAGAGAGCACGTTAGCATGGGATAAGGTACGTGTGTCTTTTGACTGTATGACGTTTTACAGAGGTGAAAACAGGTGTCAAGACGACGAATCTGCAGCGAGATGTTCTGTCAGCGTAGCTCAGTTGGGAGAGCGACTTACTCCGGAGTGAAGGGACACTGATTCGATGCCCGTCGCGGACAAACTTGCGTTTTCACAACTGATAAAGAGTGATTGCTAGTTTCCCCAGTAGCGCTTTTACATTGCTTTATTCATACGAGCATTTTGTGGTTTGGTACTTTAATTTTTGTAGGCCGCCCTGGTGGCAGTGTGGTCTAAGCGATAGCGTCTGATCATTCGTCCAAGTGAGTCAGGGTTCAAATCCCCGTGAGGCATGGATGTTGTGTTCGTCTAATGGTGCTGGCTCTGTGTCTTTCCTGGAGCCAATGGCCCTAAATTAGGGACGGGCGACTGCTTATAGCCCAATGAGGGTTGCTCACGGCGGTAGTTAAACCTCCAATAAAAGAAAATATTAGATTTTAATGCAATTCGTTATAAACGTTGAAAGTTTTATCCATAACCCTGAGAAAAATATGAATCAATTAAAAAATCTTCTTGGAGATTTAAATTTTGGGATAAACTAAATGACATTTAGTTTTTCCTTGTTAACTGGATGTGGTTTGTTGGACTGTTGGAGTATGTCATTGTTTCTATGGAAGAAATAAACAAAAGATGTAGTCCCCACCCATAGCTGGATGATAGAATGATAAGTAATATATTCGCGATTCGGTATTCTTCGATCATAAACTGAATTCTATGTACAAACTCAGCACTCGTAAAAGGGAGAGATCATGTTCGCCCCAGTACAACCAGTTTTAGCTTTCAGAATATTGTAGAGCTCCTCCAAAAAAAATCTACTATCGAGAATTTTCTTTTACATTTTTCTGATTTTAAGATCCGGGTAGAAAATTGTCGGTTGATGAAATGAAGTTTACGATGTGGAAGAATAGAAAGATTAACTGCAAAGACTAGCTACTATAAAACGTTCAGTTTTGGTTTGATGACCTGCTAAAGTAAAATCCGTGGTTTGAATTTCTTGTGCACTTATTCGTGATTAATGCAATTAGTGGTGATTTCCTTATTCCCACGCCCTTTGTTACGGAATATGCTGCAGTAGGAACGGAATTTTCGAGGTAACAGGAGCACGCAATTTTAGTGATGACAGATAAGGCAACAGAATTTTGAAATCGAATGTCAGAGGCAAAGTATCATCAACTCAAAAAGACCATTATGCTAATTTCTGCAATTTCCGACAGAACTTCCTGCTGAGAATCCCTGATGTGAGACCCCATGGTAAGTGTCTTGCTCCAACATGCTTCTGTAAACTCCGTGATAAATATGTGGAGTAGAAACATCAGGCTGTAGAGTTCGGGAAAGTGATATGTACTAGGAGATGCGCCCCATAGCCGAGCTAGTTAATAAAAGTCTCAAATTATTTCGAAATGGAAATAATGTGAGACTTTATTTCAATGCACTGTGCCGACGAAAAGCAGAAAATCGGTGATTTGTGGTTCTTAAAAACCTAAGGCTTGAACTTAGTGAATTAACTATTCCTTTGAAAAATCTCAATGTATTTGTCTATACTCACTGATTCTTCACGTGAGAGTCACAGATCAAAATACACGATGTCTTGATTCACCTGTCCTTTATTAATTAGTATCACTCTCTAATTGAATGACTTAAATAATATGACCTAACTCATTCTCTTAAAACATTTCTCTATCTAGCACTACTCATTCATAGTCAACACCTTCAAGCCAAAATCCTCCAAATACGTGGCGTCAGTAAACATACAAATACATCGCCCTTTCCACGTTTCAGAAACACATAGCAACCGAAAAATTGTTATTCGGTCACCGCCGGGGAACGCGTTCGGCTAGAAATCGAGAGATCCGTGGATTCAATTCCCCGGCGGTGACCGAATGACAATTTTTCGGTTGCTATGTGTTTCTGGAACGTGGAAAGAGCGATGTATTTCTTTATTTACCTTCAAGAGATTTTTCATATTACCCTACCAATATCCGGTCAGATCTGAGAAAATGCACATTAAAATTGTGACGTATATTCTAATTTAACTTTCGTTTTGTCCCCTTTTCCTATGTGAATTTCAGTTTGTTCTCTTTTGCACTTTCCAAACTTAATGTGATATCTTCTCTCTCACATGAATGAAGTTGGCAATACTTTTGAGGTGAGAGAGAGTGACGTATGAATGCGATAAGAACGTTAGATAAAAAGGACGATACAGCAGTTGCTTTGTGCGTGTGTGTGTGTGTGTGTGTGTGTGTGTGGAGATGTTCGATCGTTGTTAAGCTAGATTATACGACAGATAATTAAGGTATTATGTGTGAAGTGTAAAACTCTCAGTGCTATATTTTGGATTTCATCTACTGTACTGGACCAATAAAGGGCTAAATATAAGTTGGACTTCTGTATGTGTTTCGTCTGGCCGTAAAGTCTTAATTTGAGCTATTCCGTGCAACTATTACATCGTATTCTCATTCAGTTCACCATTTCCTTAGTAATTGCTTTAGACATAGCGTAACACCAATCTCGCACGCGAAAAAGGGTTGCGTTATAGGATGGATATCCAGTTCAAACCTGTTGTTCCACAAGAAATATTAGATTACATTAAACATCACACCACTCAAAAATTCGAATTTTATTGCACTGCTTTAAAAGTTAGTAATGTTTCTAGGATCTCCCAGCAAAAGCGTGAATTCAATCTAGCGCTGGCAGCCAGCGGTGCCAGCAGAGGCCCAGCACCATGGTGCCGGTGCCCAAAAGTCAATAAAATGTCCCGGCGGCCAAAACATGGGACAGCAGGAGGCCGTTAATCCTCATCAGTTGTCATATGCCACAACAGGGTTGTCAATTATCTATCACAGACTGTGTCTGCCACAATCTGCCCTTAAGGGGTCCGGCAAGCACGTGCCTTAAATAGTGGCTAGCCTAATGTGGTCCGCCAGTGGCAGTCGTCAATCACGTGATGGAACTTATGGCTCACCGAAACTGGTCTGCCAATTGCCCAGTAGTAGCAAAAGAAAAAAATAATAATACTCCTCAATGTTTCCCGGACAAGCCCATTTTTTCTTCACGTTGTCGATGTATGACATCACTAGTCGGTCGGCGCCATTTTCCCCTACAGGAAATTCATCTGCATGACGTCACGGAGCTAGGGAAATTTTCCCAAACGTGCTGAAAAGACGCCTGTTGGATCAGTGCAGTATCGAACTCACGTCAGCTTGATGGCAATGTAAATTCTTTAACCAAAACACTGCATTGTCACGTGTAGGAGTTTGCTTGAAGGTGAACCTCTTACCTGCGCGATGTGAATCAAAGGGTTTTCTTTTCAATTTTACAATATTGCGAGTTATTTTTCATAAATGTCCGTTTTATATAATCCATGAATTAATTTTTCAACGTACCGATCTTTTTTATTTACATTGAGGGAACTTCACTCATTTTTAACGAGTGTACCAACTTAAAGACGTTTTCCAAAATTTCGTACTGCCCGTCTGGTTTTGAAAGGCAATTGTTTAATTATTATATTTACATATTCATGCCACATTCTGTTACATTTTTAAGATTGTTGTATCTTTTTTCCACCGTGAGAAGCTACATTTGTTCTAAATAGGAAAGATATTTTCTTTTATTTCTGGTTATTTTTGTCAGCGAATTTCGCCAATCTTGTGTATTCAACCCATTAATAAGTACATTATATCGACATAGAGTTGCTTAATTGTTTTGTTTTTCAAATACTTGATCATTTTTTAACGAATTTTTACCATTTTGTTTTCGGAAATACCAGTTTTGTATAATTCTTATTTTTCTCCAACATAACTATTTTTTAATGTCTTTGAAGGACTTCTGTTTGAATCGGTTTAGTGCATGTTAACGAAGGATTATTTGATACATTTACTAAGTTTTCAGAAATTATTTCTTGTTGTTCATGTGAATGAAGTAAATGTGTTTCATGGCTGTCTGTATTTCCGAATCTTCGTGTGCTACTGAAGGAATTTTGTTGTAATGAGTTTTTATAAATACAGGAGAGAAATTAAATATTCTTAGAGTTCATTAATTATTTATTTATGCAACTTTCCCCTGACGTTAGTCTTCATCAACGCGACACTTCATAAGAAAATTAATGTTTTTGTATATATATGGCTTTTTTTTTCTCAACATCCACTGAAATAACACGATGGCAATGGCGTCCACTTCAACTAACGGTACCACGAGAGACTGAGCACGCGCACTCCCTCTGCTTTTGCCTCATGTTGGGGTTGCTTCCGTTGCCAGCTCCGGGCCACTCGTGGAGCTTACTTGGAGACCCGTAATTCACAGGGCCATCTACGGCTGCCAGCTGATGGCGCTGCTACCAACGGATCGCTACCATATCGTAAGAGGCAGATTTCAGCCAGCATTGACCCATCACTGCCAGCTGGTAGCCATCAGTTTCCCAACATTTGTGATTTTGCTGGGTATAATAAACGCTCATTTTTCTTATAATAATATAACTGTGAAAGTTAGTGTGTAGAAGTGTTATCCCGTGTATGTGAAATACATAGTGATTTAAAATGCGTAGTAATTTGCTTCAACACTTAAGTATCTGGAGAATTTCCTGGAAAGTTCCTATATCTGAACATCTAGCTAACAACATTAGTAACCGTGGTCCTTACCTGGGTACTAACAAATAAATCCTCTTCAAGTTCATAAAAAACTGCCGCAACTAGCCAAAGTTAATCATTAACGATAATTAAATCTTGATTATGGGATTTGTATTATAGACAATAACGGTAAGACGGTGAGAGCTGATAACGATGTCCGATTTGCTGAGTAATTACTGTTATAATGATAGGCAAAACTCATCTAATAGCATCAATCCTTGAGGAAGGTTACGTATTCCCCATTTAACATCTCAAAAGTACATGCTGTAAGGGTTCATATGACACAGTACCTGGGGCATAGCTGTTGCAGTACCTTCCCCGAAAAATGTATTTATCCAAATGAAAACTACCAAAAGTTTGTAACAGAAAACTAAACTGCATAAAATCTATTTGTATTAGTCGAAATTGCAGCTTTTACCGTTACAGGCAAACAATTTAAATCACGATTGTTTTTCTCCAATGATCTGGCTTACAATGTTGTTATTGAGGAAGTTCTAGTACGATCTTTGACTTAAAGCAAATATTTTAAACCAGTCATTCGCAGTAAGGCTTTTATATTTGAAATTTAATCAAAAACTTTCGCATTGATGTACATTTATTCATAATTCGGCCTTAATAACAAACTTAGTAATTACACCATGCTTAACAGGTCAGTTATATCCGCATATGTTATTTTGAACAACACATTTAATTACAGACAGCGCACATTAAATTCTAACTGGGCCATTTTGAGATTTGTGAAAAATGCGATTTCATTTCCTGTGAAACCGAAAACGTGCGCGTAAAATTCTCTTTGATTATACGCAGAAAATTTCACGATATTGTGCTTTCTGTAGATGCAATATACCTCCTGATATGTTTCATCTAAAGGAGTAAATTGGATCCAGTGCAGTATGCCAGTTAGACATGCAAGTGCCATATATATAAAGAAATTAATTTGGACTTCATAGTTCGTCAAATCGTTTTATGCCTAAATCACTCTATATTTCGAAAATATTTTGGACTGATTGGCTTAGCTATAAGCCAATCAGTCCAAAAAAAGCTAATAAAATTTTTTTTTCATACTTGAAACTTAGATTGCCGTAGGAAAAACGAGTGTCCAATTACATTCAGGAGTTTCAATTTTTAAAACGAGGTCCAAATACGAGGACTAACTCGTAAAACTGAGATGAACAGTCAGGCAACAAGAGTATAACACAAATTTTGAAGATGACAATCCGATTTTTAGCGTAAATGTGACAAGGATGGTAAGTCAGATAATATCCAAAAAACTTGAAACTTTTCATCGTCCTGGACCGGGACTCGAACCAGCGTCTCCTAGAAAACGCCCGGGTATGCTAACCACTACACCACCCAAAACGACCAAGTCTCAAGTTTCCGATCAATTTGAATTTAACCATCACAGGATTCGCTAGTCGAAGCAACCGGCATTCATGTTTAGCGAATCTGGAGGTTAAGAATCTTATCCCGTGTTTGCCCGGAGAAGCAGATAAATCATGAAAGATGGTTAAATTCAAATTGATCGGAAACTTGGTCGTTCTGGGTGGTGTAGTAGTTAGCATACCCGGGCGTTTTCCGGGAGACGCGGGTTCGAGTCCCGTTCCAGGACGATGAAAATTTTCAAGTTTTCGGATATTATCTGACTTACCATCCTTGTCCCATTTACGCCCAAAATCGGATTGTCATCTTCAAAATTTGTATTATATGGCGTAATCCCGTATTTCTTTCAAGAGTATAACAACTGGCGTAAATGAATTTCATACTTTCTGCTTCCTCTTTTTTTACCGAAAAGTTTTTAAAGATTCAAACATTTGCGCATAAAACAGCTCAAATTGCAGAATAGTTCTTTCATTTATAAAATTACATTGATCAGAAGTCTTCAAAATTTCTGATTAAAAGTAATATTTTAATTTGAACAGTCACGGATAGAGTAGTCTTGTTTATTAATTTTACTTACCTTCATTCAACGTTGAAGCCCAAAAAAACATTACTTACCGTTATCATGGTTTCAGACAAAGGAAAACTACAACCAAAGAGCAGAAAACAGTTAGTGTGGTTTCGATTCTACGTACCGAATAAAAAGAGGCTTTTGCTCCTCATCTTGTGTTACTTACCTTTATTGCTGACTTGAGATACTTGTAATTCAGCTGTTTCATGCCTTCCTTCAAAAATCACTTCTTCACTCCTTCTTAGGATTTCTTTTGAGAGCATGGATTCACAGCGAAGCCTTAATTCTCCCTGACGGAGGTGCTTCTGTTGAACATGGAAGCGGAGACCCAGGACTGATGATACGAAACCAGAAGCGTGTCTCGTCGGAGGGTATTCAACCAGACGAATTCTAGGCACCTGCCGGTGAATCACTTGCATCAGTCAGAATTCTTCATATATGACGTATAGACAAGATGGATTCACAGCCACTTCCATTACTAAGAATAGATAGACTTAATCTGCTTGAAATATTTGGGAAAGAGCTAATCACCTTGTCGATATCCGAGAACCATTGAAACACTCGTAAATCTGTTAACATATCAATATGAAAGGCAAACAAAGAACTGGAACTTGCAAATATATAGCTCTGATAAAATCTAAAGGATATTAAATGTCACCCACAGATATTTGCAGTAAGGCTTACGCGATGGGAACGAAATGTATGTGAATCCACCTTTTCTGTAACATATCTATAACTGGTGAAAGCAAAATGCACAAAAATATCATAACACAGTTTATTGTGAACTTCTAAACTTAAAGAACGAATAAAACACAGAGCCTGAAGTTGACTAACGATTTCCTGTTGAGACTACGAAGCACTCGTTCATCATACAGGATTACCGCTATATGGAATTGTTAAACGACTTTTACAACAAATGAAAAACGATAAAAAGATGATAACTCTTCAAACGCACGCGAGAACACCGAGGATATGCCTATCTCAGATATGAATACAGAGCTTAATTATAGATATCTTTTATTTGAAGACTGTTACCAATTGCATTATTTTACTTAGGGCGTTCATCAAGTTATAATATCCAGTGAGAGGGAATAACAAGTAAAAGTTGACAGTGAGATTCAGTATTTACAGCATCGTTTGCCAGTATGAGAACGAGGAAACAGCCACTAGATATATAAACCGCTGAACTGTTAAATGTGGAGCAGCTTTGGCATTGATTGAATTTTCACAGGAAAAATGTTTCCGTTGGCTAATACACTATCTACCAACAAGTAATTGGACACCCGTGATAGCGAAGGAAAACAAAGTTTATTCACCTTCAATAGTTGGTGGAGCCTCCACGAGCGGCGATTACAGCTGCGACCCTCCAGGGCATACTCTCAACTAGGCGTTGTACGACGGCTAGCGGTATTTTCTTCCACTCGGCTTAGAGAGGACAGGTGAGTTCTTTTAGCGATTTCGGACGGTGGGGGCACCCCTTAAGTCGACGCTCCAACTCGTCCCAGAGGTATTCGATAGGGTTAAGGTCCGGGCTATGCGCAGACCAGTCCATTCGATTAACCCTATTGTCACCATACCAAGCCATGGTGGACCTCGCAACATGAGATGTGGCATTGTCATCCTGAAAGTAACGTGGGTCCACCCCGTAAAACTGCCACAACGTAGGAAGCGCATGGTCATCCAAAATGGTGCAGTAGGTATCGGCGTTGAGTCTACCAGAAATTGCGACCAAGGGTTCCGTGCCATACCAGGAGAAACACACCCATAGCATAATTCCACCGCCGCCGAACTTCACAGTTGGCACAATACATTCCGGCAGGAGGCGTTCTCCAGGCAGACGCCAAACCCAGACCCAGCCATCCGAACGCTAAAGGGTGAACCTTGATTCGTCGCTCCAGAGAACCTGTTTTCGCTGTTCAACGGTCCACTGTCGACGTTTTTTGCACCACGTTAGCCGAGCAGCGCTATTGGACGTGGTGATCAAAGGCTTGTGGGCGGCAGCACGTCCATGATAACCGAGCAGATGGGCTTCCTTACGGATGGTATTCATCAAAAGAACACTCCCGGATGCCTGTTGAAACTCCTCGTCGATGTGGCCCATCGATTTGGTGCAGCTCTTCCGAATTTCTCTGGCCAGCACCCGTCGGTCTCTAACTCCCAGTTTTGTGGTTCTGTCGGGTGGGGGTACATTCCGACAGTCACCTGCCATCTTCCACTTGCCAATCACGTAGGCCACTGTCGATTTTGGGTACTTCAACTAGCTGGATATGTCACGTATGGATCGGCCATTTCTGTGATACCCGATGATTACACCTTTCTCGAAATCAGAGAGCTGCGAACTGCGTGGCATCTTGCACGCGACTGGTTTTGTTGTTATTTCCCACACGATATTTAACGGCGGCGGCCGTTACGTGTATCAGGACCGCAGATATCGTCGATTGCAGGGGTGTCCAATTACTTGTTGGTAGATAGTGTATTTAAGTGCATATGATCAGAGTCTATTAAGATTCCGTGCTATCTTGTGTCTCTGTTAAGATTCGGTCAGCAGTGCTTAAGCAATACACAGGGACAGTGAAATATGACCCTGTTCCATGTCGCAAGTTAAAATGTCCACAGAAAATAATTGGGCCTCAAGGCCAAGAACAGTAATTTGCAAAATCGATGTGTTACAGCTGCTGATATTACTAAAAAGATAAAATACAGTATTGATAACACGGAAACTCTTTTATACGAAAAGCTCACGTTGTCTAACGCACGCACAAGGGGATCCCAACAATATTGACCAAAGAAACAAAGAAAAACGTCAAAGCAAGCTTATATTCTTCCGCTTTTTCCGTGTTTAAACCTAAATATTTTGTCCTCCGTATTATCCCGACCTTTTGCGCTAGTTGCTGTCTCCTTCGGAATTTGATGAAATAGCTGTGTAGGGCTCCTGGAAGCCATAGAGTTTGGTGTAGTTTACAGGACATTATAAAGACCTCTAGTGCCAAGAACGAACACAGATATGAGAAGATAGGTTAACTTCAATAAATTTACTCGGTTCTTCCTCGAACCAAATAGCACGTTATTGTCAGAATAGAATTTTAGCATGTTATACTTAGACGTTACTGAATGCCCATTGTAGCTGGGGATTATTAAAATACACTGGCGGAAAGTGAAAAAAGAACACCAAGAAGGAATTGGCGGACGATCATGAAATTTACATAAATTAATGGGGTTGAGTGTACGTAGGTGTGATGTTAATTTCGGGACAAACCGGTGAGCACTTACGCCACAGCACAGCATAATATGCAAATTATCGTCGGTGGTATTTAAGGAGTATTGCGAAGTGAATGTAATAAGTCGTCGGCGTACGGACACGTGCAAAGACCCGGAAGAAGCTGCAATGCCTGGACATGGAAGACGTGTACGATTTCAGCAGTTATTGGACTTTGAGAGAGGTCGTCTAGTCGGACACCGCGAGGCCGGCTGGTCGTATCGTCGTATTGCTGAGCGAATTGGACGGGAAGTATCGGTGGTGGTACGATGGTGGCGTAGATGGTCCGAGGAACATTCCCACCCGAGAAGATGTGGAACCGGGAGTCACAGACGGACTGATGAGCGGACCGATCGACGCATAAGAAGAGCGGCGCTGTCAAGCAGAACATCCACTGCGACGCAAATCCGAGCTGCCGTTGCACCTGAGGTGACTGTGCGAACAATCCACAACCGTCTACTGGATGCAGGGCTACGTGCACGTGTGCCTCTGGCATGTGTACCTCTGACTCCAGCCCACCGTCAGGAATGGCTGCAGTGGTGTCGCCAACGTCTGCACTGGAGAACGCAATGGCGATCTGTCGTGTTCAGCGATGAAAGCAGATTCTGCTTGGGAACCTCCGATGGCCGTATGCGTGTTCGCAGACGCACAGGGGAGCGTCTCCACCCTTCTTGCATCCGCCAACGACACACAGGGCCTACACCTGGTCTCCTGGTGTGGGGAGCAATCAGCTATCACTCCCGTACACAACTAGTGTTTGTACCGGGTACGTTAAACAGCACCTCCTACATCAACAACATCATTCAGCCCGTTGTTGTGCCATTTTTAAGGTCGGTCCATCGTGGTGTTTTCCTGCAAGATAACGCACGCCCGCACACGGCACGTGCAAAGCAACATGCACTTCAGGGTGTGAGACAACTTCAATGGCCTACACGTTCACCGGATTTGTCCCCCATTGAGCACGTGTGGGATTTTATGGGACAACGACTTATCCGGTCTACACGGCCAGCCACGACCATCCCTGATTTACGCGTCTAGGTTGAGGATGCTTGGAAGTCAATACCCCAAACTTACGTCCAACATCTGTACGACAGACTCCATGCCAGAATTGCACGGTGTGACGCAATTCATGGCGGTTCAACCTCGTACTAACCATGTTACATGGAAATGTTATTTTTCAGTTTACCAGCAAATACAGCTGTATTTTGCCATAATGTTTTGATCACGTTATCCTCTGTATTCCGTTATTATGCTGTATAAATTTCGTTGGTATCAGACGTCTTCTTCGTGGTGTTCTTTTTTCACTTTCCGCCTGTGTACTTTCAGGTACTAGTCTCACTACGTAACATCAGTGAATTTTGTAAATGATAATGTGTTAAGTAGCACGACTAATTCAAATTATCTTTAAGGTGATTATAAGTTTAATGCAGAAGGTCATTTAATATTATTTAATCTGACTAAACTCCCTTTTCTGTGCTTCTCAACGAACACTAAATTTATGTAAGAGCATGTTTCTTATTAGCCACGCTTTATTGATTTAGAAAAAATTCTAATTATGGATGATTGATTTACTTTATTTGTGTATAACTTTGTAAAGACGCTATTTGACGTTATAAGAAAAATGATTATGTTATACAACAGATATTTTTAATACATTGTTTAGGAATACAGAATTTCCAGCGGAAAGTAATGGTTCATCACAGATCATAAGATAGTTTTTGACAAAGTATTAATATTTCCTCATTCCCATACCTATAGTACTCACAAAAGTATTTTAAAATCTATAACGAAGTAAATTTCTCCGTCACTTTTGTCCTTTGTATCTTTTATATCTTCATTTTGTCCTTTGTATCAATTTCTTCGTCATATTTGTATCTTCATCACAGATCATACGATAGTTTTTGACAAAGTATTAATATTTCCTCATTCCCATATCTATAATACTCACAAAAGTATTTTAAAATCTATAACAAAGTAAATTTCTCCGTCATTTTTGTCCACGCCGGGCTCGAACCCGGGTCCCCTCATTCCGGAAATGGTCACTCTACCAATTGAACTACGCGGGACGTTCGTTCTGACTGCTATCTGCCTTTATGTCGTGTGCGTCCTGCTGGCAGATAGGTCAGATCTCCCCCCCCTGAAAGAGGACCGGGGGCATGGCCGATGGGTCAGCCGAGACCATGAATCGTCGCAGGCTGCCATCCGCTGGAGAACGTACTTGAGAACTCCCAGTCAATCTAGTGTGTGGAATGCAACGTCACACACATATATTTTTCGAAGGGATTCTCTGATTTTTCCAATCTCACGGTGTGGAAAGAACATCACACCTTTGCGAGATTTTGAACGTCCGGGTCATCCGGAAAGTTCGGACTCCATTATAACGAAGTAAATTTCTCCGTCATTTTTATCCACGCCGGGGCTCGAACCCGGGTCCCCTCATTCCGGAATAAGTCGCTCTACCAATTGAGCTACGCGGACGATCGCTATCGCTGCTATCTGCCTTTAAGTCGTGTGCGTCCTGCTGGGCAGGCACGTAACAAATCTCAAAAACATCAGGGTTGGTAGGAATCTAAGGCTAGGTTTTTTCGACACTAACCTCAGTTCGGTCTTTTAATACGCTTGTAAAATAATAAGCAACGTATAGTTGTTTCTACCAAATAATCTGTAAGCAGTAAAATCTGAAGACTCAAGATACGAAAACAAAGGACAAATGTTCGCATGTTCAGGTAATGAAATCATCTAGAGCTGAGTTGACGGTATCGCTTACTACATAGCCTCAACATTATTTTCCACGACGTCCCGCACTTAATTTATTTATTTACTTATTTCATATCTTACATTTATCAATTTTTGCCTACTTTTTTATATCAGTTTAATGTTCCTCATAACTAAGGGAGGATAAGACCTGCAACCAGTTCTGAATGACACAGCGAGAATGAATACAAATCCATTTCCCAACCAGGATTTGATACCAGGTTGCCTGCACAAGAAGCTTCCATCTTGAAGTATATGGCACCGGGAAGCACTTTCTATGAGAGAGTTCTATGTATATCGTTGCGTGTAAAGTACAACCAATATCCTACTTAAGCGGAACCGTAGGATGTTCGAATAATAGGAACACCAGCAAAAACATGCACAGGCAATCCCATGCTTTCGCACATAATGAATTCCTGAAAACGGGCAAGAATGTCAAACAGAGTTCTGTGTTAAAAGGTGATGCTCCGTTTCCAATGCCTAAAATTACTTTAAAATCCCTACACATAACAGTTGTACCCGTAATTTCAGAATTCTGCCAAAGTAATTGGTTGCTTTGTCGGCAATGCAAAAGTAAGCATCCGAAGCACTGCAGATGACTATAAAGCAAGGGGAAACAAAACTCACACTTCACAAAATACTTGTTAGGTTAACAACACATAAAATGTATTTTCTGATGTTTCTTTCATAGTACAATGGCCTCACTATTCAACATCCATGATATCGCAAATAAAACAACAACGCCGCCCTGGTGGCGCAGTGGTCTAAGCGATGGCCTCTGATCATTCGTCCGAACAGGGTCCGGGTTCGAATCCCGGTCAGGCATGGATGTTGTGTTTGTCTTACGGCACTAGCTCTCTCCCTTCGCTGGAACCAGTGACCCCAAATTAGGGACGGGCGACTGCTTATAGCCCATTGAGTTGCTCACGGTGGTCGTTAAACCTCCAACCAAAAAAAACAAAAACAAAAAAAAACGACAACAGTATTTAGTTCAACTGACATCCCATTTGTTTTCTGCTTTATCATGTTTCTGCAGCCAGGATAGCCAACATCAACCTCATTTGTCACATGTAGCTACAATATCAAAGTTATTAACTGGGTTATTAAAGGTAAACGTTACGTTTTCTAAAGCTATTTCTTGCCGTAAATATTCTAGTCATTTCAACTTTCTTTCATTGACATTTTGCTACATCCATCCGTTTAACCATATTCTCCCATGATGACTACGAACTGGTCAAGGTACTTGATGGTTTCATTCATTTTATACGCTTTCCAACCGTAGGTTGAAGAAGCGTATATGCTCCAGCTTTGTCTGTCTGTCTGTCCGCACGATAACTTGCCTAAAAATAGTTGGATTTCGATGATATTTTAGTATGTGGTAAAGGACAACGTGGGAATAAACCCTGTTGTAAATAGGCGAAATGAGGTCAAAGGCCAGGACATAGGAGCGGGATCCATTCCATCGCCCTTATGCGTCATAACCTACTTAAAATGCTTTGATTGCAACAAAACTGTATCATGTTGCTCCGGAAGTATACTGAACCAGTTCTGTTGAATATCATCGAAATGAGGTCTAAGGTCAGGGTACAGGAGCGAGATTTATTCCACAGCCATTCTCCTCATAACTTGAGGAATGATTTCTGTTATGTTGGAAAGCGTATCATGATCAATGCATTGCATGATTTTACTAACATGTCTTTATTGTAGGGAAGTCTTTGATAACCATTATCTCCAGCTTCAGGTGATACACTATCTACCAACAAGTAATTGGACACCCCTGCAACCGACGATATCTGCGGTCCTGATTCATGTCACGGCCGCCGCCGTTAAATATCGTGTAGGAAACAACAACGCAACCAGTCGAATGCAAGATGCCACGCAGTTCGGAGCTCTCTGATTTCGAGAAAGGTGTAATCGTCGGGTATCACAGAAATGGCCGATCCATACGTGACATATCCAGCGAGTTGAAGTACCCAAAATCGTCAGTAGCTTACGTGATTGGCAAGTGGAAGATTAGATGTGACTGTCGGAATGTGCCCCGACCCGGCAGACCCACAAAACTGAGAGTTAGAGACCGACGGATGCTGGCCAGAGAAATTCGGAAGAACCGCACCAAATCGATGGGCCACATCCGCGATGAGTTTCAACAGACATCCGTTAGTGTTTTTTCGATACATACCATCCGTAAGGAAGCCCATCTGCTCGGTTATCATGGACGTGCTGCCGCCCACAAGCCTTTGATCACCAAGTCCAATAGCGCTGCTCGGCTAACGTGGTGCAAAGAACATCGACAGTGGACCGTTGAACAGTGGAAACCGGTTCTATGGAGCGACGAATCAAGGTTCACCCTCTACCATTCGGATGGCTGGGTCTGGGTTTGGCGTCTGCCTGGAGAACGCCTCCTGCCCGAATGTATTGTGTCAACTGTGAAGTTCGGCGGCGGTGGAATTATGCTATGGGGGTGTTTCTCCTATTATGGCACGGAACCCTTGGTCGCAATTCCTGGTAGACTCAACGCCGATACCTACTGCATCATTTTGGATGACCATGCGCTTCCTACGTTGTGGCAGTTTTACGGGGTGGACCCACGTTACTTTCAAGAAGACAATGCCACCTGTCACGTTGCGAAGTCCACCATGGCTTGGTATGGTGACAATGGGGTAAATCGAATGGACTGGCCTGCGCAGAACCCGGACCTTAACCCTATCGAGCACCTCTGGGACGAGTTGGAGCGTCGACTTAAGGGGTGCCCCCACCGTCCGAAATCGGTGAAGGAACTCACATGTCTTCTCCAAGCCGAGTGGAAGAAAATACCGCTAGCCGTCGTACAACGCCCTGTTAAGAGTATGTCCTGGAGGGTCGCAGCTGTAATCGCCGCTCGTTGAGGCTCCACCAACTATTGAAAGTGAATAAACTTCGTTTTCCTTTGCCATCACAGGTGTCCAATTACTTGTTGGTAGATAGCGTATATTCCTTCCATTTTGTATATTCATTAGATCTTCATTGGATATAAATTATAAATGAGATGCAATCACTTCATCCACACCTTTGAAACTGACAGAAAAGTTCATTCATTTCATAAGCTGAACATGTTTCTTTGCAGTTACAGTAGAACCCACTTACTGTATAACGAAGGGCTCGGGACTGATGATACCCTCGTTAAATCAGGGCGCTTGCTAAATCCCTTTTTGACTGAAAATTTCCCCCAGTAAGAAACATATAATTATATTATATATCCATAACAGGTAAATGTACTTGAAAGATTTAATTAATTACCTACATTTGTACTATACACATACATAACATAAGTAAATAGACACCTGATTTGTTAATAATATTTATTTTCTGTCCAAAAAAAGTGAAAGGAGCTGTAGTTGCAGCTGGGTTTAATTTCTGGTAGCCATACCTTCTGCAATACGTAGGGCTCTCACACTACCAGGCTTGTGGAATTGAGATCAGCAATGGTACTCTGTGAAATTTGAGCACACGATTCGCATAACATGGCCAGCAGGTGTTCCTTGCTGGTTGGTTTCTGTAGCATCCGTCGTAATTTTTCATCCAATATGGCCCACAGGCATTCAATTAGGTTCATATCAGAGCTCTGGCTTGGCCACGACAGTTTCTGGATGGCGTTTTGTTTGTGCCATGTTTGGGTACTATAACGTAACCCTTTTTTTCGTGTGCGAGATTGGTGTTACGCTATGTCTAAAACAATGACTAAGCAAATGTTGAACTAAATGAGAATACAATGCAATAGTTACACGGAATAGCTCAAATTACGGCCAGATGAAACATATACAGAAGCCAAACTTACGATAGCCTTTTATTGGTACAGCAACGAGTGATGAAAATCCACAATATAGCACTGCTAGTTTTATACTTCACATATAAAACCTTAATTATCTATCGTATAATCTAGCTTAACAATGATCGAATATCTCCACACACACACACATACACAAAGCAACTGTTATATCGTCCTTTTTATTTAACGCTCTTATCACATTCATACGTCACTCTCTCTGACCTCAAAAGTGTTGCCAAGCTCATTCATGTGAGAGAGAAGATATCACGTTAAGTTTGGAAAGTGCAAAAGAGAACAAACTCAAATTTACATAGGAAAAGGAAGTAAAATTGAAAGTTAAATTAGAATATACGTCACAGTGCGTTTTGCCCTATGACATGGAGCGCCATACTCGGTAAACAAGGAGATAGCGTTTGGCATCTGACCACTGAAGAATACTGGCAGCAGGCCCCTCTCAAGGATGGTTATGTACTGTGCATTGATGTTGTTTCACATTTTATGAGAACTAAACAACCAGTCATCCATATGGTTCCCCATATCATGACTGACAAACCGCCATTTTTCACAGTTGACTTTAGGTTCTTCAAGCTGACTTCCTGGCTGGGCAATCGCCTCACCCCGACATTTCCACTCTATGAACATTGTGCAAATCGGGACTCATCAGAGAATATGAGAGTGCCAAAATGGTAAGGGTCTGCCATTCTGCGACAAATATGCCAATCTGCGACAAATATTTGCTTCCCGCAAAAGAGGTTTACGTCGAGCAACTCTTCCATAATAGTCAAGTCCATGAAGATATCGCTGAGTAGTTCTGGAACTCACTTGGAGCTATTCTGCAGTTTCAGTTGCCTTGCTACGGGGATTGGTTTTTACAGAACGCCTGACAGCTCGAAAAAACCTCTGTGGTGATGGCCCAGAGCGAACCGTAAGTGATGCTCGTGCTCCTTTGCCTGCCTTCTTGAATTCCATTAGCACTCGATTAACTGTGGCAAGAGGAATTTGCAGGTTTGCAGCAATCTGCTGTGGCTGGCTCCCAGATCCGATTTCCCTACGATTCATCCTCTCTGAAAGTCGCTTAGTTCCTTGGCTCCCTTCTGTCGAGCCATGTTCGTTTGATGTCACCTCCTCACTGACGTTGTCCAGCAAAATATATTAATGAGAATTCGAGTACGCAATGCAATAGCAAAAATGACAATACGACAGATCTATTTACTTATGTCATAGCTGTGTACCGCGTGAGACTAACCGCTGTTTAACTACACAGCACACAAGAAGCAAAAGCAGCACCGATTCTCCCGTGCAACGCTCATTTGGAGGATGAAGGGTAATGGACCCAATTCCAGGAATTGTTATCTCCCGTTTTCACACTCATATGCGTCGTGCGGGGCAGGCACGTCACAATCCCCCCATTCCATTACTCTCCTATCTCTCTATGAAGCTGTCGTCCATAAATACACTTGCACGTACACTGAAGAGAAATTGAATTAGAGACAGCTGGCGTTATGCAAATGTGGCGCTGTGGGCGGCCCTGTAAACGGAAACTACATGACGTATGCAGCGATCCGACAATATAAGAAGTGATGCGACGGGAATAAAAAAGAGTCGGACGCAGTATGGGTAAGACGAAGGACCTAAGCGCATTTGATCATGGGCAAATTGTCCGGGCCCGACGAATGGGTCACTCCATCTCGGAAGTCGTGCAAGCACTGGGATTTTCACGAGCCAATGTGTCACGGGGACACTGTGAGTACATCGAATCCGGTAAAACCATCCCTGCAAGGGCCAACTGCCGTGGACAACAGCGTGTGGATGAGCGGGGTCATCGTCGGCTAACTCGCATTGTAACAGCGGATAGACGGACCACAGTGCAAAACATCACTCGGTAATTTAACGCTGGTGCACAAAAACGTGTAAGCAGCCACACCATCCAGAACCATCTCCTCGCTATGGGATACAGAAGCCATCGTCCCACGAGGGTACCGCTGCTAACCGCACATCACTGGGTGCAAAGATTAGCATGGGTGCGGGAACATCACCACTGGACCATAGACATGTGGGAAAATGTTGCCTGGACTGATGAGTCGAGATTCACGTTGGTACATGAGGATGGCAGGATACGAGTACGGTGTAAACCACATGAAGCGATGGATCCTTCTTACCAGCAGGGTACTCTTCAAGCTGGTGGGGATGGCATTCTCGTCTGGGGACTGTTTACGTGGACTGAAATGGGACCCCTGGTATGTGTGACAGCGTCCCTCACAGGTCAACGTTATCGGGATAACCTGGACGACCATTTGCTCCCGTTTGTGCGCCTTCAACATCCCACTGGGGACCTCATCCTGCAACAAGACAATGCACCGTGCTATCGCTCCCGAATTGTATCCGAATGGTTGGATGAACACTCCACCGACGTGACCTCGCTTGCTTGGCCAGCTAGGTCACCTGACCTCAATCCCATCGAGCACATCTGGGATGCCATCGAGAGAGATGACCCCCCCCCCTCCATGAAATCTTTGTGAACTGTGGGAGCTTGTTCAGGGGTCGTGGATCCAACGCTTCCGGTGTCTTGTCGAGTCCATGCCGAGACGAATCGCCGCCGTCATCAGGGCGAAAGGTGGTGCTACACGTTACTAGACAGGTATCCCTAGGTCAATTGCTCTTCAGTGTATGTGAACCCCACCGATCCTTTTTTTCCTGGGAGTATGTCACCTGCTTTCAACACTGCTGACGTCATGCTCCCAAATAGTCCTGTTACGTGCCTGCCCCGCAGGATGCACATGAGATAAAGGCAGACAGCAGTGAGAGCACATGCCAGTGTAGTATAGTGGATAGCACTCGGAGCTCCGGAGCCGAGAGTTGTGGGTTCGAATGCCGCCCCTGGCATAAAAATGATGGAGAAATTTACTTCGTTATAGCCCCTTTGAGTGGGTGACGGAGAGAGTCTCTTGCTCAACTAGCGTTTTGCTTTTCTGTCAACAATACACCACTAGTACACCCGCGCTGTCAGAATTTCGCCATGCATGACAACAAGTTCTATTCCTCTATTCCAGGATTGCGCGCAGCAGAATTTTTCTACCTCGTTAAATATGGAATTTCATTAAATTCTATCACTTTGCTTGTAAAAAGTGATCATCATGGCTTTCCTCGCCCTCGTTAAATATGGGGTCTTCTTTAAAATTTGTTCATTAAAAGTGACCAAATTATCTCAGAATTAACATTATTCTAACCCAAAGTACCCATTTTGCTCGTTAAATGCAAGATCTTGCAAAATACGTGCCCGTTATAGGAGCGTTCCGCCATATGCGCAAATATTTTCTGACCTTTGAAATATTTTTGAGTCGTATTAGGACATTGAGAATTTTAGGCTGAACTTCGTGTCTTTTAAAGACTTATTTCACAAGGTTTGATCCTTCCAACCCTGGGATAGTTGGAAATGTTTGTGTTTGCCGAGTTCGGTGTACGAAAGGCGGTTTAGAAGGCATTGTGCAATGTAGGAATGACTACGTTTTCATAATATGTCTGTTATGAAACAACATCCATAGTCTGTGTAATATTTAAATTTAAAGTTTCGCGTGAACGAACGCACTGAATGGAGGTAAGTTTAGTGTGGCGCAAATCTACTTAAAACTATATGGCATCAGTTACTTATTTACCTGCAAAATATTGCCCTCGAACTGTGAAACGAATTTCACCAGTACAGTGATTTCTCCTTCTGATGTTATATAAAAATTAAAACGAAAACATGTCCATTCCACCTTTCATACGTATTAAATTTATACAGTGAACGACTTTGATGTGTTTCCCTCATATTAGTCAAATTTTGAAAATAAATCTGTGCCACAGAGAATTAATTCAGTGTATATCAGGTTATTATTTTCAAGAAGTTTGACAAATGGGTGATGAGAGATTGGAATGGCTCACGAAATATTTTCTGGTTTACCATAAACCACGCCCAAGCAGAGTTATTAGCTGCGGATGTTATTTAAAATGCTTCTCTGACTACGAAGTTTCCTTCCCATTAAAATAATAATAAAGTGGATCTCAATAAAATGGCGCCGCCTGAGGTGGGAGAGTATTCAAAGAAGTTCGTACTTGGGCAAACCTCAAGGTTGGGCTGGGCTTCTTGACTCATATGAGGAATGGGAGTTGTTTGTCCTACAGCAGTAGTTGTGCCCTTTATTTAGAACCACTGACCCTAAATTTTGGACTCTAGATTAATTTTAGCTTAGATAAACATAGCAGTTGTTAAACCCCTAAAACAATTAGAAAAAAATTATTTAATTGCCAGGCAGTGTTGAATTTATCGATGTTGAGCTAGCATGATGAAAGCAATGATGGAAAAACCGAAAACATGTATGATGATTTTGAAGATGACAATCCGTTTTTTGGTGTAAATATGACAAAGATGGTAAGTTAGATAATATCCGAAAACTTGAAAATTTCGTTTTCGTATATTATCTGACTTACCATCCTTTTCATATTTACACTAAAAGACGGATCGTCATCTTCAAAATTTGTATTGTATGGTGTAATCTTGTATTCCATTCATGATGTATGATGATATTGTTTAACTGGGTCTGTTGATTTGTATTTTTAACGTCAACACTGTAAAACAATTAAAGCTTAGAGCTCGTAAGTTTTAAGCTTAACTTGATTTGTAGCCTTAGCTTAGAGAACTTATCTTCTCTGTAAAACCCTGATAAATTCACTTCTCGTTGAAGATGAAATACTTAATCATACATAACATGCACCATTTCAGACAAAGGGACAGGATTCAATGAAACACATTTTACTTACGAGTCCAATTCCTGTTTTACTAGAAGCACTTCAACAAACGACATCACTTACTGTGCTCGAAACAAACACACGGCATCTAACTTCAATCAACAACCCCGTACAAAATATGTGACACTAATCACTCTTTGTACACTCTGTACAAAAATATTATCGAATACAAGCTATTCTTACGACTATCATGAACATTCGTGAAGCTCTCTCTCTCTACATCAATACAGCGCGTTTAATTATTGCACACAGAATACTGCTCACAGGAAACTGCCCAAAGCAAACTACCCAACAAATACTCAGCTTTTATCTCTTCAGTCTTTAACTACGTAGGTTGTCTTTGACCAGCTGTTAGTTGTTGCCAACTTCAAATTTCGGCGCGAAAACCTCGTAGCGTTAAGTTAATCCAATATTTAACGAGAAGAAGCCAAGTGCAGATATTGCTGCACATATATTTAAAAAAAAAACTGCCCTTACCTTCTATGCTGGCCAAATTGTCTGTTACGAAAAAATTGGAAATTATGATTAAAAATTTCTTGTGTACGAATTTTATACGATGCAAGAATTTTTTAAACAGAACGTTTGAATGATGAAATGCTGGAGGGAATACAATATACATTTTAATGCCCCTAGCAGAAAAAAACTTCGCATTATTTGAAGAAGAAACTGTGCGCAAAATGGTTTTCTTCGTAAAAGCTACTGATAGGATCTGCGTTTACGACATCTGGCGGCGAAGTTGTGCATCGGAAAAGACCAAATGGGGAGAAGAATCGTTCTCACAGTTCATGCTTCCCAACGCAGGAAATGATTTGCGAATCGGGACAATAGTTGATGCGATATGGTGTACACAGACGGCAAATCGGACATATTGACTGCATGCGAATGTCCTTTTTTTTAATGAAGTACATGTTAAAATAAAAATATTGCAGTTTAGGAAAATCGCCTTTAAGGAAGTTCTCTTTTTACTGCCTTTTAGATGCTGGCGTAACTTTGCAGAGAAAGAAAGCACAGGAGTAAGTAATAGTGTTTGTACACGTTATCCTCTATATACCTAATAAGGTAGCCCCTATTTACATAATGATGTAAAAAACACTAAGTCGGTATTTTTTTTCTTGGCGAGTTCAAAGACAGTCGAGCAGTTCGGTCAGAAGAAACACTGAGCAAAGTGTCCTCAACACACGAAATTTTTAAGGACGACTCAGTCTTGAGTCGTCCTCAAAATTTCCTCATTCTTCGAATCTGAATATTGGATAATCGCAGGCAACATAATAAAAACTGTACCGTGCTTCACGCATATAGGGCATCGTGAACAGAACAGTAAAATTAAATTTCACTAGTCAAAGATCTACCAAACTGTCAAATTAAAAAACTCAATTTAATTGCATTCGGCTTATACTCGCATGCACACCGATGAACCATTCCATTACGACCATCCCCAGCCTAGAGAAATGACCGGGCCTGGAGACCGAACGGTGGCGCAAGTGAAGTTCACAGAGCAGTATATATACAATCCGGGGACAGGCTTTCAGTTAGTAAAGTGTTCGGTGTCAGAATGTGAAAAGCTGCCGATTTATTGGAGTTTGATAAAGGACAAATTTTGATGGCACGGCGCTTCGGAACTACGATCTTGGAAACGGCTCAGCTTGTGGGTTGTTCAGGTGCCGCTGTAGTGAGTACGTATCAAAAGTGGTGCACAGATGGCCAAACAACAAACCGTCGTTCAGCCGTGGGTCGTCCGCAGCTCATTCATGCCAGAGGGGAGCAGAGACAGTCGCGCATTGTTCGCAGGGCCACATTAGGACAAATTACCCGCAGCTGCAACAGTGGTAAGTAGGGCAACGTGTAACAGCACACAGTTCATCGCAGCCTTCCGCGCATGTGCCTGCGTAGCCAAAACCCCATCCGGTTCCCCATGCTCACTGCACGCCATCGCCAATAACGCGTGAAATGGGCCCAATCTCATCGAAATTGGACCGCGGATGATTGGAAGAAAGTTGCCTCGTCTGACGAATCAAGATTCCTGGTGCATCACGTAGACGGCCGAGCGCGGATACACCAATCAACAACGAAGGCTATGGCACATGGTTGGACGGAAACAGGCGGGAGGTGGCGGTGTCATGCTGTGGGCGATGTTTTTTTTGGGACACTTTAGGCCCCATTATTCCAATAGCACAATCCCTGACAGCTGTCTGGTATCTGAACATCGTTGCGAACCAAGTTCACCCTATCATCGCAACAGTGTTCCCTGCTGGTGATGGCCATTACCAACAGGATAATGCGCCATGCCACACTGCCAGAATCGTCAAGGAGTGGTTCGAGAAACATGCTGGTGACTTTCTGTTAATGCCCTGGCCTCCAAATTTACCTGACGTGAACCCAAACGAACATTTGTGTTTCGACTTGGAAACGCGGGTTAGCGCTAAATCAACACCACCCGGAAATGTACGGGAACTGGAGGACCTACTGTTGAGATTGTGGTACCAGATACCCTAGGATACCTATCGCCACTTAATCAAATCGATGCCTAGCCGAGTGGCCGCTGTTTTGTGGGCTAAAGGGGATCCTACAGCTTATTAGTTAGGTGGTTATAATGTAATGACTCATCAGTGGGCGGTGTTTATTGGTGACAGCAGTAGTAATTTTAGTCAGTATTTATCTCTACAAGCTTATTTCTGAGTATGAGAATAGCAAGTGTTTTTTTTTTTTTTCCTCATCGCTCGAGCAAAATATTTGTGTGAAAGGCGAGAGAGAGAGAGGTTTCCTAATTTTTACAGGTGAGTAAATGTTCCCGGGTGGTTAGAGGTCAAGATAAAATCAAGCGCATGCGAATCTGGGCCATCATCTGAAAAAGAACTCGACACACTCTTTATCAACTGGTTGTGATGTATCTATTTCAAAAGTGACGCACATCACTTTTGAGATAGATACATCACAACCAGGTGATAAAAAGTGGTTGTGTTGTATCAAAACGTCAAGTTGCAGCGATACGCTTTCGTTGGCGTATTTCAAGCGGTAGAATATCCGACTCTTGGTAGAGAAGATGTGGATTTGAATCCCATATCGGCAAATAAAAGGCTTTTATGCTGTATAGGCGAAGAGTGTGCGTGTAATGGACCTGTGATCAAGGCTGCAACTTTAAGTCAATTATGTCTTTCACCTGGGAACCCTGTTGCTTGTGCAACTTTGTATTAGCTCTTCTTCTGGTATTCATCGGATATGTGTGGTAGTAGTTGTATCCTGGCTTGTTACAAAAATACAGCTCCTTTTTGTGCCGCACAACGACGAATTGTTTTACATATGTTTTCCAATATTTAGTGTCCGTGACCATCAATCATCTATATATTAATTTTATAAGGTTTTTTTACTGTAAGACCAGTTGTGAGAGAACGGCTGAACGTAAACGTATGGTTGAGGTATCAAAATACACTGAAGTGATAGAAAAACTGGTACCGACGAGCTTATGCAAAATACATAGCAACCTCATCTATGCGCGTACTCGGTTTCATCCGCCAGTGCGTATATAAAACGATAGATATCCTTGGTAGCTGTTAGAGCTGTTTTCGGCATCAGAATGACAAGAAATAACAATTTAGGCGATTTTCAACACGGTGTCATAGTTGGCGCTCGTGAGATAGGCCATAGTACTTCGGAGGTAGAAACGAAGTTTGGATTTTCACGGACGACCATTGCAATGGTGTACCGTGACTACAAGAATTCCGGCAAAACCACCAACCTACAATACCAGTGTGGCCGTAAAAAGACATTGGGTGAACGTGACCATTGTCGGCTGTCAAGAATCGTTTCACGCGATAGGCGTGCAACACTCTCGCAGGTGTAATCGGAATTCAATGCTGGAGCCTCAACAAGCATCAGCGTCCGGACTGTGCAACGTATCCTGCACGATATGGGCTTTGGGATCCGACATCCAACTCGAGTCCCCTTGATGGCTGCACGACATAGAGCTATACGCCTCGCTTGGGGACGGCAAAACCGCCAATGGACACTTGATGACTGGAAACAAGTAGCCTGGTCCGACAAGTCGCGTTTCCAACTGTATCAGGCAGATGGAACGATTTGTGTGGAGAGAACTGTACCGGCTGGTGGGGGGGTGTCCGTAATGGTATAGGGCGTGTTTAGCTGGACTTCGCTGGGACCCCTGGTACCTCTACAAACGTCTGTGACCGGCCAACGCTATGTACGCATCCTTTCTGACGAGGTAGACCCGTTCATGTCCTGTTTTCATGCTGTTGAGTTGGGCCTGTTACAACAGGACAATGCACCTCCACACAAGTGTCGGGACGCCACAGTATGGTTAGAGGAGCATTCCTATGAGTTCGGGGTGCTGCAGGAAGTATGGTGTGCATTGCCTACAGCATATTTCCAGAAGCTAGTGGAGTCAATGCCCTGTCGTATTTCTGCAGTCCTGGGGGACCTACCAAGTATTAGATTCGTGTACCAGTTTTTTTTCTGGCACTTCAGTGTAAAGGTCTTACCATGTACATGTGACAGTCGAAGAGAAAAATGAGATTTGGGCAACGGTTCGGGAGCGTTGTGGGGCGGCAAAGTTCCCATGTAAAGTCTATGGGAGAAGCGTGCGGTTGACTCACGCGCTGTCGAAGGTGGTGGTATGGAGGGACTCAGATAGTCTAAAGTCTGAAGTATCTCTTCTCAGCGAACCGTTGTGCAAAACATCGCTAGCAGGAATTTGTTTGAAAGTTCTTATCGGAACAGCGAACACTCGAAGACCTGATTGCGTTGTGCCATTGGACTGTGTGATGTTTACATACAATTTAACATTCATTCGATCCAGTTTATTTACGTAGGTAAGACGTTTTCCATTTTGTAGAGATGTAAATAAACGTTTAATATGAGTTTATTCTTCTCAATCGTCGATTCCGACTGGTTTCGTCTACCGGGTTAAAAAACAACTATTCGACGATTACGACGGGTTTCGTCTACCGGATTCAAATCCCGGCGAGGCATGGATGTTGTGTTTGTCTTACGGCACTGCCTCTCTCCCTTCCCTAAAACTAGTGTCCCTAAATTAGGGACGAGTGACTGCTTATAGCCCAAGCGTTGGCTTATGATCATTCGTTCGCGAAGGGACCAGGTTCGAATCCCGGTGAGGCATGGGTATTGTGTTTTCTTACGGCAGTGGCTCTCTCCCTTCCCTGGAACCAGTGGCCTTAACTTATTGACGAACGACTGCTTATAGCCCATTGAGTTGCTCACGGTTGTCGTTAAATCTTCAGTCCCCACAAAAAAATCACGAACCTGGACTATTGTCTCTACTGAAGTGGTTTAATGAATTTGTCAATCAAATAAAGTCTACATTTGTTGTTTCTCATCAGTTTATTATCTTCAAAAAAAAAAAAAAAGAACATACCGTCGGTTCCGACGGGTTTCGTCTAGTTAAATTATAAGCCGCACATTCTTTTTGATAACAATTTGTGTATTATTCATCCAATGTGTATCATTCAAGTGTTTTGTCTTGTGTACCTGAAGTATTGTCTGTTTAATTTTCCTAAAGACAACTTCTGTTGAGTGCAATATTTTATCCTCATCTAAGGCTGGTTTATGGGTTCTCAGTCCTTCAATTTGATTGGTTATTTACTTACTACACTGCTGGCCACCCAAAATGCAACACCAAGAAGGACACGAGATAGCAAAGCCAGATTTACTGGACACATAACAACAGATACAAAGATGAAACGCTTGAGCTTACAGGCCGTGCGACTTGCGGAACACGCAGACATCAATAGTTCGTGTGGCCTCCATGGCTGGCAGTAACGGCCGCTACACGCCGCGGCATCGAACGAAAGAGGCTTAGGATGTGGGCTTCGGGTATGTCGGTCCACGCTGCTTCCACACGTTGCCACAGTTCATCAGGCGTAGCCGCGGGTGGTGCTTGCCGGGCCACTCGGTTGCTGATCAGCAACCAGACGTGTTCGATGGGAGACATATCGGGAGAAATGGCAGGCGACGGCAGCAGTGACACCTGGTGGGCCGTAAAGAATTGTTCCACGATGCGTGCCACGTGCGGTCGCGCATTGTCCTGTTGAAACGTGGCCGCTGGCAGACCGTGCAGGTAAGGGAGGACTACAGGCTCCAAAACGTAGGAGATGTAGCGGTGGCGGTTGAGTGTATAGAGGATGCGCACCAGAGGGGTGCGGGTGTCATATCCAATTGCTCCCCAAACCATAACGCCAGGCGACGGACCGGTATGGCAATGCATAATGCAGGCGTCATACAGTCTCTCACCGCGGTGCCGCCACACGCGGATCCGACCATCGTGGTGTTTCAGGCAGAAGCAGGATTCGTCGGAAAGGACAATGTCGTGCCATTCCGTAGTCCAGGTGCGGCGTTCAACAGCCCACTGCCGCATCACTCGCCGGTGGTGTAACGTCAATGGTAATCGGAGCAATGGGCGCGGTGCGACAAGTCCCCGCTCCTGCAGACGAAGTCGAACGGTACGTACTGGCACAGGTTGTTGCGCAACACAGCCTAATTCCTGCGCTAACGTTCATGATGTGGCAGTGCGAGCCGTCAATGCTCGCCTGGCAACATGCCAGTCCTCTCGTTCGGTTGTGTGCCACGGCTGCGGCAATCGCTCACGTCGGTCCGTCCGTCCCTCTTGCACCCACCGATTCCATACTCGCCTCACTGTGGCTGAATGTCGTCCCACACGGGCGCCTATGTCTCGGTACGATAAATCGCTGTCGCGATAAGCCACTATTCACCCTCTGTCGAACTCCGAAACTTGCTGGAATGATTGCCGTATTCTGCGACGAGGCATCAGGAAGCTTTCCACGCACAGGTCCGGCAACACAATACACTTCCGCTACTTACACCCCGCCTTCTGTGCACCCTTCGTATAGTGCTCCTCGGTGGCGTGGCGGGCGCACATAATTTACATATGCCCTGCAATGCTAATCGTTTGCATGTCCTTTCGCGGGCGACGCATGCTGAGATTTTCAGGACAATCAGATGCTTCCTTCTTGGTGTGTCATTTTGGGTGGCCAGCAGTGTAGAACGTACAATACAATTTTGTAATAAAATGATCCTTTTCACAACTAATGAAAGAAGTTTTTATTTATGTTCTTTCTGCAGACGACTCAAAGCAGCATAGAGAGGTGCATGCTTGGTGTAACCAGGACAGATAAGAAGAGGAACTCGTGGATCAGAAAAATGACAAGAGTGGAAGACATCATGATCAGAGTGAAAACCCTGAAATGGCAATGGGCTGGACATACTGCCAGAAGGACAGACCATCGATGGACAGCCTAAATTTTAGATTGGATTCGAAGGGACAGGAAAAGACCCAGAAGAAGACCACATGGGAGATGGGTGGATGAAATTCGAAAGTGCCGCCCCGGTGGCGCAGTGGTCTAAGCGATGGCCTCTGATCATTCGTCCGTAAGGGGTCTGGGTTCGAATCCCGGTGAGGCATGGATGTTGTGTTTGTCTTACGGCACTGGCTCTCTCCCTTCCCTGGAACCAGTGACCCTAAATTAGGGACGGGCGACTGCTTATAGCCCATTGAGTTGCTCACGGTGGTCGTTAAACCTCCAATCAAAAAAAAAAAAAAAAAAAAAAAAAAAAATTCGAAAGTATGCGGGAGTAATATGAAGGAGACTGGCACAAAACAGGCCGTTGTGGAAGAGCTTGGAGAGACCTTCGTCCAGCAGTGGATTGATAATGGTTGACAATGATGATGATGATGATATTGCATATTAGTCCTATAACGTACAAGTTTGTCCGCACCGGGCATCGAATCCCGGTCCCCTCACTCCCGAGAATGTCGCTCTCCCAACTGAGCTACGCGGACATGTGCTCTCATTGCTATCTTCCTCTATCTCGCTTGCGTCCTGCGGGGCAGGCACGTCACCCCCCCCCCCCGAAAGGGGCTGGGGGCATGGCCCACGGGTTAGCCGTGACCATGTGTCGCTGTAGGCAGTCATTCCATGAAGAACGCGCATTTGGGAAATCCCAGACAATTTGGTGTGTGGAACGTAACATGACACTGATTTATTTTTTCGAAGCACTGAAGAAGGGATTCTCATTTTTCCTGTCTCGCCGTGTGGAAAGAACATCACATCATTGCGAGAAACGTAACAGCCGGGTCATCCTGGAAGTTCGGGCGCCAATATAACGTAAAAGTTTGTCAGCGCCGGGCATCAAAACCGGTCCCCTCACTCCGGAGTAAGTCGCTCTCCCAACTGAGCTACGCGGACATGGGCTCTAATTGCTATCTGCCTTTATGGGCTATAATTGCTATCTGCTTTTATGGGCTCTAATTGCTATCCCCAATCCTGCGGGGCAGGCATGTCACAGTACCCCCCCCCCCAAAAAAAAAAAAAAAACTCAAATCTTTTCTTGTCAGTCTAACGATTTATTGGTTAATATGGCGCATTCCCGGCATCCTTTTGTCGGCATACCCGCAGCTGGGTATGCCTATGCCATGACACAGGAAGAGAAAGGACAAGCCCAACATTCAATTCTTACCTGGGATCCTAACCCAATTCATCAATGCGTAAAGACAGAATCTATCTCGTTAACCACCCAGACAATAGGAAATATTTTTTCCTTGCTTACCTTGAAAATAACATTTGAACTCTGAAGATTTCCTTTCTTTTTCGCCATTCATTGCACATGTGTATGAATTGTTAAAACCTATTACAATGCATACACATGTGCAATGAATGGCGAAAAAGAACTGCAGGTGTAAATAGCTTTTCACATACCTCCTAGAAGTTTTATGAGTAGAAACGAGCTCTTACATAAATATCCAAAATAGCTTTGTGTGCTTAGTAAACGACGGTACAAGAATAATTCTAAAATTTTCTAATTTTATCAAAACAAAATAATGGCGCAAGTACATCAGGTAAGGCAAACTGCCAATAACGGTAAATGGCACCTGCGTTGTAAAAATGACATCGTGAATTTTACTAAAATAATTCAACTTTTTTCTGTCAGGAAGCAACATAAAGCTGAAGCAATGAAGCAGGTAAAAATTCTCCAAATATTATTTTCTTCCGTATCGCCAGCTAGTTTGATAGCACTTTACTATCGAAGAAAGGAGATATTTAAATTCTGTTGCACCTATGCTGTTTTGCCTTCCTTTTTTTTAAACACATGCTGATACAACGACATTTATTGCGTCATCTGAACGCAAAAAAGTGGTAGTCTTACCCTGTTATACCATATCTGAACGGAAAAACTTTGCCCTATCATTATTTTTCGTTTGATTGAGGTTTAAGATGGTTCCACCTAAAATCTCTGCCTTATGTTTCCAATGTTAAAACTTCTTTACATATTTCCTTTGCAATTAATGCATTCCCAAGGATGAAAATTTGCACATCGATAAAACTAACTTTAAGTTATAGCATGGGATACTTAATACTTGTTAAAACATAACCATAATTCAGCAATCCAACATATATTTGTCTACTGACGTCATCAATGTACAGGTCCCGCCATCTATTAACAGGTCTGAACATTACTCAAAGAAGAATGATTGATTTCTAATATACACTGGCGTGCAAAAATTAAGGACGAGACAGTTTTTCGAATGTAACGTCGTGCAGAAGTGCTCGACATAGACTCAAATCATACCATACGATCCCCAAGATGTAAGAATATGGGACAAGTGAGCAAAACCGTCCAAACAAGGACTCCATAGGATACAAAGGCACTTTATTGAAAAGGTAGCTTCGAACACAACTGGACAGAAGACAGAAACGTCCATGTGACAGGCTGCTGCCAAGAAAAATCCAGTCTTTAGTAGGGGATATGATTCCCCCTGACTGCGTTGCAGGATTTACAACGTTTGTCCGTTTGGGGTGGTATCATGCTGATGCTCATTCCTCTTGTAGCGCCAATCGCAGCTGCAGAATCGTTGCTGGCGGCTGGTGACGTGCTGCCAAGCGTCTCCCGAAAAGGTCCCACACGTGTTCGATTGGATTTAGGTGCGGGGACCTTGCGCGCCAATCCATGCGTTGAATATTTTCACTCTCCAACAGCTCTGCGACAGCCACTGTACGATGAGGTGCAGCGTTGTCGTCCATGAAGAGGAACTCAGGGCCCATATCACCTCTAAACAGACGCACGTGGGGCAGGAGAACCTCGGTACAATAGCGGACACCAGTGAATGAACCACCTTGGAAGATGTGGAGGTCAGTACGGCTATCAAGCATGATACCGCCCTAAACGAGAACGCCGCCACCTCCAAACCGATCCCTTTCGATGATGCTAGAGGTGTGATTGCGTGTTTCCTGCTCTCTAAAGATGTGTATACTTCGAGAATCGCTCGTCAGACTAAATCAGCTCTCATCCGTAAAGAGAACTGGACGCCATTGCTGATGTGTCCAGTTCTTTTGTTCCTGGCACCACAGAAACCGCCGTTTCCGATGAGCAGGCGTTGATGGCACACGCCGTACTGGTCGTCGTGCAAATAGACCACCTTTGTGCAGCCTCCTAGCCACGGTAAAACGCGATAACGGACGTCCAGTTGCGTGTGCCTTGCGATATCTCCCGCTTTCTGCTGTCTGTGTCTTCTCGCCTGTAGGACAATATACCAGTTGTCCGCCGCCGTGGTTGCTCGTGAACGACCACTGTTAAACTCTCGGACAGCTGTTCCTGTCGTTTGAAATGCTCTCCACACTCGTGAAACGATGCTCTGAGCGGTACCGAACTCCTCGGCCACACCAATCACCCTTCGACCTTCTTCCAACTTCCCAATGACGCGACCTCGGGTAAAGTCATCCAGATGTCGTCTACTGAATTGCCTGTTGGTCATATCACACGGTGGCAGCAACTCGACGTCGTTCAAACTGATGTACACCGTGCAATAGCTTTCACCGAATTGCTGAGCGTACACAGACCGTGTGCTTTATACCCTTCCGATACCCCCCCCACGCCATGCTGCATATATGCGTCTGCCCCACCATACCGGACCCTATTCTATCTCCTGAGTGGTCTTTCGGCCCGTTCTGCCTGCTCGTTCCGCTGTTATGCTACTTTCTCCTCTTCATCCTTAATTTTTGCACACCAGTGTATTTATGGTTATGTTTTAGCAAGTATTAAGTATCCCATGCTATAAGCTAAAGTTAGTTTTATCGATGTGCTAATTTTCATCCTTGGGAATACATTAATTGCGAAAAAATATATATAAAGAAATTTTACCATTGGAAACATAAGGCCCAGATTTTAGGTGGAACTACCTTAACGACCACTGTGAGCTTTTCAATGAGCTGTAAGCTGCCCCTCGTTCCTAATTTAGCGCCATTGGTTTCAGGAAAAATAGAGAGCTAGTGCCGTAAGACAAACACACCATTCATGCCTTGCGGAGATTTGAACCTGATCCCATCTCTGGCAAACGGTCAGAAACCAGTGCTTTGACCATTGATTGCGCCACCCTGTTTGTTAGGCGTAGTTATGCAGCATTAGTAAGAATTCAAAATTAAACGAAGTATTGCTTCAAAGTTAGTTCGTTTGACATGCAAAAATCTCAGCTGTTTTCACATTGAATAGATAATATAAAACCAGACAAATCATTAGCATTATTTTTGACTATTAAATTCTACAATCGCGTTACTGTGGTGCCCAAATTTCCGTACTCCATTGTTTTTTTCTTATTTCATTCAATTAAGTTCTGATAAAACGAGCTATGTGAAACAGGGATAAAGCGATTATACTAGTCATCTCATCGGATTACTCTTTCAGACATCGGTTAGGTATGACTGATCATATTTACAAGTAATCGTAATCGATACTTAGTCACCTTCGTTTCTCCTAAGGTATCTTCTCGGCGTGAACATCTCACCCAATTTGGAATAATCTTGTGGTAAGACGTTGAAGCTACGTTTCTCACTGAATTAGGTGTTTCTCGTATGCGTAGAATTGGCGAACGATGGGTGAAACGTATCAGTTAACTTCTGCATAAATGGTGCTTCAATAAATTACTATCGATTGACCCTGTTATGATATTCTTGGGAAGTGAAGTGATAGTATTCAGCTTAACTGCACAGTATAATATGGGCAATATTTCTTTGTTCTTCGCATTGACCTTTGTATTATGGCATTTTGTCCTACATATTATTAGAAAAATGCACGAATAACAAAATGTTGACGATTATTGACAATTTTGTTTCTTTGGGACTGTGGAAATGCCTATTAAAACCCACCATCTCCTTGAATACAATGTGCTTTGATTGAAACGGGATGGGGGGGCGGAGACGGGCGTTATATTAAAAAAGGGAACGAAAAAATCAGTTTTATCTGCGGGCCCTAACACCAATACAAAACAGAGAAAGCAAAGGGAACAAAAAAGAAAAACGAGGGCTTTTCTTATATTTGAACTGTTGAAAATATTTGGCACCTTCTATTTGTTAATTTAAGATTCAAATAAAAATTTCATTCAGTAAAAGAAGCAATTCGTTTCTTTAGAAAATTTTACTCTTTCCCATAAAAGTAACGAAAATTTTAGAAACTTCGATTATTATCGTACTTTTTTAAGAATGAGTTAATGTTTTGCGGTTTAGTATAATTCGATCTTTTGCTTAAAATGTTTTTTTTTCATTAGAACTGTCTAAAGCAATGTTTTTCGGCCGATTTCCATCGGAGTCTCCAATCATGACACCAAATATTCCTCTACAAATTGTAGTGCGTCGCTGAAATAAGTTGTTCTTGTCTTCTTTGCTACTTTCGTCACAACTAATTTTTTTCGTTCATTTCTCAGTTTACATTTTTTACACGCTTAACGTAAAAGCAATGAAACACTACCGTTTTCTGCTTTCATCGATCAGCTTAGAATAGCTCGTAAAATTTTTGACATTTAAGGATTTCTTCATTTTGATATACGGAAGGTAATATGTGCAGAACTCGCACTTACGTGCTACCTACTAACCGGGTTACAGTGTAATATGTTGTTGTTGTTTTTTAAATCTGTGTAGAACAAAATTTGAAGGATTTCCGGAAATAGAAAAACAACGAATTTTAAATTAACTATTCGTAAAGTTACAAAGATATCGAAATTAAAAACCCTGACTGTTTTGAAATAATATATACTGGAATTTATTTGAAACGGTGGAAGGAATAACACAGCGTGTTTCTGGAACAAATTCATTTAACACGTATTGTCTAATGTGTTTGTTCTCAGCCCGTGATCAATAATTCGCTGTATGGCAGAAGAAGGCAACAATTTGAGAATTAAAAGTTGGGATTTTATATTTTCAAGAATACATATACATGTAATAAGATAAAGAAAAACGACTAAAGTTTGCAGCGTAAGAAGTCTTTTTTCCCCAATTTATACCATTTAATACGTTTCGATCATGCACCACGACAAGACATTGTTTCTTGGTTGAATGCACATAAGATGGGCTTTAATTTTGTGGACACATGCGTATTTGTTTCGCACTCGTTTTGGAGAGGTGGTGATGTTTTGCGGCCAAATATAAACGAAAACTAAAGAAGCAGAAGCAAAATTTCCGCAAGAAAATATCGTTATAGTAGTAATCAGATCAATGATTCATCCTTAGGGTATAACGAAGTGTATTTCTCCGTCATTTCTATCCGCGCCAGGATTCGAACCCGGGTCCCCTCATTCCGGAATAAGTTGCTCTACCAATTGAGCTACGCGGACGTTTTATTCTGATTCCTATCTGCCTTTATGTCGTGTGCGTCCTTCTGGCAGGTACGTCACATCATCTCCCCCTTACTTTTTTTTTTTTTTTTTTTTTTTTTTTCGAAGTGCTGGAGAAGGGATTCTCTTATTTTTCCTATCTCGCGGTGTGGAAAGAACATCACACCAATGCGAGATTTTGAACGGTCGGGTCATCCGGATAGTTCGGGCGCCATTATAACGAAGTAAATTTCTCCGTCATTTTTATCCGCGCCAGGATTCGAACCCGGGTCCCCTCATTCCGGAATAAGTTGCTCTACCAATTGAGCTACGCGGACGTTTTATTCTGATTCCTATCTGCCTTTATGTCGTGTGCGTCCTTCTGGCAGGTACGTCACATCTCCTGGTACGTTACATCATCTCCCCCTTACTTTTTTTTTTCGAAGTGCTGGAGAAGGGATTCTCTTATTTTTCCTATCTCGCGGTGTGGAAAGAACATCACACCAATGCGAGATTTTGAACGGTCGGGTCATCCGGATAGTTCGGGCGCCATTATAACGAAGTAAATTTCTCCGTCATTTTAATCCGCGCCAGGATTCGAACCCGGGTCCTCTCATTCCGGAATAAGTTGCTCTACCAATTGAGCTACGCGGACGTTTTATTCTGATTCCTATCTGCCTTTATGTCGTGTGCGTCCTTCTGGCAGGTACGTCACATCTCCTGGTACGTTACAAGGGTTTTTAAACAATCTTCAGGTTTTTCAGCATACTACTTATATCCGCAAATTTGGTACCCTTTTTTAAAATTTATGAAATAATATTCATCTACGCTTGTAACCATTTATTTAATAATACGTTTCGATCTCGTTGGGTGATTTACAAATCTCAAACCTTGCCATTTTTTCTGAGATTTTTTAAACCACAGTTTCATATTTGTGATTTGATGGTAAAAGGCCCTTTGTAGACATATTTTGTAGTTCTTATTTTTTACGGGGATTAGCGACCACTGTGATCTACTCTAAGGGCTGTACGTAGTCGCTTATACCTAATTTAGGGCCGCTGGTTCCTGGGAGGGGGCCGGGGCCGCATCCTCGTCTGGGCCTCCATCCCAGGTCTCGCGAGGACGACCTGTTAGAGGCCAGCGCTTAAACCATTACGCCATCGGGACGGCATATTTTTGAGTTCAGTTGAGCATCTGAGTTCAAAATACTGTAATCGTCGTGTTTTTCAGCTAAAAATGGAGTCTATAACATTGTAATCTTGATGGCTATGGATTTTGCTTTAACTTTAACTCGCACGGCAACGTATAGAGTAGCTGTTTGCACGATGCAAAATACTAGGTGTACAATGGACCCTCAATGCTGAGTATTTAAAATAGTCTATATTTTCATTGTTGGTGTCAATATGATTAGCCTTGCGTTAGAAGCTAAACAAAGGAGAAAGGGTGTCATATTTCGTTGAAAAAAGGTTAATTTTTGGTTATGTTGTAATAATAGGAACCCTTCATTTGATTTTAACCATTTTTCACATGTTTGGTTTACTTCTTTTTGGAGCGGAAATCGAACACACATCTTACAATTACAGTTCAACCGTGGCACTGCTTCAATACCTGGGACACTTCAGTGACAAAAGACTTTCGACCCGTCTTAGGCCTTCATCACCTGCAAGCATTTGAAGAAAAACGCCGAGTATTTACACTGAAGGGCAATTGAATTAGAGACAGCTGGCGTTATGCAAATGTACCGCTGTGGGAGGCCCTGTAAACGGAAACGACATGATGTACGCAACAATCCAACAATAGAAGGAGTGATGCGACGGGAATCAGTATGGGTAAGACGAAGGATCTAAGCGCATTTGATCGTGGGCAAATTGTCGGGGCCCGACGAATGGGTCACTCCATCTCGAAAGTCGTGCAGGCACTGGGATTTTCACGAGCCACTGTGTCACGGATGCAACGTGAGTACATCGAATCCGGTAAAACCATCCCTGCAAGGGACAACTGCCGTGGACAACAAACAGCGTGTAGATGAGCGGGGTCATCGTCAGCTAGCTCGCATTGCAACAGCGGATATACGAGCCACAGTGCAAGAAATCACTCGGCAATTTAACGCAGGTGCACAAAAACGTGTAAGCAGCCACACCATCCAGAACCATCTCCTCGCTATGGGGCACAGAAGCCATCGTCCGACGAGAGTACCACTGCTGACCGCAAATCACAGGGTGCAAAGATTAGCATGGGCGAGGGAACATCAACACTGCACCCTAGACATGTGGAAAAATGTTGCCTGGGCTGATGAGTCAAGATTCACATTGGTACATCCGTATAGCAGGATACGAGTATGGCGCAAACCACATGAAGCGATGGATTCTACTTGCCAGCAAGGTACTCTTCAACCTGGTAGGGGTGGCATTCTTATCTGGGGACTGTTTACGTGGACTGAAATGAGACACCTGGTACGTGTGACATCGTCCCTCACAGGTCAACGTTACCGGGATATCCTGGAAGACCATTTGCACCCGTTTGTGCATCTTCAACATTCCACTGGGGACCTCATCCTGCAACAAGACAATGCACCGTGCCATCGCTCCCGAATTGTATCCGAATGGTTGGATGAACACTCCACCGACGTGACCTCGCTTCCTTGGCCAGCTAGGTCACCTGACTGCAATCCCATCGAGCCCATCTGGGATGCCATCGAGAGAGATATTCGAAGCTCTGACCCCTTCCATCAAATCTTCGTGAACTGTGGGAGCTTGTTCAGGGGTCGTGGATCCGTATGGCTTCCCAACGCTTCCGATGTCTTGTCGAGTCCATGCTGAGACGAATCGTCGCCGTTATCAGGGCCTAAAGTAGTGCTACACGTTACTAGACAGGTATCTCTAATTAAATTGCTCTTCAGTGTGCAAGTGACCAATAACTGTAAACATCTTAACGTTTCAAAGATACACGGATGAGTTATTACATTATGACAACTACCTAATAAGTTGTAGGACCCCCTTTAACCCGCAAAACAGCGGTCACTCGGCGAGGCATCGATTCGACGAGGTGGCGATAAGTATCCTGGGGTACCATAATGTTAGCAGATTCTCCAGTTTCCGTACATTTTGCGGTGGTGATTTTTTAGCGCGAACCCGTTTTTCCAATTCGAACCACATATGTTCGATCGGGTTCGCGTCAGGTGAATTTGGAGGCCATGGCATTAACAGAAAGTCACCAGCATGTTCTTCGAACCACTGCTTGAGATTTCTGGCAGTGTGACATGGCAGTTTATCCTATTGGTAATAACCATCCCCAGCAGGGAAAATAGTTGCCATGAATGGGTGAACGTGGTCCGCAACGACGTTCAGATACCTGACAGCTGTCAGGGATTGTGCTATTGGAATAATAGGGCATAAAGTGTCCCAAGAGAACATCGTCCACAGCATAACACTGCCCCCGCCGGCCTTTTTCCGCCCAAAAATGCATTCAGGTGCCATAACCTCCGTTGGTATTCGATGTATCCACGCTCGGCCGGCTACGTGATGCACCAGGAATCTTGATTTGTCAGACCAGGCCACTTTCTTCGAATCATTCACGGTCCAATCTCGATGATCTTGTGCCGACTTAATGCGTTGTTGGCGATGACTTGCAGTAAGCATGGTGACCCAGCTGGGATTTTTCGGCTACGCAGGCCCATGCGCAGAAGGCTGCGATGAACTGTGTGTTGTGACACATTGCTCTGGTCACCACTGTTGTAGCTGCGGGTAATTTGTCGCACTGTGGCCCTGCGGTCGCTGTGAAGAATGCGTTACACTCTCCGCTCCCTTCTGGCATCAATGAACTGCGAACGACACACGATTGGACAGCGGTTCGTCGTTTGGCCATCTGTGCACCACTGTTGATATGTAATCACTACAGCGGCACGTGAAAAAACCCACAAGCCGCCCCATTTCCGAGATCGTAGCTTCGAAGAGCCGTGACATCACAATTTGTCCTTTATTAAACTCCGATAAATCGGCAGTTTTTCCCATTCTGACCCCGAACACTCTACTAACTGAAAGCCCGTCCTCGGGTTCTATACATACTGCTCTGTGAACTTCACTTAAACCACCGTTCTGTCTTCAGGCGCATTAATTTCTCTAGGCTTGGGGTGGTCAGAATGAAATGGCGCATCTGGGGTATATTAGTTTACTAAAGCATCAAGATGTTTTCCGTATTCACCAAATTACAAGAATACAGTAACTCAAAATTGTAAATATTTGTTCACGGTGAAGATAGTTGTATAAGCACCCTAGTTATGTTAAGAAAATTAAAATCACGGAAGTTGAAATCCGAACAAACCTTCATGTTACGTCCGAACAAACCTTCATGTTACGGTACTCACTGTTCCTGCCTACTCTTACAGGGATTCAGATCAGATAGCAGTAATTCTCCGATGCAAATAGCCGCCCCGGTGGCGCAGTGGTCTGAGCGCTGGCTTATGATCATTCGTACGTGAAAGGGTCTGGGTTCGAATCCCGGTAAGGCATGGATCTTGTGTTTGTCTTACGGCACTGGCTCTCTCCCTTCACTGGACCCACTGAACCTAAATTAGGGGCGGGCGACTACTTATAGCCCATTGAGTTGCTCACGGTGGTCGTTAAACTTTCAATCAACCAATCAATCAGATGCAAATATCACAAAAATTCATTAATTCATAAGCTCCAATTTACCTATATGTCATGTAAGGCACAAAAAGTTTTCATGTGCCTATTCCGTTACACGCATAATTTAGCAATAGCGTTCTGTGCCTTTTGTGTGAATTGAAGATTATTTCTTTACAGATTCCTGCTATGTTTAGACTCATAAGTTTCTTCGAAATCGGTCAAATGTTACACATGTGTTGGAGTAAGACGCCAAAGCTAGACCGTAAGTCTATTTTCATGTCCTGTTAGAACTTCAGCAGGCTGCTTAAGATGTTGACGTACAGTTGGATCAACACGTTGATGCGAATTTTTGTAGGTTTTGACGCTAGTGACCGCAAAAGCGAAAAAGCGAGTTTTTTCAACGTATTTCTGTATCATTCCAAGATATACAGGGTGTGTCTAAAGTCTTTCCCTGATAAAGATAAATCGTATAAAATGAATCGAGCTAGTTAGACGGACGCAGTTTGTTGCATTGACTTTTGGAACAATAGGTGGCACTGCACGTCTGCAGCGTAGTTTGTTGTTAAAAGCGTCAGTCGGCGAAATGGCGTCTATGCAGGAGAAGGCTAATTGTGTTCTCTGGTTTCATGGAAACAAATCTGCAATTTCAGTGCAGCGAAAGTTTAGGCGCTAGTATGATGGAGCTCCGCCTGATAAAAAATCATTAGGAACTGGTATCAAAAGTTTAAACAGACGGGCAGTGTCGGTGACAGTGCAAGAAGTGGAAGACCTTCCATTAGTGAGGAAACTGTCGACGCCGTGCGTGATGCATTCGTACGAAGCCCGAAGAAATCAATTTGTCATGCCTCTAGTGAACGGGGAATAGCTATGAAGACAGTGCACCGCATGTTTAGAAAGCGGCTTCGTTTTTGTTTTGTTTTTTGCATACAAATTGCAAATTGTTCAAGCCTTGGAACCTAATGATGGGCCCAGACATGTGACATTCGCTATGAGTATTCGAATAGATTACCTGAAGGGGATTTGTTTTACAGACGAATCAACTTTTCATACCTAAGATAAAGTGAACACGCATAATGTCCGTATCTGTGGTTCAGAGAACTCACATGTGGTTTCAGAGAAACAGAGGGATAGGCCAAAAATGAATGTTTGGTGCGGACTAATGCACAACAAAGTCATTGGACCGTTCTTTTTTATTGAGCTCACCATTACATCGGGTATTTACCTCGATATGATGCAGCTGTATGTTGCACCTCAATTGGAAGAGCTGCAACCATGGGTAATGTTCCAGCAGGACGATGCGCACCCGCACTTGGGTGTACCTGTCCGCTAATTCTTAGATGACAAATTCCCTAACATATTGATAGGCAGAAATGATCCCATAACCTGGCCACCAAGATACCCAGACATTACGCCCCTTGACTTCTTTTTATGGGGCTACATTAAGGATCAAGTTTATGCAACACCAGTTGCAGATATTAACACTTTGAAGGAAAGAATAACTGAAGTGTCTGCGACCATCACAGATGACATGTTGCAGCAGACATGGAAAGAGATAGCGTACCGACTGGATGTCCTTCGTGTAACAAAAGGAGCCCACGTTGAGGTATACTGATGAACTGGAAAAAACTCTGGATTTCAGGTAAGCTATATTGGAAAACTGTATGTGTCTAACGAGCGTGTTTCATTTTAAACGATTTATCGTAATCAGGGAAAGACTTTAGACACATCCTGTATTAGTTTACTAAAGCTTCAAGATGTTTTCACTTATTTATCAAATTACATGAATACAATGCCTGTTCACGATGAAGATAGTTGAATAAACACGCTAGTTATGTTAGGAAAAATTAAAAAAAAAGAAACAGAAGACCTTCAATCCGGCTTAGGTGTTGATCACCTGTAAAGATTTGAAATAAAACGCCGAATGTTTGTTAGTGATCAATAACTAAAAACATGTTGACGCTTCAAACAGATGACTTTCGACCAAGCCGGGTTGAAAGTCATCTGCGCTTTTTAAATATTTCTTAACGTAACTAGATTCTTTATCCCACAACTTAATTTATTTTCTTAACGTAATTAGCTTGATTATCCAACTACCTGCATCTATTTATGTGTGTATTGCATACTTCCTACCTGTTCACGATTTTATTCACCAAATTTGTTTTAAACGGGAAAGCGACAGGCGGATTTGATTTTCTGCGTAAATGCATTCATTGTTCTAGAACCTGTTCATGAGATTCTTAAAAACATCTATCCGAACATAGAAGATTAGGCCCTTCAGCTGGAGAAAGTAATGTCCCTATAGCTGAGTATTTATCTTCCTATAATTTTGTGAAGGAAAACCAATCTTGAAGTGCTTGAATTAAATGTTGCCAAATTCAGCTTCACCTCAGTACATCTAACACCGTATTTATGCAATAGTTACGGCCAAAAGATTATTATTCTATAACACAAAATGTTTCGCTAGTAACACGCGTAGAACTTCCAGAAAAGTAAATGAATGAGTAAACAGGAAAAATAAATAAATAATTAGTGCAAAGATGGCATAAACGAAAGTTGTCGAACACCCAAATGTTATACAATAATTTCGTTTGTGAATCTTTTATTTTAGATTTGATATTGTTAGAAATTAAAAAAGTTAAATCAAGAAAATGAATAATAAATGAATCAACATTTTTATAGTGTAAATTGTATTCATAAGATTTCACATGAAAGCAAAACTTGAAGAAGAATTTATCTCTTTTTGACGTTTAAAAAATGTGCCAAGAAACATCCTTCATTTCTTCAAAAGTTAAATCAGGAAAATGAATAATAAATGAATCAACATTTTTATAGTGTAAATTGTATTCATAAGATTTCACATGAAAGCAAAATTTGAAGAAGAATTTATCTCTTTTTGACGTTTAAAAAATGTGCCAAGAAACATCCTTCATTTCTTCAAAAGTTAAATCAAGAAAATAAATAATAAATGAATCAACATTTTTATAGTGTAAATTGTATTCATAAGATTTCACATGAAAGCAAAACTTGAAGAAGAATTTATCTCTTTTTGACGTTTAAAAAATGTGCCAAGAAACATCCTTCATTTCTTCAAAAGTTAAATCAAGAAAATGAATAATAAATGAATCAACATTTTTATAGTGTAAATTGTATTCATAAGATTTCACATGAAAGCAAAACTTGAAGAAGAATTTATCTCTTTTTGACGTTTAAAAAATGTGCCAAGAAACATCCTTCATTTCTTCACTTAAGAGCTCCTCACAGTTTTTTATGGAGTTTTGCAATTCATTTGCTATCTTGAAAGAACTCTCACGGCATCTGTAACGAACTTTCTTCTTTACAAGGTCTGCCATAGTCGCTATCGTTCTTGTTAAAATAAATCGAAGAAGTACCGCGGAGGGGACTTGTAGACAGTCGGAAGGTTTGCGTTGTAAGTATTGTTATGTCCTGGTCCTCAAGATTATAATTCTCTACTTCCTCACTGTCTTCTTACAAATCATTTCGTGAACACTGATGTCACAAACACATAGCGCTCATACTGAGGTTGCTGAAAGGGATTAGTAGTTGATGATCATTAATATTCCAAAATTAGTACGCTCGTTTGTTTGTATCGCAAAACAAAATTGATCAAATAGACAGGTTCCATTTTAAAAAACCCGCCTTAAATAGATTCATACGAAACTGTGTTGATATTAAATTTACTAAGTCGAACTCGTTTAAGTTTGGTTTATGTGTACTGTAACGAAGGGAATTTATGAAACTCATCTCAGTATTTGCGGAATCATGAAAATGCGTTCTCTTACACACAATACAATCATCTAATTAATGTTGGTAACCGGAAACTAAATCCTCCCGAAAAATATTTCACATTAAATCCTTTATTAAGTACCGGGTGTTTTACTGGGTAGTGACAAAAGAAAGAGACCATAAAGTTAACTTACTTTATTGAAAGAGGAAAAAGACGTTTACAAGAGTAAGAGTAGGCAAAATGTAATCAATGGATAACATGTTCCACATGATGACCATCCGCTGTCACGACGTGGCGAATACGTGCTTCGAAGTGCTGCAATACCGACGGGAAGATATTTGACGGGATCCGTGCAATTTCCTGCTGGATAGCACGTTGGAGGCCAGGTAGTGTTTGCGGGTTGTCCTGGTACACCCAATCTTTCAGACAGCCCCACAAGAAGAAGTCGAGTAGCGTTAAATCGGGACTGTATGGAGGTCAAGAGAGACTGGCTTAAAAACGTTGGAAGAATTGTCTGACGATGACTCGTGGGCCATGTTGCTGGTGAAGCAAATCAATAACAGCATTTGTGGAGTGTGGCGGTGCTTCGTCCTGTTGAAACGTGCGGTTGTTAATCCCGTTTTTCTGGACCGCAGCGGGGGAAAACGATTCTTCAAAAGGTCACTCTAGGCGGCAGCGGTAACTGTGGACTCCAGGAAAAACGGCCCAATGAGGCCATCACCAATCATTGCACACCAAACAGTTAGCTTCAGCGGATGGAGAGGCTTCACAACACAGGCCGCCTACTTCTTGCTTCCCCACATGCGGTAATTTTGCCGGTTAACGTAGCCATCTAACCAGAAGTGCGCTTCATCGCTGAAGACAATGCTCTTTGCATCAAAGTTGTGCTCATCGATCAGAGAACACATGTCATTCGCAAACTCATAACGCTGCCGGACGGCTGTTGGGCTCAAAGGCTGATGCACCTGGATTTTGTAGGGAAACATGTCCGAATCCGGCGTCACAATGCGCCATGCGGACGCTGGGTTAGCGTCTTGTTGCTGCGCAAGTCTTTGTGTTGACGTGCCGGCTTCTTCGTGCAGGAGTTCTCGTGCGGCTTTGATGTTTTCCGCCATCCGCACTGTTCTTCTCTTCGTCGCCATGCTTGCTGCGTCATCTGTAACACTGCCGGTTCTTTGAAATTTCGCTACCAATTTCGTCAGGTACGCATGTGATGGCTTACGACAATTCTTAAAAGCTGTACCTCACTTTCGTAACACCTTTGTGGTGTTTCCGCTCTCAGCATAACACATTTTCACCAAGAAAACTCTTTCATCCGCTACATGTCCGAAATCGCGTGTCCACTGTCCCACAACTTCCTCACGAATGCCTGTAGCCTGCTGATCGACGTCTCGGACTTACAGCGCCATCTCGTTATTCTTTAACGATTTATTCCACAGGAAAGTTGTCACTACCCAGTAAAACACCTGGTACTTGGTGACTGTAAAACTCCTTTATCTAATAATTTATTTTTAAACTGTACCCTTATTGGAAAAGTGCAGTGTAGTTAAAAACGCACAGGTGCTCTCTTATTTACTATATATGGAGGACACAAAGAATAAAGTATTTTCTGTTACAAGGTAATTATTCACTGTTTTTTTTTAGGAATCTTACAGGAGCTCAACCACAAATGCGTGAAAGTTTTTTCTTTCCACTTCTTTGTGCAGCATCGCTTGTTTTAATTGCTACTAACAGGACGAAGAAAGAATAAAAGCGCCTTTCACCATTGTTACCTCAAAAATAACTGAGAAGACTGTGAATATCCTTTTAGAGAAATATAATTTGATCCATCTAGGTTAATCTAAGAATTTCTCTGGTTTTATTATTTTTTATCCTAAATAACTTTTCTCCTTCATATGAGGTCATTACATTGTAGAATTTCCTAAAATTATTTAAACTACTGAAGAGAAATAAACACAGGAAAACAGTCAGATCAGCATGAAAAAACATTTTACTTTCTAATTTGTTTGAAGAAGAAAAATACAATCGTTAATAGTATTGAAGTGGAAATTTGAATGGAAACATTTTTATAGGCCAAGCGTGTTTTATACCGTATTAAGATGATTTGATGAAAAAGCATTTTACTTTCTAATTTGTTTGAAACAGAAGAAATACAATCGTTAATAGTATTGAAGTGGAAATTTGAATGGAAACATTTTTATAGGCCAAGCGTGTTTTATACCGTATTAAGATGATTTGATGAAAAAGCATTTTACTTTCTAATTTGTTTGAAGCAGAAGAAATTTAATCGTTAATAGTATTGAAGTGGAAATTTGAATGGAAACATTTTTATAGGCCAAGCGTGTTTTAAACCGTATTAAGATGATTTGATGAAAAAGCATTTTACTTTCTAATTTGTTTGAAGCAGAAGAAATACAATCGTTAATACTATTGAAGTGGAAATTTGAATGGAAACATTTTTATAGGCCAAGCGTGTTTTATACCGTATTAAGATGATTTATATTCCACATCTCCGCTGTTGAAAAAACAGCTTTGAGTAACTCGATTGCAAATTGATTGAACACGACTGTTTACGTACATGTTTCATACATTTCGAATTTGAAATATTGATCAGCTGAAAAGTGATAGATCGTTGAATTGTCAAAGGAGCTTGAAATAATGTGCATAAAAGCAAAACTTTTCAGTCAATTTTAAACAGGTGTTGAAATAGTAACTTGCATGTAAGCTGGAGAATTGTTTTGGTGTATTTACAACTGATTAATTCGCGAAACAAATTCCTGTAAAATGATGATCAATATGCTCGATTAGTTAAATAACACCTACTTCTTTTAAGGTGACCGCATAACTTTACAGTAGATAAGTATTTACAGCATTCGATGTCTGAGAAGGGTATTAGTTTCCGTGTTCGTCTGAGTGCAACAAGCGAATGTCAAAATCGGCGCGAAACAAATTTAGTATAATTTTTTAGCTTTACCAACCCTTTCCTTCAGATTCCTGCTGTGCCCGGTTCTCCTCTTTGAGAGAGAGAGAGAGAGAGAGAGAGAGAGGCGTTATTTTCTTCTACCTCGATATATTTACTTTCCTGTTTTAATGTTCCACAGAAGAATTCATCCCATTTTTCACTTAACCCTTTAGGCTCCGTTGTCATTTCTCCAATCCTATTCTTCACACAATTTAAAACTGTATTTCCTTTCCTATTATTTGTATGTCTTGTGGACTTTCATTGGAATATCTTGTCTTTCCTAAAATCCAATGCTTGCCTGTCCACCTTATCTCTACTAAACTGCATACAACTGATTCATTCGTTCACTGAACACTTCAGAGTAATGCTGATGTTCTTCAGGAAGCTTTTTAACCTTGAGTTTTGTCATCGCAGGCATCTTGCTATTCCTCTTTCTCCAAATGACTTTGATATTCACTCCTGACACTAAAAGCTAATGATCAGAATCAGCATCTGCACCTCTCATCATACGATCACCAATTAAATGCTTCAGGCACTGATCATAGGCAACAAAATCTATTTTTATTCAGCCCATGTAGCTGGAAAGAAAGGTAGAGGAAGTTAGAAGAAATCGTGGGAAACCCAGAATCAAAAATGCCTTAAAGTAAAAAAAGATAGCGAGTATAAGAATTTTTTCAGAGACGTGTGATGGATGTTAGTGAAGCTCTAGTTATGTGCGAAGATCACTGCAAGTGGAGATGCTTGGTACATCATCTGTAAGTAAAGCTTAAAACCGTCAGTAACTTTTATTTAACAAGTAATTTTACCTTCCGTAGTTAACGTCTGAATCTCAGAAAACAGCTTAGTATAGGTATGAAATATGTTCCACTTGAGTTTAGCATTTAGATTAATGTTGTAATCGAGCTGTGTGTGCATACATAAAAAAATAATAATAAAGACAAAAGAAATCATTGTTTCGCCTTTCTGAGCTGCACTGAAAATTCGTTTCTGGTTAGAAGTATGTTCATATATAGGCTGAAAATATACTGACATAGTTATTATCACTTGAATGTACTGAAAACTGATAACCACAGTTAACTGCATCCTTAAAATTTGCTCTACACATACTTTATAATATACAGTTTTTGATTTGGTTCGTCCTATCAATTTTGTGTGTATTAAAGTGTTTTTAACTCATATACAGTAAAGCATCAGGAACGTTGTATTCTCACACAGATATCTTACTGAATTTTCGATCAGTAGTACGAACAATCTCCAGTGGGAAGACTACGACTGTCGGTATCGTTATATTTTTTTCTATTTTTTCGGAAATCAACCCACTATGCCCTCACCTTCCTGTTTTTTTAGAAACTAACGCAATATTTGCAACACGCGCACAACATGCAGTTTAGACTTGTTTTGGGAGCATCTTTCATATAACCGTTAAAATTAGTTTTACTCTGGAATCTACTTAACCCTTTAACGACTATGATTCAAAAATCTTGTATCACTCTAAATACCATAACGCCCAAAACTGTCTGAAACTTCACTTCTTTGTTTCACAAACAACAATAGTGATGAGGGTGACTCCAGCTGATCCCTCATATGTCGAGAAAATTTGAAGAACAAGTACTGGTAGGAAATCTGACTCATTATAAACAGGCGTTTTGGGCGACAATGGCCTTTTGTACGTACGGGCGTTTTGGGCGTTATGGTCGTTAAAGGGTTAAGAGCTCAAACCAATCATTGCTTATTTTGCGTATATCAAAAGCATGTAAACTTCATTATATGGCATTACTTTGGTTTCTCACAAGACTCTGTTTCTGAACTTGATAGAAATTAAACTTTCTTTTTCTAAGTGGTATGAAAAATCAGGATAAAAATCCCTGTCTGGAGAAACTTGTCTCGAAAATATGTGATTCTATGTATTTAAATTTAATAAGTAACTGGTGCCCCATTTTTTGGTGCTTAGGATAGGGAATTATTTTAAGTTCATCTGGTTGTCCGAGCATTTTTACTTGTGAGGCCTTTATTAAAAGCACTCCATGAACAAAATCTTGTATAAAAATAATTTTGACGAAATAGTATAGCATGATTCTTTCTTTGTTATATGTCTATGTAAAAGAATAGTAATAAGACTAGCTCATGAATACCTTCCTACAGTAATTTTCTGTAGATAAATTTCTTTAAATTAGGTACACCGCCAGTAATCATTTACCGCCGTTTCGTGTTGGTGATATATTGCACACATAGTTTCCTCAGAACATTTTCCCACCATTTTTTTTTACTTAGAACAACCAATCAATGAAAACTAGGCTTTGAAAATGTATGTTAAGTAACATATGTATATTATAATTTGACAAATTTATATCTTCAAATTTTCTATAAGAACCTAGCGTGTCTCCGAAACTCTTCAACACTTCACACCACAAAAAATGCCCAATACTACATTCTCTAGAAAAAAGAATTATTTAGAAATAATTCGTGCATTCAATTAAAACTTCTTTGTGAGAAAAATCACTGAAAATAATATTTTTCACTCACATTTTATTAATACATATGTACATACCTTTTTACACGCATTGGTTTTCTTTTGTATTTGTTTTTCTTTAGTACAACACAGTAGTTTGTTTTTGTATTTGTTTTTACTTAGGACAACGCAATAATTTCTTTCAGTAATTGAGATTCAGGATGTTTTAAGGAAAATATTTTGCTTCAGGTTTTTAGTGGTAGATAAAGAATTGACAGATTCTAAGGACGAAATTTAAACTAAACAATATGTTTGCTTCTGTGAAAATATTTTAAAATTCGGTTTCATCATTGCAGTGCTAACCTTCATCTCAGTACTCTTGTCAAATCGGATATTTCGTGCAGAGTAAAAATGCTGACTTTAAAAATAAAAGTCTTACTCAAAAGTATTTATATTATAAATCAAATTAGTTCAGCAAATTTGTTTTTCGCCGTATTTGGTAATTATCCACAGAATATACTGGCATGAAACATGAATTTTTCAAGAAATAATTATTTTATGGTGAAACTTATATTTATGTTCCGGGAATGGATGTAAATAACGTACATATTGAAAACTGGAAAACATTTTCTGAAGTAGGAGGAAAGGATCAACATGCTCTGTGATAAATACGAAGAATATGTCTTATTTTCAAAGCATTCATCGACCCACATGAACAGATTCTGGGTTGTATTGTAAATGACAAGTATTTAAAGATATGATACTTACACTTCAAATTCAATTCTCACACTGAAGAGGTTTTGTTCCGTTTTCTTTCAAAGTAGATCTGTTACATTGATCCCCGTAATTTTGTGATAGAAAATCGTATTTCTCTCTCGCATATCAAATTTAATCAATTATTAAACTGTGTCATTTCAGACCGTATCTACCCAGCAGTTGTGGATGCAGGTTGTAGTACACAGATTCCTACTTACAGTTTCACTGTACTTTTTCATTTCTATCAGCGTGGCGCCCTAGATAAGCGTGACTTTATGTGCAGGTTTTCATTTCTATCAGCGTGGCCTCCTAGATAAGCGTGACTTTATGTGCTATAACGAAGTAAATTTCTCCGTCATTTTGGGTCCACGCCGGGAATCGAACCCGAGTCCACTTATTGCTGAACAAGTCGCTCTACCAACTGAGCTACGCAGACGTTCGTTCCCGCTGCTATCTGCCTTTTTATGTCGTGTGCGTCCTGCGGAGCAGGCACGTCACAGTACACCTTTTCATTTCTATCAGCGTGGGCCCTAGATAAGCGTGACTTTATCTGCAATTTTTCATTGCTATCAGCGTGGCGCCCTAGATAAGCGTGACTGTATGTGCACATTTTCATTTCCATCAGCGTGGCGCTCTAGATAAGCCGGATTTCATGTGCACTTTTTCATTACTATCAGCGTGGATCCCTAGATAAGCGTGACTTTGTATGCACTTTTTCATTTCTATCAGCGTGGCGTCCTAGATAAGCGTGACTTTATCTGCACTTTTACATTTCTATCAGCGTGGCGCCCTAGATAAGCGTGACTTTATGTGCACTTTTGCATTTCTATCAGCGTGGCGCCCTAGATAAGCGTAATTTTATGTGGACTTTTTCATTTCTATCAGCGTGGCGCCCTAGATAAGCGTAACTTTATGTGCACTTTTTCATTTCTATCAGCGTGGCGACCTAGATAAGCGTGACTTTATGTGCACTAAAAGTAATTTCAGACGAAACTTTCATTCTTTTACATCAGCCATATCCAGTGTCACTTACGAGAAATACTGCGTAAAATGTAAAGCTAAAAAGAAAATCTTACGAACGCGGTTTACAACCAAAAAATCAGACAATGAAGAGCTTTGATACAAAATAAATAACTTTAGCACTCATTTTGATTACAGATAAAAGTCCGATACTCCAGAAAATCTCCCATTAAGTTAAGATGCTTTTATCATATCAAGAAAGTTAAATCATATCCTTCAATGTTTGGTAATATGTTTTTAAATAGTAACCTAAAGAGCTCAGATAAAATGATAAATCATTATGTGAAAAGAGAAACATCCGAAAAGTCTCGAGATAATTAATGAAGTAATTAAAGTATTGGGATTCACTTTTTTGGGTGGCTAACTTATACAAGATTTTTTGTTCATATGAAGAAGATATTTCTGGTCTTTTCATTCATTAAGGGAGCTTAAAAATATATAAAAAATATGGTGTTTAAACAGGAAATGTTACCACGAAATAATGGTACACTTGGGAAAAAGAATTAAACTGAACGGAGAATTTCAATTCTGAAATGAAGAACTAAACTTCTGCTTTAGCACAAAAGCTGAGTTTGTGATACAGATGGGAAATTTATTTGAACAATTAATTTGATAATGGGAACACTTCATTCTCGCTCTGAAAATAAGTTTTCACCAAGGGAATCATTATTTTTTTCCAGCTCCGAAGGAAGATTGTCATAAAAAATGGCCGTCCTCTAAACTTCGTGACTACAATAGAGATGTCTTAGATTTAACTATATTCTTTTGTAGAAGAATTTATAAAAGAAAACATAAAAGATACAAAAAAGAGAATCAAGAACTGTCGTGTACTGTACCAAATGATTTACTTACCTTCAAGGCGTTAAGAAATAATTTACTTATTTTCCTGATAGACCTATTTCAATACAATATAAATTTCTTTTGACGTAAAAATGAGGAACAAAATCATTACCTGTATGCCAATTTCCTTGCCAGAGGAAGTGCAAACCATATTTGGAATGCATTTTTCTAGCTGCGTTATCTTATACGCAGTGTGTACGGAGTTGATTTTAACTTTTTTAGTATTCAGATGATGGAACAATATACTCACTTGTCATTTACCTGATAAGTTTGTCTAGATGAAAAGATTTGAATATTGAAACTTGCAAAACAATTAAATTGATAGCACTTTCGGGTTCTATGGTGTTCCATCAACTGTACTCCATAGTAGTATGTATTTACTTCACTTGAAATTTCAGCTTTGCATTTAAGTATACCACGAAACAGCTTTAAATTATTACCAACCCTTGGAGACCCTTTCCGATGCGATGCAGTCCTTTTTGAAACAATAAAACCACTTACTTTTTATGCTTGAAAATTCTTCTCTTGGTATAAGAAACTGTCTCTTCCTATGAATGTTTCCACTTAAACTACGAGTGAGCTAATCCAATTCAATCTTAACCAATTAAAGTCTTATCTAAAGATCAGATACAAAAACAAGGAATTCTTCGTTGAATATCAAATACTTTCTCCAAGAAGGCAAACCATTCACCACTGAGCCTTCGTACCGTCACGTAATCTTTTGAAATCTTCTTCCACTTCAAGATATAATAAATCAGTATATATTTCACCTCGCAGATATAAAACCGAAAAAGTTTCCACACGCGCTAACAGGACATAAATTTCAGGATCCTTCGTTACCTTCTATATCCTTTCCTGGTAGAATATGAAGGCTTTTATTTTCGAATTATGCATACGTTTTCTCTGTGTTAATGTTTTCAATTCGTGATTTTTAAAAGTCTTCTAATTTATTAGTGTTTCGTTATTTCGCTTTCTTTCATTACAGAATAAGCAACAGTAGAATGCATGTGTACTTTGTTTAGTAATGAAGAGAGATCACCTTTTTGTATTACTTCATTTAATTCGCAGCGCGCGAAATAACCACAAATACGAGAAAAACGTAGGGTATGTAATGCTACATAACGTACCTTTGCTTCAACCTGCCTGTTTTTCTACCGACAGTACAGCAATTTAGGATTCTTTCAAAAATGAAACGGAGTCCTCAAAACTAAATCCATTTAAAACACTTAGTTATGCTCTATGAAAGTATGTACGTGTGCTATATTTGCGAACTGCTCAACTCCCAACTAGATATGCATATTATTTAACGTCGTCGGCTGTCAAGAATCGTTTCACGCGACAATCTCGCAGGTAGCATCGGAATTCAATGCTGGAGCCTCAACAAGCATCAGCGTCCGGACTGTGCAACGTACCCTGAACGATATGGGCTTTGGGAGCCAACGCCCAACTCGAGTCTCCTTGATGGGTGCACGACACAGAGCGCCTCGCTTGGGCACGGCAACACCGCCACTGGACACTTGATAACTGGAAACAAGTAGCCTGGTCTGACGAGTCGCGTTTCCAACTGTATCGGGCAGATGGAAGGATTCGTGTGTGGCGCAAACCCCATGAAACCATGGATCCCGCCTGTCAACAGGGAACTGTACCTGCTGGTGGGGGGTCCGTAATAGTATGGGGTGTGTTTAGCTGAACTGGGACCCCTGGTATGTCTACAAACGTCTGTGGCTGGCCAACACTATGTGCGCATCTTTTCTAACGAAGTACACCCGCTCACATCCTGCTCATGTCCTGCATTCATGCTGATGGGTTGGGCCTGTTCCAACAGGACAATGCAAGTGTCGGGAGGCCACGTTATGGTTAGAGGAGCATTCATCTGAGTTTGGGGTGTTGCCATTCCTACCCAAGTTCCCAGATATGAACGTGATAGAACACATTTGGGATGTCATGCAACGCGCTATCGAACACAGGAATCCGAGACCTCGGAATACACCCGTTGTGGAACGCTCTTCAGAAAGTATGGTGTGCATTGCCTACAGCATATTTCCAGAAGCTACTGGAGTCCACGCCCCTTCGTATTTCTGCAGTCCTGCGCTCCTGTAGGGGACCTACCAAGTATTAGACTGGTGTACCAGTTTTTTTGGCACTTCAGTGTATGCTTATTCAACATCTTTCCAAATAATGGAAACACTTCGTCTTCTGTAACGAACTGAGCTTGTCCTATGGTGCTGGCTCTATCCCTTCCCTGGAGCCGGATACCCAAATTAAGGACGGATGATTGTTAGAGGTCTTAGTGTTTCTGATACTAATCGCTCAAGCCTGAATAAAAAATAGGAAAATCCGCAACTGATCTAAATCAATGCAATGTGTTTTTCCTTGATGATTAAGAATTGAATAATTATTATTTACGGATTTTCATCTCTCGTTTTTTTATTTAGGGTTTAACGACAACCATCAGCAATTGTAAGGGCTTTAAGCATGTCGCCTGCCCCTAATTTGTGGTTACTGGTTCTAGGGAAGAGAGAAAGAGAGAGAGAGTAGGGAGTGGCGCCTTGTGAGAAGCGCACTACCCATCCCTCATCGGAAATAAAACTTGGGTGCAGCTCTGACTAGACAGAAACCACAGTCTGTGACAACTCGGCCAATGGGATGGAGGGTTTTTATATTTCCCAATACATCACAGTAGAAAAAAGTTTCGAATGTTTAGAAACATGGTGAATAATTTGCAAAATAGAAGCCTGCAAATATATGGCCAAACCTGACCCTTGTTTCTGAAACTCCCACAATCAACCAGCGTTTGGCAATGAAGTGAATTTGAATAGCCTTCAGTATATGTTAAGCTTCTGTTACCTCAGTAATGGTGTAGGGGCGGAAGGTCTTATGCTAATTATCATAGGCCACGTCAGTCTTACCTTCTGTGATTTGATTAATTGCCTCACCCCCTCCCCCAGCACAAGAGAGGTAAGGTTCTTTTCAAATGAAGTATCCAACAAATATTTAATACGGATAGCGAGGCTCTCGCTCTCTCAGCTTTCCGTGAATCAGTCTGCTATCGAGAGAGAGCAGGTAAGGATTGCAAAACATTCACTCACGTACGAAGATCTTTAAGAGGTAAAAATGAAATTCAACAGGCTTAATGTTAGAATCGAGTCCTGCCGTAGCGTCGTTAGGATTCCGTGGTTTATTAGCTATATATGTAACTGCGGCAATATCTACTTCTTTGCTAAGGAAATCTCCTTCCAAGAGCCCATTATTATCTAGTAACTAACTCACGAGATAAGTGTGAGCTATACATATAGCCTGTGTCACTTAAAGTTCCGGTACATAGCTCCACGCTACACGTAATACACGAAAGCTTGCGGCGGTGAGATACTCTCGAGGCCTGTATCACCGGATCCGTACAAGACCCGCTAGCCCGGGAAACTTAGCGTCTCTTCATCGAGAACACTACCCAGCACGAGTCCCTTGCTCGAACCCGGCTTCTCTCAAACATCACCCTCTACCCGTGAAGACACAACACCAACCCTCTCTCTCTCTCTCTCTCCGATTCTCCCTCTCCGAGCTAACTTTTCCCCTACTTCCTATTGGTTCTTTCTTGCTGCTGCGTCCGCAGGCGATCCTGGCTCTCCAGCCTTGGGTGTTTGTTCCCAGCTTGGCTAAGGTCAACCGACTTCCTTTCCACGCTTTTTCTTCCCCCTTCCCTCTTCACTTCTCGGAGTCTTGCGTCCTTCACCCCGCGGCGAACGACCGCCCGCTGGACCTGCACACCTGGATTCTTTTAATCCGCCATGACGATTGCGATTTTAAACGCACGAATCGTAACGGACGCTAATGGCACTAGTGAATACACAAATTAAGGAACAACGTACATTAAGATATAAAAGGTTACAATAGGTAAGCCAGACACCCTGGCTCCTGGCTGGTTTCAACAGAGTGTGGTGTGTACTTTCATTCTTAATGGAAGATCATATCTACCTCCTTAAGGTAGATCTTCATTGTTCAAAGGCAATGATAGTATGCTCCAAGACGTCTCACTGGCGTCATCCGAAGTTTCGGAATTCTCCCACGCTTAAACAAAGAACGTTTCTGGAATGTCCAAAAGCTGCGTCTCATTTCTTTGTTAAGAAAAACACGTGCTTCCCTTCCACGCACGTGTAGCATTATGCTGGTTAGTGTCCACCAAACATTATATCAGTCTCATTTCATAACATTTCACAACCTCATTAATTTTATGTATTAATTTGGAGTGCATAATTATGCTAATTAATGTTCATTAACATATCACATCACATAATTAATTTTCGCCCTTACAAACGGCTTATAATTTTAATGCTGAAGTACATGTATTCCACTTTTAACACTTTATACAACGCAGCTAATATTACATGCTTTATATTGCACAAGAAAAATAATTCTTCTTAAAGATGATTCAACACACTTTTGTTTTTATCAATTCAGCCATCTTACATGAGCATTAAATCGTCGTCTATCCATACTTTCAGTGTTACTGGTTCCAGGAAACTGTGAAAACCAGAGCTGAACAAACACCATAGCCATGCATAGCTGTGACTGGAATTGAAGCTTTCTTCAAAAGAGAGTTTCAGTTTAATCCTGTTTTGGGTTGTAGCTCTACAAACTGAGATTTCAGTTACACCAACAAGATGTTGTTACTTTAATTTTCCTAGCTAGATTACTCCATACTGACAGTACAAAATATTTGTCATTTATTCTGTATGTGTATTGCTACATCAGTCTTGTGGTGCAATAAATCACTTACCTGCCGAAAGTGCATTTGTGTCACATCTTAGTTGGCAGGATTGTGTACTTTAAATTTTTGAGCCGATGTTTTTATGCAAAGAATAGTGTGCACGCACTTTGTATCTTTGAATACTTACATTTGTGTATTTTGAAAATGCGTTTAAAATAATTCAAAGGGCAAGAAAACCATGTCTCGACTAATTCGCCTGCAATTAATCTCCTAGGTATTCATGCTGCCACTAACATAGTTACACCGTAGATAATTTCTGACTTTTTAAAATAATCAAAGACTTGCAAAGGTAATCTTAATCGGTAAAACGTGACTAGTAGAAAGTATGAATAAAAAGATGTGACGAGTTTAAAATAACGATTTTCAGGTCAGAAACGCAAACATCGTTTTTACAAAATGTCCCAGATTAATTATCAGATTCTAATTACTTCGGTGCGGTTATCACTGAGTAACAACCTTGAATAACAACCTTGAAGAAGTATTAAGCAACACGAGAAGGTAAGGCACAGGGAGACACGTGTCAGCTGAGCATGATAATTATTTGAACGCGGGAGATTGTAGAATACAAAGACAGCTGAATATTTATAGAAAGAGGTTTTTCGACAAAAAGTCTTCATAAATGGATGTCCAAAAACGTTTAGGAATTCAGATCTCATCTGACAAAAGATCGTAAGGACGAAGGCATAGATGAAAAAAATTAAATAACTTATCTGCAAAATGGAATTAACACAAAAGCCATCGCCGTACCAAGAACATTTATAATACAGATTAAATTCCTTAAACGTTTTACATCTATCACTAAAATAAGTTATGACTTCTGCTACGGGCACTAGAAAAATGAATAATGCCACCAAGCGGAACTGTGAAGTCAGAGCACTCCTCAATAAAAGAAGAAAAACTTCCGGATTAGTCTTTCTGACTTCTTAGAACTAAAGGCACCATACTCCGAAAAATGTCGATCCTGCGTGAGTTATATTGTTAATAATAGTTAACCATATGGGATCTATAGCTTTTATATGATATCTATGCTTCTTGCCCATTTCTTTACAGATTCTTTCAGAAATAAATTCACATGTAAAATGAATGTTCTCTGTGCATGTTTATGTTTAATACTGCGCGTCACAAGTCTTACTTAAATCAGATATGAAATAAGTACTATGAATGCAGAGGGCATTTTAATAAGATACATACTCCTGCGCTCATGTTTACACAGTTACGTGAAATAATTTTAAAGAACGGATTGATAAATTTTATTCTGTGTACTTTGTTAAGTAGTTTTAATGAGTTTATACAGTATATTCAGAGTGTAATACAATCTGGTTATTTTGCGTTTCAATTACAGCACGCGGAATAATAAGGGAAAAGGGATTCATTTCTTAAAATAGAAATGTCCCTGTGCAGTGGGCTGCAGCCCACTCTGTGAAGGAATTCCTAAAATGTTGAAGTGTGTATGAGTTATAAATTTGTTTCGGCTTCAAAATTAAATGAAAAATACTTCTGCATGAAAAAAATTGTATATATATATAGATGTAACGTCAGGTGATGCGCAACATCACAGCTTCTCTTTGACAAATGTCAACCCCGCCTTCTAGTGGTGCATCCTGTTCCAAGTAAAGGGGCTCTGACGACCGCCAATAGCGGTATAGCTATACCATCGGGATTAGAGGAAATGCTATCCCACACTCACCAAACCGCTTGGCCAGCGTGGTGAGTTATGGCCAAACCCCTCCAAAATGACTCCACAACTTAAATCTTGGCCCTCAGTCTCCGGCAGCTGGAATGTACCTATCCAAGGCAGCGGCCAGTGCGACATGAAGGCAGAGTGTGCTAAGAATCCCCGGAGGACCGGACTAGCCTGCCATCTGAGGCTGACCTTGGCTACGTATACTGGACGCTCCCTATCTTCTGATTCAAGGCTTCTTGAATTGGAAGAGGAACTACAATGGATCAAGTGGGACATCGTCGAGCTAAGTGAGGTAATGAGAAGATCTCATTGAACTGAAAAGTGGACATCTCTTCTACTATCGTGAGACAGATACTGGCAGAATTAGTGGTGTTGGATTTATAATAAACACGGAACTCAAGGATAAAGTTGTAGAAGTTGAAAGTTCCTCTGACAGAGCTGCACGATACGTTATCCACCTCTCGAGAAGATACCAGGCTCAAATTATCCAAACTTATGCACCAACCACAAGTCATCCTGAAGAAGAAATTGAAGAAATTTATGTGGAAATTCGTCATCTAAATAATAAAGGTAAGCAGCACTTGAAGATACGTATGGGAGATTTCAATGCAAAAAGAGGGCAACAGCAGCAGAATGAAACTTCAGTAGGTACATTCGGTCACTGCAACAGAAACCAGTGTCGAAATACTCTCGTAGAGTTTGCATAGGCAGAAGGGTTTTTCATCATGAACTCCTTTTTCAAGAAAAAGCCACACAGGAAATGGACATGGACACATCCAAATGGGACGACAAGTGAGACTGATTTTATTATGTGTAACAAAAAATTCGTCATCAAAGACTGCGGTGTGCTAAACAAGTTCAACACAGGTAGTGACCATAGATTGGTGAGATGTGGGATGCACCTCAACACTAAACTTGAACGTGGCAAGCTCATAAGACAAACAAAATGTATTGACATAACCAACCTTAAAAAACACTATAATACCTTCTAGTTCGAACTAAAGAACAGATTCTCTGCTTTAGAAGGCCTAACATCGGAAGAAGTGGATATTTCTGAAGCTAACAGAGAAGTAACCAAAGCTCTTATGGAAACAGCAACAAAATTAGCTGGGTCTAAGAACAAGTTGCATGTGAACAAATTATCAGGAAAAACCAAAATGCTGATGCAAAAAAGAAGAGAGATGAGGACAACTAAAGAAGATGTGACTTCCAAAGTGAAATATATAGAGCTATGCAAGACAGTACGAAAAAGTATCACTGAAGACGTAAGGAAATTCAACTGTGAACTAGTGAGGAACGCAATTAAAAAACAACCAAAGCCTAAAGATAGCAAAAGGACATCTCAGTAAGGGGAAAAAACAGATTATGGCACTGAGAAAAGAAGATGGTTCTGTAACAAGAAATAGAGGCGAAATTTTGACAAGAGTGAAAGATTTCTACTCCAAATTATATGAAATGGATGATACATGTAATCCAGACATCAAGAAAGGTACCAGTTTCAGAGTTCTTCCAGTTCTCCCAGCAGAAGTTGCACATGCAATCAAGAACATGAAGCGGGGAAAAGCTCCAGGAGAAGATGGAATTACTGTAGACATCATACAAGAAGCAAATGGATAAATTGAAACAGTACTCGCCCACGTTTTTACTCGATGTCCTAATGAAGGGAAGATTCTTGAGATTGGAACAATACTACAATGATCCTGCTACATAAAAAAATTGACATCGAGGATAACAGGAACTACAGACCTATCAGCCTCCTATCAGCCTCCTATCAGTGGTTTATAAAATTGTCAGTAAAGTTCTTTCACACCGCTTGAAGTTAACACTGGACACAGGTCAACCAAGAGAACAAGCTGGATTGAGGAGTGGCTACAGCACTATAGATCATATCCACGTACTGTGAGAACTAATTGAAAGAGCGAGGGAATATTAACTTCCATTGCGCATGGCTTTTATCGATTATGAAAAGGCCTTTGATTTGGTGAAACCATCTGCAGTTACAATGGCTTTGAAATTCTGCGGTATTGAAGATGCATACATTAATATTATTCATAACATCTATGAAAATGCAAGTGCAAAGATTCGGCTGTTTGAGAATACAGCACACATAAAAATTGGAAAGGGAGTGAGACAAGGTAACACCATATCTCCCAAGCTCTTTAATGCCACATTGGAAAATGTCTTTCAATCACTGAACTGTGAAAACAAAGGGATAAAGATTAATGGAGATTATCTAACTCACCTTCGTTTTGCCGATAACGTGGTCATTTTTTCAACTACCCCATCAGAGCTGCAGAGTATGATCCAGGAACTTGCTGAAAAGAGTAAAAAAGTAGGGATAAAAGGGAACTTTCAGAAGACAAAAGTGATGTACAATGTTTTTACAAGAAATGAAGATTTATCGATTGATGGAGAAAAGCTGGAGATAACAGACACGTACGTTTATCTTGGACAGCAGATATCAAGTGAGGGTCACATTGATGAAGAAATTAATCGGCGTATAAAACTTGCCTGGAGAGTTTTTGGAAGAAACATCATAATTTTCAAGAGCAATATGCCATTATGTCTTAAAAGAAAAGTGTTTGATCAATGCATTCTTCCAGTGCTTACGCATGGTGCAGAGACGTGGACCTTAACTAAAAGAGGCATACAAAGACTGCAGACAACTCAAAGAGTATGGAGAGAGGCATACTTGGTGTAACCAGGAGATATAAGAAGAGGAACTCGTGGATCAGGAAAATGACAAGAGTGGAAGACATCATGATCAGAGTAAAGTCCCTGAAATAGCAATGGGCTGGACGTACTCCCAGATGGACAGTCTATCGATGGACAGCCGAAAGTTTAGACTGGATTCGAAGGGACAGGAAAAGACCCCAAAGAAGACCACATGGGAGATGGATGGATGAAATTCGAAAGTATACGGGAGTAACATGGAGGAGACTGGCACAAGACATACCGTTGTGGAAGACGCTTGGAGAGTCCTTCGTCCAGTAGTGGATTGATAATGGTTGACAATGACGATGATGATGATATACACATATATCACTTTAAATTCGTACTCAATACCCCACAAGGGGGAGTTCGACCTAAGGATCCCCCTTGGCTACGACTGTGATTTGAGCTGATGTATCCTGGTAATTTTGGAAATATCTGTAATCAATCTGTAGGGTTCAGGTGAATTAACACATGTTTTGATATGTTTTGCATCAAAGTTCGATTATTATAAAAGGGCTTAAATGTTGTACAACTTTGCATTCATTGTCTAATTTTGCCGTATTTAGAATTGATTTATAGCACTTGTAGGTGAACAATATATATTTCCATTCCAAATTACTGGTTTTCGTCCCACATTTAGGGGATATAATTCCGTATATACTACAAATGTGAAAAATAAATGCGTCTTTGAGCATTTGTGCTCCAACGTTAAGAGAAGATCGAAAACAAAACCAGTGATTAATTTGCGATCAAACCGACCTTTAATAACGTAATATACACTGAAGAGCAATTGAATTATAGACAGCTGGCGTTATGCAAATGTGGTGCTGTGGGTGGCCCTGTAAACGGAAAGAACATGATTTATGCAGCGATCCGATAATATAAGGAGTGATGCGACGGGAATCAGTAAGAGTCGGACGCAGTATGGGTAAGACGAAGGATCTAAGCGCATTTGATTGTGGGCAAATTGTCCGGGCCCGACGAATGGGTCACTCCATCTCGGTAGTCACTGAGATTTTCACGAGCTACTGTGTCACGGGTGCACCGTGAGTACATCGAATCCGGTAAAACCATCCTTGCAAGGGCCAACTGCCGTGGACAACAGCGTGTGGAAGAGCGGGGTCATCGTTGGCTAGCTCGTATTGTAACAGCGGATAGACGGGCCACAGTGCACGAAATCGCTCAGCAATTTAACGCTGGTGCACAAAAACGTGTATGCAACCAGCCATCGTCCCACGAATGTACCGCTGCTGACCGCACATCACAAGGTGCAAAGATTAGCATGTGCGCGGAAACATCGCCACTGCACCATAGACATGTGGAAAAATGTTGCCTGGACTGATGAGTCGAGATTCACGTTGGTACATGCGGATGGCAGGATACGATTACGGTGCAAACCACATGAAGCGATGGATCCTTCTTGCCAGCAGGGTACTCTTCAAGCTGGTGGGGGTGGCATTCTAGTCTGGGAACTGTTTAAGTTGACTGAAATGGGTCCCCTAGTACGTGTGACATCGTCCCTCACAGGGCAACGTTACCGGGTTATCCTGGACGACCATTTGCTCCCGTTTGTGCGTCTACAACATCCCACTGGGGACCTCATCTTGCAACAAGACAATGCACTGTGCCATCGCTCCCGAATTGTATCCGAATGGTTGGTTGAACACTCCACCGACGTGACCTCGCTTCCTTGGCCAGCTAGATCACCTGACCGCAATCCTATCGAGCACATCTGGAATACCATCGAGAGATATGTTTGAGGCTCTGACCCCCGTCCATCAAATCTTCGTGAACTGTGGGAGCTTGTTCAGGGGTCGTGGATCCGTATGGTTTCCCAACGCTTCCGGTGTATTATCGAGTCCATGCCGAGACGAATCGCCTCCGTCATCAGGGAGGAAGGTGGTGCTACACGTTACTAGACAGGTATCTCTAATTCAATTGCTCTTCAGTGTATGTAAAATTGCAAGATAAAATGCTTTTCACTGAAGAAATAAAGAAAATGCAGTTTCAGCATTGTTCATTACAACGATACAAATTAATATAAGGACAAGGACGACATGGAAACAGGAGGATAGCATAGAATGTGTGTTAATATGTTGGTGATTTTTAAAACATAAATGTTTTCCCTTTTGCTGAAAAGGGCGTAAACGTCATCTCATACCAAGAATAAAATTATACACGAAGCTGGTACTAAAAGAGCCCCACTCCTTGGCTGGTGCATTCTCAGCAATGAAATCATCATTACAGGAGCTGAGACACGTTTTAGTCTTCAGTACGTACCTTACAACACAGTTCTTTTTTGTTTTGGCGTATAAATCCCATGAGCCATTAGATGTCGCTTGTTTCTAATTCAGGGCAACTGGTCCCAGGAAAGAGACAGATCCAACGACGCATTGGCCAATCAAACGCCCATTCCTTATCCAGCGCTCGAATCAAGGCCCAACTCTGAGGATCAGCCGGAAACTTTTACCAGTTGGCTACTTTTTTTGTGTGCGCGATTGGTGTTCCGCTATATCTAAAACCATTACTAAGGAAATGTTGAACTAAATGAGAATACGATGCAATAGTTCCAATTAAGCTTTTACGGCCAAACGGAACATATACAGAAGTCAAACTTACGATAACCTTTTATTGGTCAAGCACCGTACATGAAATCCAAAATATAGCACTACTAGTTTTATATTTCACACATAATTTCTTAATTATCTGTCGTATAATCTGGCTTAACAATAATCGAACATCTCCACACACATTCATACCCACTAAGCAACTGTTGTGTCGTCCTTTTTATCTATCGTTCTTATCACATTCATACGTCCATCTCTCTGACCTCAAAAGTGTTGCCAACCTTGTTCATATGAGAGAGAAGATATCACGTTAAGTTTGGAAAGTGCAAGAGAGAACAAACTGAAATTTACATAGGAAAAGGAACTATAAGAAGAGGACCTTGTGGATAAGGAAAATGACAGGAGTGGACAACATCATGACTAGAGTGAAATCACTGAAATGGCAATGAGCTGGCCATGTTGCCAGAAGAACGGACCACCGGTGGACAACCGAAATTTTAGACTGGATTCCGAGGGACCGGAAAAGACCCAGAAGAAGACCCCGTGGGAGATAGATGAAATTCGAAAGTATGCTGGAGTGACATGGAGGAGACAGGATCAAGACAGACAATTGTGGAAGAAACTTGGGGAGACCTTCATCCAGCAGTGGATTGAATATGTTTGATGATGATGATGATCTATCTATCTAGAGAAAGAGATACACACAGAGTAGGCATATGTAACCTGATACCTTATTCATGGTGCGTGTGTGTCTGTTCACCGTACTTCATGATAAAATTCACCAAAGAAAAGTTTTAAACATCGCATATCTTACTTAGAGAAACATGTTTAAATGTAATTGCAGTTTTTTTATTAAACATATTAAACGTCTTCTTTACGAAATTGTTTTCCAAGAAAAGGTATTTTTCTTATTTTAGGACCCAAGAAACTTATACACACCTTTCTTTTCGTATTTACTTAAATATAAATGAACTGTTCATGTGATGTTTATTGATTCAGTTAAAGTAATAATGGTTCCAAATATTATAGTACGTTGGGACATCACATGATGTCTATCTTACTAATACATAATATTTTTCAAGGGAAAATTTATAGTGTTCTTCGTGCATGTCCGTTTGGAAAAGTTGTGGGAACTGAGATTTCCTCGAACATGCGCATTTTAACCAAGCAGCAAAAAATAATTCCGGCATAAAGGTTTCAAAATCACAAGAATTGGTGGCATCTCCTGAAAATTCCTCATTTTTATTCATATCTGCTGTTCTATTTCAGTTTACTTTCGGTAAGGTGACTCAACAAAAATGCAATATGGTCACAAAACGTTAGGGATCATGCATGAAATGAAGGACGAATGCATCTGACTCAAGTAGCATGCATTGAAATAACATCAGTGAGGTTACATAACTCAAATGGTAAAGAGTGCTTTCACAAAAGCAATTTATTGGGCAATTTCTGTACACACAGCAAAGAAACAATGCAATATAGACAAAAGTAAATTCGGAGAATGTCCATACCTCTGGATTTCAGTACCCTGTAACCATCAGCACTGTGTCGAAGAATGTCTTGACACCAACGAGGCACTTGTAATGACATTATTGATGAACGTTTGGGGCAGCTCGTCCCATATTACAGGCAACACCTTACGGAGGTTGTAACGTATATTCTATTTTAACTTTCCTTTCGAGTTTCTTTTTCTATGTAGGTTTGAGTTTGTTCTCTTTGACACTTTCAAACCTTAACACCCTCCCTGTGGCGCAGTGGTCTAAGCGATGGCTTCTGATCATTCGTCCGAAAGGGGTCCGGGCTCGAATCCCGTGAGGCATGGATGTTGTGTTTGTCTTACGGCACTGGCCCCTTCCCTGGAACCAGTGACCCTAAATTAGGGAAGAGAGACTGCTTATAACCCTTTGAGTTGCTCACAGTGGTCGTTAAACCTCCACAAAAAAAAAGCCTTAACCTTATGTCTTTTCCCTCGAACGAGAATGATGTTGGCAACACACTGGGATCGGAGCAAAAGTGATGTATGTGTGGCCTGATAAGAACGATACAGTAAATAAAAGGGCAATGCAGTGGTTGTTTACGGGGATTGGTGTTATTGATGATAGACGTGCTGTTATACTGTGTTTGGAAGTTAATCCCTAAAACTGTATTGAGTACGACTTGGATGTTAAATCACCGATACTGTATTCAGTACGCCAATAAACCGGATGTGAGTGTGGAGTACACACTATGCAAACAAAACAAACTTATTTGTTAGTACTACAATTGACCTTTTTCTTGTAGTGCGGATGGATACCTTCTAATATTACATTGATTTTAGCATGCATAACGTAATTACTGACGTAAGGACTATGTTACTGCGGAAAGACAAATTCCGTTATAAGGTCTGCCAATGTACTCAGGTATGAAGCGTGGTTTTCCAGGCGTTGCTGTACAGCGTTCCAAATATTCTCAATAGGATTAAGGTCAGGAGAGAAGCTCGAAAACCATGGGACTGAATCGTTACAGCTGCGTCTGAGGTCTCCTGACCTTAACGCAAGGTGAGTGTTTGCATTGCCATCGAGAAACGGAAAAGCATGTCCAATAGCAGCGTGAAACAGTGCCACAATGGGCATAATGATCTCGTTTCGGTTTCATTGTGGCATTCATGTTGCCTTGACAAACATACAAGGAAGTACAACCATTTAAACGCATTCCCGCCCAGTACAGAACTGTCTCTGGTAAGTGTAGACAGATTGCATACAGTGTGGTTGCATTCGTCTGCCAGATCTCCTATACACGTGTCCACGTCAAGTTTCAGGATAAAGAGCGAAAAGCGATTCGTCCCTGAAAAGTACACAGTGCGTCAAAGAATGTTTAAGACTGGCGCTAGATTTCGGCCTACGGTGGCGCCACCAGTGTAATCGCGAATGCGCTATAAACCGTGACCATTTGCTTGCTTTCTGCCAAAAGTACTGCGCAATTGTTAAAGTAACTCAAACGAAACGGCCGTTCATCAGAGAAGTAAAATGTGCCTCGGAAACGTACCAAATGATGAAACATGTTTACGGTGAGTTTTGTTTAAGTAGATCAAATGTTTTCCTCTGGAACAAACGTTTTTTGGACGGAAGAGAGACGCTAGAAGATGATAAGCATACCGGAAGACCAAGTTCATCTAGGACACCTGAGATTATTGAAAAAGTGCGTGATTTCGTAGCAAAAAATCGATGTGCGTCACTAAGAATGATGGAAGAGTCTTTAAACATCAACAAAGAAACGATTCGAACCATCCTGCATGAAGATTTGGGCAAAACAAAAGTCTGTGCTGAATTTGTTCCACACACGTTAACTAATGAACAAAAATCAAGGAGAAGTGCACATTGCAGAGACATCATTTCAGCCGCTGAAAATGATCCAAACTTCTTAAAATCGATTGTTACTTGTGATGAAACATGGTGTTTTCAATATGATCCTGAAACAAAGCGGCAAAGTGCGGAATGGAAGTAAAAAAACTCGCCACAAGCCAAAAAAACAAGAAAAGTTCCATCGAAAATCAAAACAATGCTCATTACATTCCTCGATAGTAAGGGTATTTATCCACAAAGAATTTGTTCCAAGTGGACAAACAATTACTGGTGAGTTTTATTTAAATGTTTTGAGGCGTTTGATGGGCAGAATTCGTCGCATTCGTCCAAAATATCGAGATGAAAACAGTTGGTGTTTGTTGCACGAGAATGCACCCAGTCACACTTCACTTCTTGTTCGTAGATTTTTGGCGAAAAATAACGTCTGTGTGTTGAATCATTCATCGTATTCGCCTGATTTAGCACCCTGCGACTTTTCTTTGTTCCCAAAACTTAAAATGACGTTAAAAGGGTGTTGTTTTGATGTTATTTCGACCATACAAAGAGCTTCGACGCGTGCTTTGGAGGCAATTCCGCAAAGTGAACTGGAACAGGCATTCGAATCATTATTAAATCGCTGTAACAAGTGTATTGAAGCCGGAGGGACTTATTTTGAATAACAAACCAAAACAAATTATAATTTCTTGTTTCTATTTCATTTTATAGACACAGTCTTAAAAATTCTTTGACGCACTGTGTACATTGTGCCACGCGGTATTCCATGGCATGTACTTTCGAACTCAGGTACAGATCTTTGACGACGATGAGCTGATGCCAATGCTATACATCACAGCGGCCTCCTTGCTCTGAGTCCGTACTCGTGAAGACGGTTTCGTACAGTTTGGGTACATACTGTGACACTAGAAGCAGGTCAAAATGATTTCCGGAGTTGGCTACAGATTATATTAGGCCTTCTTCGAGCACTTACTGGCAGGTAGCTATCTTGCTTCCTGGTAGGTATCCTCGGGCGACAACCCCTGGGTCGATCTGCAATATTTTTATGCCTTAGAAATCTTGTGTGTGGCCAACTTACTACACTTTGCGAAACTCCTAAAGCAGCAGTGACATCGATCTGCCGTACACTTCCAACAGTTCTATTTCTGTTGTCAATGCTTTAAAGCCGTCTGGACATCATTTCAGGTTAATCCCACACTGTAGGCAATACATTGAGCAAACTTCAAGACCAAGCGGTGAAATAACCCTTTTTTACGCTTTCCAACCGTAGGTTGAAGAAGCGTATGTGCTCCAGCTTTGTCCATCTGCCCGCACGATAACTCGCGTAAGTATGGTTCGATTTCGATGAAATTTTAGTACGTCGTAAGGGACCACCTGGGGAAAAACCCTATTGAAAATGGGTAAAGTGGGGTCAAAGGTCAGGACATAGGAGCGGGATGCATTCCATTGCCCTTATGCGTCATAGCGTGCGTAAATATGGTTCGATTTCGATGAAATTTTAGTATGTGGTAGGGAACCACCTGGGGACGAATCCTATTGAAAATGGGCGAAATGAGGTCAAAGGTCAGGACATAGGCACGGGATCCATTCCATCGCCCTTATGCGCTATAACTTACGCACAAATGATTCGATTGAGACAAAACTTTATCATATTGTTCCGGAAGTATACTTTACCAGTTCTGTTGAATATCATGGGAATGTTGTCAAAGGTCAGGTCATAGGAGCGAGATTTATTCTACAGCCATTATCCTCATAACTTGAGTAATGATTTCTGGTATGTTGGAAAGCGTATCATAATCAATGCATTGCATGATTTTACTAACTTGTTTACGCTTTCCATTCGTAGGTGCAAGAAGCGTATATGCTGCAGCTTTGTCCGTCTGTCTGTCTGCCTGCCTGTCCGTACGATAACTCGCCTAAAAATGATTCGATTTCGATGAAATTTTAGTATGTTGTTCCAGAAGTATACGGAACCAATGCTGTTTAATATCATCGAAATGGGGTCAAAGGTCAGGGCACAGGAGCGAGATTTATTCCACAGACATTATCTTCATAACTTGACTAAAAATGCTTGTATTGTGACAAAATTTTAGTATGTAGTTCCGGTGGTATACTGAACCAATTCGGTTTAATATCATTGAAATAGGGTCAAAGGTCAGGCCACAGAAGCGAGATGTATTTCACAGCCATTATCCTCATAACTTGAGTAATGATTTCTGCTATGTTGGAAAGCGTATCATAATCAATACATTGCATGATTTTACTAACTTGTTCCACTTCTCGTAAGGTGCTTTTATCGGAGCTCGCACGCCACGTGCTGCGCTGTCATGATGATAATTTACACATGACGTAGATAACTGATCCCCAATAGTCGCTAAATTTGCATGTCACCACACTTTCCCTTCGAAACTGCAATATCCCTAACTTTTAGTGACCAGTGTAGAATTCGGACATTTTTTAATGGAACACTGTCCTTAGTATCCGCAATGAATGCATTCAGAGTTAATCGTTTAACAACGATAAAACGTGAATATATGCAGCATAATAATTTGTTTTAATATGAGGCGAAGGCCACGGAACATGTACATACAGATGCTACAAATAAAAAATTGTTGATACCACACAGAATTAGATATTTATAGTGTTGTCTCAATTTTACTGGAGACAGTACGTCACACGCCATAAATAAATAATTTAAAAACATTTATAGCCGTGTGGCCGCTGGCAGCATCAAATCTCTTCCCCTGCCATGACCGACAGATGCAACTAGAAGGCATGGAAGAATCTTGGTACTTTTCAATCGATTTGTAGAAGTGATTCTAAGCCTTTTAGTAAAACACCACTCAAATTTCTCACAATATATTTTTCGCATGTTGCCTGTGGTCGAATTCACATATGTTCTTAAAACTCTTAAATTAAAAAGAAAAGAAAACTCAAAATCTTTTACCAACCAGCTGACCGAGTCTTTAAATTCTAGTCAATTTTACGTATATGAGAAACATTCTTACCGCGCTGCAAAATTTCTTTCCACACAGGGGAATGCCTTCAAATTATTTTTGGATTAAATAAATTCGCTGATTTGCACTCCCTCGCTTAAACTCCATTATTTATCGTAAGAACGTAATTAAAAATACTTTATCTTCTTGTGGGTGTAACATTATAGATTTGACTAAAATGCTATAATTCATAAAGCAAGTCTCTTGAGAACAGTAGGCTTCGCACGATCCCCAGCGTAACAAGTAAAGCCACTCTACTAAATAACTTGGTGATCAATCTAAAGGTTCACGAGTTAAAGTGAGATTATTACAGTAATGCATGGCAACAGGCATTATATCCGAATTATGTAATGATCGCACCAATGATGTTCAGCAGGTATCAGTTTCAAATGCCACGGGAATTAAGCGTGAACCTATTAATAGAGATTTTCGAAAAGCTTTTCCTTTGTTCTGAATATTTACGTTGACTGTTTTAAAACGCATGCACATTAACTTGCGCATATCATTTCGTATTCTACTCCATGGATTAAATGTTCATTACGGAAAAGTCCTGATCGGTTCATTGTCATAATGTTTCTCTGGAATGAACCGTTTATTAAGACAGATCCAAACAGAAGGTTTTTTCTCTTCATTACTAACTCACATCTTTTCACATTTTCTGTACCGACAAAACTGAAAACTACTGCTTCTCTGTTATGAGTTTCATTTTCGGAAAAAGAATATCGTTTTCCATGTTATCCTCAGTTTCTGCTTCTGTTAGCAGAGGGATTGGAAAATTATATAATTGAGGGATTCCGATTATTTAATGCATGTCTTTTTAAATTGGCTTTTAACAATACCCTCCATTTAATTTTTCTTTCATTCAGAATATATTTGTTTTAGTAGTTAATCTGCAACCCAATGTTACTTTTAAGATGAGTTTATTTATACACTGGTTATCTTTGCATTAGAAACACCCCCGTTTTACATATTCGGAGTGATAACGTTGTATCACGTGTGACTACCATACCTATCCTCTGTACGTGCACACCTATCCTCTATACGTAATCATTAAGTGTTTCCTAGTAATTGCGAAACGTGGCGACGTAGGCTGATTTGACCGCGGCCAGATAGTTGGGCCCCGGATTGCCGGTGCCAATATTTCGGAAACAGCGGCACTTGTTGCCTCTTCCCGTGCTACTGTATCAAGGGTGTACCAGGATTGGATTAACCATGCATAGACATCCAGAAGAAGGGCTCACATTGGTCTGCCACACTTATTAGGTGCTCACGTACTAATGTATCAAGGGTGTACGGGGACTGGATTAACCATGCACAGACATTCAGCAGAAGGGCTGACATTGGTCAGCCGCACTCCTTTTTATTTTTTATTTTGATTGGAGGTTTAACGACCACCGTGAGCAACTCAATGGGCTATAAATGGTCTCCCATCCCTAATTTAGGGTCACTGATTCCAGCGAAGGGAGAAAACCAGTACCGTAAGACAAACACAACATCCATGCCTCACTGAGATTCGAACCCGGACCCCGTTCGGACGAATGATCAGAGGCCATCGCTTAGACCACTGCGCCACCGGGGCTGCCAGCCGCACTTGTTGGCTGCTCACGTACTACTGTATCAAGGGTGTACCGGGACTGGATTAACCATGCACAGACATCCAACAGAAGGACTCACATTGGTCAGCCACACTTATTGGCTGCTCCCGTACTACTGTATCAAGGGTGTACCAGGACTGGATTAACCATGCACAGACATCTAGTAGAAGGGCTCACGTAGGTCAGCCACATGCGGTTGATCCTAGGGGTAGGCGTTGGGTGTAACGACTGGTATCTCACCAACAACGTGCGACAGTCACCCATCTCACGCACCAGTATAACAGTGGTGCAGTTCGACCTATTTCCACATGCACCATGCTCCGTACCTTGCTTCGCCTGGGGTTCCACAGCCGGAGACCAAAGAGGGTTACCCATGATGACGCCCAGTCATCGCAAACAACGCCCCGCATATGCCAAGGAACGTAGGCAATGGACCCTCGACAGATGGAAGAAGGTCGTCTGGAGTGATCAGTCTCGTTTCCTGCTACACCATGCTGATGGCCGGGTTTGCATATGGCGTAAACAGCATTACGCTCAATCTCTTGGTTGGACAGCTGGGGTTCAACCGGCCAGTGGAGGTATTTTTCGGGTCTTGGGAGCTTTTCAATGGCAATCCCTAAGTCTGTTGTTTATCAACCCACAAACGCTGAATGGTAGCCGCTACAGGGACCTGTTAGCCATCCATTTCCTTCCACATGTGCATGAAGTATCCCCGGACGGACCACAATACTATCTCTCAGCAGGACAACACACTGTGTCATCGGGCCAGTATAACTACTGAGTGGTCGGAGGTACATGATAAGGAATTCTTCATATTGCCTTGGCCCCCAAACTCCTCTATCTGTAACCCAATTGAACATTTATGGGATATGTTAAAACGGGATGTGAGAACTGCTAATCCTCCTTCCTCCTCCACGCAATGAACATCCACTAACAATTAAATATGTAGCAGATGTGATTTGTGAACCTTTACTCCTAATATATAACTCTGTCTTTCATACAGGATTTTTTCTGGATGAATTAAAAATTACAAACATTACCACAAAGCATGAATCAGGATCACAAAATGATGAAAATAACTATCGCCCAATATCTAAAATATAAATTTTTGCAAAATAGCTCGAACATTAATGCATAATAAATTATTACCCTACCTACAGAAATATCATATTGTAAATGAAAATCAGTTTGGATTTCAACCAAACAAATCAACAGAGCATACAAATCACACTTCTTCACCATAAGGATATCATCCAAAAAAATTTGAAGACGAAAAAAGAACTCTTTCCCTCTTTTTAGATCTAACAAACTCTATTGATACACTAAATCATAACATACAATTAAACAAATTACAAAATGCAGGTATTAGGGGTACAGCATATACACTATTCAAAAACTATTTATTAAACAGAAATCAATTTACTTAATTGGAGAATTATTATTCACCAATGGAAAAAGTAGAAATGAGGGTGTCATAGGGATCAATACTTGGACCATTGTTGTTTAATATCTATATAAATTATATTTTAATATAGACTCTAAATCTAATATTATCCTTTATGCAGATGATACCACTTTGTTATTTTGTAGAAATGACCCAAATTACAGAAATATACGGAGTGGTTGGAAGCTAATGTACTGGTACAAAATACAGATAAGACTAAAGCGGTAATTTTTTCTAGACAGAAAACAAAACAAGATATAAATGTACCATTATTATTGGATAACAACAAATCAATTGAAATAGTAAGTAACTTTACTTACCTTGGAATTATAAACAATAATGGTTTAAAATGCAATAGACACATAGAAAATCTTCTGAGTAAAATATCCAAAAAATGTAAGAATTGTAGCCATGTTTTAATAAATCTTACGGTTAAGACATTTAAATTATTATATTTTACCTTAATCCATACACACCTTAATTATTGCATATTAACATGTGGTCAAACAACTCAATCCAACATTAAAAGATTGCAAATACTTGAAAATAAATTTATTAGACTAATAGATTTAAAATACAACTTTGATAACTATATCCGGTTCGGTGTTCACAGATTTACAAGAGTTTTCCCTCGCAAATATACACTGCTGGCCACGCAAAATGCAACACCAAGAAGGACACGAGATAGCAAAGCCAGATTTACTGGACACATAACAACAGATACAAAGATGAAACGATTGAGCTTACAGGCCCGTGCGACTTGCGGAACACGCAGACATCAACAGTTCGTGTGGCCCCCATGGCTGACAATAACGGCCGCTACACGCCGCGGCATCGAACGAAAGAGGCTTTGGATGTGGGCTTAGGGTATGTCGGTCCAGGCTGCTTCCACACGTTGCCACAGTTCATCAGGCGTAGCCGCGGGTGGTGCTTGCCGGGCCACTCGGTTGCCGATCAGCGACCAGACGTGTTCGATGGGCGACATATCGGGAGAACAGGCGGGCCACGGCAGCAGTGACACCTGGTGGACCGTGAAGAATTGTTGCACGACGCGTGCCACGTGCGGGTGCGCTTTGTCCTGTTGAAACGTGGCCGCTGGCAGGTCCTGCAGGTAAGGGAGGACTACAAGCTCCAAAACGTCGGAGATGTAGCGTTGGCTGTTGAATGTACCGACGATGCGTACCAAAGAAGTGCGGGTGTCATATCCAATTGTGCCCCAAACCATAACGCCAGGCGACGGACCAGTATGGCGATGCATAATGCAGGCGTAATACAGTCTCTCGCCGCGGTGCTGCCACCCGCAGATCCGACCATCGTGGTGTTGCAGACAGAAGTGGGATTCGTCGGAGAAGACAATGTCGTGCCATTCCGTAGTCCAGGTGCAACGTTCAACTGCCCACTGCCGCCGCACTCGCCGGTGGTGTAACGTTTATGGTAATCGGAGCAACGGGCGCCGTGCGACAAGTCCCTGCTCCTGCAAACAACGTCGAACGGTACGTGCTGACACAGGTTGTTGCGCAACACACCCTAATTCCTGCGCTATCGCTCGTGATGTGGCGGTGCGAGCCGTCAATGCCCGCTGCACAATATGCCGGTCCTCTCGTTCAGTGGGGTGCCGCGGCTGCGGCAATCGCTCATGTCGGTTCGTCCGTCCCTCCGGCACCCACCGAATCCACACTCGTCTCACTGTGGCTGGATGTCGTCCCACACGGCCGCCAATTTCTCGGTACGATAAACCGCTGTCGCGATAAGCCACCATTCGTCCTCTGTCGAACTCCAAAACGTGCTAGAATGACTGCCGTATTCTGTGACGAGGCATGAGGAAGCTTCTCACGCACAGGTCCGGCAGCATAACACATTTCCCCTACTTACCCCCAGCCTTCTGTGCACCCTTCTTATAGTGCTTCTCGGTGACGTGCCGGGCGCACGTGATTTGCATATGCCCTGCAATGCAGTGCTTCTCGGTGACGTGCCGGGCGCACGTGATTTGCATATGCCCTGCGTTTGCGTGTCCTCTCGCGGGCGACGCATGCTGCGAATTTCAGGCCAATCGGATGCTTTCTTCTTGGTGTTGCATTTTGAGTGGCCAGCAGTGTAATATAATGGCTGTTAAGCAATTATACGATTTTGACTTATTTTAACTTAATTATGTATAAAAGAATAAAAAATAACATTGAACATGATCTAATAAAAATAACTACTTATGCACATCAATATGATACTAGAAATCGGCATGTACACGTTTTACCTAAAACTATAACCATAAAACAAAATCTGCATTACTGTGGACCAAGATTTTAGAATTCATTACCTAGATAACTAACAGAAATCAATAACTACAACTTATATAAAAAACTTAAAGCATATACAGGGTGCAATAGAAAGTCCCTTTAGCCTGGAATTACTTGCGAACGGAGAGAGGTACAGTTGTGCAAATGAAATAACGGTATAGTGAAGCGACTAGGCCTGATCAAAAGCAACCAATAGCAGCGCCCCTAGTGGAGAAATGCGGTCGTTAGCCATTGCAAATCGAAAACGAAAAGAGATAGAGCAAAATTTACAATTACAGAGTTGTCGAGCACCAATTAGTACAAGTACAAAACGACATTTGTTTCACACGGATAAGAAAAATTGTCGCCTGAATACCCTACAATGTCCGAAATCGATGCGCGACCTTTTGTGTGAACGTTTGAAGGGAACAGGCATGAGCAAATACACACAATTTATTGCATAAATGCGTACTTATGTCAATACAGTTTGATGACGTCAGACAAAACAAAAACAAAAAAGGCAAAATGGCGCACAGTGATAAAAAGTTAATGTCGAGTATGTTCGAAGAGTTCGCCATTGCCCACGATACACATTTGTATTCGTGAAAGCACATTCCTCAGCATGGAAGGTGTCACACTATTGCAAGCATCTGTAACACTACGACGTAGATCCAGCAGACTTGTAGGCGCTGTTGCATACACTTGACTTTTTACGTAAGCTCGCCATTCTCACACAGCCTACGTAGACCTAAACTTCTGATCAGGGTACATCCTGTTACTGGTTTTTATATCGTAAGTACGGTACAACGTCACAATCTGTATTTGCATACGGCTACATTTGCGAAATGTGAATATGCAGATTCGAATCGTCGCGCATCGATTTCGGACATTGTAGGTTATTCAGGCGACAATTTATATTATCCGTGTGAAAGAAATGTTGTTTTGTACTAATTAATTGATGCTCTACGACTTTGTAAATGGAAATTTTGCTCTATCTCTTTTTGTTTATGATTTGCAATGGCTAACTTCCGCATTTCGCCACTAGGGGCGCTGCTATCGGTTGCATTCGATCGGGTGTAGTCACTTTACTATACCGTTATCTCACTTGCATGACTGTACCTCTCTCCGTTCGCAAGTTATTTCAGGCTAAAGGGATTTTCCTATACACCCTGTGTACTTGCACTTCAATATTCTTGTAAAAGAAAAGCAAGTAATGCTAAACGAACAAAGTTTGTCTACCACTTTGGTACCTTCGAAAAAAAAAATAAATAAATAAAAATATACGTAGCAAATGTTCTGTTGAACCAAACTCTGTTTTGGTACACCTCCCTTCCCGAACTCCTAATTCAAAATCCGCTCGTTTGAGCTGATATCCAGAGGCGCCGACTTCACTAAATTTTTGGGGTGGGGGGGGGGGGGCAGGCTTGAAAAAATCAGACATAGGAGGGCCACGTCTTTCCCATTGCCAGGAGTAAAATAAAAGAAAGAGCAAAAGATAAACTACGATATTCGACGTATATTTTAAAACGCAATTGTAATTCAGCAAATGAAAAAGAAAACAAATATTATTTTGCTGAATATTAATATTTAAAAAAATAAAACTCAGCTTGTGATTTTATAAAAATATCCAGAAGGATTTTATTTTCAAACGTTTGTAAAAAAGTAAGAAATTAGCTGAGTTACTTAAACAAAGGACAGGAAGCGAAAAAAAAATAGATAAATAAAGGCGTTAGAGATTATAGGTTTCTGTATTTTTATTTATTTTATTTTTTTATAATTGTTATAAACGTTTATCACATGTCAGGAGAACATGTCAAACACAATACGGGGATGGCAATCAAGAAGTTTCATAACAAATGAGCAATGATGAATATGGGAATGAGAAAGTTTTTACTTATTTTGTTGCTTATTATTTTTCTAGAAATAAATCTCTTTGGCCTCATAAGGTGGAGCTTAGTTCATCCTATAAGAAATAATACATTTCTATAAAGGAAAGAAATGCATTTTTTAGCGATGGCCTCTGATCATTCGTCCGAAAGGGGTCCGGGCTCGAATCCCGGTGAGGCATGGATGTTGTGTTTGTGTTACGGCACTGGCTCTGTCCCTTCCCTGGAACCAGTGACTCTAAATTAGGGACGGGCGACTGCTTATAGCCCATTGAGTTGCTCACGGTGGTCGTTAAACCTTCAATCAAAAAAAAAAAAAAAATGCATTTTTCCAATCAATTAGCACACCATAGTATAGCCTGAATAGCATAGGAAAACATTTTTTTCTCTATGGAAATATTTCAACTCACGCATTTCGAAAATGGCATACCTAAACGAAAGCTTATTTAATTAAACAGGACGAAACATATTAGGTGGGCACTGCCCCCTAGTAAAATTGTTGGAGGGGCAAGATTCACCTTAGTCGGCGCAATTGTTGGAGGGGAAAGATTCACCCTAGTAGGCGCCTATGATCTAAACAAATATGCTATCAATAGACTTTGATACAGACTGGAAATTCATTGTGTACGGTAACGCATTGAGACTCACCAACGGTAAAACATTTTAATTGCTGCTTCTTATATATGCATATGTACGAGATCTGTATCTGATTTACCACTTTTTGGGCCTTCCAGTTACACGAATTCTTGAACTGTAGTTCCGGGAAGTCTGTTTCAGCTACAGCTAAAAGACTTTTTTCCGTTTGAAAGCAATTAAGTAAAAATTAATTTTCGCATTCTTTAATTTCTCTCACTTTATAAAATTGCCCTGAAATTCTGGACATTTTAAATTTTTTCAAGATTTTTTTTTTTTTTGTAATTATTTTATTCATTGTTAAGTACGAAAAAAAATTATTTTTGCAGATTTGGGTTTCCGTTTTTACTAAAATAAATATTGTCCGCTAAATTCTGATCATACTAAATTTGGATACCGAATTCAAAATCGTTGTTCCGTTTTACAGGTGTTACAATTCAAAGCACACTACAGAGTTTTTAAAAAGGTTTTATGGGTAACCTATGATACTTAAACGTTATACAGTATAACAGCAGTTCCTTAGAAGAGTGCTATACATATTTTTTTTAATTGAAAGTACTGTATAGGTTTACTAAGTTTGCAAATGAAATCGGAAATACGCGCGTGTGATCGTGCTGGCGAGTCCAGAAGAATTATCACTGTGTAATTTAGAATTGTCATCTAAATATAACTTCTAAAATACCATCTCCGTAAAGTTTAAAAGTTTTGCACATAGGGAATAAATGCCTACAAGAGTTTTATCAATACGTAATTTATATGAAGATCTTATTTTTCCGTGCGTGGCATAAAGTATATATTTCAGGCAGCTTCCTTCGTTGCACGATACTTTTAAACCTTGAAAACGTAAAAGATTTAAAACCCCGCAAGTCCAAAAGGATTTTATTTTACTGTTAAAAATTAAAACATCAAAACTTGAGATCTTTCTGGCTTCCACTAAGCCCATTTTCAGATGAATGAAAGAGTAGCCCAAATGGGGAAGACATATAAGTATACATTTGTCAGTGTAACTGATGACGTAGTAAAACGAGCAGGTTTTGGGTGCGCCGTAGATGTAGTAACAAGTTGTAAGTCCAATAAATCGTTGTCTTATAACGAAGATATTTCCACCAAAAAGCATGTATATCTTCATTATAGACAACGATTTATTGGACTTAGAAACTTGTTACTATGCCTATGGCGTACCCAAAACCTGCTCGTTTTACTACGTCATCCCCATAGTATGTTCGAACTCTTCGAACATACTACGTCTTCCCCATTTGTGCTACTGTTTCATTCATCTGAAGATGGACATAGTGGAAGCCCGAAAGGTCTCATGTTTTAATGTTTTAATTTCTAACAATCAATTAAAATCCTTTTGGACTTGCCAGGGTTTTAACACTTTTAAGTTTTTAAGGTTTTAAAGTATCGTGCAAAGAAGGAAGCTGCCTGAAATATATACTGTAATTTATATGTATTTATGGGCACGCTGTATAAGCACTTCTACGAAAATTCTAAATCAGCGCGGTATTTGTAATTGTATTTATTGTGCGTGTTTATTTATGAAGTTCCATCGTTGTGTAATTTCTAATAACGTTAACGCTGGATACGTATAAATACAAGAGCTGTCATTATTAACAACTCGAACACATTGATTTTCGTGAACTTCTACTGCTGAAAAATTTATAATTATGTATGTGTGGCCTGCTTCTAGAATCCAGAAACTACTTTCATGTGAATAAAAATATCTCATTTTTTTTAGCAGGAATCATTATCTACGTTTAGGTGATCATTTCTTAAGAGTTGTAGCAGAAACGATCTGTTGCATGTCTATTTTATTCGCATTTTTACAGAAGTGAGATCATTTGTGAAAAATGCTCCGCAAGAAGCAGGAACGTTCAATGTTTTGTCGCATTTTAACTTGCAAATGATTGATCGAGTAGGATTTATTAAATACTGTGACTCTCATTGGCTTTGTACCGGATGTCTACCTGAATAAAAAGAAATGATCTAATAGTTGAATCTCCAGTAAATTTCAGTATCGAGTTAAACTTTTAAATGTAAGTCTGTCAACGTCTTGAAGACTGTTAAAATATGCACCGCATGACACCACTTTGAAGCACAGGAGGCATAACACCCCTTCGAAACACCTTTCGAAAAACTAACATCGGCCTTCATTTCAAAAGGTAAAAGCAATTTCACCGCAAAATTTCCAGTTATCCTGAACCTGTTTGAAAAAGAATAGCATCGAAGTGGATATATATATATATATATATACTTGGTACTTTATTTAGAACTTCCTATCGAACCAGGCGACGCAGGCGACTGAAATACTACGTTCTCATACCGAGGGCCTGAGTGAGGAGCGGGTATTGTGCTTTTTTCCAACTGCGAATTGAAATACTGGGAAGAAAAAGGGTTCCTAAACTCAATACTTTCGGAGCAGCTTGTCACTCAGTATTCTTTTGTGTAGTTGCTTTTATTCAGCCAACTTCTAAACACGAAGTGTTTAGTAATCATCAGGACATCCCAAAATTACTTTTCCGTTCAAAATTAAAAAAAAAAAGAAAACGCAAAAAGTTTCACTAGTAATCAAACGCAATCCTCTGGATGTTGTTAGTTTTGCAGATTGCAGGTGTGAAATAAAATGCAAAATTGCGATGGTAATAAGCGTGAGTGAGATACAAAGAGATCGAATGCTCTCAAAATTCGAAAATAAACAGTCTAAGTCCCAATTCCGCTTACCTTACCTGAAGTTTTCCGCTCATAAATATTAGGTGTACAAATACGTTTTAAAGCGTTTTAAAACAACGCAACATGTAATTTGAGAGAGGACAACAATACCTTTAGGAATCAAAATATGCGCCGTCATTATCTATCACCTTCCGCCATCTGTCGGGCAGCTGACGGATTCCAGCTACGAAGAATACTTCGTCGTGTGACGCGATGAAGTCGTCAACCCATTTTTGCACTTCACCACATGTCCGGAAGCGTACAGCAGACAAACCATGATGCATCGATCGGAGCAAATGATAGTCTGAAGGGGTTATGTCGGGACTATATGCCGGGCGCTCCAAAACTTCCCAGCCAAGCGTCAATAACGTTTCCTTGCCCGATTTCGGGACAGCGTTGTCATGCAGTAATTTCATGGGACGCAATCCTTTGTCTGTGAATGGACGTTTCCGACAGATTTCCTGGTTCAATCACAGCCATTGTTGCTTGTGGCTATCAGCAGTAACAGTTCATAATAGAGCACACCCTTCATATCCCACCAGATGCACAGCAGAACTTTCTTGGAGTGAATATTACGTTTCGGTGTCGAAGTCGTTGCTTCAACGGGGTCTACCCAGTGTTTTTTTGCCGTGGGATTGTCGTTCCATATCCACTTGTCATCACCCATAACAATTTTCCACAGGAAAGACTTTCTGTGTTGTTTATTCAACAGATTCAAACACTTCATGACACGCTCATCCTTGTTCCTCTGGCTCAGGTCATGTGGCACCCATTTTCCTTCCTTCTGAATCTTTTTTTTTTTCGATTCGAGGTTTAACGACCACCGTGAGCAACTCAATTGGCTATAAGCAGTCGCCCGTCCCTAATTTAGGGTCACTGGTTCCAGGGAAGGGAGAGAGCCAGTGCCGTAAGACAAACACAACATCCATGCCTCACCGGGATTCGAACCCGGACCCCTTTCGGACGAATGATCAGAGGCCAACGCCTTAGACCACTGCGCCACCCTGAATCTTTCTCATTGCACATGAACGATTGGAAATCGTTTGCTGAGTTACCACCAGTTGTTCAGCTAGTTCGTTTTGCATTTGTGGCGAATCTTCATCCAGCAACGCTTGCAGTTCCTCATGTGCAACCTTCTGCGGGGCGCGCTACATTCTCGATCGCTAACATCAAAATCACCTGCTTTAAACCGTCTAAACCAAACCTCACACGTGTTTCTTGATACAATATTCTCCCCCAGAACAGAACAGATCGATGCACATGCTTTTGGAGCACTTTTTCCTTAATGAAATTAGTAACAAATGCAGTGTCGAATAAATGCAGTATCGCTTACCACATGTCACCTACCGATGCGCAAGTGCGTTTAACTGTTGGACAAACTCCTGCGTCACATTTTATACTCTGGACCAGTTATGGTCAAATGACAACAACGCGGGGATATATCAGATATGTAAATTAGCGGTATGCGTCACACAAAAAACGCTTTAAAACTTATTTGTACACCTAATAGATAGAATGCTGCACATAACCGGCCTTTGTCCCGTTTTCTTTTGGATCGTATGAGACATTTCCACTTTCGTACTAATATGTCGAGGCTGTGTCGAACGTTTCTGAATGTTATTTTGCAATTTTTGCATGATTCAGGTGCGCAATGCACATTCTGAACGGGATCTTATTGATACGTTTGTACTTAACTTTAGTACAGTGCATTTGGCAGCACTCCAGGAAAGGTCTCCACTTGCGACGGCATGCGATTGATCACACAAAAATTATATATTACCGTGCCGCTTATTAGGCAGCTGCTGGTACAAAACGAATTCTATACACCGATTTGATTTACATTTTGTTTATTTTTTTGTTCTACACTTTTCATGACTCGTTGCCCCTCTCTTCAAATTCAATACAAAGACATTAAATAAAGTAGCAAATCATTAGGAACAGCCAATAGCAATGAGACACGTGCTATCCTCACTTACGTACGCAACTATGACCAGAGATGGAAACGGGTCACAGGTGAACGGGTCGACAGTTTCTTGCGGATCCAACGGCCCGGGTCAAGATGTTCCTGACCCGATTTTGGCCCGGTTTTATTCCCGTTTTATTTTTCAAAAGAGAAAAATATTTTCCAAAAAAAAAAATGCGCGTTGTTGAATTCTGTAGTCGATACTGGTGCCCACGCAGTGAATAATGATTTGCCTTTTCAAAAATATTGTCGTCTCTCTCTTAAAGCAACGAAGATTTCCACCGATTGACGTCAGACACACCTACATCATATCGTAAAAAGATCCTTCCTTTGCGTTCTTTTACAGTGCGATTTTCCAGGGCAAGGTACAGGCAAACGCCATTCGCCTGCTTCTCAGCTGATTCACTCTCTCCGAGCGAAGTTCACTGTATGACTACGAGTTACTTTTCACTTTGCATCTTTTACATTTAGCATTCAGAGGTTTTTGATTGAAGTGCTAACATCCCGTTCCCACGACATATCATGCCGAAATTAACTCCATATTTGTTAATATGGATGGATTTAAAATTAAGGAGGTTAAGAAACGCGTCGAATCCAACAAATACGTGGTTGTTCAAAACCACAAGGGGAAGAGTGAATGCTGGAAATTGTTTAATCGTATTAAGGAACCTGTAAATAATTCTGTGTTGTTGGGTCTTGCTTGTTGTTCGAAATGTGGAAAAAGTATAATTACAAAGAAAGATGTCGACGGTGTAATAAGAGATTATGAACCAAGAATCTAACGGACCATTAAAGCGTGGAAAGAGTGAACAATCTAAATACATTAAAAAAATACTTTTGTGTGATCGTAAATAATGATTTCCATTTGTAATATACTCCATGGTCACGGTCAGCCATTACTTCTGGATTACGCAAGATAGTGGCACTAAAATTTAGCAAGTAACCAAATTTTATTATTAAAAAAGGATTTCAGTTATTAAACATCAAGCAGTTATTGGGATGAATATATATATATATTACGTTTATATATGGCCTTGCAGAAACCCATTTCCAACTAGGTCTTTGTGGAAGTGAGAAAATGCAGAGTTTTTGCTGGTCCTTGATAAAGCCAAGGCTCAGTATTCTCGACACCTTCTACATTCAGTTGTTTTATTTTATTTTTTTCTTTTCTCCTTTTACTCACACAGGTAGATACATAACCTTTTCTATGTTGTACTAGGTGTGAGTCAAAATTATATATGTATTTTTTTGCTTAGGTATCTTTATAGAATATTACGTTTATATGTATATATATATATAAAATGAGATTCGAATTTATAGTTTAAAGCCGATTTGTCCGGGTCAGTTACGGGTTCGGGTCCAGGTCCGAAATTTTTGACCCGTTTCCAACTCTGACTATGACGCTGAGATTGCTTTATAAACAGCTCACTACAAAGGATTAAGACGTGTACGAAGCGTAGATGGTGGTAATATAGGAAGGGCACGTGATTTAAGCGACATTGAAAGAGGCAGAATAGTGGGTACCAGGTGGTCAGAAAGTGCAAACTTTTTCAGCTATACGAGAACAACTGTATCGATGTTGTACACAGTGGTGCACAAACAACAAACCGCCGCCCCGGTGGCGCAGTGGTCTAAGGCAATGGCCTCTGATCATTCGTCCGAAAGGGGTCCGGGTTCGAATCCCGGTGAGGCATGGATGTTGTGTTTGTCTTACGGCACTGGCTCTCTCCCTTCCCTGGAACCAGTGACCCTAAATTAGGGACGGGCGACTGCTTATAGCCCATTGAGTTGCTCACGGTGGTCGTTAAACCTCTAATCCAAAATCCAAACAACAAACCAAGTAGTCAGCTGTTCCCCTGTTGCGAATACAACTAGTCAACGCTCTAGGGCAACGTCGGCTGGTAACGATTGCTCAAAAAAACAGACGAGCTCCTTGAGTCAAGTAGCCACGCAATACGACAGCCGTATCGAGAGAAGAATACATGTGTACCATTTACGCATCTCGCCGTACATTGGTACAAATGTGCTAAAATAGCAGACGTTTCCGTCTGTACCCCTCGTCTCTCCTAGAAACCGCCAAAGTCGTCTGCAGTGGGCACGGGATCACTAAAATGTAACACTTGAGGAATTGTAAAAGTCCCCTGGTCCGATGAATCTTATTTTTAGTTAATACACACCGGTGAACGGCCAGAATAGGGCGTCAGCAGCACGAATCGATGGATTCCAACTACCCAGATGTAGCTGTACAAGATGGTGAAGGCGGTGAAATGGTCTGGAGGTTGTTTTCATGGTGGGCATTGTGCTCGTTAACACCCCTGAAACAGCATTTGCACTCCACGAAACATATGAACATTATTGCGGGCCAGGAACACCCTTATATGTACAACGTGTTTCTTAATGGAGAGGGCTGCTTCCAGAAGAATAATGCGCCATGCCACAAAGCTCGGATCGTCACACAGTGGTTCCTTACGCATGACAGTAACTTCAAAGTGCCAATATGGTACACATAGTACCCAGATTTTAACCCAATTGAACACCCGTGGAAGAAGATTCAGAAAGCCATCCGTAACAAAGATTCTTCTCCAGCAAACAACCTGCAATTAACTAACCCTAGCACATCCATTTGGCTGAACATACCTTTAGACCGTATAACGTAACTCTTTTTCGTGTGCGAGATTAGTGTTACGCTATGTCTAAAACCATGACTAAGGAAGTGTTGAACTAAATGAGAATACGGTGCAATAGTTGAATGAGATTAAGGTTTTATGGCCAGACGAAACATATACAGAAGTCAAATTTACGATAACCTTTTATGGGTCCAGCAACAATTGATGAAATCCATAATATAGCACTGCGAGTTTTATACTTCACATATAATACCTTAATTATCTATCGTGTAATCTAGCTTAACAACGATCGAACATCTGTACACACACACACACACACACACTAAGCAACTCCTGTGCCGTCATTTTTATCTAACGTTCTTATCACATTCATACGTCACTCTCTCTGACCTCAAAGGTGTTTCCAACCTCATTCATGTGAGAGAGAAGATATCACGTTAAGTTTGGAAAGTGCAAAAGAGAACAAACTCAAATTTACATAGGAAAAGGAACTAAAAATGAAAGGTAAATTAGAATATACGTCACAACCGATATCAGCACCTAGTTCAACCCATGCCACATCGACGCGAGGCTATTTTGAAGGCCAAAGGCAGCCTAATATGTTATTAAGTAGGTGTTCGTTATAATTTGCTACTTGAATGTGGTCTAAACAAACTCAATTTAAGGACATAGTCTTCTATGCAAACTTAATTCAAGGAAATATTGCTGTATTTTTTTATAACTTACATATCGGGTGATTTTGAAGTAAGCATCTTTTACACTTAATGCTGTATAACACAGAAGACATTTATACTCTTCTGCTTTGCAGGTACACAAATAAGGCAGAATGATGAAAACTTTCCAAATACGGGGGGGTAATGTAAATAAACAAAGTCATCGCTCTTTCCAGGTTTTGTCTTTAATTAACACACAGCAACCGAAAAATTGCATTGCGACACAGCTGTGAAAAAAACCCCAGATCTCTGGATTAACTAGCCGAGTGCGTTCGCTTTATGCTACGGTGCGAACAATCCACGGCGCTATGTGTGTTTATCTGTCAGCATCTGACTTTACAAATCCATAGGGATGGTCTCAGCAACTGAGACGTCTACATCTGGTGAGTTATAACGGCACAGCTATTTAATTATAGCTAATAAATCCAAAGAGCGAGAGAAATGGTTAAAACGTTTCAAATACGTGGACACAATGTAAATGGACAAAGTCATCGCTCTTTCCACGTTTTTTTTTTCTCTAATTAACACACAGCAATCAAAAATTTGTATTTCGTATTGTACATGTATTTAGCAACCGAAAAATTATATTTAATGCAATTTTTCGGTTGCTGTGTGTTAATTAAAGAAAACAAACGTAGAAAGAGCGAAGAATTTGTCTATTTTAAGGCAGAATGAGTTTCTCCAAACAAAAGAAAAGCACAGAAAATTCTGAAACTCAATAGTCAGAATATGGCTGTTGCATTTTACTGTAATCCTAATAGTTTCTTTCTAAAAATTGCAGTCTGCAGGTCATAGCAAATGATATTTACTTTTCAACATTAGCACACCTTAAACAGCATAAAACGTATTACGTGCAATGCTGCGCTCCTGTAAAAAAAAGTCAGCATTCATGGTTTGTTTGAAATATATAGTACTTCGGGAAAATGAGCAATCATATTCGACACTTGTTCAATGGGCAAAATATGGCAAAAGGAGGCGTGGCACGTGTCGGGCATCCAGGAGCAGTAAGACATTCCGCGCGACATGTGATCGGGCATTGTCCTGTTGAAAAGTGGCACCGTGGGCCGTCTGCCAATATTGCAGCACTTCAGCCTCCACAACTTCCGCGATGTACCGCTGGTTAGTCATGGTTCCTGCAATTTGTAGGTGGCGGAAATGTGAATGGAACCCAGCAGCACCCCGCGCCATAACGCCATCTGTCGGGGGTTCTGAATAATGCATGCATCCAGCAGCCGTTCACCACTGTTTCGTCGTACAAGGATGTTTCCATCATGGTTCATTGGGCTGAACCGTGACACGTCAGACAACACTATGCACTGCCATTCATCACGCCAGTGTAGGTGTATCTGGATCCATTGTAGCCTCTGACATCTGTGGTTTAAGATCAAGGGAAGTCAGAGCAACGAATGGCGAACGACGATTCTTCTCTGAGCCAAGCGCCGTTTAACAGAGCTTGTAGCCCTTTGTGTGATACAGACCTTTATTGTTGGGTTAATTCTCGGGACGTGGTTGTTCGGTCCACCAACTCTATAATGTAGAGATGACCTTCTTGCCGTGCATTCGTCCCTGGCCGGGGTCCAGACCCTTCACGTCGGTACGTGAGACCATTCTCTTTCAACTAACGTCATAATCGCATCACTGTGCTTGCGTTTCGTCCAAAACGAGCGGAGATCTCGCGAAAGGAAACACCAGCTTCCCACAGTCCAACACACCAGCTTAGTTCAAAGTCCGTCAGCTGTACGTTCGGGTCTCGTCTGCTGCAGCAGAGCAAACTCGGTTTCTACCACTACCTTACTGCCACAATTCCTTCCAATCGACTACGGCAACTTCTGATCAGATCATATGTAGAGGATTTTAGGAAGGGAGTGTCTGACCCCAGGTCTTAAACAACCCTCAGAAATAGAAATCTTGAAGATTTGGCCTAGAGTGCCCAATAGGAAAGTCGCACGGAAGCGAGGTAGAAAGGGGGGAGGAAGACGCCCTTATTTATTACCGGAGGGCCAGTATCCGGGGCCCGATGGCTTAACGTGCTATCTGACGCACGGCAGATGTTTAGCGGTTCGAGCGTTCGTACCTTTCTGGGATCGAACCTGAGGTCTTCCCCGTGACAATCACGAATGTTGACCACTAGGCCACCCGCGGCCCAAACTATGACAACTTGCCCTGTGCGACTTGCTTTTATAACTCCTGAGGGACAGCCATGGGAGCGTGGCTTGGCAACTTGCCCTGTGCGACTTGCTTTTATAACTCCTGAGGGACAGCCCCGAGAGCGTGGCTTGGCATCTTGCCCTGTGCGACTTGCTTTTATACCTCCTGAGGGATAGCCACAAGAGCGTGGCTTGGCATCTTGCCCTGTGCGACTTGCTTTTATACCTCCTGAGGGACAGCCACGAGAGCGTGGCTTGGCAACTTGCCCTGTGTGACTTGCTTTTATACCTATTGAGGGACAGCCGCGGGAGCGTGGCTTGGCAACTTGCCCTGTGCGACTTGCTTTTATACCTCCTGAGGGACAGCCACGGGAGCGTGGCTTGGCAACTTGCCCTGTGCGACTTGCCCTGTGCGACTTGCTTTTATACCTCCTGAGGGACAGCCACGGGAGCTTGGCTTGGCAACTTGCCCTGTGAGACTTGCTTTTATAACTCCTGAGGGACAGCAACAGGAGCGTGGCTTGGCAACTTGCCCTGTGTGACTTGCTTTTATACCTCCTGAGGGACAGCCACGAGAGCGTGGCTTGGCAACTTGCCCTGTGCGACTTGCTTTTATACCTCCTGAGGGACAGCCACGGGAGCGTGGCTTGGCAACTTGCCATGTGCGACTTGCTTTTATAACTCCTGAGGGACAGCCACGGGAGCGTGGCTTGGCAACTTGCCCTGTGAGACTTGCTTTTATAACTCCTGAGGGACAGCCACAGGAGCGTGGCTTGGCAACTTGCCCTGTGTGACTTGCTTTTATACCTCCTGAGGGACAGCCAAGAGAGCGTGGCTTGGCAACTTGCCCTGTGCGACTTGCTTTTATAACTCCTGAGGGACAGCCACGGGAGCGTGGCTTGGCAACTTGCCCTGTGAGACTTGCTTTTATAACTCCTGAGGGACAGCCACAGGAGCGTGGCTTGGCAACTTGCCCTGTGTGACTTGCTTTTATACCTCCTGAGGGACAGCCAAGAGAGCGTGGCTTGGCAACTTGCCCTGTGCGACTTGCTTTTATACCTCCTGAGGGACAGCCACGGGAGCGTGGCTTGGCAACTTGCCATGTGCGACTTGCTTTTATAACTCCTGAGGGACAGCCACGGGAGCGTGGCTTGGCAACTTGCCCTGTGCGACTTGCTTTTATACCTCCTGAGGGACAGCCAAGAGAGCGTGGCTTGGCAACTTGCCCTGTGCGACTTGCTTTTATAACTCCTGAGGGACAGCCACGAGAGCGTGGCTTGGCAACTTGCCCTGTGCGACTTGCTTTTATAACTCCTGAGGGACAGCCACGAGAGCGTGGCTTGGCAACTTGCCTTGTGCGACTTGCTTTAATACCTCCTGAGGGACAGCCACGAGGGTGTGGCTTATCCGACTGCACGCGTTTTCCCTACGCTATCACACGTTTTCCCCATGCATTCTAACACACGTTTTCCCTATGCGTTTTCCCTATATACAATGCTATTTTCTCTGTAAATAGCATTGTACAATAAATCAGTGCTTCAAACATTTAAATGTGCATGAATGGAAATAGCTTTCTCTTCTCTCTTATCTTTCGTAATGACATTCATATTTATTTTAATTCTCAAATTCTATGAATATTTATAACTCACAAAGAGTTCCCTTGTTCATAAATTCTACTTCACATATCATTCTGTTAAATATGTTCGATACCATAAGATCGCATTAGGCATTCCAAAATTTAAACTATTAAAAATGTCTGTTTAAAAGAATGCCGAGATGTAAGTTAGTTGCAGCTGTATTTCTCAGAAAACTGTCACTAGTTTTCTCATTGTGCCCAACAGTTAAAGAAAAATATTATTTGCGGTTTGGCTTAGAATACGCAAAAGGGCTGTATACAGCTCATTTTAAAAAAAATGACAGCTCAAAGTTGATACATGGAAATTTTTCATTGTAAGCAGTGAAACTGAAACTTCTGCACAAAAAAACGTATTAAACTAACCTCGCGATCATTGATGAACCATCTTAGTATAGCTGGTGTTTTCTCCTCTGCTGATGTGCAGTTAATGTCAACCAGGTCACCTACATCATACCGGCTTGAATTTCCGCTAACTCTTGGTCGTCTTCGACTTGGTACCACATGAGGGGCTAAAAATAGATAAATAGATATTGAATTGCAAATGTTAAACATAAACCTTACTTTTCTCCAGAGTAATTTGATGCGGAAATAGTCAAGCATACCTTTACATGAATCTTGAGAATATTTTTGTTTTGAGGTTTAAAGTACTGATGGGCTCACCAGCAAATAGATGGGGTCTAAGCAGTCTCCCGTCGCAAATTTAGAGCCACAGGAAGGAGCCACACACGTAGTACAGTAACGTTGTTGCAAAGCAAAAATTTTGTTTCAGTAGTTGATAATTGGATCCTGGTTCGTTTAAGACCTTTTTGTAAACGTTGATATGGGGTTAATGGGTGTACGTTGAAACTGTGGAAATGTTAGAACGTTTCTGAAACGTTCTGATAAAGTTAATATCATCATCATCATAGACCATTATCAATCCACTGCTGGATGAATGTCTCCCCAAATTTCTTCCACAATTGTCTCTCTTGAGCCTGTCTCCTCCATGTCACTCCAACATACTTTAGAATTTCATCTCCCATGAGGTCTTTTTCTGGGTCTTTTCCTGTCCCTTAGAATCCAGTCTAAAATTTCTGTTGTCCATCGGTGGTCCGTTCCTTTGGCAACAAGTCCAGCCCATGCCCATTTCAGTGATTTCACTCTGGTCATGATGTCGTCCACTCCTGTCATTTTCCTTATCCACAAGCTCCTCTTCTTATCTTTCCTAGTTACACCAAGCATGCATCTCTCCATGCTTCTTTGAGTTGTCTAAAGTCTTTGTGTCTCTTTTAGTTAAAATCCATGTCTCTGCTCCATACGTAAGCACTAGCAGGATGCATTGATTAAACACTTTTCTTTTAAGACATAATGGCATACTGCTCTTAAAAATTGTACTGTTTCTTCCAAAAGCTCTCCATCCAAATTTTATACGCCGATTAATTTCTTCATCAATGTGACCCTCACTTGATATCTGCTGCTCAAGATATATGTAGATATCGGTTGTCTCAAGATTTTCTCCATTAATCGATAAATCTTCGTTTCTTGTGAAAGCATTTGTACATCACTTTTGTCTTCTGAAAGTTCATTTTTAATCCCACATCTTTACTCTTGTCAGCAAGTTCTTGGATCATACTCTAAAGTTAATGTATGTGTGTTGAAATCGTGGAACTTTTTAAATGATTTTAAAACGTTGAAAATCAGGCTCAGCTTTCAATGCCATCTATCAGCAAAATATCAGAAATTAATGAAAAACGCACCTATTTTTTGCAGAAAGTGGTAACTATTTTAAATAAGTACTCTAGCTAAATTTCCAAAAGAAGATAAGTTATGTGTTGGAAGACTCAATTTTTCGGCAGACATCAAATTACATTTCCTGAGTCTATTTCCAGTTCCTTTAATAAAGCATAATACAGCGCCCTCTTTCGGTGTACACGAAAATTTATAAGTGGAAACAACGTGGTGAAAGTCCGAATTGGCACTTGCTATCTTGTTGAACTTGCAGTTTCCAGGTTTTGAGCTGTGCCCGTTGTTATCTTTACTTTCAAGATTTTGTTTCGTCTTTTGTGCTGTTTCCCATGTAGCTCAGAAACGTTGTTCGAACGTTGCAATTTGGTTTTGGTAGTTGATAAATTGTTTCTGGTTGGTTCGAAATCTTTTTAAAGCGTTGATATATGGTTAATACGTGTACGTTGAAACAGTGGAAGTTGTGGAACGTTTCTGAAACGTTCCAATAAAGTTGATATATATGAGTTGAAATCGTGGAATTTTTAAAACGATTTTAAAACGTTGAAAATTAGGCTCAGATTTCAACGCCATCGATCAGCACAAATTAAAAACTAATGATAAGCGCACCTATTGTTAATAGATAGTGGCAACTTTATAAATAAGTACTAAATTTCTGAAAGGATGTAGATTATGTGTTTAAAAACCCTCAACTTTTCGGCAGACACCATACAATATTTCTTGAGTCCTTTTCCAGTTTCCTTCACAAAACATAATCCAACACCCTCTTTTAGTCTAAACGAAAAGATGTAAGAGCCACGTGGTTGAAGTCCTAATTGACCCTTGTATCTGTTTGATTGTTTCGTGCTGTGTGCATTTTTGTCTTTCCTTTCAAGATTTTCTTCCGTCTTTTGTATTGTTTTAAAGGTATGTGAGTCTAACTTAAAGAGCCTTCTACCTGTTTTTTCCTATGATGAAAAGACAGTTCGAAACTATTTTTCCGTTGTTGTGGAGACTAACGCAGAAAGATTGCAACTTCTCCAGAAAATGTACTGGCATATTTAAAGGAAAGAAGATAGTATAGTGAGGGACTGTATTAACGATCTCTCATACTTCTATATATAAACACATGCAATGATGACTCAAATTGCAGGAATTTTGCTTTGTTAAATGCTATATGAATGCAGAAGCCGTAAGGGTCCATGATATGATAAGTATTGCAGATTTGATCCAAGTGGATGATGTTTCATGACAGTGAGCATTGGCGCATCCACGGAGGGGGCGCCAATGTTTTTCTTAATATCCTTGAAGGGGGCTTAAGCCCCTTCAAGGATATTAAGAAGAACGTACGTTACAAATTAAACATTCAAACATATTATTTTACATGTTCAAAAAATTACATAAAGTCCGATATAGTGTTTTCTGTTACACGGGGTCTTTTTCCCAAAGCCCCAAGGAGATTAAGAGCGACGAACGTCACAAATGAAACATTCAAAATATTATTTTACATAATCAGAAAATTACATAGTGTTTGACATAGTGTCTTCTATTACATGGGGTCTTTTTCCCAAAGCCCCAAAGAGATTAAGAGCACAGAACGTCACAAATTAAACATTGAAATTATTTTACATGTTCAAAAAATTACATAGTGTCTTCTTCCCAAATTCGTCACAAATTAAACATTCAAAAATAGTATTTTACATGTTCAAAAACTTACATAGTGCCTTCTATTACACGGGGTCTTCTTCCCAAAGCCCTAAAGAGATTAAGAGCGACGAACGTCACAAATGAAATATTCAAAAATATTATTTTACATGTTCGAAAAGTTACATATTGTCTTCTATTGCATGGTGTCTTCTTCCCAAAGCCCCAAAGAAATTAAGAGCGACGTATGTCACGACCATGTATAAACTATAGGCGTACACTATATATATGTACACACATTGTATACGTATAATATATATATATATATATATATACAGCCCCCTCCAACAAGAATTCCTGGGTCAACATAGGTTTGACATTTATCGCTCGCTGACAGTGAGCGATAAATGTCAAACCTATGTTGTTCGGAAATAACAGTTTGAATTATATCTTCTTGTTACAAGAGACATATTATACTCGTTGATATGATTGAGGTGTTGCATGCTTCTTGTAACTGGGTAAAGAATAAAAAGGACACTGAATTTGTAAGGAGAATTTTGTGATTATTGAATCCTGGACCGTCTTGATTTTCAACTGTTTATGGCATAGTTTAATTGAGATTTTCAACTTCTACTTCTACATCTACGAATGATTTGGAATATAAGGTTTCTACACGTAGTTTAATTCTCTCAAATAGCCTTAAACCTTAAAATCCTAAAGCCATAAACCCTTATTGTTCTATTACATGAAAATAAAGGTTGAGAGATACAGGCCAATGTTAAATCTTATCAGCTTGTGATCCACAATGCGATGGTTAGGTGTTCTTCAGTTCCACTTTCTGTTTCTTTCATAGGGTCATCAACTATGTATTTGTTCACCATGGGATTTGTGACTTTTGAACTTGTGAGTGCGCATGATTTAGAAACAACCAACAAAATCACGAAAATCACATCAAAATCATCTTCAGGCGATAATGTCACATCAACAGTTTGAGGCAGCAGAATATGAAACTCACCTTCAAAGTATTCGGATGCACAACTATGAGTGGGGAAAGAATAGCAAATAATTAGCGATCAGTATTCGCATGCAACCTACATACCATAAATGCAGATTCCAGGTTTTGTTTAGTATAGGTTTTTGGAAAGTAATGATAGCAATCCACTGAGCCATGCCGATAGCGTTGAAACATCTGCACTCCTCATGGTAAGATGATACTGTAATCATTCAAATTTGTAAGATTTTAATATCAGTACAGATTATGCTGCAGTGAAGCTCCTACGTAATACCAGAGAGAGAGGGAGAGAGAAATTCTCCCAAAGTATCGGGTGAATCCCTCTAACTCTTTCTGGGAGATCTAGGTTATTCATATTTTTCCGTACAACGCATTTGAGAGCCAATTTTAAGTTCTCAAAGTGATATTCTTCATCATTCAAAATATCGTAAATATATCGTGCTCATAGATATACAATGTTACGATTTTTCAGCTTACGACACTGCACAACAGAGGAAAAGTGCCATGCTCAGAAAATATCTAAACTTCTGCTCTGTATTATCACCATATGATAGAAAAAAATTCATTCTAGTCTGTGTTCTAGGAGCAGTAATAACATAACCCATACAAACCAACATTTGCACAACGTTTGAAAAAATTGTGCATTCACTGGGCAATTTTTTCCAAAACTATTAAAAAATATTTTGAATTATTGTTTAAAGGCAATGGAAGAGGAAATGTTTCCATTCCGGCTTTTAGAAGTGGTAATGTGGTGGAAAATACAAATACATATTTATAAAGCTTAGACAAAAAATTGCCATGTCGGTAACGCTGAAATGACGTTGAATGCCTTCGATTTTTTTTTGTTATCCAAATACAAAACTAATTTTTCAAGTACCTCTTCTAGAAACAGCGAGAGCAACACAGATGCAAGTCTGTGCCTCTAGCAGAAATACTACGTCACAGAAAACTGAAGTTATACAGAAAATGTTTGTCACGTGTACGTTTGTTAGATAAAGCAAGTTGTTCCCACCTAGCTAGTATCTTATCAGATAACACATAAATTTGAATGGGATGAAGCAGAATTGCATATGGAATCACTATCATACTTGCACCCACTAGATGTAAAACATTTTTTTCTAAAATGATTTTTAGGCAAGGAGGTATCTTATCCACATGCACAAGAAGTGCCAAATCCATGAATATTTCTCTCAAAACATGCCTAATAATGGTCGCATAATAAAAAACGTTTTAATGCATAACCAGAAGGTAACAGTAAAAGAGATTTTGTGTCAGTTGACTGTTGGTCTGGCCCCCAAAAAAATGAATTCACATCAGGTATTCCCAAGCGATAAATTTTCAAAGAAAAGCTGGCACGCAGGAATTACAAGCTTAGAGACCCAAATGCAGGTTAATCCGTTTAAACCGAACACGGATGTAATGAATTTAGGACTAGAGTGCGCAAACGCTTAGTCCACAAGCTTTTATTCACAAAAAGTTAAAGTTTAAAGTGAACACACTCATGGACATATCGAGCAAAAAATTCAATACTTGGTTCACAGCTATAAATTCTGACCATTTTAATTGACACGTGAAAATCTTTAGGGTGGTTTGCAAACACCAGTTTTTCAATTGAACTCAGTGGTGTCGGCCACAAAAATTCCATAGAGATTTTGTTTGCTTTTTAAACCTTTCAACCTTTGCACTCGTTCTTTACACTAAAAAGATGTATTCAGCAACTAATTTATTTTTGTTTTTCATAAAGAAATTAGTACAAGCAGTTATACCATTGAGCAAAAAATTGTTTCCTTGCCTACATGCACGATCGTTTACAAACAGGGACGACAGAAAAAGTAGTAAGTAACGACTTCCAACAATGATTCAACCAAGAAGTTCCGCAAGAGAGATACTTTTGCGAAAGTTCGAAAAATTCTTTGTAATTTTTTTTGTAAAACGCCACTTTGCGAGATCAGCCAGAACTAGGAGTGCATAAATCAGAGAGCATCAGTAATGTGTCGAGTCAACTTGTCGCATGTGGTATGATATTCGTCGCATACGACAATTCGCCACCTGCGTCAATTAGTCGCGAACAAATTCGTCGCGTTCTCAAGTTTTAGTTGCATACAAATCGCATACAGGAAAGCATACGGTTTGGTTGTCTTTCCTTCAGTCTCTCGCTGTCTTTCTGTGTGTGTGTGTGTGTGCCTCTCTCCTTCTCTCTGTGTCTCTATCCTTCTCTCTCCTTCTCTCTGTGTCTCTATCCTTCTCTCTCTCTCTCTCTCTCTTTCCTGACACCATGCTGATTGCGTAGAATCAGTACATCCTCAATATATAGCTATAAGTGCTTATTAAGCTCATCGCATGGGTGAAGATGAAACAACTCATGAAGATTTTCATCGCATTATTCCACACGTGTAATAAAATATGGTTGATAAAACATTCGCAACAACATATGCGTAAGCATAAAATAGTTCACACACCCAATGTGCTATAAGGAAGAAACGTTTTCTCTCTGTACTTCACTTCACTCTTATTTACCACTTCGAATACTTTTCCTAAACTTCTTCAGTCTCCAAATAAACGGCGTGACTTTTGTAGACGCTTAAGGGGGATTCTCATTTTTTACGCTAAAATTACCGCTTGTTTTTATTGTTTATTGACGAAACTATGCAATCAATTGATTCCAAAGTAGGTACATCTCTGCTTATTATCGTTGCAGGTACCTACAAAACAATTTTTAATACGTTTCATGAAGAATCACCACCGCACATCTCCCTCGAACATGACACTGCGCGAAGATAGGCGGTCACTAGTTGGCATGATTTCTCCGCTCCAGGTGATATGAAACAAAAAACTCGAACTGCGTTTTACTCCATACACAAGTAGTTATCGTTTGATGAACCAGAAAAAAATATATATATTGGAGAAATGGTGCCTTGTCAAACTCAGATTATCAATTTAACTCAAAAAATTGACAATGTTTTTCGCTGTTAAAAAATATACATAACGTATCGCTTTTCTAGTTCATCAAACAATAAAAGATGTTTTCTAAACATGCAGTTTTACATTTGAAGTCGATCGGTCCAATAGTTTTTGAAATATCATGCAAACCATTCGCGAAAAAGCTGTTTCGAGAAAAACGCGTTTAAAGTTTCAAGTACAGTTTACGGAGGCATATCGAGTACTTACAGTATTTTTCTGCTAATCTGCTATACCAGGGTCATACAGTGTTTTTCCTCTGCTACGTAGAACTCGTTCAGAGACATTTGCTCGCTTCTACGCCTTGTACGAGCCTCTTCTGTAGCCTCGAGGCTGCATCTCGACGATCTCTGCAGACGCTGTTGGTCCCGCGCCTTGGCATATATCTTCGTTTGCTCGCCAATAACGATTCCTATCGTTGTCATCATTTTCAGGACGGCAGAAAAGCCTTCATTAAAAATACCTGCTGCTACATAAGCTGCCATTTTGAGCCACAGTGAAGATGTTTGGGCGTGAACCGCCGAACAGTAAAAATTGAAACTGTCATTGTTGTTTTGAGTGTCACCACCCAAACACCTTTCTAGCAACTCTTTTGATGACAAATCGTTGTAAATCGGCTTTATAGCATTTTTTACATTTTTATGAGTGGCGGTTCGTGACTGAATCCGTCCAGAGTTTTTTCAGCTTCGGTTTTGCGCCAGTTGCACCAATTCTGTGACCCCACTGGACAATAACAGATTATAACTTGGCCAATTTTGCGAACTTGAAATTTGGTACATATATTCTTAAGATTTGAAATAATAAAATAACGTAAAAAAATCGATGATTTTTTTCACAAAACAAAAATGAGAATCCCCTCTTAAACTGAAAATCAACATCTGTGTTCTTGGAAGAGTAAGCAAGTCAGTTCATATTGCATTTTTAGCTTTGATTTCAAAGGAATAATAACAAACGCTAAATCCAACTAGGAGGAGTGATACCAATATTCAAAAATTCGTGTTGCCTCCGCCTGCTGTGTCTACGAAATGTGAGTCACATGACCAATCAATGCTTTTATTTCTTTATAAAAGCGAATTTTAAACCATTTGAATTATCCACCGCAGGAAAGTCGAGCACCTGCGATTTCTAACAGAGAGAATTACAAGCTTTAAGTACAGATAAAATTGTCTCCAGATGACATGAAAACAAAGAATGTTATTAGATAACACGTGCCGATAAATTGAGAAAGATTCAAATCACCGTCTTTCTGTAATTTGCGTATCGATTCCTGCTACCGCCCTGTTTTTGAAAACCAAAACGTCATATTCATGTTATGAAAAAAATACACTAACGGTTAATTAATTTAAACCCAAGAATATCTAATTTTTGCGCATAAATTTTATATAACTTAAAAAACTGCGTGACTATAGACGTTTTATGATGATGCGAAGTCTGTTATTTACTTTGTGAAGGCACTCAAAAAGGTTTTTTTATTAAATGTTTCTTTACTCTGAAAATTAAAATTAGAGTGTAAAGAAAACTACGCAATTTCTGTCCGTTACAAATTGAAGATCTACTTGTTTTTGGTGTGGGGTGACGATATTAAAAATCAGAGTATATTTAGGATTTCATATTTTTTAATGCCAAAACTAAGAAGTCATACTGAATTTCATTCATTCAAACAGATTTCTCTAATTAAACGTGCTGCTGTCATCCTTTTTTTATCAATAAATATATCATATAAGAATTTACTCGTCTTTGAAAATGGGTTTTCTTAGGTGTAAGACCCGGAGATGTCCTTTCAAGCACTGAAATGAACATTTAAAATCCATTTTCCATAGGCAGTAATTAGGATATATTTACATATGCAAAACATGTGTATACTAAGAGAAGTAGCTATGACTCAGTTCGTTACTGAAGTATTCTCTTCCATTTTTTTTATTTAAAGTTCAGGTCCGGAGGCAAACGCCCCTAAACTTTTATAACATCATTTCCGGGTCTTGACAAGATATGAGTATTATTCCACCGCCTGACTTCATTTATTATGCAATCAAAATTGCTGTAGGATTCTCGAATTCACGACATACGACATAAACTTCGATACTGAAGTGCATCGCAGTGCATTTCATTAAACCCAAAGCTCAACGATTTCTCTTCAGATGAACAGAATGACAAATTATCGTTCGTTATGGAAATAGTCTTGCTTTGAGCAGCTATAAGCTTGTATCGTAATATTCGCAGAAATAAATGCATAGACAAAACAGTTATGTGCCACGTCGCATACAATGCTCCGTGGCTGTATCTCATAAGTTGTTTTAAAACACGATCAGGCCACTTTAAGTAATCTGATAGTACAAATACACACAAAAACAAGACCACTCTTAAGTATACACTGCCCTATCATGAATATCCGGACACCTCCATGTTTACAAATAATCTGTACGAAACATTTTACACAGTCGAGTCACATTATTGTGACCACCTCCTACTTTTGACGTCAACAGCGCGTAGCCAATGAAACAAGGCACGTGTCGTGATATGGCTTGGAGGGTATATAAGGGGTGCTGTAGGCATTCTGAAAACATATCACTCGTTGCTATCATGGATAAAAGGAGTGATTTATCAGATTTGCAAAAAGGGATGATTATCGGCTTTCGGGACAAGGGTGGCAGTATTTCTGAAACAGTGCAGTTTGTGAATTGATCGCGCGCTGCTGTGGTTAAAGTGTATCGTGATTGGAGAAATGGCACCATTGCGAATAAGCGACGTGGAAACTGCGGAGCACCACGTGCCATTGATGTGGGAGGTGAACGTCGACTACAAAGGTGCTTGAGGACCGATCGACACGCTGCACTGGAGCAACTCACTGGCCGAATGAACCAAGGGGCTACCGGAAGTGTGTCTAAAAGGACAGTTCAGCAAACCCTGCTGCGTACGGTGCCCCGATGCAGACGGATGGTCACTGCACTTATGCTAACGAAGGTGCATCGGCAGAAAAGCCTTACATTTGCACGGCAGTATCGGAATTGGACCTCCGCTTGGGCAAAGGATTGCATTCTCCGATGAGTCTTGGGCAAAGGATTGCATTCTCCGATGAGTCTTGGGCAAAGGATTGCCTTCTCCGATGAGTCACATTTTCTGCTTCATCGAACAGATGGACGTTGGTGTATAAGGCGGGAAACATCGTAAAACAAACACTCTTCAACCGTTGCTGGAAGAAAGCAAGCTGGTGGTGTCACCGTTATGGTCTGGGGAATGTTTTCGTGGCGTTCTTTGGGTCCACTCATACCTGTGGAAGGCATTATGGATCGAATTTGTTATGAATCCATCTTTGCAGACCACGTACACCCATACATGCTGATTATCTTCCCTGTGGCAGATGGGATCTTCCAGAACGACAATGCGAAGTGTCACACACCTAGAAATGTCCAAGAGTGGTTGGAAGTGCACGATGAAGACTTCAAAGTACTTTCCTGGCCCCTACCTCTCCAGAGTTAAACCCAATTTAACATCTGTGGGACCAGATGGACCGTGTTATTTGCTCTATGGATCCTCCACCGCGCACCCTCCAGCAGCTGTCAGATGCGCTGCATTCAGCATGGTTCCATATACCTGTGAACACCCTCCTGCACCTTATTGTGTCACTCCCAGCCCGTCTAGTTGCTGTCCGCGCTGCACACGGCGGTTACTCTGGATATTAGCTGCTGCTCACAATAATGTGACTCCATCGTGGATATTGTGGGCATAAAGCCTGTATTCTTCGTGAAATACTCTGTACCATTTTTTTGGTGTATGTCTGCCCATATGTTTCACCATTCGGCCTTCAAAGCAGTGAACAGTTCAGAACTGTTTGCTGGGGGATCTCTTCTGCCACGTATCCAATGATCTATTGCGTCGTAGAGATTATCTATAGGGTTGAGGTGACGACTCTCTCTCGGTTGGCTAGTCCAACGTTTCAACGCTTGTGTCCTCAAATAACTCACTAACAACACGAGCAATACAACATGGTGCGTTGTCCTGCTGATGGGTCTTCCCCAAAGTACTGCAACAATGTTAGTACTGTGTAATTTCCAAAACGTCTAGATTGACGACTAATGGGCCCAAGCCGAACCCAGAAAAATAGCTCCATAACATTACGCTGCAAAAGCCGTGCCCATATGGTTCAAACAATTTCCAATGATGTTGAGATCTGGGATTCCTGCTGGCAATTACAGTGTGTTTAAAAACTGCTCGCACAACCTATTTCAAAAACATCGTTATGAGACTGTAAAGAAACAACATGCACTCAAGTACCAAAGTATTGGGATAGCAGTATGCAAATGTCTAACTAGCGTTGCCGACATATAAAGGTTTCGAAGCGCGCCACGATTTTTATCAGTTGCGAGATATAATCTCGTGAGTCAGGTTGAACTACCTCCAGTAGGATTATGTTAAGCCGACGTGAATTTTCGGAGTTTCAACAAGGAATGGTAGTGGGTGCCAGACGGATGGGACATTCAATTTCCAAAGTTGTGCAAACATTCAACATTCTTCGATACACGGTGTCACGTGTATACCTGGAATACCTAATGGAAGGCATTACCACCCACCGTGGACCACGCAGTGGTCGACCACGGGTGCTGAATGACCGTGACCAGCGGTGTCTGATCAGGATTGTCCATGCTAACAGACAAGCGACACTGGCTCAAACAACATGCACATTCAATGCATGAGGTACCAGAGACATATCCATCAAGTCAGTGCAGCGTAATTTAGCGTCCATAGGGTATGATTGCAGAAGACCCACCAGAGTCCCTTCGATAACACCACAACATTGGAGACAGCGCCTCACCTGGGCTCGTGAAGACGGTAATTGGACCTTGAAAGACTGGCAACATATGGCGTTGTCCGATGAGTAACGCTACCGGTTGTTACAAGCTGATTGTAGGGTTCGGATTTGGCGCAGACTCCATGAGGCCATGGACCCAAGCTGTCAACAAGGCACTGTGCAAGCTAGTGAAAGTTCCATACATGTGTGGGGTGTATTTACGTGGTACGGTTTGGGTCCACTGGTCCTCGTAAACACGTCATTAACCGGTAATTGCTTTGTTGCTCTGCTGAGTGACCATTTTCAACCTTTCATAGCCTTTTTTTTTTTTTTTTGATTGGAGGTTTAACGACCACCGGGAGCAACTCAGTGGGCTATAAGCAGTCGCCCGTCCCTAATTTAGGGTCACTGGTTCCAGGGAAGGGAGAGAGCCAGTGCCGTAAGACAAACACAACATCCATGCCTGACCGGGATTCGAACCCGGACCCCTTACGGACGAATGATCAGAGACCAGCGCCTTAGACCACTGCGCCACCGGGGCGGCTTCATAGACTTCATGTACCCCAACAACGATGGGATTTTCCAGGCGGACAATGCACCATGTCATCGGGCCCAGGTTATCCAAAATTGGTTCGAGGAGCATTCTGGACAGGTCCGACCGATGGTGTGGCCACCGGGTTCACCCGATATGAGCCCAATAGATCACTTGAGGAACGTGGTGGAAAGGTCCATTCGCACCCAAAATTCTGCACCTACATATACCAGGAAACTGTGGGCGGCTGTTCAGACGGCATGGATCAACATCGCTCCAGAAGTCTTCCGGCCACTTGTGGAATCGATGCCACGTCAAGTTGCTGCAATATTCGCCGAGCTAGAGGAGGTCCTACGCAATACTAGGTACGTATCCCATGACTTTTGGCACTTTAGTGTATGTAGCGACATTATGATACACTGACTGATCACTGAATTATGACCACCAGCCTAATTCTTCGTAGGTCCTCCCTTCGTTCTCAGTACAGCAATTATCCGACGTTGCATCGATTCAATAAGATGCCTGAAGCAGTTGGGGAGTATCGCCAACCAAGCTGTGTGTAATGCGGCGTTCAGTGTAGGTATGGAGGCGATTAATGTATCGAGAAGCCTGATATTGCGTTCCATAGCGTCCCTCTAGTGCTTTATGGGATTGATATCAGGGGAGTTTGGAGGCCATTCTGTATGCTGAAAATCTGAACAGTGTTCCTGAAGCCATTTCTGCACAACATTGGACCTGTGTCTCGGCGTATTGTCTTCTTGGAAGACACCGTCGCCAAACGGGAAAAAGTGCACAGTTACTGGATGTACAGATCCCTTGCCATTACTTTTCTCACTCTCTCTTTCAGGCATTCCCACTCTCCTTCATGGAGTTACCCCTCACCGGCTTTGTCGGCATCTTCTGCTCTCGGTCCAGAATCCACTTCCAATTTCCAACCTTCCCCGGTTAAAGCGTTCTGCTGTTTGGTACGCACAATACTTCACACTTTTGTCGCCGTTAGAGATATTAGCCAAGTGGAGAATTCTTCACTGTCGGACACCGAACAACAGTTTCCGACCAGCACTTTCTGTTTTCTCACTCTGTCCTTTCTGGTGGTGTCCTGGCGGCATCTTCCATGTTTACAACTAGTGTGTTATTCTTAGCCTCTTGTTTTTCCTGATTCACCAAATCCTCTCGAAAAGTTTCCCCTGTGTTCACTCCTTTCATGATTTTAACTTCCTTATCCCAGTTGGTCAACTTCAGCTTCATCGTCCTCTTCTCTTCTCTTGTCTTTTTATTCTTTTAAAATTCATTGTCTATCACTACCTCTTGTCCATTTGCTTTCTTAACCGTCCTCTGGCTGTTACTACAATTTAGTCACAGCTGCCGTCCTCTTTCCATGTCTCTCTTTCTACCCGTTTGCAGTCTGAATTTCTTTCGGCGTCACAGACAGGAACTCTGACGACATTTTTCACCGTTTGGTCGCCAGGTACCACATAATTTCGAGTCTCCTCTTCCGATGTTACACTTCTTCGTAATCCACACTCTTTCTGTCGGTTTCGGCGTCTGCCGCTCTTCCTCGCTATCTCGTCCCTTTACTCCGCGAGAGCAGTTTGTTTCTCGCAACGGAGTTTTTCTCTGACTCTACCTTTCTTTTCCCTCTATTTTGTGCTTTTGCATTGTTCTTCCCGTTGTGTATCTTGCGTGTCACCGATGCAACGGGCCTCGAACTTATGTCGGTTTTCCAGTATTTCATCGGTATTATACTGTATGTTTATTTTTATTTCATTATTCTCGTGCACCCGAACACTCTCCTTTTCTTAGTCTCTCCCCAGTGCGCGTCCTTATCATATTATCGTCGCTTTTCTGTAGTCACCCACGGCGAATGATCCCTGATTCAAAAGCTGCTCCTTTCCATGCAGTTCTGGGTAAGAATCCTTCCCGCTACATTCGGTTAAATTATTTTGATATGTGCCTGTATATCTGATATCGTGGTTATGTGCCGTTCTCTACTGCACGTTTGCTGTTTTTTTTTTCCTGTTGTCCCGTGCATTTTAAGTTTTCACAGATAATTTCCCTGTATTTTTCCAAGTTTTGTCATTATCATGGTATACTGTGACTCATGGCTGTTATATACACTGCCTGACAGAGAAAATGCCACACCACGAAAACATGAACGAAGCGCCAGGTAAATTGCAGGGTGGGTTAACACTTACAAGTTATGTAAATGATTGTATTTGCAGGCCAACCGCCCGAACGGCGCTCGGGATATAAGCGGACAACCAGGCAGTGAGGGTATCAGTCGAGACGTCGTCACAGCAGCGAGAAGAGAGTGGTTCTGCTGTAACCGTGTCTGGAGAAACAAACAGGGGTGCCAATGCCTTTAAGACGCCGTTGTACGCGATTTCGTCAAACGGATGAGTTCACGAGAGGTGTCATCGTAGGCCTTCGTGCCGCCGAATGATCCTTGCCTCGTATTGTGGAAAATGCAACGTTATGCCACAACTGTCGGTCGCATTTGGAGACAGTGGTCCCAGGAGGGATATGTGCAACGTCGTAGGTGAACCGGAATACGGAGATGGACGTCCGAAAGCACCGATCGTCGCATCCGACATCATACCGTAGCGGAAATATAGGCCACAACGGGCGACATTTTGGGGAGTGAACGGGAGACTTGGATGCTTCGATATCGACGCCGATTGGTTGGGTATGGTTTGCTGTACAGCCGCCAATGTCACGCCAATTGGCTACGTCTGGTTTGCTGTCCAGCCGTCGTTTGCAAAGGCTACCCTTAACAGCGAGCCATCGTCGTCACCGCTTGGCGTGGTGTCGTACCAGAGCTGCGTGGGGTGCCGTATGAAACAGTGTGGTGTTCAACGACGAATCGTGGTTCTGTCTCACCACGGATAATCGCCGTGTGAATGTCTGTAGGAGAAGTGTACAAAGGGCGGATTCCTCCGCCATTGTGGAGCCCCACACAACCCAGCAACGTGGAATCATGGTGTGAGGTGTTATCAGCGCCAACAGCCGCTCACCGCTGGTACGCATTCCGGGCACAATGACGGCATCGCGCTATGTTGACGAGGTGCTGCGGCCCGTGGCACTACCGTATCTGTAGGGCATCCCAAACGCCGTTTTTCAACAGAATAACAGCCAGCCGCATACCGCTTGGATCAGCCTGAATGCTTTACACCGTGTGCGGATGCTTCCGTGGCCAGCACAATCACCCGACCTCTCGCCCATCGAGCATCTGTAGGACACGATTGGACGTCGGTTGACTACCCTCCCACCCCTGTAACGTATACTCTAGATTCAGTTTCTTTTTGATTTTACTATCTCTTGTTATTTTATTTTGCTATGCAAATTATCTTCTCACTTAACGAGATGTTGTTTCTCCTGCTGAATTATATGTGGCAACGAGTGCAAGTCATGACGTGGTGGTATGCAGTATATATATATAGGCGCGCTCAAGTATACCGAAGAGCTTCGTTTTATATGTGATAGGTTCTTCCTGATTATTGATATGCGATTTACCTACGTTTCTACGATATTACGATAGTACGAAAGTTGTGTTATTTTGGAGTGTGTATTTGAGTAATACCAGGAGCTCCCCAATAAAAGGTTAAAAGTGAGTACGTTTTTCTTAGTTCATTTTATTGTCAGACCTCTGTTTGGCCGCTAAGTCTATTTCATTGAGTGTTTACGTTAAGTTCAGGGTATATTGTATTTACCGCTCTAATAAGGAGCCTTTAAGGTACTAATGTACTAAAACCGAAGTTATATTACTGATATTCAAGATAATGAGGAACGCTGAGTAAAAATAAATTCCATATTATTGGAATTTATTGCACGTGCGTGTCTTACCTAAACAAACTCTAGCACTTTGAAGATTAAGCACACTTTAGCTACGTCAAGTAACCTTTCAATAACCCTAACGTGACTTAACGTAAGCTTTCCTGCACTACACGTCCAGCCGGAGAATTTTATTCATTATACCCCCGCAAAATGAAGATGAACATTGGACTCGGATCAACACCACATGGTCCACGATACCCCAGGACTCTATTCGAGCTCTCATTGCCTCGATGCCACGTCGGATTCAACGCTGTGTCATCCAAAATGGGGGCTACACTCCTTATTGATCATCCTATATATTCGGCCACTGGAGCCTAGTCTGTATGTGACAAGGAAATCATGTGTTCAGGACCTACTTGACTAACTGTGTGTGCAGTTTGGTCTGTTTTCGAGCATTCATTCATGGTGTTACATTTTCTGTCAGGGAGTGTATATGCACCTATCATTGTTCTTTTCCCTTCATTTGATTGGGGGTTTAATGACCAACGTGAGCAACTCAATGGCTGTAAGCAGTCGCGCGTCTATAATTTAGGGTCACTGACTCCAGGGGAGGAAGAGAGCCAGTGCCGTAAGACAAACACAACATCCATGCCTCACGGAGATTTTGAACCCGGACCCCGGGCGAATGATCAGGAGCCATCACTTCAACCACTGCGTCACTGGTGCGACTCCCTTAGTTTGTCGTTTTGTCATTGACGCCCTTTTGACGCCCTTTGTTTTTCATTTAACATGCCTCGTGTGAGCACGTTCATTGTTCTGTCCTGTGGACACTCGTACATGTGCTTTGTGTCTTGTATCATTGCTGATATTTTTTTGCATATCTCATGTTCTGCCTTAATGCAAATAAACTGAGTACCCTAGCTGGTGCTCACAGCTTCTAAAGTAAAGTAAGTACAGAGTCAGCAAGCAGTTCACGATAGTGAGCACCAGTCGCACGTTAGGTCCAAGTTCCTTCCAGGTAAACACGCCCCACACCATACAACCACCTCCACCGGCTTGCAGTGTGGAAGCGGTGCAGGATGGTTCGTGTGCCTTATGTTGTGTGCGCCAAGTACGTACATGACCATCCACGGAGTGGAGTAAAAACCGCGACTCGTCAGACCATCCCACTTTTTTTCAGTCATCCGACGTCCAACTTGCATGATCTTTGCACCAGGCGAGTATTTTGCTCCGATGAACCGTGGTTACGAGAGGATGTCGTCGGGGTCGTTTGCTGTTTTAGCCCATACATGCGAGCGAGCAACGCATGGTCATAACAGATACTGCTCCGTATTGACCTGTGTTGTATTGGGTATAGTCAACTGTTGAACAGCTGCCTGTACCAATCGTCGGACACGGCACTCACCTCTCAAATGAACCTTTCACTGTCCTGTGCAGTTTTGCCTCCGGATCGTTGTTTGACAATCGTCGGGGTCGTTTGCTGTTTTAGCCCATACATGCGAGCGAGCAACGCATGGTCATGACAGATACTGCTCCGTATTGACCTGTGTTGTATTGGGTATAGTCAACTGTTGAACAGCTGCCTGTACCAATCGTCGGACACGGTACTCACCTCTCAAATGAACCTTTCACTGTCCTGTGCAGTTTTGCCTCCGGGTCGTTGTTTGACAATCGTCGGGGTCGTTTGCTGTTTTAGCCCATACATGCGAGCGAGCAACGCATGGTCATGACAGATACTGCTCTGTATTGACCTGTGTTGTATTAGGTATAGTCAACTATTGAACAGCTGCCTGTACCAATCGTCGGACACGGCACTCACCTCTCAAATGAACCTTTCACTGTCCTGTGCAGTTTTGCCTCCGGGTCGTTGTTTGACAATTTTCACACTAGTTCTGATACACTTCAACTACGGCGGTTCACGAACAGCACCAGTTCAGTTGTTTGAGTAATCGAGACATCCTCTTTCAGAGTTCCCACAATCTGTTTTTTTCAAAGTCCGACGAATCCCTCCGTTTGCCCATCACGCTCCGAACTGTTCCACTCACGCCTGAAATAAGCTACGTCGGTCGACTAATCGTGCCCTCTCGGAAATCACGTGGTCACTGGCCGCATACACGTCTGATAGGGTTGGTATAAGGAAGTAAATTTCTCCGTCATTTTTGATCCACGCCGGTAATCGAACACGAGTCCACTTATTCCGGAACAAGTCGCTCTACCAACTGAGCTGCGCAGACGTTCGTTCTCGCTGCTATCTGCCTTTATGTTCTTCGGTGATGTTTGCTTTCAAGGCATCTAAGGTTCGTGGTTTCTTTTAGTAAACTCTCCCTTTTAGATATCCCCCATACAAAATTATCAGGAGGTGTCAGATCGGGCGAGCGTGGTGACCACAGACCCTTCGGAATGATGCGGTTGCCGAAAAAGGACTGAATTTCGGCCATACTGGTGTGTGATGTGTGCCGTGTCGCCCATCATGTTGGTAATATCCAATGGAAAGTTCTTCGTCGTCCAATTGATTTACAAAGGTGTTGAAGATTTCCATATGTGCAGCTGTTGTGATGGTTGTATCGAAGAAGATGGGACCAATTATTCGGCGCCGGATCATCCCACACCAAACATCAATTTTCTATGAATGAAGGGGTTCTTCATGTATCGCGTTGGGATTTTCACTGGCCCAAATACGGGAATTTTGAGAATTGACCTATCCGGACAGGTAAAATCACGCCTCGTCCGAGAACCACGTGTGATCCAGAATGCCCGGATTTTCCTGAAAAAATGTCGGAAACCACCGACAGTATGTCACTCATTCCACGTGGTCAGGCTCTTTCAGTTCGTTGACCACGGAGAGACGGTACGCATGAAGCTCAGCTTTTTTACGACACGTTGACAAGTGCTTTTGGGCAACCCTCTATCCTGTGACAGTCGGCGAAGTGACTTCCTCGGAGACTCAAGTAGTCGGCCCTTCACATTCTGGATCGTTTCCTCGGACATTTTTGGACACCATGGTCGTCTAGTAAAGTCCCCTTAGTTTCAAATTTCTTCGACAATGCCCAAATGGTGGAATTGCTCGGCGAATGTCTGTCTGGAAACCTCTCCAGGAATTGCTGTTGATAATACTTTATCGTTTTTGTTTATCAATAAGTGCGAACAATAAAGACTCGCCCCTCCAGAGTATACCGATACATTTTCACACGTACGCGAACAGCCACGAGCACGAGCACTGATTATCAACAACCGCATTGTGTAAACGTGCTCAGCATAATGGCATAACAAAGTATCAGAGAGGCGCGTCCGGGTGGCTGGCTGGTGGACTGCTCCCCATTGGCGCCACACTTAGGAATGTGTCTGCCACTAAGAAGCACTCCGGCTGGTTGGCGGACAGTGCCGGATTCAATGCTGTCTGGACGCAAATGGTGGCCACCTCCAGCACATTGTGAGATGTCATCACATTTCGCACGAAATGAGGTAAGTCCACTTCAAATTTCGTTGCAATATCTACATTGGTGTTAATATTATTAAAGAAATGCCGGGTTCGGTAGCGAGTGGGACACCCTGTATATGCAGCAATTTTGAGCGTCTAATAATCCGCCTGAAAAATCAGTTTTTTTAGTCAGATACATCACAAAAACAAACATTGCATATATACTACCTGCCTCCCCAAAAATACATAATTTCCCCGCTATAGGAGTGGTAAAATGTTTTATCTGTTTTTCTCGATATCTCTCAGTCTAAATATCCGCTTTAAAAATTATTTTAACACTGGACACCATTCTCTTCTAGAACACTTACCGTTGTTCTAGCGCGGGGGGGGGGGGGGTGTTAGTGTGTATTTCTGTTTCCAGCTGTATCTCCACTTCAAAAAACCTATTGCCAAAATTCCTTTTTTTACTGTATGCTATTCGCTACAGTAATGAGTGGAAGCAGTATCCTCTTTAAATTATGCACACTTTTCTGCAGCTAGTTGAAGTAAACAACTATATATATTTATGAATGTTTTACCGATTGTAGAAATACGGTTAATTTTTTTTTTGTTTGGTAACTGGCTCCATTCAGAATGAATAATCCTGCTGACATTGCGTATTTTAAATTATGAGCAATTCTTTCCTTACGTGGTGTAATTGTAATCGCCGTTTTGGTGAATTTTTAGATTTTCTGAAAACTACTCTGAAAGGATTTTTTTGTGCCATAAAGAATTTTAAAAACGCACTCAGTACAGCTGAAATTGTTGTGTCATCTTTCTTGTTTTAAGTAGTTTGTATTGATTCATTTCCCTGTCTCACACGTTCTGTTCCCAGTTCTGCTTAATATGTGGTGAAGACAGCAAGATAATTCTCCATGTGAATTCAGTTGAGTTCAAATATCAATTCAAATGTAAGTAAGAGTGGTCCTAAATTCCCATTTACTGGATATTCACCTTTGGGCTAAGTATTAGACTCATGTCAAAAAATTAAGGATCACACACAAAACGCTAAATTTCGGACTCGTGTGTAGTTGGTTAGAGATAAGAGCATTCTAGCATCATCGAAACACGTATGATCAAGCTATGTGAGAGTGTTTGGTCATATGTAAATTATCAGGAATCACGTGACATCTGTGTATTGCCGATCGGTGATAAAAGCTGATGAGCGCGAGGGAAGAAATCGTCTGTTTTGTAGATGTTGAAGTGTGGATCTGTCTCTTTTGTTGTTATGGCGCCTTGTGGTACATCTAAAAGAACTCATCTGGACGATTTTACCCGCGGTCGAAATGTTGGTAAACTGAAGGGAGTGCAGACAACGAGTGACGTAGCAAAGAGCATAGTATCACGGATCTGGAAACAATTTTCTGAACATGGAATTGTTACCAGAAGGTTCAGTTGCGGTCGACCACACAAATCTACTCCATCACAATAAGGTTATCTCGTTCTAACGTCTAAAAGATCACACTGAATTACTGCTGGCAAGTTAGCAAAACAGCTGGAACCATGCAGGGGTGCCAAGATATCGCTTCAAACCGTGTCAAGTCGTTTGAGTAATTTCAGATTTTATGCTCGAAAACCTACACCGTGTGTTCCATTGTCCCATGCACGCAAAACAACATGGTATTAATGATGTCGTGAACACGGAGGGAAAAACAAAGTGAGCCAATGTTCTGTTAACAGACGAAAGCCGATTTTGTTTATCTTCTGAATCTAAGCGGCAATACATCTGGCAAGAACTCCTCACAGCCTATTCAGCCGGAAACATCGTAGAAATTGACCATTCCAAGCGTGCTGTAATAATGGTCTCATCTGGGATTTTGATCAATGGGCCTCCAGAGCTCCTTGTTTTAGAAAATGGAACAATGAATGCCCAGTGGTATTGTGAGGTGGTCATTTTATAGTATGCAACGCTGCTGTTTCGTGGTGCTGTGGAAAATTCTTTCGTTTTCATGGATGATAACATCGTCCTCCTTGATCATCATATGTTGATGAACTGTTGGAGAGCGAGGAGATCGACCGAATAGAGTGGTCTGCGTATATCCTCGACCTGAATCCAATTGAAAATATTTGGGACGCTCTGGGGAGGGCGCATTGCTGAATGCGGTCCCCAACCTGACACCAAAAAAGACCTGGTAAAAGAAGAATGGAGAAACAAACCTCAGGATGTTCTAGACAATATCTTGAAAAGCATGACGCACCGATGCCAATCATACATTGCCGTTAAGGATGTATACATATCCTGTTAAAATGTTACATTCAATTTTTTTCTTTTTTTCTGTCAATTTCAATTATTGTGAGCCAATGTCATAAAATGATGTTTTGTTCTTTTATCGATTTTCTGCATTAATAAACACGAATTCATGTTTATTTATGTGTGTACATGTCCTTTTCATCTTTGTTTACTCGATATTAAAATATTTTTATCCACATCCTGTTGGAATAACAGTATGATATGAAAATGTAAGTGATCCTTGATTTTTGGACATGAGTGTATATGAAGGTTATGAATTATGTGATTGGTCTCGATTAAAATAAAAATAAAAAAGTATAGCCAATTAGGTTATTTTCAATGTGAGTAAAACCAGTTAGGTTGTTCCTAGATGTCACGTTAATTTACGTTATTGACATTTTTACAACAATTCATTGAATAAAGTGACTAGGAAACATTCAAGCAATGCACACTTCTGTCTTTTGAAAATGCAACACCAATAAAGACCTGAGACGCTAAAGTGAGATTTATAGGGTACTTTACTTTTAATACAAGACCTAAGTTATCAGAAGTACATACCTATAAGTGATATGTAACGCACGATACTCAGTACCTTGTGTACCCAACACGAACGGTTATGACGGCTCGTACACGGCGTTGCAGCGACTGGAAGAGATTATGGATGTCGTACTGTGGAAGGTAATTCCATGTAGTCTCGGTTCGTACCCAAAGTTTATCCTGGGTAACTGGCCGCTGAGCCTGACTGGCCCACACATGCTCAATGGGCGACAAATCAGGCGAACGCGCTGGCCAAGGAACACGTGGCACATATCATCCAGGAGCTGTAACACATTCCGTGCCACATATGGTCATTGTACCGTTTACAGATATAGTAGCACTTCACACTCCACACTGGTTCCTGCAATACGTAAGAGGCGTAAACGTAAATGGAACCCAAAAGCAACCCAGACCAAAAGGCCTGGTGTCGGGCCTATATGACGTTACATAATGAATGCCTCCAGCAGCCATTCACCACGTTGTCGCTGTTCAAGGTTGCGTCCATAATCAGTCATTAGCTTGAACCACGATTTGTCGGAAAACATTATGCAATGCAGATCATTACACCAGTGGCTATGTACTTGGCCCCATTGCAGCCGCTCACGTCTTCGATTTATGGTCAAGGGAAGTCAAAACAACTGACGACGAGCGACGAGGCCCTCTTTGAAGCAAACGGCGTCAGACAGGGCTTGCATACAACCCTTGGTGTGATAGAGCTATCCACTGTTGTTCTGGCTCTCTGGATATGGTTGTTTGGTCCACCAACGCCATACGGTGGAGTCTTCCGTGAGTTTGTCCGTCGCTGAACTCCTGACCCTTCCCATAGGTTCATCAGACCTTCCTTTTCCCACTGAAGCCATATTCGCATTAATGTACTTATGTTTCGTCTAACACGAGCGGCAATGTCGCAAAAGGAAGGACGCCTTCCCGCAGTCCAACACATCGGTCCCAAATTCGTCAGCTGTGTATACGGGTCTCGTCTGCTGCGGGCGTGGTGTAGTCAGTTACTACCCGAGTTGGAAACGGGTCAAAAATTTCGGACCCGGACCCGACTCGATCCGGATACGTAACTGACCCGGACAAGTCTGCTTTGAGCTATAAATTCGAAACTCAATTTATATATACAGTATATACATATAAACGTATATATATATATGGGATGTAAGGTCAGGTGATGCGTAAATCCACAGCCTCTCCTTGACAAATGTCAACCCCGCCTTCTCGTGGTGCATCTTGTTCCCACTAAAGGGGCTCTGACGACCGCCAATAGCGGTATAACTATACCATCGGGATTAGAGGAAATGCTATCCCACACTCACCAACCCGCTTGGCCAGCGTGGTGAGTTATGGCCAAACCCCTCCAAAATGACTAAACAACTTAAATCGTGGCCCTCAGTCTCCGGCAGCTGGAATGTACCTGGCCAAGGCAACGGCCAGTGCGACATGAAGCCAGAGGGTGCTAAGAATCCCCGGAGGGCCGGACTAGGCTGCAATCTGATGCTGACCTTGGCTACATATAATGGACGCTCCCTATCGTTTGATTCAAGGCTTCTTGAATTGGAAGAGGAACTACAAAAGATCAAGTGGAACATCGTCGGGCTAAATGAGGTAAGGAGAAGATCTCAATGAACTGCAAAGTGGACATCTCTTCTACTATCGTGGGACAGATACTGGCAGAACTAGTGGTGTTGGATTTATAATAAACAAGAAACTGAAGGAAAAAGTTGTAGAAGTTGAACGTTCTTCTGACAAAGCTACACGACTCGTTATACAACTCTCGATAAAATGCCAGGCTCAGATTATTCAAACTTATGCACCCACCACAAGTCATCCTGAAGAAGAAATTGAAGAATTTTATGAGGAAATTCGTCATCTAAGTAATAAAAGTAAGCAGCACTTGAAGTTAATTATGGGAGATTTCAATGCAAAAATAGGGCAACGGCAACGGCAACAGAACGAAACTTCAGTAGGTAAATTTGGTAACGGCAACAGAAACCAGCGTGGAAATACTCTCGTTGAGTTTGTAGAGGCAGAGGGTTTTTTTTTATCTTGAACTCCTTTTTCAAGAAAAAGCCACACAGGAAATGGACATGGAGACATCCAAATGGGATGACAAGTGAAATTGATTTTATTATGTGTAACAAAAAATTCGTCATCGAAGACTGCAGTGTGCTAAACCAGTTCAACGCAGGTAGTGACCGTAGATTGGTGAGATCTAAGATGCACCTCAACACTAAACTCGAACGTGGCAAGCTCATAAGACAAACAAAATGTATTGACATAACCGACCTTAAAAAACACCATAATACCTTCAAATTGGAACTGAAGAACAGATTCTCTGCTTTAGAAGGCCTAACATCGGAAGAAGTGGATATTTCGGAAGTTAACAGAAAAGTAACCAAAGCTCTTATGGAAACAGCAGCAAACTTAGCTGGGTCTAAGAACAAGTTGCATGTGAACAAATTATCAGGAAAAACCAAAATGCTGATGCAAAAAGAAGAGAGATGAGGACAACTAAAGAAGATGTGACTTCCAAAGTGGAATATATAGAGCTATGCAAGACAGTACGAAAAAGTATCACTGAAGACGTAAGGAAATTCAACTGTGAACTAGTAAGGAAAGCAATTGAAAACAACCAAAGCCTAAAGATAGCAAAGGGGCATCTCAGTAAGGGAAAAAATAGATTATGGCACTGAGAAAAGAAGATGGTTCTGTAACAAGAAATAGAGGCGAAATTTTGACAAGAGTGAAAGATTTGTACTCCAGATTATATGAAAGGGATGATACATGTACTCCAGACAACATGAAAGGTACCAGTACCAGAGTTCTTCCAGTCCTCTCAGCAGAAATTGCACATGCAATCAAGAACATGAAGCAGGGAAAAGCTCCAGGAGAAGATGGAATCACTGTAGACATCATACAAGAAGCAAGTGGAGAAATCGAAACAGTACTCGCCCAAATTTTCACTCGATGCCTTAATGAAGGGAAGATTCCTGAGGATTGGAACAACGCTACAATGATCCTGCTACATAAAAAAGGTGACATTGAGGATCTCAGGAACTACAGACCTATCAGCCTCCTATCAGTGGTTTATAAAATCTTCACTAAAGTTCTTTCACACCGTTTGAAGGTAACACTGGACATGGCTCAACCGAGAGAACAAGCTGGATTCATGAGTGGCTACAGCACAATAGATTATATCCACGTACTGAGAGAACTAATTGAAAGAGCGAGGGAATATGAACTTCCATTGTGCATGGCTTTTATCGATTATAAAAAAGCCTTTGATTCGGTGAAACCATCAGCAGTTAGAATGGCTCTGAAATCCTGCGGTATTGAAGATGCATACATTAATATTATTAATAAGATCTAAGATGCAAGTGCAAAGATTCAGCTGTTTGAAAATACAACACACATAAAAATTGGAAAGGGAGTGAGACAAGATGACACCATATCTCCGAAGCTCTTTAATGCCACATTGGAAAATGTCTTTCAATCACTGAACTGGGAAAAAAAGGGATAAAGATTAATGGAGATTATCTAACTCACCTTCGTTTTGCTGATGACGTAGTCATTTTTGCAACTACCCCATCAGAGCTGCAGAGTATGATCGAGGAACTTGCTGACAAGAGTAAAGAAGTGGGATTAAAAATGAACTTTCAGAAGACAAAAGTGATGTTCAATGCTTTTACAAGAAATGAAGATTTATCGATTGATGGAGAAAAGCTGGAGATAACAGACAGGTACGTTTTTCTTGGACAGCAGATATCAAGTGAGGATCACATTGATGAAGAAATTAAACGGCGTACAAAACTTGCCGGGAGAGCTTTTGGAAGAAACAGCATAATTTTCAAGAACAATATGCCATTATGTCTTAAAAGAAAAGTGTTTGATCAATGCATCCTTCCAGTGCTTACGTATGGTGCAGAGACGTGGACCTTAACTAAAAGAGACATACAAAGGCTGCAGACAACTCAAAGCAGCATGGAGAGGTGCATGCTTGGTGTAACCAGGAGAGATAAGAAGAGGAACTTGTGGATCAGAAAAATGACAAGAGTTGAAGACATCATGATCAGAGTTAAATCTCTGAAATGGCAATGGGCTGGACATACTGCCAGAAGGACAGACCATCGATGGACAGCGGAAATTTTAGATTGGATTCCAAAAGACAGGAAAAGACGCAGAAGAAGACCACATGGGAGATGGGTGGATGAAATTCTAAAGTATGCGGGAGTGACATGGAGGAGACTGGCACAAGACAGATCGTTGTGGAGGAAACTTGGGAGGACCTTCGTCCAGCAGTGGATTGATAATGGTTGACAATGATGATGATGATGATTATGATGATTTATATATATTCATCCCAATAACCGCTTGATATTTAATAACTGAAATCCTTTTTTAATAATAAAATTTGGTTACTTGCTAAATTTCAGTGCCATTTTTAGTGCCACTATTTTGCGTAATACAGAAGTAATGGCTGACCATAACCGTGACCGTGGAGTATATTACAAATGCGAAGCATTATTTACGATTACACAAATGTATTTTTTTAAATGTTTTTAGATTGTTTACTCTTTCCACGCTTTGATGGAGGTGCACATACTTTCATATGATCCGTTATAAGTTTGGTTCCATAATCTTTGATTACACCGTCGACATCTTTCTTTGTAATGATACACTTTCCACATTTTGAACAACAAGCAAGACCAAACAACACAGAATTATTCACCGTTTCCTTAATGAGACGAAACAATATCCAGTATTCACTCTTCCCCTTGTGGTTTTGAACAAGCATGTATTTGTTCGCCTCGACGCCTTTCTCAACGTCCTTAATATTGAATTCATCCATATTAAGAAATAAGGAGTTAATTTCGACGTGACATGTCATGGGAATGGGATGTTAGCACATCAATCGAAAACCTCTGAATGCTCAATGTAAAAGATGCGATGCGAAAAGTAACTCTTAGTCATGCAGTGAACTTCGCACGGAGAGAGTGAATCAGCTGAGAAGCAGGCGAATGGCGTTTGCTTGTACCTTGCCCTGGACAACCGCACTGTAAAAGAACGCAAAGGAAATAACTTTTTACGATAAGGTGTCGGTGTGTCTGACGTCGGTCGGTGGAAATCTTCGTTGTTTTAAGAAAGAGACGACAACAGTTTTGCATGACAAATCATGGCAAACAGCAAATCATTATTCACTGCGTGTGCACCAGTATCGACTACAGAATTCCACAACGCGCATTTTTCTTTGGAACATATTCTTCTCTTTTCAAAAATTAAACGGGAATAAAACCGGGTCAAAATCGGGTCAGGAGCACCTTGACTCGAACCGTCGGACCCGCAAGAAATTGTCGACTGTTGTCCCGTTACACGTTTCCATCTCTGGTTACTACCACTACCTTGGTGCCACGATTCCCGAAAATCGACTACAGAAACATGCCCTGTGCGTCGTACTTTTATATCTTCTATGGGGAAGCTACGATTGCGTGGCTGGCACAAATCAATGGCATGCTCGTTGATATTGTAATTATTTGCAGCTCCTCACCTGACTCACTCATCTTTCAAGTTTCTGTCCGATCGCAAACGTTTTTCCTGGTGTCGCATTTTCAACAAACAGTATTTTTATTGCTTATATTCCTTAAATGAGATAATAAAATATAAAAGAAAAACAACACGAACAAACGCTTTAGGAAATAGAGATCTCACCGTTTTGAGGTCCCGGGCCAGAAAGTCTTTCACCAATGATTAATTCTTCATGTGCTCGAGCATAAAACATGTGCACTTCTGCTACACATTGCAATCGCAGACCAGCTTTCCTAATGTACATCCCTGACATCTTGAAAACAAGCCTCACTTCACTCCACTGCAATCCTTCTGAAGTTTTTCTGGGATTCAAGTGACTTACGAGTTGAGCTGGAGCCTAGAAAAATCAGTTTCCTTCAGTTAATACTTTTTTCACATGTTAGTAGTAGAATTACTTTCATCTCAAAACTTCTACTGAAAGTTAAGAAGATAAGTGTGCAGAAAATAAAGTAGTAAGTAAGACCCGAAGTTTCATAACCTAAAAATTTCATAGCAATACCCTGAAAAATTGAAAACAAAATTAGCCTGTGCAGTTTTATTTAAGTGTTTTGTCAAAACTTACGTTAGATTAGTTTTTGCAAAGTGATAAATTACATTTTCAGTCGTAAAAATGAAAATTTAATGACAAAAATGATGACGTAATTCAGAAGAAAAAGAAAGAAAAGGAGCGTATATGTCCCATATAAATTGTATTTGCTTAAAAATTAAAATTCTCCTTTCATGCAAGTACACTGGTGTGCAAAAATTAAGGACGAAGAGGAGAAATTAGCATAACAGCGGAACGAGCAAGCAGAATGGACCGAAAGACCACTTAGGAGATAGACTAGTGTCCGGTACGGTAGGGCATGCGCATATATGCAGCATGACGTAAAGGGAGAGTGTCGGAAGGGTATAAAGCACACTGGCGGTGTACGCTCAGCAATTCGGTGAAAGCTATTGCACGGTGTACAACGGTTTGAACGACGTCGAGTTGCTGCCACCGTGTGATATGGCCAACAAGCAATCCAGTAGACGACATCTGGATGACTTTAACCGAGGTCGCGTCATTGGGAAATTGGAAGAAGATCGAAGTGTGACTAGTGTGGCCGAGGAGTTCGGGATCGCTCACAGCATCGTTTCACGAGCTTGGAGAGCATTTCAAACGACAGAAACAGTGGTCGTCGACGAGCAACCACGGCGGCGGACGACCGGTACATTGTCCTACAGGCGAGAAGAGACAGACGGCAGACAGCGGAAGAAATCGCAAGGCACATGCAACAGAAAACTGGACGTCCGTTATCGCGTTTTACCGTGGCCAGGAGGCTGCACAAAGGTGGTCTATTTGCACGACGACCAGTACGGTGTGTGCCATTAACGCCTGCTCATCGGAGACGGCGGTTTCTGTGGTATCTGGAATAAAAGAACTGGACACATCAGCAATGGGGTCGAGTTCTCTTTACGGATGAGAGCCGATTTAGTCAGACGAGCGATTCTGGACGTATACACATCTGGAGAGGGCAGGGAACACGCAATGACACTTCCAACATCATAGAAATGGACCGGTTTCGAGTTGGCGGAGTTCTCGTTTGGGGCGGTATCATGCTTGGTAGCCGTACTGACCTCCACATCTTCCAAGGAGGTTCAGTCACTGGTGTCCGCTATTGTACCGAGGCTTTCCTGCCTCACGTGCGTCTGTTTAGAGGTGCTGTGGGTCCCGAGTTCCTCTTCATGGACGACAACGGTACACCTCATCGTACAGTGGCTGTCGCAGAGCTGTTGGATAGTAAAGATATTCAACGCATGGAAGGTCCCCGGACCTGAATCCAATCGAACACGTGTAGGACCTTCTCGAGAGACGCTTGACAGCACGTCACCAGCCGCCAGCAACGATTTCGCAGCTGCGATTGGCGCTACAAGAGGAATGGGCCGCGATGCCTCAACAGCTCCTTGACAACCTCGTCCTCAGCTTGGACAGACGTTGTAAATCCTGCAACGCAGTCAGGGATGATCATATCCCCTACTAACGACTGGATTTTTCTTGGAAGCCGCCTGTCACATGAACGTTTCTGTCTTCTGTCCAGTTGTGCTCGAAGCTACTTTTTCAATAAAGTGTGTTTGTATACTTTGGATTCCTTATTTGGACGATTTTGCTCACTTGTCCCATATTCTTTCATCTTGGGGATCTTATGGTATGATTTGAGTCGATGTGGAGCACTTCTGCACGGCGTTACATTCGAAAAACCGTCTCGTCCTTAATTTTTGCACGCCAGTGTATAATATGTCCAACTGAAGAAGAACCACGAGTCTTATTCATATCAAGATCTGTAGATCTTCGTTCGTTGGACGGACTGTATATCAGAATTGCGCTGAATTATTCGGTGCATTCAATGTTGCCTAACGTGAACTAACATCTAATTTTATGAAAGTACGTTTTTATTCTTCACGAAGCTGCTCTCGAAATTTGCGAATGTGACTGGAGCATAGCTAAATACAAAACACAATTGCTAACGGATAACTCTTCGACATCACAATTGTCCGCAGTTTCAAGCAAGATACACTCATTGTTATAAAAATCCGCGCACCAAGAAGGACGCATCGCATTGAAAGAAATTTTAGTAGTGAGATGGTACATATCATGGACAGGAGTGATTAAAATATCACAGCAACAGGACGATTTCCCGTGGACACACGGTACACATTCCGGTCAACGTTAATACCGCGTAAGACCGCCTCGTTCTCTGACACATACGGTAATGCGGTCTGGCATGGAGTATCCTGGGACAGATTGGACCTTACTTCTTGCAACTGACGCTGTAAATCACGAACACTGGGACACAGAGAAAGTTGACGTCCCATCTTGGTCACACACGTGCTCGATGGGCAAGAAATCAGGCGATCTGACAGTCCACGGAAGACTTGAAGCATGATGTAGACAGTCCTGGGAAACCCTAGTCGTGTGCGGATGGGCGTTATGTTGTTGGAAAATGGCCCCGGGAAAATCAGCACATGGGGCAGCAGGATCTATTGTACGTAGCGCTGAGCTGCCAACGTTCCTCGAATCACTGCGAGAGAATTCCGGCTGTCATACGCGATAGCTCCCCAGACCATCACACTTGCAGTTCGGGACGTGTGCCGCTGTACGATGAGGTTGGGATTCTACCGCTCACCTGCGGTCCTTTACACTCTGGCACGGTGGTCGTCCGATCCCATACAAAAGCGGGATTCGTCGCTTAACACTAAACATCGCCAGTCCGTAGCATACCACTTTGCTCCCTTCTGACACCACTGCAAACGACGCCGACGATGATGGTCAGGTGCTAATGGCAGAAAACGTAAGGGCCGTCGGGAGTGCAGATTCGGCTCTGCCAGGTGTCTGAAAATGGTTCTGGTGGACACAGAGGTGCCTTGTACAGCCGCCACGTGTCTCTGGATATTGGACAAGGACGTGGTGGCATCTGTGCGTGCCGCTCTCACAATCCCACTGTCCTATCTACTGGTGGTGTGTCTGAGTCTTCCAGAGTCAGTCTGTCGTGTCTGGGTGCCTTCCTGTGCTCCCAACACGATCGCACCGTACTGGCCGACCGGCACAAATGGCGGCCGATTCCGCGCACCGGCCACCCTGCCTCTCTCGTCTCGACGATACGGCCTCGTTCAAACTCCGGTAGTTATCCGTACGAACATCTACGGCGGCTCCTCGGCATGTCTATCGTTCAGGGATCTCACTTGACGCTTACCGGGCACTTCGGCACGAATGTGGAGATCACATCAGATTAAATCATAAGTAAAGGATCAGATCAGATCAGGTCTTAAACAACCCTTAGAAATAGGAAGCTATGAGATTTGGGCTAGAGTGCTCGATAGGAAAGTCACACGGAAGCGAGGTAGAAGACGCCATTATTTACTACAGAAGGGCCAGTACCCGGAGTCCAACGGCTTAACATGCCACGGCGGATATTTAGTGGTTCGAACGTTCGTACCTGCCTGTGATCGAACCTGAGATCCTTTCCGTGCCAGTCACGAACGTTGCCCACCAGGCCACCAGCGTCCCACGAATGTGGAGTCTCCTGCGTGGCGCCCTTTAACCCCCACGGATTGCGATTGCAACGCTGGTCTTGGACGCGCGGAAATGCGGAATCGCACGAAACTTTAATCATTTGCATGTCTGCTCTCCCCGTAGCTATTCGCCGAGTTTCGCGTTATCGCATGGGTTTTTCTTGGTGAGCGGATTTTTATGACAATGAGTGTATGATGGGTTTTTCTCAAAGTCTGAAAGCCAATGTTTTTTGTTTTTTTTGTTTTTACCCCCCCCCCCCCTCCTCCCAAAAAACATTGTTTAACTTGGTAACCACACAGTGTACAACCTTGGCTTCGGCTTCACAAACTTGGCTTGTTTGTCAATATAAGTGATCGCATCGATCGATAAGTTCCACACTTTGTTTTTCTTAGCACCTACCTGTTAAGGACAAAATGTCAGAGTTTGATTTGATGTACGCCAGATTTCCTTCTGTTTTGTCTTTTTTTTTTTTTTTTTTTTGATTTGAGGTTTAACGACCACCGTGAGCAACTCAATGGGCTATAAGCAGTCGCCCGTCCCTAATTTAGGGTCACTGGTTCCAGGGAAGGGAGAGAGCCAGTGCCGTAAGACAAACACAACATCCATGCCTCATCGGGATTCGAACCCGGACCCCTCACGGACGAATGATAAGAGGCCAGCGCCTTAGACCACTGCGCCACCGGGGCGGCCTGTTTTGTCTTCAGCGAATACAATTTGAATTGAAGCAGCGTCAGTAGTTTCAAAGCCATTCACTATATAGATTTAACAATCTTGAAATTCTCACGGTAATCATTCATATAATATGCTTCAACATGTTATCATGGGTTTGGTTGGCAACGCTTGAAATCGGAAACATTCTATTCGACGAAATGTTTTTAGGAAAATCTTTTGGCATTGAATACGAGTCGATCAATATTAGAACAGTTTACACGAATTTCTTCGAAAATGCGATGCAAGGCAAGTGGCATGCACCAACTTGGAATAAAATCATTTAATTGATTTTCCTGCATTTATCATTTATGGTGCCACGTCAGTCAGAAGAAGAATATTGTCGTGTTGTATATCGCTAGTTCATAAAATGAATAAGGACTTCTCAAACAGATATATTGCAGAGTGACTTTATGAAGGACTTCCGCATTCAATAAAAATACACTGAGGGAAAAAAATCCCAACACCACGAAAAACTAGTTGTAGAGGAATAAAATGGCGGCAATACATTTGTATAAGTAACATATTTAATCTATTAAGGTTTCAAGATCACAGCTTAATGTAAGCGCGAGAAGAGCCATTTTAAATGTGAAATGCTGGTACATTAATAACCGGTGTAACCGCCAGAATGTTGAATGCAAGCACGCAAACTTTCATGCATTGTGTCGTACAGGTGCTGGATGTCAGTTTGTGGGATGGGGTTCCTGCCTGTTGCACTTGGTCGGTCAATACAGGGACGGTTAATGCTGGTTGGGGGTGACGGTGGAGTTGTCGTCCAATGATGTCCCATACGTGCTCGATTGGTGAAAGATCTCATGATCTAGCAGGCCACGGCAACATGTCGACACTCTGTAGAGCATGTTGGGTTACAACGGCGGTTGCGGGCGAGCGTTATCCTGTTGGAAAACACCCACTGGAATGCTGTTCATGAATGGCAGCACAACAGGTTGAATCACCAGACCGACGTACAACTGTGCCGTCAGGGTGCGTGGGATAACCACGAGAGTGCTCCTGCTGTCATAGGAAATTGCTCCCCAGATTATAACTCCAGGTGTAGGTCCAGTGTGTCTCGGCCGCAGACAGGTTGGTTGCAGGCGCTAACCTGGCCTCCTTCCAACCAACACACGGCCATCACTAGCACCCAGGCAGAACCGGCTTTCATCAGAAAATACAACAGATCTCCACTCCGTCCTCCAATGAGCTCTAGCTTGACACCACTGACGTTGCAAATGGCAGTGGTTTGGAGTAAGTGGAATGCACGCTACAGGGCGTCTGGCTCGGAGCTGTCCTTCAAGTAACCGATTTGCAACAGTTCGTTGTGTCACTGTGGTGGTAACTGCAGCTCGAATTGCTGCCGCAGACGCGGTACGATGCGCCACGGCCATACGCCGTACACGGCGGTCTTAACTCTCAGTAGTGCCACGTGGCCGGCCGGAACCCGGTCTTCTTGAGGCAGTACCTTTCCTTGACCACCGCTGCCAACAATCATGCACAGTGGCTACATTCCTGCCAAGTCGTTCTGCAATATTGCGGAAAGAAAATCCACCTTCTCGTAGCCCTATTACACGACCTCGTTCAAACTCCGTGAGCTGTTGATAATGGCTTCTTCGTCTTCTTAAAGGCATTCTTGACAAACATCAACACACTACGTCGAATCTCAACGATAACTAACGCTCACGAACGTTACAGCGCGTATTTACAGCAAACCTGCTTTGCATGTTCCGAGGGGCGCTACTAGCGCCACACGTATGCGCCAAGCGCGAAATTTGCATAGACGTCATCTTACAGATGTACTCTCACCGCCTACCAACTGTCGTTTATCTAACACAACCCCTTCTTGGTGTGGGGATTTTTTTTTTCGTCAGTGTATTTTGGCAGGAAGGTCTAGCTTAAGCATCAATATTATGACATTGTCAACAGGATGACCTTCAGCATCATTCGTTTCATTAAATGACACAGTTTGTTTCGTTCCTTTATTTTGTTCATTGTTTCGGTATAACACTCCCGTCTAAAACTTTTGGTCGGCGTAGGTTCGTCATGTATGACATGATCAGTGTGTTTTTCCAAAAATTGGTAATATTTAGAATGATTCAGCTTTTCCAGTAGAATATTTCCAGCCACGAACACCTATCACAGCTCTTTCTGAAATTGTGACTTCTTTGATGGTATCGATTAACACTTTTGCACTAGTAAACGTTGAGATTACTGCGATTCTTTCTATGCAAGTTCTTTTTTTACGCTTTCCAACCGTAAGTTGAAGAAGCGTATATGCTCCAGCTATGACCGTCCGCACGATAACTCGCGTAAAAATGGGTCGATTTCGATAACATTTTAGTATGTGGTAGGGGACCACTTGGGGACGAACCCTATCGAAAATGGGTGAAAGTAGGGTTGAAGGTCAGGACATAGGAGCGGAATCCATTCCCTTGCCCTTATGCGTCATAACTTACGTAAAAATAGTTCGGTTTCGATGATAATTTAGTATGTGGTAGGCGATCACCTGGGGAGGAACCCTATTGAAAAAGGGCGAAATGGGGTCAAAGGTCAGGACATAGGAGCGGGATGCATTGCATTGCCTTTATGTATCATACCTTACGTAAAAATGCTTCCATTGCGACAAAACTTTACCATGTTGTTCCGGAAGTATACTGAACCGGTTCTGTTGAATATCATCAAAATGGGGTCAAAGGTCAGGACACAGGAGCGAGATTTATTCCACAGCTATTATCATCATTACTTAACTAAAAATGTTTCTATTGCAACAAAACTTTAGTATGTTGTTTCGGCGGTATACCGAACCAATTCTGTTTAATATCATTGAAGTGGGGTCAAAGGTCAGGGCACAGGAGCGAGATTGATTCCACAGCCATTATCCTCATAACTTGAGTAATGATTTCTGGTACGTTGGAAAGCGTATCATAATCAATGCATTGCATTATTTTACTTACTTGTTTGTTGTTGTTTAGGGGTTTAAGGATCGCCGTGAGCAACTCTAAGGGCTATAAGAAGTCGCCCATTTCTAATTGGCGGCCACTTGCTCCACGGAGGGGAGAGAGAGCCAGTGCAGTAAGACAAACACACCAACACCACCCATTTCTCATCCCGGACTCCATCGCAGTTCCATTTCTAACGAAAGGTCAGAAACTACCGGGTCAGGCCATTTGCGCCACAGCTCGCACATGCTTGCCTCGTTCAACATATTTCACGGCGAAGAATCGCTTTTGTGCTGCAGCTCTAATTTCATATAGTTTGCAGAACAGAGTTATTTCATCTGCAGAGAAAACATTTACTCCTAACTTGGAAACAAGAGTGCGTAAAGAGCAATATTTTGAAAGTTTGGATTTAGGCACATTTGAAATGCACTGTTACTTTTATTTTGACATTGGAAATAATTACTGGGGTTCCAAATGTTTCCCTTCAACTCCAAGTGTTTCAGATGCACCCACAGCCACTTACAATCTGTTCTGCCTGGCATCGGAAGAGAGGGACAGTAGTAGAGACAGAAGACATAATTGATTCAGATAAGATCACAGCCAAGCTATGAAACTCAATGGGCTATAAGCATGCAGTCGCTAGTCCCTAATTTAGGGCCACTGGTTCCAGGAAAAGGAGGGAGCCAGTGCCGCAAGACGAACGCAACATCCATGACTCACCGGGGTTCAAACCCGGACCCCTTTCGGGCAAACAAATCAATAGCCATCGCTTAGATCACTGCGCCATCGAGGCGGCATTTTCCCTTTAAAAGTGGGTTACTTTTTTCCCCATGCTGTATGGCCAGTATGCAACTGCACACCAGTACTATCTGGGTCTGCAATCCCAATCTGCAACTGCACGCCGGATTAAAAGGAAGGCTTCTAACCCGACCCTGAAATTCATACCGCTCAGGGATATTTACGACGACGATTATCTAAGATACACTGCCGGACAATTGCTAAGGACGGATGACAATAGCAACGATAGCAACCATAAAATGGAAGGCAGGAAAATGTGGAAATTAGCATAAGTACGGGATACAGTAAGACGTGTTGTGCGTATGCAAATTTTGGATTGCCGAACTTGTTCGTGACGTCATAGCGCTGATAAGATATATAAAGGATTTGACGCGTATTGACCGTGGTTGTTCAAACGCAAAGTTGAAAGGGAAGGAATCAATTGACGAACTTGCAATTTTCAGTATGTCTTCCCGACATCACATAGATGATTTTACGCGTGGCCGTATTATTGGCAAGATTGAAGAAGGGCGAAAAATAACAGATATTGCCAGGGAGTTCGACGTCAGCCACAGTGTTGTTTCAAGGCTTTGGAAATCATTTCAAACAAATGGAGAGTGTAGCAAACGTCACGGGGGAAGTAGTGTTCGAAGTACGACACCTGCAGAAGATCGGTACATAGTGCTATCATAAAAAAAGACCCCAGCGCAGCACAGCTACTGAGGTAGCAAATCAGTTTATGGCTGCTACTGGCAAGCGGATCTCCCAAAAAACTGGTGCCAGACGTTTGCAGGAAGGAGGACTATACGCCCACCGTCCTGTTGTGTGCATCCCATTGTCCAAACGTCACCGTACCGCCCGTTTGCAAAGGTGCCATCAACATCGCGATTGGACTGATAACGACTGGTCTGCTGTCCTCTTCTCAGATGAGAGTAGATACAGTCTATCGCCTGATTGTCGACGACAACTGATCTGACGTGATAGTGGTACTGCATATTGTCCAGCAAACATACAGGAAAGGGACCGATATCCGACATGTAGTGTCATGGTATGGGCTGGCATCATGATCAATGGCCGTACGTCCCTCTATGTGCTTCCAACTGGGACTATGACTGGCCAACGATACATTAATGATGTTCTGCTACCTCATGTTCGCATGTTCCGTGGTGCTGTCGGTGATAAATTCATTTTCATGGACGACAACGCAACATGTCATCAAACAGTCGCTGTCCAGGAGTGTCTTGAGAGCGAGGATATTCAACGCCTCGTATGGCCAGCACGTTCTCCAGATCTGAATCCCATTGAAAATGTGTGGGATGCTTTGGGGAGGAGTCTTGCTGGTCGCCAATGCCCTCCAATAAACAAGGACACCCTCATCCGTGCACTGACAGAGGAATGGGATAAATTACCCAACAGCTGCTTGATAATGTTGTGCAAAGCATGACACGACGTGTGGAATCTTGCATCGTCCTCCATGGTGGCCATATCCCGTATTGACATCTTACGCCGGAACGCCTGCGGACGGTAATTGCATTTCTTTCACGTTTACGTATTCTGCACAAAATGGCCTGTTTTTACCTTGAACACATTCCAAAGCCTTCTGGATTTCAGAACACAATAAATTGTCTTTCTTGTAATGTTCTGGCATTCTGACATTATTTTATTTCACTTGGCATCCAACCACACTTCCTTTTTTATGCGCTATATAGCCGTTTATGATCCGTCCTTAGCAATTGTCCTGCCGTGTAATACACACATTTTCTTTTTGAGCGAATTCATTCCGGCACGCACATCTGCTTTTGATTTTGGTATTGCCTGCCGAAAGTCCATAATGAAACATATCACTCGCTTTTAAACTTTGAGAAAGTAGCTTTTTTACAGCTGTATGAAATATTTCTGAAGGTACCACACTAATATTCTCCATAGTTTTCCTCTTTGAAGCTGCACTCAAAACCTGACTACTAATTTTCTTTAAATTCACATTATTATACAAATTTTGAAGATGAGAATCCGTTTTTTGTTGTAAATATGACAAGGATGGTAAGTCAGATAATATCCGAAAACTTGAAAATTGTGTCTTCCTGGAGAGGGAATTGAACCCGCGTCTCCCATATAGCTTCCGGATATGCTAACCACTACACCACCCAGAACGAGTCGGCATTCATGTTTAGCGAATCTTTATGTTAAGAATCCTATACCGTGATTGCCCGGAGGAGCAGATAAATCATGAACAGAATACGAGATTACACCATACAATACAACCATACCACGTTACCATCCTTGTCATATTTACACCAAAAAACGGATTGTCATCTTCAAAATTTGTATTGTATGGTGTACTACAGCATTTCATTCATGACCACATTATGATTCTCACCTTGTGTTATAATTTCATTATCTTCCTCCATAGTACAAATTCTTGCATATTGGTTTTGTATGCATTATCTCAACGTTATTGCACCGTTTTGCAGTGACTTCCCTTCATAAAATATGCAGTTTTCATGTAGTAGTACTTTGTTTGCACGCTGAGGTTTAGCACGGATGCCGTTCTCCATGGTTAACAATGAACTAAGCAGCAATAGAATTTAGTGCACTCTATACCCTTCCGAACAGAAAAGGAAGTAGACTTGTTTGAAGTTAACCAAGGCCATTATGAAAACACTGGTAAAAATAGGTGGTACTAAGAGCAGACTGCCTATAAAGTAAATTTTAAAACAAACAAAACCGTTGATACAAAAAAGAAGGAAGATGAAAGTAGGCAAAGAAAATGTAATTTCCAAAGTGGAATTTATGGAGATACGCAAGACAGTGCAGAGAAGTATCACTGAAGACATAATGAAATTCAATTGTGAGCAAGTTAAAAAAGCAATTGAAAACAAATAAAGCATGAAGAAAGCAAAGAGACATCTCAGTAATGGAAGAAAACGGATTTCGGCACTAAAAAAAGAAGATGGTATACTGTCTGTAACAGGAAATAGAGGCGAAATTTTGACTAGTGTTAAGAAGTTCTACACTACACTATATGAAAGGTAAAAATCCTCCAAATACGTGGCGACAGTAAATAAATAAATAAATACATCGCTCTTTCCACGTTCCAGAAACACACAGCAAGCGAAAAATTGCTTTTCAGCCGTCGCTGTGGAATTGAACCACAGAATTCTCGATATCTAGCCTGTAATGTACCAGGAAAAGTGACGTACCTGCCAGAAGGACGCACGCGACATAAGGGCAGATAGGAATCAGAATAAAACGTCCGCGTAGCTCAATTGGTAGAGCAACTTATTCCGGAATGAGGGGATCCGGGTTCGAATCCTGGCGTGGACAGAAATGACGGAGAAATTTACTTCGTTATAAGCCGAGTGCGTTACATTTACACAACGGTGGCCAACAATATACGGTGCTATGTGTATTTTTAAGTCAGCTTCTGACATCATACATCCGTAAGATGGGCTCAGCTACTAAGACGTCTCCATCTGGTGGGCATTAACGGCACTGGCTATATATATATATTATAGCAGTTAAATCCAAAGGGCGAGATCCAAGGTGAAAATCCTCCAAATACGTGGCGACAGTAAATAAATAAATACATCGCTCTTTCCACGTTCCAGAAACACACAGCAACCGAAAAATTGCTTTTCAGCCGCCGCTGTGGAATTGAACCACAGAACTCTCGACATCTAGCCGAGTGCGTTACATTTACATGATACATCTGTTCCAGGCATTAATAAATGTACCAGCACCACATTTCATCCAGTCCTCCCGGAAGAAGAAGTTGCGCATGCAGTTAAGAACATGAAACAAGAACGAGCTCTAGGACAAAAGGGAATTACCGTTGACATTGTACAAGACGCCAGTGGTAGAATAGACATTATATTTCACCAATTTTCACTAAATGTCTCAATAAAGGGAAGGTTCCTGATAATTGGAAGAATACTACAAGGTCTCTGCTACATAAAAAAATAGGCACAACTGGTAGGAGGCGGATGGGTCTATTTCGGGTGATAGAGATATTCAGCCTCCTACCAGTTGTTTAGAAAATTTTCACTAAGGTACTATCACATCGCTTGAAGGAAACACTGGACTTCGCTCAACCAAGAGAATAAGCTGGGTTCAGGAGTGATTTTAGCGATATAGATCGCATCGATGTACTGAGAGGACTAATTGAAAGAGCGAATGAGTATGGAATTCCATTATGTATTTATTAGGAAAAAGGCTTTCGACTCCGTGGAACCATCAGCAGTTACAAGGTCTTTGAAATCTTGCTGTATTGAAGATGAATGCATGAATATTATGAAATAAATATATGAAAATGCAACTGCAAAGGTTCGACTGTTGGAGGACGCAGCACACATAAAAACTGAAAAGGGAGTGAGATAATGTGACCCCATATCTCTCATGCTTTTCAATGCCACATTGCAGAATGTTTCTCAATCACTGAATTGGGAAGACAGGCAGATAAGAATTAACAGAGATTATTTAACCCACCTTCGTTTATCTGATGACATAGTCATTCTTTCATGTACCCCCTCAGAGCAGCGGAGTGAAGTCCTGGAAATTGCTGATAAGAGTACAGAAGTGCCCTTAAAAATGAACTCACAGAATACAAAACAACGCTTTTTCAAGAACTGAAGATTTAGCGTTTAGTGGAGCAGTTTTGACAGAAGTGAAGCACGTATCAAGGCGACAGGCCTGCGGCTATATATTCTGTCGGTATAGTTTAGTCGATTAGAACAATTGGCTCCGGAGCGAGGAGAAAACCCCTGGATATGCAGGCGTTGGTTCGATCCCCCAACCGCCAAATTTGAAAATTTCAAAAAAGTAACCGATGTCTCCTGTTTTAAAAAAAAGCACTTTTAAGGTATAATCGACAACAGGTATCAAGCAAGAACCACATCGAATATGAAGTTAATAGGCATATAAAACTTGGTTGGAAAGCATTTGGAAGAAATAATGCAATTTTCAAGAGCAGTTTACCATTATTTCTTAAAAGAAAAGTATTTAATCAATGCATCCTTGCAGCTCTTACTTATGGATCAGAGGCACGGACCTTTACCAAAAAGACATCGAAACGCTGCAAACTGCTGAAAGTTTCACGGAAAGGTGCATGTTGGCGTAATCGGGGTGGACATGAAAAGGAACGTATGGATCTGGAAAATGACTGGTGTTCGTGACATTATGATCAAGTCAAAATCCCTGAAATTGCGATGGGATGGGCATATTGCTATAAGAACTGATCACCGTTAGACAACTGAAATATTAGACTGGATTCCAAGGGACAGGAAAATACCCAGAAGAAGACAATGTTGGGAAATGAAATTCGGAAGCATGCGGAGTGGCATGGAGGAGACTGAATCAAGAGAGAAAAAGTTGTGCAAAAAACTTTGGGAGACCTTCAACCAGAAGTAGATTAATAGTAGTTTATAATGATGATAATAACACCCATACGATCTTCGCGCTGTCCCGCATGACTGTCAATCAGAGAAGGTTCAGCTACCGCCTGGGGTCCGTGTTTCATTTGCCAAGAAAAACCTCAGGTGGTAGAGCTTACTTCAGAAGTGTGCAGCTGAAGGTTCGGATTAAGGAACTTAACTACACTGACGTGAAAAAAATCCCAACACCAAGAAATGGTTGTGTTAGATAAACGACAGTTGGTAGGCGGTGAGAGTACATCTGTAAGATGACGTCTATGCAAATTTCGCGCTTGGCGCATACGTGTGGCGCTAGTAGCGCCTCGGAACATGCAAAGCAGGTTTGCTGTAAATACGCGCTGTAACGTTCGTGAGCGTTAGATATCGTTGAGATTCGACGTAGTGTGTTGATGTTAGTCAAGAATGCCTTTAAGAAGACGAAGAAGCCATTATCAACAGCTCACGGTGTTTATGCCGAGGTCGTGTAATAGGGCCACGAGAAGGGGGATTTTCTTTCCGCAATATTGCAGAACGACTTGGCAGGAATGTTGCCACTGTGCATGATTGTTGGCAGCGGTGGTCAAGGGAAGGTACTGCCTCAAGAAGACCGGGTTCTGGCCGGCCACGTTGCACTACTGAGAGGGAAGACCGCCGTGTACGGCGTATGGCCGTGGCGCATCGTACCGCGTCTGCGGCAGCAATTAGAGCTGCAGTTACCACCGCAGTGAGACAACAAACTGTTACAAATCGGTTACTTGAAGGACAGCTCCGAGCCAGACGCCCTGTAGCGTGCATTCCACTTACTCCAAACCACTGCTGTTTGCGACGTCAGTGGTGTAAAGCTAGAGCTCATTGGTGGACGAAGTGGAGATCTGTTGTGTTTTCTGATGAAAGCTAGTTCTGCCTGGCTGCCAGTGATGGCCGTGTGTTGGTTAGAAGGAGGCCAGGTGAGCGTCTGCAACCAACCTGTCTGCGGCCGAGACACACTGGACATACACCTGGAGTTATGGTCTGGGAGCAATTTCCTATGACAGCAGGAGCACTCTCGTGGTATCCCAAGCACCCTGACGGCACAGTTGTACGTCGGTCTGGTGATTCAACCTGTTGTGCTGCCATTCATGAACAGCATTCCAGGGGTGTTTTCCAACAGGATAACGCACGCCCGCATACCGCTGTTGTAACCCAACATGCTCTACAGAGTGTCGACATGTTGCGGTGGCCTGCCAGATCACCAGATCTTTCACCAATCGAGCACGTATGGGACATCATTGGACGACAACTCCACCGTCACCCCCAACCAGCATTAACCGTCCCTGTATTGACCGACCAAGTGCAACAGGCATGGAACCCCATCCCACAAACTGACATCCAGCACCTGTACGACACAATGCATGAACGTTTGCGTGCTTGCATTCAACATTCTGGCGGTTACACCGGTTATTAATGTACCAGCATTTCACATTTAAAATGGCTCTTCTCGCGCTTACATTAAGCTGTGATCTTGAAACCTTAATCGATTAAATATGTTACCTATACAAATGTATTGCCGCCATTTCATTCCTCTACAACTATTTTTTCGTGGTGTTGGGATATTTTTTCCGTCAGTGTATATCCGGTGGGAAATTGTAGGGTCTCGGCGGGCATCTACTGACGCCCGAGATGAAGCACACAAGGTACTGCCACTGACAGCATTCTCTGATATTATTTCATAGAAAAGGGACACTTTTGAGTGTCAGAACTCATTGAGAAAGTTTGCAAAAGGATAAAAACTGATCGTTTTGTGATCTTGAGGATGGTGGAATGTGAACTTGGTGTTAAAAAGGACACGATTCGTTAAATTTTAATGCAAGAATTGCGGGGGACGGGGCGACTTTGAGCTGGTTTTGCTCCGCATGCTTTGTCAGACGACCAGAAAAATCCACGAGCGGGGTACGTAAAAAACATTCTAAACTGCAGAAACAATGCAAAATTTCCTCTAAAGCATTGTGGCAGGTGGCAAAACATGGTGTTTTTGTTATGATCTTAAAACGAAGCGTCCTCGGTGGAAGTCGTCACAGTCACACAAAGGAAAAACGATTAGTTATAGAAGTGCAAAATCAAGACAGTGCTTGTGTGGGTTTTTACGACAGCGGGCGAGTTCTGCACCACGAGTTCATACCTGAAGGTGCAACTGCCGCTGGCAATGCTTACACATTCATTTTGCAACGATTGTGGAAAAAGATGCTTCTTGTCAGGCCTGAGTACAAGAACAGGCAAGGGTTCCATCTTCACAATAATGCACCCTCACACAGGGCAGTAAGTGTAGAACAATATCTGGCACGAAAACAAGTGTGTGTACTCAACCACCCTCCCGATTCTCCAGATCTGTCACCGTGTGACTACTTTCTATTCATTAATTTAAAGCTTCCTTTAAAAAAAGTATTTCAAGACATTGAAGACATAAAAGAACTGTGACATCAGCTTTTCACTCCATACCGAAAGATGACATCCGCAAGTCTTTCCTTTCGTTGGCTGATCATGCCACCTCTTGCATTAATTCAAGAGGAATGTACTTCGAACAAAACATATTCACGGAAGTTCTCCTGTTTTTCCATTTTTAAAAATAAATTCAGTTTCATTACTTAATTGCCGCAGTGTGTATGTTAATATATTTCAAAATATAATTCAATCGGTCGTCCTCGTATTCCGAAAAAAGGTCGAATGAATGCAAATGAGTACTATACTGACAAAAGTCACCGAACACTCTTTCAAAAGCAAATGAACGGAACCGCTGCGTTGTTAAGATCCGCGGTACAGTTGCAAATTGTATAAAAACAAGCCTGCAGCTAATCGCGATCATGTTGCACTGTGAGGTTGAGAGAAAATGTCGCGGTGGCAGAGAACTGACTTTGAGAAAGGAAAGATTGTTCGGTGCTATCTTAGTGGATTGTCCATAAGAGAAACCGTGAGACGTTTAAACATACCCAAGTGAACTGTTTTCAATGTACTGAATAAGCCGAAGACACATGATGTGCCTGAAGCAGCAAAACGTACCGGCAAACCAAAGAAAATCAGTGATAGAGGACGTCGAAGCCTCAGGAGAGTCGTTACAGCTAATCGACGGAGTACTGCACAAGACCTCAGTGTACAGGTGAGTAAAAATGCTGGAACCTCTGTGACGTACCTGCCAGCAGGACGCACATGACAATAAAGGCAGATAGGAATCGGAATACATGTCTGCGTAGCTCAGTTGGTAGAGCTGCTTGTTCCGGAATAAGCGTCCTCGGGTTCGAATCCCGGCGTAGACCAAAAATGACGGAGAAATTTACTTCGTTATAATGGCGCCCGAACTACCCGGATGACCCGACCGTTGAAAATCTCGCAATGGTGTGATGTTCTTTCCACACCGCGAGATAGGAAAAATCAGAGAATCCCTTCTCCAGCGCTTCGAAAAATAAATGTGTGTGACGTTGCATTCCACACACCAGATTGACTGGGAGTTCTCAAGTGCACGTTCTACAGTGGTTGTCTGCCTGCAGCGATTCATGGTCACGGCTGATCCGTGGGCCATGCCCCCGGCCCTCTTTCGGGGGGGGGGGGGAGATGTGACGTACCTGCCAGCTGGACGCACATGACAATAAAGGCAGATAGGAATCGGAATACATGTCTGCGTAGCTCAGTTGGTAGAGCTGCTTGTTCCGGAATAAGCGTCCTCGGGTTCGAATCCCGGCGTAGACCAAAAATGACGGAGAAATTTACTTCGTTATACCTCGGTATGTACACATACCATTCACAGAGAACTTCATTCCATGGGTTACCGTGGTCGTCCGGTTGCTCATAAACCTTTCACCTTCACTCGGAATGCTACTTATTGTTTAGCATGGTTTAAAGAGCATTTATCGTGGACCGTAGATCAGTGGAAACGGGTCCTATTGACTGATGATTCCAGATACACGATCTATCAGTCTGATGGCCGTGTGTGGGTATGGCGGTAGCCGGAGGAACGCTATTTACCACAGTGTACTGTTCCTACGATCAAGTTTGGAGCTGGCAGTGTACTCGTGTGGGGGTGTTTTTCGTGGTATGGTCCCGGTCCTTTGGTTATCGTGGAGAAACCTGTTAACCAGCCCGTCCACCTCGATATTCTGGACAATTATGCCCTTCCAACTCTGTGGCAATACTATGGAACCGAGCCTTGTTGTTACTAACAGGATAATGCACCGAGCTATAAAGCAAGGTTTCAAAATCGCTTTATTCTAATTTATCATAAGAAAACATAAGAGGGAGACGTACAGTATTGGGCGTCTCACTGGGAAATAATACAAAACTGTTAAAACATGATGGTATATACACTGCAATGACAATGGGGATGAATAACAAATGCTGCAAGCAAAGCTTATTGAATAAAAATTGCAGAAGTGACAGAGAGAAACACATCGTGTCACATGACATTGGCTGGGCATGATTTACAGGATAACACAGGCGAAACAATAGTACACAATTAGAAAAAGAACAGCACAAACACCGCCGTGAAGGTAAAACATTACAAACATGAGATAAAAACACAGCGTGCCCAATTGTGCAAGTTATTTAACGAGGGCACCAAAGCAACATAATACAGGCGGGGTGAAAGTTAGTAATGTACACGAGTAAGCATGAAAATACACTGAGATGGCATTAGCATTCACAATTCAACGGTAGTGTGGATTGCACGAGTCGTAGAGTGGAGGAGGGGCACCAGGGTGCCACGGAACTCAGCAAAGGAGGTGTAGAATGTCCTAGGGTACTGATAGGTGTAGCAGTCCAGAATCAACCGCAAACCATGGAGCGGCCGGCGCCCAGGTAGCATAGAAGGTGGCTTCTCGACGACTGGAAGAAGCCGACTGGTACTCCAGGCGGAGTCGAGAAAGCAATCGATCTTGAAAATGGCACAAAAGTGCTGCGCTGGCCTGGTGTAAAGAGACCGGCGAGGAAACGCTGCGGAGTTGTTGAAGGTATACGTAAATAACGTGTTTAACCAGCACGAAAAGATAGGCACATACTGACGGAAGAGGCGTAGGTGGATGAGCCCGCAGAAGAAGATGTCTGTAGGCAGTGAACGGAAGATCTTGAGAACAAGAGCGACTGGCAATCCGGAAAGCCTGGTGGAGGAGAGGCATCAGGATGGGACAGTAAAGGTAGACGTGAGAAACGTCTGCCTCCTGTGCGCAGAAGGAGCAGAGAGGGGAGGGGAGAAGAGACATGCGAAAGAGAAAATACGGAACAGGGAGGCGATTATGCAAAAAGAGCCAGTGGGTATTAATTTCAAGAGGGGCAGATAAGGGTGAGCGGGCAGCGGCCCAGACAAGAGGAAGAGAAGCAGGGGGAACCTCCAGAATAGAAAGCGGTGAAGGGGTGGCAAGGTGCACTAGAAAACGATAAAGAGATTTAGAGGAGATAGAGGAGAGAGGAAGAACCGAGTTTGTGAGTCGGAGGAAAAACGGCAGCGGAAGAGGGGCAGAAAAGACAGAGACGAGACCGGTGGGGGAGACAAGATCAGGGAAAAGCGAAAGAAGTGCAGTTAGCAGAGAGTCATAGACCAAATGGGCGGATGGGGACGAGAGAATAACAGGGGGAGGCCAGAGAAAGGGCGCCAGGATAGATCCGAGTTAGTGAGGTCTTGTACAGTTACTACACCTGCTCGGAGCCAAGAGGGGAATGAAAAACAGGGGAGATGGGGGGGGGTGAACAAGGGAGTTGAAGAAGAGGGGTTCAGAAAGAAGCTCTAGAGTTGAAGAAGGAGGGGAGCGAATGAGGGGGAGAGAGCGAAGGTGAGTGAGGGCTTCAGAATATGCAGGTGGGAGTTTGGAGGGGGGAAAGGACAGCAATCCATGAGAACTAAAGAAAGAAAGGAAAAATGTGGGTTACGCAAGGAGGCAAGAACGTCGCGTACCTGAACTGCGAAGCCACTGGAGCCGTGAAAAGGTGAATGAAATTGATCACTCGGCTTGCTTTGTAGCACAGCGGGACATCAGGTAGGCCAGCACCACCATAGGAGGGAAGAGCACAGAGCTTGTGGACGTTAATCCAGTGATGACCCGCCCACATTACTCGAGTAAGGCAGCGTGTAACCTCCTGGAGACAGAAAAGCGGGGTCGTAGATGCAATCCAAGAATGCTTGCAGATGGACAGAAGGTATGTCCTGGTGAGATTTGCACGCTGGTAGTAGGACGTACAGAACTGCGCACGACACCAGAATGCAGCTGTGCGGAGCAGGCGAGGATGGAGTTCCGAGCGAGTTGCACCGGATGTAGCTTGTGGTGTGCCTAAGTGCACACCCAGGAAGCGTTGGGTAGTGGATGACCATGTGGCCCCCCATGGAGCATCCAAGCGATTGGACCACGACCCGCACCACAATCCAGTGCTCTTAGACGTATTCAGTTCAGCTGCAGAACATGAAGCATATGCGGAGAACAAACGACGAAGCAGTTGGAACTGTGAGTCGCTACGAATGCAGACGGTGATGTCATCTGCATAAGAAGAGTAAATGACTGAGTGATGCCGTGAGCTGGCAACTGGTGGTGGAAGTTGTGCTAGGAGAGATGTTTGCAGAGAGCGTAGAAAAGGCTCGACGGCAATCGCAAACAGTTGACCAGAAAGCGGGCAGCCCTGACCAATTCCCCGCTTGAAGGGAACATGTGCTGTGAGAAAAGATGCCGTCTTGACATGGAAAACGGCGTCCCGGTAGAGGGAGAGAAGAACGGAGACAAATTGTGCAGGAAAGCCAAAGTGTAGTAGGGTTTGTGTTAAATAGGCGTGTGAGATATTATCGAAAGCGGAACGGAGGTCTAAGGAAAGGAGAGCAAGAGGTTCAGAATGAGTCTTGGCAAGATGAATGAGATCGCGAAGAAGTTGAACATTGGAGGAAAGAGAACGGCCAGGAACAGTATAGGTTTGAGAGTCATCAAGGATGTGAGGGAGGATAGAGTTTAGTCGACGGGAAAGAAGCTTAGTATAGAGTTTATAATCTTGATTGAGAAGAGAAATGGGGCGCCAATTTCCCAAGTCAAGAGGGTCACCCTTCTTGGGAAATAGGACCACATGTGCGTCCGTGAAACTCCTCGGGAGGGGGGAGCAGTTAAATGCAGCAGAAAAAGCGGAGAGGAGAAAAGGCAACAAAAGAGGCAAGAACGCACGGTAAAAAGGAAAAGAGAGGCCGTCCGGACCCGGAGCGGCATGGGGGTTAAGGGAAGAGAAGGTGTCGGACACCTCCGTGGATGTGGGTGAAAGAGACAGGGTGTGAGCAAGATGAGACGGAACTTGACGCAGGTTATTGAGAAGATGGGGGAGAGCAGAGGGAGAAGAAGGAGGAGTTTCACTGAACTTGGTGGTATAGAACTGACGAACGTGAGAGCAAATCGCTGCCGAATAGGATGTGATTTCGCCAGAGGGGAGGCGAAGATGACGAAGCGAGGTAGAAGACTTACTTGCAGATTCCATTGATGTTAGAAAATCATAGGTGCATTCCTCCGGATTGAGATGTTTAATGCGCAGACGTAAAAGTGCTTGCTGCGCAAGAGGTTTCAGCAAAGCCTGGAGCTCCGCCTGATATGCTGGAAAAAGCGGATCTGATAGCCCAATCAGTGTAAGCATCTGCCTGGCGTGATCGAGGCGCATCTGACTAGAAGTCTTCATGGTGAAGGAAAGTTGCTTGATATGTAAGAGGAGCTGATGCTTGACACGAAGCCAATACGTCAAGGTACAGGGTGCGGAATGCAACCCTGCGCGACGAGCAGCGAGGAAAGAACGGACAGGGGCATACAATTCAAGATCAGTGAGGAGATTGGAGTTAAATGTCCACGGACGTACAGTCCGAGGGAGTGACGCCGCAACAAACACTGTGAGGGTGACCGTGCAGTGGTCTGAGGAAGCAGTAGGTTGATGTTGCAACTCGGTAATAGACGCAAGGAGCGGTGTGGAAACGTAAACCCGATCCCAGCGTGCAGTTGATGGAAGCTGACTCCCAGACGAGCGCCACGTGTGTGAGGTCTCTTGTGGATGAAGGCGCCTATAAGCATCGGTGAAGGAGAAATCAGCAACAAGGTCATGGAGTAGTGCGACGAGATCCGTCCGACGCTCTCGTGACGAAGGAGAGCGATCCAGAGCCGGGTCAAGGGTGCAATTGAAGTCTCCACCCAAGAGCACACGATCCGAAGGTGATACTTTCGAGAGAGCTTTACGGAGTTTGGTGAACAAGATGGATAAATGAACAGAGGTGCATGGAATATACACATTAAAGATGTGAAATCGAGCTCCGCCAACTGTGAAGGAGACTTGCTGGAGTAAATCTCGGCATACGTTCTGCACTGAGAGTGCAGTGAGGGTGGATCGGAAATGTTGATGTATTCCGATAGCAAGTCCACCATGAGATGAGTAGCGGAAAGCATGATGGAACACATAATCGCTAGCACGCCAGCGAGTAAACAGAGTGGAGGAATGACAGTTTGTTTCTTGTAGTAGTAACAGATCGGCCCCGAGGGGCGAGAGGTCTTCCATTACAAGAGCATTCGCTAGGGGGCTAGCGAACCCTCTGCAATTAAGGGTCGTGACCTTGAATGGACTGGTCAGTCGTTGGTTGGAGGAGTCGCGGAGCAACTTTCAGGAGTTGTTGTAATCGGTTTACGCAGCCAAGGGTCCATGAGTGGTGCAGGGGGTCATGAACAAACCCACGAAGGTACTTAGCAATGCATCCGGCTTGCAGGAGCAGCGCGGGAAGAATGTCTTCGCGCTCTCGGAGGTAGTCATACGTCGACTCCAGGTTCGTGGTGTGGGTCCAAAACTGATAGTAATCTCCAAGATTGAGAGGTTCTGAAGGAGCACCACATTTGGACAGTACACTTGAAAAGACCTCAAACGAAGGCGGAGACCCATCATCATCAGTGTCCCTTTCAATTTCTGTTGGCGCAGGAGAGGGAGAAATATCTCCTGAAGATTTGGTAGTACGGAACGGTTGCCCATCCGCAGAGGAAGATTTCTTCTTCTTCTTCCTCTTACGTCGGGTACCTGTACGAGTGCCAGAAATTCGTTTTCCAGGGAGGAACGATGCTCGGGTAGCTGACGCAGAGTCAGAGGAGTTATCGGCACCGCCGTCACACTCGGAGACACCAACAGTGAAGACTGGTGGGAAACCAGCGGCGAAGTCTCCCGATGTTGCCACGGGATGAGGAGTAATAGGTGAGGTGAGCACTGGAAATTGAAGGTGGGAGGTGAGATCAGCATCAAAAGACGCTCGTGGACGAGAGGCTGTAGATATACGTTTTGTGTAACTCGGCCCTGGGGCAGTTGGCACATTTGAAGACGGTTCAGGTCGAGAGCGAGATGTAGCAGGAAGCTGCTTAGAGGCGGTAGGCACTGTAGAAGCCGTGGGAGCTGGATACTCGTTGTTGGGGCATCGAGCACGCTGATGCCCAAGTTCTTTGCAATTAGCACAGTGTTCTGATGTTAGCATGTCAATTCTGTAGGAGAGCTGCCCACATCGGACGTTTAGGATCCGTGGGAACTTACGGAGATGCTCCTCTGATGGAAAGATGAGTCGAACACTCCGGCGAAAACTACGAACATTCTTATTTGCAGGATCCTTGGGCGCAGCTGAATGTGTGATAACAGGACCAACAATCTTACCACACTTACTAAGTGCAGTACATATCATCGCATCTGAGATTTCGGGGGCACCGGATGCAAGGAGACCTGAACAGGGCGCCTGGCAATCGGTTCAGCTTCCAGGTGGTGGTCTCCCAGGTCAAGACCAAAGTTTAGAAGCGTGTCTGCATGCTCTTTGGATGTGAAATAAACAATCACCGTCCGCGGCCGGCGGGTGGGGTATGGCTCCGGCTGGAAGAAAAGCAAGGAGCGTATCACAATAGACTTTCAGCGGTGTATTCGGAAGAGCATCTAGGCACACTCCCAACTCGCGGGTGGAGTGAAGTTCCTGCGCAGCGGGTGAGAAGTGCGGAACGTCCAATTGAAGTGAGTCACCATGTATCTGGGCATGGGCATCTGCAAGGGGAAGGCGAGTCGATTGCGTCGGTAGGGACGCACCTGAGGTAACGCTAGAATAAGAACGGGAAGGCAATCTCCATTGGAAGGCAGAGGTGCAGCGCTGAATGAAGGAGCTGACACAACGCTGGGCAAGGCTACCGAGGGGAGAGAAGCAACGCCCTCAGAGATATCCATTACGTCATCGGCAGCATCAGGAACGAACGTCATAGCCTCACCACCAGGAGGGGTGGTGGAGTCAGAGAGTTGAAGCGTAGAAGAAGAAGAGCAATAGGCATCAGGAGGAGGACGAAATTCCCTATCATCAAGGACGGACGCTGATTGGTTTGCTCCGTCAGAGATAAGGATCGACGTAGTAGGAGAAGCTGTGACGAGAGCGGGAATGCTGCTCCTATCAGCAGTCGCCATCGCCGATGGCGAGGCCTAATTTAGTAAAAACGACCAACTGGTCGAGAAAATAAAGTGCTGATAGCTAATTGAAAATAGTACTCACCGACTCGGGAGATGTCTTAAATGAAAGATACAACCTTCGTCTTGAAGGCACGCACAAAAGTTAAACGACAGAGCACACAAAACACACTCAGTAGACGGCGAAACACGGAGCTCAAACAGACACGACTTACGTCCCATACAGCAAGTACTGTTACGGCGTGGTTTGACGATAATTCCGTATCGTGTGTGGACTGGCCAACACATCTCTATAGGATGATTTTAATCCTATAGAGCACCTATGGAAAGAATTAGAGTGGCGCAGAAGAAGTTTGGAACCAAGGCGTACTACTAAGTAACAGTTAGCGGCAGCATTATGTAGTAAATGGAAGCGCATACTTATCGCTGTGTTCCAAAACCTTGTCGAAAGTATGTCTCGAAGGGTCAGTGCATGCATTAAGGCCAAAGGTGGACCAACACCGTACTAATGTGTGTCAATAAATGCTATGTTGTGTTTCTCTTCTAGGTGTCCGGTGACTTTTGTCAATATAGTGCATATTGTAATACTAAAATAAAATAAACGATATTTTTTCTTTTTTCTTTTAATTTAAATGCCTCGACGCATCTAAGACTTATCGGTGTCGTTCGTTTCTAAATCTGAACAACTTGTTTTACCAGAGGGAAAAACTAGCATCGTTCGACAATGCTCACTCATGTTCTCCCGGCAGTCCCATGTGTACCGGGCGATTAATACAACGCGTGTACCATGTTTTAGCAGCCATTTTCAATTTTCGTTCACCTCATCATTACAGCTCACTTTTTCACATTTTACAGGTATAAATACAGTATTTAAAAATGGTAAACTGTACAAAAGAGGAGAGCAAAGGCATAAATTTTTATTTTAAACAAAGCATTAAGTGACATCAGTTAATCATGTCGGTTTTTTAATCTGCGCAGTATAAATACACTACTGTTTGTGAAAACTTCAACATAGGCCGCGGGTGGCCTAGTGGTCAACACCCGTGACTGCCACGGAGAAGACCTCGGGTTCGATCCGAGGCAGGTACGAACGCTCGAACCACTAAATATCCGCCGTGCGTCGGATAGGCACGTAAAGCGGTCGGGCCCCGGGTACTGGACCCATGGTAAAAAATAAAGTCGTCTTCCTCCTAATTTCTACCTTGCTTCCGTGTCACTTTCCTATCGGGCACTCTAGCCCAAATCTCCCAGCTTCCTATTTCTAAGGATTGTTTAAGACCAGGGGTCAGACATTCCCTTCCTAAAATCCTCTACATATGATCTGAAATTCGCAATACCAAGAAAGAACCGCGCTATTCAAATGAAATTTATATCACAGATTCCTCATTACAGGAGATAACTGGTTACATTTGTAGAGCTATACAAGATTTTTTTCGCTTCAAAGCTCAGTATCTTATGAAGCTACCCCGACCTACAATAACAGCCTCTGCATGGCGTGAATTAAAGGGAAAACGTTTTTGATGTAGTCCTGGGAAATAGCCGGCCACCTTACTTCTATGCGAGACCAGAGTTCATCTGTAGTGTCTGGCGGTGGCGTTTAACAAGCCAGTCGCTTATATACCATGTCCCAGACAGGCTCGATCGGGGACATATCCAACGAAGGTGCAGGCCGCGAAAGAAACGATATCTTTCGTGCATGGAAGATGTCATGGGCATTCCGGGCCACATGTGGACGAGCATTATCCTGCTGGAATATAGCGCCACGACAACTATGCAGGGAGGGTATCACCTCTGCCTCTAAAACATCCCTGATATATCACTGGCTGTTGAGGATTCCTTCAATTCATATCAGGTGAGATCGCGAATTGAACTCAATGGCGCCCCTCTTAGCGTTAGGCTAGTATGACGCTGCATTCAGCACGACCATCATTGTGCATCAAGTTCAATCGTGACTCGCGAGAAAACACGACCTGTTGCCAATCAGCTCGCCAATGTCCGTATTGGAGACCCCATTGTAGCCTGATGGGTTTGTGATTGAGGGTCAAGAGAATGCGCAGCAATGGGCTGCTAACGATCAGTCCTCTGTTAAGCAGACGACGTCGTACTGTGCTATACCTGCGACAGTGCTCCACTGCTGCGCTAACACCGTGGATGTTGCTATTCGATCAGTCACTGCCATGCGGTAGAGGTGTTTGTCATCTTGTGATCCATTTCTCGGATTTCTGTGAGTTAGAGCATCATCTGTCCACTGAAGCTGCGTTCGCACCACTGTACAAGCGTTTCGTTCCGTACGAGTGGAAAATTCGCTGTAGGAAAATCCAACTTCTCTCATCCCAACGATTCTTCCTCGTTCAAAGTCCGTCAGGTGTTCATATTGCGATCTTCTTTGGCGGCGGGCCATAGAGAGACACAAGAAACACCCTTTCGACTCAATGTCGGCTCCTGATTAGAGGATTTTAGGAAGGGAGTGTCTGACCCCAGTTCTTAAACAACCCTTAGAAATAGGAAGCTAGGAGATTTGGGCTAGAGTGCTCGATGGGAAAGTGACACGAAAGTGTGGTAGAAGATGCCCTTATTTACTACCGGAGGGGGGGGAGTATCCGGGGTCCGACGGCTTAACGTGCCAATCCGACGCACGGCGGATATTTAGTGGATCGAGCGTTCGTACGTGCCTGGGATCGAACCTGAGGTTCTTTCCGTGGCAGTCACGAAAGTTGCCTACTAGGCCACCCGCGGCCCTGATTGCAACATCTCGTTTGATCCAGCTTTTTTTTACCCAAGACCGGACAGTTCAGAGGGCGCTGCTCCAAAACCGCATGTGCATTTAAACTGACATTTTAATCATTTGCTTGTCCCAACCTGTTGTACATATCCTGTAAGTTTCAGGTTAGTACCAACAGTCCTTCATGATGTTGCAATTTTCACAAGCAGTAGTGCATTAACTTAAAAATAACTGGGCGATCAGAAAAATTGTCGTACAGCTAAATATTCGTTTGCATAAAAGATGCGATACCACTTTTTCTTCGTCGATTTCCATTTCGAATGATAAGGTACTTCTCGCACTTTCGGTGTGATATTTTTTATTAACAAAGGTTTTAACTGGATCGTTTTTTCAATCGATTATAGAAGTTGTTAGATTTGTAAAACAAAATCAACAACATTAAAATCCCACCTGTAACTCTGAAATGAAGCCACAGTGGATCTTCAAAAAAGCAATGGCCTACGAGACTGCGCCAAGTAAGAAAAAATAGTTGAGATTTGTATTTCGCAAATAATTAAACAATGTTTTTGTAGAAAAACAAATGTCTATAAAAAATGGATTTCGTGGCATTGCTTGGGGAGAACATAGGAATAGGATAATGCTATATAATTAATTTTGTGCTTTTGACGACGAGTAACTTCCGCAGCTCTGCTATTTTATGTGACTCTCACGTAAAACTACAAATATTTTTATTTGTTTAGTGAAATTGGGCCATTTGTTCTCCAGTGATGCAAATGCTAGTCCTTCTATTGTTCAGTAGTCTTATGCGTTACGCTCGTTTAGTTTCCAGTTTTTGTTAAAGACAGAGGATTTAGATTCCGAAGAACAAAGCTTAGTATAACAAGAATAGCATATTAATTGCATTAAATATCGTTACCTCTTTACTTTCCTGATCATTTCCCGTCTAAATTTATGATATCGTTTGGTATTGGGTTTGTGACTATAAAAACAATGAGACTTATGGGCAAACTTTGCGACAGCGTCACGCCATAGTACTTATGTGTTTACGACTTGGCTAATGCTTCAAGACGTCAGTATATGAGCCAAACATAAAAAGCGGACTTGACTATACGTCCAGAGAGCATAGCTTTTTAATTATGAATACTAATTTTGGGAGCAACACGCAATGCTTTTAAAGGATATTGAACTTAGGAGAAAGCACACAGCACATATCCTTTAGAATAATGTGATCCACACTCAGGTCCTTCCAAGGAAAATGAAACGACTATGTCCAAATTATATTTGAATACGCTGTCTTCTTAATATTTCAATATGATGGATAATAAAGGAGAAGTAGCAAATGAAAATTTCCTTAAACAATGTATTTCAAATGCCTTTTGCTATTTCAATAAGTACAGTAGAAGAGCTATAACGAAGTAAATTTCTCCGTCATTTTTATCCGCGCCGGGGTTCGAACCCGGGTCCACTCATTCCGGAATAAGTTGCTCTACCAATTAAGCTACGCGGACATTTTATTCTGATTCCTATCTGCCTTTATGTCGTGTGCGTCCTTCTGGCAGGTACGTCACATCTCCTGGTACGTTACATCATCTCCCCTTATTTTTTTTTTTTTTTTTTTTTTCGAAGTGCTGGAGAAGGGATTCTCTTATTTTTCCTATCTCGCGGTGTGGAAATAACATCACACCATTGCGAGATTTTGAACGGTCGGGTCATCGGGATAGTTCGGGCGCCATTATAACGAAGTGAATTTCTCCGTCATTTTTGGTCTACGCCGGGATTCGAACCCGAGGCCGCTTATTCCGGAACAAGTCGCTCTACCAACTGAGCTACGCAGACATGTATTCTGATTCCTATCGGCCTTTATGTCATGTGCGTCCTGCTGGCAGGTACGTCACATCTCCCCCCCCGAAAGAGGGCCGGGGGCATGGCCCACGGATCAGCCGTGACCATGAATCGCTGCAGGCAGACAACCACTGAAGAACGTGCACTTGAGAACTCCCAGTCAATCTGATGTGTGGAATGCAACGTCACACACATTTTATTTTTCGAAGCGCTGGAATTCTCTGATTTTTCCTGTCTCGCGGTGTGGAAATAACATCACACCAATGCGAAATTTTGAACGGCCGGGTCATCCGGATAGTTCGGACGCCATTATAACGAAGTAAATTTATCCGTCATTTTTATCCGCGCCGGGGTTCGAACCCGGGTCCACTCGTTCCGGAATAAGTTGCTCTACCAATTAAGCTACGCGGACATTTTATTCTGATTCCTATCTGCCTTTATGTCGTGTGCGTCCTTCTGGCAGGTACGTCACATCTCCTGGTACGTTACAGAGCATCGCGGGGAAGCATAAAAAAGTTCTCATATACATTACGAGTGCATTTGTACTAGGTACCATCTCCAGATATTTCAGGAGCTTCGTTAGCCTAAGTGATAAGTAGCAATGAATAACATTTTTCATAGCGATCAGTAGACCTCAGAAGGAATTAAGTACCAAAATGGAAGTCTATCACGCGACGTGGGCTAAGAAAAGGAAACACATATGGAATCATGAGAAAGTTTCTGTTTGAATAGACTAGACCAAGAAGTGATTTTGGCTTCACACAGAGCTCAGACATTCGCTACGGGTCTTCATGTCCGCGGTTTTTCGGCTGGTTTTGATGCCTATTCAAATTACTGATGCAACATGCTTGACATGTGCTTCCCCACCCATAGCAGCAACCAGGACTGGATGGAACATTGCCGAGTCGAGTCCGGAGAGACATATCTTTGCTGGACCCAGAGCAGAATTACACTGCGGGCTCTAAAAATAAATCTCATATTTCTATAAAGTCGTTACGTTAATATCGTCTCTAAAGTATACGCACGAAAAATATAGAGTTAAACCTCCATTAACGGACACCCCCGAACGACGGTGACCTCCAAGCAACCGCAACTTTTTATTGGTACAGAACGGCTGCCGTAGGATTAACATTAACAATACTCTCCGAACAACGAAACCTCTCAACAGCGGCCAACGGGCACCCTAGATATTAACACTGAATAAAAATTTAGTGTTTTGAAAACAATTTTTCAACAGCATGACTATGTTGCGTTCTTGTTCTTGCAAATAACCGAGCTCTGACAAGAAAACTAATGTAGCCATCAAGTGTCCTCCAAAGGGATAGTCATTCAACTACTCCTTATTTAACCACCTTATGCATTAACTCCCAAAATACAAGCGTCAGACGCACACAATTATTTTTTTCTTTTTGTCATTCTGCTCCTATGGACTTCCACCACAAGACGTCCACATCTGCTTCAACTTAAGCCCCCATCTCTTCTGCTTTTCCCTTTCCTTTGCAGGAGGGAGGAAAAACAATCCGACAGGAAGAAGCTCGTGAGACAGCGAGTTCTCGTGAGAACTGAAAGTAACCTTGAACAATGAACGAAGATTTCAAATTTATAAATTTTCAACACTGCGACGCCAGTCCAGAGCTTCAGTTTGTCACTGAAGGTTGATTTGTTTGTAACTGCTGCTTATTTCTCTTGTGTACTGCTGGTGTTTAGTATCCGTTACATACAAACATGTTTTCCGTGCCAAAAACACAGAAACTTAACAAAGACAGTGGCTGAATATTTCAAGAACAGTAGACATCGGAGTTCAGGGTGATTGAAAAAAACAATGAAGCTTTCTGTTGCCTGTGTACGGAAAGAGTAGTGTCCCGCACATTCAATGTAAAGCGTCATTTTGAGAGGAATCATGAAAATGTTTGTTCCATGTCAAATGAAGAAAGAAGTGAGTACGTTTCACAAAAAGTGAAACAATATGAAAAACAACAAAATTGTTTGGCATCTTCTTTCAAACCAAGGAATAATATCACTGCGGCTAGTTTTCATCTATCTCGCTGATTATAGTACAGCATGGGAAACCACTTTGTGATGGTGATTTCTTGAAGGCGGCTTTCTTAACTACGTCTGACACATTATTGGAAGATTTTTCTAACAAGCAACAAACTGGGAATAGAACCGAGTAAATGACAGCCAGTAGGAAAACTGTAAGAAACGGAATAACAAGAATGAGTGAAGATGTTTCGGACCAAATTAAATCTGATTTGGACAACGCCGATTAGTTTTCACTATGACTTGGTGAAAGCACTGCTATGACGTCAAAAGCAAAGTTGGGTATTTTTGTTAGATTTCATTGTGGAAATGTAATGAGGGAGAAATTAATTAAACTGCTGAGTTTGCCAACTACGATCACTGGAAGAGATATAATGGGTGAAGTAAAGCAGGAATTTGTACTAAAATTGGAGATTGACGTAAATAAAATAATGTCTGTGACAACTGATGGTGCCCATAACCTTGAAGACAAGAATTTATGAACTGAACATAAATTCCTTGGCTAGTAGCATTTAGCAAAGAGTTTTATATTCGCAAAAACAGTTTCATGACGAAATGTTAATTTAAAAAAAAGCACAAATAAGAGGTGGCACGCTAGAAGCTTGAAAGCAGTAATGCAAACTTTAGATTGCACACTAGTAGGAAAAGGTTCGCCATCCCTACCCTAGTCAATCCCGAAAGAGATTTAGCGGACACCTAGGTTCGCCATCCCTACCCTAGTCAATCCCGAAAGAGATTTAACGGACCCCTAGGTTCGCCATCCCTACCCAAGTCAATCCCGAAAGAGAATTAACGGACACCTAGGTTCGCCATCCCTACCCTAGTCAATCCCGAAAGAGATTTAGCGGACCCCTAGGTTCGCCATCCCTACCCTAGTCAATCATGAAAGAGATTTAGCGGACACCTAGGTTCGCCATCCCTACCCTAGTCAATCCTGAAAGAGATTTAACGGACACCTAGGTTCGCCATCCCTACCTTAGTCAATCCCGAAAGAGATTTAGCGGACACCTAGGTTCGCCATCCCTACCCTAGTCAATCCCGAAAGAGATTTAGCGGACACCTAGGTTCGCCATCCCTACCCTAGTCAATCCCGAAAGAGATTTAGCGGACACCTAGGTTCGCCATCCCTACCCTAGTCAATCCCGAAAGAGATTTAGCGGACACTTAGGTTCATCATCCCTACCCTAGTCAATCCCGAAAGAGATTTAGCGGACACCTAGGTTCGCCATCTCTACCCTAGTCAATCCCGAAAGAGATTTAGCGGACACCTAGGTTCACCATCCCTACCCTAGTCAATCCCGAAAGAGGTTTAACAGAACCCTAGGTTCATCATCCCTATCTTAGTCAATCCCGAAAGAGATTTAACGGACACCTAGGTTCATCATCCTTACCTTAGTCAATCCTGAAAGAGATTTAGCGGACCCCTAGGTTCGCCATCCCTACCCTAGTTAATCCCGAAAGTGATTTAGCGGACACCTAGGTTCACCATCCCTATCTTAGTCAATCCCGAAAGTGATTTAAAGGACACCTAGGTTCATCATCCCTATCTTAGTCAATCCCGAAAGAGATTTAGCGGACACCTAGGTTCGCCATCCCTACCCTAGTCAATCCCGAAAGAGATTTAGCGGACACCTAGGTTCGCCATCCCTACCCTAGTCAATCCCGAAAGAGATTTAACGGACCCCTAGGTTCATCATCCCTGCCCTAGTCAATCCCGAAAGAGATTTAACGGACACCTTGTTCTTTAAGATTTCACGTTGTTTCTTCAGTACTTCGGCAAGAGGGAAAATACAAGAACAAATAATATTATTGCTAAAGTACATATGTCTTGAGGAGGATGGGTTGAATTACAGCTGGTACAATGGGGTGCTTAAGTGAAAAGAAAAGAGTTAAAGTTCAGTTAAACGTGAGGCGAGCTCCTGTGTATGTTTCAGTCGCAACCTGTCCCTGTGGGTTCCGTTCCTATTTTCCGCAGCGCGGCCACCTAAGGGTGAAGTTCGACTTCACTGTCTAAAATTTTTTTCCCTTATTATACCTTGAACTTCACCTCTTAGTTTGCTCTTTCTAAGGAGAAGTTTAAGACATTGGATCAGACACTACTTTCCTAAAATCCTCGACACCATATTTTTTTTAATTGTTATAGTGAGTTTTATTCAGAATTCTGCATTTGGAGAAATCAGTTAAACCGTTGTCTTTGTGCGCAAGCGTTGTACATTTGTTCTCTTTCTGTACCAAAGCAATGGAGTAGCAATGTTAATCTAGGCCTAACCTCCGGACAACGGCACCTACCAACAACGGTCACGCAGCGACAATTATTCGGAGGTTTCACTGCGTAAATAAAAAATTATTATCTCAAATTGCTGTTAGCTTAAGAAAAAGATCATAATATGGATTGAAAGTTCAAAGAGAGTAATGGAGCATAAACAGTGCTAAAATCTACGATTTTCTCTCCGGGGAGACTCGTCTCACAAAATGATAAAAAAATAATTTCAACTAAACTGCGTCGAGAATATTTTTGATATAATCCTGGGGAATTAAGTTGTGCGGTACAGCTGCAATTGGTATAAAAACAAGCCTGCAGTTGACCGCGATTATATTGCACTGTGAGGTTGAGTGGAAATGTAGTGGCGGGAGAGAACTGACTTTAAGAAAGGAACGATTGTTGGGTGTTATATTAGTGGGTTGTCCATAAGAGAAACCGAAAGGCGTTTAAACGTACCCAAATCAAATGTTTTGGATGTACTGAATAAGTGGAAGACACATGGCGTGCCTGAAGTAGCAAAACGTACCGGCAGACCAAAGAAAATCAGTAATAGGAGACGTTGAAGCCTCAGCAGAGTCGTTACAGCTAATTGACGGAGTACTGCACAAGACTTCAGTGTACAGAAGAGCAAAAATGCTGGAACCTCGGTATGTACACGTACCATTCGCAGAGAACTTCATTCCATGGGTTACCGTGGTCGTGCGGCTGCTCATAAGCTTTTAATCTCCACTCGGAATGATACTCGTCGTTTAGCATGGTGTAAAGAACATTTATCATAGACCGTAGATCAATGGAAACGAGTCCTATGGACTGATGAATCAATATACACGATCCATCAGCCTGATGGCCGTGTGTGGGTATGGCGGCAGCCGTGGGAACGCTATTTATCCCAGTGTACTGCTCCTACGGTCAAGTTTGGAGCTGACAGTGTACTCGTGTGGGAGGTGTTTTTCGTGGTATGGTCCCGGCCCATTGGTTATCGTGGACAAATCTGCTAACCAGCACGTCTACCTCGATATTCTCAACAATTATGCACTACGAACTCTGTGGCAATACTATGGAACCGAACCTTGTTGGCACCAGCAGGATAATGCACCGAGTCATAAAGCAAGGACTGTTACGGCGTGGTTTGACGATAATTCGGTGCCGTGTGTGGACTGGCTAGCACAGATCTTAATCCCATAGAGCACCTATGGTATGAATTAGAGCGCCGCATAAGAGGTTTATAACCAAGGTCTACTACTAAGCAACAGTTAGCGGCAGCATTATGTACTGAATGGAAATGCATACCTATGGATGTGTTCCAAAACCTTGTTGAAAACATATCTCGAAGGGTCAGTGCATGCATTAAGGCCAAAGGTGGACCGACACCGTACTAATGTATGTCAATAAATGCTATGTTGTGTTTCTCTTCTAGGTGTCCGGTGACTTTTGTCAATATAGTGTACATTCGTTTAAAGAATTTTTTTCTTGGTACATGCTCTAGCGATTGATTTTGATGCAAGGTGGAGTGACTGACAAATTAATGGCTTTTTAATCAGTACACGAGCTCATGCATGAAAAGGGCTGGGTTTTTTTATTTTCAATACTGTTTTTAAAGTCACTGAATAACTGACCTCCTATGCAACCCCAAAACGACTTTGACATTGTCCTTTGTATTATTTTAAATTTAAGTACCTGTTTTATATAAAAATTGTTAAATAAATGAATGTGGGGAGCTACAAAATGATGAAATTTAATTTGCTATTTCAAGAATGTAGAAAAGTTTAAATTGCTTAAAAAAATCATTTGAAACCTGCAAATTTCAGTGTCTGTACGGCGAAGGACGGAAACCTATTTAAAAGTGCTGGGGGATTGAAAACTGGAAAAAAAAATTAAAAAAATTTTTAAGGGCTTCGCGATCCAAAACTAAAAAAAATATTAATAATAATATTAATAAATATAAAGAATTCTACCGAAAATGATTTTGTTTTGACTTCCTAAACTGCGGGGCACCGTGAAGGCACGGGACCTGGGGCGTTAGGCGCGGTTGGTCGTAGGGTTCAACCGGACCTACTGGCAACTGAGGCTCAAACGCTCCTAAACACCACCTCATGCTCCTTGCAGAGTTAGAACAACTATTCACTTCTTAATTTTAGTTGAACTACATTCATCTTTATGATTCAAATTCTATTTAAGAATTGCTTGCTTGAAAATAGCATTCTCCTCAAGAAATGGCTGTCGTGATTATCTCAGCTAAGTCCAACGTCGCAGTTAGTTTTCAGAGACGATCACCATGAGTTAAGTGCCATTTCTGTTGTGTGGCCATGAGTTAAGTGCCATACCCGCTATTTCGAGTAATCACTTGCAGAAGTTCGTATACCCATACCAACGAAAGATCTGAAAAGATCCTTTTTAGGGAGCCATTCGATTAATAACTGTAAAAGCTCATTCTGTAAAGAATTCAGTGAAATAGCTAAGTCACAATACTCGGTCATTTTTGAACTCGTTTCATTGCAACGAAAATTCGTACAACAATTTCAAATATAAGGGTCGCCGAAATGCGACCGAGACTGTCGGTTTTTTTTGCAGTAAGGGTTTATAGGTTGGAATATGTGAACATACAGGAAGTAAGATTGATACATGGGCTACATACCCGCTACACATAGTCGGCTGTGCGATTACAGAGATTGCACGAGATTGTGGATACCATGCGCGAAGAACGTCCGTGGTTCGCTGTGGAACCAGTCTTCAACGGCGTCGCGGACCTCAGCGTCGTTAGCGAACCGGCGGCTCTTGAGAGCTTTTTTCAGTGGCCCGAAAATGTGGTAGTCGCAGGGCGAGAGATCGAGGCTATAGGGGGGATGGTCGAGGACCTCCCAGCGGAAGCTCCGCAGCAAAGCTTGGCACAATGTCGCCACATGCGGGTGGGCGTTGTCGTGCAGCAGAATAACCCCATTTGACAACATACCGGGTCGCTTATGCTTGAAAGCCGTTTTGCGGTTGCGTAACGTATTACTACTGTATGTGGTTGCCTGATCGTGCTGCCTACGTCCAGCCAATCTAACAGCAATGGCCCATTCTCATCAAAGAAAACCGTGAGCATAACTTTTCCAGCTCTTAAGGAGGACTGAGCTTTCTTTGGGCGTGGAGAGTTGGGATGCCACCATTCCATACTCATCCGTTTTGTGGGCGGATCCAAGTGGTGGCTCCAAGGTTCCTCTGCGGGCATAATCTTGGAAAGAAACTGTTCTTCCTCTACGTGGTAACCATGCAGATGCTCCAGGCGAGCACCCGTTCGCCGAGTCTTCTGCTCCTCCAGGAGATGCTTGGAGATCCATTGTGCACAAACCTTGTTGTATCCCAATTGGCGATGGAGAATGGTGTTCACAGTTCCCTTACTCACCGACAATATTGCCGCAAGCTCACGGGTGGTGATTCGGCGATTCTCCTTCACAAGGTTATCCACGGTAGCTATCGATTCCATGGTGATGGCCAGGTGTACTTGCCCGGGTCTCGGCATGTCCCCCGTGCTCACACGTCCTTTGCAAAATTCACTACACCAGCGGAACACCGTACACCGTGACTGACACTCATTTCCATACACATCCTTCATACGACGATACATTTCAGAAATTGCATAACTGCCCGCTGGGCCTGTTTGGACGAATCCATGTCAATACCCTACGTAGTCAACTTGCCGCCGCAAGTACAAAACAGCGCACTGACACGTGCCGCTGATAAAAGCGTGCTTCCTAACGTGACACGCTATCTACCAGCGGAAATGCACGGCTCTGAGAAATTACACAACTCCCCTATTACACGAGTCTCACTTACATTTGGGCGACCCTTCTGTATCAGCCCGATGAGCACATGAATACCAGTCTGGGAAGTTTTGTTTTGTAAAACCGGTATCAGGAGTGACTTTTGAGTTTTTACATTCGAGTGATAGATTTCAGGAGAACCATAATTTTAGAGAACGCCTTATGCTTGCCGATTGACACAGGTAAAGAATGAATTATCAACTTGTTTAGAGTTCCATGGAATAATCGGCTGAAACTACGGGGGTAACTGAATGAGCTCGAAAAGCGAATAGCAATTTTTGGATAAAAGAGAAACACTGAAACCAACAGCTCAACCAACCAATACTTTTAGTGTAAAGTGTAGTTTCTAATCTATACCAGAATCTTGAAGGAATGTGTTTCATTCATGGGTGACAGAAAGGATTCGCTAGAGACAGTGAGTAGTTTTTAGATTTCAGGTTGTATTTCCGTAACTCGCTTAGGACTGACATCAGTGAGATGAGAGGCAATAGTTGAACTATAATTTTTATTCCTAAATTTATAGCCTTTTTTGATGTGACCCAGTTAAAGATATTGCACGAAAAAGCGTTTAATGTAATAAGTTAACGATGTGAATTACATTTTATTTGGCATTTAGAAAGCTATCAATGTAGATTTACTAGCTTGTCATCCCAAAGCCAACTATAACGAAGTAAATTTCTCCGTCATTTTTATCCGCTCCAGGATTCGAACCCGGGTCCCCTCATTCCGGAATAAGTCACTCTACCAATTGAGCTACGCGGACGTTTTATTCTGATTCCTATCTGCCTTTATGTCGTGTGCGTCCTTCTGGCAGGTACGTCACATCTCCTGGTACGTTACATCATCTCCCCCTTATTATTATTTTTTTTATTCGAAGTGCTGGAGAAGGGATTCTCTTATTTTTCCTATCTCACGGTGTGGAAATAACATCACACCATTGCGAGATTTTGAACGGTCGGGTCATCCGGATAGTTCAGGCGCCATTATAACGAAGTAAATTTCTCCGTCATTTTTATCCGCGCCAGGATTCGAACCCGGGTCCCCTCATTCCGGAATAAGTCACTCTACCAATTGAGCTACGCGGACGTTTTATTCTGATTCCTATCTGTCTTTATGTCGTGTGCGTCCTTCTGGCAGGTACGTCACATCTCCTGGTACGTTACACAACGCATTGGAACGAAATCATGCGCCATATGTACAGACTTCACACACCGGAGCAACGGTAAAACATAGTATAACTTATATTTTTCAAAGAGAAACTGAGAAAAAATGACTTCTATTGGAAGATCTAAACATTGATTTATCTAAAAATAATTTACACTCCCAAGATTTTCAGAATGCAATGACAACTTCAGGATTTTACACCATTACATCTGCTACTAGAATTACTGCACAAACTTCGACTATTCTGGATCTTTGTATTACTAACATTTTACTTGAGTAAATCTCATCTGGTGCCTTGATTTTTAATATTAGTGATCATCTTCCTATTTTTGTAAATTATACTTATATTGCTAGACAGACACCTCATCCTTCGAAGCATTAGTTCCTGCTATTTAGAATAACAAATATTAACTTATTCACTAATTTGGTCCAAAATGCTAATTGGGATGCAGTTTTAGAAATTAATAACCCAGATTTGGCATATAACTTATTTCTTACAAGTTTTAAGAAATTATATAATCACGCCTTTCCCCTTAATTTAAAATCGACCAAAATGAAAAAGAGCGTAAACCATGGCTGTCTAGACATTGCATTAATCAAATTAATAAAAAAAAAATTATTTACCAAATTTCTGAAATCAAGGTTCCAGGCAGATTATCAAATATTAAAACAGTTTAGAAATAGTCTAAACACAAATCTCAAAAAATTGAAGAGGAATTTTTACTTTAATATTTTTTTCTCAAAATAATCCCAAACTTACCTGGAAGCACCTTAACGTACTTATGGGTCATACAAAAACTCTCACTCACTTAATCGTTAACAATGTTCAGATCACCAATACAAAGGATATTGTTAATCATATTAATGATAATTTTATATCAGCTCCTCGAACGGTTCTACACCAACTACCTCGGTTAAACAACCAATCTTCATTTCATTACGCAGGATCACATAGACTTAACTCAATACATGTTCTGAAAATTACGAGAACGAAATTAATCCATCAAATACAACATATTAATTTAAATACAGGACATCGTCATGATGATATGCAACCTAAAGCACACCTGTGATCTTCTCGATCGTTACTCCTTTATTATACACTGCTGGACAATTGCTAAGGACGGATCATAAACGGCTATATAGCGCATAAAAAAGTAAGTGTGGTTGGATGCCAAGTGAAATAAAATAATGTCAGAATGCCAGGACATTACAAGAAAGACAATTTATTGTGCTCTGAAATCCGGAAGGCTTTGGAACGTGTTCAAGTGACAAACAGGCCATTTTGTGCAGAATACGTAAATGTGAAAAAAATGCAATTACCGTCCGCAGGCGTTCCGGCGTAAGATGTCAATACGGGATATGGCCACCATGGAGGGCGATGCAAGATTCCACACGTCGTGTCATGCTTCGCACACTATTATCAAGCAGCTGTTGGGGTAATTTATCCCATTCCTCTGTCAGTGCACGGATGAGGGTGTCCTTGTTTATTGGAGGGCATTGGCGACCAGCAAGACTCCTCCCCAAAGCATCCCACACATTTTCAATGGGGTTCAGATCTGGAGAACGTGCTGGCCATACGAGGCGTTGAATATCCTCGCTCTCAAGACACTCCTGGTCAGCGACTGTTCGATAACATGTTGAGTTGTCGTCCATGAAAATGAATCTATCACCGACAGCACCACGGAACATGAGAACATGAGGTAGCAGAACATCATTAATGTATCGTTGGCCAGTCATAGTCTCAGTTGGAAGCCCATAGAGGGACGTACGGCCATTGATCATGATGCCAGCCCATACCATGACACTACATGTCGGATATCGGTTCCTTTCCTGTATGTTTGCTGGACAATATGCAGTACCACTATCACGCCAGATCAGTTGTCGTCGACAATCAGACGATAGACTGTATCTACTCTCATCTGAGAAGAGGACAGCAGACCAGTCGTTATCAGTCCAATTACGATGTTGATGGCACCATTGCAAACGGGCGGTACGGTGACGTCTGGACAATGGGATGCACACAACAGGACGGCGGGTGTATAGTCCTCCTTCATGCAAACGTCTGGCGATAGTTTTTCGGGAGATACGCTTGCCAGTAGCAGCCATAAACTGATTTGCTACCTCACTAGCTGTGCTGCGCCGGTGTCTTTTTGTTGATAGCACTATGTACCGATCTTCTGCAGGTGTCGTACTGCGAACACGACCTCCCCCGTGACGTTTGCTACACTCTCTATTTGTTTGAAATGATTTCCAAAGCCTTGGAACAACACTGTGGCTGACGTCGACCTTCCTGGCAACATCTGTTACTTTTCGCCCTTCTTCAATCTTGCCAATAATACGGCCACGCGTAAAATCATCTAGGTGATGTCGGGAAGACATACTGAAAATTGCAAGTTCGTCAATTGATTCTTTCCCTTTCAACTTTGCGTTTGAACAACAACGGTCAATACCCGTCAAATCCTTTATATCTCTTACCAGCGCTATGACGTCACGAACAAGTTCGGCAATCCAAAATTTGCGTACGCACAATGCGTCTTACTGTATCCCGCACTTATGCTAATTTTTGCATTTTCCTGCCTTCCATTTTATGGTTGCTATCGTTGCTATTGTCATCCGTCCTTAGCAATTGTCCGGCAGTGTATATATTTAATGCTACTCTAATCACAGGTATTTTTCCAGAATCCCTAAAAATTGCGAAAATTACCCCAATTTTTACGGCTGCATCTGCAACAGATGTTAATAATTATCGTCCAATCGCTAAATTACCTGTATTTGCCAAACGTTTTGAAAAATTGATATTTACTAGATTACTTCTGTTTATGGAAAATTTTTATATTTCGAATGATAATCAATTCGGATTTTTACCGAACTCTTCGACCGAAATTGCTTCACTGCATCTGAAAACCAAAATTCAAACAAATCTAACCTACAATGCAATTATTACATTGGGTGTTTTTAGTGACTTATCCAAAGCTTTTCATACCTTGAATAACGAATATTTACTAAAGAAATTATATGCTTTTGGCATCGGTACTACGTATGATCTTTTCAGAAACTCTCTTAGTGGTCGTCAGTAATACACAAAAATTGATCATGCCCAATCTGACTTAAAACCTGTTAGTACAGGGGTCCCACAGGGCTCGATACTCGCTCCTTTGCTTTTTAATATTTGTATTAATGATATTTTACCTACTTACATAATTCTGACCTTATTCTTTATGCTGACTATGCAACTTTATTAATACATGGAAATGATATTACTGTACTAATATCACAATTGGATGGTCTCTTCATGTTGATGACTAATTGGTTGACTGTGAATGACCTTGCTATCAATCTTAATAAAACTAAATTTATGATATTTTCTAGCAAATTAATTTTTCACCCCCATATCAACAGATATCTCTAAAGAGAACTCCTATCCAAGTTGTTCAGAGTCATAATTATCTGGGGATTTTAATTCAACATGACTTAAAATCGAATAGCCCAATAAATTACCTTTTAAATAAAATATCTAGGAACATTGGAGTCATTAGCAGTGTATTGACTAATCAGACTTCTCAACTGATTGTTCTCTTATGTAATACACTAATTCAGACTCTTCGTAATTATTGCATCGCAGTCTGGGGTAAGACTACTAAGTATAATAATAATAGATTATAGATACTTCAGAATAAATTTATTAGACTCTTAGAACTTAAATTACCAAACAACCATTATTCTAGTACGTTTCTTCATTCCAGACTTAAATCCAATGATTTTTATATTTTGTCAATACAGAAATTACATGACTACAACTTCGGAAAATTAATGTTCAAGAGAATTAAGAATAATTTATATCAGAACTTAATCCTACTTAACACACATAGTCATTCTCATTATACCAGAAATAAAAAATCATTACTTCCTATGTTCCCCACAACAGAGAGTTTTAGAACACATATCAATTACGCCGGTCCTACATTGTGAATTTCGTTGCCCTGTGACCCCTTAATAATACTACGTTACTTAAGAAAAAACTAAAGGATTATTTATTAACTTAAAGTTAGACAGTGCAATAATATTGTTGAAAATCGTTGTTATACTTTCATCCGCTCTTCAATAGCATGCCAGTTTGTCGTCTTATTTGTTAAAGCTACACTTGTCACTTTGGGAGAAGAGGGCTAAGTCAGTCATATATTACCTTTTCCCTCCTGTTACCATTATATATTACTTCTCATATGTACCATGCTATTGTGTATTACTGTTGCAACAACTAAAATGCAATAAATGAAATGAAATGAAATGAAATATACAGCAAGTTCCACTTCTGTCCATAATCCGACTGACTTCTTTAAATGAAGACCCTTCAGTGGTAAGTAATTGTAAAATGACGGACACTCCGTCCTTTTGCAATCATCTATGTCAACACTGAGTAGTTTCGTCTCCCTTTGAATTGCGGTTCACCAGTGAAGGGACAACGTTTAAAGAAGACTGTCGGGTTCTCGACAGGTATGAAACTTACCGTATATTTTGCAGCTTCATCAGGAAGTCCGAAGGCACTCTTTCTTGATGCTTTCATGCTTTCACAGCCCTTCTCCGTCTCCGGATCAACCGTTTTTTAAAAAATCAGGCTGTAAATTTGAAGCAGATGGACCACGACGCGGTCTGATATACTAAAAAATAAAATGTTACTTATTAAAGTGTCACCTACTCAACAGTGTTACTGATGCCTTCGGATATGTTCGTATGTATACAGTACGTGGTCTTTCAAACAACACCAAATTCAAGAAGCATGTGGGGAATATAATATACACTTCAGCCTTGTCAGAAGTTTGAGGATTACTTTCCATCAGAAAAAATTCATGGACTAGAAACAAATGACCCTTTTGTCTGATGCGGAAATCCATAACACATGAGTTCAGAACTAGAGGTAGGAAATCACAATGAATTTATGGATCGTGAAAGAAGAATTTTCCAATCTAATGCTACCAGTGTTATGTTTGTCTAAGCGTAAAGAATATTCACAACTGAGGGGAAGAAGCAGTTTTGTCTTCTTATCAGCATACCTTTATAGATCCGTCTCTCATGAAATGCTCGATAACGAAAACCATAAATCGGCTTAAAGCAATATTAATAATTCATGTGGTCATATATAAGACCTAATTAAGATTCTACAAGTTATTAAGCAGCGTCCAAGCTCGACGTTCTCTAAGGAACAAAATAAGTATTTGTTCTCTTTATGACTGAAGTAGGCTACAAATCACTAGTTATTAGAGTGGGCCGTGGAACCATAAATGTTGGGAACAACTTCCTAAGACTATTGAAGATAAGTTAATGCAACCTACCGTTCTACATGATTGAAGATTAGATAAGGCCACCTGTTATCCTAATTCTATGATGCTGATTAGGTATGGTCACTTATCCCAAATTTAAGTCTACTGTCTGCTGGAACAAAAGCATGCACTTATGTTCCAGTTGGGATTTGTGACGTGCCTTCCCGGCACCCAACATAAAGGCAGATAGCAGCAAAAACGAACGTCTGCGTAGCTCAGTTGGTAGAGCGACTTGTTCCGGAATAAGTGGACTCGGGTTTGATCCCCGGCGTGGACCAAAAATGACGGAGAAATTTACTTCGTTATAGATTCGAACCTAGGTCTTTGGTAAAAAAAAGCAGGTAATCTAACTGTAGATCACTGGGCTACCAGAGAGGTGTTAGGGGATGCATAGATAATCACTGCATAGGAATTTTGATGTTGATCTTGAATTTCAAAGTATATTTACTCGGTTAATATTTGGAGTTTATGATGGAGATGAACAATTTAGCCATTGGTCAATGAGTGCTTGAAGAGTCGAATGAATTTTGTGCTCGGTGCTTTGAGACGCAACCTTCAGTTAACTGGCGTACCAGTGTACTCATCAGAATCTAAGTAATGCTAAATAGGTCACTATTGAATTTATAACTTTGTTTATATTATTGTACGTTTGGGCCTTTCAATTCATTGTGTTATTAAATTCCGCATTTTATGAATTATAAACGGGTTTTAAATATTAAGTAGCCGCCTCGGTGGCGCAGTGGTCTCAGCGATGGCCTCTGATCATTCGTTCGAAAGGTGCCCAGTTCCAATCCCGGTGAAGCATGGATGTTTTGTTTGTCTTACGGCACTGGCTCTCTCCCTTTCCTGGAACCAGTGACCCTTAATTAGGGACGGGCGACTGCTTATAGCCCACTGAGTTGCTCACGGTGGACGTTAAACCTCCAATCAAATATATATATATATATGTTACCGCTAAAGCTCGAAAGCCGTTAATGTGCACATTATTTAGCTAATCTGCAGATTAACTGATTTGCTCCGTTAACGTGCGGAATCAAGAGTTTTCCGCATTTTACCTAGGTAATGTGCACATTAACGGCTTCCGTATCGTTAAAGTTCAAAAGTTTGTTTCTCTCATTTCCTTTCCCTACACTTCCCCCTCTCCCTCCACTTTTAGTTTCGTTTCGCCAGCGTCTAGTCGTCGCCGGTTGTTTTTATTTCTCATAATTGGCGTCGGCTGCCAGTGCGTAGCATAGCTAATTCTGTTTTCAAATTCGTTTCTGCCAGTTAGCGCGTGAATTTGTGTCGTGATTTTATTAACGCAGATAATTTTAACTCCTAGTATGCAAGCAAGCACCGAATTGGTGAGTAAAATGAAGGAAAGATTCTTCGAAAACCTCTTTAGCAAAGATTCAAAATATAATAGTGTTTTAATGACAAAACGAAAGTATGATTGCATAATTGTAGATGTAAAGCGAATAAAAGTTTCCAAGAAGAAGAATCATCTCGAGATTATCGAATAATTCAAAGGTATGATGTGTTGACGGTACAAGGCTGTGAAAAACTCATTGAGCCGTTGTCATATGCGCGAGAAAGTGTGAAAAAGTTTGTCCATGCCAAATATTTTTACGTCAAACAGCAATAAAACAATCCCTTGGTACTGGGCAGGGTTTCAGAAAATGTGACTGCAAATCTAAATGTACCACAAATAGGTGTGCTTGTCGCAAAAACCAATTGCTATGTAATTCAAAGTGTCACCAATCTTTAGATTGCACTAATAAGTAAGCATAATTTCATCATATGTTTTGCAAATTCATTTCCTTAATTATAATAATATTTTAAACCGTTTGATTCTTTCTATTATAGTTTTTTAATTGATTGATGATTGATTCTATCAACTAATTTGTTGATTGTTTGATTGCATTAACTTGATTCTTTATATATCGAAAAATAAATAAATAACATTATGTTAATTTAAGCGTACAGAAACGTTGCTGTTGTTCCAGCAAAGATCTTATTTTCACTTTAACGAGTACCTAGTAGGTAATGTGCAGATTATCTAGGTAATTTGCAGATTACCTAGGTAATTTGAGCAATGAAAGAATTTTCGGCACTTTAACGGATCACCCTAGTTAATCTGCACATTACCTAGATAATCTGTAGAATAACTGATTTCTGCACTTTAGCGGTAACATATATACGTATTAAGTCGCTTATGAGCACCTAAGGCTAGAAGGCTGCCTGTTCTTGTTTTGGACTCGATTGTTGAAAGTGAGAGAGGATTCGTGTTTTTCCCTGGATTCGAAAGTAAGGGGAGGAAGATCACCGCACCCTGGACAACTCAACTACGAAGAAGCGAATCATGAACAATTTCAGAGAAGTTTTATATGAAAGTATCAATGCTGGTTAAAAAGAAAAAATAATTCAAAAAACCTGCTGTGAAAATGTCATGATGACGAATCTGTTTTAATTGTTATGCGAATCAGTTCAGCATAAGTTATGCTAATACTTCAGAATAGAAGCGTAACAAATCACATCGCTTTCACGCAAGTCTTTATTTTCGTTCCAAGACTCACTTTTGCAGGAATATCTTTCTTTTAAATGGATACCCACGCTTGTAATATGTTGCCTCGTTTCATGTTTAAGGAACTCATAAATTTGCTGAGCTGAGAAACATTAACGTAGCGTAAAATATCTGAAAAGGAAACAGGGTATTTTCTAAAATCAGATTAGGGCAATATTTAATCAATGCTTATTAACACATTTCGCATTCCAGGAGACGAAATCATATTTATGACTTATATAGGTACTTTATTGTTTTAATGCAGAACATGATCCATGAAAATCTCATTTCGATCAATATTATCACGCCAAAGCTCGATCTCTATTTTCGGGTCCCTTGACTGCTTAGTTATTTATAGAGCAGCTTTTGAGATTAAACAGTCTTTCAGAATTTGACGTAATATTTTAACACTTACGGAGAGAGCAAGCCTTCTATAGAATAAAATGCTACAAACATGCGTCGACCTTTATTTGGCACCGGTTTAATGCAGTATCTTATCATTAAACCGCATCCGCTTAATACCCTCTTCGAGTCATAAACTCTTTTGTCATGTTTGGAGATACGAACTATTAAAGAGAGGCCAGGTTCAACGTAGTTTGCTTTACATATATTTCCTGAATAGGTACTTTAAGATAACCTGAATAAAGAACTTTCTGACAGAAAGTTTTGCTATTTCCTTGCATACTGAATAGCTGGGTTAAACTGTACAACCATGCTACGAAATGCTTCAAGTTATCATTTTACGTGTTGTTTCTGGGAGTCTACTAGTGTGCCGAATACGGTACTTAATTCTTATTCTACGTAAGAGTTCTGATACAGGACTGAGTAATGTTGCTACAGACGTTAAGTTAATAAGATTACGAGAATGAGAACAGAGATTCTTATATTCGGAGATGTTGCATCGATACGTATTACTAATTGCTACGGTTTCGTACTATACGCGAAGTTCTAAAAGCTAATATTGAGGGAACCGTTAATTCTATTCTTCTGCTTCTTTGCTGGCCTACTTTTATGGTGTTCTTCTTCACAAGCAAGATATCCAAAACACGAAACTTTCTTCTGACACTCAACGAAGTTAATTCATACGCTCGACATGGATTAGGAACACCAAACAGAAGTCATCGCTCTTCCCACGTTAATAACTGAATCCCGGAAAAATTATCATCGGCAGCCACCAGAAATCGAACCCAGGGTCTTCCAGTTACGCGCCGCACATGCTACAACTGTACCACATTTGGCAGTTAATCACATGTTAGTCTGGAGAATTCGAGGCCGCTGTGGTGCAGTGGTAGCATGTACGGCGCGTAACTGGGTTCGATTCCCGGTGGCGGCCGATGAGAATTTTTCCGGGACTCAGTTATTAAAGTGGAAAGAGCGATGACTTCATTTTTGGTGTACTCAACGAAGTGCTGCAGATCTTCCAACCTTCTTTAGAAATTACTACTCACTTATTTGGAGCACTTTTAGCAAATACGTACCTAAACAAATCATTAGGAAATTGAAATATCTAAGTAATAGAATTCATTTGCAACGAAATGCATCATTAAATTGATGCCCCTCGATAAAGAAACCGCATCCCACTTCACAATTGTGTTGCGCCCTTGCATACTGTTATAAATGTGTACAATGTTTGTATGGGGCATTTCGTACGAAACAGTAAAACTTCACCTGCTTCACAGTCATCGACTTATTTCTGAGCATTCTCGAAACGATCCACCGCCATGTTATTAAATGCACATTTTGTCCAACACACTGTTAGACTACACACAACTGTGCTAAAAATTAAAGTAAATTGCAACGCTTTTGCCGCAATAACTTCATTTTAATGCGTACTGCAGTATTTATATGAAAATGGCGAACTTCAAAATCAGTGGTATTCACCACTGTTAACAGTTAAGGCTGTCTTTGAATGAGTTAAGGTTGTCTGCAATGTAAATTCTTTTGTACACATTTTCTCGAAGACTTTGTAGTATTTAAAATTCTGAGTACAAATATAAATGACCTATAGCTAATATGTGCCACAGTTATTATTCCGAAAAAATTGTTAGAATTGTTTTTTAAAATTCAATTTATCTGATTCGAAAGTATTCCAATTTGGGCGCTAGATGGCGCGATAAGTTAGCTTTGCAGTGTGTGTTTCCGTCAGAAAGAAACGAAATCTCTCATTTCTGTCTGATTGTTTTGAATTATCTAGGCCAAATAGAAATAATTAAATGGGGCCAAAATAAGGACTGTAATCTTGTCTGCCATAAATCATCTTAAATCCTACTGCACGTTGATCGTTCATTTTTGAAGAGAAAATATGTACATTAGCAGAGAACCCCGGAATTTGAGCTATAGAAACTCCGCCTACCTACTAAGCTCCAGCCCCAAATAACGTCTTGGTTTAAACGTAACACAGTGCATTTTGTCTTTTCATTGTGGAGCCAACGACAGACCGCTTCTATGCTGAATATGGCGAGGTGTGCCGTGATTCACTGACGCCAACTTCTGGGACAGTCACTCAAGACGTGAAAGCCACGCCCAAGCAGGGATTTTTTGCGCCATCTATAGCAGAAGATGAACCTTAACACTCATTCAAAGACAGCCTTAAAACAGCGGTGTGTTTCTGGAAGTGACGGGTTGCTGCGAGCAACAGGTTGTAACCATGTGTTTCGCATAAGAGCAATATGGGATGGGGAACATGCAGCTAACATCCTGAGAGAGACTTTGGTACATATGAAAGGCTTGCTAAAAAGACAACTTCTGCCATTGAACTGGTTTTATCTAATTGGGTCAGCCTCCTCAAAAAAGAAAACGAGTATTTTCATGACGGTTCTAGGCTACAGAGAATATCCTTAGATCACTATTTTTCATGTATCCTTTATTTTTCTTTAAACAAAATCACAAATCCGTTTAAGGGAACATGAAGTATATGCATCGCCTACGCGGATCTCTTCCCTGCATCATAAAGCCCACTGTGAAAACACAGGTTTTTCCACACCGGTCATCGATTCCGGGTCCTCTCACTCCGGAGTAAGTCGCTCTCCCAACTCAGCTACGCCGACATGTGCTATCATTGCTATCTGCCTTTATCTCATGTGCGTTCTGTGGCGCAGGCACGTCACAACACTGACATGGAATTCGATAAATATCCTGAAAATTAATGTTCTCAACTGAATCTGTTAATCAGATAAAACAATTCTGTTCGTGAAATAAAAAATCATTTCCAAATTAAAGTCTTCAGAACCTTAGGTATTTTGAAACGAAGGAACAGTTACATTTTCTCTAACCGAAAGAGTTACAGGTTCCCATGAATGTACCGATTTTAGGCTTCCTAAATATTGTGACAACAGCTTCCATAAGTGGAAAACTGTATCTTCATGAGCTCCCTAATTATCTGGGCAAGTCCTTAGTAAGGGTGAGTGTTGTTTACAAAAGCAGGCAGGCAAAACGCGCAACTCAAGTCGATACTCTCAAAGTATTTTAAACACATTTAGAAATACATCCATAAAAAATTCGATTTGATTTACATACATTGTAAGACACTACCGCTGAATCTCCATTATCTACTTTATTGCCAGGGAAATCCAGGCGTAAAGAGTCAAATTAAATAAATATCTGTTTATCCTAGTAGGCGTTATATATAACTATTCAAAACTTTTTGGCTGGAAGTGCTTCTCCCCGATGTCATCATCAATTCTATGCGCAATATAGTACGGGAATTTTGCCTCAACGACGGTTCACCTCTACGCACTGAGTAACAATCCCACAATCCCGCACTTCCTTTCTGGAAACCGTTCAACTGCTACAGTACATGACGATGTGTTCTGCGTAGATGACAACAGAAATTTCCCTATGCAGCCTTTTTAAATAATAATATAACTGCGTCATTTCTAATTCTTGTTTTAATCCTATTGTCGTCATCACACACTTCATGTATGATTTTCTTAAAGCAGTTACAATTTGCACTTGCTTCTCCTGCACTGTAATTTGCGAAGCTGGTGGCGAATGTTCTGTGGCAATGAATTAAAATCCAATGTTGATTTATCTCATTGAAGCGTTTATTTTATTTCGGGATCAAACGACCGCACTATGAGCACCTCTAAGGGCTATGAGCAGTCTCCCGACCCAAATTAGTGTAACTGGTTCCAGAGAAGCGAGCGAACCAGCCCTTAAATCAAACACACCACCCATGCCTCATCTAGGTCTCAAACCCGGGCCCACCTCGGACGAGTGGTAGAATCCAGCGCTTCATACACTTGGTCACTGAGATGGCCTGTTTGTAACTTTATGTTGTCGTAAAGTCTATAAGCTGATTGCATTTAAAACTACAGGGCGAACATTCAAATGCATAATGGACTGTTCCATGGAAACACCCTTCCTTCTGCATAATGATTTTATGAGAATAAAAAATGAGGAATTAACGAATAAGACTGCTTGTAAATATGTAGTCTGTACAATTATTACTTATAGGCGTTGTTCACAAAAGCACGTTACTTTACGGCAGTTACACTTTATACTAGGGGTGTTCAAATGAAAAGGTACGAAACGACACTGTGGGTATAAATGAAGACTTTATTCAAAGTATACACCATAGGCCGTAGCACAACGATCCCATTGATTAACGAGCTGAAGGATTCCTTGTTCCCAGAATTCCTGTGGCCGTGACGAGACCCAGTCCTGCACAGCGTCCTTGAGTTCGTCGTCCGAGTGGAAGCGCTTCCATTTCAGATGTTTTTTCAGGGGACCAAACACATGGAAATCGCAGGGCGACATGTCCGGGCTGTAGGGCGGATGGTCAAGCTGCTCCCACTGGAACTTCGCCAGTTCCGCGTGTGTGACCCTGCAGACGTGTGGACGCGCGTTATCATGGAGCAGAACCACACCCTCCGTGAGCAGCCCCGGTCTTTTGTTCTTGATGGACCTGCGTAGGCTTCGGAGTGTCTCACAGTACACATCGGAGTTAATGGTTCGTCTGTGCTGGAGGAATTCAACAAGAAGTCAATTGGACGGCGCTCTTTATAAGAGCCTCTGCTCTCTCCTGCGCATGCGGGCGCCCGCGCATGCTCCGATACACGCCGGCGACTCCAATCGCATCCTTAGATGTGTCGCTACGTTCTCCCATAGCGGCATAGGCAAATATGTTAACGGTTACGTTCTTATGACGTTTCGTACCTTTTCATTTGAACACCCCTAGTATATTACAGGGTCTTTCTAAAAAGTCCACGAAGTTTTAATTCGACATAAATACCTAAAAGAAGTTATGGCTGTCGAAGCACGGTAACTATTCTGGAGGAGCCAAAGCACACACACCACACTTTAAATTTCCTTTAAAGAAACGTAGGATCTAAAAAACGTCTTTATTTACAATTTAAAAATATGGTAGATAAAAGCTCTGGCGAGCACTTTCGCGACCACTATGGCCGCATCATCAGGCCGCTGAGTGAAATCAGATTAGAACGGCACAAGGTTAAATACTGATAGATAGGCGCACAAGTAATACACATTATGTAAATGAATTTATGAATCATTGCCTTTCACTACAAATTATTGTTAAAAGTTCGTTTTAATCATTGGGATTCTTCTTCCCGAGAGTACTGTAAAAACAGATTCTTCCAGGTAGAGGGAATGTATACAGGCACGTCTTCATTACAGCATTTTGGTCCTAGTTTAATAATATATAAACTCTCAATAAAAAGCATAGAACGTTTATTATAAGCAATCGGCAGTAAGCATGCATTGTCCCAATCAGGTCTTAAGTCTTTTTCAATACCAGTTTTTGACAATGTGGAAGCAGTACATTCCTTACGGATGGCATATCTGTGTTCTACCCAGCGAGTGCTCAGGCTTCGATAGGTCAAGCCCCCATAGCAAAGATTTGCCGATTGTCCATTCCTGTACGATACAGATGTTATACACTCCAAATCGGGAAATACATAGTTGGAACTACGTCTCTGTCACGTCTAATTAATAAAAATAGGTTGTGGGTTTTAACCCCGAACCCAATAGAGTATTTTTACATGTCTTTTTTTTTTTTTTTAAATTGTAAATAAAGACGTTTCTTTAAAGGAAATTTAAAGTGTGGTGTGTGTGCTTTGGCTCCTCCAGAATACTTACCGTGCTTCGACAGCTTTACATTTTTTTACGTTCCACTCAGCAGGGAATTCAATTAATTCTTTCGACATAAATCCTGACTTCATTTGGTGACTTTGAGGTCAGAGGTCTTCAGAGATTGGCAGATTGATGAAATAGTATACGATGAAGAGCAATTGGATTAGAGATACCTGTCTAGTAACGTGTAGCGCCACCTTTCGCCCTGATGACGGCGGCGATTCGTCTCGGCATGGACTCGACAAGATACCGGAAGCGTTGGGAAGCCATACGGATCCACGACCCCTGAACAAGCTCCCACAGTTCACGAAGATTTCACGGAGGGAGTAAGAGATTCGAACATCTCTATCTCGATGGCATCCAAGATGTGCTCGATGGGATTGAGGTCAGGTGACCTAGCTGGCCAAAGAAGCGAGGTCACGTCGGTGGAGTGTTCATCCAACCATTCGGATACAATTCGGGAGCGACGGCACGGTGCATTGTCTTGTTGCAGGATGAGGTCCCCAGTGGGATGTTGAAGACGCACAAACGAGAGCAAATGGTCGTCCAGGATATCCCGGTAACGTTCACCTGTGAAGCACGATGTCACACATACCAGGGGTCCCATTTCAGTCCACGTAAACAGTCCCCATACGAGAATGCCACCCCCACCAGCTTAAAGAGTACCCTGCTGGCAAGAAGGATCCATCGCTTCATGTATTTTGCGCCGTACTCGTATCCTGCCATCCACATGTACCAACGTGAATCTCGACTCATCAGCCCAGGCAACATTTTTCGACTTGTCTAAGGTCCAGTGGCGATGTTGCCGCGCCCATGCTAATCTTTGCACCCTGTGATGTGCGGTCAGCAGCGGTACCCTCGTGGGACGATGGCTTCTGTACCCCATAGCGAGGAGATGGTTCTGGATGGTGTGGCTGCTTACACGTTTTTGTGCAACAGCGTTAAATTGCAGAGTGATTTCTTGCACTGTGACCCGTCTATCCGCTGTTACAATGCGAGCTAGCCGACGATGACCCCTCTCATCCACACGCTGTTGTCCACGGCAGTTGGCCCTTGCAGGGATGGTTTTACCGGATTTGATGTACTCACGGTGCACCCGTGACACAGTGGCTCGTGAAAATCCCCGTGCCTTCACGACTTCCGAGATGGAGTGACCCATTCGTCGGGCCCCGACAATTTGCCCACGATCAAATGCGCTTAGATCCTTCGTCTTACCCATACTGCGTCCGACTCTTACTGATTCCCGTCGCATTACTCCTTATTTTGTCGGATCGCTGCATACGTCATGTCGTTTGCATTTACAGGACCGCCCACAGCGCCACATTTGCATGACGCTAGCTGTCACTAATTTAATTGCTCTTCAGTGTATGTATCATAGACATCTAAGCCATATGCAGCCAACTTGGAAAATTTCCCTTTGCAACAACTGTAGCTTCTTAACTAGCACTTACAGAAGATGCTTAAGGCCGCCCCGGTGGCGCTGTGGTCTAAGGCGTTGGCCTCTGATCATTCGTCCGTAAGGGGTCCGGGTTCGAATCCCGGTCAGGCATGGATGTTGTGTTTGTCTTACGGCGCTGGCTCTCTCCCTTCCCTGGAACCAGTGATCCTAAATTAGGGACGGGCGACTGCTTATAGCCCATTGAGTTGCTCACGGTGGTCGTTAAACCTCCAATTAAAAAAAAAAAAAAAAAAAGATGCTTAAGTTCCTTTTCACATTGCTTGGATTGTGTATTAATTTTAAACTGCATCTTTAAGAAATTTCCATAAGAAATAATACATGGGTTCAACTTTGAAAATATGGTTGCCACGACCGGTCCTACCTAAACTGTAGGAGAAAGTCATGAGACAGCACTCTATTGTCAAAATTCGCATCCTATTCATCATGTTAGACAACCGTTGATACAGAGTCACAGAAAATCTATCAACCGTCTTTCTGAACAGTTCAACCTGACCGCATCATCAACTCAGAGAATGATTGGAGAAGACGTGAAACTGTTTGCACATAGGGTAATAACGAAGTAAATTTCTCCGTCATGTTTGGTCTACGCCGGGAATCGAACCCGAGTCCGCTTATTCCGGAACAAGTCGCTCTACCAACTGAGCTACGCAGACGTTCATTCTGATTGCTATCTGCCTTTATGTCATGTGCGTCCTGCTGGCAGGTACGTCACATCTCCCCCCGAAAGAGGGCCGGGGGCATGGCCCACGGGTCAGCCGTGACCATGAATCGTTGTAGGCAGCCATTCGCTGTAGAACGTGCACTTGAGAACTCCCAGTCAATCTGGTGTGTGGAATTCAACGTCACACACATTTATTTTTCGAAGCGCTGGAGAAGGGATTCCCTGATTTTTCCTATCTCGCGGTGTGGAAATAATATCTCACCATTCCAAAATTTGAACAGCCGGGTCATCCGGATAGTTCGGGCGCCATTATAACGAAGTAAATTTCTCCGTCATTTTTGGTCTACGCCGGGATTCGAACCCGAGTCCGCTTATTCCGGAACAAGTCGCTCTACCAACTGAGCTACGCGGACGTTCATTCTGATTGCTATCTGCCTTTATGTCGTGTGCGTCCTGCTGGCAGGTACGTCACAGGGTCCAAATACAATATGTCATTTCTAAGAATGGTAAAGCTATCAGAGTTGACTTGCTTTATGTTAACACCTTCAGGTGCAACTCTGAATGCTACAAACAATAGCCAGCCCCTAAATTAGAAACACAGGTTCCAGGAGGGGAACAGAACCACCGCTATCAGACAAGCACATCACTCGTACCTCCTCAGAGACTCGAACTCGGGGCCATGTCGGACGAATCGTCAGAAGCTAGCGCCTTAGACCGCTTGGCCACGGTGAAGGCTCAGAGTTGATTCTCGTGGCTTTAATATTATTTTGTGTAACATTTCAGTGATACACACCTAAGCGTATAGTTCAGGCGTACACCTTTATTTGAATGAGTACATGAAGAAGCAGCGAATACTGTGCAATGAAATAGAGACAGAATTACACTAAAAAAAGTACATGATGTGGTACTGTCGTAAAAAAGTAATGCTGTTGACTCGTTTCTTTGCGGCGACAATGTAATTATTGATGGTAAGCATTTTAACCCTTTTAATTATATCCTCGAATCTCCAAGAAATGGGTGTTTGCTACGGAGAAACGTTTTTCCAATAGCACAGATTCCGCCACTCACTGATATCGGTGTTTCGGAGCTTTAAGTAAGCATTAAATAATATGTGATAACTAAGAAGTAATAAATTCATAAATAAGAAGTAAGATGTTATAACTAAGAAGTAATACGTTCATAACTAAGACGTAATATGTAATTATTAAGTAATATGTTATAACTAAGAAGTAAGATGTTATAACTAAGAAGTAAGATGTTATAACTAAGAAGTAATACGTTCATAACTAAGACGTAATATGTAATTATTAAGTAATATGTTATAACTAAGAAGTAATAAAGTGATAACTAAGAAGTAATAAATTGATAACAAAGAAGTAATAAATTAATAATTAAGAAGTAATACGTAATTATTAAGTAATATGTTATAACTAAGAAGTAATAGATTCATAACTAAGAAGTAATATGTAATTATTAAGTAATATGTTATAACTAAGAAGTAATATTTATAACTAAGAAGTAATAATTCATAACTAAGAAGTAATAATTTAATAACTTAAGAAGTAATAAGTTAAAAACGTAAGAAGTAATATTTATAACTAAGAAGTAATAATTCATAACTAAGAAGTAATAATTCATAACTAAGAAGTAATAATTTAATAACTTAAGAAGTAATAAGTTAAAAACGTAAGATGTAATAAATTAATAACTAAGAAGTAATATGCAATTATTAAGTAATATTTTATAACTAAGAAGTAATATGTTATAACTAAGAAGTAGTGTTTTATAACTAAGAAGTAATAAATTCATAACTAAGAAGTAATAAAGTCATAACTAAGAAGTAGTGTTTTATAACTAAGAAGTAATAAATTCATAACTAAGAAGTAATAAAGTCATAACTAAGAAGTAGTATGTTATAACTAAGAATTAATAAATTCATAACTAAGAAGTAATATGTAATTATTAAGTAATATGTTATAACTAAGAAGTAATATTTATAACTAAGAAGTAATAATTCATAAGTAAGAAATAATAAATTATTAACTTAAGAACTAATAAATTAAAAACTTAAGAAGTAATATGCAATTGTTAAGTAATAAATTCATAACTAAGAAGTAATAAATTCATAACTAAGAAGTAATAAATTCGTAACTAAGAAGAAATAAATTCAGAACTAAGAAGTAGTGTGTTAGAACTAAGAAGTAATAAATTCATAACTAAGAAGTAGTGTTTTGTAACTAAGAAGTAATACATTCATAAGTAAGAAGTAGTGTGTTATAACTAAGAAGCAATAAATTCATAACTAAGAAGTGGTGTGTTATAACTAAGAAGTAATAAATTCGTAACTAAGAATTAATAAATTCATAACTAAGAATCAATAAATTCATAACTAAGAATTAATAAATTCATAACTAAGAAGTAATAAATTCATAACTAAAAAGTAATAAATTAATAACTAAGAAGTAATATGAAATTACCTGTTTTTCATTGATGTACCAATTAACTATGGCCGGAGGTTTTGACGGACCGAAAGAGCAAGTAATATTCACTTCATCTCCAATTTGGTATCGAGGAAGTAAGCCATAGATGCTTGGTCCTTCGCCTGGCAAGGCTGAAAAATATAATTTGCTTTCTTAAGAAGCATGAAAACTGCCGTAACTAAACATAACATGCAGTGATAAATATAAACTAACAAAGATAATCACAATATTTACTGTTTAAATGAATTCTCTTTTAAGGTAATACAATACTTTAAAGACTACAATAAAACAATAAGAGACTATGTAAAGAAAACATAACACACAGAGTTTAATCAAATGTGGAAGTCAGTTTGTCAGACGAATTTATAACTGTTTCCACAAAAAACAAGAAAGAGGACACCGAATTTTCGGGTGTAATAAGCACGTCTTTTGAATCCGTTCTGAAGCAAATGAAATTTATCAAAGCTATTCAAAGTCAATGGAGCCGGTTTGGAAAACAATAGTATCTGACGGAAGAAAGAAGTTATTCAATCGGATTTTTAATCCCTCAGATATTGCTGTAAACGGAATCGCGAGCTTACGTTCTATGGTTGCAGACTTGTGCGTTAAGAAAAACATGAATTTATATCAGAAACATTTCGCACCGGAAACCCTCTCCAACATAGAAAGAATTTTTCAAATCGGTCTCTTAGAAACAGAGATATCGACAAAAATAAGATGTGACTTTACGTCCCCTGGTAGGAAAACCATGCATTCTTTTAAGAAGAAAGTATTCTCAAAATGTTTTTCCATATGAGCACTATCAGTCCAAGAAACAAAAAATTAGTCGAATTTTCAGGAGCCCAGATTTTGCTACAAATACATCAGAAGCAGAAATTAACACTTATGCCCCCTGGTGGCCAAACCAATCTTTACCAAACATTAAAAATTTTGTGAAAAATATTTTCCATCAGGTCTTGTATGCGATACAGGAAGAATTTTACAAATCGGAGTTTTAGAAGCGGAAATAACGCAGAAAACGCAATTTACCATTGTGCCCCCTAGCGGAAAGGCAATGATTTACTTGAAAATTTTGAATTTATAAGAAAAACATTTCGCATCGGAAACACTGTCCAACAAAGAATCAATTTTTCACATCGGACTTCTAGAAGTAGAGATATTGACAAAAATAAGATATACATCTACGCCCCCTGGCGTAGAAACACTGCATTATTTCAAGAAGAAAATGTTTCTAAAAGGTTTATTGACATGAGTAGTATCGGTCAACAAACCACTTTTCTTTCAATCAAGATTTCAGAAGCCCATATTTTGCTGCAAATACATCAGAAGCGGAAATTAAGGCTTACGTCACCTGGTGGCCAAACCATTTTTTTTTAAATTAGAAATTATGTGCAAGGGATTTTCCATCAGGAGCTGTATCCGGTGCAGGAAGATTTTTTCAAATCGGAGATTTAGAAGCAGAGATATAGGGAGAGAAAGTAATTTACCTATACGCCCCCTAGCGGAAAGTCTATGAATTAATTGAAAATTTTGAAATTATATGAAACACATCTCAAACTGAAAACACTATCCATCGAAGAAGGAAGTTTTCAAACCGGACTCCTAGAAGTAGAGATATTGACAAAAATAAGATATACGTCTACGCCCCCTGGCGTAAAAACGATGCAATATTTTAAGAAGAAAATGTTTCTAAAAGGTTTGTCGACATGAGTACTATCGGTCTACAAACGACGAATTTTTCAATCAAGAATTTAGAAGCTCATATTTTGCTGCAAATACATCAGAAGTGGAAGTTAAGATTTACGCCCCCTGGTGTTCAAACCATTTTTTTACAAAAATTAGAAATTATGTGCAAACGATGTCCCACCAGGAGCTGTATCGGCTTCAGAAAGAATTTTTCAAATCGGAGATTTAGAAGCAGACATATAAGAGAAAACGTAACTTACCTCTACGCCCCCTAGCGGAAAGTCTATGAATTACTTGACATTTTTGAAATTATATGAAAAACATGTCACACTGGAAACACTATCCAACAAAGAAGGAATTTTTCAAATCGGACGCCTAGAAGTAGAGATATTGACACAAATACACTGCTGGACAATCGCTAAGGACGGATCATAAACGGCTATACAGCGCATAAAAAAGTAAGTGTGGTTGGATGCCAAGTGAAATAAAATAATGTCAGAATGCCAGGACATTACAAGAAAGACAATTTATTGTGCTCTAAAATCCAGAAGGCTTTGGAACGTGTTCAAGGGACAAACAGGCCAATTTGTGCAGAATACGTAAACGTGAAAAAAATGCAGTTACCGTCCGCAGGCGTTCCGGCGTAAGATGTCAATACGGGATATGGCCACCATGGAGGGCGATGCAAGATTCCACACGTCGTGTCATGCTTTGCACAACATTATCAAGCAGCTGTTGGGTTAATTTATCCCATTCCTCTGTCAGTGCACGGATGAGGGTGTCCTTGTTTATTGGAGGGCATTGGCGACCAGCAAGACTCCTCCCCAAAGCATCCCACACATTTTCAATGGGATTCAGATCTGGAGAACGTGCTGGCCATACGAGGCGTTGAATATCCTCGCTCTCAAGACACTCCTGGACAGCGACTGTTCGATGACATGTTGCGTGGTCGTCCATGAAAATGAATCTATCACCGACAGCACCACGGAACATGCGAACATGAGGTAGCAGAACATCATTAATGTATCGTTGGCCAGTCATAGTCCCAGTTGGAAGCACATAGAGGGACGTACGGCCATTGATCATGATGCCAGCCCATACCATGACACTACATGTCGGATATCGGTCCCTTTCCTGTATGTTTGCTGGACAATATGCAATACCACTATCACGCCAGATCAGTTGTCGTCGACAATCAGACGATAGACTGTATCTACTCTCATCTGAGAAGAGGACAGCAGACCAGTCGTTATCAGTCCAATTGCGATGTTGATGGCACCATTGCAAATGGGCGGTACGGTGACGTCTGGACAATGGGATGCACACAACAGGACGGCGGGCGTATAGTCCTCCTTCATGCAAACGTCTGGCGACAGTTCTTCGGGAGATCCGCTTGCCAGTAGCAGCCATAAACTGATTTGCTACCTCACTAGCTGTGCTGCGCCGGTGTCTTTTTGTTGATAGCACTATGTACCGATCTTCTGCAGGTGTCGTACTGCGAACACGACCTCCCCCGTGACGTTTGCTACACTCTCCATTTGTTTGAAATTATTTCCAAAGCCTTGAAACAACACTGTGGCTGACGTCGAACTCCCTGGCAACATCTGTTATTTTTCGCTCTTCTTCAATCTTTCCAATAATACGGCCACGCGTAAAATCATCTAGGTGATGTCGGGAAGACATACTGAAAATTGCAAGTTCGTCAATTGATTCTTTCCCTTTCAACTTTGCGTTTGAACAACGGTCAATACGCGTCAAATCCTTTATATCTCTTATCAGCGCTATGACGTCACGAACAAGTTCGACAATCCAAAATTTGCATACGCACAATACGTCTTACTGTATCCCGCACTTATGCTAATTTCCACATTTTCCTGCCTTCCATTTTATGGTTGCTATCGTTGCTATTGTCATCCGTCCTTAGCAATTGTCCGGCAGTGTATGATATACGTCTACGCCCCTGGCGGAGAAACTGTGGAATATTTAAGAAGAAAAGATTCCGAAAATGTTTATCGATGTAAGTGGCATCAGCCCACGAAAGAATTTTTTCAATAGATATTTTAGAAGCTCCGATTTTATGGCAAATACATTAGAAGCAAAAATTAACACTTACGCCCTCTGGTGGCTAAAGTATTCTTTACCAGAAATTTGAAATTGTATGCAATAGATTTTCCATCAGTAGGTGTAACTGCTGAAGAAAAAAATTTCAAATCGGAGTTTTACAAGAAGAGTTATCGGGAAAAATGTTATTTACTTTTACGCCCCCTAGCGGAAAATCTATGCATAATTTGAAAAAGTAACTATATCTAAAATACTCTTCGACATAAACGAAATCGAAAGATAAAATATATTTTTCAATCTGAAGTTTAGAAGCAAATATGTGGAATAAAACGTATTTTTGATTTCGATATCATCTGCATTTAGCGGCGAAATTGTACATCGTAAAAAAAAACGAAATAAAGGATCATTATTCGCATATTTCAAGCTTACCAATGCACAAATAATTTTTCAAATCGGACTAATAGTTCCAGTGATATCGCCGGTACAGACGGACGGACGGACAAACCGGTAACATAAGCACGATCTTTTTTTACAAAATACGTGCTAATAAAAAAACAACCTTCAGTTGCATTAATGAAATTTAATGACTCAAAAGAGGGCCATGTAACAAAACTTTCAAGACATGGTAATTGCAAAATCTCCGTGATTTAACCACGGCGAGCACTCTATCGGCTATATGCAAAAGTCCATCCCTGGTTTGAGGCCACTGTTTCCAAGGAACAGAGACAATCAGTGCTTTATAAGGCAAACGCAGCACCCATGCCTCATCCGGGAGTCAAACCTGGACCTACTTGGAATAACAGCCAGAGGTCAGCACTTAGACCACTTCAACACCCGGGTAGCTAGTTTACTTTCACAACTTTTCCTGGTTTCAAATAACATGTTCTGCATATCCCTTCGACATATGTTTTTTTTTTTTTTTTTTTTTGATTGGAGGTTTAACGACCACCGTGAGCAACTCAAATGGGCTATAAGCAGTCGCCCATCCCTAATTTAGGGTCACTGGTTCCAGGAAAGGGAGAGAGCCAGTGCCGTAAGACAAACACAACATCCATGCCTCACCGGGATTCGAACCAGGACCCCGTTCGGACGAATGATCAGAGGCCATCGCTTAGACCACTGCGCCTTTTTTTTTTTTGATTGGAGGTTTAACGACCACCGTGAGCAACTCGATGGGCTATAAGCAGTCGCCCGTCCCTAATTTAGGGTCACTGGCTCCAGGAAAGGGAGAGAGCCAGTGCCGTAAGACAAACACAACATCCATGCCTCACCGGGATTCGAACCCGGACCCCGTTCGGACGAATGATCAGAGGCCATCGCTTAGACCACTGCGCCACCGGGGCGGCCTTTCCACATATGTAAACTATGTATTATGTATTATTTATTAACTATGTATTATATATTCATTGTGAACGATTTCAGCACCAGCACACCACTTTTATTAGTGACAAACAAATAAATAGTAACAATTTTACTAACAAAAATTTTTAATCTTCATATGTATGATTACCTTTATCTCGTCGGCTAAATGAAGCCTGAATCACTGTTCAAAAGGGTCCATATGTCTGCTGCTACAACTGTGGAACCATTGTCGATATGTTGAGCACATGAGGATTCTTAACGGCCGCCATCAGGTGCTCGAAGAACTAGGAATATACACTCCTGGCCACCCAAAATGCAACACCAACAACACGAGATAGCAAAGCCAGATTTACTGGACACATAACAACAGATACAAAGATGAAACGATTGAGCTTACAGGCCCGTGCGACTTGCGGAACACGCAGACATCAATACTTCGTGTGGGCCCCATGGCTGGCAATAACGGCCGTTACACGCCACGGCATCGAACGAAAGAGGCTTTGGATGTGGGCTTGGGGTATGTCGGTCCAGGCTGCTTCCACAATTTACCACAGTTCATCAGGCGTAGCCGCGGGTGGTGCTTGCCGGGTCACTTGGTTGCCTATCAGCGATCAGATGTGTTCGATGGGCGACATATCGAGAGAACAGGCGAACCACGGCAGCGGTGACACCTCGTGGGCCCTGAACTATTGTTGCACGATGCGCGCCACGTCCGGGCGCGCATTGTCCTGTTGGAACGTGGCCGCTGGCAGGTCTTGCAGGTAAGGGAGGACTACAGGCTTAAAAACAAAGGAGATGTAGCGGTTCCTGTTGAGTGTACCGGCGATGCGTACCAGAGGAGTGCGGGTGTCATATCCAATTGCACCCCAAACCATAACGCCTGGCAACGGACTGGTATGGCGATGCATAAAGCAGGCGTCATACAGTCTCTCGCCGCGTTGCCGCCACACGCGGATCTGACCATCGCGGTGTTCCAAGCAGAAGCGGGATTTGTCGGAGAAGACAATGTCGTGCGATTCCACAGTCCAGGTGCGGCGTTCAACGGCCCACTGCCGCCGCACTCGCCGGTGGTTCAACGTCAATGGTAATCGGAGCAATGGGCTCCGTGCGACAAGTCCCCGCTCCTGCAGATGACGTCAAACGGTACGTGCTGGCACAGGTTGTTGCGAAACACACCCTAATTCCTGCGCTAACGTTTGTGGTGTGGCGGTGCGAGCCGTCAATGGCAGCCGCAAAACATGCCGGTCCTTTCGTTCGGTGGTATGCCGCGGATGCGGCAATCGCTCACGTCGGTCCGTCCGTCCCTCCTGCACCCACCGAATGCTTACTCGCCTCACTTTGGCTGGATGTCGTCCCACACGGACGCCGATGTCTTGGTACGATAAACCGCTGTCGCGGTAGGCCACTATTCGTCCTCTGTCGAACTCCGAAACGTGCTGGAATGACTGCCGTATTCTGCGACGAGGCATCAGGAAGCTTCCCACGCACAGGTCCGGCAGCACAACACACTTCCACTACTTACATCCCGCCTTCTGTGCACCCTTCTTATAGTACTTCTCGGTGAAGTGCCGGGTGCATATGATTTGCATATGCCCTGCAATGCTAATCGTTTGCATGTCCTCTCGCGGGTGACGCATTCTGCGAATTTGAAGCCAATCGGGTGCTTCCTTCTTGGTGTTGCATTTTGGATGGCCAGCAGCAGTGTATATTCCTTGAGCTTTGTGTCTGGTAAAGCATCAAAACAGACACCGAAATCCATTGTGAAAAATAATTGTTTTGCAGTTGGAGAGTCCTCTGGAATATTGATGGTGGCAGAACTCCCCTCAACACTGACGTAAGAGTCAGGAAAAACCGGAGCAAGAAACTTGGAAGGAACTCTCGCTCCGGAGGTCACTTTGGAATACGTGAGAGAAGTAGGGTTAGCAGGGGAGGGCTGAAACACAGTGCTGATTGCTGGTAGCGGCTTGGTAAACTGAGTTGAGCCAGTGGAAGGCAACGCAACCGTGCTATCGGTCACATCCATGGCTTCGTCATATGAACCAGGGACGTGCGTCAGGGTGACGTCACTCTCCTGTGCAGGGATACCAGCTTGAGCCTTTGCAGAGGAGTCGCGCACCACATCTTGTATGCGTATGACGACTCTGACGTGCATAAACGCTGATTGGTCTCCTGAGAGTGAGGAGGAGGAGTTTGAATGGGCAACACCGATGTAGTCGTGGACTTCACCCGAATCAGTGCCCACCATTGTTAGTAGCGAGGGCTAACTTAAGGATCGATCAGCTTGATCGAAAATAATAAAACGCTGAATGCAAACAAAATATGCTACTCATCGACTTGGGAGCCGAACTAAAAGAAAGTACAGACCTTCTTCTTGAAGGGGAACACAAAAAATAGGAACAACACGTACTATACACTTCCAAAACCGGGCACAAACACAGAGCTCGAAACGAACGTGACTATATCTTTAATACGCTTCTTCAACCTACGGTTGGAAAGCGTAAAAAAGGAAAATTTCCTATTACGCAAAAAGCATATTCTGAAAAGGTGGGTATTTAATTAAAAAATTAACTTTTATTTACTTCTAAAATCAGAGAATTTTGTGCATTCGATTGAAGAAATATATTTTCGTAGTTTTCAAGTAAACGTTTTTGAAAGATTATGTAACCCACTAAAATAATACTGCCTGTTTCAGGTGACGGTTACTTTAAGCCATCTATGTTAAGCAACGTGAGATATTAATGAATATTTATGCTTTTTATTAAATGATGTCTTGCTTCATCACAAGAAATTTCGATACTTCCCTTGCTGGTTCAGCAAAAAATAACCTGCATGCCGAACAACTAATATGAAGTCTGTGAATGCAGTAGTCTGTTATGCAAATGAAAACAGCTAAGTCATTTCCGTAAATTACACTAAGATCTATCTCTTCAAATATACTGCAAGAAAGTGTTGTATCTAATACTGTTTCACATTGTTCTGAATAAGAGAAAAAGAAAACGTTCACAGGAATACGCTAAACGGATGCGCGTATTTTTTCATACCCTTACATTTAGATCGGCAAGCTGGAACGCAACACCGATTTGACATTTATAAGTGTTTATTCAGCTACTAGAAATCTTTTTTCTTTAAATGTAAAAAGAAAATAGTAAGAACTTGCACGAGGTACACCGAGTAACAAATTCCCTAGAAGAACTGGAAACACCGCTTCCGTGACTTACAGCAGTTTAAGGATCGTGTGGGAACAGGGACGTCGCTAGACTTCGAAATCAGGATGGGCGAGTATTATTTTTCGTTGGTCAAGCTTATAAGCAACTTTTTTTTTCTTTTTTTGCGAAACACTGAAAGAACGAATTTTTAATGCTGTTTTTTTTTCTTAAGGTTTAACGACCACCGTTAGCAACTCAATGCACTGTAAACAGTCGCACGTCTCTAATTTAGGGCCACTGGTTGCAGGGAAGGGAGAGTGCCGGTGCCCTAAGACAAACACAACATCCATGCCTCACCGGGATTCGAATTCGGACCCTTCTCGGACGAATGGTCATAAGCCAGCGCTTAGACCACAGCGTCACCGAGGCAGCTGTCATGCTTTTCACTACCAGCTACAAAGGAATTCGTGCAATCCCTACCCCCAACCCCTGGACACACACGGATTTGACTAGTTACGACACTGGTGTAAGGTACAAGTGTTGGTAGACTGTCGCCGTCGACTTTTTGTTTGCTCTGAAAGAATTGTCTTAAATTGCTTTTCAAAATTTTGTTTACGGAAATAGCACTGTACTTGAACGATTTTTTTAAAAGAAAATGCCGTTTTTGTTTAGGTAAATCGAATTTTATTGTCGTGTCGCGCAGATACAATACCACCCCTCTCTTTAACTACCTTTCTTCAAGCCAGCGACTTTGCATTTGCACCTCCCTCCTACAAAGCATGTAACGTATCTGGAGATGTGACGTACCTGCTAGAAGGACGCACACGACATAAAGGCAGATAGGAATCAGAATAAAACGTCCGCGTAGCTCAATTGGTAGAGCAACTTATTCCGGAATGAGGGGATCCGGGTTCGAATCCTGGCGCGGATAAAAATGACGGAGAAATTTACTTCGTTATAATGGCGCCCGAACTATCCGGATGACCCGACAGTTCAAAATCTCGCAATGGTGTGATGTTATTTCCACACCGCGAGATAGGAAAAATAAGAGAGTCCCTTCTCCAGCACTTCAAAAAAAAAAAAAAAAAAAAAAAAAAAAATATGGGGGAGATGATGTAACGTACCAGGAGATGTGATGTACCTGCTAGAAGGACGCACACGACATAAAGGCAGATATAAATCAGAATAAAACGTCCGCGTAGCTCAATTGGTGGAGCAACTTATTCCGGAATGAGGGGATCCGGGTTCGAATCCTGGCGCGGATAAAAATGACGGAGAAATTTACTTCGTTATAATGGCGCCCGAACTATCCGGATGACCCGACCGTTCAAAATCTCGCAATGGTGTGATGTTATTTCCACACCGCGAGATAGGAAAAATAAGAGAATCCCTTCTCCAGCACTTCAAAAAAAAAAAAAAATATGGGGGAGATGATGTAACGTATCAGGAGATGTGATGTACCTGCTAGAAGGACGCACACGACATAAAGGCAGATAGGAATCAGAATAAAACGTCCGCGTAGCTCAATTGGTAGAGCAACTTATTCCGGAATGAGGGGATCCGGGTTCGAATCCTGGCGCGGATAAAAATGACGGAGAAATTTACTTCGTTATAATGGCGCCCGAACTATCCGGATGACCCGACCGTTCAAAATCTCGCAATGGTGTGATGTTATTTCCACACCGCGAGATAGGAAAAATAAGAGAATCCCTTCTCCAGCACTTCGAAAGAAAAAAAATATGGGGGAGATGATGTAACGTACCAGGAGATGTGATGTACCTGCTAGAAGGACGCACACGACATAAAGGCAGATAGGAATCAGAATAAAACGTCCGCGTAGCTCAATTGGTAGAGCAACTTATTCCGGAATGAGGGGATCCGGGTTCGAATCCTGGCGCGGATAAAAATGACGGAGAAATTTACTTCGTTATAATGGCGCCCGAACTATCCGGATGACCCGACCGTTCAAAATCTCGCAATGGTGTGATGTTATTTCCACACCGCGAGATAGGAAAAATAAGAGAATCCCTTCTCCAGCACTTCAAAAAAAAAAAAAAAAAAAAAAAAAATATGGGGGAGATGATGTAACGTATCTGGAGATGTGACGTACCTGCTAGAAGGACGCACACGACATAAAGGCAGATAGGAATCAGAATAAAACGTCCGCTTAGCTCAATTGGTAGAGCAACTTATTCCGGAATGAGGGGATCCGGGTTCGAATCCTGGCGCGGATAAAAATGACGGAGAAATTTACTTCGTTATAATGGCGCCCGAACTATCCGGATGACCCGACCGTTCAAAATCTCGCAATGGTGTGATGTTATTTCCACCCCGCGAGATAGGAAAAATAAGAGAATCCCTTCTCCAGCACTTCGAAAGAAAAAAAAAAAATTAAGGGGGAGATGATGTAACGTACCAGGAGATATGACGTACCTGCCAGAAGGACGCACACGACATAAAGGCAGATAGGAATCAGAATAAAACGTCCGCGTAGCTCAATTGGTAGAGCAACTTATTCCGGAATGAGGGATCCGGGTTCGAATCCTGGCGCGGATAAAAATGACGGAGAAATTTACTTCGTTATAATGGCGCCCGAACTATCCGGATGACCCGACCGTTCAAAATCTCGCAATGGTGTGATGTTATTTCCACACCGCGAGATAGGAAAAATAAGAGAATCCCTTCTCCAGCACTTCAAAAAAAAAAAAAAAAAAAAAAAAAAAAAAATATGGGGGAGATGATGTAACGTACCAGGAGATGTGATGTACCTGCTAGAAGGACGCACACGACATAAAGGCAGTTAGGAATCAGAATAAAACGTCCGCGTAGCTCAATTGGTAGAGCAACTTATTCCGGAATGAGGGGATCCGGGTTCGAATCCTGGCGCGGATAAAAATGACGGAGAAATTTACTTCGTTATAATGGCGCCCGAACTATCCGGATGACCCGACCGTTCAAAATCTCGCAATGGTGTGATGTTATTTCCACACCGCGAGATAGGAAAAATAAGAGAATCCCTTCTCCAGCACTTCGAAAGAAAAAAAAAATTAAGGGGGAGATGATGTAACGTACCAGGAGATATGACGTACCTGCCAGAAGGACGCACACGACATAAAGGCAGATAGGAATCAGAATAAAACGTCCGCGTAGCTCAATTGGTAGAGCAACTTATTCCGGAATGAGGGGATCCGGGTTCGAATCCTGGCGCGGATAAAAATGACGGAGAAATTTACTTCGTTATAATGGCGCCCGAACTATCCGGATGACCCGACCGTTCAAAATCTCGCAATGGTGTGATGTTATTTCCACACCGCGAGATAGGAAAAATAAGAGAATCCCTTCTCCAGCACTTCAAAAAAAAAAAAAAAAAAAAAAAAAATATGGGGGAGATGATGTAACGTACCAGGAGATGTGATGTACCTGCTAGAAGGACGCACACGACATAAAGGCAGTTAGTAATCAGAATAAAACGTCCGCGTAGCTCAATTGGTAGAGCAACTTATTCCGGAATGAGGGGATCCGGGTTCGAATCCTGGCGCGGATAAAAATGACGGAGGAATTTACTTCGTTATAATGGCGCCCGAACTATCCAGATGACCCGACCGTTCAAAATCTCGCAATAGTGTGATGTTATTTCCACACCGCGAGATAGGAAAAATAAGAGAATCCCTTCTCCAGCACTTCAAAAAAAATATATATATGGGGGAGATGATGTGATGTACCTGCTAGTAGGACGCACACGACATAAAGGCAGATAGGAATCAGAATAAAACGTCCGCGTAGCTCAATTGGTAGAGCAACTTATTCCGGAATGAGGGGATCCGGGTTCGAATCCTGGCGCGGATAAAATGACGGAGAAATTTACTTCGTTATAATGGCGCCCGAACTATCCAGATGACCCGACCGTTCAAAATCTAGCAATGGTGTGATGTTATTTCCACACCGCGAGATAGGAAAAATAAGAGAATCCCTTCTCCAGCACTTCAAAAAAAAAAAAAAAAAAAAAAAAAAATATGGGTGAGATGATGTAACGTACCAGGAGATATGACGTACCTGCTAGAAGGACGCACACGACATAAAGGCAGATAGGGACTGGTTAAATGGGTATCCTTTCCTATACCTCACCTGAAATTCTCTCACCCCTCTATGTGCAATATCGTACTTGTACGGTGGCGCCATCTACTGTACTCTAATCTCACTACAAACTGTTCTGTCAAAGTCGCTAGACTTGCTCTCATTCCTTCCGTTTCTGTGTCCTGCCCAAAAGGCGATCTCGCTGTAGGTGGCTGGGACCTAAACTCTACTACCTGTGGACGGAAGTCCTACAAGAAAATGACGCTGACCCCCCACAGAATAAAACGTCCGCTTAGCTCAATTGGTAGAGCAACTTATTCCGGAATGAGGGGATCCGGGTTCGAATCCTGGCGCGGATAAAAATGACGGAGAAGTTTACTTCGTTATAAGCAGTCGTCAGGCACTTTCACTGTCTCGAGACAGTCTTAAGGGACTTAGTGTAGCTTTAGAATCCACGTTCCGTGTAGGAATCCTCTATTATCTAAAAAAAAAAAAAACAGAGCAATTAGTAGTGACCCCCTAAATGAATTCTTATCCACCCTCCTCATTAGCTCCTTGATCTTACAAACACGAAACAAAAAGGCTCTGCGGATGCTATTTTGGTAAACTTTTTTTGGAGACGTTACCAACACACTTTCTAGGGGGAAATACGTGGGGATACATGAAATACAAAAGACTTATTACTTGGCAAAGTCCTGATTATATTTTAAAGTTAAATACAATCGTAGCCAAACGTTCTGCACCAGTAGACTAAAAGTCAAATTTTTGATGTTTGAAGTCAGCTTATACAGCGTAATTGTAAAGTCAGGAATACATATTATACATCATTTTAAAGAAAATTTTATGCTGAATTCAAATATTTTCCAGAATGTTATTACCAATAATAGAAGTGAAGTTACAAGAAAACGTACAGCGTCTAGTCATAAAAAGCAACAAATAGTGGAATTTGTGAAATCAATGAACGATGCATTTAACGTAAAATTACTGTAGAGTACATTATTGAAACTTGCAGGACGCTTGAAATGACTTACCAACAAGCAAAATACGCTGTAATATTTAATTGGATAACCACGGTTACTTAGTAACAAAATGCATCTTCTTGGCGTTTAACTAAAGAGCTTCTCTTGTTGTCCATTGGGGATAACACGGTGTCATACGGCCCTTACAGACTAAAAGTATTTAATTAAAGTTTTCAATTGAGTCTGTAAGGGCCGTATGGCACCGTGTTATCCCCAATGGACAACAAGAGAAGCTCTTTAGTTAAACGCCAAGAAGATGCATTTTGTTACTAAGTAACCGTGGTTATCCAATTAAATATTACAGCATATTTTGCTTGTTGGTAAGTCATTTCAAGTGTCCTGCGAGTTTCAATATCGTACGTACAGTAATTTTACGTTAAATACACTGTTGGCCACCCAAAATGCAACACCAAGAAGGAAGCACCCGATTGGCCTGAAATTCGTAGCATGCGTCGCCCGCGAGAGGACATGCAAACGATTAGCTTTGCAGGGCATATGCAAATCATGTGCACCCGGCACGCCACCGAGAAGCACTATAAGAAGGGTGCACAGAAGGCGGGGTGTAAGTAGTGGAAGTGTGTTGTGCTGCCGGACCTGTGCGTGGGAAGCTTCCTGATGCCTCGTCGCAGAATACGGCAGTCATTCTAGCACGTTTCGGCGTTCGACAGAGGACGAATAGTGGCTTATCGCGACAGCGGTTTATCGTACCGAGACATCGGCGCCCGTGTGTTACGACATCCAGCCACAGTGAGGCGAGTATGGATTCGGTGGGTGCAGGAGGGACAGACGGACCGACAGACCGACAAAGCTGGAGCATATACGCTTCTTCAACCTACGGTTGGAAAGCGTAAACAAGATTGGAGGAGTTTGTAGCTAAAAATAACCAGAAGTAAAATGCAGTATCTTTCCTATTTAGAACAAATGTAGCTTTGGACCGTGAAATAAAATATGCAAAGTTAAAAATGTAACAGAATGTGACATGAACGGGCAAACATATTAATTGAACAATCACCTTTGAAAACCACAAGCACAGCACAAAGCTTTGAAAAACGTTTTTAAGTTAGTACACTCATTGAAAGTGAGTGAAGTTCCCTTAAGTTAAATAAAAAAATCATTACTTTGAAAAAGTAAATTTATGAATTATAAGAACAGGACATTTCTGAAAAATAACTCGCAATATTGTAAAATTAAAAAGAGAACCCTTAATTTCACGTCGCGCAGGAAAGAGCCTCACCTTCAAGCATCATGCTGCACGTGACAACCTAGTGTAGTGGCTAAATTGTCCGCTTCGCAAACAAGCTGTCGGAGATTTAATGCTAGCCGGACCCACCGGGGGTTTTTCCTGAACGATTGAGGGAATTTTCCTGACGTCACGCAGAAGACGTTTCGTTGGGGGAAAAAAGAGGAGTTGTACCTTTGCGGAACTGTGGTTATCTGTTGTTGTTTTTTTTACGGAAACTACTAGGAAATTGGCGGACAAGATTCGGCAAGCTGTCAGTTACGTCACCTGATTGCTGGCTGCCATTGCCGGGAAACTTGCGGACCACATTAGGCTAGGCATCATTTATGGCACGTGCTTGCAGGAACGGTTAAGGGCCGCGTATGGCAGTCACTGACTGTGATGGATAAATGATGGCCCTGTTCTAGCAAATGGCAACTGATGGCCCGCTGCTGGCCTGAAATTCTGGCCCATGTGATTGCCGCCAGGACATTTTATTGACGTTTAGGCAGCGGCAACATACTGCTGGGCCACTGCTGGCACTACTGGCTCCCAGTGTGCTGGCTTGAGTGCTGGCCCAGCAAGACTTTTTGCTGGGTTGAGTCAGCTTTGATGAGGAAAGAAACCATTCGCGTGCCCGTAGATTTAAAATTCTTGCCATAATTCGATAAACTCTTCCATGAGAACCTCGATGTTCTTCCGTAATTTTTCTGTGCTAACAGAAAAGTGAGTTGAGTGAGTCTTCTGGCTTCTACTTCTAATTTAAACTTCTTCTTGAGTTCCTGTATTCTTATGTAAATGTCGTTATTTTTTCTCGTTAAGCGTTTTTCTGATTTAACGACACATATTTCTTTTCGATAAATTTGACGTTGGAAACCTCTGGCAACTGGTCAAAGTGCAACTACGTAGTAAGAATCAGGAGATAAGAGCCTGAATGTTCATTGTTCAGTGTGCTGTGTTGATTTGACTGTGCTAAGGCCACCTTCTACGTGCTATGTTGTTTAGGCTACGATAGAGCACGACTGATGCTCTGAGATACATGCAATATTTCAATCATGTTTGATGTACGATTTCATGTTATGAGAAAGGAGAGAGAGCTACGATTGATTATACTAACAAAGCTTTCAATGTTGTGATTCAAGTGCTACATGTTCTGATAACGACGTGCTGATTGAAAATAAGAAAAGATTGCATTTATAAATGACTTCCTTTCTCTAAACTCTTGACCGTATTGTTGCAGTAATATAATTACGAGTATATTAGTTAAGATTTTCATCTTCTACAACTGAAAAGAAATCCAAGGTGACACAGTGAAGCCAAATTACTACATCAAGTTAAATCTTAAATAAAATAAACTGTGTAGTGTTTTGCAGTAAAGCTGAAGTTAAAAGTAAACTAATAAGCTGTGACGTGCCTGCCCCGCAGGACGCACACGACATGAAGGCAGATAGCAGCGAGAACGAATGTCTGCGTAGCTCAGTTGGAAGAGCTACTTGTTCCGGAAAAACAGGATTCGGGTTCGATCCCCGGCGTGGACCAAAAATGACGGAGAAATTAATTTCGTTATGATGGCGCCCGAACTTGTCGGATGACCCGGCCGTTAAAGATCTTGACACGGTTCTACGTCAATTCGTCGCGTGCGTCAATTCGTCGACTGCGACGATTCGTCGCGCGTCAATTCGTCGCCTACGTCAATTCGTCGCGCGTCAATTCGTCGACTGCGTCAATTCGTCGCGCGTTAATTCGTCGCGCGTCAATTCGTCGACTGCGTCAATTCGTCGCGGACAAATTCGTCGACTACGTCAATTCGTCGACTACGTCAATTCGTCGCGTTTACAGATTTTGGTTACATACAAAACGAATTCAGGAAAACGTACGATTTCGAACGTCTTGCTCCATGATCAAATTTATAAAGTTTGGCCACGCAGACAGGACAGGAATATTACGTTTTTCTTTGGCACTAAAAATATTAGACGGTAAACGGTTTTTGGAAAGGGGCAGGGCCCGGTTGGTCAGAGCCCCCATATACAAAATTTTCGTAAAATCTACAGTTTTCAATTCAGAACCACCAAATCTGGTATACTATCTCGTGGTATTCTAACTTAGACTGCAGACGGTTTGGGGAAGCGGTTGCAGAGGGGGGGTTGAGCCCCCCTCCTACAGAATTGCCGTAAGATATAGTTTTCAATTTAGAACTACCAAATTTGGTATATTATCTCATGGTACTCTAACTTAGACGGTTTTTGGAACGGGTCAGGGGCCCGGTTGGTCAGAGCCCCCACACACAGTTTTCAATTCAGAACCACCAAATCTGGTATCCTATCTCATAGTACTCTAACTTAGACGGTTGTCGGTTTTTGGAACGGGTCAAGGCCCGGGGAGTCAGAGCTCCCCCCCCCTACATATAAAATTTTCGTAAAATCTAGTTTTCGTTTCAGAACCATCAAATTTGGTAACATGAAACTCTAACTTAGACGCTAGACGGTTTTTGGAAGGGGTTGGAGGCCGCGGTGCCGGAGCCCCCCCCCCCCTTCCCTCATAAAAAATTTCGTAAAATCGACAGTTTTCATCTTAGAACCACCAAATTTGGTATACTATCTTATGGTACTCTAACTTAGACGGCAGACCGTTTTTGGAACGGGTCAAGGCCGGGGGGTGAAGCCCCCACATACAAAATTTTCTTAAAAACTACAGTTTTCAATTCAGAACCACCTAATCTGGTATACTATCTCATGGTACTCTAACTTAGACGCTAGACGGTTTTTGCAAGGGGTTGGAGTCCGGGGTCAGACCCCCCACCCGAATAAACACTTTTTCGAAAAATCTACAGTTTTCAATTTAGAACCACCAAATTTGGTATACTATCTCATGGTACTCTATCTTAGACGCTAGAAGGTTTTTGAAGGGGTTGCAGCCCGGGGGGTCGGGCCCCCCCCCTCATAAAAATTTCGTAAAATCTACAGTTTTCATCTTAGAACCACCAAATTTGGTATACTATCTTATGGTACTCTAACTTAGACGGCAGACCGTTTTTGGAACGGGTCAAGGCCCGGGGGTCAGAGCCCCCCACATACAAAATTTTCTTAAAAACTACAGTTTTCAATTCAGAACCACCTAATCTGGTATACTATCTCATGGTACTCTAACTTAGACGCTAGACGGTTTTTGGAAGGGGTTGGAGCCCGGGGGTCAGACACCCCCCGAATATTTTTTTTGTAAAATCTACAGTTTTCAATTTAGAACCACCAACTTTGGTATACTATCTCATGGTACTCTAACTTAGACAGTAGACCGTTTTTGGAACGGATCAAGGCCCGGGGGGTCACAGCCCCCACATACAAAATTTTCTTAAAAACTGCAGTTTTCAATTCAGAACCACCAAATCTGGTATACTAACGCATGGTACTCTAACTTAGACGCTCGACGATTTTTTGAAGGGGTTGCAGCCCGGGGGGTAAGGGCCCCCCTCATATAAAAATTCGCAAAATCTACAGTTTTCAATTTAGAACCACCAAATTTGGTATACTATCTCATGGTACTCTAACTTAGACGCTAGACGGTTTTTGGAAGGGGTTGGAGCCCGGGGGTAAGAGCCCCCCCCCCCATAAAAATGCCGCGTAAAATCTACAGTTTTCAATTTAGAACCACCAAATTTGGTATACTATCTCATGGTACTTTAACTTAGACGGTCGACGGTTTTTGGGACGGGTCAAGGCCCTGGGGGTCGGAGCCCCCGCCCCCCCACACACAGACATACAACATTTTCTTAAAAACTACAGTTTTCAATTCAGAACCACCAAATTTGGTATCATGAAACTCTAACTTGAACGCTAGACGGTTTTTGGAAGGGGCTGGAACCCCGGGGTGAGAGCCCCTTCCCCTCCTCATAAAAATTTCGTAAAATTTATAGTTTTCAATTTAGGACAACCAGATTTTGCATACTACTTATGGTTATCTAACTTAGACGGTAGACGGTTTTTGGAAGGGGTCGGGGCCCGGGTCAAGGTAGCCCCATGCAAAATTTTCGTAAAAAGCTCCGTTTTTTACTCTTAAGAATACCCTATTTACGTTCTAATGCGCTCTTTGGCCCTTTGAGGGTTTTGCACCATAAACCTTCAACCAACCAACCAACTAACCAACCTACGGTCTAAGTTAGGGACTGTAGATAACAATAAAGTGCAAAAATATTCGTTTAATGGTGTATTAAAAACACAAATCTATATAGTTTAGCTTTCACTACCAACGAACGGCTTATCAGAAAGAAATATCATGTAATGTAAACAGAGAGTTCCAGATATTCAAAATTCAAAACGGTAAGAAAAAGATGATCAATGCCAATGTGAAGTCGTATGCATGCGACATCACATAGGTACATTGCATTTCTGTGTCGCGGGATTCACAGAAGCACACGCCAGATGTACGGCAGTTCTATAGATGTCTCCTAGAAGGTAAGTATTCCCATTCCTTTTTCTTTCTTTTTTGTTTCGCAAAATTAAATTAACTAAATCAAAAAATTTAAAATAAGTTTACTGGAAAATTGCAGGAATATCTTTTTCATTCATTAACTTTCACCCGCTGAACTTGGTGATTCCACAAATAGTAATATGTACCTGGCAAATAACTGGTATCCCTGCTAGTACAAATTATATTAATGATTTGTTTGCGTCCAGTTCAATCTAGTATGTCCATAAGAGCGTTTGGGGCCGTATGAAAAATACATTTCAACGTGTGCCGCTACGGTGGCGGAGTGATCTAGGCGCTGGCTTCTGACCACTTGTCGAGAAGGATCCTGGTTCAAATCCCGGTGAATCATGGACGTTGTGCTTGACTTCTGGCACTGGCTGTCCCCCTTCCCAAGAACCAGTGGCCCAAAATTGGGAATGTACGACTGCTTATAGCCCACTGAATTGATCACGGTGGTCGTTAACCCCCCCCCCCAAAGATTGCGACGTGTCCATTGCTATTTGTTGTGGACCGTACAAAAAGTATGTTTTTGATATCAAGGTGTCCACTTCCATGTAGGCTGGCCATAAAATGTTAGGGGACCGTACAAAATTGCACTTTTGTTTTCACCTTGTCAGCGCTTCGGTATAGGGTTGAAGTATACGTATATATAGTTGGGCCATTTCAGCACGTAGTTTGGTTTATATAGAAAATCAAGATAATGTTACATTTTTACTCAGCTACAACATATTAATCCCAAAGGCTATTTGTTGAAATCTTTAATCCGCCGTGCTCATATTCACAACGTTAACATAACATGTCAAGTTATTAATGTTGCAGTTTTACAGTGTCACAAAACTTTAGTTACAAGACCTTAGGCGTAAACTTTTTTAGGAATTTTTAGTCCGACGTATTCATAAGGTTTCGATAACATGCCAAGGTTATGGTACTGCGTTTTGACTGAGGCACAAAAATTAATAAACAGGCCTTAAGCTTTTTTATCAGTTTTCAATCAACCGTGCTCATATACATAAAATTTTCAGAGAAAGTAAAGTTTACTGTGTTGCGCATTTACTCGAGTACAAAACTATAAGCAACCATTAACTTTCACCCGCTGAACTTGGTGATTCCTCAATTCATCCATTAACAAGTCTTTTAAGTGATTGTATGCTACGGTCATATTGATAATGTTTGATGACAAGTCAGGTTAATGATGTTGCACTTATGAAAGACTTAAAAAGGTGTAGAGGCTAGTAATTATTATTTGAAGTCTAAGTAAAAGCTCATTTTTAACTTGACTCGTCATGAAATCCTTGTGAATATGGCATTTATTTTATTTTGTACATTTTACAAAGCGTATGCATTTTTTTTTTGGCATTTGTTTCATTTTGTGTTGTACTTGTTACATAGCGTTTTGCATTTTTGTAATGCTTGTGACTTGTGATTGCATTTTGAATTTTTACTTGTTTCACATTTTGGATTGCATTTTGAATTTTTATATGTTTCACATTTTGGATTACTTTTTGACATTTTATGTTTTTGACATGCTATTTTGAAAATTTTGACTTTTTTAATTTTGCGTTGTGTTTTACATTCTTGCATCTTCGGCGGAATTACATTCTTGAAAAATTCAAATACAAGTTAGTAAAAGGTATAATTCAATTAGTGAGAAATACCAGCACATTTTAGTAAAGGGTAGAATTATATGAAATTCCTCTTAAAATGTCCAGCATGTTAACATTGTCTCTGTGCACCAAAGAAGTTCGAATTCCTTTTTATCTTGCCAGCGTTTCTCTTCTGGGTGGATTTGTTGGAATCTGTACTATCACTCTTTCGATTTTAGCCATAGTTGTTCTCTGCTCTTTCGCAATTTCACTGATTATTTCGTACAGTCACAGTTTTTTCTCTCCCAGAATTGTATTCCAGCGTCTGTCTAATCTTTCAAGTTCGTTTTGTGTTCTGGGAAAGCCAAATAAATTGTTTTCACTAACTGACCAAATTGTTGGCGGGAACAGCGGAGGGCTTCTGCTTGGATTGTTTCTTTTGCTTCCACGAAATTTTCCAAGAACATAATTTTCCTCAAACCACTGAACTACAGAATCTGCATATTCTAGTAAAATTGATTTCACTTCTTCAAAAGCAGCTGGAATTTCATCAGATGAAAAAAATGCGAGTGCTTGCAAATGTCTGACTTTGAGAGCAAACTCACTGTTTTCCTTATATTCCAAGGCTATGCCAGAGGATGGATATTCCTCAGCACATTTTTTTCCGAGATGAAACCAACAACATTTGTGTGTGCTGCTTCCAAATTCCTTTTTAGCAGCATTATAACGGTAGCTATTTCAAAATCTATTATTATGCGTATATTGTGGTGCAAGCTGAATATCATAGTCTGATGCATAGTCTTGTAAATCCTACAAAAATACTTTATAATAGTATTATATTATTTATACTTGCTGGAAAGTAACCCATAAACTAGTGGGACAAGTCTGTGCATCTCTGGATTCGTTTCAACCATAGCATGAATGGAACATAATTGCCTAAAAAGGGTTGGACAAGTTTCAAATGTCCCATCCATAATCCAGAGGGGTGCTTCTTTAAGCTTTCGTAAATTATTCTCTGTTAAAAATAAAATAATTCTTTGATGTCCAAATGCGCTATCTCTGCCAAGAAATTTTGCACCATCTTCTCCTGTAAATTTATTGGGGCATCGATCCGTTCTGAAGTCGTAGGCTCCGCAGGCATGTATTGGCATGTCTTCTCTTTTTTACAACTTGCCTTAGTGCATCCATATTAGGCATGTAAGCTGCATTTACTGTAGCCATTGACGTTGTCACGGTTTGAATAATTTGTGCAGGGGCTTCGTCCGTATTTCTCACTCGTTCTTTTATTTGCGCTCTTGCAACAGCAACATCACTTTTCTCCGGTCTTGGAGCATGATTATGTGGTTTCTCATTGCGCATCCTGTGTTCATCTCCAATAAGAATAGTACTAGCAAAGCCAGTACAATTTCCATAATTTCTTTCAATACAGTGACAATACCGTAAATCACCTCGCACTCTGTTATGGCAAAATAAATACCCTTTCCATTTCAGCAAATCATTTTCTTTTTGTGAGTTAACTATTTATGTTGCATTCTTCATCTGCATAGTGCCTTCGGAAAACAATGCACTTTCTCTTTCCAAAATATTTAGAATGATATATTTCCACTATTATCACTTGACAACGCACAACAAAGGTTTCAACAAGCACGTTCTCTGTTCTCCAGTCAACTACGAACTAATGAGCAACCATTCAATAAAACACTCAGAATACAGACAATCACGTGAAGCTTGTTCCTCCAGTTAGGCTTTAAGCGAAGTTCAAGATTTTCGTACCTGCGGTCACAAGAAGTGGTTAATTTTAAGGATCGGCATCTTATCTTTTGTTTTTCCAAAACGCAGAGGTACATGTATTTTACAGCTGGGACGCTCCAGGCGGGGGATCAACAGATGCGAAGAACCCGGGAGCCAGGTTCCGGAGGCGGCAGCAGGCGCGGACTGGGCAGCTGTACTCTGGGCCGGTAGGCGTCATGCTAATTCTCAAAAATAAATTCAAATTTTTTGTGTTGCACCATGCGTATGAAAGAAAATTGTTATACTGAAAAGACAATTTGTTTACCCCGTAACATATTAAACGAAACCTACGTCCCTACGTGCCAAATGATCTGTAAGCCAAACACAGTTTTTCATGCAACACCTTCCCCAGACTTTCTAAGTTCAGATCTGTCTCGTTCGACTTATTTCCTGTACCGCCCCTCTCTTTCGCTAATTGCAGTTAATTGCCGTGAAATTTGTGTTTTACGTTGGGGTGTATTGCCGCCTGTCTTGAAGACTATAGTGAAAGCGGTGAACCCCAGGGGAAAAGTATTCCATCAAAAGCAACAGAAATCCAATGCGAGAGCAAAACTTTGTTCGTTGGCATTACATCCAAGCAATTTAGGCGAAGTAGGAAGTGTGTTTTTCTACTACGACACCAGAAGATTGTTGCGAATGCTGAGGCAATTACGATACAGATGTGTCCTCAAGACTTCTCTTTCAAGACGTCCAAAGGCCGGCACTAGGGGATGGGGAGGGATACAGTGCGGATGCTCTTTTTTCTTGCAGTTAGAAATTCTTAAGCTCATTCTTCCTTAAAACTTTGCCTGGTTACCAGTAAGTACTGTCTCATGCCTCAACCATTGCACAGATTTGTTGTTTTTGTTTTCATTCTTTGAGTTAACAGCGGGAAAATATCTGAACTGCGTTGTTTCAGTTGGAAATATTTTTTTACTTCAGCAACAGGGCTTTACGTATAATTGCAAAATACTTCGATAGAATAAACATACCTTACATAAAGAGTTTGCATGAGAAAATAGATTAATAACAAGGAAAATATTCTAAAACCAAGAAAAGAAATTGCGGAACCGAAAGAGCTAGGTAGAGGAAACAAAAGGCTCTAAGAAAACGTTCATATTTAAAGAAACCTGTAGTCGCTTAATGAGTAAGTGGTATAACTCAATACAAAATCATGTGCTGTATTTGAAAAAAAAATTAGAAGCAAGTAGGCATCGTGACTGTCCACAGTTTCCCCTTTTCATCCTGTCGACATTACAACCACCACAGAAAAGAAAAGAACAAAAACATAAAAAAAACACCCATACAAAGTAAAATGCCCAAAACATAAAAAGAAGTAACCACACAAAATGAAATGCCCAAAACATTAAAAAAACTGCAACCACACGAAACAAAATACCCAAAACATGGTAAGAAATTCTCTTTAAAGCACAATCAAGGTATACGATAGCAGAAATATATGTTTTTAAAACTTAATACAAGTGTCAAAACTGAAATAAAAAGAAAGAAAAAAGAAATATTCCAAATTTCATTGTTACTTTAGATATTTTGACCTGTTGACATTTCGTAAACTGTACTTGCACTCGGTCAAAAAATATTACTTACAAGGACTCTTTAGTAACTTTTAATCGCTGTGGTCGTATTTATAAGGTTTGCATAACAAATCAAGTTAATAATGTTGCGCTTTCACTTACCGTCTCCCGCTAAGTTAGAGTTTGATGACACAAAATTTGGTGGTTCTGAATTGAAAAATAAAGATTTTAAAAAAATTTTGTATGTGGGGGGTCTTACCCCGGGCCTTGATCCGTTCCAAAAACCTTCTACCGTCTAAGTTAGAGTACCATGAGATAGTATACCAAATTTGGTGGTTCTAAATTGAAAACTGTAGATTTTTCGAAAAAGTGTTTATTCGGGGGGTCTGACCCCCGGGCTCCAACACCTTCCAAAAACCGTCTAGCATCTAAGTTAGAGTACCATGAGATAGTATACCAGATTAGGTGGTTCTGAATTGAAAACTGTAGTTTTTAAGAAAATTTTGTATATGGGGGCTCTGACCCGCCGGGCCTTCATCCGTCCCAAAAACGGTCTACTGTCTAAGTTAGATTACCATGAGATAGTATACCAAATTTGGTGGTTCTAAATTGAAAACTGTAGATTTCACAAAAAAAAAAAAATTCGGAGGGGGGTCTGACCCCCGGGCTCCAACCCCTTCCAAAAACCGTCTAGCGTCTAAGTTAGAGTACCATGAGATAGTATACGAGATTAGGTGGTTCTGAATTGAAAACTGTAGTTTTTAAGAAAATTTTGTATGTGGGGGCTCTGACCCCCGGGCCTTGACCCGTTCCAAAAACGGTCTGCCGTCTAAGTTTGAGTACCATAAGATAGTATACCAAATTTGGTGGTTCTAAGACGAAAACTGTAGATTTTACGAAATTTTTTATGAGGGGGGCCCGACCCCGCGGGCTCCAACCCCTTCCAAAAACCGTCTAGCGTCTAAGTTAGAGTACCATGAGATAGTATACCAGATTTGGTGGTTCTAAATTGAAAACTGTAGATTTTACGAAAAAGTTTTTATTCGGGGGGGGTCTGACCCCCGGGCTCCAACCCCTTCCAAAAACCGTCTAGCGTCTAAGTTAGATTACCATGAGATAGTATACGAGATTAGGTGGTTCTGAATTGAAAACTGTAGTTTTTAAGAAAAATTTGTATGTGGGGGCTCTGACCCCCGGGCCTTGACCCGTTCCAAAAACGGTCTGCCGTCTAAGTTAGAGTACCATAAGATAGTATACCAAATTTGGTGGTTCTAATATGAAAACTGTAGATTTTACGAAATTTTATGAGGGGCGGCCGACCCCAGGGCTGCAACCCCTTCCAAAAACCTTCTAGCGTCTAAGATAGAGTACCATGAGATAGTATACGAAATTTGGTGGTTCTAAGATGAAAACTGTAGATTTTACGAAATTTTTTATGAGGGGGGGGCTCCGAACCAGCAGGCACCAACCCCTACCAAAAACCGTCTAGCGTCTAAGTTAGAGTTTCATGATAGCAAATTTGATGGTTCTGAAATGAAAACGAGATTTTACGAAAATTTTGTATGTAGGGGGAGCTCTGACTCCCCGGGCTCCAACCCCTTCCAAAAACCGTCTAGCGACTAAGTTAGAGTACCATGAGATAGTATACGAGATTAGGTGGTTCTGAATTGAAAACTGTAGTTTTTAAGAAAAATTTGTATGTGGGGGCTGTGACCCCCCGGGGCTTGACCCGTTCCAAAAACGGTCTGCCGTCTAAGTTAGAGTACCATAAGATAGTATACCAAATTTGGTGGTTCTAATATGAAAACTGTAGATTTTACGAAATTTTATGAGGGGCGGCCGACCCCAGGGCTGCAACCCCTTCCAAAAACCTTCTAGCGTCTAAGATAGAGTACCATGAGATAGTATACCAAATTTGGTGGTTCTAAATTGAAAACTGTAGTATTTACGAAAAAGTTTTTATTCGGGGGGGTCTGACCCCCCGGGCTCCAACCCCTTCCAAAAACCGTCTAGCGTCTAAGTTAGAGTACCATGAGATAGTATACCAGATTAGGTGGTTCTGAATTGAAAACTGTAGTTTTTAAGTAAATTTGTATGTGGGGGCTCTGATCTCCCCGGGCCTTGACCCGTTCCAAAAACGGTCTGCCGACTAAGTTAGAGTACCATAAGATAGTATACCAAATTTGGTGGTTCTAAGATAAAAACTCTCTCTTACCTGGCGCTCTTCCATCCATGGCAGCACTACGGCAGCACGGTTGGATAAATTTTATGTTTCGACTGCTCTTCTCCCGTCGATCGCAGCTGCTTCCCATCATCCTTCCGCCGCTTCAGACCACAGTATTGTCAGTCTGTCGGTGTGTGTTTCGCCTTCACCTTCAAGGACTCAACGAGTATGGACTTTTCCGGACTCGCTCCTGGATGATCAACAATTTTGTGTTGCTGTGCGTGAGTTCCTCCGAAGTCGTCAGCCCCTTCTTGATACTACGTCCGACGCGATGCAACTGTGGCTCAGTGTCAAACATGACTTGGTCCTTTTTGTACGGCGCTACTCCCATGCCTCTCGGAATGAAAGCGATATGAAAATTGCGAATCTACGTGCTCTATTGTCGATGCTCTCTCTTGATGATCCGCAATACCCCGGCTATCTGGCAGATCTCCACGCTTTGCTTCTTCCTCGCGCATCCGATGCAGCCTGCAGGATGCATTTCTTGCATCTCTCCCCTACAGCTGATTCTCACGATTACTTAACCGCCTTGGAATCTCAACATCGTTCTGCTACATCTTTGCGTCATCTTCGCCTCCAGGATGGTTCCATCACTTCGAACCCATCGAAGCTATGCACTTTCACCAGACAGTATTTCATCACCAAGTACAGTGCGGTAACGCAGTCTTCATCCTCATTAGCTTCTCCTCTTCTCTCCTCTCTTCCTCAGGTCCCCTCTACTTTATCTACTTCTTTACTCTCTCCTTTCTCTCTTCGCGAACTCCGCGAGGCGTTCGCTACTCTCAATCCTCATGCCGCTCCTGGACCTGACGGCCTTCCTCTGTCCTTTTATCGTGCTTTTCTACCGTGCCTTCTGCCTTTTCTGTCTGCGTGTTTCTCGTCTGCTTTTTCCTCTCCTGCGTTACCGCCCGACTTTACTTTGGCACACACCATCCTCCTTCCTAAGAAGGGTGACCTCTTGGATCTTGGAAACTGGCGCCCTATCTCCATCCTAAACACTGACTATAAGTTCTATACAAAACTCTTATCCCGTCGCCTTAATTCTGTTCTCTCTTTCGTTATTTCTCCTGACCAGACATACACTGTGCCTGGTCGGACTATTTCCACTAACGTTTCTCTTCTCCTTCATCTTCACTTCCTCGCTCGTTCTTTTTCTGAACCTCTTGCCTTTCTCAATCTGGATCAAAAGTCCGCTTTTGATAACGTTTCTCATTTTTATCTCTCTGCTGTCCTTTCACAATTTGGCTTTCCTCCTACCTTTTCTTCCGCACTCTTGGCCCTTTATCAGGGCGCCAGTTTCCATGTTCGAGCGGCCACATTTCTAACCGCTCCAATTCCGTTTAAGCGAGGCATCCGGCAAGGATGTCCGCTCTCCGGCCAGCTATTCGCTCTCGCTTTTGAGCCTTTCCGGTTAGCAGCCCGAAGATCACTCCTGGATGTCCTACCGCCGACAGTGGCTAGTACTCGTCATCATCGAATAATTTTCACCGCTTATGCTGATGATGTGACCTTTTGCGTCCGGGATGAATCTCAATTTGATCGCCTGTATTCTGTATATCAACAGTATGTTGCATTATCTGGAGCAGCGCTGAATGCCACTAAAAGTACTGGCTTATGGTGCGGGGCATGGGCTGCCCGCACCGATGCTCCTTGGGGTGCGCAGTGGACAGCCACTACACAGAAGATCCTCGGTGCGTATGTCGGATTGCCCTTGGCTTCTGCATCTGCCACCTGGACTGCTCTTCTTCCCCGGATACAACGGACTGCTGCCTACTGGAGTAAGGCCCGCCCTTTCACATCGTTCCGTCAACGAGCAGCCGTTGTTCGTCGACAACTTATCTCTCTATGCGAATACTCTTGGATGTCGACGGTTGTGCCCGTGTCACAAATGATGACCATCACTCGCCTCTCAACTTCCGTCATCTGGTCTTCACATCACTGGGTTAAACCTGCCACGCTTCATCTGCCAGCCTCTTTGGGTGGCATCCAGCTTCCCGATCCAGCTTTCCTTTATAAAACACATCGCATTATTCATTTCATTCGCCTTGCCACTTCAACTGTTCCGTCCCTTACCACTACCTTGAATGTTCTAGCTTCTTTCCGTGACCCATCTTTCACCTTCCTACTGTTTCTGAAGATGGATGCATACTCTCTTCTCCCGTCCCACCTCCCTCCTGTCCTGCGAGAGGGCCTTTCTCTCTTTCGTTCGCTTCCTCTTCTCCGTTCATTTCCTTCTTCAACTCTTGATCTCCTAGATGAACCTCTCTTCTTCTCTTCTCTTATTCACCCTCCTAACCTCCCTTACTTTTACTTTCCTCATTGGATCCGCTCTGGTGTGATAACTGTCCGTTCTCTCGTAACTTCTGATCTAACCTGGAGACCTCTTTCTTCCCTGTTTCTATCTCCAACCATTACTCTTGCTAACGAATATCTTCTTCTTCGCACAGCGCTTTGGAGCCTCTTTCCACTCCTCGCTTCACCTGATGGTCTCTTCTCGGTCCCCTCTGCTCCTCTTTCCCTACCGTTCTTTCTCCTCATTCGTAGCTCCCCGGTTCTAGTTACTTCTCTCTCCTCCTCTTCTCTTTATTGGCTTCTTCTTTCCCCTCCCGCACTTCCACTTTCTGTTCATTCTGCTCCTCCTTCTCTTCTCCCCGCCATCTGGACAGCATCTACCTCTGCCCTTTCCTCCCCTCTTGAACTCAATGTCCATTGGCAATTTCTTCACCTTCGTCTCCCCGCCCCATCAGTACTGTTTCGCATGACCCTTCTCACCTCTCCGCAGTGCTCCTTTTGCCCTGAAGTCAGCGACGTCCAACATCAATACCTATTCTGCCCCGTTCTCCTGCCAGTCCTAAACACAGCATTTCGTTTTGCTGATCGAATTTGTGCTCGATCGTTACCATTTCTTGCATATGCTTGGCTACTCCAAACTAAGCATCCACCTACTCACTTGCCTCCTGTGTGCCGTTATATTTTTCTTCTTGTGAAGTTCACTGTCTATGCTTTCCATCTTCAACAACGCTTCCCCGCTCTTATTCCACCTCCTCAGGAGGCAAGTGCTATCATTCGGAGACGCTTCCTAGCACGGTTAACCACTCGCCTCCAAATGGAGCACTCTCGTGCTGCCTCAACAAACACCGATAGCGTTTTTCAATCCACTTGGGCCCAATCGGCTGGGTGGTTCCATATCCACAATTTGCAGTTACATCTCAACCTATAAGTGGGATTTTTGTTGTCGCCCACGTTCACTGTAACAAATCATGTTTTTACGTATTAATTTTGGTGCTTCGCTATTTGTGATTTTTCTGTTTTAATGTGCCATTGAAGATAGCTCACCATGTTTCCCATGTTCTCTTCGATAATGTTGGGTTTTATGTTGTTGTATATAATTCTTCCTTCTGCACAGTTTACTGCCCACGCAATGTCCCCTTCATTATGTTGAATATTTTTTTTAAAATCTTAGTCACTGTGTGTATAATATAATGTAACAAGATGCCCTTCTGAGTACATTTAGCGTTATTTCCCCTTGTCACTGAATACTTCTGTACATATGTTGTAAATTTTGAATGTAGCATCACTGATGCATTTCTGTGAATTAGTACCTAATGTTTAATCTTTAGTATGGTAGTAATGCTTAATTGGAATTTGTGCATAGTATAGAATCATGTCTTGCCCTGTCTACAATACTGTAGGTAAACATTTTCGTTTGTATCGCTCGTGCTTTATTGTCTGCCTCTCCTTCGCCCTACGTGGCGAAATAATTTTTTTTTTTATGATTTTAACAATATTTTGTTTTACGTTTCACTGGAACTTTCCAGCTGATGTATATACCGCTGTATTTATTGGCAGAATTCCATTGTCATGTACATAGAAATGTTATTTTACTGAAGAATAAAGGCAATTTTGAAATGTAGATTTTACGAAATTTTTATGAGGGGGGGCCGACCCCGCGGGCTCCAACCCCTTCCAAAAACCGTCTAGCGTCAAAGTTAGAGTACCATGAGATAGTATACGAAATTTGGTGGTTCTAAGATGAAAACTGTACATTTTACGAAATTTTTTATGAGGGGGGCTCCGAACCCGCGGGCACCAACCCCTACCAAAAACCGTCTAGCGTCTAAGTTAGAGTTTCATGATAGCAAATTTGATGATTCTGAAATGAAAACGAGATTTTACGAAAATTTTGTATGTAGGGGGTGGGCTCTGACTCCCGGGCCTTGACCCGTTCCATAAACTGACAACCGTGTAAGTTAGAGTACTATGAGATAGGATACCTGATTTGGTGGTTCTGAATTGAAAACTCTAGATCTTACGAATATTTTGTGTATGGGGGCTCTGACCAACCGGGCCCCTGACCCGTTCCAAAAACCGTCTACCGTCTAAGTTAGAGTACCATGAGATAATATACCAAATTTGGTAGTTCTAAATTGAAAACTATATTTCACGGCATTTCTGTAGGGGGGCCTAACCCCCCCTCTCCAACCGCTTCCCAAAACCGTCTACAGTCTAAGTTAGGATACTACGAGATAGTATACCAGATTTGGTGGTTCTGAATTGAAAACTGTAGATTTTACGAAAATTTTGTATATGGGGGGCTCTGTCCAACCGGGCCCTGCCCCTTTCCAAAAACCGTTTACCGTCTAATATTTTTAGTGCCAAAGAAAAACGTAATATTCCTGTCCTGTCTGCGTGGCCAAACTTTATAAATTTGATCAGAGAGCAAGACGTTCGAAATCGTACGTTTTCCTGCATTCGTTTTGTATGTAACCAAAATCTGTAAACGCGACGAATTGACGTAGTCGACGAATTGAGGTAGTCGACGAATTTGTCCGCGACGAATTGACGCGCGACGAATCGTCGTGGTCGACGAATTGACGCGCGACGAATTGACGCATGCGACGAATTGACGCGCAACGAATTGTCGTAGTCGACGAATTGACGCGCGACGAATTGACGCAGGCGACGAATTGACGTAGTCGACGAATTGACGCACGCGACGAATTGACGTGACACCTCTTGACACCGTGAGACGAGAAAAATAAGAGAATCCCTTCTTCAGCGCTTCGAAAAATAAATGTGTGTGATGTTGCATTCCACAGACCAGATTGACTGGGAGTTCTCAAGTGCACGTTCTACCGCGGATGGCTGCCTGCAACGATTCATGGTCACGGCTGACCCGTGGGCCATTCCCCAGGCCCTATTTCGCGGGGGGGGGGGTTGACGTGCCTGCCCCGCATCCAGTTAAACCTTAAATAAAATAAGCAGCTTATAATCACTTGAAGGAACAGTCATGGGAGAATGCATTGTATCTGCGTCTGTGGATTATTTTGAAGAACGGAATATAGATGTGATTAAAATATTCTGTATTATTACAGATGGTGCCCCATTTATGAATCGGAAAACACAAATGATTTGTAAATCTTCTCTAGTAACGTATTGATCGTCTAGTATAGAACTTCCACTGCATAATTTACTAAGAGATACAAATTTTGAAGATGACAATCCGATTTTTGGCGTAAATGTGACAAGGATGGTAAGTCAGATAATATCCGAAAACTTGAAAATTTTTTTCATCGTCCTGGAGCGGGACTCGAACCCGCGTCTCCCAGAAAACGCCTAGGTATGCTAACCACTTCACCACCCAGAACGACCAAGTTTCAAGTTTCCGATGAATTTGAATTTAACCATCACAGGATTCGCTAGTCGAATCATGTTTATCTGCTTCTCCGGGCAATCACGGGATAGGATTCTTAACCTCCAGATTCGCTAAACATGAATGCCGGTTGCTTCGAGTAGCGAATCCTGTGATGGTTAAATTCAAATTGATCGGAAACTTGAAGCTTGGTCGTTCTGGGTGGTGTAGTGGTTAGCATACCTAGGCGTTTTCTGGGAGATGCGGGTTCGAGTCCCGCTCCAGGACGATGAAAAAATTTTTCAAGTTTTCGGATATTATCTGACTTACCATCCTTGTCACATTTACGCCAAAAATCGGATTGTCATCTTCAAAATTTGTATTATATAGCGTAATCCCGTATTTCTTTCATGTTTACTAAGAGATTTTATGGGCGAACTTTTTGCACGCCAGTGTATTAGTCTGTGTTTTATATCCGAAAACTGCTATTTGTACAGCTTCATGTCATTTAATCGCGATTCATGTTTGATTTGAAAATGTCTTTTTAACACTTGAGATTCGGCAAACAGAACTCTCTCAAAATAACTCACAGACAGCTCAGGCTTTTTGCTGTAGAACACCATGTTAATCATTCCACAAAGCTTGAAGAAAATTAGCAGATACTTGTATTTTAGCATTATTTCACTGCATCAACTATAAATATAAACTAAACTCGCTTTTCTTGTTGAGGACGTGACGTGAGAGAGTCAGTTCTCAAGTCTTTTTCAGTCCCCTTTTACACCGTGTCTTGAATTTAAATTCAGTTGGAAATCAGACTCGTCGACATGACAAGTGGAAGAGCATAGGAAAATAAGAGAGAGAGAAAGAGATACTGGGTGTGTGGCGTCTTGAGGAGAATGTTGTGCGCTGAAGCAAAAAGCAAAATGTAAAAAGAACAAAATACACTGCTGTTAATAGAAATTGCAACATCAAGAAAGAAACAAGCAATCACAATGAAATTTATGGGAGTGATTAGCTATGGTACAAGCTACAAACGACCACAGTTCATGATGAGGAAGGCCAAAAAATGAGTAATAAGTAAATCCACCATTAGCGGTCATAACCGACCTCACATACCGTAGGATTGGATGAAACAGTTTGGATGGTCGTCTGCGGTATTGCATTCCATTCTGCTTCCGCACGCATCCACAATTCGTTGGTTCTGAGAGTCAGCAAGTCCTTGCGAGCCAGTCATTGCACGATGACGCACAAGATGTTCTCTATAGACGACAAATCTGGCAAGCGAGCAGGCCAGGGAAGACGAGCGACTTGATGTGCACAGAGTACGTCTTGGACAGTACAAGCAATATGGTGTTGGGCTTTGTCTTGTTGGAAGACTGCTCCCGAGATCTTCTGAAGGAAGTGTAGAAGTTCAGCTTCCAACACTTCCATGATGTAGCGTTGGCTGTTCATTGTGCCTGTAATGCGTAGTAGGCGAGTTTGTGAATGAAACAAAACGGCGCCCAGACCAGCGTGGGACTGGTATGGCAGCGCCATACCGGTCCCACGCTAGTCTGGGCGCCGTTTTGACTTCCATATGCTTTCCAAATCCCGGTCAAAACTTCCAGATGCCGTTCACCATGGTATCTACAAACAAGGATTCATCCGTCGTGGAGCATTAGATTGAATCTAGACGCGTCCGGAAACACAACATGATCCAATTCAGCATTCCAGTTTCGACGTTCCAGGCACCACTGCAATCGCTGGAGCCTATGGTTCAGAGTCAAGGGAAGTCGCGGCAATGGACGGCGAGCAACGAGGCTTCTCTGCAGCAATAGGTGACGAACAGTGCTTGCAGACATCGGACGATGTGTGACCATCCTTCATTGCTGCGCAAGTGTCATGAATGGAGTTGAGCGCGGCGTCACTGCTAGACGGTTCAAGTGCCTGTCTCCCCGCACGGGCGGTGGTGCGATTTGGAGTTCCAGACCCTGCACGACGATGCGTAGAACCTTCTGCTGTCCATTATCGCCATATACGCATCACGGTAGTTGCGTTATGTCAAACGCGTGCAGTAATATCACGGTATGATAAACCACCTTCTCCGAGTCCAACGATTGTACATCTTTCAAACTCAGTCAAGTGTTCGTATGGTTGTCTCGTCCTCCTACGCGGCATGTTTAAATGTTAACAACAGCATTCGGTGGAGTTTAGCGATAGCACGTTTAAAAACCTGCTCTCTGTACGCCTTCTTTTACACCCCCTGGTGTGGCGTTTCTGACGGCGTTGCACGCGCCTCACATTTTTATGTGCGCTGCAATTGTAATCACTTGCATCTCCATGATACCCTATCTACCCTTCAAATTTCGTAGAATTCCGAACATTTCTTAGTGGTGTTGCAATTTCTATTAACAGCAGTGTAATTATGAGATGTGCTGAATAAAATAACTATTGATGTTTTATGCTGCTTACTCCTTTTTAATATGTGGCAGTTTTAACTTGTCTTCGTGATATTTGGTGTTATACAGCAAAGGAATGGGAAAATAACCCTACTGGTGTATTTCACCTTTTAGATGCATAAAATGGAGTTATCAGTGAAGAAGTTGTTCCTAAAGGCCCGAAAATGAGGACAATGTCGTTAAAAATATTATTTTAACAGCAAAGTACATGCACGTTGTTGTAGAAATTGTATTAATAAAAGAGGAACGTATACCTTTGCATGCTTATATTTCTCTCAACTACAATGAAAAGCAATTGAATTAGAGACGCTGGTGGTATGCAAATGTGGCGCTGTGGGCGGCCCTGTAAACGGAAACGACATGACGTATGCAGCGATCCGACAATATAAGGAGTGAGTGATGCGACGGGAATCAGTAAGTTTCGGACGCAGTATGGGTAAGACTCTAAGCGCATTTGATCATGGGCAAATTGTCGTGGCCCGACGAATGGGTCACTCCGTCTCGGAAGTCGTGCAGGCACTGCAATTTTCACGAGCCACACTGTCACAGGTGCACCATGAGTACATCGAATCCGGTAAAACCATCCCCGCAAGGGCCAACTGCCGTGGACAACAGCGTGTCGATGAGCGTGGTCATCGTCGGCTAGCTCACATTATAACAGCTGATAGACGGGCCACAGTGCAAGAAATCACTCGGCAATTTCACGCTGGTGCACAAAAACGTGTAAGCAGCCACACCATCCAGAACCATCTCCTCGCTATGGGGTACAGAAGCCATCGTCCCACGAGGGTACCGCTGCTGACCGCACATCACAGGGTGCAACGATTAGCATGGGCGTGGGAACATCTCCACTAGACCCTAGACATGTGGAAAAATATTGCCTGGACTGATGAGTCGAGATTCACGTTGGTACATGCGAATAGCAGGATACGAGTACGGCGCAAACCACATGAAGCGATGGATCCGTCTTGCCAGCAGGGTACTCTTGAAGCTGGTAGGTGTGGCATTCTCGTCTGGGGACTGTTTACGTGGACTGAAATGGGACCTCTGGTACGTGTGACATCGTCTCTCATATGTCAACGTTATCGGGATATCCTGGACGACCATTTGCTCCCGTTTGTGCGTCTTCAACATCCCACTGGAGCCCTCATCCTGCAACAAGACAATGCACCGTGCCGTTGCTCCCGAATTGTATCTGAATAGTTGGATGAGCACTCCACCGACATGACCTCGCTTCTTTGGCCAGCTAGGTCACCTGACCTCAATCCCAACGAGCACATCTGCGATGCCATCGAGAGAGATGACCCCCTCCATCAAATCTTCGTGAACTGTGGGAGCTTGTTCAGGGGTCGTGGATCCGTATGGCTTCCCAAGGCCTCCGGTGTCTTGTCGAGTCCATGCCGAGACGAATCGCCACCGTTATCAGGGCGAAAGGTGGTGCTACACGTTACTAGACAGGTACCTCTAATTCAATTGCTCTTCAGTGTATAAACCTGTATAATTACGCATACTTCTCCTTGCTGTCCTTCGAAAAGTGTATTCCTTTTTCTATTGAGTGATTCGTAAACTTTGATCCGACTTTTCAAAACATACATTTGTAAAACGTAAGTTGCTTCCCTGGTGGCGCAGTGGTTTAAGCGATGGCTTCTGATCATTCATCGAAAAGGGGTCCGGGTTCGAATCCCGGTGAGACATGGATGTTGTGTTTGTCCTACGGCACTGGCTCTCTCCCTTCCCTGGAACCAGTGGTCCTAAATCAGGAACGGGCGACTGCTCATAGCCCATTGAGTTGCCCATGGTGGTCGTTATACCTCCAATCAAAAAAGAAAACCTTAGGAAATTTTTCGAAATTAAAACTATTTTGAAGCTTAGTACAGTGTAGATTTTTTCGATTGCAGGTGAAAGATGGAAGATAGAAATTGTAAGTTTTTAAATTTATCGAGTGATCTTAACTTCAAATATAAGTAACTGCATCTCTTTGAGTAGGGGCAGGTCACTGAGATAGGGGCAAAGCATTCAGCACAGGCTGAATCTAACACACGCACGCCCTGCGTTTCGCAAAGTAGCCCTTACCTCATATTCAACAGCAAAAGGGACAAACAAGCCTATTCCCTATGCATAATATGTTTGTTTCAAAGAAAAAAAATATATAACGATGTATTATGATTATTTACCTTCGCTGCTTCTTCTTTGTTTTTCCATGCTCTGCGACTGGAACTTGCCGCGTGCTGTAGATTGCCAAGCCCTACTATAATAAGTCGCCCAGTCCTAAATTAGGATCTCAGTTTACAGTAAAGGGAAAGTGCCAGCGCCTTAGGATAATTACACTAATCATACCTAATTGGGACTCGAACCCCTGTTCAACCTCTGCATAACAGCTAGAAGCTCGCGCATCTGGCCACTAGAACGGCGAAGACAGATTCACAGGATTTTTACTATACCATGAAGATGAATCATGACAGACACTTTCCAATTTCCATTATCATACAGCTTTCTCTTTAAATAGGTGACAAATATATAATTTGTTAAAAAAACCGCACATTTTTGTGTTTGCTGAAATAATATATTTTTACCTAAGTTTTCAAGAAAACCAAGAAGTGTTTCTGAGTTGTTGCCAAACATTTCAAATTCCAGTTTTGTTTGTCAAATGACACGGAACACATCAGCTGCAACCTTCTTGTAATTCAATTTAAAAAAAAACAAGCATCTAACCTAAATCGTCAGAAGCATTATTATAGAAACATCTTCTGAAAAAAACTTAAACAATTAATTTGTTAAACTTCGCTCTAAAAGAAAATAAATACCTCTGCATGCTTCTTAGTAACTACTATTTTAAATCAGTCGAAAAATAATGCGATTTTCAGCTCCAAATATGAGACTTATAAATAGAATACCTAAAGTTGATACATAAAAAAGTACTACAGGATATCTAAAGCTCTCCAGCGGAAAAAAAGACCACGCATGAATTTTGAGCCGCACAGCATCTGTATCTAACGATTTTTCCCAGGTGACGCAAGGTAAGAAGATATCAGCTTGAAAACATATTTCGATATACCTTCGGCATCAGTAAGAAACACAAAATTTGCATGCTCGTAATTAGTTCTACTTTTTAATACCGTTAGGAATTTTACGATAGGATAATTAGAAGTGTAATGATGGACTAGATGTTGATATTTTACAAAGACAAATGCATTCTTTAAATCCCAGAGGAATGACGTTCGTCCTGTTTTTTATCAATTATCTAAGATGACGTTAATTAAATCTAGGGCTTAAGAGGTGCTTTTTGTTTAGTTGCACCAACCATGCAGCAGTAATTTTCCTTATCTTCGGAAACATCAGCTCTGCGAGCGGCCCAAACGTCAATCCAAAAGTGCAGAATCTTAATTTCCGTCGAAACAAAAATGTCACGCAAAAGAATAAATAATGCCTTTTGTTTTATTATTTTACTCAAAATTGAAATATGTTAACACATCCAATCAGTGTTTTTTTTCTTAAAAAATGCCTCAATGCCTTCTGCACATTTCTTTAAACAATCTTTGTGTTTCTTTTTTAATGAAAACAATTTTCCATTTACAAAATATTATAATTGATCTTCTCCACCTGTTGTTGTGGAGTGTGAAAATAAGATTATTAAAATATCAGGCACATATATAGAAATTTCCTTCGGGTGGGCCACCCGAAATTGAAATCTTTTGAAATCCATCAGGACAAAATAAAAGTTAATGAAAAATAGATGAAGAAATTAAAGCATTATTTTCTATTCTAAGTTGCTGCATTTTTATTAAATTAAAAACTTTTTTCTAATATAGCTCACATTTTAACGAATAAATGAAACACTTTCGTGGGAGGGCCAAGGCCCTCTCATACCCCTTCTAGATAGGCCCCTGTAAAATATACATGACTATGCAAGAGTGTTCTCGTATGCTTCATAACATTACAATTGGTTGGTATATGTGTATCATTAAAGAAAGCCCCATTTGTGTCCAATGAAACTCTACTGGCAGTACAGTAGCGAATAAATTCGAGTCAAAGGTTTGAGCTTGGTTTCCACATGTTATTTTTATCTAAGAATATCATCATCATTGTCAACCATTATCAATCCACTGCTGGACGAAGGTCTCCCCAAGTTTCCTCCACAACGGTCTGTCTTGTGCCAGTCTCCTCCATGTCACCCCTGCATACTTTCGAATTTCATCCACCCATCTCCCATGTGGTCTTCTTCTGGGTCTTTTCCTGTCCCTTGGAATCCAATCTAAAATTTCTGCTGTCCATCGATGATCTGTCCTTCTGGCAGTATGTCCAGCCCATTGCCATTTCAGGGATTTAACTCTGATCATGATGTCTTCCACTCTTGTCATTTTTCGGATCCACGAGTTCCTCTTCTTATCTCTCCTGGTTACACCAAGCATGCACCTCTCCATGCTACTTTGAGTTGTCTGCAGCCTTTGTATGTCTCTTTTAGTTAAGGTCCACGTCTCTGCACCATACGTAAGCACTGGAAGGATGCATTGATCAAACACTTTTCTTTTAAGACATAATGGCATATTGCTCTTGAAAATTATGCTGTTTCTTCCAAAAGCTCTCCAGGCAAGTTTTGTACGCCGATTAATTTCTTCATCAATGTGACCCTCACTTGATATCTGCTGTCCAAGATAAACGTACGTGTCTGTTATCTCCAGCTTTTCTCCATCAATCGATAAATCTTCATTTCTTGTAAAAGCATTGAACATCACTTTTGTCTTCTGAAATTTCATTTTTAATCCCACTTCTTTACTCTTGTCAGCAAGTTCCTGGATCATACTCTGCAGCTCTGATGGGGTAGTTGCAAAAATGACTACGTCATCAGCAAAACGAAGGTGGGTTAGATAATCTACATTAATCTTTATCCCCTTGTTTTCCCAGCTCAGCGACTGAAAAACACCCTCCAATGTGGCATTAAAGAGCTTCGGAGATATGGTGTCACCTTGTCTCACTCCCTTTCCAATTTTTACGTGTGTTGTATTTTCAAACAGTCTAGTCTTTGCACTTGCATTTTCATAGATGTTATTAATAATATTAATGTATGCATCTTCAATACCGCAGGTTTTCAGAGCCATTGTAACTGCTGATGGTTTCACCGAATCAAAGGCTTTTTCATAATCGATAAAAGCCATACACAATGGAAGTTCATATTCCCTCGCTCTTTCAATTAGTTCTCTCAGCACGTGGATATGATCCATTGTGCTGTAGCCACTCCTGAATCCAGCTTGTTCTCTCGGTTGAGCCATGTCCAGTGTTACCTTCAAGCGGTGTGAAAGAACTTTAGTGAAGATTTTATAAACTACTGATAGGAGGCTGATAGGTCTGTAGTTTCCGAGATCCTCAATGTCACCTTTCTTATGTAGCAGGATCATTGTAGCGGTGTTCCAATCCTCAGGAATCTTTCCTTCATTAAGGCATCGAGTGAAAATTTGGGCTAGTACTGTTTCGATTTCTCCACTTGCTTCTTGTATGATGTCTACAGTAATTCCATCTTCTCCTGAAGCTTTTCCTCGCTTCATGTTCTTGATTGCATGTGCAACTTCTGCTGGAAGGACTGAAGGAACTCTGGTACTGGTATCTTTCATGATGTCTGGAGTGCATATATCATCCCTTTCATATAATTTGGAGTAGAAATCTTTCACTCTTGTCAAAATTTCGCCTCTATTTCTTGTTACAGAACCATCTTCTTTTCTCAGTGCCATAATCTGTTTTCTTCCCTTACTGAGATGTCCCTTTGCTATCTTTAGGCTTTGGTTGTTTTCAATTGCTTTCCTCACTAGTTCACAGTTGAATTTCCTTACGTCTTCAGTGATACTTTTTCTTACTGTCTTGCATAGCTCTATATATTCCACTTTGGAAGTCACATCTTCTTTAGTTGTCCTCATCTCTCTTCTTTTTTGCATCAACATTTTGGTTTTTCCTAATAATTTGTTCACATGCAACTTGTTCTTAGACCCAGCTAATTTTGTTGCTGTTTCCATAAGAGCTTTGGTTACTTTTCTGTTAACTTCAGAGATGTCCACTTCTTCCGATGTTAGGCCTTCTAAAGCAGAGAACCTGTTCTTCAGTTCTAACTTGAAGGTATTATGGTGTTTTTTAAGGTTGGTTATGTCAATAGATTTTGTTTGTCTTATGAGCTTGCCACGTTCAAGTTTAGTGTTGAGGTGCATCTTACATCTCACCAATCTATGGTCACTACCTGTGTTGAACTTGTTTAGCACACTGCAGTCTTCTATGACGAATTTTTTGTTACACATAATAAAATCAATTTCACTTGTCGTCCCATTTGGATGTCTCTATGTCCATTTCCTGTGTGGCTTTTTCTTGAAGAAGGAGTTCAAGATGAAAAACCCTTCTGCCTCTGCAAACTCAACGAGAGTATTTCCACGCTGGTTTCTGTTGCCGTGACCGAATTTACCTACTGAAGTTTCATTCTGTTGCCGTTGCCCTATTTTTGCATTGAAATCTCCCATAATTATTTTCAAGTGCTGCTTACCTTTATTATTTAGATGACAAATTTCCTCATAAAATTCTTCAATTTCTTCTTCAGGATGACTTGTGGTGGGTGCATAAGTTTGAATAATCTGAGGCTGGTATCTTTTCGAGAGTTGGATAACAAGTCGTGCAGCTCTGTCAGAGGAACTTTCAACTTCTACAACTTTATCCTTCAGTTTCTTGTTTGTTATAAATCCAACACCACTAGTTCTGCCAGTATCTGTCCCACGATAGTAGAAGAGATGTCCACTTTTCAGTTTGATGAGATCTTCTCCTTTTCTCCTTACCTCACTTAGCCCCACGATGTCCCACTTGATCCTTTGTAGTTCCTCTTCGAATTCAAGAAGCCTTGATTCAGAAGATAGGGAGCGTCCATTGTAAGTAGCCAAGGTCAGCATCAGATGGCAGCCTAGTCCGGTCCTCCGGGGATTCTTAGCACCCTCTGCCTTCATGTCGCACTGGCCGCTGCCTTGGCCAGGTACATTCCAGCTGCCGGAGACTGAGGGCCAAGATGTAAGTTGTGGAATCATTTTGGAGGGGTTTGGCCATAACTCACCACGCTGGCCAAGCGGGTTGGTGAGTGTGGGATAGAATTTCCTCTAATCCCGATGGTATAGTTATACCGCTATTGGCGGTCGTCAGAGCCCCTTAGTGGGAACAGGATGCACCACGAGAAGGCGGGGTTGACATTTGTCAAGGAGAGGCTGTACTATGCATGCTTCTTTTCTTCATGGAATATTATATAGCAGAATCTTCCTGTTAAATTTTAACCTCATTTCCAGGAGCCTTTGCTCTGAAAAAGGTGCAGCAAAGGTCAACCTCTTTCTGCATAATAAATCAAACAAGTTTGTAAAATCATGCAATCCATTGATTATGATACGCTTTGCAGCATACCAGAAATCACGCGCAGACAAACCCTCTCCTCTACCCTGACTATTGATTCGTTCAGTATACCTCCGGAACAACATACTAAAGTTTTGTCGCAACAGAAGCATTTTTACTCAAGTTATGAGTATAATAGCTGTGGAATAAATCTCGCTCCTGTGCCTTGACCCTTGACCCTATTTCGATTATATTAAACAGAATTAGTTCAATATACCTCCGGAACAACATGTTAAAGTTTTGTCGCAATAGGAACGGATCAAGCTCCTATGTATGGAATGGATCCTGCTCCTATGTTCTGACCTTTGACCCCATTTCGCCCATTTTCAATAGGGTTCGTCCCCAGGTTGTCCTCTACCACATACTAAAATGCCATCGAAATCGGATCATTTTTACGCGAGGTATCGTGCGAAAAGGCAGACAGATAGACGTAGAAAGATGGAGCATATACGCTTCTTCAACCTACGGTTGGAAAGCGTGAAAAACATAAACTCACTCGGTGGTGAATACTTCTGGCAAAACATAAGCGAATTAACTGTGGAATATTTTAAGTAGTAGAAACATTGTTTACGAAATAATATTTTGTAGTTATTTTTGCTATTTTTCGAGAATAAATTGTTTTCCTCACATGTAGCAGTGTTATGGGCTCAGATTGTCGTCATGCTCAAAAATTTAATAATTTTAAACATGTCAGTATTTATTTATCCTGATTTACATATATGAAAACAGTGGAAAATTAATTTAAGTTTTGCTGATGATATTTTTTCATGAATGTTACTAAGTATTTTTTTTTAACGGTGGCACTTCTTTTCCAGAAAGGTTTGCAAAGCGGAATGTTTTTTAGTGACAGGGGTGGAGAGGTTTCTGTTGTGACAAAATTCTTGTAAGGTTCCTCTTCAAAATATTTTTCTTGTAGCATTTCTTAAAAGTAAAGGCAATATTGAATATAACCGACGATAAGTTAAGATCCAGAGCAGTGAAGGATATGTTGAAGCAGGAGACTATTCTGAACAGTAAAATGTACGTGAATATGCAACACCACGATTTTTGCTGCGGACGGGCTAGCCATGCTGAAAATATATCCCCTCTTACTTTATATATATATATATATATCTCCTCTATATATATATATATATATCATAAAAAATTGGAAAGGGAGTGAGACAAGGTGACACCATATCTCCGAAGCTCTTTAATGCCACATTGGAAAATGTCTTTCAATCACTGAACTGGGAAAACAAAGGGATAAAGATTAATGGAGATTATCTAACCCACCTTCGTTTTGCTGATGACGTAGTCATTTTTGCAACTACCCCATCAGAGCTGCAGAGAACTTGCTGACAAGAGTAAAGAAGTGGGATTAAAAATGAACTTTCAGAAGACAAAAGTGATGTTCAATGCTTTTACAAGAAATGAAGATTTATCGATTGATGGAGAAAAACTGGAGATAACAGATACGTATGTTTATCTTGGACAGCAGATATCAAGTGAGGGTCACATTGATGAAGAAATTAATCGGCGTACAAAACTTGCCTGGAGAGCTTTTGGAAGAAACAGCATAATTTTCAAGAGCAATATGCCGTTATGTCTTAAAAGAAAAGTGTTTGATCAATGCATCCTTCCAGTGCTTACGTATGGTGCAGAGACGTGGACCTTAACTAAAAGAGACATACAAAGACTGCAGACAACTCAAAGAAGCATGGAGAGGTGCATGCTTGGTATAACCAGGAGAGATAAGAAGAGGAACTCGTGGATCCGAAAAATGACGAGAGTGGAAGACATCATGATCAGAGTTAAATCCCTGAAATGGCAATGGGCTGGACATACTGCCAGAAGGACAGACCATAGATGGACAGCCGAAATTTTAGATTGGATTCCAAGGGACAGGAAAAGACCCAGAAAAAGACCACATGGGAGATGGGTGGATGAAATTCGTAAATATGCGGGAGTGACATGGAGGAGACTGGCACAAGACAGACCGTTGTGGAGGAAACTTGGGGAGACCTTCGTCCAGCAGTGGATTGATAATGGTTGACAATGATGATGATGATGATATATCTCCTCTTACTTTTTTATATATATATCCCCTCTTACTTTATATATATATATATATATATATATATATATGGGATGTAAGGTCAGGTGATGCGTAACATCACAGCCTCTCCTTGACAAATGTCAACCCCGCCTTCTCGTGGTGCATCCTGTTCCCACTAAAGGGGCTCTGACGACCGCCCATAGCGGTATAACTATACCATCGGGATTAGAGGAAATTCTATCCCACACTCACCAACCCGCTTGGCCAGCGTGGTGAGTTATGGCCAAACCCCTCCAAAATGATTCCACAACTTAAATCTTGGCCCTCAGTCTCCGGCAGCTGGAATGTACCTGGCCAAGGCAGCGGCCAGTGCGACATGAAGGCAGAGGGTGCTAAGAATCCCCGGAGAACCGGACTAGGCTGCCATCTGATGCTGACCTTGGCTACTTACAATGGACGCTCTCTATCTTCTGATTCAAGGCTTCTTGAATTGGAAGAGGAACTGCAAAGGATCAAGTGGGACATCGTGGGGCTAAGTGAAGTAAGGAGAAAAGGAGACGATCTCATCGAACTGAAAAGTGGACATCTCTTCTACTATCGTGGGACAGATATTGGCAGAACTAGTGGTGTTGGATTTATAATAAACAAGAAACTGAAGGATAAAGTTGTAGAAGTTGAAAGTTCCTCTGACAGAGCTGCACGACTTGTTATCCAACTCTCGAAAAGATACCAGGCTCAGATTATTCAAACTTATGCACCCACCACAAGTCATCCTGAAGAAGAAATTGAAGAATTTTATGAGGAAATTTGTCATCTAAATAATAAAGGTAAGCAGCACTTGAAAATAATTATGGGAGATTTCAATGCAAAAATAGGGCAACGGCAACAGAATGAAACTTCAGTAGGTAAATTCGGTCATGGCAACAGAAACCAGCGTGGAAATACTCTCGTTGAGTTTGCAGAGGCAGAAGGGTTTTTCATCTTGAACTCCTTTTCAAGAAAAAGCCACACAGGAAATGGACATGGAGACATCCAAATGGGACGACAAGTGAAATTGATTTTATTATGTGTAACAAAAAATTCGTCATAGAAGACTGCAGTGTGCTAAACAAGTTCAACACAGGTAGTGACCATAGATTGGTGAGATGTAAGATGCACCTCAACACTAAACTTGAACGTGGCAAGCTCATAAGACAAACAAAATCTATTGACATAACCAACCTTAAAAAACACCATAATACCTTCAAGTTAGAACTGAAGAACAGGTTCTCTGCTTTAGAAGGCCTAACATCGGAAGAAGTGGACATCTCTGAAGTTAACAGAAAAGTAACCAAAGCTCTTATGGAAACAGCAACAAAATTGGCTGGGTCTAAGAACAAGTTGCATGTGAACAAATTATCAGGAAAAACCAAAATGTTGATGCAAAAAAGAAGAGAGATGAGAACAACTAAAGAAGATATGACTTCCAAAGTGGAATATATAGAGCTATGCAAGACAGTAAGAAAAAGTATCACTGAAGACGTAAGGAAATTCAACTGTGAACTAGTGAGGAAAGCAATTGAAAACAACCAAAGCCTAAAGATAGCAAAGGGACATCTCAGTAAGGGAAGAAAACAGATTATGGCACTGAGAAAAGAAGATGGTTCTGTAACAAGAAATAGAGGCGAAATTTTGACAAGAGTGAAAGATTTCTACTCCAAATTATATGAAAGGGATGATATATGCACTCCTGACATCATGAAAGATACCAGTACCAGAGTTCCTCCAGTCCTTCCAGCAGAAGTTGCACATGCAATCAAGAACATGAAGCGAGGAAAAGCTCCAGGAAGATGGAATTACTGTAGACATCATACAAGAAGCAAGTGGAGAAATCGAAACAGTACTCGCCCAAATTTTCACTCGATGCCTTAATGAAGGAAAGATTCCTGAGGATTGGAACACCGCTACAATGATCCTGCTACATAAGAAAGGTGACATTGAGGATCTCGGAAACTACAGACCTATCAGCCTCCTATCAGTAGTTTATAAAATCTTCACTAAAGTTCTTTCACACCGCTTGAAGGTAACACTGGACATGGCTCAACCGAGAGAACAAGCTGGATTCAGGAGTGGCTACAGCACAATAGATCATATCCACGTGCTGAGAGAACTAATTGAAAGAGCGAGGGAATATGAACTTCCATTGTGCATGGCTTTTATCGATTATGAAAAAGCCTTTGATTCAGTGAAACCATCAGCAGTTACAATGGCTCTGAAAACCTGCGGTATTGAAGATGCATACATTAATATTATTAATAACATCTATGAAAATGCAAGTGCAAAGATTAGGCTGTTTGAAAATACAACACACGTAAAAATTGGAAAGGGAGTGAGACAAGGGGACACCATATCTCCGAAGCTCTTTAATGCCACATTGGAGGGTGTTTTTCAGTCGCTGAGCTGGGAAAACAAGGGAATAAAGATTAATGGAGATTATCTAACCCACCTTCGCTTTGCTGATGACGTAGTCATTTTTGCAACTACCCCATCAGAGCTGCAGAGTATGATCCAGGAACTTGCTGACAAGAGTAAAGAAGTGGGATTAAAAATGAACTTTCAGAAGACAAAAGTGATGTTCAATGCTTTTACAAGAAATGAAGATTTATCGATTGATGGAGAAAAGCTGGAGATAACAGACACGTACGTTTATCTTGGACAGCAGATATCAAGTGAGGGTCACATTGATGAAGAAATTAATCGGCGTACAAAACTTGTCTGGAGAGCTTTGGAAGAAACAGCATAATTTTCAAGAGCAATATGCCATTATGTCTTAAAAGAAAAGTGTTTGATCAATGCATCCTTCCAGTGCTTACGTATGGTGCAGAGACGTGGACCTTAACTAAAAGAGACATACAAAGAGCTGCAGACAACTCAAAGAAGCATGGAGAGGTGCATGCTTGGTGTAACCAGGAGGGATAAGAAGAGGAACTCGTGGATCCGAAAAATGACAAGAGTGGAAGACATCATGATCAGAGTTAAATCCCTGAAATGGCAATGGGCTGGACATACTGCCAGAAGGACAGATCATCGATGGACAGCCGAAATTTTAGATTGGATTCCAAGGGACAGGAAAAGACCCAGAAGAAGACCACATGGGAGATGGGTGGATGAAATTCGAAAGTATGCAGGGGTGACATGGAGGAGACTGGCACAAGACAGACCGTTGTGGAGGAAACTTGGGGAGACCTTCGTCCAGCAGTGGATTGATAATGGTTGACAATGATGATGATGATGATATATATATATATCTCCTCTAACTTTATATATATATATATATATATATCCCCTCTTACTCTAAGTGCCTTTTCAGGCTTGGATAGAAAAGCTACTCCATTGTTAGCTGGTCACAAACCAGAACAAAGAAAAAAACACCGAAAGAATATTCAATCAAAAATCATTTGTTCTGCAACCACAGAAAATGAGGATCCATGGAAATACGTTGAAGACAAGGGCTTCCCACCGATAGTAGCGCAGATGTATCGCCGTAACTCTGTTGCGAGAAAATTGTGCAAGGACTTCCTCACCGAGAGAGGGTGGGTTCAAAAAAGCAAGTCCGAAAACTCAGAGTGACAAGAGCAGATGAAGTATGCATGGCTTGTAGTATAAGAGAAGTGTGTGACTTGATGAAAAGGAAACCAAGCGAAAAGAGTCTTGCTGGGCCAGCAGTCAAACCAGCAATGGCAGCCAGCAGTGGCCCAGCACTATGTTGCCGCTGCTCAAACATCAATAAAATGTCCCTTCGGCCACCACTGGGCCAGCAGTTCGGGCAAGCAGCGGGCAAATAGTTGGCACCCCAATCAGTTATCATATGTCAGAACAGGGACATCAGTTATCCATCACAGGCAGTGGCTGCCACAAACGACTCTCAAGCGGTCCTGCAAGCACGTGACATAAATGATGGCTAGCCTAATGTGGTCCGTCAGGTTCCCGGCAGTAGCATGAGGCAAACACGTGAGGTAACTGATGGCTTTCCGAATATTGTCCGCCAATTTCTTAGTAGCAGCTCTAAAAAAAGAAAGATAATCGCAGTTTTCCAAAGGCACAACTCCTCTTTCTTTCCCAGCGAAACTTCTGTATAAGGGCTCGCCGCTGGGGAAATGTCTTGAACAGATCCGTAAAATCGTCCTACGGATCACGGTAGCATAGAACCAACGACATCTTGTTTGCGAAGGGGCCGCTTTAGCCACTGCACTAGGTTGCAAAGTGAGAACGTTTGCTTGAAGGCGAGCCTCCTTCCTGAGCTATGTGAAACGAAGGGTTCTCTTTTTAATTTCACAATATTACGAATTATTTTTCATAAATGTCAGTTTCATATAATTCATAAATTTATTTTTTCAACGTAACGGGTTTTTTTATTTACCTTAAGGGAACTTCACTCACTTTCAATGAGCGTACCATCTTAAAGACGTTTTTCAAAGTTCTGTGCTGTCCTTGTGGTCTTGAAAGGCGATTGTTTAATTAATATATGTATTTACCCGTTCATGTCCCATTCTGTTACATTCTTAACGTTGAATAGGAAAGATATTTTCTTTTACTTCCGGTTATTTTTAGCAGCGAACTCCTCCAATCCACCATGGATGTGAATATTATATACACATAGCATTGATTTTTTTTTCAAATACTTGATCATTTTGTAATGAAAATGCTCATTTTGTACTCGTATAATTCTTATTTTTTTTCCAACATAAAGATTTCTTAATGTCTTTCAGGAACTTTTGTTCGAAGCGGTTTAGTGTTTGTTAACGAAAGATTATACAGAAGGTATTCCTTGTTATTCATGGGAAAGGAGTGAGTGTGTTTCATGGCTATTTGTATTTTCGATTATTCATGTGCAGGAATTTTGCCACAAAAAGAGTGTCTATAAATATATAAGAGTAATTGACTATTTCTTACTGTTCATTAATCGTTTATATAGTTTTCCACCGAAGGTAACCTTCGTCGATGCGGCATTCCATTAGGAAATTAGTTCGTCTCTCTACATATGGCTTTTTTCTTAACATCCGCTAAAACAACATGATGGCGATGGCGTCGTCTTCAACTAACTGGTATCACGAAAAATAGTGCACGTGCTGCTTCTGCGCATGCGCCGTCCCGCTGCTTCCATCTCATATTGGGGTTGCTTCGGTTGCCAGCTACGAGCCACTCGTGGCGTTAGCTTGGAGGCCGGTAACTCACGGCCGTGCTTCAGGGCCATCAATGGCTGCCCATTGATGGCGCTGCCACCAACGGTTCGCTGCCGTACCGCGAGCGGCAGATTTCAGCCAGCAATGACCCGTCACTGCCAGCTGGGGCCAGTAGTTTCCCAACACTTGTGTTTTTTCTAGTGAAAGAACCAAATATGCTACACTAAACAAACAATAGTGAAAGAGCGCGAACCCGGGTGCTGGCTACATGATCTTTTATGGTACAGTCAATGTCTACGGCAGAAATGAAATGGGGATTATCCTGGCAGGGCGCCTAAAAGGCACTATTTTGGAAGTGATGGACTCACGAGTGCGCGGACTACACTGCTGGATTTAGAAAATGCCACACCAAGAGGTACAAAGTGCGACACTTTAATTCCAGGGATACGCCTACAGAAAAAATATGGGCGTGCCTGTGTACTATAGGCTACCTTCACCTTCAAAAGTATTCCCTTCCGTAGTTATGCATTTAGTAAGAGTAAATATTCGAGTTTAATAATCTTACCTTAATACAACTCTAGATGTGCGCCTTTGGTGGTACGTATCACATCCAGTCGGTATTCAATTTCTTGCCATGTGTGTTCCAACATGTCAGGATCGATTCTATCAAACACTGCTGTAATGCGCTGTTTGAGATCCAGAAGGCTGCTTACTCTTTCCTGGTAAACCATGTCCTTCACATAGCCCCAGAGGAAGAAGTCTAAAAGAGGGATATCCTGGGACCGGGGTGGCCAAGGAATGGGACCATTTGTGCCAGTCCATCTGTCGGGAAAAACGGGAGTGCCATCTTGTTGCAGTGTGACCTTTGGTTGCAAATCCTGTAGTTGAGGAACCGCTAAGTTCTGAAGCAAATCCAGGTAATTATCCATTTGCACTGTGAGCTGGGAGAAGAAGAGTGGCCCGAATAAATGATTACGCATATGCCCACACCAAACATTCACCTTTTTACTGTGCGCGCATCCCTGACTGAATGTGGATTTTCACTACTCCATATACGAACGTTCTGAGTGTTGACATTTCCGTGCACGTAAAGGTTTGCTTCATCCGAGAACATTATACGGCGTAGGAGACTTTCATCAACTTCCAGCCGCTCCAACGTATCCCGAGCGAATGCTAAGCGCCGAGGTCCATCGTTCGGTTTAATCTGGTGCAGGAGTTGCACTTTGTATGCGGTTAGTTTCACGCGATGTCGAAGCACTCCCATCAATGTGGATCGTGGAACATTCAGTTGTAAAGAGGCCCTTCTCGTGGACTTACTAGGACTGCAAGCGAAATCCTCCTGTATGCTCTGCGCAGTTTCTTCACTGACAGGGGTCTGCCACTTCTTTGCCGGTCCAGGACGCAACCAGTATCAAAGAACTTTTTCTGGCACGCTCTGATACAGAAATCACTTGATGGATCTTTCCCATATGTCCGACGGTAATTTCTTTGTTCCATAATTACAGACTTTGTCTCAAAAAACCAACGCACGCACATTGTTTTCTCCTGCGGCAACGACATTTTCAGTTGTTTTGCAGTCGGCGTCGGTATTTGCGAGCACGTAACGCCATCTGTTGGAAAGAGATGGCGTTAAAACCTCGAATATTTACTCTTTCAAATGCAGCAAACCGCATTGCTATAGATCTGTTCGCTTTTGTACAGTTGTCAATTGATATCCCTAGGTGGCTTTTCGACCATCCTGTAAGTCCGGTGAATAAGGTAAATCATCCAATTTGTTAATTGATTTCTTAACCAAGAAATCGCAAACTCTGAGCGGATCATGGCTTGTTACATTGTCAAGTCACCGTTCAGCTCTTTTCCTTCGTTTCCAACACCTCTAAATGGCATTGTTGATTGATCGTTTGTCCCTGTTCAATAAATTCATGATGAGCTATCCTCTTGTGATGGAAAAATCACATAAGCATGGTCTTGAACGGAGAGCGTGACATGCGTACTTTTTTCTGCTATTATGTCACTCATAGATATGACTTTTTCATAGCATTCTCACCATACTCCACTTTCAATAGCTCTAACGTTTCAGTAGCACTTTTAACGATCTTTACACAGAATTTGATATTAATGCGAAGCTCTAAATTTCCATCACTCATTTCTACCTCTAAACTCATACACAGACTTACACTGCTTTCGCAGCTGCGCACTCACGCATGGCTCTACTGCTCTGCGGTTAACGCATGCACTGCTTGAAACATGTCAAGACACGCATAAGCATGTGATTATGCCCCCATCGCTACATGGGCAACACTATGCGACCGTTTCGGGAACTAAATTTTCACACATCGTATTTATCGGAGCGCCATAAATGATTGCCGTTGCGAACCAAATACGTGCTGGGTAAAAATGATCAGAGGACAAAACGGCTCGACAGTTTGGTCGTTCTCAGTAGGGTGTGTGGAACACTGCCTCAGAGTGATCTTGGCGGCGAAATCACGTGTATGGAGTGATAATGCCTTTGCGATGTCATTGGGTATTCTACTATCTTACAGACACCTTAATCAGGAGCTGCCGCCCCAGTGGTGCTGTGGTCTAAGCGATGGCCTCTGATCATTCGTCCGAACGGGGTCCGGGTTCAAATCCCGTTAGGCATGGATGTTGTGTTTGTCTTACGGCACTGTCTCTCTCAGTTCCCTAGAACCAGTGACCGTAAATTAGGGACGGGCGACTGCTTATAGCCCATTGAGTTGCTCACGGTGGTCGTTAAACCTCCAATAAAAAAATCAGGAGCTTCATTACAAGGCTAATTGCCGCCTGTGGGTCCTGTGTCGCGTCGCGGCGGAAACGCGTCTTGATGCAACAACAATCTGCAAAATGTGGAGACAGTGGATGGAGGAAGGTAATTTGCGTTGCCGTAGTAAGGCTGGTGCAGGGAGGCGGACGTCGGAACACCTCAATCGCCACATTCTGCGGCAAACCGAATCAGCCCGACAATCCACAGCGGACGACATCGACGAGGTGCATAGGCTACTATGCACATCCCCTTATCGAGACAAACTGTGAATCTCAGATTGGTTGAGACACGTGTGCGCTCTCGGCAACCATTGAAGCGACTGTCACTCACTGCAGCACATCGTCGCGCAAAGTTGCAGTTTTGCAGTACCAGACATGTGTGGCGGAAAGAATACAACCACTTCGTACTCAGCAACAAATCTTGCTTCTGTCTCAGCGCCGACGGTCACTGATTAAGAGTTTGAAGACGGCTTGGTCACCGGGCTGATTTTGCTTCCATCCGGGAGTATATTACGGCTCTTAAGCCTGGTGTCATTGTTTGGGACGATAGCGGGCGTATTTGTGGAATCACAAAAAAACGTCAATTACTGAAACACTGACTAATATTTACTTTCGAAAAAGGGGAACGTTATCACTTACAGTATGTGAGTGGGAAGAACAGCACAGCCAGATTATTTTTTGCATAAGAGCTCGGAGTGGAAAATAGTTAAAAACTGTTAAGTAATCCCAGGGAAAGAGGTTGCGCCAAAAACATCAACTACTCGTCCTGGAGATAGAACTGGGCGTAAGATAAAAATAGATCATAAGGACAGAGTTAAAGTCAAAAGGTTGGGACTAAGGAGGAGAATTGCATTCAGATTTCAAAGAAAGAGTACTTCAAGAAATATGCTGAATGGACAGAAATAATGGGATACCTACCTAATAACGGGTAGGCCCACCTTCGCCCGGATAACAGCAGTCACACGGCTAGGTTATGAGTCCACTAAATCACGAAAGTCTTCTACAAGTGTCTCCACCAATGATTGTTGCACCGCTGTCCATAATTCCGTTGCATTCGGTGGTGAAAGATCCAAAGCTCGCACGGATCTTTGCACAGCATTCCAAAGAATTTACACAATCTTCATGTCCAGTGAACGGGCAGGCCCTTCCATGGTGGGTACTTTTGCGGAGTGCTCTTCTAAAAATGTTCTAGTCAGCACGGTTCCGTAGGGGAGGTACATTGTCCTGATGGAAGAATCTATTGTCCTATAGGTGCATGATGACCGTGAATAGACGTAAACGGACTACAAGGATGGACACGTAGCGTGCATCGTTCAGAAATGCATCTAGACGTATCTGATGCTTGCGTTTTTGCCAGATCCAAGTTCAACTGACACACGGTCCCAAAGTGTGTCAGTTGAACTCGCCCTAGACCATGGCCGAGCCTCCACAAGCCTGAATGGTTCATTGTTGACATGCCGGGTACATCACTGCTTGCGGTTTTTGCCAGATCTGCACCTACCCGTCTGCGTGAAATAACTGGGAAAGGGACAAATCGGACGGGAAGACCAATTTCTAAACATTCAAGTTTCATTGTCGATGTTCTTTTGCCCAGGTTAATACACATATATCAGTTGGTTTCAGTTGATTCTCCTTGCAAAAGTTTTATTTAAATATGATGCTGGAAAGGAGTATTTTCTCTGTATACACAATTCGAAGGTTCACCTAAAAAGTGGCCATTCAATCATTATAGATTTACTCATTCGCTTTTAAACCTATCATATAGCTTTCTACTTGGCATTCCATGATTTTTTAAGATATTCTTTTAAGAAGTTTTGTTAAGTGATTTTTTTTTCATTTTCCTTCTGCTAATCCACAATAAGACAGTACATTGCAAACTTTCAAAAAAGTTTTAAAGAATAAAGCGTATACAAGTCGATTCATGTGGATGATGTAAGCACCCATTGGTACTCAATAAGTTCTAAGTCTAACTGTCTCCAGGCTTGGATTCTGGCGATATCTCTCCACGACTTGTGGGCGTAGACACATGTAGCTTTTATGAACATCTTTATTCCAGTTCTGCTTGTTCCTGGTAATAAAACTACTTCTTGGCATATACATGTACATCGGTATGTTTAATGAACATCTTTATTCTAGTTATTTTAGATCCTGGTAATAATACCACTTGTTGGTGTGGATATCAGTAACTGCAATGAACATCTTGTCAGCGTAGACATCGATAGCTTTAATGAACATCTTTGTTCCAGTCATGTTAGATCTTTGTAAAAAAACCCAACTTGCCGGCGTAGACTTCAATTAACTTCAATTAATGTCTTTGTTCTAGTTATGTTAGAGCTTGGTAATAATATTACTTGTTGGCGTGGACATCGGTAACATCAATGAACGTCTGTAACGTATACTCTAGATTCAGTTTCCTTTTGATTTTACTATCTCTGGTTATTTTATTTTCCTATGTAAATTATCTTCTTACTTAACGAGATGTTATTTCTCCCGCTGAATGATATGTGGCAATGAGTGTAAGTCATGACGTGGTGGTAGACAGTATAAATAGGCGCGTTCAACGATACCATAGAGAGCTTTTTGTTTATGTGCGTAGAGAGCTTTTGTTTATGTGCGAGGAGAGCTTTGTTTATATGAGAGATCTTTGTTTGATGTAAAGAGAGCTTCGTTCTATGTGATTAGGTTCTTCGTCATTATTGTGCTCTGTGAAGTGTGTGTTGGATAATGCCAGGAGTTTCCCTAATAAAAGGTTTTCTTAGTAAGTACGTTTTTTTCTCAGTTCATAGTTTTGTCAGACCTCTGTCTGGCTGTTAGGTCTCTTTCATTAAGTGTTACTATTAACAACCAGCATAAGACTTTATTCATCATAATTAACTACAACAACTACCAGAAAAACCTTATTCATTATACGTCTTTGTTCCAGTTATGTTAGACCTTGGTAAAAAAAATACTTCTTGGCATGGACATCGATGGTAACATCAATGAACGTCTTTGTTCCAGTTATGTTAGACCTTGGTAAAAAAAATACTTCTTGGCATGGACATCGATAAATTCAATTAACATCTTGTCAGCGATGACATCGGTAACTTCGACGAACATCTTTGTTCCAGTTATGTTAGTCCTTAGTAATAAAAATACTTGTCGGCGTAGACATCGGTAACTTCCAAGAACATCTTTGTTCCGGTTATGTTTGGCCTTGGTAATAAAACTACTTGTCGGCGTAGACATCGGTGACAGATCAACTCTAATAACTGATATTGCTGCCTCGTCGTTTATACATGTACTTACAAAGGATGAAGCAGTAGTGAGAAACACTGTCAGCGCCATGAGTTATTGCATCGCACTCGGTACAAGAACTTATTGAAGACCAACCTTATATAAACACTGAAAGCTCGTGCTCTGTAAATACATTTAACCGTAAATTAAGCCAGCAAGTGATGACACACGCTTATTTGATTCCCTAACAGCGGGATACGCATCTGTCAGTTGGGGTAAGTAAAGCTGAAATGCCAAGAATCTCTCTCTCTTTAACGGCACTGAAATACATCTTAAAATTCTCAGATGTATACAGGAAAATGTAATCAGTATATTCAGCCCATTAATTAACTTTACCTTACCAAATTTGCAATTTAAATAATTTTACCGATAGTATTCAATATAGGAATGTAAAGGAGGAACTCTTTCCTTTCAATCGAAAATCCGTCATAGCGTTTTGATGAAGAGATATTGTCCCATTTTAGGACAGATCACGTTGCACGTTTTAATTATGACTGGAAACCGAAACGGCTCATTTTTGGTAATAGTCAAATTTATGTGAATGCTCTCCTTCTGCGTTTGGCCGCTGTTGTTAATCCAAGTGGGTGTTAAATGCCGTTTTACGACGTGCACGAATGCAATTATGGTTTTGCAAAAACGTAGCTTTGAATGACTGTGTTCATTGTCTGCTTGTATCTTTTACTTCCCAATATAAATCACACTGATCGTGCATCAAAAAAGTACGACAAGAAGAGAAATATTTTTTGACGACGATCCTTGGCTGTTTCATGTGGTGATGAAATGTTTATACGTTACTACATGACTAACATAGTCTGTATTTAATAATTATCTAGTATGCATATTCATTGGCATGTAGCAAAAATGTTCAAAAGTATTATTTCCCTATATTGCTGTAGCCAAAAGCAAACGTTTTCGTAAAAATCTCAATTATGAATTTAGTATTTTTTGCATAACTACAGTAGCTCTCTTTATTCGCATGGCTGAGAAGTTAAAAGAATATTTTAACAAGTTAGTAAAATCATGCAATGTATTGTTTATGATACGCTTTCCAACATACCAGACTCAAGTTATTACTCAAGTTATGAGGATAACGGCTGTGGAATAAATATCGCTCCTGTGCCCTGACCTCAGACCCCATTTCGATTATATTAAACAGAATTGGTTCAGTATACCTCCGGAACGACATACTAAAGTTTTGTCGCAATCGAAGCATTTTTAAGTAAGGTGTGACGAAAAAGAATTATTATGCGAATTTTGCAATCTGAGAATTAAGTGAGAGTCGAATTGGCAACTGTAAACGCAGGTCGAGTCGTTTGCAATTGTATTCTTCAAGAATTGACCAATCAGGTATGAGAATGGCTCTGAAATATTTTATCTTTCTCAAATATCATCTTCTTTGCGAATTTGTCACAAATCATCTATCCTATCATCTTTGATTGTCTTCAAACACGAGAAACAGGTAATTTTTATAGCACCTTTCCCTCTACCATCAACCTTTGATCACAAAAGTATTTGTTCTTAACCAGTATCCTGACTTTTGACTAATTCATGCAGCAACTGGAACGCTGCAAAGTCCGGTATCTACGAAGAATTTGAATCTTTAACATACTCATTTGTTAAGCATAGGTAGCAAACGTTGGGAAAAATATTTCGTCTTATGCTACTATTTCTTTCAAAAATTGAGCAGCTCGCTGATTTTTCTGCACAGTGAATTAAAACGCGATTATGGCAGACAGTTTGTATTTTCACCAGAGCTGTATTGCTGTTTGACCTCCTTTCAGGGGCGTAAGTTCAGCCTTCCACGAAAGGCATGCTATTATGCTTCTATGGCTCATTTCTCACGATTTTGACAGATTTTATAGTCACATAATATCGGTTTTACATGTCTACAGAGTAGAAAGCCAGACGAGGCTTAAATTTCCCATCCCATGTACATGAATAACTAAGCTTATGCACACGCTAATATACGTAAACTACTGCTGTCCAGAAATTAATGAGATTGAACTGAACTGTTGGTTGAAGATAGACCAGTGTTTTTTCTTACTTCTTAGAGTTTGACAAATTCTTCCCCTTTTAGCATGGAGGCAACTACTGTGTATTACCGGCAAACCACATTGAAATACTTTATTTATGTACTCATAGGCCATGACCTGAAAAATGCCAGTATTTCGAAATCTGGCGGGGTAAAATCCTCTTGATGGTGACAAAGACAGAAACGATAGAACGGAACAAACACAACTGTGGTAACACAGATTTCCTCACTGGGGAACGTTTATGGCATTGATTGAGATCTTTGAGATTCAAGCACAAGACGTCTTAGTCCCCGATTACGCAACAAAGGATAGAAATGGTTAAATTCAGTGTATAGGTATCATAAGTCTCGATAGGTCATTGCAAAGCAACTTCCCAATCGGTGAAATAATCTCGTTAGTCCCCGATTACGCAATAAAGGATAGAAATGGTTAAATTCAGTGTACAGGTATCATAAGTCTCCATAGGTCCTTGCAAAGCAACTTCCCAATCGGTGAAATAATCCCGTTAGTCTCCGATTACGCAATAAAGGATAGAAATTGTTAAATTCAGTGTATAGGTATCATGAGTCTCCATAGGTCACTGCAGAGCAACTTCCCAATCGGTGAAATAATCCCGTTAGTCCCCGATTACGCAATAAAGGATAGAAATGGTTAAATTCAGTGTATAGGTATCATAAGTATCATTGGCGGTTAAACGAAATCGAAAAGTTATCGATTTTGAAATCTCAGCTGAATTGTAGTCATTTCTTTTTACTCAGTGAAAAAATCGTACATCAGGGATTCTAAATTCAGCACGTCTGGATATCTTGCGCAACTGCTAATTTTTATGCAGTTTTCTATATAATTAATATCAAAACACTATATTACTTAACCCTAGAGTTTTTGAAGATACTTATCCCCCACTTCAATTTTTACTAGGTTTGAATTTGGCGCTTCTACGTGAACGGCAATGTTTAAAAAGCAGTATGTAGCTAGCTTTCGGAATATTGCGTCTCGGCTATATGAGTTCATACAACTAGGAGATGTCGATATTTGATAAATACCACCCTTTAATACACTGTAAGCTTCTCTCAAAAGGTAAGCCTGCCTAGCGTTCGTTCGTCCAAAGCATATGCGATTATGATTTACTGTTAAAAATATGAAGGGAAATAATTTATCTGTAGTTCCGGTGTTCACACTATAACCGTTTCGTTTCCTTTTTCTTTCGATTTATTTTCTTTCTGTTCTTTTGTTCTTTTACGTTTCAACATTTAATCATCCAAATGAGCACCTAAATCTGTAGGGAGTACCTCCGTCCCTAATTTAAATCCACTCTTTCCGGGACAGAGAAACCAACAGAGCCACAGGGCAAGCATACCTTCCATACTTTATCCAGGACTCGAACCCAAGTCCAGCTCAAGCAACTAGCCAGAAACCAGCATTTCTGATCATTCGGCCACCGGGGACGGCCTTCAGTTTTTTAGAAAGCTATGACATACCGTCAGTTCTGATAAAAGGCGTGTTTTTATTACGCGAATTGAGTGTAATGCACTTAAAGTTTGTCTTCTTTTTAAGCCTTGCAGTGGTCTGCAGATCCTCTGTTTTCCCAGTGATCCTTCTCTAAACTCCGCTAGAATAAGCAATGACATCGCTCTTTAAACGTTTAGCAACGCACAGCAACCGAAAAATTGTTATTCGGCTGCCGCCGGGAAGAAAAGAAGGTATTAAATAAGCATATGCGCATCAGGGTTGACTACTTTTTTACGCTTAACCTTTAACTATGAAGGCGGGTAAAAATATCGTATGTAGGTGGGGTGCTCAGGGCACTCCAACAACAAAAAAAAAATAGTTGTACGTGATGCGTTTGAAAATCGAGTAGATCAACTATACATCATCTATAGATTCACTAGACCTATACCAAACAAGAAAAAAAATTAGAATAATCAATTCCGTGAAATAGTCTTTATTCTTCTTTAAAAAGAAATTACCACACTTTTGAAATAATAGATCATTGTACATAACTAGAACATTGAAATTAAAGTTTGAAACTGGAAATAACATCCAGTTCTTGTTCGTATGTCATCTTACTGTAAAGAGAGCTGTAAAGCAAAAACATCAACACATTATACCAAATCTATATATTAATTCTATAAGGATTTTTATTGTGAGTCCTATTTTGAGAAAACGGCTGTACGTAAAGATATGGCTGAGGTATCAAAATCAAGGTCTTACCATGTAGATGTGTCAGTCGAAGAGAAAAATGAGATTGGGGCACCGTTTCGCGCGTTGTGGGGCCGCAAAGTTCCCATGTAAAGTCTATGGGAGAAGCGTGCGGTTGACTCACACTCTGTTGAAGGCGGAAGAATGGAGGGACTGAGATGGTTCAATGTCCGAAGTCTTCTCTTTTCTATGTTAGAGTTGTGCAAAGCAACGCCACCAGGCATTCCTATCAGAGTTCTTCTCATCGGAACAGCGAACACTCTCGAAGACCTGATTGCGTTATGCCGTTGGACAGTGTGATGTATATATACAATTTAATAGTCATTCGATCCAGTTTATTCACTTAGGTAAGACGTTTCTCATTATGTAAAGATGTAAATAAACACTCCGTTGACCATGGTTAGTGAAAATATTTAGAATGTGCATATTGAGTTGCGCCATTTATATCTTCATTCTAGAAGGTTTTTTACTGTGATACCTATTTTGAGAGGACGGCGGAACGTAAAAATATGGTTCAGACATCAATATAAAGGTCTTACTATGTAGATGTGCCAGTCGAAGAGAAAACTGAGATTGGGGCAACGGTTCGGGCGTGGCGGGGCGGCAAAGTTCCCATGTAAAGTCTATGAGAGAAACGTGCGGCCCTGATCTACATCAGGCGCTGAGCTCACTGTCAGACTTGGTGTGTGCATGGTGTTCTATTAACAGTCCTAAAGTAAGTACATACTTTATTTATTTATTTATTTTTATTCGAGGCTTAACGACCACCGTGAGCAACTCAATGGGATATATGCAGTCGCCCGTCCCTAATTTAGGGTCACTGGTTCCAGGAAGGGGAGAGCCAGTGCCGTAAGACATACACAACATTCATGCCTCACCGCGATTCGAACCCGGACCCCTTTCGGACGAATGATCAGAGGCCATCGCCTTAGACCACTGCGCCACCGGGGCGGCCATACTTTATTGCATACTTACTCTTAACAGAAGGTCTCTCCCGCAGAAAAAATAATAAAACGTAAGAGTCTTACAGAAAGGCGTGAGAGATCAATGGGTCGCAACTATATGTCTCAGACAAGAGAGAATGAAGAGTATTCGCAACGCGAATCTCATTCCAACAACATTTACAAACATAGTTGTGACTGAAGATGAAAGTGAAAGAGTGCGCTATCCAGTTGAATTTTTGCACACGATCGGGATGAGTGGACTTCCGCCTCACATTCTACGACTGAAAAAGGGTGCAGTCGTGATGCTCATCACGAACCTGGTAGTCCAAGGTGGTGCAGTGGTCTAAGCACTGGCTTATGATTATTCGTTCGTAAAGGGTCCGGGTTTGAATTCCGGTGAGGTATGGATGTTGTGTTTTTCTGGTTCTCTCCCTTCCCTGGAACCAGTGACCCTAAATTAGCGACGATCTACTCGGTGATCGTTAAACCTTCAGTCAAAAAAACAAAAACAAAAAAAAAACACGAACCTGGACTATTGTCTTTACTGAAGTGGTTGAATGAATTCGTCAATCTAATAAAGTTTACATTTGTTGTTTCATACATATGAGTTTATTCTTTTCCAAAAAAAAAAACAACAACAACAACTAACCGTCGTTTCCGACGGGTGATGTCTAGTTATGATAATAATCAGAAGATTGCAATACTAAAAAACTATAACGTAACTACGTACATGGGGTGTTCACAGCACCTTGCTCACTAATTTCACTGCACAGAGAAAACAGTATAGCACGTGGAATGGCTTTGGGTACAATGACATGAACTATAACCTCTAAATGAAAGATAGACAGTTAAACGGCAGTGTTGCCGATCACGCTTCAGAACTACCTACAATTTAAGATCGTGGGGTGCTGTGAGCACCTCGCACACCAAGTTAAAGGTTAAAGAAAGGGAAAGGGAAACACGCCATCTATATTTTACACGAGATTCCAACCAAGGCACAATAATGCAAATGATAATAATCCTGCTTCATCCCACTTAATTATCTATTGAAAATTTTGGGAATTGTTTTTACAACATGTGTGTCTATTGTATACAATTCTTTCAAGTTAAACGTACAGGAACAAACATGGTTGCTACTTCTCTACTGCTACATTCTCGATCTCTTAGCGACGAATACATTTATTTTTCCTTTTTCCGTGATCTTGGGCAGTATATATTTTTACACTGAAATGCTGTTGCAGTATTACAACAGTAAACGTTTGAAGCAGCCCCGGGGACACGGTAGATCAAGCGCTGGCATCTGATCATTCGCTCGAGATGGGTCGGGGTTCGAATCCCGGCAATGCATGGATGAGATGTTTATCCCACAGCACTGGTTCCCTCCCTTCACGAGAACGAGTGGCCCCAAATTACGGACGGGCGGCTGCTCATAGCCCATTGAGTTTCTCACGGTGGTTGCTAAACCTTCAATCAAACAAAATGCACACACACGTGTGAATTAGCAATGACATGAACAAGAAGGATTCCACGGAATTATTCTCGAAGATTCAAATCGACTGTGCTAAAAGCATTTTGGGTGTCGTTTTATGTATGCAGTCAGAAGTTCTCTAAAAAAGGATCGAATTTTAGGGGATCTAGACAAGACATTTTTCATCAGCAAACCTCAAAATACATTAAAAGTTTTGGTTCCAATTGAAAAAAATATTTTTTTTTCAAAACTTGTTTCGAATCCGACTGACGCGTTAAGAGAAGGGCAGTTAGTTGTGAGGCCAAAGTGTTGCTATAAGTGCATACCTTTTTTTCAAAAGACATGCTAATATTTGTAAAGGAAAATGGTGGGCTTAAAGACGTCTTTTGTGCATCTACTTCTTAGCCTACTAACTCCTTCTGAATCAATTGTCAGTGCAACGCAACTTTTATAATTCAGTGACCATCCTAAACTCAACTGTCGAGTCATAGAGCAAGCAACATTACGTGTATTAAACGTTTCTTCGTGTAGCCCTCGAATGGATGGTTCGCTCCTTTGAGTTGGTATTTCTGACTGTCCGGAGAACATACCAGAAAAAAACGGACAGCATTATGGCCCCGAGAACAAAGTAGAAAACATCAAGAGGAGTGGTCCAGTTAATATTCTCCTACGTACTTTTCGGATATTCTCCTACGTACTTTTCGGATCACGATTATAGAAATCTGTCACCATTTCCGTAATCAGAGATCGTCCTAGCCACTTTACTACAGGGCATACGTAAACTGAATTACAAGCAGCATATCCGATTTCCAGAAAGGTATTTACATTTCTAGAGAAGTACTAGTTGTAAACATATAGCCATGGTGTCAAGTACATACGAAATCACCTAAACGATTCCACCATCATTGGCGTCAGACAAGGTGTATAACGAAGTAAATTTCTCCGTCATTTTCTGTCCACGCCAGGATTCGAACCCGGATCCCCTCATTCCGGAATAAGTCACTCTACCAATTGAGCTACGCGGACGTTTGTTCTGACTACTATCTGCCTTTATGTCGTGTGCGTCCTGCTGGCAGGTACGTCACATCCCCCCCCAAAGAGGGCCAGGGGCATGGCCCATGGGACAGCCATGACCATGAATCGTTGCAGGCAGCCATCCACTGTACAACGTGCACTTGAGAACTCCCAGTCAATCTGGTGTGTGGAATGCAACGTCACACACATTTATTTTTCGAAGCGCTGGAGAAGGGATTCTCTGATTTTTCCTATCTCGCGGTGTGGAAATAACATCACACCATTGCGAGATTTTGAACGGTCGGGTCATCCGGATAGTTCGGGCGCCATTATAGCGGAGTAAATTTTTCCGTCATTTTTGGTCTACGCCGGGATTCGAACCCGAGTCCGCTTATTCCGGAACAATTCGCTCTACCAACTGAGCTACGCAGACGTTTTATTCTGATTCCTATCTGCCTTTATGTCGTGTGCGTCCTACGGGGCAGGCACGTCACAGGTGTTAGAATGTGAAAAATAACAATGTGCAAAACACAGTTGCAAATCAGTCTAAAGTGCTCATCATGATGTATTAAAAACAAACGTTATCTCAGTAAATTACATTTTCTAGTTTGCGCCTTAACGTCGAGAAACATCGGGTTGAAGAACTAAGTGTTGTACACTGAAGAGCAATTGAATAAGAGACAGCTGGCGTTATGCAAATGTGGCGCTGTGGGCGGCTCTGTAAACGGAAACGACATGACGTATGCATCGATCCGACAATATAAGGAGTGATACGACGGGAATCAGTAAGAGTCGGACGCAGTGTGGGTAAGACTAAGTGCATTTGATCGACAATATAAGGAGTGATGCGACGGGAATCAGTAAGAGTCGGACGCAGTATGGGTAAGATTAAGTGCATTTGATCGACAATATAAGGAGTGATGCGACGAGAATCAGTAAGAGTCGGACGCAGTACGGGTAAGACTAAGTGCATTTGATCGTGAGCAAATTGGCGGGGCCCGACGAATGGGTCACTCCATCTCGGAAGTCACTGGGATTTTCACGAGCCACTGTGTCACGGGTGCAGCGTGAGTACATCGAATCCGGTAAAACCATCCTTGCAAGGGCCAACTGCCGTGGACAACAGCGTGTGGATAAGCGGGGTTATCGTCAGCTAGCTCGCATTGTAACAGCGGATAGACGGGCCACAGTGCAAGAAATCACTCAGCAATTTAACGCTGGTGTACAAAATCGTGTAAGCAACAACACCATCCAGAACCATCTCCTCGTTATGGGGTACAGAAGCAATCGTCCCACGAGGGTACCGCTGCTGACCGCACATCACAGGGTGAAAAGATTAGCATGGGCGCGGGAACATCGCCACTGGACCCTAGACATGTGGAAAAATGTTACCTGGACTGATGAGGATACGAGTACGGCGCAAACCACATGAAGCGATGGATCCTTCTTGCCAGAAGGGTACTCTTCAAGCTGGCGGAGGTGGCATTCTCGTCTGGGGACTGTTTACGTGGCCTAAAATGGGACCCCTGGTACGTGTGACATTGTCCCTCACAGGTCAACGTTACCGGGATATCCTGGACGACCATTTACTCTCGTTTGTGCGTCTTCAACATCCCACTGGGGACCTCATCCTGCAACAAGACAATGCAGCTCCCGAATTGTATCCGAATGGTTGGATGAACACTCCACCGACGTGACCTCGCTTCCTTGGTCAGCTAGGTCACATCTGCGATGCCATCGAGAGAGATGACCCCCTTCCATCAAATCTTCGTGAACTGTGGGAGCTTGTTCAGTGGTCGAGGATCCGTATTGCTTCCCAACACTTCCGGTGTCTTGTCGAGTCCATGCCGAGACTAATCGCCGCCGTCATCAGGGCAAAAGGTGGTGCTACACGTTACTAGACAGGTATCTCTAATTCAATTGCTCTTCAGTGTAAACCAGCCAGCGCCTTTTCCAGACGATATGACACACCGGACAGAAATGCCGATATGTGGGCCCCGTCATTTTTATTTGTTTAAACAGCGACGATTGAAATAATTTATCAATAAGTAGCCCAGGTGGGTCAACCCCAGTGATGAACATACGTGCACGTCTTCGTGTGGGCAACAGAAATGACTGTTTAAAAGGGAAAAATGCGATTTATGCGTGGCACTCATGGCCCTCGAGGCTCAACTCACACTCGGGATCGGGAAGCAGGTCGGCTTTCTTTGTTTCTTATTTTGTCACAAAAGATCTACCTTAGCACCTAACTTTCCTCGTGCCTCCTCGGAAAATCGAAGCTACGAGCAAAGTTTTAAAAGAAAAAGGCAAAAGAACTTCCAACTTTCCGTATTGGTGCTTCTTATTTAAATTAAAAAAAAACCTGCTGGTGAGTGGTCAAAGAGTTTGACTTTTTGTGAACCCATAAGACTCTTGGGGCGTTGGGGGCCCCAGTTTAGGTTGGGGCCCTGGTCACCGGCCCCGTTGGCCTACCCCTTAAGACGGCTATGAATGGCATTACTCTAATTTTGTTAATAAAATCTTACCAGCAGTCCGCTTTCCTTCTTTGCAAGAGTCATAATTACTACGGGCAGCCTGATCACTGGCGCTTTTGTTCTGCCAGATGCAACATTCTGTTTTTGCATTATATTAAAAATATAATGCAAATTTAGAATGTTGCATCATTCTAACTTTGCATAATATTTTATATGCAACATTGATCATTTCCATACGAAAATTCCCATGTGAATTTCCTGGATTTCAGCAGTAATACTTCTGCTGTGCATCACAGGTAACCTATTGTGATGGCCAACAAATTCAGCAGATTTTGTATTAGCGCCATTATTCTTCTAGCGGTGCCATTTTGAACTATTTTCCCCTTTAAATCGTTTTTCCATGCCCTCAATAAGCTACCTACCACGTTTCGTTGCGATATCTCTATTTCTCGATTTTCTAGGGACCGGAAAATTGGGAAGCTCACTTTTATAACCACCCGGTATATGCTGTATTAGTATTTCAAAATGCGTCGTGGCCAGTTATAATTAAGGACCCAAAGGGTATACCTGAGCCGAGTAGCTTTGTATTATCGAGTAGCAAGGATAGCTCTGATGGCGTGTAATGTGCTCTCCAGTTTATTCTAGGGTCTTAAACGACATTCAGAATTTATTTTCAATGGTATCAGGTAATCCTAAAAATACTGTCGTTTTTTCAACGTGTGAAGAAAAGAAAGAAAAACGTACCTGGAACAGATGTTTTAATCCATATAATAAGTGCCCCTAGTAGTTACAACCTTTTCCCATCGATCGACAAGGTTTTGAATCCCAGACTTGTAGAATTCCATGGGTTTCGATGCAAAAAGGCAGAAAGGGTTAGCCGTACCTCCCCCACATTTCGAAGTGTAGTCCCAGCAAGATGGCCTTTCAAGCTGCGAAAGAGGTGGTAGTCGGATGGGGTGATGTCAGGGGATAATGCTGGATGCGGACTTTTTTTCCCATCCGAAGTTCTGTAACGTGCACTGGTCATTTTCGCTTTGTGTGATTTTGCGTTGTCCTTCTGCAGCAGCACGCCTTTAGGATTCACGAGTGCTGGACGTTTATTCTGCAAAGCAGGACATAGACGCTGCAGTTGCTGACAGTAGACTTCTCCTCTAATGGTTTTGTTCGGTGGCAGCAGCTCGTTATGGATTATGCCTTCCATATCCCACCACACAGACATCAAAACCTTTTTGTGGGAAACATCCTGGTTTCGCCACTGCTGCAGGCACATTTATTTTGAGAAGTCACTGCCGTTTACGCTTAATGTTGTGATAAGCAATCCATTTTTCATCGCCCGTGGCAATTCTGTGCCAAAACGGCTCCCGTTTTTCACGGGAGAGCAAAGAATTGCAAATGTCCACACGCTGTTGCAGCTGTTGTGGAGTGAGATCATGAGGTACCCACTTATCCAGTTCCGACACATAACCGAGGTCCTGCAGATGCCGGTGAACAATGGAATGGGTTGAATCAACAAGTGTGGCCAATTCCTCGACTGTTGTCTGAGGATTTCCTCAAAAGAAGCTTTCAGCACGTCGTTATCCAGCTCAACAGGCTGTCCGGGTCCTTGCATATCCTTGAGGCTGGTGTTCCCCTTCGAAATTTTTGGAACCAGCGTTGACATTTCCTGACCTCCAGGATACCCGGCCCATATACGGCATTGATGTTTCGTGTTGCTACCTTCGCTGAATGTCGATAGTGGAACTCATACAGCATAGTGTGCCTAATGTGGTCTTCTAACGCTGCCGTTTTCTATGCGGTTTAAGTACACAACGACTGAACCTAGAACTCCGGTTTGCGGTCTCAAGTGACTTGAAAGTCTGCTCGCGTAATCCCTCTTATACTCACCGTGGTCGAAGTCATAATCTGGGTACCAGGAGACTCACCACTGTTGGGCTTGCGCAAACCGACATTACTTCTGGGATGACCTGATGCTATGAAAAAGAGCTTTAATACGCTCATTGGAGTAATTCAGTCCGTTTTAGTAAGGAATTCAAGTTACCCTCTCAATATAATGATAGCCTTTGAAAGGGCCCAATAGTGTCAACAGATGGGAATGAAATACAGAGAAATAAGGGAAGGAGCAGAACTATCGGTCGTCTCAGTATGTGGCGGACTCTATACAACTATAACGACCCAGCATTATGTTACACCCATTTGAACAACACCATCGCGTTTAATTTAGCAAGTTGGCGCCATCTTGCTGAATGATTTCAGCTCTCGCGCATTTATTCACCAAGCCCACAGAATATTCCCCAAGTAGTGTAGTAAAGTGTCAACACAGTCAGCACTGAGGAACTGCGTAATTTTCTCGGAAGCCTATATTGTAAAGCCTGTTCTATAGAAAAGTAAATTAATGCGAGGTTTGTCGGCATGATGAACTTACCCAGGTGACGTTCTCCTAATATGTTGCGTTTTATACATGTTCATTTAATACGGAAAATGACATGGATCTCTTACAACCCTTTTTACACTGCTGGCCACACAAAATGCAACACCAAGAAGGACACGAGATAGCAAAGTCAGATTTACTGGACACGTAACAACAGATACAAAGATGAAACAATTGAGCTTACAGGCCCGTGCGACTTGCGGAACACGCAGACATCAATAGTTCGTGTGGCCCACAAAGCTGGCAATAACGGCCACTACACGCCACGGCATCGAACGAAAGAGGCTTTGGATGTGGGCTTGGAGTAAGTCGGGCCAGGCTGCTTTTACACGTTGCCACAGTTCATCAGGCGTAGCCGCGGGTGGTGCTTGCCGGACCACTCGGTTGCCGATCAGCGACCAGACGTGTTCGATGGGCGACATATCGGGAGAACAGGCGGGCTACGGCAGCAGTGAAACCTGGTGGGCCGTGAAGAATTGCTGCACGATGCCTGCCACGTGCGGGCGCGCATTGTCCTGTTGAAACGTGGCCGCTGGCAGGTCCTGCAGGTAAGGGAGGACTACAGGCTCCAAAACGTCGGAGATGTAGCGGTGGCTGTTGAGTATACCGGCGATGCGTACCAGACGTGTGCGGGTGTCATATCCAATTGCGCCCCAAACCATAACGCCAGGCAACGGACCGGCATGGCGATGTGTAATACAGGCGTCATACAGTCCTTCGCCATGGTGCCGCCACACGCGGATCCGAACATCGCGGTTTTGCAGGCAGAAGCGGGATTCGTCGTAGAAGACAATGTTGTGCCATTCCGTAGTCCAGGTGCGGCGTTCAACGGCCCACTGCCGCCGCACTCGCCGGTGGTGTAACGTCAATGGTAATCGGAGCAATCGGCGCCGTGCGACAAGTCCCCGCTCTTGCAGACGACGTCGAACGGTGTGTGCTGAGACAGGTTGTTGCGCAACACACCGTAACCCCTGCGCTAACGTTCGTGATGTGGCGGTGCGAGCCGTCAATGCCCGTCACACAACATGCCGGTCTTCCCGTTCGGTGGTGTGCCGCGGCTGCGGCAATCGCTCACGTCGGTCCGTCCGTCCCTCCTGCACCCACCGAATCCGTACTCACCTCACTGTGGCTGAATGTCGTCCCACACGGGCGCCGATGTATTGGTACGGTAAACCGCTGTCGCGGTCAGCCACTATGCGCCCTCTGTCGAACTCCGAAACGTGCTGGAATGACTGCCGTATTCTGCGACGAGGCATCAGGAAGCTTACCACACACAGGTCCGGCAGCACAACACACTTCTACTACTTACATCCCGCCTTCTGCGCACCCTTCTTGTAGTGCTTCTCGGTGGCGTGCCGGGCGCATATGATTTGCATATGCCCTGCAATGCTAATTGTTTGCATGTCCTCTCGCGGGCGACTCGTGCTGAGAATTTCAGGCCAGTCGGATGCTTCCTTTTGGTGTTGCATTTTGGGTGGCCAGCAGTGTATTTACGCTTTCCAACCGTAGGTTGAAGAAGCGTGCATGCTCCAGCTTTGTCCGTCTGTCTGCACGATAACTCGCGGAAAAATTGTTCAATTTCGATGAAATTTTAGTATGTGATAGGGGACCACTGGTGACGAACCCTATTGAAAATGGGCAAAATGGGGTAAAAGGTCACGACATAGGAGAGGGATCCATTCCATTGCCCTTATAGTTCATAACTTGCGTAAAAATGGTTCGATTTCGATGACACGTTAGTATATAGTAGAGGACCATCTTGGAAGGAATTCTGTTAAAAATGGGCGAAATGGGGTCAAAGGTCAGGACATAGGAGTGTGATCCATTCCATTTTATTTATGCGTCATGACTTGCGTAAGAATGGTTCGATTTCGATAAAATTTTAGTATGTGGTAAGGGACAACAAGGGGACGAATTTTTTTGAAAATGAGCGAACTGGGGTCTAAGGTCAGGACAAAAGAGCGGGATCCATTCCATTGGTCTTATGCATCATAACTTACGTAAAAATGCTTCGATTGCAACAAAACTTTATCATGTTATTCCAGAGGTACGCTGAACCGGTTTTTTTAATATCATCGAAATGGGGGTCAAAGGTCAGGACACAGGAGCTAGATTTATTCCACAGCTATTATTAAATAACTTGACTAAAAACGCTTCGATGGCGACAAAACTTGATTATGTTGTTCCGGAGGTATACTGAATCGGTTCTGTTTAATATCATCAAAATGCGGTCAAAGGTCAGGTCACAGGAGCGAGATTTATTCCACAGCTATTATTAAATAACTTGAGTAATGATTTCTCGTATGTTGGAAAGGGTATAATCAATGCATCGCATGATTTTGCTAACTTGTTGCTAATAGTTTCCTGTGTTGGTGCATTTTTTGGTATTGCCTTAAAGACGCTCGCAGATAGTTAAACGATCAGTTGTTACTCTCTGTAAAATGTTGATGCAGAAGAACCAGGCAGTTCACTTATTTACAAAATATTCACTAGAAATGAAACCCGATAAGGAAAAGTAAAAGTATTTCAAACTGGGAAAATATTTGAGAAGAACTGGTACTTAGGTATCCCAAAAAATTGTCAAGGTAGCTGAAATGGAAATCAGTTTTCAAAATTTGGGAATACATTTTTTAAATTAGTTAAAAAAACTGGAAATAATTTTTATTTTAATTTAACAATTTGATGTTGAATAAGGTTTGTGCTTCTATTAACAGTTGCAGTGTCCTTGTCCAAGTGAAATCACTAAAACGTATTTTATCTCTTTATGTTTGTACATGGTTTTCAGTATTTTCATATCTTATAGATAGAAGAAAAAAAAATTATGTCCAGATATCTTTCACCGCAGGAAATAAATCCGTTCTGAAGCTTAACGCTGCTATTAATTATTACAAGGGTTTACGTACCATGTTGGTGCATCTGAACACAATGACCTTACGACGCTCTTTTTCACTTCCTGTGCTCCAGATAAAGACCATTTTTGTATACATTGCAGAAAAATATTAAAAAATTCATTCTTTGCCACGTTGTCGGTGTACTGGTTGTAGCAAAGGTGGCGTGTCCTGAATTAGGCAAGAGGGTTTTCGATTAATGAGGCCAAATTGTATTTGGAACAAAATTAATGGGCTATACTTCACTGACAGCCTGACAAATGAGCTTACCGTAGATTTTCATTTCGTCCTCCGACTTGGCTGTGCTGAAAGATGGCGCTTCCCCCGAAACTTCACAGCCGTACAATCCTTCGGAACTCAAATCCGTTGATGCGAGTAAAACATGGCTACTATTGGAGTTTTCAAGCTGAAAAAAAAAGGAAAGACAACTGTTTCAAAAAGAAATGAATGAATAATCGTAAACAAAGTAATATTTATAGAATTTTAAACTTACGACACTTTTTGTCAAAAAAAATTAATTAGCAAGTAGAACAACGTGAAGTATTTAATATTAAATTTAATTAAATCGCATAATGTGAAAATGCACATCAGCCAGCGTTACATGCCTTTTACTCTATGCACAGATACCCTATTGACAATAAATATCTTCATAACAAAAGTCCTCTATTTTTTTTGTTGTTGTTGTTTCTTTGCTCCGGAAAGAGTTTCTGTTATGCCTCTTTCGTCTTTGTACTTTTCCACTTACTTGTTGTTGTTTTTTATAGTGTTGCGACCTTTTGGTCTTCAGATATCAGGATACCAAATTAATTCCGGACTGCGATTCGATCGCTGGATCTACAAATATACCTCATTAGCTAATTAGCCTACACAGTACAACAATAAACCAATGGAGACACAGTATAACAATTAAAACAGGGATTTAATAGATACAGGCATATGTTACACCGGATACTTCATGTAAATAGCAAAAGCTATAATTTCCGGCCAGTTCTTGGCCCTCTTCGGTGTTTCAGAAAATATGTCCTAACGAAAAGTCTGTTCGTTCACAAGGACCGCAAAGAAAATTCTGATAAAAAGCACTTACAAATGTCTTCGAGTATCCAAAGTTTTGATGACACCAACAAACACAGACACTCACACGGGTAGTTTGTTCTTAACTTCCATTACTACCCTTTCTTTGCTGTGGACAAAACGACGGCGTCCCTAGTCGCTGAACGCCCGTACTCAGACGCACCCTCACAAAAGTTCTCTCCCCGCTTTGAACACGAAGAGGCTAGAGGTTTCTTCAGAGGCTCTCTCTCTCTCTGCAGGGGGTCCTCAGTGGTTCCTGGTGCTGTTTATCCCTTCTCTCCATCTTTCTGTGTGAGCGAGACGATGCCGTGATTATTTTCTCTCTCTTTTGCATTTCAATTGAACTGGCTTCTTACGGCAGGTATCGGTGGTCCGGCAAGGTGAAGAAAGTTTTCAGGTAAAGTTCGTGCTGGTTATTCATCAGCTTATGTTTTTAGCTGGTTTCCCTTCTTATGCTCAGAACGCAAGAGCACGGCAGCAGACGGCAAGCATTTGTTCTAGCGCGAGGAAAATCAAGGCCTAGTCCTCTCGGCTATAAAACGGATTCTGCTCCTCTCAACAATAATCTCCCGTCTCCAAAAGCTGGTAAGCGGTGAATTCTACCACTTGAAACCCGCGACATATTTATTATATACAGCTCTTCAAATCCAAAAGCTTTCCCATTGTTTTGCGCGCGGCACAGACAAAAGCTTCAACAGCTTTTGCCGTCTAAACATTTTTGAGTCATGGGAAATGGCTTTTAAACTCTGACCCGTCCCATTTCCATTTATGGGCTCTTTGTTCTCGTGGCAAACACCTGCAACTCGCCACTTGAATTCCAAGTGCCAACAGATCTTTTCTTAATATACCGCCCCTCGCAATTGTTTAAATTATAACTTTCCGTTAATTAAAACCCCCAATCAAGTTTCAATTACCGTTAATTAGCCACACCTCTGGCCAATTAATTATGCGAGGGGGATCATCACATAATTTTTCTCCAGTTTTTGACGAATGCTTTTTGCGATTTATTAGTGGTCATCATTGCTGCGATTGCGTCAGTAACGCAGTGCGTGCGGACGAACGAGCAATGTGGTGTTCTTTTTGGCAACTGCACTTATCCAGGTGATGGATCGACTCAGAGATGTACAGCTTTACTAAACCTCAAGTAAGAGTTTCTCGTGGTAATGGCAAATTTCGTATCCTTCACTGACGAGGCAATGTTTCTGGAAAGTTCTCACATGTGGTGGGTTCTGCATTTTGCATCGCTGTATGAGTGATGCCCCGCGAGAAATCAGTAAATGTCTCATTCCATTCATTCCCCAAATAGAGACCAGTAGCCATCTAAAAGCGTGTTTCCGAACTACACAGTTAGATTTTGGCAAGTCATTAGCCAAACTTCCTTGATCAAATATCGTGGTGTGGGCTGCGGATTTTTCATCAAGGTATTCTGTCCGATATCTCGTTCCAATTTTTAAAGCCTCTTGTCTGTTTTGACATCATTTGAATGGAAACTTTCGAATAATTCAGAAATAACTTGCATGGCACCCAACATAGAAGAATACCTTGTAATTGTAAATTTCTTAAACAGGATCTCATTACTTTCTCACCATTTCATAACACACTGCTGGCCACCCAAAATGCAACACCAAGAAGGACACGAGATAGCAAAGCCAGATTTACTGGACACATAACAACAGATACAAAGATGAAACGATTGAGCGTACAGGCCCGTGCGAATTGCGGAACACGCAGACATCAATACTTCGTGTGGCCCCCATGGCTGGCAATAACGGCCGCTACACGCCACGGCATCGAACGAAAGAGGCTTTGGACGTGGGCTTGGGGTATGTCGGTCCAGGCTGCTTCCACACGTTGCCACAGTTCATCAGGAGTAGCCGCGGGTGGTGCTTGCCGGGCCACTCGTTTGCCGATCAACGACCAGACGTGTTCGACGGGCGACATGTCGGGAGAACAGGTGGGATACGGCAGCAGTGACACCTGGTGGGCCGTGAAGAATTATTGCACGATGCGTGCTACTTGCGGGCGCACATTGTCCTGTTGAATGGTGGCTGCTGGCAGGTCCTGCAGGTAAGGGAGGACTACAGGCTCCAAAACGTCGGAGATGTAGCGGTGGCTATTGAGTGTAACGGTGCACAGGTGAGTAAAAATGCTGGAACCTCGGTATGTACACGTGCCATTCGCAAAGAACTTCATTCCATGGGTTCGCGCGGCTGCTCATAAGCCTTTCATCTACACTCGGAATGCTACTCCTCGTTTAGCATGGTTTAAAGAACATTTATCGTGATCCATAGATAAATGGAAACTGGTCCTATAGACTGATGAATCCAGATACACGATCCATCAATCTGATGGCCGTTGGTGGGTATGGCAGCAGCCGGGGGAACGCTATTTACCACAGCGTACTGTTCGTACGGTCAAGTTTGGAGCTGGCAGTGTACACGTGTGGGGGTGTTTTTCGTAGTATGGTCCCAGCCCATTGGTTATCGTGGACAACCCTGTTAACCAGCACGTCTACCTCGATTTTCTGGACAATTATGCCCTACCAACTCCGTGGCAATACAATGGAACCGAGCCTTGTTGGTACCAACAGGATAATGCACCGAGCCAGAGAGCAATGTCTCTTACGGCGTGGTCTGACGATAATTCCGTATCGTGTGTGAACTGGCCAGCGCAAAACCCTGATCTTAATCCCATAGAGCACCTATGGGATGAATTAGAGCGCCGCATAAGAAGTTTGCAACCAGGGCCTACTACTAAGCAACAGTTAGTGGCACCATTATGAACTGAATCGAAGCGCATGCCTATCGCTGTGTTCCAAAACTTTGCCGAAATCATGTCTCGAAAGGTCAGTGCATGCATTAAGGCGAAAGGTGGACCGACACCGTACTAATGTATGTCAGTAAATGCTATGTTGTGTTTCTCTTCCAGGTGTCCTGTGATTTTTGTCAATATAGTGTATACACAGAGAGAGAGAGAAGGAGAGAGCTTGTCCCAAAAGAACTGAGACTGTTTTTATTAAAAATGTGCAGTACTGCGTTCGACTTTGGCACGAGTCTCGGATAAACGGTAGTCGTTGTAGCAACCATAGTAACCGGATACACCTGTTTATCACGCATGCGCAGGCGTTGTGTCGTGAACCCCTAACAAGTGTTGTCGCGCTGTGATTTTTCAAAAGATGGATGTGAAAGAGAAACAAAGATGCGCTATTAAATTTTGGTGTCGACTTAATACGTCTGTCGGAGAGACTCTCCGTCCTATGCAAGAGGCTTGCAAAGATGAATGTCTAGGAAAATTCACAATTTACAGATGGCATAAAGAATTTATGGATGGTCGTGGGTAGGTGGTTTAATCGCGCATGGAGGAAGACCTTCAATGAGCGTTACAGAGGTAAACACCAATACAATGATTGTTACTATAAGAGAAGACAGACACCTATCAATTAGAGATATCGAAGATATGGTTCATATGTCAAAATCATCAATTCACAGAATTATAACCGAGCATTTGGGCATGAAACGAGTTTGTTCAACTTGGGTTCCCCATTTCTTGACAAATGAACTAATGGATCGTCGAGTTGAGGTTTGTAAACAATTAAAGCAACTGTTAAAAGAAGATCCAACAATCATGCAATGGGTTATTACAGGAGACGAAGCTTGGTTACACAATTTTGATCCATACACCCAAAGCAGAAAGCTGTGTTTGAAAATCTCCGCTGTCGCCTAAAGCGAAAAAACGTTAGTCAATCAAAATCAGCGGGAAAGGTCATGTTGGTTGCGTTCCTTGATTGTCAATTTATGTATGATGTATCAAAACGATGCTCCTCCAAAAACTACAATAAATGCCGACTATTACAAATCAGTGCTACAGAATCCGCAGGAACATGTGACAATAAAACGACCATACCTGCAAAAGAATTGGTTGTTACACCACGAGAATGCAAGGCCGCGCATGACCAGTTTTATCGTTTCTTATTTGAAGAAAATTAATATTAAGTTTATGCACCGGCCTGCATAAATTCCCCATTTGTCACCGAGTGACTTCTGGTTATCTCCCTTTCAAAAACATATTACAGAGACGACAATTTGAGACTAATCAACAACTTATCACAGCTGCGCAGGGTTGTTTCAATAGCATTTCACAAGAATTCCAGAAGACATTCAAACAGTGGAAGGAACATTGGGATACCTGTATTCGATGCAATAGACAGTATTTCGAAAAAATGACCAGTTCCTTGATAATTAAGGTACGCATATTTTCTTTTATAAAAAGTTGTTTTAGGGCAACCCTTGTATACACATATATATAATTAATATGCTACCGAATTTCATCCACTCATCGCCCATGTGGTCTTCTTCTGGGTCTTTTCCTGTCTCTTGGAATCCAGTCTAGAATTTCGGTTGTCCATCAGTGGTCCATTCTTCTGGCAACATGTCCACCCCATTGCTATCAAAGGGATTTTACTCTGACTATGATGTCTTCCACTCTTGTCATTTCCCTTATCTATGTGAGTTCCTCTTCTTATCTCTCCTGGTTACACCATGTTCTTACCTTTCGCGTTCAATTCAATTTTGGTAATTAGAGGTATTTATATTTAACTTCTTACCTCTTCCGTGAGCCCGTATACGGGCTCTCTGGCATCTTCTTTGCTTCTGTTTGCAGGGTCTGATACACATTTACATATTCCAAGAGAGTTTGCACATCAAAGTTATACTTGATGAGACTAATTTATTGCAGATCATTTTATATGAATTAGATATAAATACACAAGCACATACACACACTGAATATTTCGTCGTTTGTCTTTCGCGTCATAATTCTTAACACCAGTTTTCACATTGCGGCCTCTGCCGTGAGTTCCCACGCGTCTTCACATGTCCACAATTTTCTCACGTCTGCCGTTCGCCTCCTCCGCTGCGCCCCAACACACCAAGCATGCATCTCTCCATGCCTCTTTCAGTTGTCTGCAGTCTTTTTATGTCTTGTTTAGTTAAGGTCTACGCCTCTACTCCGTACATAAGCACTTGAAGGATGCATTGATTAAACACTTTTCTTTTAAGACATAATGACATGTTGCTCTTAAACATTGTACTGTTTCTTCCAAAGGTACTCCAACCAAGTTTTATACGTCGACTAATTTCTTCATCAACGTGACCTTTGCTTTATATCTGATGTCCAAGGAAAATGTAGTAATCGGTCGTCCCTAGCTTTTCCTTTGCACTTGCATTTGATATCAGATTCTTGCTGCATAGCGTTAAATGTACAAGTTGATAGAAGCGGTGTAATTAACTGGGGTCTGTTTCCTTGACGAGCGATGAGATCCTTCAAACCTCTGGAATAGTATTTGGATGCTATGCGGTGTCCTAGCATCACCGTGGACAAGGCACATTCGTAGATGTGGACGGTGTTTCCTAATTGAGACGGCTGCTTCCAGCAGGACAATGTGTCATAACCACAAGTCTCGACCAAGAACTTAGTATTTTACTCGTGCGCAGTGTGTATCTAGGACACAATAAATATCTGTCTTAAGCACGATTACAAAGACACTCTGCAACTGCACATACCCGTCCTCAATAAACAAACACTTTATTCGAAGTTAAAAACATCTACACTGGCGGAAAGTGAAAAAAGAACACCAAGAAGGAGACATCTGATACCAACTAAATTTATACAGCATAATAACGGAATACAGAGGATAACGTGATCCAAACATTATGGCAAAATACAGCTGTATTTGCTGGTAAACTGAAAAATAACATTTCCATGTAACATGGTTAGTACGAGGTTGAACCGCCATGAACTGCGTCACACTGTGTAATTCTGGCATGGAGTCTATCGTACAGATGTTGGATTTAAGTTTTGGGGTATTGAGTTCCAAGCATCCTCAACCTGGACGCGTAAATAGGGGATGGTCGTGGCTGGCCGTGGAGACCGGATAAGTCGTTGTTCCATAAAATCCCACACGTGCTCAATGGGGGAGAAATCCGGTGAACGTGCAGGCCATGGAAGTTGTCTCACACCCTGAAGTGCCTGTTGCGTTGCACGTGCCGTGTGTGGGCGTGCGTTATCTTGCTGGAAAACACCACGATGGACCGACCTTACAAACGGCACAACAACGGGCTGAATGATGTTGTTGATGTAGGAGGTGCTGTTTAACGTACCCGGTACAAAAACTAGTTGTGTACGCGAGTGATAGCTGATCGCTCCCCACACCAGGAGACCAGGTGTAGGCCCTGTGTGTCGCTGGCGGATGCAAGAAGGGTGGACACGCTCCCCTGTGCGTCTGCGAACACGCATACGGCCATCGGAGGTTCCCAAGCAGAATCTGCTTTCATCGCTGAACACGACAGATCGCCATTGCGTTCTCCAGTGCAGACGTTGGCGACACCACTGCAGCCGTTCCTGACGGTGGGCACATGCCAGAAGCACACGTGCACGTAGTCCTGCATCCAGTAGACGGTTGCGGATTATTCGCACAGTCACCTCAGGTGCAACGGCAGCTCGGATTTGCGTCGCAGTGGAGGTTCTGCTTGACAGCGCCGCTCTTCGTATGTGTCGATCGGTCCGCTCATCAGTCCGTCTGTGACTCTCGGTTCCACGTCTTCTCGTGTGAGAATGTTTCTGGGACCATCTACGCCACCATCGTACCACCACCGATACTTTCCGTCCAACTCGCTCCCCAATACGACGATACGACCACCCGGCCTCGCGGAGAATGACGAGACGACCTCGCTCAAAGTCCGATAACTGCCGAAATCGTACACATCTTCCATGTCCAGGCATTGCAGCTTCTTGAGGGTCTTCGCACGTGTCCGTACGCCGACGACTGATTACATTCACTTCGCCGTACTCCTTAAATACCACCGACGATAATTTGCATTTTATGCCGTGCTGTAGCGTTGGCGCTCATCGGTTGGTGCCGAAATTAACATCACACCTACGAACACTCGACCCCATTAATATAAGTAAATTTCATGATCGTCCGCCAATTCCTTCTTGGTGTTCTTTTGTCACTTTCCGCCGGTGTATGTACAGCTAAGAGCATATTAAAAAGTTAAAAGGCAAGAACTTTCGGTTCCTCCAAGGGGCCATTATCAAGCCAACAAGTTAGCATCACCGTAGACGAAACAGCTTTTACCGGTTAGGCATATCCTGTGAGTGGGACCTTATAATACTTATAAGGTCCCACTCACAGGAAATCTGAGCTCACTTGTTGGCTTGATAATGGCCGGGGGGACCGAAAGTGCTCGCCTTTTAACATTTTAATATGCTCTTAGCTGTACATAGATGTTTTTAATTTCGAATAAAGTGTTTGTTCATTGAGGACGGGTATGTGCAGTTGCAGAGTATCTTTGTAATCGTGCTTAAGACAGATATTTATTGCGTCCTAGACACAAGTCTCGGATCGAGACAAAATGGTCCCAGGAGCACGATAGCGATTTCAAAGGGTTAAAATGGAACCCACACCCTCCAGAATTTAACCCAATTCAGTCGGATGAAATTGAGAGGGCCATTCGTAACAGAGCTCCACCTCCAGCGAGCATTCGGCAATTAACGGATGCCATCACATTCGCTGGACTCAACATACGCCGAAGAGCCAAAACTTTTTGACACCTGCATGATATAATGTTGGTCCTTCACATACAGCCCAAACAGCTTTTACCCGGCTAGGCATAGACGCTACAAGATTTATAAAGATCTTCTGTGGTAACTTGTGCCAACACTTTATCAGTATATCGTTTGATTCTTGTAAATTGTGCAGTTGAGCCGCCGCAGATTGGATTTGTTGTTCTAACACAAACCACAGATGTTCGATTCGATTGATGTCTGAGGAACTTGGAGGCCAGGGCAATACTTGGAAATCTTCCTCATGTTCCGTGAGCCATATTTTACGCATTACAACCATAGATTGAAAAAGCGCACATGCTCCAGCTTTGTCCGTCTGTCTGTCTGTCTGTCCGTCCGCACGATACCTCGCGTAAAAATGGTTCTATTTCCATGAAATTTTAGTGTGTGGTAGACGACCACCTGGTGATGAACAATATTGAAAATGGACGTAATGGGATCAAAGGTCAAGACATAGGAGCGGGATCCATTCCATTGTCCTTATGCCTCATGACTTGCGTAAAAATCGTTCGATTTCGATGAAATTTTAGTATGTAGTAGGGGACCATATGGGGATGAAGCATATCGAAGATGGACGAAACGGAGTCAAAGGTCAGGTCATAGGACTGGGATCCATTCCATTCCTTTTATACATTATAACTTACGTAAAAATGCTTCTATTGCGACAAAACTTTATCATGTTGTTCCGGAAGTATTTTGAACCCGTCCGGTTGAATATAATCGAAATGGGATCAAAGGTCTGGACACAGGAGGGAGATTTATTCCACAGCTATTATTCTCATAACTTGACTAAAAATGCTCCTATTGAGACAGAAATTTAGTAAGTTGTTCCGGAGGTATACTGAACCGGTGCTATTGAGTATCATCAAAATGGGGTCAAAGGTCGGGACACAGGAGCGATATTTAATCCACAGCCATTATCCTTATAACTTGAGTAATAACTTGAATAATGATTTCTGGTATGTTGGAAAGCATATCATAATCAATGCATTGCATGATTTTACTAACTTGTTTACGCTTTCCAGCAGTAGGTTGAAGAAACGTATATGCTCCAGCATTGTCCGTCTGTCTGTCTGTCTGTCCTCACGATAACTCGTGTAAAAATGGTTCAATTTCGAGGAAATTTCAATGTGTAGTAGATGACAACCTGGGGACGAACCCTGTTGAAAATGGGCGAAATGGGGTCAAAGGTCAGGACATAGGAGCGGAATCCATTCCATCCCCTTATGCGTCATAACTTATGTAAAAATGCTTCTATGGCGACAAAACTTTATCATGTTGTTCTGGAGGTATACTGAATTGGTTCTGTTGAATGTATTCAAAAGGGTTCAAAGGTCAGTGCACAGGAGCGAGATTTTTTTCGCTGCCATTATCCTCATAACTTGACTATAAATGCTTCGATTGCGACAAAGCGTTATTATGTTGTTCAGGAGGTATACTGAACCGGTTCTGTTGAATGTATTCAAAAGGGTTCAAAGGTCAGTGCACAGCTGCGAGAATTATTTCACAGCCGTTATCCTCATAACTTGAGTAATAATTTGTGTAATGATTTCTGATATGTTGGAAAGCGTATCATAATCAATGCATTGCATGATTTTACTTACTTGTTAAACAATGTGGGCGGCGTGGCAGGACGCATTATCTTCTGAAAGAATACATTACTAGAGGAAAACACCGTTTGCAGTGAAAGGATGTACCTGGTTTGCAATGATGTTTAAATAAATTGTAGATATCATGGTTTATTCCACGTGATGTTTAAATAGGTAGTATACGCCATAGTTGCTTCCACGGATTTAGGGTTTCCCAGCAGAATATTGCCTAAAACACTTGTCTTTCTCCACCGGCTTATTTTCGTCCACCGTGCATCCTGGTACCAACACTTTCCCAGGCGAACGACTCACAGGTACCCGGCGGTGCACTTGATGCAATAGAAAACGAGATTCATCGGACCAAATTACCTTCTTCCAATTATTTAAGGTCCAGTTTTGACGCTCGCGTGCCCATTGTAGGCACTTTAGACGATGAACCAAGGTTGGTGCTGGCACGTGGAGCTGCCTGTGGCTACACAGTCCCATTATCATCAGGGTTCGTTTATTTGTGTGTTGTAACACATTACTCCCATCACCAGAATTCAAATTACCGGCGAGTTCCGCCACAGTATCTCTTCTATTGGCTCGTACCATACGTGATACCCTTCGTTCATTTGCATCATAGATGAGCTGTGTCGGATCAAACCTTGCCGGCGGTTTATGGTTTTTTCCCTCCTCGGACAACTTTTTGAAGGCAATAACCATAACTGACCGTGAGATTTGCCGTCTCAGAAATGATCTGACCCAGTAGTGTGGTTATTGCAATTTGGCCTTTCCCATCTGAAGAACAAGAATAACACTAATTAACGGAGCATAGAATCAGGCGTTATTTACATAATTTCATGACCTTCACACACGCTGCCGTTTACCAACAGTTGCTTCAATTTGCATAAAGATCAGATCAGATCGTATAGAGGATTTTAGGAAGGGCGTGTCTGATCCCATGCCTTAAACAACCCTTAGAAATAGGAAGCTAGGAGATTTGGGCTAGAGTACCCGATAGGAAAGTGACACGGAAGCGAGGTAGAAGACGCCCTTATTTACTACCGGGGGCCAGTACCCGGGGTCCGGCGGCTTAATGTGCCCATCAGATCAGATCAGATCATATGTAGAGGATTTTAGGAAGAGAGTGTCTGACCCCAGGTCTTAAACAAGCCATAGAAATAGGAAGCTACGAGATTTGGGCTAGAGTGCCCGATAGGAAAGTCACACGGAAGCGAGGTAGAAGACGCCCTTATTTACTACCGGGGGCCAGTACCCGGGGTCCGACGGCTTAATGTGCCCATCAGATCAGATCAAATGTAGAGGATTTTAGGAAGGGAGTGTCTGACCCCAGGTCTTAAACAACCCTTAGAAATAGGAAGCTAGGAGATTTGGGCTAGAGTGCCCGATAAGAAAGTCACACGGAAGCGAGGTAGAAGACGCCCTTATTTACTACCGGGGGCCAGTACCCGGGGTCCGACGGCTTAATGTGCCCATCAGATCAGATCAGATCATATGTAGAGGATTTTAGGAAGGGAGTGTCTGACCCCAGGTCTTAAACAACCCTTAGAAATAGGAAGCTAGGAGATTTGGGCTAGAGTGCCCGATAGGAAAGTGACACGGAAGCGAGGTAGAAGACGCCCTTATTTACTACCGAGGGCCAGTACCCGGGGTCCGACGGCTTAACGTGCCCATCAGATCAGATCAGATCATATGTAGAGGATTTTAGGAAGGGAGTGTCTGACCCCAGGTCTTAAACAACCCTTAGAAATAGGAAGCTAGGAGATTTGGGCTAGAGTGCCCGATTGGAAAGTCACACGGAAGCGAGGTAGAAGACGCCCTTATTTACTACCGGGGGCCAGTACCCGGGGTCCGACGGCTTAATGTGCCCATCAGATCAGATCAGATCATATGTAGAGGATTTTAGGAAGGGAGTGTCTGACCCCAGGTCTTAAACAAGCCATAGAAATAGGAAGCTAGGAGATTTGGGCTAGAGTGCCCGATAGGAAAGTCACACGGAAGCGAGGTAGAAGACGCCCTTATTTACTACCGGGGGGCCAGTACCCGGGGTCCGACGGCTTAATGTGTCCATCAGATCAGATCAGATCAAATGTAGAGGATTTTAGGAAGGGAGTGTCTGACCCCAGGTCTTAAACAACCCTTAGAAATAAGAAGCTAGGATTTTTGGGCTAGAGTGCCCGATAGGAAAGTCACACGGAAGCGAGGTAGAAGACGCCCTTATTTACTACCGGGGGACCAGTACCCGGGGTCCGACGGCTTAATGTGCCCATCAAATCAGATCAGATCATATGTAGAGGATTTTAGGAAGGGAGTGTTTGACCCCAGGTCTTAAACAACCCTTAGAAATAGGAAGCTAGGAGATTTGGGCTAGAGTGCCCGATAGGAAAGTGACACGGAAGCGAGGTAGAAGACGCCCTTATTTACTACCGGGGGCCAGTACCCGGGGTCCGACGGCTTAATGTGCCCATCAGATCAGATCAGATCATATGTAGAGGATTTTAGGAAGGGAGTGTCTGACCCCAGGTCTTAAACAAGCCGTAGAAATAGGAAGCTAGGAGATTTGGGCTAGAGTGCCCGATAGGAAAGTCACACGGAAGCGAGGTAGAAGACGCCCTTATTTACTACCGGGGGCCAGTACCCGGGGTCCGACGGCTTAATGTGCCCATCAGATCAGATCATATGTAGAGGATTTTAGGAAGGGAGTGTCTGACCCCATGTCTTAAACAACCCTTAGAAATAGGAAGCTAGGAGATTTGGGCTAGAGTGCCCGATAGGAAAGTCACACGGAAGCGAGGTAGAAGACGCCCTTATTTACTACCGGGGGCCAGTACCCGGGGTCCGACGGCTTAATGTGCCCATCAGATCAGCTCAAATGTAGAGGATTTTAGGAAGGGAGTGTCTGACCCCAGGTCTTAAACAACCCTTAGAAATAGGAAGCTAGGAGATTTGGGCTAGAGTGCCCGATAAGAAAGTCACACGGAAGCGAGGTAGAAGACGCCCTTATTTACTACCGGAGGGCCAGTACCCGGGGTCCGGCGGCTTAATGTGCCCATCAGATCAGATCAGATCATATGTAGAGGATTTTAGGAAGAGAGTGTCTGACCCCAGGTCTTAAACAAGCCATAGAAATAGGAAGCTAGGAGATTTGGGCTAGAGTGCCCGATAGGAAAGTCACACGGAAGCGAGGTAGAAGACGCCCTTATTTACTACCGGGGGCCAGTACCCGGGGTCCGACGGCTTAATGTGCCCATCAGATCAGATCAGATCATATGTAGAGGATTTTAGGAAGGGAGTGTCTGACCCCAGGTCTTAAACAAGCCATAGAAATAGGAAGCTAGGAGATTTGGGCTAGAGTGCCCGATAGGAAAGTCACACGGAAGCGAGGTAGAAGACGCCCTTATTTACTACCGGGGGCCAGTACCCGGGGTCCGACGGCTTAATGTGTCCATCAGATCAGATCAGATCAAATGTAGAGGATTTTAGGAAGGGAGTGTCTGACCCCAGGTCTTAAACAACCCTTAGAAATAAGAAGCTAGGATTTTTGGGCTAGAGTGCCCGATAGGAAAGTCACACGGAAGCGAGGTAGAAGACGCCCTTATTTACTACCGGGGGACCAGTACCCGGGGTCCGACGGCTTAATGTGCCCATCAAATCAGATCAGATCATATGTAGAGGATTTTAGGAAGGGAGTGTTTGACCCCAGGTCTTAAACAACCCTTAGAAATAGGAAGCTAGGAGATTTGGGCTAGAGTGCCCGATAGGAAAGTGACACGGAAGCGAGGTAGAAGACGCCCTTATTTACTACCGGGGGCCAGTACCCGGGGTCCGACGGCTTAATGTGCCCATCAGATCAGATCAGATCATATGTAGAGGATTTTAGGAAGGGAGTGTCTGACCCCAGGTCTTAAACAAGCCGTAGAAATAGGAAGCTAGGAGATTTGGGCTAGAGTGCCCGATAGGAAAGTCACACGGAAGCGAGGTAGAAGACGCCCTTATTTACTACCGGGGGCCAGTACCCGGGGTCCGACGGCTTAATGTGCCCATCAGATCAGATCATATGTAGAGGATTTTAGGAAGGGAGTGTCTGACCCCATGTCTTAAACAACCCTTAGAAATAGGAAGCTAGGAGATTTGGGCTAGAGTGCCCGATAGGAAAGTCACACGGAAGTGAGGTAGAAGACGCCCTTATTTACTACCCGGGGGCCAGTACCCGGTAATTTGCATAAAGACGCGCTGCGCTGGTCATAATGTTTTGGTTCTCCGGTGTACCTGTAGAACGACATCAGCACCTCGTGGAATCTATACCACCTCAAATCCAGGTTATTTTGGAGGCTAAGGGAGGCGCCACACGTTATTAGAGAAGACTTAATAATTTGCTACTTCAGTGTATAAAATGACATAAAGATTATTTTGAGGCATCTGTATGACGGAAATTTAAGGTTAATTTTTCAAAACATGCTTTGAAGATCATGTAGGGCCACCCCGGTGGCGCAGTGGTCTAAGCGATGGCCTCTGATCATTCGTCCGAAAGGGGTACGGGTTCGAATCCCGGTGAGGCATGAATGTTGTGTTTGTCTTACGGCACTGGCTCCTCCCTTTCCTGGAACCAGTGACCCTAATTTAGGGACTGGCGATTGCTTATAGCCCATGGATTTGCTCACGTTAGTCGTTAAACCTCCAATCAAAAAAAAAAAAAAAATAATGTAGGACAACTGTCCCAGACGCGTTTCTTCAAACAGCTGATCTCAGTCTTTTCCGAAATCATTTGGTGTAGAGAATACATTACTTTTTAAGTGCTTTAATTCTAAAGAATTTATCAAATTTCCACGTTCTATTAGTATGACTGTTAACCGTAATTTGCTTATTTGAACCATATTGCTGGCTGGCTTGGTGGTCAAGTGGTCTAAGGCACAGCCTTCTGACTCCAAGATCTTTAAAAGCTTGGGCTCGAATTTTGGGTAAGACATCAGATCAGATCAGATCATATGTAGAGAATTTTAGGAAGAGAGGGTCTGACCCCAGGTCTTAAACAACCCTTAGAAACAGGGAGCTAGGATATTTGGGCAAGAGTGCCCGATAGGAAAGGGACATGGAAGCGAGGAAGAGAGGGAGAGGAAGACGCCCTTATTTATTACCGGGGTGCCAGTACCCAGGGGTCTGACGGCTTAACGTGCCCATTCGACGCACGGCGGGTATTTAGTGGTTCGAACCATCGAACCTGAGGTTATCTTCATGGCAGTCACGAACGCTGATAACTAGGCCACCCGCGGCCCTTGGATAAGACATAAACGCTGCCTTCGTTCTTAAGGCAATGGTGCTCTTTGTTCTCGGGAACTTAATTTACAACGGCCGACGTCTTCAAGTATTCCGTGTTTATAGGGTTCTATAAACTCAAAGAAATAAAATGAAAGAATGATGAGAAAACGGAAAAATAAAAAAAAATTGTTGCACCTAACGATGCTCAGTTATCAACTGTTTTCCCTTACGCCACTCTAATAAGCAACTATTCTTACTTCCACAAGTCCAATAAGCAGTATCCAAGCGGTTTCCCTTGGGGAACATTTGCTGAAACGAACATCACAGAAAATCCTAAAGCTTATATCATGTGTGCTTTTTAACATCATCATTCATTAGTACCAGAGCGCGTGCATAGGGAAAATATCCGTTCTTCCTGCTCTTCCGACAGCGGATATCCTACACACATTTACAGCGAAACAGAAACACGGACTTTCTCAACGCAAACTCACTCGTACTAGTACTAGCCATTGAACCACCAAAAAACTGAAGAAAAAAAGAAACTTTCTTTAAAGTTATCCACCACTATGTTGCACACATACTTGTTTCCACAAATTAATGAGCAACAAAAATACCCGAAACTAATTTCCGAAGATTTAGCTTTAACACCTCTTACTTTCATTGCTCTTTTTTTTTTTTTTTTTTTTTGTATTATGGTGCGACTTCCTCAGAAAGAAATAAAAATATTTGCAGCTTAGAACAAGCAACAAGTTTATCTTATAGATTTCATGTTTGAACGTGAGAATGATTTATTTCTCTCTCAAAAGGTAAACATGGCAAAAGAGAGTTTCACACGGAACCAGGAAAAAAAAAATCAAAAGTTTGACTGCAAGGATACACCGGCAAGAAAATAATTCTACTGCTTAGTGATAGCCTGTGGATTTCGTGGTAGCAAAAACATTCTTTACTTCAAACCTCTTATTAATATTTTGTCTGCAAAAATTTGTTTTCTGTTTTAAAAATGCGATTCTAAGATGTCAGTAAAGTGACAAATGCAAAATATTCATAAGAGATAACTCATTTTAGAGTATTGTGACTGTGGTAAAAATGTCAAAAGTCCTAAAGTCATGTGTCCTGGAGTAACAAGATGTAGTAGTTTTACCTTTTATATGCCCGCAGTCTATAAACATGGTACTATACCTCCAATTCTAAGAAAGAGATTGAGAAAAAATATTTTAAGTATGACTAGAATTTTTCATGTTTTCCACTTTTACCTAGTTCACAATCTTCTTCCTAAACAGTGTAAAAGGCGAATTAGAAAAACGCTGTGGATTCCACTAAAGTAAGCCTGATTATGGGTATCAAATTTTCTCTGCAAGAAAATTTCCCGCTTCGTTGATGCGGTATTTTCATTGCTTTAAAATTTTCCAGTAGGTTACAGGAAATTTTAAAACATCATGCAACTCTTTTTTTTTGTCATATATATATATATATATATAGGGATGTAAGGTCAGGTGATGCGTAACATCACAGCCTCTCCTTGACAAATGTCAACCCCGCCTTCTCGTGGTGCATCCTGTTCCCACTAAAGGGGCTCTGACGACCGCCAATAGCGGTATAACTATACCATCGGGATCAGAGGAAATGCTATCCCACACTCACCAACCCGCTTGGCCAGCGTGGTGAGTTATGGCCAAACACCTCCAAAATGACTCTACAACTTAAATCTTGGCCCTCAGTCTCCGGCAGCTGGAATGTACCTGGCCAAGGCAGCGGCCAGTGCGACATGAAGGCAGAGGGTGCTAAGAATCCCCGGAGGACCGGACTAGGCTGCCATTTGATGCTGACCTTGGCTACCTATAACGGACGCTCCCTATCTTCTGATTCAAGGCTTCTTGAATTGGAAGAGGAACTACAAAGGATCAAGTGGGACATCGTCGGGCTAAGTGAGGTAAGGAGAAAAGGAGAAGATCTCATTGAACTGAAAAGTGGACATCTCTTCTATTATCGTGGGACAGATACTGGCAGGACTAGTGGCGTTGGATTTATAATAAACAAGAAACTGAAGGATAAAGTGGTAGAAGTTGAAAGTTCCTCTGACAGAGCTGCACGACTCGTTATCCAACTATCGAGAAGATACCAGGCTCAGATTATTCAAACTTATGCACCCACCACAAGTCATCCTGAAGAAGAAATTGAAGAATTTTATGAGGAAATTCGTCATCTAAATAATAAAGGTAAGCAGCACTTGAAGATAATTATGGGAGATTTCAATGCAAAAATAGGGCACCGGCAACAGAATGAAACTTCAGTAGGTAAATTCGGTCACGGCAACAGAAACCAGCGTGGAAATACTCTCGTTGAGTTTGCAGAGGCAGAAGGATTTTTCATCTTGAACTCCTTTTTCAAGAAAAAGCCACATAGGAAATGGACATGGAGACATCCAATTGGGACGACAAGTGAAATTGATTTTATTATGTGTAACAAAAAATTCGTCGTCGAAGACTGCAGTGTGCTGAACAAGTTCAACACAGGTAGTGACCATAGATTGGTGAGATGTAAGATGCACCTCAACACTAAACTGGAACGTGGCAAGCTCATAAGACAAACAAAATGTATTGACATAACCAACCTTAAAAAACACCATAATACTTTCAAGTTGGAACTAAAGAACAGATTCTCTGCTTTAGAAGGCCTAACATCGGAAGAAGTGGATATTTCGGAAGTTAACAGAAAAGTAACAAAAGCTCTTATGGAAACAGCAACAAAATTAGCTGGGTCTAAGAACAAGTTGCATGTGAACAAATTATCAGGAAAAACCAAAATGTTGATGCAAAAAAGAAGAGAGATGAGGACAACTAAAGAAGATGTGACTTCCAAAGTGGAATATATAGAGCTATGCAAGACAGCACGAAAAAGTATCACTGAAGACGTAAGGAAATTCAACTGTGAGCTAGTGAGGAAAGCAATTGAAAACAACCAAAGTCTTAAGATAGCAAAGGGACATCTCAGTAAGGGAAGAAAACAGATTATGGCTCTGAGAAAAGAAGATGGTTCTATAACAAGAAATAGAAGCGAAATTTTGAAAAGAGTGAAAGATTTCTACTCCAAATTATATGAAAGGGATGATACATGTACTCCAGACATCATGAAAGGTACCAGAGTTCTTCCAGTACTCCCAGCAGAAGTTGCTCATGCAATCAAGAACATGAAGCGGGGAAAGCTCCAGGAGAAGATGGAATTACTATAGACATCATACAAGAAGCAAGTGGAGAAATTGAAACAGTACTCGCCCAAATTTTCACTCGATGCCTTAATGAAGGGAAGATTCCTGAGGATTGGAACAATGCTACAATGATCCTGCTACATAAAAAAGGTGACATTGAGGATCTCAGGAACTACAGACCTATCAGCCTCCTATCAGTGGTTTATAAAATCTTCACTAAAGTTCTTTCACACCGCTTGAAGGTAACACTGGACATGGCTCAACCGAGAGAACAAGCTGGATTCAGGAGTGGCTACAGCACAATAGATCATATCCACGTACTGAGAGAACTAATTGAAAGAGCGAGGGAATATGAACTTCCATTGTGCATAGCTTTTATCGATTATGAAACTGACCTCTTCGGCTGTTTGAAAATACAACACACATAAAAATTGGAAAAGGAGTGAGACAAGGTGACACCATATCTCCGAAGCTCTTTAATGCCACATTGGAGGGTGTTTTTCAGTCACTGAGCTGGGAAAACAAGGGGATAAAGATTAATGGAGATTATCTAACCCACCTTCGTTTTGCTGATGACGTTGTCATTTTTGCAACTACCCCATCAGAGCTGCAGAGTATGATCCAGGAACTTGCTGACAAGAGTAAAGAAGTGGGATTAAAAATGAACTTTCAGAAGACAAAAGTGATGTTCAATGCTTTTACAAGAAATGAAGATTTATCGATTGATGGAGAAAAACTGGAGATAACAGATACGTATGTTTATCTTGGACAGCAGATATCAAGTGAGGGTCACATTGATGAAGAAATTAATAGGCGTACAAAACTTGCCTGGAGAGCTTTTGGAAGAAACAGCAATATTTTCAAGAGCAATATGCCATTATGTCTTAAAAGAAAAGTGTTTGGTCAATGCATCCTTCCAGTGCTTACGTATGGTGCAGAGACGTGGACCTTAACTAAAAGAGACATACAAAGGCTGCAAACAACTCAAAGAAGCATGGAGAGGTGCATGCTTGGTATAACCAGGAGAGATAAGAAGAGAAACTCGTGGATCCGAAAAATGACGAGAGTGGAAGACATCATGATCAGAGTTAAATCCCTGAAATGGCAATGGGCTGGACATACTGCCAGAAGGACAGACCATAGATGGACAGCCGAAATTTTAGATTGGATTCCAAGGGACAGGAAAAGACCCAGAAAAAGACCACATGGGAGATGGGGATGAAATTCGTAAATATGCGGGAGTGACATGGAGGAGACTGGCACAAGACAGACCGTTGTGGAGGAAACTTGGGGAGACCTTCGTCCAGCAGTGGATTGATAATGGTTGACAATGATGATGATGATGATATATATATATATATATATATATATATATACTTAAGAGCAAAATTGAAGACTAAGGAAAAACTTTAGAATTTAAAACGAAGGTTGCAAAAAAACCTGAAAATCAAAACGCGCAACGCAGCAGTTTTGAAAATTCAGAATTCACATTCTATAAAGAAGATACCTAAGCAAAAAAATGCAAATATAATTTTGACTCACACCTAGTACAACATAGAAAAAGTTATGTATCTACCTGTGTGAGTAAAAGGAGAAAAGACAAAAAAATAAAATAAAACAACTGAATGTAGAAGGTGTCGAGAATACTGAGCCTTGGCTTTATCAAGGACCAGCAAAAACTCTGCATTTTCTCACTTCCACAAAGACCTAGTTGGAAATGGGTTTCTGCAAGGCCATAGATGCAAGTAACATTCCCACCTAAAATAGTTTAAAACATATATATATAAGTCATGTCCTCCGTAGAGTTGCATGACCTAGCACTAGTTAACAATTTCGCTTGCATCCATTAACCTTCATGGCCGGACCCATGCTCTTCATCTGTTACTATTAAACAGAGAGAAGAAGATTAAAGAGAACTCAAGCTGTGAGAGTGACATAATAATTAGAAATGATTTTCAGCCATAACGAAATTCCAAGTTCGTTTGAGAGAGAATTTAAACCTGAAAATCAATGCAAAAGAAATCCAAATTTTACATTGCAATTAAAAAAGGAAATGTTGATTTTTAACGAACAGATTTTTGAAAGAAAACTTGAGTCTAAAACCCCCTACTCTACAACTTATGACAGCACGAAAACGAGAATAAGTTAAAGATAGTAATTAACTAAAGAAAACTTTGTGAAAGTTATATACCTTAAACAGTTAGTTGCAATATGTACAAAGTATTTCAGCAGTGCTTTAAGTGCATAATTAATTAGTTATTAAGAACTTAACTACTTTGAAAAAACAGCGCAGAGACAGCGCATAGAAAAGGAACAAGCTTAGCCATCTTCTGTTCCTAGGTACCCTAAAAGACGCTCAAAGTTACAAAGAAAAGAAAGAGTTAAAACCCGCAAAAATGTTAACAGACAAACCAATGCCTAAAAGCTGAAAAGCTAAAAAACGACAGAGAATAAGTACAAACATTGAACTTATAAAACCTAGAACCCAAAAACAAGGAAGAGAGCTTACCTCTTGTGTGACAAAAACTTTTCTCCTCATAAGAGAAGAACATGGCTGACCTCTTCCGCCACTCCCTAGACGCTGGGAGGCAGTGAGGGTGGGGCTGATGGCCTCCTCATACAGCAAGAAAACAACGCGCGGAGATTTTAACCAGAGAAAAAAAAATATATATATATAAACTTAAGACTGTGGATCTGTATGATCAGAAAGAGCAGAATTAACTCTCCAGAATACATGAGAAATATTATAAAATACACGAGCAGTTTATTTAATAATCTTTGCATGTATTAAATCACCTTAGTGAGCTTCTATAGATTAATCAGAATCTTATTAATTTTAATGTTGGTTTTACTATTTTTAGTATAGCTATCCTAGTGATGAATAACTAGTTTTCTTTTTTATTTGTTTTCATTTTCTTTTATAAACAGATTTTTAAGCTTTTTTTGTGATTTTGTTTATATTATTTAATTTTTTTGTTTTAATAGGACCGTCATATCCATAGCACTAAGGTTCCTTTAGGTAGTTAATAGGCATCCTCTAGCCAACTTCCTTACGGCTTTGATTGGTCAGAATCATATTATTAACTGTGTAGAAAATTAAAGCAGATCTGCCAACCTTACTCTATTATTCAGAATAATTTTTCTTAAAGTTCTTTTGATGAAAGAAGAAGGAATTTCGTTCTCTAGAAAACTTTCTAATAGTATATTAATGTGGTAATTGAAGTACAAATTGTTGCTGCAAATTCTTGAAATTCTTAGGACCTGAGAAATTAGTACATTCTCAATTACTTTGGTTGAAATGTTATTATTCCAGTGTAGATATTTAATTACTTTGAAAGGAAAATTAACTCTTTTATCAAAGAGGCTAATAGATGGGTTACCTCTGTTGAGCTTAATGCTTAAGTCTAGGAACTCAAGTTCCTGATTACTGTGGTTGGTTTTACATAAGTTAAGAGAGCTTGGATAGATATTATCAAAATCACTCTCTATAACTTCTGAATTATTGATACACAGCAGATCATCAATATATCTAAAAGTGTAAAGGTAGTTATCTGAGCAGGTGGGGTGATTTTTAATGAATTTATATTCCTTAAAGAACAGGAATAGATTAGCGATATTCGTGGACGTTGATGTCCCCATTGGAATACCGTTCACTTGCTTATAGAGAGTATTATTATATAAGATATGGTTATTTTTTATGCAGCAATTGAGATAAGAGTTCCAAGTTCCTACATCAACAAATTGGTTAAGTTTAAATTCTGCATACAGCTCTTTAAAGGTAGTGATTATATCTGATAGAGGCAGATTAGTATATAGGTTTTCAAAATCATAACTATTAATATCTAGGGGACAAACTTTGAGTATAGTAGAAATTACTTCTGCATTATTATTAATTATCCAAAAATCTCTGTTCATCAAGTTAGAACAGTTTCTAATGTGTTTCAAAACCTTCTTTAAGACATCTTCAAAAGCAAGATCTATTTTCTTTTTATGACTCCTTACTCCACTAGCTATGAACCTGAACTTCACAGGATCCTTATGAAACTTAACCGTTGCAAAAAGAAATGGAAATTCAGGCTCATATCTTCTAGTTTGTGGAATTTTAAGTTTCTTGAAGAATGCCTTAAACCGATTTTCTAACTGCTTGGTAGAATAACTTACGGGCTCGTATGTTACTCTATTATTGAGTTCCATAGTTAACAATTCAAAATAGAACTTCTTACAGATAATTGCAAAATTATTGCTAGCTTTATCCGTAGTGGTAAAAATAAATTGGTCTTGTAGTTTGGAGAGTGACCTTTTAGCTTCTCCAGAGAAAAAGAGATTTCTGTCGAAACAAAAGTCCAGACCTGCCAACTCACCGGTGAAGCTATTGATTATATTATATTTCCATTCTGCGAAGGCCTCAATAGGCTGATTGTACGTTAAACTGGTTTTTACGATGTACCTATTTACATCTTGAGTGAAGCTCTCAAGAATCCTTTCTTTGGAAATTGTGAAGGAAGGTCTGAATTTAGAGCCATACTCTAATAAATTCCTAAGCTTTTCATTTTCAACAAAACTCAAGTTTCCGGTGATAATATGGTTGTAATTCTTATCATAGTGAACTGTTTCTTTATGTTCATCACAAGAACATGTAGTAATTACAGGAATGTAGCTCGAAGAGTTAAGTTTGTAGTTTTTAACTATTGACCCTAAGGTCTTAACATATTTAAAACTTACAATAGACTGGTGCCTGTGGATGGAAAAAAAATTGCATTATTGTAGAACAGCTTCCTAACATTGAGATAATCGTAGGCTTTATTTAGGAACCTGATGGTAACAAAATTACTGGAAAATTCTTTAAGAGAAATTTTATCTTTAAGAATATGTTTAAGAATGTCCAGAACCAAAGCAAAAACATGCTTATCAACACGGTCAGCAGTTTCATTCCAGAATTTGAAAAAACTTTTAAGGACAGAGTGCTTGAAGGACTTGAGAATTTTGTAAGTATTTTTAACAAAATTAGTGCCAGTTTTAAAGCTTTCCAGAGTTTTTAGCAAGTTAGCAAAATCAACTTTGCTTGATGTGCGAAATAACCTCTGTCCTCTATTACCTCTAGAGCAGCTCTTATTATTAACAAGAAAGAAGAGTTCACGAATTGAAAATTTATGCTGATTATGCTTATTGTCAGATAGAGTGGAATTAAGGCCATAGGGATAAAGAGACTGATGCTGCAAAATTTCAAGGGATTCAGTTTCTAGCCGAGCATAGAGGTCAGGGATAATATGTAGTATCTCTATTTTCACTTTGTCAAAACCATGAATATGGAAATGCTCTAATTCAAAGGTAGAGTACTGGTTGGCGTTTGTGGAGGGGTACACTCCTGAATTAGAGAACTTGTTTACTAGAGACCTGTGACCATTAATCCTAAGATGAAGAGGATTTTTACTTTGGCCAATATAGCTAAGGTTGCAGACAGTACAGGTGAGCTTATAGATGGTATTGTAGGCTTTGCAAAACTTGTTGGAGCAATTATCCTCAACAGAAGAATACAGGTTAGGATCTGCAGATTTACATGTCAAACAACGTTTGTCATTTCATAACTTTAGATAACCTTTGCCAGCGAGTTCATACACTATGGGAAAGGGTGCTAGCCTAACCGAGCGGGAGGACTTAAAATATCTGAGCTGACCTCCAATCCTTTCATCGTCCTTAGCACTCCACTTGGGCCAAAACATACAAATTCTGAGCAAACCAACTAGGAAAAACTTTTTAGAAATAAGCAGTCCAAGAAAAGACCGTACTCGAGTATAAACTACACTCCAAAAAGCTGCATCCAAAACATACTAAAAATAAAAATTAGAAAATGAAAAAAAAAACCCCAAATAAAAAATAGTAATAAAAAAAATAATAATAAAACATTTCAACTAGAATTTGCGCATGAGCTGCTAAATAATAAATTGAAATTAGTTACTTAAGAGCAAAATTGAAGACTAAGGAAAAACTTTAGAATTTAAAACGAAGGTTGCAAAAAAACCTGAAAATCAAAACGCGCAACGCAGCAGTTTTGAAAATTCAGAATTCACATTCTATAAAGAAGATACCTAAGCAAAAAAATGCAAATATAATTTTGACTCACACCTAGTACAACATAGAAAAGGTTATGTATCTACCTGTGTGAGTAAAAGGAGAAAAGACAAAAAAATAAAATAAAACAACTGAATGTAGAAGGTGTCGAGAATACTGAGCCTTGGCTTTATCAAGGACCAGCAAAAACTCTGCATTTTCTCACTTCCACAAAGACCTAGTTGGAAGTGTGTTTCTGCAAGGCCATAGATGCAAGTAACATTCCCACCTAAGATAGTTTAAAACATATATATATATAAGTCATGTCCTCCGTAGAGTTGCATGACCTAGCACTAGTTAACAATTTCGTTTGCATCCATTAACCTTCATGGCCCGACCCATGCTCTTCATCTGTTACTATTAAACAGAGAGAAGAAGATTAAAGAGAACTCAAGCTGTGAGAGTGACATAATAATTAGAAATGATTTTCAGCCATAACGAAATTCCAAGTTCGTTTGAGAGAGAATTTAAACCTGAAAATCAATGCAAAAGAAATCCAAATTTTACATTGCAATTAAAAAAGGAAATGTTAATTTTTAACGAACAGATTTTTGAAAGAAAACTTGAGTCTAAAACCCCCTACTCTACAACTTATGACAGCACGAAAACGAGAATAAGTTAAAGATAGTAATTAACTAAAGAAAACTTTGTGAAAGTTATATACCTTAAACAGTTAGTTGCAATATGTACAAAGTATTTCAGCAGTGCTTTAAGTGCATAATTAATTAGTTATTAAGAACTTAACTACTTTGAAAAAACAGCGCAGAGACAACGCATAGAAATGTTTTGGCCCAAGTGGAGTGCTAAGGGCGATGAAAGGATTGGAGGTCAGCTCAGATATTTTAAGTCCTCCCGCTCGGTTAGGCTAGCACCCTTTCCCATAGTGTATGAACTCGCTGGCAAAGGTTATCTAAAGTTATGAAATGACAAACGTTGTTTGACATGTAAATCTGCAGATCCTAACCTGTATTCTTCTGTTGAGGATAATTGCTCCAACAAGTTTTGCAAAGCCTACAATACCATCTATAAGCTCACCTGTACTGTCTGCAACCTTAGCTATATTGGCCAAAGTAAAAATCCTCTTCATCTTAGGATTAATGGTCACAGGTCTCTAGTAAACAAGTTCTCTAATTCAGGAGTGTACCCCTCCACAAACGCCAACCAGTACTCTACCTTTGAATTAGAGCATTTCCATATTCATGGTTTTGACAAAGTGAAAATAGAGATACTACATATTATCCCTGACCTCTATGCTCGGCTAGAAACTGAATCCCTTGAAATTTTGCAGCATCAGTCTCTTTATCCCTATGGCCTTAATTCCACTCTATCTGTCAATAAGCATAATCAGCATAAATTTTCAATTCGTGAACTCTTCTTTCTTGTTTATAATAAGAGCTGCTCTAGAGGTAATAGAGGACAGAGGTTATTTCGCACATCAAGCAAAGTTGATTTTGCTAACTTGCCAAAAACTCTGGAAAGCTTTAAAACTGGCACTAATTTTGTTAAAAATACTTACAAAATTCTCAAGTCCTTCAAGCACTCTGTCCTTAAAAGTTTTTTCAAATTCTGGAATGAAACTGCTGACCGTGTTGATAAGCATGTTTTTGCTTTGGTTCTGGACATTCTTAAACATATTCTTAAAGATAAAATTTCTCTTAAAGAATTTTCCAGTAATTTTGTTACCATCAGGTTCCTAAATAAAGCCTACGATTATCTCAATGTTAGGAAGCTGTTCTACAATAATGCAATTTTTTTCCCATCCACAGGCACCAGTCTATTGTAAGTTTTAAATATGTTAAGACCTTAGGGTCAATAGTTAAAAACTACAAACTTAACTCTTCGAGCTACATTCCTGTAATTACTACATGTTCTTGTGATGAACATAAAGAAACAGTTCACTATGATAAGAATTACAACCATATTATCACCGGAAACTTGAGTTTTGTTGAAAATGAAAAGCTTAGGAATTTATTAGAGTATGGCTCTAAATTCAGACCTTCCTTCACAATTTCCAAAGAAAGGATTCTTGAGAGCTTCACTCAAGATGTAAATAGGTACATCGTAAAAACCAGTTTAACGTACAATCAGCCTATTGAGGCCTTCGCAGAATGGAAATATAATATAATCAATAGCTTCACCGGTGAGTTGGCAGGTCTGGACTTTTGTTTCGACAGAAATCTCTTTTTCTCTGGAGAAGCTAAAAGGTCACTCTCCAAACTACAAGACCAATTTATTTTTACCACTACGGATAAAGCTAGCAATAATTTTGCAATTATCTGTAAGAAGTTCTATTTTGAATTGTTAACTATGGAACTCAATAATAGAGTAACATACGAGCCCGTAAGTTATTCTACCAAGCAGTTAGAAAATCGGTTTAAGGCATTCTTCAAGAAACTTAAAATTCCACAAACTAGAAGATATGAGCCTGAATTTCCATTTCTTTTTGCAACGGTTAAGTTTCATAAGGATCCTGTGAAGTTCAGGTTCATAGCTAGTGGAGTAAGGAGTCATAAAAAGAAAATAGATCTTGCTTTTGAAGATGTCTTAAAGAAGGTTTTGAAACACATTAGAAACTGTTCTAACTTGATGAACAGAGATTTTTGGATAATTAATAATAATGCAGAAGTAATTTCTACTATACTCAAAGTTTGTCCCCTAGATATTAATAGTTATGATTTTGAAAACCTATATACTAATCTGCCTCTATCAGATATAATCACTACCTTTAAAGAGCTGTATGCAGAATTTAAACTTAACCAATTTGTTGATGTAGGAACTTGGAACTCTTATCTCAATTGCTGCATAAAAAATAACCATATCTTATATAATAATACTCTCTATAAGCAAGTGAACGGTATTCCAATGGGGACATCAACGTCCACGAATATCGCTAATCTATTCCTGTTCTTTAAGGAATATAAATTCATTAAAAATCACCCCACCTGCTCAGATAACTACCTTTACACTTTTAGATATATTGATGATCTGCTGTGTATCAATAATTCAGAAGTTATAGAGAGTGATTTTGATAATATCTATCCAAGCTCTCTTAACTTATGTAAAACCAACCACAGTAATCAGGAACTTGAGTTCCTAGACTTAAGCATTAAGCTCAACAGAGGTAACCCATCTATTAGCCTCTTTGATAAAAGAGTTAATTTTCCTTTCAAAGTAATTAAATATCTACACTGGAATAATAACATTTCAACCAAAGTAATTGAGAATGTACTAATTTCTCAGGTCCTAAGAATTTCAAGAATTTGCAGCAACAATTTGTACTTCAATTACCACATTAATATACTATTAGAAAGTTTTCTAGAGAACGAAATTCCTTCTTCTTTCATCAAAAGAACTTTAAGAAAAATTATTCTGAATAATAGAGTAAGGTTGGCAGATCTGCTTTAATTTTCTACACAGTTAATAATATGATTCTGACCAATCAAAGCCGTAAGGAAGTTGGCTAGAGGATGCCTATTAACTACCTAAAGGAACCTTAGTGCTATGGATATGACGGTCCTATTAAAACAAAAAAATTAAATAATGTAAACAAAATCACAAAAAAAGCTTAAAAATCTGTTTATAAAAGAAAATGAAAACAAATAAAAAAGAAAACTAGTTATTCATCACTAGGATAGCTATACTAAAAATAGTAAAACCAACATTAAAATTAATAAGATTCTGATTAATCTATAGAAGCTCACTAAGGTGATTTAATACATGCAAAGATTATTAAATAAACTGCTCGTGTATTTTATAATATTTCTCATGTATTCTGGAGAGTTAATTCTGCTCTTTCTGATCATACAGATCCACAGTCTTAAGTTTATATATATATATTTTTTTTTCTCTGGTTAAAATCTCCGCGCGTTGTTTTCTTGCTGTATGAGGAGGCCATCAGCCCCACCCTCACTGCCTCCCAGCGTCTAGGGAGTGGCGGAAGAGGTCAGCCATGTTCTTCTCTTATGAGGAGAAAAGTTTTTGTCACACAAGAGGTAAGCTCTCTTCCTTGTTTTTGGGTTCTAGGTTTTATAAGTTCAATGTTTGTACTTATTCTCTGTCGTTTTTTAGCTTTTCAGCTTTTAGGCATTGGTTTGTCTGTTAAAATTTTTGCGGGTTTTAACTCTTTCTTTTCTTTGTAACTTTGAGCGTCTTTTGGGGTACCTAGGAACAGAAAATGGCTAAGCTTGTTCCTTTTCTATGCGCTGTCTCTGCGCTGTTTTTTCAAAGTAGTTAAGTTCTTAATAACTAATTAATTATGCACTTAAAGCACTGCTGAAATACTTTGTACATATTGCAACTAACTGTTTAAGGTATATAACTTTCACAAAGTTTTCTTTAGTTAATTACTATCTTTAACTTATTCTCGTTTTCGTGCTGTCATAAGTTGTAGAGTAGGGGGTTTTAGACTCAAGTTTTCTTTCAAAAATCTGTTCGTTAAAAATTAACATTTCCTTTTTTAATTGCAATGTAAAATTTGGATTTCTTTTGCATTGATTTTCAGGTTTAAATTCTCTCTCAAACGAACTTGGAATTTCGTTATGGCTGAAAATCATTTCTAATTATTATGTCACTCTCACAGCTTGAGTTCTCTTTAATCTTCTTCTCTCTGTTTAATAGTAACAGATGAAGAGCATGGGTCGGGCCATGAAGGTTAATGGATGCAAACGAAATTGTTAACTAGTGCTAGGTCATGCAACTCTACGGAGGACATGACTTATATATATATATGTTTTAAACTATTTTAGGTGGGAATGTTACTTGCATCTATGGCCTTGCAGAAACCCATTTCCAACTAGGTATTTGTGGAAGTGAGAAAATGCAGAGTTTTTGCTGGTTTTTGATAAAGCCAAGGCTCAGTATTCTCGACACCTTCTACATTCAGTTGTTTTATTTTATTTTTTTGTCTTTTCTCCTTTTACTCACACAGGTAGATACATAACCTTTTCTATGTTGTACTAGGTGTGAGTCAAAATTATATTTGCATTTTTTTGCTTAGGTATCTTCTTTATAGAATATATATATATATATTGATACCAAATTCGGGGTTAAATTAATTAATTATAAAAAGGGGGACGGACTTGATGGGCGTAACCAAATTACGATAATGTTTAAATTAAATATTTGGCCTATTACAAAATTAATTGGAAAAATTAGCACGCTTTAATTGGGGAAGTTGGATAATTCGCTTTAGCTGGGTGGAAACAAAGGAATTGTGAGATCGCCTTTGAGGGCCCACACAGATACACCACGAGCACCCAGTCGGGCGACGCGGTGGCTTCCAGATCCTTATAAATATGCCTACTTTGGTGCAATTTAAGTCAAAAGGGCTTTTAGCCAGCGTTAAAATTACGATTATGGCGGGTCGAAGGTCGGAAAAGGTACTAGTCATACGGAGGCGACGAGCGCTCTGTACGAAAGTGAAGAGGGCTAACATTAAGTTGTTGACAGAAAGGAACAAGGCGTAGCCACTTGACGGTGAAAGGAGGCAATTTTGGTTTGCCTCCGGGAAGTGGCAGAGAAAAAATGAGAGCAGTTGGTTTTCGCTCTTCGCAGGGGTAAGAAGGCCGCGAAAGACAGCCCCGAAAGAGAATATGCGATGACATTCGGCGCGCTGAGGTGAGACGCCCGAATACGAGAAAAGCAAGGCCTAACCATAATTAGGGGGCAGAGGGTAAGTCCATCTAAATTTGGGAATTGAGAGCGCTAGCAAATTAGGGAAAGCCGACAGAAAGAGCTGTTCTACCACGCCATGTAAAAGAGGGCGCGCTTTTATTTGCCGAAGTGATAGGCTGCCGTCAGAGCGCTGGGCCCATAGACAAAGGTTATCCTCAGATATACTGCTCCCGAGAATAAACCACTAACGAGGAAGAAGGCATCGGATTCTACGCGCCAGGCCAAGATCTTCTATTTCTCTTATGGAGGTCCTCCCCTGCAAGCGATATCCTCATCCGAGGAGGCGTAAGGTCGCTGACCTACGTAAAACTGCAAGAGAGCGTCCGCTCCAAGCTGGTGACGAAGTTTCTTGACGAGGTCAAAGTGTGCTAACCCCCGTTCATCCTGCAGCCGACCGCATCTACCACGGGTCACGGCTCATCGAAGAAAGGGAAACGAAGGGAGTGATAATCCTCCTGCGCTTATCACACAGGTGCAAGGCAATACATGCCGTATAAAGGGCCGTCCAGTGTGTGTGTGTGTGTGGTAACAGCATCTCTTAAGAGATTTAAAGTTCCTCCCTTACAGTGCCATGGATTACAAACATGCAACGAGTAATAAGTGAGTACTTTTGTTTATTTGTTTTCCTTTCGATTGATCGGGAGAACTAAATATATCATCCGATTCCAGATTTTTAGAACTCTAACACGCCTAGTGGCGAAAGACTGTCGCTTCAAATCTGGCATAGACTTGATTTATTTCAAAGGTAGGAGAATAGCTCATGTTTGTACGCCGTAGACAATGTTTCGGATGGTAGGCTCCGCCTACAATAAAATGTCTAAGTGCTTCACTCTTACTCTCTTTGCTTTATATAGGCTATGGTGTTAAAAATAATTCCTGTATTTTAGCTAACGTTCACGCTCATCTATACCAGCTCCCGAATTTAAACGAACGCTACGTCTCGAATAACGAAATCGTATCAATTGGCGTACAGCGGTGGGATAGTTTCCCACAGGCCGTATCAATTGGTGGCGAGCGTTGGAATTCATAACCTAGCTCGGCCCGGTACCGTATCAATATATATATATACAGGCATTTCAGAAGTGGTGGAAACTTACACCTGCGGCCAAACTTTTAAAAATACAGAAATATGTATATATTACAAAATGCATTAAAGCTTTTTCTATGTTACGATCACTTATTTTCACAGAATGTTTTCAGCAGTGTTTTGCAACATCACGAAAGTAAAGGAAAACGAATGCTAGTCATTAATTTTAAGTTTCAATAACAATAAGTAAATGATAATCGCTCTGGTCCTTTGGATTTTCCGAAATTGATTCGTTGGATTGAAATTTTCAACTACATCTATCTGGAAGTACTAACTATTTTAAATAAAATACGCAATACGTATTTGACATAAATATGTTATTTCGAAACATGTAATCACCATAAACCAAAATTCCATTCTTTATTTATTAGTACGCTTTGTTTAAAGTGTCAAACATTAAATATGTTGATGTTAAACACATAGACGATGATACTTTTTAAATTTAAAAATAACTTTTAGTACCTGATCTTTTCAAAATTCTTCCCAACTATCACCTACAATCTTTACTGAAACTCTGCTTACGTGCTGGCTGAATACTATAAGAAATAAATTTATAATTTCTTTCAGCTGGCAAAAATAATGCTACTTAGTGTAGTTTGAAATAATATTTCGTGGAACAGATTTAAATATAATATTTTAGACCATTGCAGTTTCAACAGACACTGATTATCGCATTAATACGTCCATAAAAACGTGTGAAAGATTTTTCCATTCTCTCCTTAGAATATATCTACACTGTAGTGCGAAAGGCTATTATGGCTTGTCACTGATACTGTGCTCAGGTGAATTACTTTAGAAAAGTAATATATTGAAATAGGGGGAAGAAGTTCGCAAATCTCAACACTGGTGTTCTTAAATTTCTCGTAAAATGTAACATTCTAATACATAAATCGCTTTGTTCAAATCATAGGAAACTTCATTTATCAGGTACATTCAACTGATAGTGCGTGGATCTAATTTTGTTTCAGAACGATTTGAATTCTTCGGGGAACGAATTAATTCAAGATGTCGAATTTGGGGCACGGAGGTGCTAGTCAGCATTGACTCCACTATTTGCCAACGTCTCTGCCAACTGACTAGCAGCGCATCTCTGAATATCTCGCTTTATCTAACTACTCACACATGCTCACAGGCATGGAGATCTGGTGACTGGGTAATCGTTGGAAGAGATGGGTTCTTTCATTTTTAGAATTATAAACTATTGAATAAAGCGAAACACTGAAGCAATAAACGTATTTGGTGCTTCTTTTGGAGGCAGAAACTGTATTCTCAAGTTCATCATTTCAGACTGAAGGCTTAAGGTTTTTTTTTTTTTTTTTTTTCGTTGTGTTTTTACTAATCCCAGTAAATGAACTTGAGATACAGTAAATTGTACTCCACGGTGTTTTGTTAGGCCATATACCCCATCTCTTCCAACGATTACCCAGTCACCAGATCTCCATGCCTGTGAGCATGTGTGGGTAGTAAAATCCAAAACTGAACAAAGAAAATTCTAAAATTCAAAAAAAAAAAAGATGTATGAAAATATTATAATTCTACCTGTTCAGAGCAATGAGTTTATCCATAGTTTTTCATAGTAATGAGTGGTTTGTTTCATAGCTGTTTCGTAGTAAAGCGTTTATCCATAGAAATTCATAGACCACTCTGAATTTCTCAAAGAACTGTGGAAAAACATTTCTGAGTTCACACAAAAACTCACCAAGATTTCTTTAGAAAATTATAAAAGTACAAAAAATGTTATTGAAATTCACATAACTTAATGTAATCGTGTAAACCAAAAATCTGCAATAAAAGTCTACAGCAGTGTTTCTTAAACTTTTTCAGATCACAGAACTGATCTGGAACATGTGTGTGTATGAGTGGCGTATCTTGGGTTCGAGACCTGGGCTATCTCACCCACCCCCTCCCCCAGTAATGTTTTTTTAAAAATTACAAAGTTTATTTTTTAATTGTGAAGTAATAGAAGTAGCATTTTTTTTTCTAAATTTTAGGTACATGCTATTGCTAACATGATACCAAATAATTATGAGGATTAGGATTTGAACACTTATTTGTAAACGAACTCCATTCTTCTTTCCTTTTGTGTGAACTTGAGTGTTACGTTTTCACAAAAATGTTTCTTCCGAGTACTTTTTCATATTTAAAAATAATGTTTTTCTCTATTAACAAACCAGCCAAGTTGCTCGAATGTGCATGTCCTTGTGTGGTTCTAAGATATATCTTGATTCTTTTTAATACGGAATAACTTCTTTCGGCAGTTGCAGTTGTTGATGAACAGTTTAATATTGATCTGCTAATTTGTACACCTCAATAAACGCTATGTCCAATTATTCAACTTTATGTAACACGTAATGTCTTTTACTGATTTGTTTTTGTATTCATCAAGGGAATTAAACACCACCAGTTCATTTTTTAATCGAGCTGTATCAAAATTTGAAGCACAGAGTTCTTTAAGCTCTGATAGCAGATGTTCAGGAAGTTTTCACAAAATTTATCAAAACAGTTCGAATCTAACAAAGCCACGAATTTAAGATATAATATCACTGATTTTAATTCATTGACACTTCACACAAACTGAAACCACTCTCGCGAAAGACGCGCTGTTAAAGGCGGAAGCATGGAGGGACAGTAGTCCGAAGTCTTCGTTTTTTTTCAGCGAACCCTTTGCGCCAAGCAATGGTGCATACACTCATTCGTGTTGTCATGGAAACGCTAACAGGTGATAGTATGGAAGCTCTTCGCATCAGAACAGCGAAGGCTCTCGCAGACCTACTGCGTTATCCCGTTGATCATCGCTTTTTAGACTGATTTTCATGACCAAAAGAAGCGAATTCGCTCGTGTTTTTTTCGCACCGAAAGCATCGACGTATCTTAGCACCTTTGATAAATAACTTTTATTTGTGTATATTTAGTTGACGCATATCCGAGCTAGCCTAGCTAGCCTCGAATATACGTCACTGGTGTGTATGTGTGTGTGTGAGGGGTGAAACCGCTATGAAATATATGAAATTTGTTTTGGAAAAACTTTACATAAAACATGGCCGCAAACGGAAAAACAGAGCTGCAAAGGCTCAGCAGCGACGGCGTTGCTCTGCGGGGGTGTAAAAGATTATTTTTTCTCACTATTGATCCAATAATATCTAATTATTGCACATTTTTCAAAAATTTTGTGGAATGCAATTTCAGAAGCACAGGATCAGAGGTATTAGACCTGTTAGAGCCAAGATATGCTTCTATTTTAAGAAACATTTTTTTATTCAGGATTAGTATTGGATTCTTTGCTCATGCAGGAAAAAACAGAGGCCCCATCAAACGTTGATAATAAAAGGCAAGAAACTACAAATAAACGCTTTCATTTAGTTCATTTCTCACACTTATCAACTAAAATAGTTGTCAGCCCATGCAATCTTCTAAAATGCAAAATGCAATACATCATTCCTGTTAGTCTTCAACGAAAAATACAACTTTTCTTGAAAGATGTCGTCAGTTGCCACCCCTTGTCTTTTTGGCAACAGAAAGAGACTACTTCTAGTAATTGCAGCTGGCCTGTGTTATTTTTCTAACATCAGCCAGAAGTTTTACCAGTGTTACTCTTAGCATTAATCCGACGTTTATCAGTGCTCTTCTTGGTAGTTCGCCACCTGTCAGTACCGGTCTTGTGGGTCATTCACTTTCTTCGGCACAATTCTGCGGCTCTTGTTGTTGAGATAAGAACAGAGCGATTTATATATATATAATGTTTAAGAAGCAGCATTGAGTGGGATTTGATGGTGAACGTTAATGCTCATTGTGGATACGATGTTGTTTAATTACTGTTTGAGTTATTTAAAAGTTGCTTGTTGTGCTATTACGACTAATGTTGTCCGGATATTATACCATGCTATAAGAAGTGTAACGTATATTCTTTGTTAACTTTCTTTTTGAGTTTCTCTTTCTCCGTAAATTTGAGTTCGTTCTCTTAGACATTTTCAAAACTTAACGTTATGTCTTTTCCCTCAAACGAGAAAAATGTTGGCAACACCCTGAGGTCGGAACAAGAATGACAGATGTGTGGCTGGATAAGAACGATAGATAAAAAGGCAATACAGCGGTTGTTTAAGGGGATTGATGTTAGTGATGATAGATGGGATGTTATACTGTGTTTGGATGTTAAATCACTGATATTTTATCGAGTAAGCCAATAAATCATATGTGAGTCTGGAGTCCACCCATGCAAGCAAAATAAAAGTATTTGTAAGTACTACTTGACCTCTTTCTTGTAGGGTGTATGGGCACCTTCTAATATTGCATTAACTTAGCAGACATAGCGTAATTACTTACGTAAGGACTAAGTTACAACGGAAAGAAAATTACGTTATAGAAGTGTTGACTGAAATAACAGGTAAATTAGTAAATAACCTTTTTAAAGTTATTTCAGTGACTCCTGATTAGGTGAAGTTTTAAGAATTGGTTTATGCAGTGTTCAGTAAGTCAGCTACCCACAAACGCTACATAATTGCTCAAACATTACCCTGAAGAATTGAATTAGAGACAGCTGGCGTCATGCAAATGTGGTGCTGTAGGCAGCCGTGTAAACGGAAACGACATGACGTATGCAGCGATCCGACAATATAAGGAGTGATGCAACGGAAATCAGTAAGAGTCGGACGCAGTATGGGTAACACGAAGGATCTAAGCGTATTTAATCGTGAGCAAATTGTCGGGGCCCGACGAATGGGTCACTCTATCTCGGAAGTCGTGCAGGTACTTGGATTTTCACGAGCCACTGTGCCACGGGTGCACCGTGAGCACATCGAATCCGGTAAAACCATCCCTGCAAGGGCCACAGTGCAAGAAATCACTCGGCAATTTAACGCCGGTGCACAAAAACGTGTAAGCAGCCACGACATCCAGAACCATCTCCTCGCTATGGGGTACAGAAGCCATCGTCCCACGAGGGTACCGCTGCTGACCGCATATCACAGAGTGCAAAGATTATCATGGGCGCTTGAACATCGCCACTGGACCCTAGACATGTGGGAAAATATTGCCTGGACTGATGAGTCGATATTCACGTTGGTACATGCGGATGGCAGGATACGAGTACGGCGTAAACCACATGAAGCGATGGATCCTTCTTGCCAGCAGGGTACTCTTCAAGCTGGTGGAGGGGGCATTCTTGTCTGGGGACTGTTCACGTGGACTGAAATGGGACCCCTGGTACGTGTGATGTCGTCCCTCACAGGTCAACGTTACCGGGATATCGTGGACGACCATTTGCTCCCGCTTGTACGTCTTCAACATCCCACTGGAGACCTCATCCTGCAACAAGACAATGCATCTCCCGACTTGTATCCGAATGGTTGGATGAACACCCCACCAACGTGGCCTCGCTTCCTTGGCCAGCTAAGTGACATCTGGGATGCCATCGAGAGGTGACCCCCTTCCATCAAATCTTCGTGAACTGTGGGAGCTTGTTCAGGGTTCGTGGATCCGTATGGCTTCCCAATGATTCGGGGTCTTGTCGAGTCCATGCCGAAACAAATCGCCGCCGTCATCAGGGCGAAAGGAGGTGCTACATGTACTAGACAGATATCTCTAATTTAATTGCTCTTCAGTGTATATACTGCTCAACAAAATTAGGGGAGCAGGTGATTTAACGAGAACAGACAACTGCTGGTTAATATGCAGCACACTATAAAAATATATTTATGAAAGGGACAAAAAAATAAAGGATTAAACAGGTGAAAAATCATGTTTTATTGTAACAAAGATTATATTTACAGGAAACATACCTGGTGCCAAAAAAAATCATTATTACCCATATCTTTTGGAGAAGAAAATATAAGCATTGACGAACTTTGTCATCTGTCTAATAAGGAGTGTGGTCACCTCGAGCGTGCAAGATGGTATCACACTTTTGGGGCATTGAATTGATCAGGTGGTCGATGAGGTTTGGGGGATTCGTCTCCACTCTTCAAGAACGGCATTTGTAAACTGAAGGCGAGTCAACGGAGGTTGTGGTTTAGCAGCATGCGTCTGCCTAATGTGTTCCAAGCATGTTCGAACGGATTCAAATCCGGGGAGCATGCCGTCCACTCTATACGCTCTATTGTTCCCTCTTCAAGCATCTGATTCTCAAGGCACGCTGGATGAGGTCGGGCGTTGTCATCCATAAAAAGGGATGAATCGCCGATGGCAGCAATATAATTCACGACCAAGGCTCTAAGAATTTCGTCCCTGCATCTTTGAGCAGTCAGGTACCCATTCCGAATCACGTACAGGTCAGTACGCCCACCTATGCTTATCCCTTCCCAAACAAGCACACCGCCTCCACCAAAACGCGATCTTTCTTGGACATGCGCTGAATTTTATCGGGTGCCACGTTCTCTCCAGATCAGAAGTCGTCGATTATCCGGCTCTAGGTTGAATCTGGACTCGTTGGAGAAGAGAACTTGGCTCCACTCGGCAGGTCGCGAATCACAGTGTTCTTCGGCACAGTTTCTTCAGACCATACGATGCCGGGAGATCAGTGGAACACAAACAACTGGCCTAAGTGCATACAATCCACGTACGTGAAGGCGTCAACGAATTGTTTGTGTCGATACGCTTCTTCCGGTTGCCATTAAAAGTTGTCTTTGCAGCTGGGTGGCATTTTGACCCCCGTTCCGGAGGACTGTTAATGACAAATAACGGTCATCATTTGAGGTGGTAACTCGTGGATCAACTTGACCAGGACGTCTTCTAACTCTTCCCGTCTCTTGGAACCGACTTCACAAGCGTGAAATTACACTTCGTCTCACTCCAATGGCGGACGCTACCATCCGTTGACTTTGACAGGCTTCCAACCTTCCTATCGCTCACCACGTGGTGCTTTCTGGCAAATCGTGTTGATTCAGTATGCTAACATGAGATAACGCAACAAACTGCTTCTCCCGCGACCAGCGGTACAAGAACACAGTTCCGAAAGAACCACCCGTTTATGTGATTGTCGCATCGACGTCACTTTTGAAGTCATTGTTGCTAATTTAAAATGCCGAACTGCTTTCTATAGCTGTTTTTCACTATTCCAAGAGAATCTTTTGACAGTTCAATAACATTTTACCCAACTGTTTTGAATAAAATCGTTTAAAAAGTGTGCTTCCCTATATCGCTCCGTTCTTACCTCAACAAACATACGTCGCTCTCACAAACCTGAAGTGTTGCAAACCGTATCCGTGTGAGAGAAAAGATATCACGTTATGATTGAAAGGTGCTAAAGATAACGAACTCAAATTTACATAGAAAAAGGAACTAAAAATGAAAATTAAATTAGAGTATACGTCACAGAACAAGAGGCGTTGTGAGCCTGTAACAGTGAAAGAGATGCTGATGATGAAGTTTCTAAGCGTGTTTTAGCAGTGAAAGATATCTTTGATTTTCTTTGCAAGGCAGACGCGCTAGAAGATTTACCAAACGGAATAAATCCTGTAACGGAGAAGAGAAGCAAAGTTAAAAAAGCATTTCTATGATCTGACGTGCCACACAATCTGATTTTGAAATATGTCTTCTAGTTCTCATCGGACACTTACGCACGTCATACGTTCCGACCTGAAGGTGTTGCCAACAATACTCTTGCGAGAGAGAAGATGTAACGTTAGGTGTGAAAAACGCTAATGGAGAATGAACGCAATTTTACATAGAGAAAGTAACTAAAAAGGAAAGTTAAATTAAAGTATACGTCACAGTGTTTCTTGCAGTATTCCATAAATATCATAAAAATGTATAATTACATATGTGTTAAAGGCTCGTTTTAAGTTTCATGTGATAAATTTACTCAGCCAGTGTTTCTTTTTCTCATAAGGTTTAAGTTTATCACACGCATATTTTCTGCTAGCAAAGTATCCCAAATAAAGTGTCTCCTTACATTCGACAAACGTTTGTTTATTTTCAAGATGATCTTTTCAGCGCAACAGTTAAATTATTAAATCACTGGGGTTTTTTTTTCTGTGACGTGTACTCTAACTTAACCTTCTATTTTTGTTACCTTCTCTATGTAAATTTGAGTTCATTCTCCTTAGCGTTTTGCAAACTTAACATTATATCTTCTCTCTCACAAGCGTGTGGTTGGCAACACTTTGATATTCGAACGTATGACGTGTGAATGTGTCGGATAAAAACTGGAAAATATATAGCGAATGAGCAGCAGCAAAGATATGGAGATGGTAGTATGATGATATAATAGTAGCAGAGATGGAAACAAGTCACTGCTCAACAGGTCGACAATTTCTTGTGGATCCAACGGGTCAGGTCATGTTGTTTCTGACCCAATTTTGACCCGATTTTACTCCCATTTTATTTTTGAAAAGAGAAAAATATATTCCAAAGAAAAATGCGCGTTGTGGAATTCTGTAGTCGATATTGGTGCCCATGGAGTGAATAATGATTTGCCATGCAAAAATACTGTCGTCTCTTTCTTTAAGCAACGAAGATTTCCACCGATCGACGTCAGACAAAGCACCGACTCCATATCGTAAAAAGATCCTTCCTTTGCGTTCTTTTACAGTGAGATTGTCCAGGGCAAGGTAGACGCAAACGCCATTCGCCTGCTTCTCAGCTGATTCACTCTCTCCGAGCGAAGTTCACTGTATGACTAAGAGTTACTTTTCACATCGCATCTTTTACATTGAACATTCAGAGGTTTCCGATTGATGTGCTAACATCCCGTTCCCATGACATGTCATGTCAAAATTGACCCCTTATTTGTTAATATGGATGGATTTAATAATATTAAGGAGGTTGAGAAAGGCGTCTAGGCCAACAAATACGTGCTTGTTGAAAACCACAAGGGGACGAGTGAATGCTGGAAATTGTTTCGTCTCATTAAGGACCCGGTCAATAATTCTGTGTTGTTTGGTCTTGCTTGTTGTTCAAAATGTGGAAAGTGTATAATTACAAGAAAGATGTCGACGGTGTAATAAAAGATTATGGAACCAAGAATCTAACGGACCATATGAAAGTATGCTCACATCCATCAAAGCATGGAAAGAGTGAACAATATAAAATACATTTAAAAAACACATTTGTGTAATCTTAAATAACGATTTCCATTTGTAATATACTCCATGGTTACGGTCATAGTCAGCCATTACTTCTGGATTACGCAAAATAGTGGCACTAAAAATGGCACTAAAAGTTAGCAAGTAACCAAATTTTATTATTAAAATAGGATTTCAGTTATTAAATATCAAGCAGTTATTGGGATGAATATATATATTACGCTTTTATGTATATCTTCATCAACATCATCAACATCAACCATTATCAATCCACTGCTGGATGAAGTTCTCCCCAAATTTCTTCCACAATTGTCTGTCTTGGGCCTGTCTCCTCCACGTCACTCCAGCATACTTTCCAATTTCATCCTTCCATCTCCCATGGGGTCTTCTTCTGGGTCTTTTCCTGTCCCTCGGAATCCAGTCTAAAATTTCGGTTGTCCATCGGTGGTCCGTTCTTCTGGGGATTTCACTCTGGTCATAATGTCGTCCACTCCTGTCATTTTCCTTATCCACAAGTTCCTCTTCTTATCTTTCCTGGTTACACCAAGCATGCATCTCTCCATGCTACTTTGAGTTATCTGCAGTCTTTGTATGTCTTTTTTAGTTAAGGTCCATGTCTCGGCTTCATACGTAAGCACTGGAAGAATGCATTGACTAAACACTTTTCTTTTGAGACATACTGGTATACTGCTCTTAAAAATTGTACTGTTTCTTCCGAAAGCTCTCCATCCAAGTTTTATACGCCTATTAATTTCTTCATCAATGTGACCCTCACTCGATATCTGCTGCCCAAGATAAATGTAGGAATCTCTTGTCTCAAGCTTTTCTCCATCAATCGAAAAATCTTCGCTTTTTGTAAAAGCATTGTACATCACGTTTGTCTTCTGAAAGTTCATTTTTAATCCCACTACTTTACTCTTGCCAGCAAGTTCTTGGATCATAATCTGCAGCTCTGAAGCGGTAGTTGCAAAGATGACTATGTCATCAGCAAAACGAAGGTGAGTTAAGTAATCTCCATTAATCTTTATCCCTTTGTTTTCCCAGTTCAACGATTGAAAGACATTTTGCAATGCGGCGTTAAAGAGCTTGGGAGATATGGTGTCACCTTGTCTTACTCCCTTTCCAATTCTTATTTGTGCAGTATCCTCAAATATCCGAACCTTTGCACTTGCATTTTCATAGATGTTATTAATAATGCTAATGCATGCGTCTTTAATACCGCAGGATTTCAAAGCCATTGTTACTGCTGATGGTTTCACGGAATCAAAGGCCTTTTCATAGTCAATAAATGCCATGCATAACGGGAGTTCATATTCTCTTGTTTTTTCAATAAGTTTTCTCAGTACATGGATATGTTCTATAGTGATTTAGCTACTCCTTAATCCAGCTTGTTCTCTTGGTTGGGCCATTTCTAGTGTTACCTTCAAGCGATGTGAAAGAACCTTAGTGAAGATTTTATAAACCAATGAAAGGGGGCTGGTGGGCCTGTAGTTCCTGAGATCCTCAATGTCGCCTTTTTTATGGAGCAAGATTATTGTAGCATTGTTCCAATCCTCGGGAATCTTCCCTTCATTAAGACATCTGGTGAAAACTTGGGTGAGTGTAGTTTCAATTTCTCCACTTGCATCTTGTATAATGTCCACAGTAATTCCATCTTCTCCTGGAGCTCTTCCCCGTTTCATGTTCTTAATTGCATATGTAACTTCTGCAGGGTGGATTGGAGGGAATTTGGCACTGGGACCTGTCGTAATGTCTGGAATAGATGTATCATACATTTCATATAGTTTTGAACAGAAATCTTTCACGCTAGTCAAAATTTCGCTTCTATTTCTTGTTACAGTACCATCTTCTTTTCTCAGAGATATAATCTGTTTTCTTCCCTTACTGAGATGTCCTTTTGCTCTCTTCAGGCCCTGGTTGTTTCCAATTGCTTTCCTCACTAGTTCACAATTGAATTTCCTTATGTCTTCAGTGATACGTTTTTGCACTGTCTTGCATAGCTCTATATATTCCACGTTGGAAGTTACGTATTTATTTGTCCTCATCTCCCTTCTCTTTTGCATCAACATTTTTGTTTTTCCTGAAATTTTCTTCATATGTAACTTGTTCTTAGTACCAACTAATGTTGTTGCTGTTTCCATAAGAGCCTTGGGGAGTTCTCTGTGTACTTCAGAAATATCCACTTCTTCCGATGTTAGGCTTTCTAAAGCAGAGAATCTGTTCCTCAGTTCCAACTTGAAGGTATTATGGTGTTTTTTAAGGTTGGTTATGTCAATACATTTTGCTTGTCTTATGAGCTTGCCACGTTCGAGTTTAGTGTTGAGGTGCATCTTACATCTCACCAATCTATATTTATTACCTGTGTTGAACTTGTTTAGCACACTGCAGCCTTCGAGATGATGAATTTTTTATTACACATAATAAAATCAATTTCACTTGTCGTCCCATTCGGATGTCTCCATGTCCATTTCCTGTGTGGCTTTTTCTTGAAAAAAGAGTTCATGATGAAAAACCTTTCTGCTTCAGCAAACTAAACGAGAGTATTTCCACGTTGATTTCTGTTCCCGTAACCGTATTTACTAACCGAAGTTTCATTCGGTTGCTGTTGCCCTACTTTTGCATTGAAATCACCCATAATGATCTTCAAGTGCTGTTTGCCTTTGTTATTTAGATTAGGAATTTCCTCGTAAAATTCTTCAATTTCTTCTTCAGGATGACTTGTGGCGGGTGCATAAGCTTGAATATTCTGGGCCTGGTATCTTCTCGAGAGTTGGATAACGAGTCGTGCAGCTCTGTCAGAGGAACTTTCAACTTCTACAACTTTATCCTTCAGTTTCTTGTTTATTATAAATCCAACACCACTAGTTCTGCCAGTATCTGTCCCACGTTAGTAGAAGAGATGTCCACTTTTAAGTTCAATGATATCTTCTCCTTACCTCACTTAGCCCGACAATGTCCCACTTGATCCTTTGTAGTTCCTCTTCCAATTCAAGAAGCCTTGAATCAGAAGATAGGGAGCGTCCGTTGTCGCACTGGCCACTATATGTATATATACAAGTATATATAAATTGAGTTTCGAATTTATAGTCAAGGTCAGCTATATGTATATCATCATCATCATCATTGTCAACCATTATCAATCCACTGCTGGACGAAGGTCTCCCCAAGTTTCCTCCACAACGGTCTGTCTTGTGCCAGTCTCCTCCATGTCACCCCTGCATACTTTCGAATTTCATCCACCCATCTCCCATGTGGTCTTCTTCTGGGTCTTTTCCTGTCCCTTGGAATCCAATCTAAAATTTCGGCTGTCCATCGATGATCTGTCCTTCTGGCAGTATGTCCAGCCCATTGCCATTTCAGGGATTTAACTTTGATCATGATGTCTTCCACTCTTGTCATTTTTCGGATCCACGAGTTCCTCTTCTTATCTCTCCTGGTTACACCAAGCATGCACTTCTCCATGCTGCTTTGAGTTGTCTGCAGCCTTTGTATGTCTCTTTTAGTTAAGGTCCACGTCTCTGCACCATACGTAAGCACTGGAAGGATGCATTGATGAAACACTTTTCTTTTAAGACATAATGGCATATTGCTCTTGAAAATTATGCTGTTTCTTCCAAAAGCTCTCCAGTCAAGTTTTGTACGCCGATTAATTTCTTCATCAATGTGACCCTCACTTGATATCTGCTGTCCAAGATAAACGTACGTGTCTGTTATCTCCAGCTTTTCTCCATCAATCGATAAATCTTCATTTCTTGTAAAAGCATTGAACATCACTTTTGTCTTCTGAAAGTTCATTTTTAATCCCACTTCTTTACTCTTGTCAGCAAGTTCCTGGATCATACTCTGCAGCTCTGATGGGCTAGTTGCAAAAATGACTACGTCATCAGCAAAACGAAGGTGGGTTAGATAATCTCCATTGATCTTTATCCCCTTGTTTTCCCAGCTCAGTGACTGAAAAACACCCTCCAATGTGGCATTAAAGAGCTTCGGGGATATGGTGTCACCTTGTCTCACTCCCTTTCCAATTTTTATGTGTGTTGTATTTTCAAACAGCCTAATCTTTGCACTTGCATTTTCATAGATGTTATTAATAATATTAATGTACGCATCTTCAATACTGCAGGATTTCAGAGCCATTGTAACTGCTGATGGTTTCACCGAATCAAAGGCTTTTTCATAATCGATAAAAGCCATGCACAATGGAAGTTCATATTCCCTCGCTCTTTCAATTAGTTCTCTCAGCACATGGATATGATCTATTGTGCTGTAGCCACTCCTGAATCCAGCTTGTTCTCTCGGTTGAGCCATGTCCAGTGTTACCTTCAAGCGGTGTGAAAGAACTTTAGTGAAGATTTTATAAACTACTGATAGGAGGCTGATAGGTCTGTAGTTTCCGAGATCCTCAATGTCACCTTTCTTATGTAGCAGGATCATTGTAGCGGTGTTCCAATCCTCAGGAATCTTTCCTTCATTAAGGCATCGAGTGAAAATTTGGGCGAGTACTGTTTCGATTTCTCCACTTGCTTCTTGTATGATGTCTACAGTAATTCCATCTTCTCCTGGAGCTTTTCCCCGCTTCATGTTCTTGATTGCATGTGCAACTTCTGCTGGAAGGACTGGAGGAACTCTGATACTGGTATCTTTCATGATGTCTGGAGTGCATGTATCATCCCTTTCATATAATTTGGAGTAGAAATCTTTCACTCTTGTCAAAATTTCGCCTCTATTTCTTGTTACAGAACCATCTTCTTTTCTCAGTGCCATAATCTGTTTTCTTCCCTTACTGAGATGTCCCTTTGCTATCTTTAGGCTTTGGTTGTTTTCAATTGCTTTCCTCACTAGTTCACAGTTGAATTTTCTTACGTCTTCAGTGATACTTTTTCGTACTGTCTTGCATAGCTCTATATATTCCACTTTGGAAGTCACATCTTCTTTAGTTGTCCTCATCTCTCTTCTTTTTTGCATCAACATTTTCGTTTTTCCGGATAATTTATTTACATGCAACTTGTTCTTAGACCCAGCTAATTTTGTTGCTGTTTCCATAAGAGCTTTGGTTACTTTTCTGTTAACTTCAGAGATGTCCACTTCTTCCGATGTTAGGCCTTCTAAAGCAGAGAACCTGTTCTTCAGTTCCAACTTGAAGGTATTATGGTGTTTTTTAAGGTTGGTTATGTCAATAGATTTTGTTTGTCTTATGAGCTTGCCACGTTCAAGTTTAGTGTTGAGGTGCATCTTACATCTCACCAATCTATGGTCACTACCTGTGTTGAACTTGTTTAGCACACTGCAGTCTTCTATGACGAATTTTTTGTTACACATAATAAAATCAATTTCACTTGTCGTCCCATTTGGATGTCTCCATGTCCATTTCCTGTGTGGCTTTTTCTTGAAGAAGGAGTTCAAGATGAAAAACCCTTCTGCCTCTGCAAACTCAACGAGAGTATTTCCACGCTGGTTTCTGTTGCCGTGACCGAATTTACCTACTGAAGTTTCATTCTGTTGCCGTTGCCCTATTTTTGCATTGAAATCTCCCATAATTATTTTCAAGTGCTGCTTACCTTTATTATTTAGATGACAAATTTCCTCATAAAATTCTTCAATTTCTTCTTCAGGATGACTTGTGGTGGGTGCATAAGTTTGAATAATCTGAGCCTGGTATCTTTTCGAGAGTTGGATAACAAGCCGTGCAGCTCTGTCAGAGGAACTTTCAACTTCTACAACTTTATCCTTCAGTTTCTTGTTTATTATAAATCCAACACCACTAGTTCTGCCAGTATCTGTCCCACGATAGTAGAAGAGATGTCCACTTTTCAGTTCGATGAGATCTTCTCCTTTTCTCCTTACCTCACTTAGCCCGACGATGTCCCACTTGATCCTTTGTAGTTCCTCTTCCAATTCAAGAAGCCTTGAATCAGAAGATAGGGAGCGTCCATTGTACGTTGCCAAGGTCAGTATCAGATGGCAGCCTAGTCCGGTCCTCCGGGGATTCTTAGCACCCTCTGCCTTCATGTCGCACTGGCCGCTGCCTTGGCCAGGTACATTCCAGCTGCCGGAGACTGAGGGCCAAGATTTAAGTTGTGGAGTCATTTTGGAGGGGTTTGGCCATAACTCACCACGCTGGCCAAGCGGGTTGGTGAGTGTGGGATAGAATTTCCTCTAATCCCGATGGTATAGTTATACCGCTATTGGCGGTCGTCAGAGCCCCTTTAGTAGGAACAGGATGCACCACGAGAAGGCGGGGTTGACATTTGTCAAGGAGATACAAGTATATATAAATTGAAGTTTCGAATTTATAGCCAAGGTCAGCATCAAATGGCAGCCTAGTCCGGTTTTCCGGTGATTCTTAGCACGCTCTGCCTTCATGTCGCACTGGCCGCTATATGTATATATACAAGTATATATAAACTGAGTTTCGAATTTATAGTTCAAAGCAGGTTTTTCCGGTTCAGTAACGGTCCGGGTCGGCTCGTGTCGGGTCAGAAATTTTTGACCCGTTTCCAACTCTGAATAGTAGTTGCGGAAGTTGAGTTACTTGAAGCCGTGGTTTCTTGACGTCTGCGTGTTATCTTTAGTGTTGGTGTTTTGTTTTTCATTAACCAAGTCCCTTCACATTAATTGGATTACGTCAATAATATTGATGAAGAGTGAGTTGTGCCAAAGGTGTTTTGGCTGAATAAAGACTAACTGTAAGTAACTTTTTCTCGACGTTTTCTTGAATGCCTCCTGTTTCACTGTAGGTGAAGCTTTTGAGAACTGATTTATGTAGCGTTCAGTCAGCTATACATACAAGAACATTACATTTCTTGTTTCGGGGTTTAACGATTACCATAAATAAATCTAAAGGTTATAGGCAGTCTACCGTCCGAAATTTGGGGACACTGGCTTCAAGGAGGGAGAAAACCAGTGCCGTAAGGCCAACACACTGTCCGTGCCTCATCTGGGACCATCAAGGGCAAACACTTAGAAACCACCGCTTAAACCACTCCACCACCGGAGCAGGAGTGATCCCTGCGCGTTTTCGATATACTAATTGGTTAGCAAATCTGTCAGTCAATTTTTTGGCATTAAGGTGGCTCCACTTAAAATCTCTGCCTTGTGTTTCCAACGGTGAAACTTCTTTACATATTTTCTTCGCAATTTATGTATTCCCAAGGATGAAATTTTGCACATCGATAAAACTAACTTTAAGTTTTATATGGGTTACTTGCTAAAACATAACCATAATTAAACAATCCAACATTTGTTTGTCTACTCACGTCATCAATGTACAGATCGCGCCATCTATTAACAGGTCTGAACATTACTCAAAGAAAAAAGATTGATTATAAGTATGGCTATGTTTTAGCAAGTATTAAGTATCCCATGCTATAACTTAAAGTTAGTTTTATAGTTGTTTAAATCTTCATTCTTTGGAATACATTAATTGCGAAGAAAATATGTAAAGAAGTTTTACGATTGGAAACATAAGGCAGAGATTTTAGGAGGAACCACCTTAAGGTGGACGTCAAGAAATTTTGCTTCATATACTTCCAATGGAAAAACTTTTTCTTCACAATTAATGCGTTCCCAAGGATGAAAATTTGAACATCGATTAAAATAGCTTCATTTTATAACTTGGAATACTTAATATTTTCTAAAACATAACCATAATTATGCAATCCAACATTTGTTTGTCTACTGACGTCATCAAAGTACAGGTCGCGCCATCTTTTTTCTGGTTTCAATACCACCAAAGGAAAAGTTATTGAACTTTAATATAATTATGGTTATGTTTTAGAAAATATTAAGTATTCAGAGTTATAACATGAAGCTATTTTAATCGATGTTCAAAATTTTCATCCTTGGGAACGCATTAATTGTGAAGAAAATGTGTACAGAAATTTTTCCATTGGAAGTATAGGAAGCAAAATTAGTTGACGTCCACATTAAATGAACGTATCTTGAGCTTGCAAGTGTAAATTAGTAACTGTTTTTGATGTGCATAATAAAAGATAGTTTTAATCGTTACATTAAGAATGAAGAAATGATTTATATTACTTTTCCTGATTTCTCTGAAATAAATAATATATGAGGAGCTCTTAGAAGTTAATACGCAAGATTGTTTTTATTTTGTTTCGCATATTACGGATTTTGAAATATTTTCTGCATCGGAATCGGGTCTTCGCTCACAACATATATTTGTAGCCATTGTGTAAACATGTGACCTGGCACTTGGAAGTGAATAATTGAATGAGGATCTGGCACGCAATTTATTTTTTTCTAAATGATTGCTCATCTTACAAAGTTTCGGATTAAGATATAATAATAAGTTAAAATCCCAATCTAATAGAAAACGCCTTGAAATGACTAATATTAAAATTCGCTGCGTGCTTGTGTGAATCAGGCTTTCGAGCTGTGGTCCGAAGCAAAATAAAATAAAGAAGCTTGATAAACCTGCAATCATTATCACGTATCATTATCTCCGACTTACGCAGAATGTTGACGAAACCGTTCCCATGCAAGTTATAATGTCTTAATATTTGAAATTACAGTCCTTAATGGTTGAAATTAGTCCTTAATTGTTTAATATTATGGTTGAAGTTACAGTCCTTAATGGTTGAATTATAGTCCTTAAATGGTTGAATCATAGTCCTTAATGGTTGAAATTACTTTTAATCTAACCAATTTTTCTTTTATTTTCCTCTTTTCAGTTATTTTTTTTAAATGATTTATTTGACCTGGTCGTACAGAGACACGACAAACAGGTAGACATGCACAGGATACAAATATTTCACATCAACAAGTACATATACATGGTTTACAGCATGCCAAATGATCAATTTACACAGAGAGAGCCAGTGTTGATCAAGTAACACATTGTGAACAAGTACATATACATGGTTTACAGCATGCCAAATGATCAATTTACACAGAGAGAGCCAGTGTTGATCAAGTAACACATTGTGAACAAGTACACATCAAACATGGTTTTTACAGCAGTGCATATGGCCAATGTACACATAGAGCCAGTGTTGGATATGTAACACATTGAGAGCCAGTGGCGAAAGACAAACACGAAAATCCATGCTTCACCGGGATTCGAACCCGAACCCAACTAGGACGAATGATCAGAAGCCAGTGTCTTAGACCAACTCGCCACCGGATGCGCCAATTTTTCCTTACTGGAGTAGACAGAATTTTAGATAAGGGTGATGGGCAGTTGACATGGGCATTAAGGTGGAGCGAAAAACACTTTTTTTATTTGAAACGTCACCATGGACAATAGTTGCGATTTTATTACTGAAATGACCCCGAAATATGTATGACATTATTCGATATCTTAGGCTTCCCCAAGAACCTCGAAGTTTGAAAGTTGTAGGGAAAAATGGTTTGTTTAAAAACACCCGCTTTCTCCATTTTGTAAATATTAAACAATACTGGTTCACCATGTTATTTAATATCACCTTTGAGTGTATAAACACGAGTAAAAATTAAGAAGACATGAATTAATTTCTTAGGCTTCCATATCCTTTAAAGAATGTAATTTTTTGCCAAAAATGGCATGATAAGTTGCGTAAGCATTAAGTTCGACAGCAGTCTTATTGTTACAAATTTGGGCATAATACTTTATTAACAATCTCCCCCCCTCTTCATACTTTCTGGAAACCTCGTGTTGATTTTCAGAAGCATAGCTTGTGGCCTTGCGCTCTCCTTTGTTTTTGTTACTTTCTTCACCTCACCCCACCCCCTCCCTCACAGCGGAGCTCTCTTTGCGAACTCGCTGAGTTATCTTATCACAGTCGCACAGATCCTTGTGAGAGATAGTGTTGACAGGTTTGCGTCATAATGATGCAACAGTTTCTTTCACTCCTAGTGATGTTGATTGGAGCGTACCAGCATTTTCGTTTTGTCGTTCAACTACTTAAGACAGCTAAAACAAGAAATAAAGCTGATTGCCCTATCCTCGGGAGTTATAAGGAGACGCATGAAAATGTGTTACATACATACGAAGATCTAATGTGCCATTACCACCTTGTGAGGAATACTCTTAGGCAGTAAGGTGCAAATTATTAACCTGCTACAGCAGAAATAGCAAGTATTGTCACAGACAAAGTGTTGAGTTTATGGAAGAAAGCATCTCTTCCGACATCGCTGTACAAATCAGTTGTAAAGCGTATTACAGCATACAACACTGAAATCCAAAAGATGAAAAAACACGCTGCAAGAATAGATAAAACCTACCGAAAGAAGGTTGAACAATTTCGTGCAGATTCTCAACGTATCTTCGACATATGCTCATGCAAGTGCAAATGTTTTACAACCTGCAAATGCAGCCGTGCAAAAAAGGTACTCGTGAAAGAGCGAGACTTTCTAATGGACCAGAAAACAAATAGAATAATGATAGTACGTGGGCTTGACGCAAAAACCACCAGTGTACTGAAGAAAGGATAAGCTCAAAAGAGTGATAGGGAAGAGCATGTCCGTAGGAAAATACAGAAAATTGCATCACTGAAATCGGCCCTGCGAGTCGAGGATGATCCTTCAGAAGAGGATACAAATACTAATTCTGCAGCAAAACCAGACGAGCCGGGTCCTAGTCATTTGTTGGCCTCGGAGAAAGATCACAATTTCACTCCACGTCGCTCTTCAAAACATAGGCGTCAAATGACACTGTCTGCATATTCTAGAAAGTGCGATAGGCGAGGCAACAGCAATCAAGCGGCAGCTGATCTTGCGTCGGCGTAGCTTCATGATGTAAGTGAACCGGTTTAGTCGAAAGAATGTAATGCACCTGTCATTGACCGGCACAAAGTACGACGAGAAAGGAAAAAGATCCGTCAAACAATTGAAGATGAGGTAAACATGACTGGTCGCAAGATTGTAGCTCTATTTTTGGATGGAAGAAGGGACGAAACTCTTACGAATACACAAACAGATGATGGCAAGTGGCACAAGCTAAAAGAATGGGAGAAGCATATTACACTTGTTGAAGGACTAGGTTCGTTCTATTTTGGGACATTTTGCACCGAAGAACAATAGTGCAAAGGACATTTCCGGCGGCATCTCCAGCTTATTGGACCAGAAGGCCTTTGACTTGTCGGAGTTAGTTTTTATTGGAAGTGACTAATACCAGCACAAATGCAAGTATAATTAGGTGCTTTGAAGAGAAGCTCAATTCTCCGGTGCACTGGATTACATGTCAAATTCATTTTAATGAACTGCCTTTACGACACCTCACTGAAGCTCTCCTCTTGGACCTGATGAAATTACATCAGGTCCAAGAGGATTTAGTTGACTGATGGGAAAGCACCTAAAGACGTGCGCCTGTAGAACTTCCTATCATTAATTTCCAGAAAATTGAATTTCCGCTTCAGTCCGACATTAACTTTGCAGATCTTAGCTCGGATCAACTTTATTTGTGGGACATTTGTAAGGCAGTCTCCCCAGGTGACTGCCCACAAGATCTGGCAAATCAGGAACCTAGAACACTGGCACATTCCCGTTGGATCACCCTCGCAAATCGCATTCTGCTTTTGTATGTTGGAACTAGTGATCCAACACCACAACTTGTCTCATTAGCCACCTTCATAACGAAAGTATATGTACCACCGCCCAGAGTGCAAGTACTGGCCAACCACAAGCCATTGACGACCGGGTTAAACGTAGACTATCCAGGCTCGTACAGACCGACTGCTTGGTAACAGCGGCGCAAATCTCATCCAGGTTAAATGTCAGGGGCCCAAGCAGCGTCAGCGAGTGAACGGTATGGCGCACAATGCATACCATGGCCTACGGGAGCCGACGCCCAACTCGAGTGCAACTGTTTACTGTTCGTCATCGGATATTGGGCCGAAATCCCATCCAGGTTAAATGTCGGAGGCCCAAGCAGCGTCAGCGAGTAAACGATTTGGCGCACAATTCATACCATGGGCTACGGGAGCCGACGCCCTACTCGTGTGCCACTATTGACTGCTCGTTATCGGACATTCTGCCGAAATCACATCCAGGTTAAATGCCGGAGGCCCAAGCAGCGTCAGCGAGTGAACAGTATGGCGCACAATGCGTACCAAGGGCTACGGCAGCCGACGCCCTACTCGTGTGCCACTGTTTACTGTTCGTCATCGGATATTGGGCCGAAATCCCATCCAGGTTAAATGTCGGAGGCCCAAGCAGCGTCAGCGAGTAAACGATTTGGCGCACAATTCATACCATGGGCTACGGGAGCCGACGCCCTACTCGTGTGCCACTATTGACTGCTCGTTATCGGACATTGTGCCGAAATCACATCCAGGTTAAATGCCGGAGGCCCAAGCAGCGTCAGCGAGTGAACGGTATGGCGCACAATGCGTACCAAGGGCTACGGCAGCCGACGCCCTACTCGTGTGCCACTGTTACTGCTCGTCATCGAACATTGTGCCGAAATCACATCCAGGTTGAAGGTCGGAGGCCCAGGTAGCGTCAGCGAGTGAACGGTATGGCGCACAACGCATACCAAGGGCTACGGCAGCCGACGCCCTACTCGTGTGCCACTGTTACTGCATGTCATCGAACATTGTGCCGAAATCACATCCAGGTTAAAGGTCGGAGGCCCAAGCAGCGTCAGAGAGTGAACGGTATGGCGCACAATGCATACCAAGGGACTACGGCAGCCGACGCCCTACTCGTGTGCCACTGTTACTGCTGGTCATCGGACATTGTGACGGAATGGCGAAATCACATCCAGGTTAAATGTCGGAGGCCCAAGCACCGTCAGCGGGTGAACGGTATGGCGACCAATGCATACCATGGGCTACGGGAGCCGACGCTCTACTCGTGTGCCACTGTTTACTGTTCGTCATCGGATATTGGGCCGAAATCCCATCCAGGTTAAATGTCGGAGGCCCAAGCAGCGTCAGCGAGTAAACGATTTGGCGCACAATTCATACCATGGGCTACGGGAGCCGACGCCCTACTCGTGTGCCACTATTGACTGCTCGTTATCGGACATTGTGCCGAAATCACATCCAGGTTAAATGTCGGAGGCCCAAGCAGTATCAGCGAGTGAACGGTATGGTGCACCAATGCATACCATGGGCTACGGGAGCCGACGCCCTACTCGTGTGCCATGTTGACTGCTCGTCATCGGACATTGTGCCGAAATCCCATCCAGGTTAAATGTCGGAGGCCCAAGCAGTATCAGCGAGTAAACGGTATGGTGCACACTGCATACCATGGGCTACGGGAGCCGACGCCCTACTCGTGTGCCACTATTGACTGCTCGTCATCGGACATTGTGCCGAAATCACATCCAGGTTAAATGTCGGAGGCCCAAGCAGTATCAGCGAGTGAACGGTATGGTGCACACTGCATACCATGGGCTACGGAAGCCGACGCCCTACTCGTGTGCCAATGTTGACTGCTCGTCATCGGACATTGTGCCGAAATCACATCCAGGTTAAATGTCGGAGGCCCAAGCAGTATCAGCGAGTGAACGGTATGGTGCACACTGCATACCATGGGCTACGGAAGCCGACGCCCTACTCGTGTGCCAATGTTGACTGCTCGTCATCGGACATTGTGCCGAAATCACATCCAGGTTAAATGTCGGAGGCCCAAGCAGTATCAGCGAGTGAACGGTATGGTGCACACTGCATACCATGGGCTACGGGAGCCGACGCCCTACTCGTGTGCCAATGTTGACTGCTCGTCATCGGACATTGTGCCGAAATCACATCCAGGTTAAATGTCGGAGGCCCAAGCAGTATCAGCGAGTGAACGGTATGGTGCACACTGCATACCATGAGCTACGGCAGCCGACGCCCTACTCGTGTGCCACTGTTGACTGCTCGTCATCGGACATTGTGACGGAATGGCGAAATCACATCCAGGTTAAATGTCGGAGGCCCAAGCAGCGTCAGCGGGTGAACGGTATGGCGCACAATGCATACCATGAGCTACGGCAGCCGACGCCCTACTCGTGTGCCACTGTTACTGCTCGTCATCGGACATTGTGACGGAATGGCGAAATCACATCCAGGTTAAATGTCGGAGGCCCAAGCAGCGTCAGCGAGTGAACGGTATGGCGCACAATTCATACCATGGGCTACGGGAGCCGACGCCCTACTCGTGTGCCACTGTTGACTGCTCGTCATCGGACATTGTGCCGAAATCACATCCAGGTTAAATGTCGGAGGCCCAAGCAGCGTCAGCGAGTGAACGGTACGGCGCACAATGCATACCAAGGGCTACGGCAGCCGACGCCCTACTCGTGTGCCACTGTTACTGCTCGTCATCGGACATTGTGACGGAATGGCGAAATCACATCCAGGTTAAATGTCGGAGGCCCAAGCAGCGTCAGCGAGTAAACGATTTGGCGCACAATTCATACCATGGGCTACGGGAGCCGACGCCCTACTCGTGTGCCACTATTGACTGCTCGTCATCGGACTTTGTGCCGAAATCACATCCAGGTTAAATGTCGGAGGCCCAAGCAGCGTCAGCGAGTGAACGGTACGGCGCACAATGCATACCAAGGGCTACGGCAGCCGACGCCCTACTCGTGTGCCACTGTTACTGCTCGTCATCGGACATTGTGCCGAAATCACATCCAGGTTAAAGGTCGGAGGCAGAAGCAGCGTCAGCGAGTAAACGATTTGGCGCACAATTCATACCATGAGCTACGGCAGCCGACGCTCTACTCGTGTGCCACTGTTACTGCTCGTCATCGAACATTGTGCCGAAATCACATCCAGGTTGAAGGTCGGAGGCCCAGGTAGCGTCAGCGAGTGAACGGTATGGCGCACAACGCATACCAAGGGCTACGGCAGCCGACGCCCTACTCGTGTGCCACTGTTACTGCATGTCATCGAACATTGTGCCGAAATCACATCCAGGTTAAAGGTCGGAGGCCCAAGCAGCGTCAGAGAGTGAACGGTATGGCGCACAATGCATAACAAGGGCTACGGCAGCCGACGCCCTACTCGTGTGCCACTGTTACTGCTGGTCATCGGACATTGTGACGGAATGGCGAAATCACATCCAGTTTAAATGTCGGAGGCCCAAGCAGCGTCAGCGAGTGAACGGTATGGCGCACAATTCATACCATGGGCTACGGGAGCCGACGCCCTACCCGTGTGCCACTATTGACTGCTCGTTATCGGACATTGTGCCGAAATCACATCCAGGTTAAATGTCGGAGGCCCAAGCACCGTCAGCGGGTGAACGGTATGGTGCACACTGCATACCATGGGCTACGGGAGCCGACGCCCTACTCGTGTGCCAATGTTGACTGCTCGTCATCGGACATTGTGCCGAAATCACATCCAGGTTAAATGTCGGAGGCCCAAGCAGTATCAGCGAGTGAACGGTATGGTGCACACTGCATACCATGGGCTACGGGAGCCGACGCCCTACTCGTGTGCCACTGTTGATTGCTCGTCATCGGACATTGTGCCGAAATCACATCCAGGTTAAATGTCGGAGGCCCAAGCAGTATCAGCGAGTGAACGGTATGGTGCACACTGCATACCATGGGCTACGGGAGCCGACGCCCTACTCGTGTGCCAATGTTGACTGCTCGTCATCGGACATTGTGCCGAAATCACATCCAGGTTAAATGTCGGAGGCCCAAGCAGTATCAGCGAGTGAACGGTATGGTGCACACTGCATACCATGGGCTACGGGAGCCGACGCCCTACTCGTGTGCCACTGTTGATTGCTCGTCATCGGACATTGTGCCGAAATCACATCCAGGTTAAATGTCGGAGGCCCAAGCAGTATCAGCGAGTGAACGGTATGGTGCACACTGCATACCATGGGCTACGGAAGCCGACGCCCTACTCGTGTGCCAATGTTGACTGCTCGTCATCGGACATTGTGCCGAAATCACATCCAGGTTAAATGTCGGAGGCCCAAGCAGTATCAGCGAGTGAACGGTATGGTGCACACTGCATACCATGGGCTACGGAAGCCGACGCCCTACTCGTGTGCCAATGTTGACTGCTCGTCATCGGACATTGTGCCGAAATCGCATCCAGGTTAAATGTCGGAGGCCCAAGCAGCGTCAGCGAGTGAACGGTACGGCGCACAATGCATACCAAGGGCTACAGCAGCCGACGCCCTACTCGTGTGCCACTATTGACTGCTCGTCATCGGACATTGTGCCGAAATCACATCCAGGTTAAATGTCGGAGGCCCAAGCAGCGTCAGCGAGTGAACGGTACTGCGCACAATGCATACCAAGGGCTACGGCAGCCGACGCATTACTCGTGTGCCACTGTTACTGCTCGTAATCGGACATTGTGACGGAATGGCGAAATCACATCCTGGTTAAATGTCGGAGGCCCAAGCAGCGTCAGCGAGTGAACGGTATGGCGCACAATTCATACCATGGGCTACGGGAGCCGACGCCCTACTCGTGTGTCACTATTGACTGCTCGTTATCGGACATTGTGCCGAAATCACATCCAGGTTAAATGTCGGAGGCCCAAGCACCGTCAGCGGGTGAACGGTATGGCGACTAATGCATACCGTGAGCTACGGCAGCCGACGCTCTACTCGTGTGCCACTGTTACTGCATGTCATCGAACATTGTGCCGAAATCACATCCAGGTTAAAAGTCGGAGGCCCAGGTAGCGTCAGCGAGTGAACGGTACGGCGCACAACGCATACCAAGGGCTACGGCAGCCGACGCCCTACTCGTGTGCCACTGTTGACTGCTCGTCATCGGACATTGTGACGGAATGGCGAAATCACATCCAGGTTAAAGGTCGGAGGCCCAAGCACCGTCAGCGGGTGAACGGTATGGTGCACACTGCATACCATGGGCTACAGCAGCCGACGCCCTACTCGTGTGCCACTGTTGACTGCTCGTCATCGGACATTGTGCCGAAATCACATCCAGGTTAAATGTCGGAGGCCCAAGCACCGTCAGCGGGTGAACGGTATGGTGCACTACTGCATACCATGGGCTACAGCAGCCGACGCCCTACTCGTGTGCCACTGTTGACTGCTCGTCATCGGACATTGTGCCGAAATCACATCCAGGTTAAATGTCGGAGGCCCAAGCACCGACAGCGGGTGAACGGTATGGCGCACACTGCATACCATGGGCTACGGGAGCCGACGCCCTACTCGTGTGCCACTGTTGACTGCTCGTCATCGGACATTGTGCCGAAATCACATCCAGGTTAAAGGTCGGAGGCCCAAGCACCGTCAGCGGGTGAACGGTATGGTGCACACTGCATACCATGGGCTATGGGAGCCGACGCCCTACTCGTGTGCCACTGTTGACTGCTCGTCATCGGACATTGTGCCGAAATCACATCCAGGTTAAATGTCGGAGGCCCAAGCAGCGTCAGCGAGTGAACGGTATGGCGCACACTGCATACCATGGGCTACGGGAGCCGACGCCCTACTCGTGTGCCACTGTTGACTGCTCGTCATCGGACATTGTGCCGAAATCACATCCAGGTTAAATGTCGGAGGCCCAAGCAGCGTCAGCGAGTGAACGGTATGGCGCACAATTCATACCATGGGCTACGGCAGCCGACGCCCTACTCGTGTGCCACTATTGACTGCTCGTCATCGGACATTGTGCCGAAATCACATCCAGGTTAAAGGTCGGAGGCCCAAGCAGCGTCAGCGAGTGAACGGTATGGCGCACAATGCATACCAAGGGCTACGGCAGCCGACGCCCTACTCGTGTGCCACTATTGACTGCTCGTCATCGGACATTGTGCCGAAATCACATCCAGGTTAAATGTCGGAGGCCCAAGCACCGTCAGCGAGTGAACGGTATGGCGCACACTGCATACCATGGGCTACGGCAGCCGACGCCCTACTCGTGTGCCACTGTTGACTGCTCGTTATCGGACATTGTGCCGAAATCACATCCAGGTTAAATGTCGGAGGCCCAAGCACCGCCAGCGGGTGAACGGTATGGCGACCAATGCTTACCATGAGCTACGGCAGCCGACGCTCTACTCGTGTGCCACTGTTACTGCTCGTCATCGAACATTGTGCCGAAATCACATACAGGTTAAAGGTCGGAGGCCCAGGTAGCGTCAGCGAGTGAACGGTATGGCGCACAATGCATACCAAGGGATACCAAGGCAGCCGACGCCCTACTCGTGTGCCACTGTTACTGCATGTCATCGAACATTGTTCCGAAATTACATCCAGGTTAAAGGTCGGAGGCCCAGGTAGCGTCAGCGAGTGAACGGTATGGCGCACAACGCATACCAAGGGCTACGGCAGCCGACGCCCTACTCGTGTGCCACTGTTACTGCATGTCATCGAACATTGTGCCGAAATCACATGCAGGTTAAAGGTCGGAGGCCCAAGCAGCGTCAGAGAGTGAACGGTATGGCGCACAACGCATACCAAGGGCTACGGCAGCCGACGCCCTACTCGTGTGCCACTGTTACTGCTCGTCATCAAACATTGTGCCGAATTCTCATCCAGGTTAAAGGTCGGAGGCCCAGGTAGCGTCAGCGAGTGAACGGTATGGCGCACAGTGCATACCAAGGGCTACGGCAGCCGACGCCCTACTCGTGTGCCACTGTTGACTGCGCGTCATCGGACATTGTGCCAAAATCACATCCAGGTTAAAAGTCGGAGGCCCAGGTAGCGTCAGCGAGTGAACGGTATGGCGCACAATGCATACCAAGGACTACGGCAGCCGACGCCCTACTCGTGTGCCACTGTTACTGCTCGTCATCGGACATTGTGACGGAATGGCGAAATCACATCCAGGTTAAAAGTCGGAGGCCCAGGTAGCGTCAGCGAGTGAACGGTATGGCGCACAACGCATACCAAGGGCTACGGCAGCCGACGCCCTACTCGTGTGCCACTGTTACTGCTCGTCATCGGACATTGTGACGGAATGGCGAAATCACATCCAGGTTAAATGTCGGAGGCCCAAGCAGCGTCAGCGAGTGAACGGTATGGCGCACAATTCATACCATGGGCTACGGGAGCCGACGCCCTACTCGTGTGCCACTATTGACTGCTCGTTATCGGACATTGTGCCGAAATCACATCCAGGTTAAATGTCGGAGGCCCAAGCACCGCCAGCGGGTGAACGGTGTGGCGACCAATGCATACCATGAGCTACGGCAGCCGACGCTCTATTCGTGTGCCACTGTTACTGCTCGTCATCGAACATTTTGCCGAAATCACATCCAGGTTAAAGGTCGGAGGCCCAGGTAGCGTCAGCGAGTGAACGGTATGGCGCACAATGCATACCAAGGGCTACGGCAGCCGACGCCCTACTCGTGTGCCACTGTTACTGCATGTCATCGAACATTGTGCCGAAATCACATGCAGGTTAAAGGTCGGAGGCCCAAGCAGCGTCAGAGAGTGAACGGTATGGCGCACAATGCATATCAAGGGCTACGGCAGCCGACGCCCTACTCGTGTGCCTCTGTTGACTGCTCGTCATCGAACATTGTGCCGAAATCACATCCAGAATAAATGTCGGAGGCCCAAGCAGCGTCAGCGAGTGAACGGTACGGCGCACAATGCATACCAAGGGCTACGGCAGCCGACGCTCTACTCGTGTGCCACTGTTACTGCTCGTCATCGGACATTGTGACGAAATGGCGAAATCACATCCAGGTTGAATGTCGGAGGCCCAAGCAGCGTCAGAGAGTGAACGGTATGGCGCACAATGCATACCAAGGGCTACGGCAGCCGACGCCCTACTCGTGTGCCACTGTTACTGCTCGTCATCGGACATTGTGACGAAATGGCGAAATCACATCCAGGTTGAATGTCGGAGGCCCAAGCAGCGTCAGCGAGTGAACGGTATGGCGCACAATGCATACCAAGGGCTACGGCAGCCGACGCTCTACTCGTGTGCCACTGTTACTGCTCGTCATCGGACATTGTGACGAAATGGCGAAATCACATCCAGGTTGAATGTCGGAGGCCCAAGCAGCGTCAGCGAGTGAACGGTATGGCGCACAATGCATACCAAGGGCTACGGCAGCCGACGCCCTACTCGTGTGCCACTGTTACTGCTCGTCATGGAACATTGTGCCGAAATCACATCCAGATTAAATGTCGGAGGCCCAAACAGCGTCAGCGAGTGAACGGTACGGCGCACAATGCATACCAAGGGCTACAGCAGCCGACGCTCTACTCGTGTGCCACTGTTACTGCTCGTCATCGGACATTGTGACGAAATGGCGAAATCACATCCAGGTTGAATGTCGGAGGCCCAAGCAGCGTCAGAGAGTGAACGGTATGGCGCACAATGCATACCAAGGGCTACAGCAGCCGACGCTCTACTCGTGTGCCACTGTTACTGCTCGTCATCGGACATTGTGACGAAATGGCGAAATCACATCCAGGTTGAATGTCGGAGGCCCAAGCAGCGTCAGCGAGTGAACGGTATGGCGCACAATGCATACCAAGGGCTACAGCAGCCGACGCTCTACTCGTGTGCCACTGTTACTGCTCGTCATCGGACATTGTGACGAAATGGCGAAATCACATCCAGGTTGAATGTCGGAGGCCCAAGCAGCGTCAGAGAGTGAACGGTATGGCGCACAATGCATACCAAGGGCTACAGCAGCCGACGCTCTACTCGTGTGCCACTGTTACTGCTCGTCATCGGACATTGTGACGAAATGGCGAAATCACATCCAGGTTGAATGTCGGAGGCCCAAGCAGCGTCAGAGAGTGAACGGTATGGCGCACAATGCATACCAAGGGCTACAGCAGCCGACGCTCTACTCGTGTGCCACTGTTACTGCTCGTCATCGGACATTGTGACGAAATGGCGAAATCACATCCAGGTTGAATGTCGGAGGCCCAAGCAGCGTCAGCGAGTGAACGGTATGGCGCACAATGCATACCAAGGGCTACGGCAGCCGACGCTCTACTCGTGTGCCACTGTTACTGCTCGTCATCGGACATTGTGACGAAATGGCGAAATCACATCCAGGTTGAATGTCGGAGGCCCAAGCAGCGTCAGCGAGTGAACGGTACGGCGCACAATGCATACCAAGGGCTACGGCAGCCGACGCCCTACTCGTGTGCCACTGTTACTGCTCGTCATCGAACATTGTGCCGAAATCACATCCTGGTTAAATGTCGGAGGCCCAAGCAGCGTCAGAGAGTGAACGGTATGGCGCACAATGCATACCAAGGGCTACGGCAGCCGACGCCCTACTCGTGTGCCACTGTTACTGCTCGTCATCGAACATTGTGCCGAAATCACATCCAGATTAAATGTCGGAGGCCCAAACAGCGTCAGCGAGTGAACGGTATGGCACACAATGCATACCATGGGCTACGATAGCCGACGCCCTAGTCGTGTACCAATGTTGATTGCACGTTTTCCGAAGTTACACTTCGCTTGGTGCCGAAAACATCAAAACTGGACTTCTGAAGAGTGGCGCGGCTTCGTATGGTCAAGTAAATTCCGTTTTCAGATACACCAAGGCGACGGGAGCGTTCGGGTGTGGCGTCGACAGCATGAGGATACGGCCTCGTCGTGCCAGATTGGTCCCGTTCAAGGCGGTGGTCATTCTGTGATAATCTCGGGACCAATTCATGACACACATGAGGTCCTCTAGTGCAATGCTATTCAACCTTTTTTGCTTACGTATCCCACAATATAAATTATCTTAACTTTGTACCGCGAATATTTTTAAATTTATGAATTGCCAAATGGAATAATTTAATATAAAAAATACATATTGATCGCCAACCAACATTGTTTAAATTTTAAGATGTGAATCCGTTTTTCGGTGTAAATATGACATGGATGTTAAATCATATAATATCCCTAAGCTTGAAAATGTCGTCGTCCTGGAGCGGGAATCGAACCCGTACCTCCCAGATAGCGTCCCAGTATGCTATCCGCTCCACCACCCAGAACGACCAAGTCTCAAGTTTCATTAATTTGAACAGCTGTCGAGTGTAATTTGTTTTATTTTGCTTCTACAAAGTTTATTTAAACTATAATGTTTTAATAAACTTTGTAGAATCACAATAAAACAAATTATGTTGAAGTTACAAAGACCTTTCACTGTAATGTATCGGTTACGTTTCAAAGTTATGTAACGTTTGAGGCCATTTTGACGTAACCGAAAGGTTTCTGAAACATTACTGCTACTTGCGGCAACGTACATGAAAAGTCTTAATGTTTCAGTGCTACGTAATTGTAACATATACGAAATATTCTGTGCTGTGTGGGTTGCCGTTTCCCAATTCATATATACACTAACTACCAACAAGTAATTGGACACCCCTGCAGTCGACGATATCGGTGGTCCTGATACACGTCACGGCCGCCGCCGTTAAATATCGTGTGGGAAACAACAACGCAACCAGTCGCATGCAAGATGCCACGCAGTTCGGAGCTCTCTGATTTCGAGAAAGGTGTAATCGTCGGGTATCACAGAAATGGCCGATCCATACGTGACATATCCAGCGAGTTGAAGTACGCAAAATCGACAGTGGCTTACGTGATTGGAGAGTGGAAGATGAGAGGTGACTGTCGGAATGTGCCCCGACCCGGCGGACCCACAAAACTGGGAGTTAGAGGCCGACGGGTGCTGGCCAGAGAAATTCGGAAGAACCGCACCAAATCGATGGGCCACATCCGCGAGGAGTTTCAACAGCCATCCGGGAGTGTTCTTTCGATGAATACCATCCGTAAGGAAGCCCATCTGCTCGGTTATCATGGACGTGCTGCCGCCCACCAGCCTTTGATCACCAAGTCCAATAGCGCTGCTCGGCTAACGTGGTGCAAAGAACGTCGACAGTGGACCGTTGAACAGTGGAAACAGGTTCTCTGGAGCGACGAATCAAAGTTCACCCTCTACCGTACGGATGGCAGGGTCTAGGTTTCGCGTCTGCCTGGAGAACGCCAACTGTGAAGTTCGGCGGCGGTGGAATTATGCTTTGGGGGTATTTCTCCTGGTATGGCACGGCACCCTTGGTCGCAATTCCTGGTAGACTCAACGCCGGGACCTACTGTACCATTTTGGATGATCATGCGCTTCCTACGTTGTGGCAGTTTTACGGGGTGGACCCATGTTACTTTCAGGATGACAATGCCACCTGTCATGTTGCGAGTTCCACCATAGCTTGGTATGGTGACAATGGGGTTAATTGTATGGACTGGCCTGCGCAGAGCCCGACCTTAACCCTATCGAGCACCTCTGGGACGAGTTGAAGAGTCGACTTAAGGGGTGCCCCCACCGTCCGAAATCGGTGAAGGAACTGGCCTGTCTTCTCCAAGCCGAGTGGAAAAAAATACCGCTAGCCGTCGTACAACGCCTGGTTGAGAGTATGCCCCGGAGGGTCGCAGCTGTAATCGCAGCTCGTGGAGGCTCCACCAACTATTGAAGGTGAATAAACTTCGTTTTCCTTTGCTATCACAGGTGTCCAATTACTTGTTGGTAGATAGTGTATAAAACAGTAGTGTCGGTGAATGCTATTTTTAACGTAACCGTAATGTACAAAGAGCTATGTGCCGCCCCGGTGGCGCAGTGGTCTAAGCGATGGCCTCTGATCATTCGCCCGAAAGGGATCCGGGTTCGAATCCCGACGAGGCATGGATGTTGTGTTTGTCTTACGGCACTGACTCTCTCCCTTCCCTGGAACCAGTGGACTGAAATTAGGGACGGGCGGCCGCTTATAGCCCATTGAGTTGCTCACAGTGGTCGTTAAACCTCCAATCAAAAAAAAAGAAAAAACAATGAGTTATGTTCCAAAATAGATGTTGCTGAAACGTAATTGTAAGATATCTCTGAAAGTGTAACAAAAATGAGAGATTGTAACATTATTGTTACATATCTGAAACGTTTTGTGCTGTATGAGAATGCTTCTTATGAATTATACCAAAAATATGGCAATATTAATCCTATTATGAAATATCCATTTAGTGAGAAGGCTGGACTTGTTTTTTCGAAGCTAGAAATTCAATTCGGGGACGAATGGTAGTGAGTGTAAGGACAAGGATCGGCTATGGATAAAGGGAATTCCTCTCCATAGCTTTGATTGATGTTAGTGCAGAAAAGCCTTGTTCACACAAGTAATTCGATGGAAATGGAAGAAGCTTTGAAATAGCAAGGTCACTTAACTCCATGAACTCTTTTCGAGCTGCTGTCCAAAATTCGGAGATTGACATGTTTTCGAATGTTGCTTTTAGTGTGCTATCAGCAAACATTTCAATTAAGCCCGCTTTTAATATGATTGAAAATTCAGATGAAGTACATACAATAGTATTAAACGGATTTGTAACCCGATTGTGTGTTTTGTCCTCATTCTCAATCTGTGGAAAGTATTTCACGAATGCTTCATTCAGCCGGACAGAGTGGCATTTAATGATTCCCACCACGGTATCACTAACAGCGCGACTCCATTTTGTATAGTAAATTCATAAAGAGTTCAAAAAATCGCAATATTTCCACCACTAATACAATTTAACCAAAACAAAACTATGTTATAAAACCCCTTGATCTTGCTGTGTGTCTGAAAAATATTTGGATCAAACCCTTGGTTCATTTAGTTTGCTGACAATGTCCGCTAAGTAACTTAATTGGCAAAGCCAGTCTTCATTTTCCAAATACACTAACGAAAAAATCCCAACACCACGAAAAAATAGTTGTAGAGGAATGAAATGGCGGCAAAACATTTGTATAGGTAACATATTTAATCGATTAAGGTTTCAAGACCACAGCTTATTGTAAGCGCGAGAAGAGACATTTTAAATGTGAAATGCTGGTACATTAATAACCGGTGTAACCGCCAGAATGTTGAATGCAAGCACGCAAACGTTCATGCATTGTGTCGTACAGGTGCTGAATGCCAGTTTGTGGGATAGAGTTCCATGCTTGTTGCACTTGGTCGGTCAATACAGGAACGGTTAATGCTGGTTGGGGGTGACGCTGGGGTTGTCGTCCAATGATGTCCCATACGTGCTCGATTGGTGAAAGGTCTGGTGATCTAGCAGGCCACGGCAACATGTCGACACTCTGTAGAGCATGTTGGGTTACAACAGCGGTATGCGGGCGAACGTTATCCTGTTGGAAAACACCCCTGGAATGATGTTCAGGAATGGCAGCACAACAGGTTGAATCACCAGACCGATGTACAACTGTGCCGTCAGGGTGCGTGGGATAACCACGAGAGTGCTCCTGCTGTCATAGGAAATTACTCCCCAGACCATAACTCCAGGTGTAGGTCCAGTGTGTCTCGGCCGCAGACAGGTTGGTTGCAGGATCTCACCTGGCCTCCTTCTAACCAACACACGGCCATCACTGGCACCCAGGCAGAACCGGCGTTCATCAGAAAACACAATGGATCTCCACTCCGTCCTCCAATGAGCTCTAGCTTGACACCACTGACGTCGCAAACGGCAGTGGTTTGGAATAAGTGGAATGCACGCTGCAGGGCGTCTGGCTCGGAGCTGTCCTTTAAGTAACCGATTTGTAACAGTTCCTTGTCTCACTGTGGTGGCAACTGCAGCTTGAATTGCTGCCGCAGACGCGGTACGATGCACCACAGCCATACGCCGTACACGGCGGTCTTCCCTCTCAGTAGTGCCACGTGGCCGGCCGGAATCCGGTCTTCTTGAGGCAGTACCTTCCTTAGACCACCGCTGCCAACAATCATGCACTGTGGCTTCATTCCTGCCAAGTCGTTCTACAATATTGCGGAAAGAAAATCCACCTTCTCGTAGCCCTATTACACGACCTCGTTCAAACTCCGTAAGCTGTTGATAATGGCTTCTTTCTTCTTCTTAAAGGCATTCTTGACTAACATCAACACACTACGTCGAATCTCAACGATAACTAACGTTCACGAACGTTACAGCGCGTATTTACAGCAAACCTGCTTTTCATGTTCCGAGGGGCGCTACTAGCGCCACGCGTATGCGCCGAGCACGAAATTTGCATAGACGTCATCTTACAGATGTACTCTTACCGCCTACCAACTGTCGTTTATCTAACACAACCCCTTCTTGGTGTTGGGATTTTTTTCCGTCAGTGAATGTGACCAGTTTAGATTTCAGTTCTGAGAGAAAACACATCACTTCTTCCCTCAATTCAAGCAGACACTTTAAAACTCGTCCTCGTGTCAACCAGCGCACCTCTGTGTGTAACAATAGTTGTGTATGTGCAGATCCCATCTCCTCACACATTTCCTTAAAAAAACGGGAATGTAACGCTCAAGACTTGATCAAATTGACTGTTTTACAGCACTGTTCAATGTTTCATGCAACTCAGGAGTCATATTTTTTTGCAGCCAAACTTTGCTTATATACTGTATAATGCACTGTTGCCAATTAATGTCGGGGTTAACTGTGCTAATTCGAGCAACAAGACCACTCTTTTGGCCTGTCATTGAAGCGGCTCCATCCGTGGATATACTAACGCACCATTCCTACGGTAAACATAATTTAAGCCTTATAAATCTATAAGAGTTTGAAAAATATCTTCTCCCTTCGTATGCTGTTGTAGTTCTTTACATCCGATTACATCATCAGCAATGACGCCTTTCTGAACATCAAAATAACGAACGTACAAAATCAGCTGGGCATCATTAGAAATGTCCGTTGACACTTCAATTTTGATAGCAAACCGTTTGCAAAGTTTAATTTTTTCCACAGTTTGTTCATCTACATCGTTTGTCATTTCACGAATTCGGCGACCTACAGTCGTTTCAGAATTCGGAATCGTTTTTATTGTGTTTGCAGATTTAGTATCTAACATTTTATTAACTACACTGCTGGACAATTGCTAAGGACGGATCATAAACGGCTATATAGCGCCTAAAAAAGTAAGTGTGGTTGGATACCAAGTGAAATAAAATAATGTCAGAATGCCAGGACATTACAAGAAAGACAATTTATTGTGCTCTGAAATCCAGAAGGCTTTGGAACGTGTTCAAGGGACAAACAGGCCATTTTGTGCAGAATACGTAAACGTGAAAAAAATGCAATTACCGTCCGCAGGCGTTTCGGCGTAAGATAACAATACGGGATGTGGCCACCATGGAGGGCGATGCAAGATTCCACACGTCGTGTCATGCTTTGCACAACATTATCAAGCAGCTGTTGGGGTAATTTATCCCATTCCTCTGTCAGTGCACGGATGAGGGTGTCCTTGTTTATTGGAGGGCATTGGCGACAAGCAAGACTCCTCCCAAAAGCATCCCACACATTTTCAATGGGATTCAGATCTGGAGAACGTGCTGGCCATACGAGGCGTTGAATATCCTCGCTCTCAAGACACTCCTGGACAGCAACTGTTCTATGACATGTTGCGTTGTCGTCCATGAAAATGAATCTATCACCGACAGCACCACGGAACATGCGAACATGCGGTAGCAGAACATCATTAATGTATCGTTGGCCATATATAGTCCCAGTTGGAAGCACATAGAGGGACGTACGGCCATTGATCATGATGCCAGCCCATACCATGACACTACATGTCGGATATCGGTCCCTTTCCTGTATGTTTGCTGGACAATATGCAGTACCACTATCACGCCAGATCAGTTGTCGTCGACAATCAGACGATAGACTGTATCTACTCTTATCTGAGAAGAGGACAGCAGACCAGTCGTTATCAGTCCAATTGCAATGTTGATGGCACCATTGCAAACGGGCGGTACGGTGACGTCTGGACAATGGGATGCACACAACAGGACGGCGGGTGTATAGTCCTCCTTCATGCAAACGTCTGGCCACAGTTTTTCGGGAGATCCGCTTGCCAGTAGCAGCCATAAACTGATTTGGCCCCTCACTAGCTGTGCTGCGCCGGTATCTTTTTGTTGATAGTACTATGTACCGATCTTCTGCAGGTGTCATACTGCGAACACGACCTCCCCCGTGACGTTTGCTATACTCTGCATTTGTTTGAAGTGATTTCCAAAGCCTTGAAACAGCACTGTGGCTAACGTCGAACTCCCTGGCAACATCTGTTATTTTTCGCCATTCTTCAATCTTGCCAATAATACGGCCACGCGTAAAATCATCTAGGTAATGTCGGAAATACATACTGAAACTTGCAAGTTCGTCAATCGATTCTTTCCCTTTCAACTTTGCGTTTGAACAACAACGGTCAATACGTGTCAAATCCTTTATATCTCTTATCAGCGCTATGACGTCACGAACAAGTTCGGCAATCCAAAATTTGCATACGCACAGCACGTCTTACTGTATCCCGCACTTATGCTAATTTCCACATTTTCCTGCCTTCGATTTTATGGTTGCTATCGTTGCTATTGTCATCCGTCCTTAGCAATTGTCTGGCAGTGTATAATTAAAGCAACAGGAATAATAAGAGACCCTACTGCTGTATATGATTTCTTATTTTTGGCTGTTAGCAATACCAGTTCGTAAGATGTCTCCAAAGCCACCCTTGATGATTGTGTAAAACTGTGAATTACATGGAAAGTTTTGCTTACACTCGTAAATTTCCGCTCATAAAAGTCAACGAGCTTATCCTTAAACTCACCATGATCGGTTAATTAAGTGCCGTTGAGGAAGAGATGGTTTCATACTATTATCTGATAAAGTTTGGGTGCAAATTACACATAGTGGGAGAGGTGGATCACACATATTTGAAGTGAATTTATATGTAATGCACGATTTGTCATACTATACTGTGCAAATTAATTGGGACAAAGTAAAAAATCACTATTTTCTCCAAAACTATGCCTTTATATCATTCTATGCCTTCATATACACTGATAAATACCTGTATTAGTATGAAGTATGTCCTCCTTTAGCAGAAATGACCTCTTGAATTCGTTTTGGCATTGACTCCACTAATTGAGTGCACACATTTTTTCTTCATAATCGTGGAACCACACTTTTATATCATTCGTTATCATGCGTTCTTTGGTTGTACAGTGCATTTTACCTAAACGTCTCTTCAAAATACTCCACAAGTTTTCTGTGGGATTTAAGTCTGGTGAATTTCCAGGCCAATCAAGCAAATGAATTTGATTTTCCAGCTCTTGACCAATTTCGAATTGTGACATGGGCCCAAGTCATGTTGAAATGTCCCGTCAAAAGTTTGCAAGAATGGACTAATCCTACGTTGTAATATTTCTACGTACTTGGCTGAATTCATCATAGCTTGAACAAGAACTAAGCTTCCAGTGCCATTTGATGTGAAAAAACCCCAAAACATCGGTTTCAGAGGGTGTTTTACAGTTTGTTTGACATGCTCAGGTCTTAAGGGTTCACAGTTGCTTCGTTCTATTTGCTTGGTAACCCTGCACAAATAAATGAGTTTCATCACTGAAAATTACCTTTTTCCAGTTGACAGCAGTCCATGATTTATATTTTTTGGCTCATGTTAAACGTTTTATCTTCATTTTCGCATTCAAATATTGTTTTTTCGTTGTTGTTTTTGCCTTCCGGCCAACTTCCAGAAGCCTACGGCGTACAGTTGAATCACTAACATCACAACCACTAGCCAATAAATCTCTTTGAAGGTCGGTGCTTGTTTGTTTTAGATTCTTTTTACTATTTCTGATTAGATATTTATCGGTTCGTGGAGTTGTTTTTCGTTTTCTTCCACATTTACCTCTCTTTTTTGGAGACGATGTTCCAAATGCATTGTATCGCATAAGCAGTCTTGATACACTTGATTTGCCTACACCAACTGCAAAAGCGATATCTCTCACTGTCATAGAAGTGTGATCCTTCAGAGAAATTATTTTTGCACGCTTCTTTGGGGAAATATTCATTTTTCAATACACGAAAGCAACACGTACTCACAGAGAGCAAAAACTAACATCCACCTGTAACACACGAAAGCTCACAACTGAAGCTGAAGTGCCTATTTCCTGTTTAAAACCGGCCAAACCACATTCTTACAATCAAGTTCCAACAGTCACACCACCTCACAGCTGATAAAACCGGTTTACGTGGGTTTCCGACATCAACTGGCGATCATATTACAATTCTGAGAATAAAATAGCTTGTCCCAATTAATTTGCACGGTATAGTAGTAGCGACACTTCACCTTATTGTCCACTTTCACAGTTTGGGGATTTTAGGTTTAGTCGGTCTGTTTGAACTTCCATCAGCGCTATTTGTATCGGCACCACAAGTCGGCACAAAAGCTGACATACTGCAGGATTTCTGTGATTTAACATTATCACCATTACAAATGCTATCCTCAGCATCGCGCTTTCTTTTTACAATTAACTTATTCATGCGAAACGAAAATATCACTAAATAAACTTACAGTAAAAGAAATAAATGTTAGAAACGGATGCAGCTCTAATCTCACTCCTCAAGTGGAAAGTGGTGAGAAAATACATGGAGAGAAAATGGAGAATGCATGGAAGGTTACGTGCGAGCTTTGATTGTTTTCAGAGGAAAGACGGTACCAGTCGCTGGCTTCTCAACCGGTAAGACAGGTTTTTTGATCCTCTTCGCCTTGTTTTCATTTTCAGCTTCCCTTACGGTGGCTGGAAGTGAGGCTCCCGCCTGTCTGTCTACGATTCTTTTCGGTGTTTCCTGAATTGGATTTCAAAATCGCTTTATTTCATCGAACAAAATTATTTACAAAATTACAAGGTGGGTTCAAGACGCATTATGAAATGATGGTATATACAATGAGATGTATTTACAGATCTGCTGAATCATCAGCGATTGACTGGAGATATGTATATCGTAGTAACTAATTGAGAAAAACGTAGAGTCCTTTGAGTGACAAAAAAGGAGATGTACTGAAGTAAATGTGCAAAAAGACAACAGTGTTACACAGAAAAGGTGAATAGGTACGTGGAGATCGTTGATAGATTAGTTTCTTCGGAAGGAGATTTTATCATTGAAGATGGAAAGCCAATTATGACGTGATAGCCAGGTTTTTTCAAAAGATCGAATGGTTTCAGTTCGCTTTGCTTAGAAATGGTCGGCTTGTAGTCGAGCGAGACATCTGTTTTGGAAATGGTGGTGGTGGAGAAGGTGGTGATCTGCTTGTTGTAAGGAGACAGTGCTGGAATTGGTGGAAAGGTCATAGTGGTGTCTGTAGATGATGTACTTGGCTAAAACAAAGAAATATGAGCAAGCTGGAGAACGATGAGTTGGTGCGATTGGTCGGATAAGAAAATGGTAATTGTCGAGATTATGGTTTCTTGGGCATACGTTTAGAGCAAAGAGGAACATAATATAAAATAACGGTAAGATAACTGGACAGTGGAGATATGTATGGACAACGGTGTCATGTGACGAGCAGAAAGGGCAAGGTGGTGAAGAGATCAGGTGCATTTGATGCAGGGTGACTGGAACTGGAAGTCGAGATTGAAGAAATAACCATTGGATGCTGTATTGTGCAGGATGATTGATGAGCTGGTCAAGAGTAGTCCAAGTTGGTAAAAGTGCTGATAAAGGAGGAGATGAATGGGAAATGAAGTGGCAGAAGTAAGATGAAAGGGTTGGTAGAGAAAGAGAGTGATAAGACCATAAACAGGAAGACTAAAATTTGAAAGAGAAAGAAAATAGGGTAGAGGAAGTGGAGCAAAGAGATAGTAGGAATGAGGTTATTTGTAAAAAGCGACGTATTCGACACCCGGTCAGTGATGACTCATTATTTTCTATACAAAAGCCCAGTTCCCACACTTCATGTTTCCAGCCATTGATAGCTTATATATGCCCATTTGTTTTGCATTTAAAACATTTTTATTCTAGTATCGGAGATAACTTTTCTTAAAAAAGCCAAATTATAAATAAAATCAAGAATTATTAACAAGTAAATTAAGTATTTTTTGCATACCCCTTGGGATGGCTCCACCTACCCCCGGGAATACGCGTAACACAGGTTGAATACTATGTCTGGAGAGGTCCTTAACCGCTGCTCGCTACCAGTATGTGCTGACTGATCACCTACATGCTTTCATGGCTTTTGCGCATCCTGCGGCCAATGGTTTGTTTCAGAAGAACAATGCGCCGCTCCACCGGGCCGCAACCAACCAGGCATGGCTCAGAGAACACTCAACTGAGTTTGGAACCATACAGCTGATTATGCTGTGGAGAGGAACATCAGATATACTGAACCTGGACTCAAGACTCGGGTGGAGTTGTGGTAAATGCTGCAAAAAGCACATCTGGCATTACCTTCGGAAACCCTCTGGCATCTGGTAAAGTTGATGTCTCGCCATTTACAGGCTGTTATTCGCGCTAGAGGGGCATCAAGACGCTACAAGGTAGGTATCTGTAATGTTTTGCCTATTGAATATACTTATAGCTGTGCAGTATATACGGTCGTATCAGAATAATATGGCCACCCACGGAATCACAGTGTATTCGCCAAGGCGCATCACAGAGTGCACGTGACAAGGTCAATCACACGGAGATATAAGCTGCCGGCCAGGACAGATGAGCCATACTGCGTAACGTGAGAACAATAGGCAGAGGCAGTCATTTAACAAACTTTCAAAAGGAATGATCATCGGCTACCGCGCCGAGGGTGGAGGCATCTCAGAAACAGTAGACCTCGTGAGCTGTTCACGAGGTGCTGTAGTAAATGTGTACCAAGTATGGACCGATGGCACACCGAGTACCTCCCGACGTCATTACTGTTGTGCCCCAAAGGCCATCGACCCCAGAAAAGAACATCTCCTCTGTCGACTGGTAGAGGGCAATCAACGCGCAATAGCGCAGCAGTTGACCACGCTGGGGCACCCAGGTACGTGTCTCCGATAACAGTAGAGCGAACCCTGTTACGCATGGGTATCCGGAAACGACGCTGCGTCACGGCACCTATGTTAATCCAGGTTCATCGGCTACGACGCCTGCATTTCGCATGGGACTACCGTCATTCGATAGTGTAAGAGTGGGAAAAGGTTGCCTTCTCCGACAAATCAAGGTTTCTGCTCCACAGAAGTGACGCGCGGTTGCAGATACGGCGTCAGACACACAAAAATCAACACCCGGACACGCTTGTTGCTCAGGTACAGGCCGGCGGTGGCAGTGTGCATGACTGGGGGATGATTTCCTGGTATGATCTGGGACCGCTGGTACGACTGGATGGGTCCTTGAACGCCAATGGTTCCCTCTTCTGCCTCGCTGACCATATCCATTCCTTCATGTTAGACGTTTACCCTGGTGGTGATGGTGTCTATCAACAGAACAATGCGCCGTACCACGTCGCTAAGGGGGTGCGTGACTGGTTCCAGGAACACGACAGCGATGTCTTCGTTCTCCCTTGGCCGGCGAAATCGCCCGACCTCGATCCCATAAAGCACATGTGTGACTATTTGGAGCGTTAGGTTCGACGTGCCAACCCACAACCACGTCATCTCCGAGACCTCCGTGCTCTGCTGCAGTCCGAATGGGCACGTGTGCCTCGGGCAACCTTCCAGGGCCTCATTGCGTCCATGCACGCTGGTGGTGCTCATAGCATTTTGATACGACGGTGTATATTATCTGCGTAGTGAAAGCGTTCAGATCCCGAACATTTTCCCTCTTAACGTGTATGGTTCTTTTTATATTAAGTTATCATTAGAATACAATATATTCATCTACATAATTATCTTTAAAATTACATTAGCATATTTTGGGGGAATTTAAAAATTCGGTTTACTCTCTATATCGAGTGGTTCCCAGCCATTTTCCAAAATTTTAGCTTTCCATTTTGAACACAAAATTTGGAAAGCTGACCAAATTGATAATCTTATAACTAAACGCTAATACTGTTTACTATGAATGCAGAGTAAAAATGGTAGTAAAAAGGTAAATGCCAATCATTGTAAGATAATTGCAAGGGTTACTGCACTTCTTTTAAGAAGCTCTAGTAAACGTCCGGAGCCTTTTGTGAGCACCTTGCGTTGTGTATTCACCTCAACTGCTTTGAGATATTGTTCGTTTAAGATATTCGGCTATCGTGCATTTGCTCTGAAACATATTACCTACATATAGATTATGTTCTTCTTTGGGAGAAAAAGGGCAAAGCGCACATCAAAGCTCATGTCTTCTTGTTCTTTTTATAATTAAAATTGCAAGATCTTTAACAAACAATTTGGCAAATTTTATGAGAGCTTTAAAAATTAATTCTTGCCACTGCGGGCATTGTATCTTGTTTCCTCAGTCTCGATTCTGGTATTTGCTCTTCTTTCTTTAGTTGAGTGTATACCGCCAACTATTCGTGACTAAATATATTTTACCCGTGGTAATACTGTAAATAAGAGGAACTACTACGGACATAATGAACATAAGTCATTATATTTCGTTTGTCGATAAGCTTTATTAAATTCTAAAATGTTCAACTTCAAGAAAGGTCTTCACATTCACTTGAAAAATTTGAAAACATCCAAACTATTTTACCGTACTACTGATTTGTCCAGAAATGATTTTATTTCGCTGGTTTATGATCTTTTATTCAGTCAAAGGCTTTTCGACAAGTTAAAGAATTCCTGTATCGATCTGCAAGGGATGATGTTTCTACACATTTCTTTTGTTTTAAAACCGGCTTTTTCTGTTATTGAGGAATTTTAAAATGGAGAACAAGTGTTTTACGAAGCAATAATTTGACCTTATATTCCATAAGACAGCGCTCGTCATGAACGAATAAAGGCACACTTTGCATGGATGTATTTTTAAATATTCATGTCGCTAGCTCTGGTAATTAACTCGAGGAAGCTCTACTCTAATTGACTGGAAAAAACTTTGTCAAGCTGAGTTAGCGTTTATTGGAAAGTTCCGTAAAGCTGAGTTTGCAATTTATTTGGGTTAAGCTAGAAAACAAACTGAAAGACCAATTGCATTTCGACAAAACGTTGTGAACTTTTATGACAGAGAAAACAAAATGCGAAAATTTCACAATCGTGCTTCTCTAAAATTTTCGAGAAAATGTGTTACTAATTGCTCTAAACACGTAGAAGGGATGACCAAAAATATTGAATTCGTATCTGGGATGAGCCGATGAGCCATTACGTTATGACCACCTACCTAATAAGCTGTACCACCCCATTTGCCCAGCATAACAGCGGTCACTCGGCGAGGAATCGATTCGATGAGGTGGCGATAGGTATTCGGGGGTATCTGGTCCCATATTGTCAACAGCAAGTCCTCTAGTTCCCGCACATTTCGGGATGGTGGTGATTTAGCACGAACCCGCTTTTCCAAGTCGAACAACAAATTTTCGATTGGGTTCATGTCACGTAAATTTGGAGGCCAGGTAGTTTACAGAAAATACACCAGCATGATCCACGAACCACTTCTTGACGATTCTGGGAGTGTGGCATGGTGCATTATCCTGTTGGTAATAGCCATCACCAGCAGGGAACACAGTTGCCATGAATGGGTGAACTTGGTCCCCAACGATGCTCAGATACCTGACAGCTGTCACAGATTGTGCTGTTGGGATAATGGGACCTAAAGTGTCCCAAGAAAACATTGCCTACAGCATAACATCGCAGCCGCCGGCCTGTTTCCGCCTAACAGTGCATCCAGTTGCCATAGCCTCTGTTGATAATCGGCGTATCAGCGCTCAGCCGTGTACTAGATGCACCAGGAATCTTGATTCGTCAGACCAGGCCACTTTCTTCCAATCATCCACGGTCCAATCTCGATTATCTTGGGCCCATTTCATGCATTGTTGGCGATGACATGCAGTGAGCATGGGAACTCGGCTGGGTCTTCGGCTACGCAGGCCCATGCGCAGAAGGCTGCGATGACCTGTGTGCTGTGACACATTGCCCTGATCACCACTGTTGTCGCTACGAGTGATATGTTGCACTGTGGCCCTGCGGTCGCTGTGAACAATGCGCGACATTCTCTGCTCCCCTCTGGTATCAATTAGCTGCAGACGACGGTTCGTCGTTTGGCCATCTGTGCATCACTTTTGATACGTACTCACTACGGCGGCACGTGAACAACCCACAAGCCACGCCGTTTCCGAGATCGTTGTTCCGAAGCGCCGTACCATCACAATCTGTTCTTTATCAAACTCCGATAAATCGGCAGCTTTCCTCATTCTGACTTCGAACACTCTACTAACAGAAAGCCTTACCTCAGGTTGTATATGTACTGCTCAGTGAACTTCACCTGCGCCACCGTTCGGTCTCCAGGCGCGCTCATTTCTCTAGACTGGGTGTGGTCATAATGGAATCGCTCATCGGTGTAAACAGAACTGTATGAAGCATGACTTGAAGACTATGTACAAACCCGTTTGTTTTGGGGTGCCTATGTACGTTTAGGTCCCATTCTCTGCTTTCCTCTCAAGATACGTTTGTGAGCTTTATGTTGCTGTTGCTATTCATGCTTCGAATTTAACCACATTGGAAAATATGAAATATGTCAGTTCGTTGGACACTTACACTTACGAGTTGATGAACGCAAAAAAAGACAGATGATACCGAATTTTGGATTGTAATGAGCACGTCTTTTCCATCTATTTCGACACGAAAACAATAATTTAAAGCTGTTTTCAGAAAATCAAAAAATTCAGCAAAATAGAGAGCATACTTACGCCACTTAGAGAAAAACTGCGCATAAATTAAAATATATAATGTGAGCGGGGTTACTCATGATGAATGAAACCGGTCACATAAACAATCAATCGGATTTCGACAATCGATAAGATATCCACAAATAGAAAAAGATACTTACTCCCCAGTGGCTGAAAAGTGGGTTGGGAAAATCAAGAAATTGTGCACATAATGATTCTCATAGCGGAAGATATCAGAGGCAAAGGGTAATTTCAAATCTAACAATTAGATGAAAAGATATGGAGGAAACCGTGATATAAAGTTCGCCCTATAGTGGAAAATTTCTGTGTTACTTGAAGAAGAATATGGGTGCAAAGTAATCTTCATAATGAAGAGTATCCTACCAGGAAAGAATTTTTCTATGGGAATTTTTGACTCCAACAAACTCTTCCAAATAGAAAAATAAGCTGTCGTTCCCTGGAGTAGAAAGTCTGCCTTCCTGTGTAGATCTCTGGCCGTCTTAACACGATCTTATTGGATTCACACAATACAATTGACAGTTTGAATATTTTAATATGATTAAGGTTAATATTAATATATACAGTAAACATTAGACCTTTCAGGTCCGCAACGGACCCATCTTCAGATGTTAGTAGCAAATCGGAACTGATTATGATATTTAAATACAATAATGAGAAGTGATTTCATGACAGCGTCACATGCGCGTGAAGGACATCATATCTCATGAAAGATTTGATAACATCGATATAAATAGTACATGTCAAGGAATATATTTAAATATTATATACATGAAGGAAAAATTGGTATAAGTTTCTATGAGTTAAATCGTATTAAGCACCGTTTTGCAAAGCAAAAGAATGTGACAAGGAGTATCATCATTGCAACTTACTTCATCTTATTTGTGAATAAACAGGCTTTCCATTAGGAGGATTGATGCTTTTGAGCAGCGTGTGGCGAGAATTTTGGCTTCGTTCCAACATAGATAATGAGATCCGTTGTGTGATAACCGCGATAAGGAAGTCTTTGATGAGCCTGTCTTTATGTTACATAGATGCTCTTTTAAACGAGGTTTTAAAGAGCGAAGTGTAGATCCAACATAAATTCGATTTTCATGCTGAATGTCTATAGTCTTCATTGGAATGATGTAAACTCCCTATCGATTGTCTAAAGGAACAACGTCTCTATCATTTTTATTGCAGATAGTACATTACGTGTTCGTATACCAAAACCTATATTATAACGATGGCAAACGTTTTTGAGGATATTAATAATGTTCGGAATGTATGGTAGTGATCCCACATATTTTATAGGTCTACGATCTCTTATTAAAGCAGTATCTGACGTGCGACACATTTTCTTAACGACAGAATGAACGATGTCATCAGAGTAGCCATGATGAGATGCAGACATTTTTATTTTGGCTATTTCTTGATTCCGTAATGTTACTGTCGATTAGTAGCTAAACTCTCGTCGTACTTGGAATTGGATGGAAGTGAGTTTGTGGTTAGACGGATGAGCCGATTGAGATGGAATCATGACGGCAGAAGAAGTGGATTTTTGATACACTGAATATTGAACAGTTTGTGCATGAGGGTCTCGCTTTAAATAAAAATCTAGAAACGGTACGTTATAATTATTTTCAAATAATTATAAGTCTGAAAAAAAGAAAGTCTGCGAAAAGTGTTCCTCATGGCAAAAGCTACGTTAAATGAAAGGAGTTTTTCAAATGTGTCTTCTGGAATCAGAGATAGCAAAAAAAGCGTCTTGACATTTTCGTCGCTAGCAATAACATTGTGCGCTATTTAAAGAGAATGATGTTCCCATATTTTTACTGTAGCTAATGTTATACAGTAAAAAAAGAAATTTTTCAGTAGGATTTTTGAAAGAAGAGATACAGTTGCAAACCTAAATACCCACTAAAATCACCCAGCACCAAAACTGTGAACCACAAAAAATCCACCATTGCATGCAAAATGTTCCACAAGGTTAATGGTCCCCAGTGTTAAAAGAACTTTTTTAAGAAAGGGTTTTAAAAGCAGAGGTATCAATAAAAAACAAATAAACCTTTACACCTCCTAGGGGAGAAATTATGAATTATTTTGGACGGCAAATGCGCAAAAAATATGTTTATATCGTAGCTACTGATCGAGATAGGATTCTTTTTCAATCAGGTTTTAAACACGCAGATATTGCTGCAAGTATTCTGTAAACGGAAACGTGGACTTATACCCTCTAGTGGTAAACTTGTGCTTTAAGTAAAATTTGAAATCATTTAGCACGAGTAACGCTGTCCGATACAGAATTTGTTTTTCAAGTTAGACTGTTAGAAGCAGAGATATCGAGAAAATCAAGGTATAGGGCAAACAGTGGCAATTTCGTGATAATTTCATATAATTCCATTTTGACTACAAAAATGTATCGCCCGTGTTTATCAAGCCTCAGTACCCCATACGCAACACATTTGTACATAATATCAGTAACTTGGAAAACAGTAGGACTGTATTTTTGTGTTCCACAACGAATGTTTTCTTATAATGCTTAGCAGTGGTTATTCTGTGATAACCTTGGTAACTTCGTGATAATACCTTGCTAAGTTCGTGACATAGTGAACACGTTGTCCATTTGTACGCACAACATTGCGTGAATGTGAAGAAATTTAGAAACAATTCCATACATAATACACTATATTGACAAAAGTCACCGGACACCTAAAAAAAAACACAATAGAGCATTTATTGACATACATTAGTACGGTGTCAGTCCACTTTTAGCCTTAATGCATGCACAGACCCTTCGAGACTTGGTTTCGACAAGATTTTGGAACACAGCGATAGGTATGCGCTTCCATTCAGTACATAATACTGCCACAAACTGTTGCTTAGTAGTAGGCCTTGGTTCCAAACATCTTATACGGCGCTCTAATTCCTCGCATAGGTGCTCTATGGGACTAAGATCTGTCCAGAATATCGAGGTAGACGTGATGGTTAACAGGTTTGTCCACGATAACCAATGGGCTGGGACCATATCACAAAAAACATCCCCACACGCGTACACTGCCAGCTCCAAACTTGACGGTAGGAACAATACAATGTGGTAAATCCCGTTTCCCCGGTTGCCGCCATACCCACACTTGGCCTCCAAAATGATGGATCGCGTATCTGGATTCATCAGTCCATAGGACTCGTTTCCGTTGATCTATGGTCCACGATAAATGTTCTTTACACCATGCTAAACGACGAGTAGCATTCCGAGTGGAGATGAAAGGCTTATGAGCAGCCGCACGACCACGGTAACCCATGGAATGAATTTCTCTGCGAATGGTACGTATACATGACATGACGAGGTTCCAGCATGTTTACTCACCTGTACACTGAGGTCTTGTGCAGTACTCCGTCGATTAGCTGTAGCGACTCTCCTGAGGCTTCGACGTCCTCTATCACTGATTTTCTTCGGTCTGCCGGTACGTTTTGCTACTTCAGACACGCCATGTGTCTTACACTTATTCAGTACATCCAAAACAGTTGATTTGGGTATGTTTAAACGCTTCTCGGTTTCTCTTATGGACAACCAACTACTGTAAAACCCAACAATATTTCCTTTCTCAAAGCCAGTTCTCTCCCGCAGCGACATTTTCACTCAACCTCACAGTACGATATGATCGCGGTCAGCTGCAGGCTTGTTTTTATACCGTTTGCAGCTGTACCGCGCATCTTAACAACGCAGCGGATCCGTCCATTTGCTTTTGAAGGGGTGTCCGGTGACTTTCATCAATATAGTGTATATTTCACAGTTTACTCTAGTCAAACATGGAAGAAATTCGTATTTTTATCAATAAAATGCTCTCTTTTTTCCATAAAGTGCCATTTTCTCATTTTAATTTCAGACTATAGTTTTCACAGGCGTCGCACATGAAAACACCTTCATTTTCATCGTAATAGTTTTGGCATTTCATATCGCACCATATCATGCAAAAGCTACATTGAACCCACTGAGTTCCACTCCTGTTTTTACGCTTTCCAACCGTAGGTTGAAGAAGCGTATAACCGATATAGTCACGTTCCTTTCGAGCTCTGTGTTTGTGCCCAGTTTTTGGATGTATATAGTGAGTGTTTGTTCCTATTTTTGTGTTCCCCTTCGAGAAGTAGATCTGTACATTCTTTTAGCTCAGCTCCCAAGTCGGTGAGTTGCATATTTTGTTTGCATTCAGCGTTTTATTATTTTCGATCAAGCTGGTCGATCCTAAAGGTAATCCTCGCCATTTTCAATGGCAGGCACTGAGAAGGGTGATGTCCACGCCCACATCAGTGATGCTCATTCAACCTCCTCCTCCTCCTCACTCTCAGGAGACCAATCAGCATTTATGCACGTCAGAGACGTCATACGCATACAAGATGTGACGCGCGACTCCTCTGCAAAAGCTCAAGCTGATATCCCTGTCCAGGAGAGTGACGTCACCTTGACGCACGTTCCTGGTTCATTTGCCGAAGCTATGGATGTGACCGATTGCACGGTTGCGTTGCCTTCAACTGGCTCAACTCAGTTTACCAAGCCGCTACCAGCAATCAGCACTGTGTCGCATCCTTCCGCTGCGAACTCTACGTCTCTCACTTACTCCAAAGTGACCTCCGGAGCGAGAGTTCCTTCCAAGTTTATTGCTCCCGTTTTTCCTGACTCTTACGTCAGTGTTGAGGGTAGTTCTGCCACCATCGATATCCCAGAGGATTCCCCAGCCGGGAAACGATTTTTCTCCACAATGGATTTCGGTGTCTGTTTTGATGCTTTACCAGACACGAAACTCAAGGAATATAGTATTGCCCTAAAGAAGATGATTCCTACAGGAGCTTATATAACTCATATGGCTCGAAAGCCACGGGCCGTATTAGTGTATTTTGCACGTAAAGAACATACAGACCTTGTGATGACTGCTGTCTTATCCATGAAAGATGTGCATCTTCTGGCTGAACCTGTGGCGCAGCGACCTATCCAGGTCACCTTCCACCCAGTCCCGCCTGAAGTCTCAGATGTCGCTCTATGCACTTTACTCAGCAAATTTGGCCGAGTGGTTGGATCAATAACGACCCTGTCGGCGGCGCCCAGAGATCCCGATGACAAATCCATTGCAGGGTTTTGTCGAAGTGCCCGTGTCATATTTCGGTCCGACGATCATCTGCTTGCGTGCCCGAAGATCCTAACCGTACGGTGTGGCCAGCAACGTCGAAGAATCGACGTCATTACCTCTTTGCACTGCACGCTTTGCCATGGCGAAAACCATCTTCGCGTGCACTGCCCACATCACGTTCCACCGACTCCGACTGGCGCTCCTACAGGTACTGTTCCTACCTCGAAGCGTACTACACCATCTACTTCAGCACAGCAGGCCTCGGAGCCAAGATATGATGAAAAAGTTCGCTTACAGACGTTGGTCGACGCAACGCTCCCACAGCCGCTTCCTCTTTTTCACTAGAGGACTTTCCTACAATTGCCTCCTCACTCCCGCAACGTCGTCGCTCCACCACTGAGTCCCTTTCAGAGGGTTTGCAACCAGCTATTACCACTGGAACCTTTGAAACAGCTGATGTGGAGTCCGTTGGTCCAGAGACGCAGTGTGAGGATGAGACGACCGAGCCTCCACTGTAGCGCCGCGGCTCTGGCCGCAGCAGGCGAGTAGCGAAGAAGCAAAACTCTACTTCACCTCGTTGAACCTCTTTCTCCAGCAGTTCTTCTCGACACACCTCGCCAGCCGAAGTCTCCTTTCCCACGGTCGAAGAGTTCGCTGCATTTCTCCAGACAGCCAATATACCTCCCGTACCACCCTCATACATTGATCTCCATACATATTTAACGAATCCGACAAGCTACGCAATAGCGCGTGCCTTAGCAGTCAAGAATCCATCGCTTCGCCAACTTGTGCCGGAGCAGATCTTCAATGTGTCGCATTTCTGCCGCCAGAATGTTCCCACCCATCCGTGGGCACAAATCTTCTATAATTGTCTCAAGTCTTTTCCTCCAGCTCTGAAAGATCTTCAGCTAGAGGCAAGGAACCCCACAATTCAAGATCGTGTCACTTAATTTCAGGGGATTCGCTTCCCCCCTCAGCAACTCTCTGGCATATGAAGACCTCAACCCGTTGGGGGCTGATATTCTCCTCCTTCAAGAGACAAATTGCAAACCAACTACCGTCTATTCTCGATGGCGCCAGTGGAACTTTGTGTTTCATCACGCCTATGGACTAACATCTCATAGCGGTCTTGCCATCGGCATTAGTCATACTCTCAATTCTATTATCACATCCCTCTCTGTGCGAAATATTTGTCGAGATCTCTTACAGCATGCATCCTTTACCATCGCGTCTTCCAGATATCATTTATTCAATATCTATATTCCAAGCACTACAACACATTTATCAATTCTCTTCACGCGTCTTCGCAGAGCACTCGACCGTATCCCACCGTCAGACCATGTTCTCGTTGGTGGGGATTTTAACTGTACCCTATATCCTCTTCTGGATAGGTCTTCTACAAATAGAGAGCGCCGCCATGCCCTGGCGAACCTGCTCCAGACAGTTGTCACCAACAACGCTCTTCATGATGTACATCGGCATATTCATCCATGGTCGACTAATTACACTTGGCGCTCCTCTCGTGCGCAAAATCCTTTCTTAGCCCGCCTTGACAGGTTTTATGCCTCCAGTACTCTACTTCCTGCCGTGACATAATCGAGTGTGCATCCCACGGCCTCATCTGACCACTGCGCCATTGCCATCATAGTCCATACTGCACCATTCAAACCCAGGATAATTCGCCCGTGGACATTTGATGATGCGCTTCTCTCCGACCCGGCATTCTGCTCTTCGGTCCGGTCATTCCTGATTGACAGATGACCGCAGCTTTAATCTGCACTCTGCGGATTATATTCTTGGTTGGAGATCAAGCAACAGCTCGTTCTGCATGTCCGAAACTACTCTTTCCAATTAAAGACACTCCAGAACATGCGCCTAGACTATGTTCGTTCAATGCTATCCATGCTCAGTCTCAGTGATCCTCTCTTCTCCTCCTTTCAAGAAGAGCTTCGATCTCTTCTCACTCCTCTGGCGCAACAAACTCTCCACCGACTTCGTTTGCAACACCTGACGCCGGATGCTCACAACTATGAGTTCCTGACGTCGGTGGAAAACTCCGACGAGCTTCGTCCATACTTCATCATCTACGCCTTTCTTCTGGAGAGGTATCAGATGAGCCGATTGCGCTTTGTTCCCATGTCCGTCAGTACTTTTCCATGAAGTTCAGTGAACCTCCTTAACCATCCTCTGCAGCAATGGATTCTCTCCTTTCTAATCAACCTCAGCCCCCCCCCATCTCGCTTCTTCTCTACTCCTTTCCCCCACGCCCTCTGAACTAAACACTACATTCTTTTCTCTGAATTCTAGTGCCGCTACGGGTCCGGACGCCCTAACCTTTAGCTTTTATAAAACTTTTCTGCCTCTTCTTCTTCCGTTTCTCCTATCCGCTTTCTCTGCTGCCTTTACTTATTCTCCTCTCCCGAGGGGATTCACAAATGCATACGCTGTCCTTTTCCCCAAGAAAGGTGATCTCCTTGACTTGGTGAACTGGCGCCCAATTTCCCTACTGAATCTTGACTACAAACTTTATACCAAGCTTCTTTCACAACGACTAAATCCCATCCTCACTTACATCCTCTCCCCTAACCAGACTTGCACAGTTCCCAGCCGTTCCCTATCTCACAATATCAATCTCCTGACTGATCTAATTCACCTTGCGCGCTCCCGCTCTGAACCCCTCGCCCTCCTCTCTTTAGACAAACAGTCCGCCTTTGATAATATCTCCCACACTTATCTCTCCGCCACACTTCTCCGATTTGGATTTCCATCTCCGTTTATTTCTCTCCTCACCTCCCTCTACCAGGACGCCATTTTCCAGGTCAAGTTGCCCACCTTTCTTACAGCACCAATCCTCTTCCGCCGTGGAGTGAGGCAAGGCTGCCCACTCTCCGGTTAACTTTTCGCTATTGCCTTAGAACCTTTTCTCCGCTCCGTTCAACGCTCCTTTCAAGCCACCCTGCCGCCACTCATCGCCCGCACGAGACGCCATGTCACCACTTCCGTGGCGTATGCAGACGACGTTACCTTCTGTATACGCCTGGATTCACAGTTCTCTTTGCTCCAAAGTCATTACGCCTCCTGCTCCGGAGCTGCGATTAATACAACCAAAAGCACAGGCCTGTGGTGCGGCTCATGGGTTGACCGTTTGGATTCCCCATGGGGAGCGCACTGGTCTTCAGCCTCTCAACGTTTCCTTGGTGTACATCTTGGTGTCCCAGGTGAAGCCTCCAGCACAATGTGGAATACCATCCAGCCACGTCTTCATCGGTCAACTGCGTTTTGGCCAAAAGCGCAGTTCTGCACCTCATATTTTCAACGTGCACGTCTTGCGCAAACCTATCTTGTCTCCATGTGCACACATTCCTGGCTTGCTACTAAATCCCCACTTCTTCGACTCAATGATATCACTCGCTGCTTCACCTCAGTTATCTGGACCGGACACCACTGGCTCAGTGCCCCCAAGCTCAGCCTTCCTCCTGACCAAGGTGGCATTGGCCTAATTGATACACGACTGTACTATCAAGCTCTACGGATTACTTCGTTCCTCCGTCTTCATACCTCACCTGTTGCCGACGCCGTTACCGCAAGGAATGTCATCACCTCTTCGAGCAACACTAATTTCACTTTCACTTCTTTCATTCTAATGGACCTCCGTACTACCACTCACTCTCGCCTTCCTCCTGCCTTACGGGAGACTCTAACCTTTCTCCGCTCTCTCCCGCTCACTCGATCCCCACCCGATTCCCCCACTGAACTCCTTGTCGAACCCCTGTTCTTCTCCTCTCTTCTTCACCCCCTCATCGTTCATGCTTCGCCTATCCTTCTTGGCTCCGAGTCGGAGTTGTAACCGTCAAAGATCTTGTAACCTCAGATCTGTCCTGGCGACCCTACGCCAGCCTCCCACCCACCGTTCTACTTTCACCCTCCTCTCGCTCTGTCTATGACTCCCTACTCTCTACCAATATTTCTAAGTTTCCTCATCTCGCAACCACCACCGGCCTGACCTTTGTTCCTTCCGCCTCCCTCCCCCTTCCTTTCTTTCTTTCAGTCGGCAGATCTACACTTCCACTATCCTCACTTTCAACCTCAGTTCTCTATCGGTTACTTTTAAAATCCCACTCTCCTTCTCCCCTTCACATCCCTGATGTCTCCCAATCCTCTCTCACCGCTGTCTGGTCTGCCACATTTTCTCGTCTTTCAGCTCCTCTTGAAATAAACACTCACTGGCTTTTTCTCCACCGCCGTCTTCCCGTTCCATCCATCCTCCACCGCATGACCATTCTTGACTCACCTCTTCGCCCCTTCTGTGCTCAAGAAGCTGATGTCTCTCACGTTTATCTACATTGTGTCATCCTCCTTCCACTGCTCCATCTTGCATTTTCCATTGCTCAACGTTCAGCCACAACTGATCTTCCTTTCGATGTCTATAAGACACTCCTCCTGCAGGTCTCTCCGCCAGTCAAGCTTCCACCCATCTGCTCATATATTTTCATCCTGGTGAAACACGTCATTTACGTATTTCATCAGCGCTGCCGAGATATCTCGTCTCCTTATACCATCCACCAAGCTTCTGTGGAACTACTGTGCTACTTTCGGGAGCGTCTCCTCTCAAGACTTCGTCTAGAGAACCTTGTGGCCGTTGCCCACCAGAGAGAACAACATTTCCGTTCCACCTGGTCTCCGGCCGCTTCCTGGTTCGCCGGCATGCCAGCGACGTTGCAACTGACTGTCGGTAGTTTATCCTAACTCTGTTGAACTTCAGTTCAACGTGCATGCTCACCATTGGTTTTCGGAATCAAACTTCAACATAAAGCTTATATCTTCTAACAAATGTGAATATAATATGCACCATACTGTACAAATGTATATAGTCTTACTTGTTTTCTCTTTGATTATCATTTTTTCTACCAGTACTAAGACATCGTAATTCCGTTTGCCTTAGGTTTCACATTGTCTACTTTGTCATCTACAGTTCTCCTTTTGTACAGTGCTTCATTTTAATATTCTCGTTCTGTTATTTGTCAGCACTATAATATACCTATGCTTCGAGACGAAATGTTTCGACAATCTCTCTTATTGTTCTTGTGCAAAATGCCTGTACCTCTTACCACGAGGCTCCTTTGTGAATCAATACATCGTGCTGTATATAATGTACATAGAATTTTAGAGTTTGTATATTTTACCGTACAATATATGTACCAGGACGCCCATGTTCGCCTCCTGAATCCAACCTTGTTAATAAAATTGTGTTGAATTGAAGAAGCGTATATGCTCCAGCTTTGTCCGTCCGTCCGCACGATAACTGGCGTAAAAATGGTTCGATTTCGATGAAATTTTAGTATGTGGTAGGGGACCACCATAGGACAAACCCTATTAAAAATGGGACAAATGGGGTCAAAGGTCACGACGTAGGAGCGGGATCCTTCCATTACCCTTATGCGTCATAACTTGCGTAAATATGGTTCGATTTCAATTAAAGTTTACTATGTGGTAAGGGACCACTTGGGGATGAACACTATTGAAAATGAGACAGATGGGGTCAAAGGTCACGACGTAGGAGCTGGATCATTCTTTTTCTCTTGTGCTTCATAACTTGCGTAAATATGGTTCGATTTCACTTAAATTTTAGTATGTGGTAGGGGACCACCTGGGGAGGAATCTTATTCAAAATCGGTGAAGTGGGGTCAAAGGTTAGGACATAAGAGCGGGATGCATTCCATTGCCCTTATGCGTCATAACGTGCGTAAAAATGTTTCGATTTCGATGAACTTTCAGTATGTGGTAGGGGACCACCACCTGGGGATAAATCCTATTGAATGTGGAAGAAATGGGGTCAAAGGTCAGGACATAGGAATGCGATCCATTCCATCGCTCTTATCCCATATTATTAAGGTGGACGTCAAGTAATTTAGCTTACTATACTTCCAATGGAAAAACTTTTGTACACATTTCCTTCACAATTAATGTGTTCCCAAGGATGAAAATTTGAACATCGATTAAAATAACTTTATTACAACTTGGAATACTTAATATTTTCTAAAACATAACCATAATTACATTAAAAATCAATAACTTTTCCTTTGGGGGTGTTGAAACCAGAAAACGTATGGCGCGACCTGTACTTTGATGACGTCAGTAGACAAACAAATGCTGGATTGCATAATTATGGTTATGTTTTAGAAAATATTAAGTATTCCAAGTTATAAAATGAAGCTATTTTAATCGATATTCAAATTTTCATCCTTGTGAATGCATAAATTGTCCAGAAGAAAAGATGGTGCGACCTGTATTTTCATGACGTCAGCAGACAAAAAAATGTTGGATTGCATAATTATGGTTATGTTTCAGAAAATATTAAGTATTGCAAGTTATAAAATGAAGCTATTTTATTCGATGTTCAAATTTTCATCCTTGTGAACGCATTAATTGTCCAGAAAAAAGATGGCGCGACCTGTATTTTCATGACGTCAGCAGTCAAACAAATGTGCGGATCCTATTAAAGTTTTATGACGTCACACTTTTTCTAGCAGATGGCCGCGATTCCCATCTGCCTCATTACGTCACGCGTTGTGTGCGTATGTTCGTCCGCACGATAACTTGCGTAAATATCGTTCGATTTCGATGAACTTTTAGTAAGTGGTAGGAGAACACCTGGGAAGAAACCCTATTGAAAGTGAACGAAATGGGGTCAAAGGTCAGGACATAAGAGCGGGATCCACTCCACTGCTCTTATGCGTCATAACTAACGTAAAAAAGGTTCGATTTCGATTACATTTTAGTATGTGGTAGGAGACCACCTGGGGACAAACCCTATTGAAAATTGGCGAAATGGGGGTCAAATGTCAGGACATAGGAGCGGAATCACTTCTATTGCCATTATGAGTCATAACTTACGTAAAAATGTTTCGATTTGGATGAAATGTTGGTATGTTGTAGGGACCTTCCTGGGGACGAATCCTATTGAAAATGGGCGAAATGGGGTGAAAGGTTAGGACACAGGAGCGGGATCTATTTCATAGCGCTTATGCATCATAACTTCCGTAAAATTGCTTCGATTGCGACAAAACTTTATCATGTTATTTCGGAGATGTACTGAACCAGTTCTGTTGAATATCATCCAAATGGATCAAAGGTCAGGTGGGTGAGATTTATTCCACAGCCATTTTCCTCATAACTTGAGTAATAGCTTGAGTAATGATTTCTAGTATATTGGAAAGCGTATCATAATGAATGCATTGCGTGATTTTACTAACTTGTTTTTTTATGTCATCCTCATTATAGTTGTGTCCACAAAATGCACCGTCTCAGTTAACGTCTCTTCTTTGCATGGGCCTGCTGATAAAAACTGTAGGCCTGTATATGAGCTATATTTTGTTGCATTTCAAGTACATCAACTGTTACGTATGACGTAGTTGCCACCTGTACGAGGTAAATTTGTGATACCTTGATTACTCCGTGACAGAGTTGGGCAGGAATGCATTACAAAGTAATGGAAGTACAGATTACAATTAACATGTAATGCATTACAAGGTAATGCTGTACAAGGTAATCCCAAGTATGGTTTGCACAAGGTAATGGAATTAATCTGTAATGCATTACAATGAAGAGGATATAATTCAATTATTTAATAATACCATTCAAACGCAATGGAATTATTTGGTAATGAAATTACACAATCTGAAAATAATAATTACATGCACCTTCTACTAGTCGCCAAGTCAAAGATGATTTTCTATATTGATTCCAATTCTGAATATGAGAGTGAAAACAAACTTCCAACAAGGAAAGCTATGCACATTTCAGCCTCGAAGAACCAGGAGATTTACGCGTGTTACATAATTATAAAGAGGCAAAGCATCTGTTTGTGCAATATAATACACCTCTGCCCTCCTCAGGGACCGTCGAACGATTGTTCTCATATGCTACTATTACCAATTACTGCAAAGCTATTAGACTTTCGGATGAAATGTTTGAAAAGAGGGTTGTTTTAAAAGCAAACCTTACGTATGAATAAGAAGACCACAAACAAACTAGGGATTAGGGAATAGGAAAATCCTACCTTGTTTTGCGACAAGCCACCTAGATATTCTACTTCTACTTTACAATGAGGATTTGCTATTTCTTTACTTTGTGATGATCTAGTTGCTCATTCTTTCTGTTGTACTCGTAGTTCACTTTGCGGTTGCCATATTTTGTGCAGCAATTAGAAATTTCATTCCTTCCATTTCAAGTGATGTAGTGTCTCAGAGTGGTTTCCATTGGCGTTTAATGCACAATTTGTTATTTCCTGACTGTTTTTTCTGTGTGTTTCAGTGAATTGTTCTTTGTTGAAGATTGTGTACTTCAGTGAATTGTTCTTTGTTGAACAGTACAAAAATGAAAGAAATATCATGCAACGGCATTGATCTTTCTTTCATTTTTGTACTATTCTCTAACAGCAATAAACATCCCATTCGTACTCACTTCATATGTATTATTTCGTTCAAATCACTTTACTTGCGGCGAAGACGAAGACGGGGCAACTACTCATGCCATACACGTACAATCTCCAATGCCTACATACACACATTTGAGGTCCGAGGGGTGGAACAATTGTCAAATAACCTACACAACATGTAAGGGTGTACTGGTTGCTGGTTTATTCACGTTGTATTGTTACCCATAAGTTAATGGTTAATTACCAACATATAGTTAACCAGTAATCATCACGATTATGATGGGTAACTGCTACATGTCATTACAACTACCATGTAATTCTAATGACCAGTTCAGCATTACCATGTAATGGTAACGCTAAGTACTTTTTCCCATTACCATTACGCTGTAATGAATTACCGATTAATTCAATTACGATTTTGCCCAACTCTGCTCCGTGACAGGCTAAAACTAATTTAAAACCGGAGCTGAAGTGTTTATTTGAACCCCAACTATCATGATTACGATTCAGAAACCAGATATTTTAGTTTAAATTGGGGAAAAAATGTTATTCTTTAAATCAACATTAATGCCTGAAAACATTAACTCCTCGAAACTAAGGATCAGGCGTCCGTATCTAAGCCTTCACACGCTAGAACCCTCATAAATGACTTGCAAGTAAATTTTCAAATTAGATAGGAATCTAATCAATAACTAAGTTAAATACTGGTTGCTTACTTTTGTTTCCCTTCCTGAAATCTAATCAATAACTAAATTAAATACTGGTTTCTTACTTCTGTTTTCCTTCCTGAAATCTAATCAATAACTAAGTTACATACTGGTTTCTTACTTCTGTTTCCCTTCCTGAAATCTAATCAATAACTAAATTAAATACTGGTTTCTTACTTCTGTTTTCCTTCCTGAAATCTAATCAATAACTAAGTTACATACTGGTTTCTTACTTCTGTTTCCCTTCCTGAAATCTAATCAATAACTAAATTAAATACTGGTTTCTTACTTCTGTTTTCCTTCCTGAAATCTAATCAATAACTAAGTTACATACTGGTTTCTTACTTCTGTTTCCCTTCCTGAAATCTAATCAATAACTAAATTAAATACTGGTTTCTTACTTCTGTTTTCCTTCCTGAAATCTAATCAATAACTAAGTTACATACTGGTTTCTTACTTCTGTTTCCCTTCCTGAAATCTAATCAATAACTAAATTAAATACTGGTTTCTTACTTCTGTTTTCCTTCCTGAAATCTAATCAATAACTAAGTTACATACTGGTTTCTTACTTCTGTTTCCCTTCCTGAAATCTAATCAATAACTAAATTAAATACTGGTTTCTTACTTCTGTTTTCCTTCCTGAAATCTAATCAATAACTAAGTTACATACTGGTTTCTTACTTCTGTTTCCCTTCCTGAAATCTAATCAATAACTAAATTAAATACTGGTTTCTTACTTCTGTTTTCCTTCCTGAAATCTAATCAATAACTAAGTTAAATACTGGTTTCTTACTTCTGTTTCCCTTCCTGAAATCTAATCAATAACTAAGTTAAATACTGGTTTCTTACTTCTGTTTTCCTTCCTGAAATCTAATCAATAACTAAATTAAATACTGGTTTCTTACTTCTGTTTTCCCTTCCTGAAATCTAATCAATAACTAAGTTACATACTGATTTCTTACTTCTGTTTCCCTTAATGAAATCTAATCAATAACTAAATTAAATACTGGCTTCTTACTTCTGTTTTCCTTCCTGAAATCTAATCAATAACTAAGTTACATACTGATTTCTTACTTCTGTTTCCCTTAATGAAATCTAATCAATAACTAAATTAAATACTGGCTTCTTACTTCTGTTTTCCTTCCTGAAATCTAATCAATAACTAAGTTACATACTGGTTTCTTACTTCTGTTTCCCTTCCTGAAATCTAATCAATAACTAAATTAAATACTGGTTTCTTACTTCTGTTTTCCTTCCTGAAATCTAATCAATAACTAAGTTAAATAATGGTTGCTTACTTCTGTTTCCCTTCCTGAAATCTAATCAATAACTAAGTTAAATACTGGTTTCTTACTTCTGTTTTCCTTCCTGAAATCTAATCAATAACTAAGTTAAATACTGGTTTCTTACTTCTGTTTTCCCTTCCTGAAATCTAATCAATAACTAAGTTACATACTGGTTTCTTACTTCTGTTTCCCTTCCTGAAATCTAATCAATAACTAAATTAAATACTGGTTTCTTACTTCTGTTTTCCTTCCTGAAATCTAATCAATAACTAAGTTACATACTGGTTTCTTACTTCTGTTTCCCTTCCTGAAATCTAATCAATAACTAAATTAAATACTGGTTTCTTACTCCTGTTTTCCTTCCTGAAATCTAATCAATAACTAAGTTACATACTGATTTCTTACTTCTGTTTCCCTTAATGAAATCTAATCAATAACTAAATTAAATACTGGCTTCTTACTTCTGTTTTCCTTCCTGAAATCTAATCAATAACTAAGTTACATACTGGTTTCTTACTTCCGTTTCCCTTCCTGAAATCTAATCAATAACTAAATTAAATACTGGTTTCTTACTTCTGTTTTCCTTCCTGAAATCTAATCAATAACTAAGTTAAATAATGGTTGCTTACTTCTGTTTCCCTTCCTGAAATCTAATCAATAACTAAGTTACATACTGGTTTCTTACTTCTGTTTCCCTTCCTGAAATCTAATCAATAACTAAATTAAATACTGGTTTCTTACTTCTGTTTTCCTTCCTGAAATCTAATCAATAACTAAGTTAAATACTGGTTTCTTACTTCTGTTTTCCTTCCTGAAATCTACTCAATAACTAAGTTAAATACTGGTTTCTTACTTCTGTTTTCCTTCCTGAAATCCGCTCTTTTAGCTTGCGTACTACACACCATCACAAAAGACTATTCGATTCCGGTCACACGTTGAATAACTTTCTCGGTGATACGAACAAAACAACTTACTGACAATCTCCTTCCGATTTCAGAAACAGGACACCTGCTGCCATTTATGATAAAAAGTTGAAACTAATTAAGACAGTTGTTATTCTACGACTAGCCGCTTACGCTACATCACGAATTTACCTATGCCATGAAATTACCAATGTTTACCCTGACCATATGTCTACGTCCCCTGGTGAAATAATTGTGTATTATTTTAAGCAGAAAATATGCGCAAAAGATTTTCCGTCGTGAGCGGTATCAGACTGCAAAGGAATTAGAAAAATCCACAGATTGAAGCGTGGGAATGTTGCTTTCCAATAAAAAGACCTGATCGACCCCTTGAGGGACGGGTGCCCATCAACTCATGTAAACCCGATGCAAACGATACATGGGCGTATTTAGAGCGTAGTTTAGAACAAAATAGCAGCAGATAATTTCCGCAACTTAACGAAGAATCTATGGAATTTTTTTAATGGCTTGCGAGAGGCCATTTTGGTTAAGGTCTAAGATTGAGACAAAACTGTTCAGCGACCACTTAAGAAAACAGAAAAAAACCAGCTTATCTCTAAAGTTTTGACTTGATGGTATTTTCACAAACCGATAAAAAGTCTTCAAAAATGTAACTAGTAAAAATGCATCTTCTTGTGTGTGACGTGCCTGCCCCGCAGGACGCACATAAGATAAAGGCAGACTGCAGTGAGAGTACATGTCAGTGTAGTACAGTGGATAGCACTTGGAGCTCCGGAGCCGAGAGTTGGGAATTCGAATCCTGCCCTTGGCATAAAAATTATGAAGAAATTTGCCGCCCCGGAGACGCAGTGGTCTAAGCGATTGCTTCTGATCCTTCGCACAACGGAGGGGTCAGAGTAGTCTGTGTTTGTCTTCCGGCACTGGCTCTCTCTGTTATTTGCAAATCTGTCATACTGTATCACATGTTCGATCTGTGCTTTGATGATTTCAATGTATTGCCTAATAGTCGTGCCCTGTGACGCACAAGACTGTATTTGTCTGAATTCGTGATGTATGTGTTAAACACGACCAATGTACACTGAAGAGCAATTGAATTAGAGATACCTCTCCAGTAACGTGTAGCACCACCTTTTGCCCTGATGACAGCGGCGAAGCGTTGGGAAGTCATACGGATCCACGACCCCTGAACAAGCTCCCACAGTTCACGAAGATTTGATGGAGGGGGTCACCTCACTCGATTGCATCCCAGATGTGCTCGATGGGATTGAGGTCAGGTGACCTAGCTGGCCAAGGAAGCAAGGCCACGTCGGTGGAGTGTTCATCCAACCATTCGGATACAATTCGGGAGCGATGGCACGGTGCATTGTCTTGTTGCAGGATGAGGTCCCCAGTGGAATGTTGAAAACGCACAAACGGGAGCACATGGCAGTCCAGGATATCCGGGTAACGTTGACATGTGAGAGACGATGTAACACGTACCAGGGGTCCCATTTCAGTCCACGTAAAGAGAATGCCACCCCCACCAGCTTGAACAGTACCCTGCTGGCAAGAAGGATCCATCGCTTCATGTGGTTTGCGCCGTACTCGTATCCTGCCATCCGCATGTACCAACGTGAACCTCGACTCATCAGTCCAGGCAACATTTTTCACATGTCTAGGGTCCAGTGGCGATGTTCCCGCGCCCATGCTAATATTTGCACCCTGTGATGTGCGGTCATCAGCGGTACCCTCGTGGGACGATGGCTTCTGTACCCCATAGCGAGGAGATGGTTCTGGATGGTGTGGCTGCTTACACGTTTTTGTGCACCAGCGTTAAATTGCCGAGCGATTTCTTGCACTGTCTATCCGCTGTTACAATGCGAGCTAGCAGACGATGGCCCCGCTCATCCGCACGCTGTTGTCCACGGCAGTTGGCCCTTGCAGGGATGGTTTTACCGGATTCGATGTACTCACGGTGAACCCGTGACACAGTGGCTCGTGAAAATCCCAGTGCCTGCCCAACTTTCGAGATGGAGTGACCCATTCGTCAGGCCCCGATAATTTGCCTACGATCAAATGCGCTTAGATCAAATACTGCGTCCGGCTCTTACTGATTCCCGTCGCATCACTCCTTATATTGTCGGATCGCTGCATTCGTCATTTCGTTACCGTTTACAGGGCCGCCCACGGCGCCATATTTGCATAACGCCAGCTGTCTCTAATTCAATTGCTCTTCAGTGTATGAATTCAAGTTGTATGTGATACCAGGGACTAATAAATAATTTAAAAAGAAAATTGCTATAGGTTCAAGGATAACCTGGCAGATAGGTTTATCTCAAATGGTGTGATGTTCTTTCCACACCGGGAGACAAAAAAATGAGAATGCGTTCTTCAGTGCTTCGAACAAAAAAATCAGTGTGATGTTACGTTCCACACACCAAAAAATTGTCTGGGATTTCTCAAATGCACGTTCTTCATGGGATGACTGCCTACAGCAACACATGGTCCAGGCTGACCCGTGGGCCATGCCCCCTGCCCTCTTTCGGGGGAGGGGAGATGTGAGGTGCCTTCTCCGCAGGACGCACATGAGATAAAGTCAGATAGCAGTAAGAGCAAATGCCAATGTAGTATAGTGGATAGGCTCCGGAGGCGAGAGTTGGTGGTTCGAATCCTGCCCCTAGCATATAAATGATGGAGAAATTTATTCGTCATATGTGTTTCTCAAAGTTAAGAGTGAAAATCGTTGAAAAACAAAATAAATTATTGTGAGGAAAGAAATAACAGCGCAAATAGAAGCAGATGGTGGCTCTGCAATTTGAACGCTTTTTGTTTTAAAAAGCAGAGGCCCAAGAATTGTAGAATAAATTTGCGTAGTGTTCAAAGGGACTATTTTGAATACAAACCATTCATTTCCAATATCTTTGTTTTTACATATTAAGTGTTTTTAGTTTTTATAATTTATTTTGAAGAGAAACTACTACTCTTGTTATTTTCTCTTTATTTTGAGGACAAACCACTACTTATCCCAAATTTCTTAGTTTTCACAGATTAAGTATTTACCATATTTTACGAGGTCTGTCTCTTTGTGATTGAAGACAAACCACTCACTCATAATTTATTAACTTTCACAGATAAGGTACTAATTAGTTTTTACAAGCATCTCTCTCTATTTCGAAGAGAAATCACTTGTCCCCAATCTCTTAGTTTTCGCAAATTTCTTACTTACAAGCTTTTATGGGCCCACACCCCCATCTCTTTCTCGAACAAGAATAATTTATATCATCATCATCACCATCATTGTCAACCATTATCAATCCCCTGCTGGACGAAAGTCTCCCCAAGTTTCTTCCACAAATTTCTGTCTTGTGCCAGTCTCCTCCATGTTACTCCTGCTTACTTTCGAATTTCATCCACCCATCTCACATGTGGTCTTTTTCTGCGTCTTTTCCTGTCCCTTGAAAACCAGTCTAAAATTTCGGCTGTCCATCGATGGTCTGTCCTTCTGGCAATATGTCCAGCCCATTGCCATTTCAGGGATTATATTCTGATCATGATGTCTTCCACTCTTGTCATTTTTCTGATCCACGAGTTCCTCTTCTTATCTCCCCTGGTTACACCAAGCATGCATCTCTCAATGCTTCTTTGAGTTGTCTGTAGTCTTTGTATGTCTCCTTTAGTTAAGGTCTACGTCTCTGCACCTTGCGTAAGCACTGGAAGGATACATTGATCAAACACCGTTCCTTTAAGACATAATGGCATATTGCTCTTGAAAATTATACTGTTTCTTCCAAAAGCTCTCCAGACCAGTTTTATAAGCCGATTAATTTCTTCATCAATGTGACCCTCACTTGATATCTGCTGTCCAAGATAAATGTAGGTATTGGTTATCTCCAGCTTTTCCCCATCAATCGATAAATTTTCATTTTTTGTGAAAGCATTGTACATCATTTTTGTCTTCTGAAAGTACATTTTTAATCCCACTTCCTTACTCTTGTCAGCAAGTTCCTGGGTCATACTCTGCAGCTCTGATGGGGTAGTTGCAAACATGACTACGTCATCAGCAAAACGAAGGTGAGTCAGATAATATCCATTAATCTTTATCCCTTTGTTTTCCAAGTTCAGTGATGGAAAGACATTTTCCAATGTGGCATTAAAGAGTTTGGGAGATATAGTCTTTATATAGAATTTATATATATATATATCCTCTAAATTCCTTCGAGAGTGAAAGCCACACCACTGATTTCGACATATCTTGCGGTGTTAATTTCTGTCATATTGCGTAATTATGAATACCATCTGTTTTCCATTTTGTAACAATAGCTTCAGTAAACGTTTTATGATATCAGCTTGGACTGCTATTCTTTATTCATCAGTGTTAATCATTGCCTTCACCAATTCCTGAAATCTGCCATCCCATCCTTAGTCTCTTCGTGTCCTGTATTCGCTTTACCCATTCTCGGTTTAAGTATGTCAACGATAAAAGAAAAAAAAACCAGAAGAGTCTGTAAAGCATAGCTTCGTGAGCTGCAGACCAGGAGGACACACGCCATTTCGTCGATACTATTGACGAAATGTTGTCATTTTGATTTCCAAGAAATGAGGAAATCGTTCGTGAATCCTTCCGTGCGGCTTACAACTGGCAGATAACAATAAGACTGAATGTGCTGTTCGATCTTCGAAGGTTTGAGAATATGAATAGCAGGCGGAGTCTTCAAAATGTGGGTGTAAAATAGTAAACGAAATGCCGTTGTGTGTAAATAAATTTATGAAGAAAATGGGAGCAATTTAGAATCATAGATGTTAAAATGAATTCCAAGTTGAAAAACAGTACCGTCTCTTAACCTTTTTTTTTCATGGGTGAACACTGTAATCAATACGCTTATCGTAAAAAAACGTTAGTACGTGCAGTTTTCCAAAACAAAAAATAAAAGCCCCATTCATGTAGTATTTTTCTTAGTATTTCATTAGATAGGTATTGCTTTCTTATCGTTGAATATAATCGATACTCATATCCATCAAAATGGCAATTTCTGCATCCCTTATTACCATTAATTTCACGATTTCCGCTATATTTTTCTTGATGACACTAATAACACACATTTTATGCTTTTAAGCATGTACATTTCCAATATATTCTTTTCACGTACGAGTAGATCTACTTAATAGCAGTAATGTTGTCCATACTTATTTATAAACTGAAAAAAGTCTTATGTAAATCCGTATGCTAACAATGTTTGTAATTCTTTTAAATATGGGGATCAGTCAAATGAATCCCGCCCGAGCTAATAACGCCGCACATTTAGTTCAGAGTAACTTTAAAATCACCGAACAATTACGGCAACCATCCTAATGCTTAATTTGGTGGTGAATTCCAATTGCACAAAATTCGTGCACTCGTGCATAATGCCATTGTGTGACCACCAGCTTTACATGTTGTTCTCCCAGTACGCGTCTTCTTCTCGTCAGCGAATTTTTGATTTCCCCCAAAAATATGGTAGTCATTAGGTGAAAGATCTGGGATGCATGTTGGATGGTTAAGCACTTCCTACATAAACTTTCCAAGTGTTCCTGCTATCTATTGGTGATAACATGATGCTATAAAACCATGAAAGACTCAATTAAGTCTTTATTAAAGTCTTTAATTGAGTCTGTAAGGGCCGTATGGCACCGTGTGGACAACTAGAGAAGCTCATTTAGTTCCATACCAAGAAGGTGCACTTTGTTACTAAGTAAGCGTGGTTATCCAATTAAATATTAAAGCGTATTTTGCTTGTTGGTAAGTTATTTCAAGTGTCCTGCAAGTTTAAATAATGTACTGTACAGTAATTTTACGTTAAATGTATTGTACACTAATTTCACGAATTCCACTATTTTTTGCGTTTTATGACTAGACGCTGTACTTTTGCTTGTAACGTCACTTCTATTACTGGGAATAACATTCTGTAAAAATATTTGAATTCAGCATACAATTTTCTTTAAAATAGTGTATAACTTTAAAGGAAATTTTATGTTTTTTACCATTAAAATCGGTCAAAGTCGATTTTTGATGTTTGCGTAAAACATCAAAGTCAATTTTTGATATTTGCGTAAAACATCAAAGTCAATTTTTGATGTTTGCGTAAAACATCAAAGTCAATTTTTGATATTTGCGTAAAACATCAAAGTCAATTTTTGATGTTTGCGTAAAACATCAAAGTCAATTTTTGATGTTTGCGTAAAACATCAAAGTCAATTTTTGATGTTTGCGTAAAACATCAAAGTCAATTTTTGATGTTTGCGTAAAACATCAAAGTCAATTTTTGATGTTTGCGTAAAACATCAAAGTCAATTTTTGATGTTTGAAGTCAAGTTGACTTCAAACATCAAGTCAATTTTTAGTCAAGTTGACTTCAAACATCAAGTCAATTTTTAGTCAAGTTGACTTCAAACATCAAGTCAACGTTTAGTCAAGTTGACTTTAAACATCAAGTCAATTTTTAGTCAAGTTGACTTCAAACATCAAAGTCAATTTTTGATGTTTGAAGTCAACTTACACAGCGTAATGGCAAAGTCACGAATACATATTATACATAATTTTAAAGGAAATACTATGCTGAATTCAAATATGTTTACAGAATATTATTACCAGTAACAGAAGTGGTGTTACAAGCAAAAAATGTGCAAGTGAGGAAACGCAAATCCAGTCCTGAAAAAGCGTTCGTGCCTCTCTAATCCACTATAGCTTTCTCCGACGTCAGCTAGTGAGATATAAAAGGATGTAGAATCGTCTTCCGACATAGAACGCAGCTGCTTTAAGTCAGTTGACGGACGTTTATGCAGAATTCCTCGTGATATTTGAATTTCGGAATGTCAAAGACCCAAAAATTGGTCCTGCCTCTTCAAACCAAGGCAAAAAATTATTAATTTTGCAGGAACTTGGATTTAGTAGTTGCAAAATAACTGTTTAATGTGGCAGTGATCATTCTACTGTCTTGCGCAACATTAAAAGAGTTGCAGAAAGTAGATGTATGTAAAACAGAAAAATAACAGGTCGACCAAGGCTGTGTATTAAACGTGATGAACGCACGTTGATTCGTTGTTCCTTGAAATCAAGATTTAAACAGCCACTGATTTAAGAAATGAGTGGGAGAATGAAGTAGGCATTATTGCATCTGCACATACAGTTCGTTGTAGGCTACAAGAAAATGGACTGACTGCACGAAAACACGAAAACCTTTTCTTTACTGAACAACAACGGCTCAAAAGAATTGCTTGGGCCAAAGCACACAAGAATTGAACTGTTGATGAATGGAAAAGTGTTATTTTCAGTGATGAAACAGCTGTTTCTATTTCCGCTAATAATGGAAATAATTATGTACGTCGTCGGGCTGGTGAAAGGTATAAGGCATGCTGCACCCAGCCAACAATCAAGGACCCACATTCGGTGATGTTATGGTCTTGTATTTCAGCCAGTGGTGTGGGCCGTCTGCACATTGTTGATGGCACATTGAATGGATCGAAATATGTGGATATTTTGGAGTCCAAACTGCTACCATCTGCACAAGACATGGGTTTGCGGAATTTTATCTTTCAGGACGATAATGCGCTATGCCATTAGTCAAAGTTGGTTGACGAGTGGTTTAAACGAAAAGTTATAAGAAAATTTCAGTAGCCGGCACAGTCACCATATCTTTATCCAATAGAGATTCTGTGAGTGAGACTGAAGCAAAAGATTCGTCAACAAGGATCCACGTCTAAAACAGCATTAATTGAGTCTGTAAGGGTCGTATGGCACCGTGTTATCCCCAATGGACAACTAGAGAAGCTCATTAGTTCCATGCCAAGAAGGTGCACTTTGTTACTAAGAAACCGTGGTTATCCAATTAAATATTATAGCGTATTTTGCTTGTTGGTAAGTTATTTCAAGTATCCTGCAAGTTTCAAAAACGTACTGTAAAGTAATTTTACGTTAAATGCATTGTACACTAATTTCACAAATTCCACTATTTGTTGCTTTTCATGACTAGACGCTTGCTTGTAACTTCACTTCTATTATTGGTAATAACATTCTGTAAAGCGATTTGAATTCAGCATACAATTTCCTTTAAAAAGATGTACAATATGTATTCCTGACTTTACCATTACGCTGTATAAGTTGACTTCAAACATCAAAAAATTGACTTTCTGTCTACTGGTGCAAGACTTTTGGCCACGATTGTATTATCATGAAGAAGAATAAAAGTTAACACGTTTTCATCTGTCTGTCCATTATAATTTTGCGATCACTTTCCAAAGCTTAGTATGTCAAGCACTTTTCATGCTATATACGTTTATATCAGTGGTCATCAAGAATTAACGATGTAGTATTTCAAAAAATAAAGATCATTCACTTAACACGATGTAGTGCCAGTAATCTATGAAGAGTTGATAAAATTAGTGCTAAAATTTCAGAAGCAACTAAATTTATCTGGACTTAACCGTTTGTAAAAATTTATGATCACTTGTCTACAAATGTGGAGTGGCATCTTTGTCACTAACAACCGAGTTAATTTGCCCAGGAATGGATCCAGTGAGCTATCAAACAAATCCGGAAATATTCCTAGCCACTTTGACTGAAAGCATCCAATGATGTGGTAGTGGTGGACGGTGGGACATCGTAACACCCAAGAACGTTCTTAGACCCCCGAAAGATGTTCCAACAGATTTAGTTCTGTTTAGTTCTGAGAGTAAGAAAGGACATGAAGACCATGAGAATGGTCTTCCAGCCATGCCTTCACACACTGGGGCAAGGACGAAAGGTGAATTGTTTTTCTCTTTCTTTTGGAACACACTATAGCTGGCAGGCAGCATAATTCGCAAGAAAGAGGTAAACGTTTCCTCAGTCTGGCTTAAATAGCCATTGAGGCGGCTTTCGATACTCACGAGAGTACCTGAAGATTATTTCTTCCCAGAGAAAAAGTACCCACACCCCAACGTGTGAACTCCACCAGCTTGGAAAGTCTGCCTAGGCCCATGAGGTCTTTAGTTTCGTCCTGTTATCTCCAAACCTAAACCTGCTCTTTGGTGCGATGCAGCAGATATCCGAGCTCATCACATCCACAAAAGCTTTGCCAGCCATCAAGTCTCCAAGCCTGTGATCTCGATATCAGGCCATCCGCAGTTGTTTACGTATGTTTCAGAGTCATTGAACTTAACCAAACAAGTTAGTAAAATCATGCAATGCATTGATTATGATACGTTTTCCAACATACCAGAAATCATTACACAAGTTATGAGGATAATGGCTGTAGAATAAATCTCGCTCTTATGTCCTGACTTTGACCTCATTTTCCCCATTTTCAACAGGGTTCGTCCCCAGGTAGTCCCCTACCACATCCTAAAATTTAATCGAAATCGATTCATTTTTACGCGAGTTATGACGCATAAAGGCTAAGGAATGGATCCCGCTCCTATGTCTTGACATTTGATCCCATTTCACCCATTTTCAACAGGGTTCGTCACCAGGTGGTCTCCTAACACATATTAAAATTGCATCAAACTCGAACCATTTTTTACGCACGTTATGACGCATAAGGGCAATAGAATGGATCCTGATATTTGACCCTATTTCGCCCATTTTTAATAGAGTTCGTCACCAGGTTGTCCCCTACCACATACTAAATTTTCATCGAAATCGAACCATTTTTACGCGAGTTATTGTGCGGACAGACAGACGGACAAAATTGGAGCATATACGCTTCTTCAACCTACGGTTGGAAACCGCAAAAAAGGCATACAGAAGTTACGGACAACTCATGGCGATATGCATGCTTGGAGTGACCAGAAAATATAAGTTGGGTAACTCTTGGATTAGGAAAATGACAAGAGTGGGTGACACCATGATCAAAGCAAAAAGCATGAAATGTCAATGTGCTGGGCATATTGCCAAAACTGTCTGCCGTTGCACAAGTGAAAAACCGGGTTCCGAGAGCTAGAAAAACCCCAGAAAGAAGACCACGTACTAGATGGGTGGATGAAATTCGAAAGCAAGTCGGAACGACGTAAAAGAGAATTGCAGAGTTGTGGAAGAGACTTGAGGAAATCTTTACCCAGCAATGGATTTAGAATGGTTGATGATGATTTAAACGATTTCAAAAAATCTTGTATATCGATATTATCAAGATATATTGGGTGACTTTCGAGCTTGGTTATCACTTACTTGCACCATTAACCGTTCTGACACTGAGGACACTGTGAAAACACAAGTTTGTCCGCCACTGGAATCGAGTCCTCGCTCCGAAGTAAGTTGCTCTCCCAACTATGATGCACGGACGGAATGTATCGCTGCAGATTTTCATCTTGAGACGTGCTTTACCTCTGTAGTACGTCACAACACAAATTGGATAGAAGTCCCAGAAGGTGTACCCGAAGCGAAGTGAAATCAATTGCAAGGTTAAAGAACACTAACTTGTTAAATAAAATCATATATAAGATTGAAAGGTGGGAAGAAGGGCCACGGGTGGCCTAGTGGTCAACGTTCGTGACTGCGACGGAAAAGACATCAGGTTCGATCCTAGGCAGGTACGAACGCTCTATCCACTAAATATCCGCCACGCGTCGGAATGGGCACGTTAAGTCGTCGGAATGGGCACGTTAAGTCGTCGAAATGGGCACGTTAAGTCGTCGGACCCCGGGTACTGGCCCTCCGGTAGTAAATAAGGGCGTCTTCTACCTCGCTTCCGTGTGACTTTCCTATCGGGCACTGTAGCCCAAATCTCCTAGCTTCCTATTTCTAAGGGTTGTTTAAGACCTGGGGTCAGACACTCCCTTCCTAAAATCCTCTAGATATGATATGATCTGGTCTTGGGACACAATTGCGTGCCACAAATAAGATGAAACGGTCAGGTCAGATTGGAGTTAATGACCTTGAAGGTGGTTCTCCTTCTAACAGGACTAATTTTATAGTCGTGTTTAACAACTTTGTTATTGGAATCCTTATTTAAGAAATGTTTTTCTTCCTAACTTGAATTCATAAGGCAGTGGCTGCCAGTTTTTATATATAACAGCATTTACATGCTTGCGAATGAGATTATGTTTCCGAAAGCAATTAGAGAAATTATTTTTCAATGAGAGAACTGCATTGGAAATCTTTAAAGAGTAGAGTTTTCACAGTTAAATACCAGTAAATGGTTTTTAATTTTTGCGATCGAAATTTATACAGCATTTCTTTCAAAAATTGCCCGCGAAATATAATGCAACTGCAGATTTTGAAAAGATATTTCGGAAATTTTGTTATGGATAAGTGAAAACGAACAGCGGTCAGTCAGGTTTTGAGCATTAAAGTTTGAAAAACTGCTAGATTCATTAAGGAGCTGTTCGACAGAAGATGTTAACGTATGAAGAAAGAAACACTGTGAAAAAGAAAAAATTAGTAAACAAAAGCATATACAGCTCCGTTGTCCGAGGAATCAAAAACGTATATTTCTGACGAGTCATCCGAGGTAGACTTGGATTTGAGTCCAGGGACTTATACATGAGTGGTGTGTTTGTCTCGCGGCGATCTCTCTCTCTCTCTCTCTTTCTCTCTCTGTTTCTCTCTTCCATATTACAAGTGGGTGGCACCATTTTAGGAACAGACACTGCTGTCTTCCAAGCTCTTCAATGCCGAATTGCAGAATGCCTTTCCATCATTGAACTGGGGAGACAAGGGAATGAAGATTAAGGAAAGTATTTGCAATCGTGGACAAACATCCTGCACCAGTAGACCGAAAGTCAATTTTTGATGTTTGAGGTCAACTTATACAGCGCAATGGTAAAGTCAGGAGTCAGGAATACATATTATACATAATTTTAACAGACATTTTATGCTGAATTCAAATCTTTTTACAGAATGTTATTACCAGTAATAGAAGTGAAGTTACAAGCAAGCGTCTAGTCATAAAAAGCAACAAATAGTGGAATTTGTGAAATTAGTCTACAAAAAGCATTTAACGTAATATTACTGTACAATACGTTATTGAAACTTGAAGGACACTTGAAATAACTTACCAACAAGCAAAATACGCTTTATTATTTAATTGGATAACCACGGGTTCTTAGTAACAAAGTGCACCTTCTTGGCATGGAACTAATGAGCTTCTCCATTGGGGATAACACGATGCCATGCGGTCCTTACACACTCACTTAATGCGGTTTTAGAAGTGGGTCAAACCATTCGTCAGCCAAACCTTGACCTATGACATGGCGCATCATCGTCCTGAAAGACAAAATTCCGTAAAACCATGTCTTGTTCTAGTTTGGACTCCACAATATCCACATATTTCGATCCATTCAATGTGCCATCAACAATGTGCAGACGGCCCACACCACTGGCTGAAATACAAGACCATAACATCACCGAATGTGGGTCCTTGATTGTTGGCTGGGTGCAGCATGCCTTATATATATATCTTTCACCATCCGGACGACGTGCATAATTATTTCCATTATGAATGGGAATAGTAAGAGCTGTTTCATCACTGAAATAACATTTTTCCATTCATCAACAGTCCAATTCTTGTGTGCTTTGGCCCAAGAAATTCTTTTGAACCGTTGTTGTTTAGTAAGGAAAGGTTTTCGTGCAGCTTTTCGTGCAGTCAGTCCATTATCTTGTAGCCTACAACGAACTGTACGTGCATATACAATAATTCCTACCTCATCCTCCCATTAATTATTTCTTAAATCAGTGGCTGTTTTAAACCTTGATTTTAAGGAACGACGAATCAACATGCGATCATCATGTTCTGTACACAGACTTGGTCGACTTGTTCTTCTTCCTGTTTCTCACACATCCAGTTTCTGCAACTGATTTAATGGTGCGCAAGACAGTGGAATGATCACAGCCACATTTAACAGCCATTTTGGCACCGTGTTATCACCAGTGGACAACTAAAGCTCATTAGTTCCATGCCAAGAAGGTGCACTTTCTTACTAAGAAACCGGGGTTATCCAATTAAATATTAAAGCGTATTTTGCTTGTTGGTAAGTTATTTCAAGTGTCCTGCTAGTTTCAATAATGTACTGTACAGTAATTTTACGTTAAATGCATTGTACACTAATTTCGCAAATTCCACTATTTTTTGTTTTTTATGACTAGACGCTGTATTTTTGCTTGTAATTTCACTTTTATTACTGCTAATAATATTCTGTAAAAATATTTAAATTCAGCATACAATTTTCTTATAACTTTTCGTTTAAACCACTCGTCAACCAACTTTGACTAATGGCATGGCGCATTATCGTCCTGAAAGATAAAATTCTGCAAACCCATAACTTGTGCAGATGGTAGCAGTTTGGACTCCAAAATATCCACATACTTCGATTCATTCAATGTGCCATCAACAATGTGCAGACGGCCCACACCACTGGCTGAAATACAAGACCATAACATCACCGAATGTGGGTCCTTGATTATTGGCTGGGTGCAGCATGCCTTATATCTTTCACCATCCGGACGACGTACATAATTATTTCCATTATAAGTGGAAATAGTAAGAGTTGTTTCATCACTGAAAATAACATTTTTCCATTCATCAACAGTCCAATTCTTGTGTGTCTTGGCCCAAGCAATTCTTTTGAGCCGTTGTTGTTCAGTAAGGAAAGGTTTTCGTGCAGCTTTTCGTGCAGTCAGTCCATTTTCTTGTAGCCTACGACGAACTGTACGTGCAGATGCAATAATGTCTACTTCATTCTCCCACTCATTTCTTAAATCAGTGGCTGTTTTAAACCTTGATTTTAAGGAACGACGAATCAACATGCGAACATCACGTTCAGTACACAGACTTGGTAGAACTGTTCTTCTTCCTTTTCCCACACATCCAGTTTCTGCAACTCTTTTAATGGTGCGCAAGACAGTGGAATGATCACAGCCACAGTTAGCGACAACTTTACGACTACTCAATCCAAGTTCATGCAAATTAATAATGTTTGCCTTGGTTTGAAGAGGCAGGACCAATTTTCGGGTATTTGACATTCTGAAATTCAAATATCACTAGGAATTCTGCATAAACTTTCGTCGGAGAAAGCTATAGTAGATTAGAGGGGCACGAACGCTTTTTCAGAACTGGATTTGTGTTTTCTCACTTGCACACATTTGCTTGTAACTTCAATTCTGTTATTGGCAATAACATTCTGCAAAACTATTTGAATTCAGCATAAAATGTCCGTTAAAATGATGTATAATATGAATTCGTGACTTTACGATTACGCAGTACAAGTTGACTTCAAACATCAAAAATTAACATTTGGTCTACTAGTGCAGGACGTTTGGCCACGATTGTAAACCACCATCGTTTTGCTTACGTCATAAACAGTTTTTGATGCTTACAGGGAATGTTCTTGGTGGCCTTCAAACCCCCAAGCAAAAAGAAGGTAAAACTAAAGTCATCCCAAAAAGCCTTCTTCATGTGCCATGGGCAGACAAAATGTTGTCGACTCATCCACATGAGCTGCGCACAATTATGGTGAGGAATATTCTAAGAAATGGAGATTAAGGTCAGGTGTTTTCCTGTTGCCTTCCTCATCAGACGTCAACGGTCAACCGCCACAAATATGTCAGTACTTCTAGGGCCGATTTTAGAGACTCATCTACCAATTCGCGTTTCATTCACGAAAATCGTGGTAAACTGCGAACTGGATGGTCGGCAGTGGGATTAGAACCCTCAACAGCCGCATACCACACAACAAGAGGTTGCAGATGAGCCAACTGCGATGGTTCCCTATATTCCGAAGAATTGTTTTCATTGGGTTCTGCAAAACACGCCCCTTTAAGGGATTTCCAGGAGCTTTTTTTCTGTAATGGATGTGTTCCACAGTTTCAAAGACTACGAAGAAGATGACGTTAAAACAATTTGTAGAATACCTTCAAACTAACATTACTTTCGCTAGAATTGACCGGTGCAATTCCTTCTTTCACTAATAACCCAATCATTACAAGATGCTTTGCATTTATGATTTTTCCCACAGTTACTAAAAAAATAACAAATTATCTGAACTTCCACATGATATATCCTCTGGCTGTTTCGTCGTTTTATTATACACTGCCGGACAATTGCTAAGGACGGATGACAAAAGCAACGATAGCTACCATAAAATGGAAGGCAGGAAAATGTGGAAATTAGCAGAAGTGCGGGATACAGTAAGACGTATTGTGCGTATGCAAATTTTGGATTGCCAAACTTGTTCGTGACGTCATAGCGCTGATAAGAGATATAAAAGATTTGACGCGTATTGACCGTTGTTGTTCAAACGCAAAGTTGAAAGGGAAAGAATCAATTGACGAACTTGAAATTTTCAGTCTGTCTTCCCAACATCACCTAGATGATTTTACGCGACTCCGTATTATTGGCAAGATTGAAGAAGGGTGAAAAATAACAGATGTTGCCCGGGAGTTCGACGTCAGCCACAGTGTTGTTTCAAGGCTATGGAAATCATTTCAAACAAATGGAGAGTGTAGCAAACGTCCCGGGGGAGGTCGTGTTCGCAGTACGACACCTGCAGAAGATCGGTACATAGTGCTATCAACAAAAAGACACCGTTACAGCACAGCTAGTGAGGTAGCAAATCAGTTTATGGCTGCTACTGGCAAGCTGATCTCCCGAAAAACTGTCGCCAGGCGTTTGCATGAAGGAGGACTATACGCCAGCCGTCCTGTTATGTGCATCCCATTGTCCAGACGTCACCGTACCGCCCGTTTGCAATGGTACCATCAACATCGCAATTGGACTGATAACGACTGGTCTGCTGTCCTCTTCTCAGACGAGAGTAGATACAGTCTATCGTCTGATTGTCGACGAAAACTGATCTGGCGTGACAGTGGTACTGCATATTGTCCAGCAAACATACAGGAAAGGGACCGATATCCGACATGTAGTGTCATGGTATGGGCTGGCATCATGATCAATGGCCGTACGTCCCTCTATGTGCTTCCAACTGGGACTAAGACTGGCCAACGATACAATAATGATGTTCGGCTACCTCATGTTCGCATGTTCCGTGGTGCTGTCGGTGATAGATTCATTTCCATGGACGACAACGCAACATGTCATAGAACAGTCGCTGTCCTGGAGTGTCTTGAGCGCGAGGATATTCAACGCCTCGTATGGCCAGCACGTTCTCCAGATCTGAATCCCATTGAAAATGTGTGGGATGCTTTGGGGAGGAGTCTTGCTGGTCGTCAATGCCCTCCAATAAACAAGGACACCCTCATCCGTGCACTGATAGAGGAATGGGATAAATTATCCCAACAGCTGCTTGATAATGTTGTGCAAAGCATGACACGACGTGTGGAATCTTGCATCGCCCTCCATGGTGGCCATATCCCGTATTGACATCTTACGCCGGAACGCCTGCGGACGGTAATTGCATTTTTTTCACGTTTACGTATTCTGCACCAAATGGCCTGTTTGTCCCTTGAACACGTTCCAACGTCTTCTGGATTTCAGAACGCAATAAATTGTCTTTCTTGTAATGTCCTGGCATTCTGACATTATTTTATTTCACATGGCATCCAACCACACTTACTTTTTTATGCGCTATATAGCCGTTTATGATCCGTCCTTAGCAATTGTCCAGCAGTGTATAATACCAAAGTTGATGCAACACTGCGTAGCACAAGCAGCACTCATTGAATGCTCGCCGCGAATTTGATGTTTTGTCAAAAACAGGCATTTATAAAGTTAGTTTCCTTTGGAATAATGCTTTCGTGAAGAATTACGCAGCATGGAAAGTGTTTGTTAAAAGTCACGACATCAGTGGAATATTGGCCTGGGGGAGGGGAAGAGAATGGGTTTAACAACCACCGTGAGCAACTCTATTGACTATAAACAATCGCTCATTGGAAAATTGCCGCTCTTTGCTTGAGATATCGATCGAATCAGAAAGATACGAAGGCTGAAATGTCTAGAAATATTTACCTTAACTGACAGATATATCACAACGGTTTCTGTAGACAATAAGGATGCCTACGTACACACAGTCAGTAGCTATTCATGCCTTCAGATCATAGGAAGTCAGTAGAACAATATATGTGATATTTCTCTCTCACAACGAATTCAGATGTTTGGCAGATACGATATGAGAGATTTCGCATTTTTATTTCTCCTTGTGTTAGCGATACTAATCGACAACGATTATTAAATTAGCGCACTTTTTATACACGCAGAATTCAAGTAATCTTACAACATTTTAGGTTTCATTATTAATTAAAAATGGTAAATCATGTGCAAATGACAAAACTGCGTCATAGTGTGTGCTTTTTGACACCCTCTCATTGAGGAAATGCGGAATTCTTTAAAATGTAGTTGTGTGATTCGAAAACAAATGCTAAAACGGGCTACTGGAATTTTACATAGAGCAGATCAGAACATATGTAGAGGATTTTAGGAAGGGAGTGTCTGACCCCAGGTCTTAAACATTCCTTAGAAATAGGAAGCTAGGAGATTTGGGCTAGAGTGCCCGATAGGAAAGTGGCCCGGAAGAGAAGTAAAAAGGGGGAGGAAGACGCATAGATGGAAGCGTTTTCCATAGAAACTGTTGAAAGGCATTAAGCATTCAGAGATCGTTACCTGTCATTTCTATCGCGGACTAACAGAATTTCTCAATGTGAAAACTGGGCTGAAAAGTCTTGGAGTATAGACAGGAAAAACAATTGCGCAGAGTAAAGCATTACTCCTAGTTAGTAAAAAAAATAACGATGCCGCAAAAAACATTTAACACTAAAGAAGAAAATTACGTTTAAAAGATAAAGAAAATGAAAGAAAGACTAAATCTGAAATACACTGACGGAAAAAAATCCCAACACCAAGAAGGGGTTGTGTTAGATAAACGACAGTTAGTAGGAGGTGAGAGTACATCAGTAAGATGACGTCTAGGCAAATTTCGCGCTCGGCGCATACGTGTGGCGCTAGTAGCGCCCTCGGAACATGCAAAGCAGGTTTGCTGTAAATACGCGCTGTAATGTTCGTGAGCGTTAGTTATCGTTGAGATTCGACGTAGTGTGTTGATGTTAGTCAAGAATGCCTTTTAAGAAGACGAAGAAGCCATTATCAACAGCTCACGGAGTTTGAACGAGGTCGTGTAATAGGGCTACGAGAAGGTGGATTTTCTTTCCACAATATTGCAGAACGACTTGGCAGGAATGTAGCCACTGTGCATGATTATTGGCAGCGGTGGTCAAGGGAAGGTACTGCCTCAAGAAGACCGGGTTCCGGCTGGCCACGTGGCACTACTGAGAGGGAAGACCGCCGTGTACGGCGTATGGCCGTGGCGCATCGTACCGCGTCTGCGGCAGCAATTCGAGCTGCAGTTGCCACCACAGTGACACAACGAACTGTTACAAATCGGTTACTTGAAGGGCAGCTCCGAGACAGACGCATTGTAACGTGCATTCTACTTACTCCAAACCACTGCCGTTTGCGACGTCAGTGGTGTCAAGATAGAGCTCATTGGAGGACGGAGTGGAGATCTGTTGTGTTTTCTGGAAAAAGCCGGTTCTGCCTGGGTGCCAGTGATGGCCGTGTGTTGGTTAGAAGGAGGCCAGGTGAGCGCCTGCAACCAACCTGTCTGCGGCCGAGACACACTGGACCTACACCTGGAGTTATGGTCTGGGGAGCAATTTCCTATGACAGCAGGAGCACTCTCGTGGTTATCCCACACACCCTGACGGCACAGTTGTACGTTGGTCTGGTGATTCAACCTGTTGTGCTGCCATTCCTGAACATCATTCCAGGGGGTGTTTTCCAACAGGATAACGCACGCCCGCATACCGCTGTTGTAACCCAACATGCTCTACAGAGTGTCGACAGGTTGCGGTGGCCTGCCAGATCACCAGATCTTTCACCAATCCAGCATATATGGGACATCATTGGACGACAACTCCAGCGTCACCCCCAACCAGCATTAACCGTCCCTGTATTGACCAACCAAGTGCAACAGGCATGGAACTCCATCCCGCAAACTGACATCCAGCACCTGTACGACACAATGCATGAACGTTTGCGTGCTTGCATTCAACATTCTGGCGGTTACACCGGTTATTAATGTACCAGCATTTCACATTTAAAATGGCTCTTCTCGTGCTTACATTAAGCTGTGATCTTGAAACCTTAATCGATTAAATATGTTACCTATACAAATGTATAGCCGCCATTTCATTTCTCTACAACTATTTTTTCGTGTTGTTGGGATTTTTTTTTCCGTCAGTGTATGAGACAGTAAGTAACGAAGGACAACTGGCATCCTGGTGGCGCAATGGTCTAAGCGCTGGCTTTTGATCATTCGTCCGAGTTGGGTCTGGGTTTGAATCTCGTGAAACATGGGTGTTGTGTTTGCCTTACGGCCGTGCCTCGCTCTTCCTTGGAGCCAGTGGCACTAAATTAGGGACGGGTGACTACTCTTATGGTCCACTGAGTTGGTGATGGTATTCGTTAAAACCAATAAAAAAAAAAGAAAGACAACCGAGAATGCCTTGTTCATCCGAGATGGGTCTGGGTTCGAATCCCGGTGAGGCAGTTATATTGTGTTTGTTTTACGGCACTGGCTCTCTTCCTTCCTTGGAACCAGTGGCCCTAAATTAGGGACGGGAGACTGCTTATAGCCCATTAAGTTGCCCACGGTGGTCGTTAAACCTTCAATCAAAAACAAAATGAAGATTAAAACGATTCGACTGATTTTAAATTTTTTTCAGAGACATGTGCAAGGGAAAACGCTAAGTCGACGTATCCAAGCAGCATTGTGCTAGCTCATACGGAAATATGCAAATGACGACTGTACGTCATCGAGCTTGCAGGCACGTGGCCTTGATAAACGTTGTTCTCAGCGGGATGCAGCAATTGAAGCTTGAGTTGGACTGTTAGTGGAAAGATGGCTCTGTACCATCGCTTAGAAGTCTCTTTACGGTGGAGAGCCATCGGTGAAGTGGAAACAGGTCAATCTCAAGCTGAAGAAGAAAGATGGCTAAGCAAGTGATCTCTAGTCTCTGGAGACAGTTCCAGGAAACTGGAACAATAACCAGAAGGACGCTCACAAGACACAACAAGTCAAGGCGAACGGTATATTTGTCTCTAACAGCTCACCTCCATAAGTAGTTGACAACCGGGTACCTCCCAGACGCTCTCCTGAGCTACAGAAGCAGCGATGACGAGTCGTGGTACAGCCTAAACACGGATACTCGACGTGTATGCAATTGGAGAGAGGCGGGAAGCCGAAACCTTCTCGCCAACATTAGGAAAATTGACCACTACAGTAGTGAAGGACGCCTGGTTTGAACTGGCCTCATGTTGGATGGATGCACGCCGCTACACGTGTTTCCAGGAGGCACCCTGACTGATACACTGTACAGGTACGACATTGTAGTACTGCTTTCATGGGAGCTGTTGGCCCCCTGAAAAGGTACATCATGCTACGGTGCAAAGTTTCACCAATTTATATCGGTTTTATTAGCCCATGATCTCAATCGTAAGATTAATACATTGGTCCAGTTAATGCTGCAATTTGGGCATGTTACACGGCATGTGAAACTATTTCCATGTGAAAAACCTTCTCAGAAAATTTGAAAAGTGGTATAAGAAGGGCTATGCGATTTTCATTTGGTGCTTACATGTCGGTTTTATTCGGCGTTCACAACACGAAAGACAAGCGATTCCAACTGCATATATCTTTTATCCTGACTGAACTGTTCTGAACCACAATTATTTAAATTCGTTCTTCGTCGACTCTGAAATTTGCCTTCACAATTATACTAACTAATGAAAATGTTATTTGGAATTTTTCCAATAACTTACAGAAGCACTATACATCAATCGACCATATATTGGTAACAATACACACTATATTGACAAAAGTCACCGGACACCTAGAAGAGAAACACAACATGGCATTTATTGACATACATTAGTACGGTGTCGATCCACCTTTGGCCTTAATGCATGCACTGACCCTTCGAGACATGCTTTCGACAAGGTTTTGGAACACAGCGATAGGTATGCGCTTCCATTCAGTACAGAATGCTGCCGCTAACTGTTGCTAAGTACTAGGCCTTGGCTATAAACTTCTTATGCGCCGCTCTAATTCATCCCTTAGGTGCACTATGGGATTAAGGGCTCTGTACTGTCCAGTCCACACACGATACGGAATTACACGCCATAACAGTCCTTGCTTGATGGCTCGGTGCATTATCCTGCTGGTACCAAAAAGGCTCCGTTCCATAGTATTGCCACCGAGTTGGTAGGTAATAATTGTCCAGAAGATCGAGGTAGACGTGCTGGTTAACAGGTTTGTCCACGATAACTAATGGGCTGGGGCCATACCACGAAAAACGCCTCCACACGAGTACACTGCCAGCTCCAAACTTGACCGTACGAACAGTACACTGTGGTAAAGAGCGTTCCCCCGGCTGCCGACATACCCACACACGGCCATTAGGCTGATGGATCGTGTATCTGGATTCATCAGCCCATAGGACCCGTTTCCATTGATCTACGGTCCACGATAAATGTTTTTTACACCATGCTAAATGACGATTAGCATTCCGAGTAGAGGTGAAAGGCTTATGAGCAGCCACACTACCACGGTAACCCATGGAATGAAGTTCTCTGCAAATGGTGCGTGTACTGCCGAGGTTACAGCATTTTTACTCACCTGTACACTGAGGTCCTGTGCGGTACTCCGTCGATTAGCTGTAACGACTCTCCTGAGGGTTCAACGTCCTCTATCACTGATTTTCTTTGGTCTGCCGGTACGTTTTTCTGCTTCAGGCACACCATGTGTCTTCCACGTATTTAGTACATCCAAACCAGTTGACTTGGGTATGCTTAAACGCCTCTCGGTTTCTCTTATGGACAACCCACTAATATAACACCCAACAGTCTTTCCTTTCTCAAAATCGGTTTTCTCCCGCCGCGACATTTTCACTCAACCTTACAGTGAGATATGATCGCGGTCAGCTGAAGGCTTATTTTTATACCGTTTGCAGCGGTACCGCGCATCTTAACAACGCAGCGGATCCGTTTATTTGCTTTTGAAGAGTGTTCTGTGACTTTTGTCAATACAGTATATAATACCATTTACGTAACCTATATTTATAATTATTTTTCGTTAGTGAACTACCGTAATTGCTATAACCTTAATAAGAAATCAATGCAATATTTTGTTTCATTCATGCAACTAAACAGTGTACATGACTGACCTGCAAGGTTGAAATAATAACTAAAAACATCTGTGAAAATAATATATACATGCATTTTTTTTTTCAAAACATTTCACCACCACCAACAAAATGCTCAGATATTTCTACTGCTGTCAGCATGTTCAGTTTTCCACTAGCTCAAAAATAGTCCGACTGTTTGAAAAGACCTAGCGAAAGTAATAACTTTTCGAACTTTAAACTTAGATGAATAAAAGTAAGACAAAACTAATGGTAATAGGGAAGGATCCAAAACAAGCTTTCCTTGAAATATAAGGAAAATACATCGAACAAGTATAACAAAGTAAATTTCTCCGTCATTTTTGTCCACGCCGGGGCTCGAACCCTGTTACCCCTCATTCCGGAATAAGTCGCTCTACCAATTGAGCTACGTGGACGTTCATTATCGCTGCTATCTGCCTTTATGTCGTGTGCGTCCTGCTGGGCAGGCACGTCACTCAAGTTAAATAATTTTGCTATTTGGGTCAAATTATTATTGAAGATGCGAGATGTGAAAAGGAAATTAGAATTACACTGGGGATGGCAAAAACGACATTTAGAGAGAATCAAAGACACTGACAGCCAAAAATATAAATCTAAAACTGAGGAAGGGAATTTTAAAGGCATATGTTTGGCCAGTAGCTCTCTACGGTTCTGAGACATGGACACTGACCAATAGGGAAGTGAAGAGGCTATAGGCATTTGAGATGTGGAGCTATAGAAGAATGGAGATAATAAGCTGGCTCGATCAAAAAACTAATGAGGAGGTCCTGGAGAGAGTGGGAGAACCCAGGAATCTGATCAACATGTTAAAAAGAAGAAAAAATGTTATGGATGGTACACACATTGCGCCATGGAGGCCCGATTCTGAAACTTTTGGAAGGGAAACTTCAAGGCAAGAGAGGAATAGGACGGCCAAGGAATAGTTTTGTGGCACAGTTACTCCAAGACACTAATACTAGGCCAAACTATGACTTGAAGAGAAGTTTTGGAAGGGAAAATTCAAGGCAAGAGAGGAAGAGGACTGCCAAGGAATAGTTTTGTGGCACAGTTACTCCAAGACACTAATACTAGGACAAACTATGACTTGAAGAGAAGTTTTGGAAGAGGAAATTCAAGGCAAGAGAGGAAGAGTACGGCCAAGAAATAGTTTTGTGGCACAGTTACTCCAAGACACTAATATTAGGGCAAACTATGACTTGAAGAGAAGTTTTGGAAGGGGATTTTCAAGGCAAGAGAGGAAGAGTACGGCCAAGGAATAGTTTTGTGGCACAGTTACTCCAAGACACTAATATTAGGACAAACTATGACTTGAAGAGAAGTTTTGGAAGGGGAAATTCAAGGCAAGAGAGGAAGAGTACGGCCAAGGAATAGTTTTGTGGCACAGTTACTCCAAGACACTAATACTAGGACAAACTATGACTTGAAGAGAAGTTTTGGAAGAGGAAATTCAAGGCAAGAGAGGAAGAGTACGGCCAAGGAATAGTTTTGTGGCACAGTTACTCCAGGACACTAATATTAGGGCAAACTATGACTTGAAGAGAAGTTTTGGAAGGGGAAATTCAAGGCAAGAGAGGAAGAGTACGGCCAAGGAATAGTTTTGTGGCACAGTTACTCCAAGACACTAATATTAGGACAAACTATGACTTGAAGAGAAGTTTTGGAAGGGGAAATTCAAGGCAAGAGAGGAAGAGTACGGCCAAGGAATAGTTCTGTGGAACAGTTACTCCAAGACACTAATATTAGGAACAAACTATGACTTGAAGAGAAGTTTTGGAAGGGAAAATTCAAGGCAAGAGATGAAGAGTATTGTCAAGTAATAGTTTCGTGGCACAGTTACTTCAAGACACTAATACTAGGACATACTATGACTTGAAGAGAACGGCGGAGAACAGAGAGGAATGGAGAGACAGAGTACATCTACTGGAACGAGTAACCAAGAAGAAGAAGAAGAACTTTAAACTTTACCTCCTCCCTAAAAGAAAGTAAAATGAGGATTAGGAAAAGTGCAACTCCAGAAAGCGGAATCTCAATGCTTGGATCATGCCCCGCCCACCTAAGTGATGTGCACATTCCATTCCCATGAGATTACATTACACACATTGGTATGAAGACAAAACTAATTTCCCAACCATGCATTTGGTAATAGAAAAATGTAGTGCTCACTCATTCTGGGTTTTAATTTGAACTCTAGGAATAATGAGCTTTGTTTCTCTAAATTAGGGACGGGCGACTGCTTATAGCCCATTGAGTTGCTCACGGTGGTCGTTAAACCTCCAATAAAAAAATGAGCTTTTGCAATTGAAAAATGTAGGAAAAAATAGTATGTTGGATGACAAAATGAGCCCCAAAGTTAAGAAAAACACGTCTGCTCTAAACTCACCCTCTTGCGTAAGTCTTAGTCACTGGGATATGAAAACAAAATGGCTGGGTGCATCACTTACATTAGAAAGTTTCGACATCCAAATAATAATAGCATGTTAGAAACACCACATGCACTAGAAAAATTTATTTCAGACACCTACCTTTATATTAAGTGAACACAGCTTCAGAACAAACAATCTTTTGTTCCTGGTAAACAGCCATGATGGCGGCACACTACAAACTCGTTTGTCCGGTGCTTCAACCATGAAGACGCATGTTCGGCTTTCTACGGTAGCACCAGACATTTACGAAAGAGAATACCACTTTCGCCGCATTTAGTACTTAGCACGCAAAAATGGTGAAAGTCAGATGATTTCAATCGCTACTTTATAGTGTAAGAGCCAAAATTGCACACATTGTGTGACGTACTACAGAGGTGAAGAACGTGTCAAGATGACAAATGTGGAGCGGTACATTCCGTCAGTGTAGCTCAGTTTTGAGAGCAACTTACACCAGTGTGAGAGGGTGCGGTTTAGATCCCCGACACGGACAAACCTGTGTCTGTATATGTGGCGTAAGTGCCGAATATTGCACGATGATTTTGGGCAGCGTTGAACCAAGATTTTTAACAGTGCATATACACTGAAGTGCCAGAAAAACTGGTACAGATGAGCTTATGCAAAATACATAGCAACGTCACCTAAGCGCGAACTCGGTTGCGTCCGCCAGTGCGTATATAAAGCGATAGACATCCTTGCCAGCTGTCAGAGCTGTTTTCGGCATGGGAATGACAAGTATTAACGATTTAAGCGATTTTCAACGCGGTGTCATAGTTGGCGCTCGTGAGATGGGCCATAGAATTTCGGAGGTAGAAACGAAGTTCCGATTTTCACGGACGACCATTGGTAGGGTGTACCGTGACTACAAGAATTCCTGCAAAACCTCCAACCTACGATACCAGTGTGGCCGTAAAAAGACATTGGGTGAGCGTGACCATCGTCGGTTCTCAAGAATCGTTTCACGCGATAGGCGTGCAACACTCTCGCAGACATCATCGGAATTCAATGCTGGAGCCTCAACAAGCATCAGCGTCTGGACTGTGCAACGTACCCTGCACGATATGGGCTTTGGGAGCCGACGCCCAACTCGAGTCCCCTTGATGGGTGCACGACACAGAGCTATGCGCCTTGCTTTGGCACGGCAACACCGCCACTGGACACTTGATGACTAGAAACATGTAGCCTGTTCTGACGAGTCGCGTTTCCAACTGTATCGGGCAGAATCGAAGGATTCGGGCGTGGCGCAAACCCCATGAAGCCATGAATCCCGCCTGTCAACAGGGAACTGTACCGGCTAGTAGGGAGTCCGTAAAGGTATGGGGTGTGTTTAGCTGGACTTCACTGTGACCCTTGGTACGTCTACAAACGTCTGTGACTGGCCAACGCTATGTACGCATCCTTTCTGACTAGGTACACCCGTTCATGTCCTGCATTCATGCTGATGGGTTGGGCCTGTTCCAACAGGACAATGCACCTCCACACAAGTGTCGGGACGCCACATTATGGTTAGAGGAGCATTCATCTGAGTTTGGAGTGTTGCTATTCCCACCCAAGTCCCCAGATCTGAACGTGATAGAACACATTTGGGATGCCATGCAACGCGCTATCGAACACAGGAATCCGAGACCTCGTAATACACCCGAATTGTGCAACGCTCTGCAGAAAGTATGGTGAGAATTGCCTACAGCATATTTCTAGAAGCTAGTGGAGTCCATGCCCCGTCGTATTTCTGCAGTCCTGCGCTCCCGTGGGGGACTTACCAAGTATTAGACTGGCGTACCAGTTTTTCTGGCACTTCAGTGTATATTGTATGTAGGATGACAATACAGTAGTGGCCAAAATTGTGGAAACCTTTTGTAAAAAGGTTTCCACAATTTGTTTTTTTTTTGGAGTAATACCATACAATTATATATCAAAAGAAAGATAATTTCATCAAAAATCTAATGCAACCAAGTTTATTCAATTATCTGTATTTTATGAAACGTTACAACCAAATAACCAGAAAAAGGAAGTACAACTTGCTTAGGATGATATGAAGTAGTTTCCCTTCATATGAATGTAGCCAATGAGCAAGTGTGTTTAGAGAGCCAATCCGGTGTCATCTTGTTTCGGCAATGAGCCAATCAGATCACAGTAGGATCAGCTATTGATATCATGTATTCTTTTTGATTGGAGGTTTAACGACCACCGTGAGCAACTCAATGGGCTATAAGCAGTCGCCCGTCTCTAATTTAGGGTCACTGCTTCCAGGGAAGGGAGAGAGCCAGTGCCGTAAGACAAACACAACATCCATGGCTCACCGGGATTCGAACCCGGACCCCTTACGGGCGAATAATCAGAGGCCAGCGCCTTAGACCACTGAGCCACCGGGGCGGCGTATTGGAGCTGAGAGGGGAGGGCATTTGTCAGTGTTATGTGATTGCTATCAATTTTTTTTTTTTTTGCTGTTGTTTTTTGTGTTCTTTCATTTAGTGAGCTTGTAAAACGTAATAAAATTAAAAAAATGGCGCAAAGAGTTGACTGGTCAACCAGAAAGCGATGTAAAATACACTGCTGGACAATTGCTAAGGACGGATCATAAACGGCTATATAAGCGCATAAAAAAGTAAGTGTGGTTGGATGCCAAGTGAAATAAAATAATGTCAGAATGCCAGGACATTACAAGAAAGACAATTTATTGTGCTTTGAAATCCAGAAGGCTTTGGAACGTGTTCAAGGGACGAACAGGCCATTTTGTGCAGAATACGTAAACGTGAAAAAAATGCAATTACCGTCCACAGGCGTTCCGGCGTAAGATGTCAATACGGGATATGGCCACCATGGGGGCGATGCAAGATTCCACACGTCGTGTCATGCTTTGCACAACATTATCAAGCAGCTGTTGGGGTAATTTATCCCATTCCTCTGTCAGTGCACGGATGAGGGTGTCCTTGTTTATTGGAGGGCATTGGCGACCAGCAAGACTCCTCCCCAAAGCATCCCACACATTTTCAATGGGATTCAGATCTGGAGAACGTGCTGGCCATACGAGGCGTTGAATATCCTCGCTCTCAAGACACTCCTGGACAGCGACTGTTCGATGACATGTTGCGTTGTCGTCCATGAAAATGAATCTATCACCGACAGCACCACGAAACATGCGAACATGAGGTAGCAGAACATCATTAATGTATCGTTGGCCAGTCATAGTCCCAGTTGGAAGCACATAGAGGGACGTACGGCCATTGATCATGATGCCAGCCCATACCATGACACTACATGTCGGATATCGGTCCCTTTCCTGTATGTTTGCTGGACAATATGCAGTACCACTGTCACGCCAGATCAGTTTTCGTCGACAATCAGACGATAGACTGTATCTACTCTCGTCTGAGAAGAGGACAGCAGACCAGTCGTTATCAGTCCAATTGCGATGTTGATGGCACCATTGCAAACGGGCGGTACAGTGACGTCTGGACAATGGGATGCACACAACAGGACGGCGGGCGTATAGTCCTCCTTCATGCAAACGTCTGGCGACAGTTTTTCGGGAGATCCACTTGCCAGTAGCAGTCATAAACTGATTTGCTACCTCACTAGCTGTGCTGCGCCGGTGTCTTTTTGTTGGTAGCACTATGTACCGATCTTCTGCAGGTGTCGTACTGCGAACACGACCTCCCCCGTGACGTTTGCTACACTCTCCATTTGTTTGAAATGATTTCCAAAGCCTTGAAACAACACTGTGGCTGACGTCGAACTCCCTGGCAACATCTGTTATTTTTCGCCCTTCTTCAATCTTGCCAATAATACGGCCACGCGTAAAATCATCTAGGTGATGTCGGGAAGACATACTGAAAATTGCAAGTTCGTCAATTGATTCTTTCCCTTTCAACTTTGCGTTTGAACAACAACGGTCAATACGCGTCAAATCCTTTATATCTCTTATCAGCGCTATGGCGTCACGAACAAGTTCGGCAATCCAAAATTTGAATACGCACAACACGTCTTACGGTATCCCGCACTTATTCTAATTTCCACATTTTCCTGCCTTCCATTTTATGGTTGCTATCGTTGCTATTGGCATCCGTCCTTAGCAATTGTCCGGCAGTGTAGTACTATTAATTGAACAAAGTTTCAGTTATGAAGAAATTGGAAACTTAACCAAATGTGGCACCTGTAATACAATTTTTATATTAATTTTTGTAATGTGGAAAAGACTATGGACACCCTGTATTACATAAGAAATTATGGCTTTTGTCAGTTTGGACTTGAGAATGTAAATAACGTTGTGAACCGGAAAGAGCCAGCTGCTCTAAATAATGGCATTTCCTATAAGTGGGCTGCCAGCACAATGGTAATAAATAACCAGGGGCATGTAGCACAGCCTCTTACGACAAATTTAGCAAAGAGGATTTCCTAACACGAAAACCTCCGCTGAAAGGAGTGGCGAATGTAAGACAATGCATATTTAGATCATTATCCATAATAACAGTGTACTCGACAAGTGCAGAAGCAACAGTCATTCATGTGAACATACCACCCGAACAGATATCGAACACGTATCACCTGATTTCTATCCAAGATGATATATTTAAACCACAGAGAGCCTTGGATTTCCAAGAAAAATTTGTCTTAAAGAATATCAGTATGTTAACCGTTGCATGAAGCATTCTTAAGTGTACATGGTGATTCATAAAAAAGTATACGCACTATAAAACAAGAACAATGTAAGATATTTTATGTTACCTGTAACAGAATTGTAGGGAAATGTTTCAAGTTTTTTTAAGAGACAGTCACAGATGTTTTAAGTGTGCACCCTTAGTCACACGACAAACATCGAGCCAAACGCAAGGTAAGATATCTGAATCAAGTGCAGTGATAGTGGCTGTGATACGCTGTTTCAGCTCCGCTAGATCAACAGGAAGGGGAGGGGCGAATACCTTGTCCTTTACGTACCCCCACAGGAAAAAGTCACAAGGTGTTCAGTCAGGACTTCTGGGTGGCCATTGGGTCAGTGGCAGGTTGTAGTCAGCGGCTCGTCCAATCCATCGGTGATGAAGATGTTCATCGAGATATCCTCGCACGTCGCCTAACCAGTGCCTACGTCACTTCCCTCAGTAGCGGGACACAAACTTTACGAGCACATCTACCTAACGGTTCGCAGTTGTGGTCCATGTCTTCAACTGTTACCGTTTTACAGCATCTGGAAACTGTATACTTCTTTATGAATCACCTTGTATTTCTACGCCGGAAGTAATAATATACGAATCACCATATGTTCCGTAAAATTCATTAATTGCCATATTTGTCACACGTTCCATTTACCAGTGAGGAAGGTGGCTCATGCACAAATGCAAATGTCTCACGAGCCTCTTTTTAGCTGCCACCCTCGTAAATTAACAGGACGCTAATGCCTGCAATTTATTATTTGGGAGTGCATTGTTCTGAGGAATGCAGGTGTAGCATTCTGGGGAAATGAGGAGATGTTGGTTCGATCCTCGTTCAACGACAGTACAATTATCAATTTCTTAAGAGTTATAACGAAGTACATTTCTCTGTCAATTTTATCCACGCCGGGTATCGATTCCGGGTCCCCTCATTCCGGAATAAGTCGCTCTCCCAACGGAGCTACGCGGACGTATGCTCTCGCTGCTATCTGTCTTTATCTCATGTGCGTCCTGCGGTGCAAGCACGTCACATCTCACCCCACCCCCGAAAGAGGGCCGGGGGGCATGGCCTGCGGGTCAGCCGGGACCATGTGTCTCTGTAGGCAGTCATCCGCTGAAGAACGTACATTAGAGGAATTCCAGTCAATTTGGTGTGTGGAACGCAACACCACACACATTTTAGTTTTGCTCTTATGTTTCCTGTCTAGCGGTGTGGAAAGAACATCACACCATTGCGAGAACGTTAACGGCCAGATCATTCTTGAAGTTCGGGCGCCAATATAACGAAGTAAATATCTCCGTCATTTTTGTTCACACGGGGCATCGAACCAGGGTCCCCTCATTCCGGAATAAGTCGCTCTACGCGGACGTATGCTCTTGCTGCTATCTACCTTTATCTCACGTGCGTCCTGCGGTGCAGACACGTCACAGAGTTCACAGGATGAATTACAATTGATGACCCATCTCTGAGCACGTTTTCGTGCCCGGAAATAGCAATCCAGGGATCCCCATGCTTCTGGAAGAGTACAGTTCGGTCAAAAAAATTGTGACTACCTGTTAGTATGAGGTATGACCTCCTCGTGCCTCCAATATTACAGATATACGGCATGTCGTTGATTCAATGAAGCCTCTGAACGTTTCTGTGGGGATGTTTTACCATGCAGGCAGCAGAGCTGTTCGCAAATCTTCAAGAGCCATCGGTGATTGATCCGTACGTCGAATCTTGTTCAAGATAGTCCCACAGATGTTCAATGGGATTGATGTCCGGTGAGTACAGTGGCCAGGATAGTAAGCTACATTCACTAGAAAGATCCTTAAACTACTGTCGCGGACGCAGAGCAGCAGGGCTAGAAGCATTATCTTGCTAGAAGCAATCCATGCCATCTGGGTAGACAGTCATCATAAATGGGAACAACACCTGATCCGCCACAATGGATAGGTATCCTGAAGCATTCACCGTGCGATCGAGGGGATAATTGCTCCCAGTGATTCCCATGAAAACATGACCCACATGAGCACACTGCTCCGTGGGCGTCCACTCCATCCTGTTTCTTCTCCAGCATCGTGTCGGGATGATTTCTGTCAGTAGTGCTTCGCCGTACTCTCCATCGACCATTACATGTACACTGCCGGACAATTGCTAAGGACGGATGACAATAGCAACGATAGCAACCATAAAATGGAAGGCAGGAAAATGTGGAAATTAGCATTAGTGCGGGATACAGTAAGACGTGTTGTGCGTATGCAAATTTTGGATTGCCGAACTTGTTCGTGACGTCATAGCGCTGATAAGAGATATAAAGGATTTGACGCGTATTGACCGTTGTTGTTCAAACGCAAAGTTGAAAGGGAAAGAATCAATTGACGAACTTGCAATTTTCAGTATGTCTTCCCGACATCACCTAGATGATTTTACGCGTGGCCGTATTATTGGCAAGATTGAAGAAGGGCGAAAAATAACAGATGTTGCCAGGGAGTCCGACGTCAGCCACAGTGTTGTTTCAAGGCTTTGGAAGTCATTTCAAACAAATGGAGAGTGTAGCAAACGTCACGGGGGAGGTCGTGTTCGCAGTACGGCACCTGCAGAAGATCGGTACATAGTGCTATCAACAAAAAGACACCGGCGCAGCACAGCTAGTGAGGTAGCAAATCAGTTTATGGCTGCTACTGGCAAGCGGATCTCCCGAAAAACTGTCGCCAGACGTTTGCATGAAGGAGGACTATACGCCCGCCGTCCTGTTGTGTGCATCCCATTGTCCAGACGTTACCGTACCGCCCGTTTTCAATGGTGCCATCAACATCGCAATTGGACTGATAACGACTGGCTGGTCTGCTGTCCTCTTCTCAGATGAGAGTAGATACAGTCTATTTTTTTTTTTTTTTTTTTTTGATTGGAGGTTTAACGACCACCGTGAGCAACTCAATGGGCTATAAGCAGTCGCCCGTCCCTAATTTAGGGTCACTGGTTCCAGGGAAGGGAGAGAGCCAGTACCGTAAGACAAACACAACATCCATGCCTAACCGGGAGTCGAACCCGGACCCCTTTCGGACGAGTGATCAGAAGCCCTCGCTTAGACCACTGCGCCACCGGGGCGGCAGATACAGTCTATCGTCTGATTATTGGTACTGCATATTGTCCAGCAAACATACAGGAAAGGGACCGATATCCGACATGTAGTGTCATGCTATGGGCTGGCATCATGATCAATGGCCGTAGGTCCCTCTATGTGCTTCCAACTGGGACTATGACTGGCCAACGATACATTAATGATGTTCTGCTACCTCATGTTCGCATGTTCCGTGGTGCTGTCGGTGATAGATTCATTTTCATGGACGACAACGCAACATGTCATCGAACAGTCGCTGTCCAGGAGTGTCTTGAGAGCGAGGATATTCAACGCCTCGTATGGCCAGCACATTCTCCAGATCTGAATCCCATTGAAAATGTGTGGGATGCTTTGGGGAGGAGTCTTGCTGGTCGCCAATGCCCTCCAATAAACAAGGACACCCTCATCCGTGCACTGACAGAGGAATGGGATAAATTACCCCAACAGCTGCTTAATAATGTTGTGCAAAGCATGACACGACGTGTGGAATCTTGCAGCGCCCTCCATGGTGGCCATACCCCGTATTGACATCTTACGCCGGAACGCCTGCGGACGGTAATTGCATTTTTTTTCACGTTTACGTATTCTGCACAAAATGGCCTGTTTGTAACTTGAACACGTTCCAAAGCCTTCTGGATTTGAGAGCACAATAAATTGTCTTTCTTGTAATGTCCTGGCATTCTGACATTATTTTATTTCGCTTTGCATCCAACCACACTTACTTTTTTATGCGCTGTATAGCCGTTTATGATCCGTCCTTAGCGATTGTCCAGCAGTGTATAACGTAATGTCTTTTTCGTGAGCAAGATTGGTGTTCCGCTATGTCTAAAATCATTAAATGAGAATACGATGCAGTAATTTACAGCCAGACGAAACATAAAGAACTTACGATAACTTTCTATTGGTCCAGCACTTATTCGGTAGATCTAACATATAACACAGCAGGTAAACTTCACATTTATCTTAGCGAGCGAACGTCTACACACACACACACACACACACATCCCCTAAAAACTGCAGTATCGTCCTTCTTATCTATCGTTCTTTTCACATTCACACGTCACTTTCCCTCTGACCTCAGTTATCTTGCCAACCACATTCTTGTGAGAGAGGAGATATCACTATAAGTTTGGAAGTATAAAGGAGAACAAACTCAAATTTACATAGGAAAAGGAACCAAAAATCAAATTTATTTAAGAATATATGTCGCATCATCCCGGCACTCTTTCCGGAGGGGGATGTGGCATGCCTGCACCGCAGGGTGCACATGAGATAAAGGCAGGTAGCAGTGAGAGCACATGTCCGTGTAGCCCAGTTGGGAGAGCGAATTACTCCGGAGTGAGGGGACCCGGAATCGATGACCGCCGCGGGCAAGAACTTGTACCTTATATTGGCGCCCGAACTTCCAGGATGACCCGGCTGTTAAGTTTCTCGCAATGATGTGACGTTCTTTCCACACGGCGAGACAGGAAAAATGAGAAGCCCTTCTTCAGTGCTTCGAAAAAATAAATCAGTGTATATTATCTCACCAAATTATCTGGGATTTCTCTTCTCAAATGCACGTTCTTCATAGGATGACTGCCTACAGCGATACATGGTCCCGGCTGAACCGTGGGCCATGCCCTCGGCCCTCTTTCGGGTGGGGGATATGTTACGTGCCTGCCCCGCAGGACGCACATGAGAAAAAAGCAGATAGCAATGAGAGCACATGTCCGCGTAGCTCAGTTGGGAGAGCGACTTACTCCTGAGTGAGGGGTCCGGCATGGACAAAACTATGTTTTCACACATGATAAAGCAAAAAACGTGATTATTCTGAAAAGGGGACTTTCTTTCAATGTTCGATGGTCCAATGTATTCTGTCAGATGCAAATTCACGCCATAATCTTCGATATCTGGCCGTCAGCATAAGTACCTTGAGAGGACGGCTGCTCCAGACAGCCATAGAGAGCAGAATGTGTTGGACTCTGGTCTGCGGTACGCTCCTTGGTGTGCCTATATTAAATGTTCTGGTCAGTTGTTCCACGGTGGGCCTATATTAAATTATCTGGTCAGTTGTTCCACGGTGGCCCGTCTGTTGAATCATAGTAGTCGGAATAGCCGTCGCTGCCCACGGTCGTCAATGCTCGATGGGTGTCCACTATTACCACGATTACTGCAGGTTTTACCGGTTTCCTTCCATTCCTGGAACACTTTAACAACTACACCACGTGAATATCCCACAATATCAGCCGTTTGTGTAATGCTACCACAATTCAGTGAGCAGCCAACAATCATTCCTTTTCTAAACTCCGTTAGGTCACATTTTTTTCCCATTTTCACGCGAAACTGCATACCGTCCTCGAGTTCGTATCGTTTTAAATTCCTTATACGACTTGCATATGTTGCTACGCATGGCATCTGGGTGCTGGTTACGGTGCCTTCTTACAATAGCTGGGGTCATAATTTTCTGACTGTAATATCACAATACTTCTCATCGTTTTACTCTTAGCCAAAGGTCGAGACACATAGCAAAAATGTTTGAAATTTAAGACCTATGCGTGGCAATGTAACAATATAGCCACCTTAAGGTATTCATTGCGATCTATCGGAACGCTGTTGCAATACATGAGGCCAAAATTTTTTGAACACATCTGCCTGCATTTTTCCTCAAGAGTACAATCCATGTGTTACGTATACTCTATATTCACTTTCCTTTTGATTTTACTATCTCTAGTTATTTTATTTTACGATGTAAATTATCTTCCTACTGAACGGAATATTATTTCACCCGCTGAATGAGATCTGGCAATGAGTGTAAGTCATGACGTGGTGGTAGCTCGTATATAGGCGCGTTCATCGAGAAGTGGGGTGTTGTGTTGTAGAGAGGTTGCGTTGTGTTGGAGTTGTGTGCGTACTAGAAGAGGAAAGTTTATTCATTATTATGTACAAGATATATGAGTGCCTTAGTTGACCACGAGTCTAGGAAATAAATAGTTGTTCAGTAAGTTCAGTCTTTCTCAATTCTTAGTTTTGTCAGACCTCTGTCTGGCTGTTAGGTTTATGACTTTGATTACTTAATATAAATAACCAGCGTTGAGACTTTGTTTAAGTTCATAATTAACGAGTAACAACACCCTTTTGGGAATTCATTATTTTGAAGCTTAGAGCATTATTCATTCATAATAATTAGCTTAGCAAAAAGGAGTATTAAAGCTAATACATTATAATTGGCGCCCGAACTTTTCTCGAACACGAGATCCTGACTATTATTACCCATGGCTTCTTTACCTGCGACAACTTCAAATTTCCACCGTCCGGCAAGTCTCGAGGGTGATGGTGTTTTTTTGGACAATTTACGCGAAGCCTGTGGCTCTGACTTTGATATGAATGATCTGCACATACCCAAGCATTCTTCACCATTTCGGAATGCACCAGCTTCTTATCACTCTGAGTCGCGGGTCGTAGCTGAGGGAATTCAATCCTCTCAGCGAAGCAGAATGCTTGCCCATTTCGTGCCGCATGCCGGAACCATTCATTTCAATGGTTTGGAGGGGTCTTTAAAGTTCCTTGAAGATCTGGAAGATCATTTTGATCTCTATAATATTCCGGAAGACTGCAAGGTCCAAATTGCCGGAACTTGCTTGAGAGATACCGCCAAGACCTGGTATCGGCAGTGGCGAGGGTCGAACCCGGATTCTCATTATGGGAATTTCCGTGCAGAATTCTTGGAGGTCTTTCCTTTCGGCCTCAGTCGAGCTAACCTTGCTCAACAGCTGTTTTCTCGTCAGCAGGGTCCCAATGATAGCCCTGTTGCATTTGCGTTGGAGACTACACGCTTATATAATCTATGGGATCCACATGCCAGTCATGTTGACATGTTGGAGACCCTCGTACAGCAGCTCGACCCATTCTTACAAGATTTTCTTGAGGTTCGACACCCTACCACTATTCATGAATGCCTTCGCCTCATACGCACGTATGAAGAGCGACATGGCAAACGTGCTTCAACTCACCATGCTCGGGCACCCCGCGAGGCTTATTCCGAAAACCCTCAGCGGCATAATAGACAAAACTTTCAGCGCGAGCATACACAAGTGCCCACCCAAGCTTCATACGTTCCACCACACAGAAGAGTGGCGAACCAACAACGAGTTTCGGAGCAAGCTTCGGGATATCGTCATAATGCACAGTATGCTCGACCCCGTTCCACTCAGCAGCATTCGGAACGTTATCATGCTCAGGGCAATAATAATTTTTCTGCCCGTGCTGAGGGCAGACGTAACGAATATGAAAATCTCAACAGACACGCGGAGTTCCCGACGCAGGGTTCACACAATTTTCCTTATCGTGAAAATTTTCCCTATACCCGGCAGGGTCGAGGTTTCCGACCACATGATAACACCACCAGAATTCCTTTAAACTTCCACAGGAAGTAGACGAAGGGTCGGTCCTTCTTCCTGATACCAAACATTCTGACCCTAAAACAGTATTAGTGACTGTTCAAACTCCTCAGTTGCCTGATGTATTTTTGACACTTGAAGACGTTATTGTCGAGACAAAGTTCGACACTGGGTCTGAGATATCAGCCCTAAATACAAAGTTTTGCAATGACGTTTTTTCTGCAATACACGTTCAGCCTGCAACGCAGTATTTGCGAGGTGCCAATAATGAAATCTTCAGTATCGCAGGAACTGTCACATTATCTTTAGGGCTGGGAAAAGCTCGGTTTACACATTCTTTCCTGCTTATAGACGAGCTACCCGTGAAATGTCTCATGGGTATGGACTTTATTAACAAGTTTCAAATAACTTTGAATTTTGTGCAACATGTGATTTCCTTTCCGGAACCTGTCGAAATGATTCCGACGGTTCCTGTAGATATTACGAGTTTATTGTTGAGTGACCAATTGAATGAGGGGCAACGAGACCAGCTTTCTCTCCTTTTACAGGAAAGCCCTGGTTTATTTTCGGATCAACCTGGTTTCACACAGGTGGTTTATCATGTTATTGACACTGATGGTTCGAAACCCATTTGCGACGAAACCTTACCCTTGTGCTCCACATAAAAAACAAGAAATGCAACGTCAAATTGCTGAAATGATTAAGCAAGGCATAATCAGGGAATCAACAAGCGCCTGGGCTGCTCCTGCCTTCTTGGTTCCAAAGAAACAACCAAATGAATTTCGTTTCGTGACAGATTTTCGCAAACTCAACCAAGTCACAAAAACTATCAATTATCCACTACCTGTCATGTCACATATTCTAAATGACTTGTCGTCAACCAAATGGATGCCAACTTTGGATTTGGCGAGTGGATATTGGCAGGTGGCAGTACATCCGGACTCGGTCGATAAAACAGGCTTTGTGACTCCTTTTGGGGCCTATGAATATTTACGTATGCCTTTTGGTTTAGCTTCTGCACCTGCTACTTTCCAAAAGCTTATGGACACGGTTCTCAGACCTGTCCTGGGTCCCCATGTGCATGTCTATTTGGATGATATTATTATAACATCAGAGACTTTTGACGAGCACCTTTTTCTGCTCAAACAGGTGTTCCAACTTATATACAATGCTGGCTTGACGTTAAAACCTAGTAAATGCCAGATAGCGAGGGACGAGATTGTATATCTGGGGTTGAAAATTACTCCCCATGGTTTATTCACTGATAATGAAAAAATTAGGCCTATTGTTGACTTTCCTCGGCCTAAAACAGCAAAAGAACTATCCCGCTTTCTGGGAATGACCGGTTGGTATCAACAGTTCGTCCCCGCTTATGCTACAATATGTGAGCCCTTGTATGCTTTAAAGCGTAAATACAAGAAGTTTATTTGGACACCTGAAGCTAACGCTGCATTCGAAACACTGAAGTCTGCATTGACTCAGCCTCCAGTGTTGGCTTTCCCGGATCATACTAAAGAATTTGATATTTATACTGATGCATCCGGAGTTGGTCTTGGTTGCGTTTTGTCACAAGCTGGGCATCCAATAGCTTTTGCGTCTCGTACTTTAGCCAAAGCTGAACGCAATTATTCAGCTACGGAACGGGAATGTCTTGCTGTTGTGTATGCACTGAATAAATTTCAATGTTATCTTAATGAATTGACACTTAACATAATTACGGATCATTCTGCCCTTCAGTATTTAAATTCTGCTAAGCACTTATCTCAAAGACTTATGAAGTGGGCTCTGAAGTTACAAGAGAGCAATATCAAAATTTCGTATCAACCAGGTCATAAGAATCAATTACCGGACGCATTATCTCGCGTTCCGATTAGTGGGGTCCCCACCGAAACTACTCCTGGATGTCAGCCTTTACTTCTGATAGCTGATATCACATCCAGAGAGCAGATAATGGCAGAATTAATAAATGATCCAGATTTTGGGGATATTTACAATTTTTTGCTTGCGGGTTCGCCCCCACAAAGTGATCCTTCTCTGGCTGGAAGGTCACAACATTTTGAAGTCATAGAGGGTCTTCTTTATTATACAAAGTCTCGGACTACTAGGGCAGAGTTTCGCCCATGTATTCCGCGAACCCTTAGAATGGCTCTTTTAAATGAATTTCATGACAAACCTCTTGCAGGCCATTTAGGTATTCGCAAGACCCGTTGTAAATTGCGGGATGTTGCCTATTGTCCTGGAATGTACCAAAGTGTGCTCGCATACGTTCAATCATGTCACTTGTGTCAGATTAATAATTATCGTAATGTAAGACCGGCCGGTCACTTGAAATCTAGTTCAAGTTCTCATGTATTTGATATTATTTCCATAGATTTATTGGGACCTTATCCATTATCTGTTAAAAATAAAGCTCGTTACGTTTTAGTACTAACTGATAATTTTTCTAAATGGGTTGAAGTTTTTCCCATTAAAGCCGCTACGGCTGAAGTTATTTGTAATGTCTTAGTTACTGAAGTATTTTCTAGATATGGTGCACCTAATAAAGTAGTTTCGGATAATGGTCCTCAATTTATTTCTGACATTTTTGAAAGAATGTGTGCGAGATTACACATTAAACACAAATTCATTTCCCCATATCATCCCCAGAGTAATCCTGCAGAACGCGTTAACCGAACGCTAGTGAAAATGATTGCGACTTTCGTAATGGATCACCATGAAAGATGGGATGACCATTTAGAACTTTTTGCGTTCGCCCTCCGCTCGTCTGTCCACGAGTCTACTAAAATTACTCCTGCAGAACTTTTTCTGGGTCGCAAAATTAAAACCCCTTTTGAAAATTTAACGGGGATTATCGACGAACTAAATCAGCGACCAACTCCGCAATCAGTACACATTATGGCAGAAAAAGCTCGTGTTGCAATGCTAGGAGCACAAGCGGCTCAAGCACGATATTATAATTCTAGGCGTAGGGAACCAGATCTTGTCGTTGGAGATCTCACTCTCGTGGAAACGCACTTCCAGTCTTCTGTTTCGCATACTTTAGTGAAGAAATTTGCACCCAGCTACGAAGGTCCATATCGGGTGGCAAATGTCTTTGAAAATAATATTGTTCTGGAGAAACCGAACAACAATTTTCAATATGTACATGTTGATCAATGTCGCAAGTATCACGAACGGAATATCGATTTCATTATCAATCCTACTCAACCTTCTGTTCCAAAAGACTCAAGAATCTATATCTCATGTTCAACCGCCAGAAATTGTGGACGAACCACCGAACATTTTTGACGAATCACCAGTGATTTTTCCTTCACCCTCCCCCTCCAGACGAGTTTCTACACACGCAACCTGATTCTCCCATGAGACCAAGGCTCGAATCGAGTTCGTCGAATACTAGTATCGTTCCTTTCCCTCCAACCATTGCCAAGACTATTGCTGCGCCGTTTCCGGCTAACTCTGCACCAACGCGGGATACTTCTTCTTTGAATACCTCATCGGAAAGTATTCCTATAGGCAAATCTAAACATCGCCCTGCACGACCGCTGAATTACAGCAGCGACTCAGAGGCGTCGGACATTTCTGATTTATCAGTTATGAATCCAACATTTAATATTCCACACCGTCCAGCACCACCAAAAGCTGGGCGCAAACGTGACTTGTCTCCTCAATCTGCTTCGCCGCAACAGCGACGAAGGCAGAAATCTTTGCATCCACCCGGGTTTCGCCCCTGGAACCTCCGTTCAGGGCAAACAGGGCCGATGCCTGCTACTACTATCATGCCCCGTGGGCGTAAACGAAAGCAAGCGATGTGGCCGGAGACACGTCCGTCCAAAAAGATACTGGAAGGACACAACGGGCCCCAGCACCAAGGGACTTCATATCCAAAGCCTGGGGGAGCCCTTTTCCTATCAGCCGCAGCAGGGATTTCCGGACCGCCAGACTTCTGACGTTCCTGACCGTTCTTCTCAGCCGCAGGGATTTCCAGACCGCCAGACTCCTGACCGTTCTTCTCAGCCGCAAGGGATTCCGGACCGCCAGACTTCTGACCGTTCTTCTCAGCCGCAGGGATTTCCAGACCGCCAGATTCCTGACCGACAACAGACCGAAGTTCCATTACCGTCCCGGAAGAGATCCAAGCCACCTGATTTCACCAGTCCCTTTAGGCCTGGAAAACGTTACCGCACTAGAATTTTTTATGCGTCCTCGAGATAAGTAAGTTCTCGTGGACAGGTTCTTTTCTCAGTTTGTTGTTTTTCCTGCACGACCAGTTGGCGTGTCAGAATTTCTTTTTTTCGTGTGGGCCTATGCATTCTTTTTTGTGTATATATGTGTGTTTTTTTTATATTTCTTCTATGTCCATCTACTAATCCACTTTTTTTTGTATATATCTATGTGCTTAGGGGTAAAATAATAAAATTGTTACTGTTAGGCAGCTCCAGGTAAATTTCGCTGCTGATACAGTTGTTCTGTATTTCAACGAATGAGGCGAACGTAATTTGAAATGAAAATAGTAAAATTGTTACTGTTAGGCAGCTCCAGGCAATCTTCGCTGCTGATACAGTTGTTCTGTATTTCAACGAATGAGGTGAACGTAATTTGAAATGAAAATAGTAAAATTGTTACTGTTAGGAAGCTTCAGGCAATCTTCGCTGCTGATACAGTTGTTATGTATTTCAACGAATGAGGCGCACGTAATTTGAAATTAAAAAAGTGATTCCTGCTAGGCAGAATAAAAGGAAAGTATGCCGATGCAGGTTTGGTTTGTTCTACACTACAAATTTCACAGTCGAATACAGATTCGTAAATTGTCATGCCAAGTTGATAATGTAAATACGGCTACCACCAAACAAATCAAAAAAGAGATCGAGAAACGTCAATCATCGAAATGTAAGACTTACACTCCAAAATTGATAGGTTTTTCGGACATAAAAAAGGAAAAAAAAAAAAAAATTAAGGGGGAGATGATGTAACGTATACTCTATATTCACTTTCCTTTTGATTTTACTATCTCTAGTTATTTTATTTTACGATGTAAATTATCTTCCTACTGAACGGAATATTATTTCACCCGCTGAATGAGATCTGGCAATGAGTGTAAGTCATGACGTGGTGGTAGCTCGTATATAGGCGCGTTCATCGAGAAGTGGGGTGTTGTGTTGTAGAGAGGTTGCGTTGTGTTGGAGTTGTGTGCGTACTAGAAGAGGAAAGTTTATTCATTATTATGTACAAGATATATGAGTGCCTTAGTTGACCACGAGTCTAGGAAATAAATAGTTGTTCAGTAAGTTCAGTCTTTCTCAATTCTTAGTTTTGTCAGACCTCTGTCTGGCTGTTAGGTTTATGACTTTGATTACTTAATATAAATAACCAGCGTTGAGACTTTGTTTAAGTTCATAATTAACGAGTAACAACACCCTTTTGGGAATTCATTATTTTGAAGCTTAGAGCATTATTCATTCATAATAATTAGCTTAGCAAAAAGGAGTATTAAAGCTAATACATTATACATGATTATAGTTTTCCTGTTTCAAATTCAAAGTTCACCCTATAAGCAACTCTATAGTTATTCAGAAAACTATTCGGCTTCACAAATATTAAATATAGTTGGAATGATAGGTGTACAAATACGTTTTAAAGCGTTTTAAGACAAAGCAAGATGTAATTTGAGAGAAAACAGCAATACCTTTACGAATCAAAATATACGCCGTCATTATCTAACACCTTCCGCCATCGGTCGGGCAGCTGACGGATTCCAGCCATGAAGAATACTTCGTCGTGTGACGCGATGAAGTCGTCAACCCATTTTTGCACTTCGTCACATGTCCGGAACCGTACAGCAGACAAATCATGTTGCATCGATAGGAACAAATGATAGTCTGAAGGGGCTAGGTCGGGTCTATACGCCGGGTGCTCCAGAACTTCCCAGCCAAGCGACAATACCGTTTGCTTGACCGATTTCCCGACATGCGGTCTAGCGTTGTCATGCAGTAATTTCACGGGACGCAATCCTTTGCCTGTGAATGGACGTTTCCGACAGGTTTTCTGGTTTAATCGCAGCAATTGTTGTTTGTAGCGATCAACAGAAACAGTTTGACCCTGTTCCAATAGTTCACAATAGAGCACACCCTTCATATACCACCGGATGCACAGCACAACTTTCTTGGAGTGAATATTGCGCCTCGGTGTCGAAGTTGTTGCTTCACCGGGGACACCCAGTGTTTTTTGAGTTTGGGATTGTCGTACCATATCCACTTTTCATCACCCTAACGATTTTCCATAGGAAAGACTTTCTGTATTGTTTATTCAACAGATTCAAACACTTCATGATACGCTCATTCTTGTTCCTCTGGCTCAGGTCATGCGGCACCCATTTTCCTTCTTTCTGAATCTTTCCCATTGTACGTAAACGATTGGAAATGGTTTGTTGAGTTACCCCAAGATGTTCAGCTAGTTCTATTTGCGTTTGAGACGAATCTTCATCTAGCATTGCTTGCTTTACTGTTGGGCAAACTCCTGTGTCACATTTTATACTCTGGACCAGTTACGGTCACATGACAACAACGCGGGGGAATGGCGGTTATGTAAATTGGCGGTACACGTTCCACAAAAGACGCTTTAAAACTTGTTTGTACACCTAATATATCAGTCTATAGGACGCTGAACATGCATCATGCTGATCAAATTTGATCTGCTGTATACAGTTCTGCCACGTCTTGTCACAAAAGTATCATGGAAAGTGTCAATACGTATTTCATTTCAAAACATTTTGTCCATAGTTTATATTTCACTGGATCTCAGGGATAAATTTCATAAATCATTATGTATAACGCTATTCTGATATTTTTGTATCTTTTCTGGAGCAAAGCGCAATTTGCATTCTGAAAACAATCAAGTTGATTTATCTGTAAAATATCTTAGTTTTCCTTAGTGCCAAAGCAATACCTTGAACTTCAATTAAATACTACTAAATTTTACTCGATTTCCGAAAATGGATATGGATACTTTACTAGCGCGGAGTAAAAATCGCTGGCCGGTTGAGATGAAGTGTTCCGCACGCAGTTGGGAAATACCTGCGGAGTGCCGGCTTAGAGTATACGTATACGGAGTTTGCATATAATGTTACTATTGGGTTGTCGGAAAAGTCACGACGTATTTTAGCCATGTTTTGCAAAGGTCATTTATTGATAGAAAGAACAAAGATCAATCAATGATATAATGCCCGTTTTGTTCGATAACCTTTTGCCATCTTCCAGTGAGCTGCAGAATGCCACGCTCATAGAAGGACCTGTCTTTCGTGGCGAAAAACTGTACAAGGTGCTGATTTACAGCCTCATCTGAATTGAACGTTATACCACGCAAGGTCTATTAAAGAGAACGAAACAAGTAAAAGTCTGACGGCGCAAAGGTCAAGCGAGTATGCTGGGTGTGCAACACATCCCACCCAATCTCCAATAATTTTTGGCGGGTGATCAAACTTGTGTGTGGTCACGCGTTTTTTTTTTTTTTTTTTTTTTTTTGGAGGTTTAACGACCACCGTGAGCAACTCAATGGGCTATAAGCAGTCGCTCGTCCCTAATTTAGGGTCACTGGTTCCAGGGAAGGGAGAGAGCCAGTGCCGTAAGACAAACACAACATCCATGCCTCACCGGGATTCGAACCCGGACCCCTTTCGGACGAATGATCAGAGGCCAACGCCTTAGACCACTGCGCCACCGGGGCGGCAGGTCTCGCGTTGTCGTGATGGAACACAACACCTTTACGATGAACGAACTCTGGACGTTTCTGGATGATGGATTCGTTCAAACTGTCCAATTGCCGACAGTATACATTCGAATTAATTGTTTGGTTCCGTGGTAGGAGCTCGAAGAACACGACGCCTTTAAAATCCCACCACACCGAGACCAGAACCTTCCGCTGATGAATGTCTGCTTTGGATGTCGTTCGAGGCGATGCAGCACGTCGGGACCAAGACTATTTGAGCAGCACATTGTTATGCACAATCCAATTTTCGTCACCAGGTATCAATCGCTATAAAAAGGATCCTTTTCCTCACGTTTAATGAGCATATCGCAGATGTTCATACGCGCCGTCAATTGAGATTCTTTTTATTGTTCATGAGGAACCCACAGATCGAGCTTGCTTACGTATCCCAGCTTCTTCAGGTGGCCGTGAACGCTTGAATGATGGATGTGAAATGTGTCTGCAATCTCTCGTGTCGTGTAACGTGGGTTTGACTCAATCAATGCTTTGATTTGGTCGTCATCAATCTCGGTTGGCCTCCCGGACTGAGAAGCATCGTATTGGTCAAAATCACCAGCACGAAATTTTGCGAACCACCGCTGGCACTTACGATCTTGTAGAGCATTATCACCGTACACTTTACGCAACTTTTCACAAGCTTGACGCCCGTTTTCTCTTTACGGAAGTAAAAGAGTAAAATATGACGAAAATGCACAGTTTGGTCTGCCATCTTCAACTTGATGTCAAATCTCCGCAAATCAACCAAATCGCTCAGTATTCCTTTTAGACTGCAGCTAGAGCTGGCACCTGCCGAATGTCATAGCGATAACAGAGCTGCGCATGCCTCTAGTACTTCGGAAACCGCTCAACCGCCATGGGGTGCCAAAATACGTCACGACTTTTCCAACAACCCAATAGTATGCATATGAATAGGTAAATCGCTCTATTAATATGAGTGTAACACTGGTACAACTGAAATGAAGCGCACATTCCATTCGGAATATGTACATTTATTCTTTTTAGCTGCACTGCAAATGTAATAATGAAAAACAATCGAAGAAAAGCTTGAAATACATTACAACTAAGAGTTTAAACCATAAGTTTAGTGAAAGCAGATGAGCTAGTTTTGCTGCAGTTTACTCTGAAATTTTTACGGTTTTGCATCGGAAGCGTTACTCTGATATGCACAACAGACAATAAATATCTTTTTCAATGCTTATGACACCCTTGCAAATGAAAAAAGCATACGATCTTCATCTCTTTGCGTTCTTCGTTGAATCATCACTTATTCGTAAGGAAACATTATTCACGAATTAGCACATAACGTTTTCTGTGTGTGCATACCTCTGGAAAAATATCTACTAAAATCTATATACACTGGCGGAAAGAGAAACAAGAACACCAAGAAGGAGACGTCTGATACCAACGAAATTTATACAGCATAATAACGGAATACAGAGGATAACGTGATCGAAACATTATGGCAAAATACAGCTGTATTTGCTGGTAAACTGAAAAATAACATTTCCATGTAACATGGTTAGTACGAGGTTGAACCGCCAAGAACTGCGTCACACTGTGCAATTCTGGCATGGAGTCTGTCGTACAGATGTTGGATGTAAGTTTTGGGATATTGAGTTCCAAGCATCCTCAACCTGGACGCGTAAATCGGGGATGGTCGTGGCTGGCCGTGGAGACCGGATAAGTCGTTGTCCCATAAAATCCCACACGTGCTCAATGGGGGACAAATCCGGTGAACGTGCAGGCCATGGAAGTTGTCTCACACCCGGAAGTGCATGCTGCGTTGCACGTACCGTGTGTGGGCGTGCGTTCTCCTGCTGGAAAACACCACGATGGACCGACCTTACAAATAGCACAACAACGGACTGAATGATGTTGTTGATGTAGGAGGTGCTGTTTAACGTACCCGGTGCAAACACTAGTTGTGTACGGGAGTGATAGCTAATCGCTCCCCACACCAGGAGACCAGGTGTAGGCCATGTGTGTCGCTGGCGGATGCAAGAAGGGTGGACACGCTCCCCTGTGCGTCTGCGAATACGCATACTGCCATCGGAGGCTCCCAAGCAGAATCTGCTTTCATCGCTGAACACGACAGATCGCCATTGCGTTCTCCAGTGCAGTCGTTGGCGACACCACTGCAGCCGGTTCTGACGGTGGGCTGGAGTCAGAGGTACACATGCCAGAGGCACACGTGCACGTAGTCCTGCATCCAGTAGTCGGTTGCAGATTGTTCGCACAGTGACCTCAGGTACAACGGCAGCTCGGATTTGCGTCGCAGTGATGTTTTGCTTGACAACGCCGCTCTTCTTATGCGTCGATCGGTCCGCTCATCAGTCCGTCTGTGACTCCCGGTTCCACGTCTTCTCGTGTGAGAATGTTCCTCGGACCATCTACGCCACCATCGTACCACCACCGATATTTCCGTCCAATTCACTCCGCAATACTGCGATACGACCTCCCGGCCTCGCAGGTTCCGACTAGGCAACCTCGCTCAAAGTCCGATAACTTCTGAAATCGTACACGTCTTCTATGTCCAGGCATTGCAGCTTCTTCAGGGTCTTCGCACGTGTCCGTACGCCGACGACTGATTACATTCAGTTCGCCGTACTTCCTAAATACCGCCGACGATAATTTGCATATTATGCCGTGCTGTGGCGTAAGCTCTCACCGGTTGGTCCCGAAATTAACATCACACCTACGTAAACTCGACCCCATTAACATATGTAAATTTCATGATCATCCGCCAATTCCTTCTTGGTGTTCGTTTTTCACTTTCCGCCAGTGTATTAATTCTATAAGGTTTTCCACTGTGTGTCCTTTTTTTAGAGAACGGCTGGACGTAAAGATATGGTTGAGGTGTCAAAATAAAGGTTTTACCATGCAGATGTGCCAGTCGAAGAGAAAAATGAAATTGGGGTGCAACGGTTCGGAAGTTGTGGGGCGTCACAGTTCCCATGTAAAGTCTATGGGAGAAGCGTGCGGTTGACTCACGCGCTGTTGAAGGCGAAGCACGGAGAGACTGAGATAGTCTAAAGTCCGAAGTCTTCTCTTTTCTGAACGAACCGTTGTGCAAAGCAACGTTAACAGGCACTCGTATCAAAGTTTTTCTCATCGGAACAGCGAACACTCTCGAAGACCTGCTTGCGTTATGCCGTTGGACTGTGTGATGTATGTATACAATTTAATATTCATTCGATCCAGTTTATTCACGTAGGTAAGACGTTTCCCATTATGTAAAGATGTAAATAAACATTCCGTTGACCATTGTTAGTGAAAATATTTAGAATGTACATATTGAATTGCGCCATCTATATATTCATTCTATAAGGTTTTTACTGTGAGACTTATTTTGAGAGAACGGCTAAACGTACAAATATGGTTAAGGTATCAGAATAAAGGTCCTACCATGTAGATGTGCCAGTGAAAGAGAAAACTGAGATTGGAGCAACGGTTCGGGCGTGGCGGGGCGGCAAAGTTCCCATGTAAAGTCTATGGGAGAAGCGTGCGGCCCTTATGTACATCGGGCTCTCAGTTCAGTGTTAGACTTTGTGTGTTCATGGTGTTCTATGATCAGTCCTAAAGTTAGTAAATACTTCTTTGCACGCTTACTCTTAATAGAATGTCTCTCCCGCAGAAATAAAAAAAAATAGAAAACGTAATAGACTTACTGAAAGGCGTGAGCGATCAATGGGTCGCAACTATATGTCTCAGACAAGAGAGAATGAAGAGTATTCGCAACGCGAATCTCATTCCAACAACCTTTACAAACACAGTTGCGACTGAAGATGAGATTGAAAGAGTGCGCTATCCGGTTGAATTGTTGCACACGATCGGCATGAGTGGACTCCCGTCTCACATTCTACGACTGGAAAAAGGTGCAGTCGTGATGCTCATCACGAATCTGGCCGCCCCGGTCGCGCAGTGGTCTAAGCGATGGCTTATAATCATTCGTTTGTAAAGGGTCTGGGTTCGAATCCTGGTGAGGCATGGATGTTGTGTTTTGTCTTACGGCACTGGCTCTCTCCTTTCCCTGGAACCAGTGATCCTAAATTAGGGACGGGCGATTGCTTATAGTTCATTGAGTTGCTCACTGCGGTCCTTAAACGTTAAGTCAAAAAAAAAAGAAAATCCCGAACCTGGACTATTTTCTTTGCTGAAGTGGTTGAATGAATTTGTCAGTCAAATAAAGTTTACATTTGTTGTTTCATATGAGTTTATTCTTTTCAAAAAAAGACAAAAAAACTAACCGTGATTCCGACTAGTTTTATTTAATTTGCGTTACGTACATTCAAGCCACATTTGTCTTTATTTCGCTGTTTTTTTTTTTTTTTTTTTTTTTTTGGATTGAAGGTTTAACGACCACCGTGAGCAACTCAATGGGCTATAAGCAGTCGCCCGTCCCTAATTTAGGGTCACTGGTTCCAGGGAAGGGAGAGAGCCAGTGCCGTAAGACAAACACAACATCCATGCCTCACCGGGATTCGAACCCGGACCCCTTTCGGACGAATGATCAGAGGCCATCGCTTAGACCACTGCGCCACCGGGGCGGCTATTTCGCTGTTTAAAGACAACCATGAGTAACTCTGACGGTTATAATAGTTCCCCTTCCCAAATTTGGGCCAACTGGTTCTAGGGAAGGTACCGAGTCCGCGCGTTCAGACAAACACACAAGACTCGAACCTGGGACCGTCTCAGACGAACGACCGGAAAACAACGCCTCAGACCACTTGAACACCCGCCCGGAAATTTTGATTTTTAAAGCTGAATGTCAATCAATAGGCGTAGGTACAAACCCTTCTCATAAGCAAATGAAAATTTGCGGTTCACGTACGTTGGAAACTAGTTAATCATTTTCAGTTAGGCTTCTTTATAGCTCCTTAGATTTGTTTAGAAATTTTTGCCCTGCACTAAATGATCCTGCTGTATAGCACAGCAAACAAATTAACCACAATTGTCAAAAAACTATACATAGTGACATTGGAATTATAGACGTAATTAAACATTCAATTAAGTATCTATTTCGCAGCAGTATTGAAAAGCATCAAAGATTTTTCCGTTGAAAGCGAAACTGAATCACAGAAAATTAAATAACGTAAATGTTAAATACTGGAGGGGATGATGTAATTTTATTTGTCTTAACTGTGAACTAAAACACCGTAAGCAGAACAGCAACATGTCAAATTATTTCATAAAATAACTGACCTTAATCACTTTTTTAATGGGGGTTTAACGACCTCCGTGAGCAACTCAATGGGGTATAAACAGTAGCCCGTCCCTAATTTAGGGGCCGCTCCGGTGGCGCAGTGGTCTAAGGCGCTGGTCTCTGATCATTCGTCCGTAAGGGGTCCGGGTTCGAATCCCGGTGAGGCATGGATGTTGTGTTTGTCTTAAGGCACTGGCTCTCTCCCTTCCCTGGAACCAGTGACCCTAAATTAGGGACGGGCGACTGCTTATAGCCCATTGAGGTGCTCACGGTGGTCGTTAAACCTCCAATCAACAAAAAAAAAAAAAAATTTAGGGACACTGACTGCAGGGAAGTGAGAGAGCCGGTGCCGTAAGACAAATACAGTATCCATGCCTCAGCGGAATTCGAACCCGTACCCTTCTCGGACGAATGGGCATAAGCCAGCGCTTAGACCACTGCACCACCGGGAGGGCAGCCACTTTTTAAATATGAAAGACTGGAGCTGCATTTCTTCGTTATCTTTATGTACGTTCACCGAGGTAAAGACAAATAATAATAATAATAATAATATAATATAATATAATATAATTATTATTGTTAGAATAATATTATAATATAATAATAATAGTTATACTATTTTTATTTTTATTATTATTATTATTATTATTATATTATTATTATTATTAATAATAATAATAATAATAATAATAATAATAATAGTGACAATAATAATAATAATAATAATAATAATAAAGAAGTGGCGATGAAAACGAGGAAAAGTACAATGATTAGGAATAATTGAAATCACGATTACAAACCAAACAATGATTACAATGAGGAATCATGCATTTTTAGCGGAAATTCTTCCGGAACATTTTAATTAGGGCTTCAGGATGAGCAAGGAATCATTACTGCTAGCTATAATTAGCAAATATTCGTGTTTCATGGCAAAATGTTTCAGTTACAAATGGCACTGCAAGAAAGTTGTTAAGCAATTTTGTGCGAGTTCACAGTGTCATGAAGCCTCAGCGTTTCAATGAAGTCCTTGCAAACAGAAACCCTAGTAGTTTTCAGTCATTCAGTTTTGATATCACATTAACACAAAATGACTGAGCCTGTGTTCAGAACATTTTTTTTTTTGAGATACAAAAATCTGGCAATCCTATTGTTTCATTTCGTCATCTCTCTTTCCAGAGACATTATATCTCCGCACGTGTATACCAGGCCGCGAACATTTTTTCCGCATCAGATACAAGCAACTATTATTTTCCTAATATATTTTTTATGTCGCACTTTTAGCACTGGTGGTGTGAATACATGTTCACATTTAGCACTGTAGTTTAACGTTCTTTGAAATAATGCGGAAGAACTTCTTTAGTGTTGGGATAACTGCTTCCCTTGCATGGTGGTGAAAGTGAATATTTGTATATGAAAAATGAAATGGAAAAACTTTTTTCTAGCACCTCCTTGGCAATGATTATTCATTCTTTTTCTGTTTTTATTGTGCACAAATTTTCAGTTTAGTGGCGTAAGAGTTAATTTTCATTTGTCATAAATAATACACAAAAGGCCACCTCGGTGGCCAAGTGGCCTGAGGAGATGCCTTCTGACTACTCGTCCGAGGGTTTGAGACCTCGTCACGCATGGTGTATTGTTTTTGGCAGAGTGGCCTGAAAAGATGCCTTCTGAATACTCGTCCGAGAGTTTGAGACCTCGACACGCACGGTGTATAGTTTTTGGCAGAGTGGCCTGAGGAGATGCCTTCTGACTATTCGTCCGAAGGTTTGAGACCTAGTCACGCATGGTGTATTGTTTTTTGGCAGAGTGGCCTGAGGAGATACCTTCTGACTATTCGTCCGAGGGTTTGAGACCTCGACACGCATGGCGTAATATTTTTGGCAGAGTGGCCTGAGGAGATGCATTCTGACTATTCGTCAGAAAGTTTGAGACCTCGTCATGCATGGTGTATTGTTTTTGGCAGAGTGGCCTGAGCAGATGCCTTCTGACTACTCGTCCGAGAGTTTGAGAGCTCGACACGCGTGGTGTATTGTTTTTGGCAGAGTGGCCTGAGGATATGTCTTCTAATTATTCGTCCGAAGGTTTGAGACCTCGTCACGCATGGTGTATTGTTTTTGGCAGAGTGGCCTGAAAAGATGCCTTCTGAATACTCGTCCGAGAGTTTGAGACCTCGACACGCATGGTGTATAGTTTTTGGCAGAGTGGCCTGAGAGATGCCTTCTGACTATTCGTCCGAAGGTTTGAGACCTCGTCACGCATGGTGTATTGTTTTTTGGCAGAGTGGCCTGAGGAGATACCTTCTGACTATTCGTCCGAGGGTTTGAGACCTCGACACGCATGGTGTATAGTTTTTGGCAGAGTGGCCTGAGAAGATGCCTTCTGACTATTCTTCCGAGGGTTTGAGAACTCGTCACGCATGGCGTAATATTTTTGGCAGAGTGGCCTGAGGAGATGCATTCTGACTATTCGTCAGAAAGTTTGAGACCTCGTCATGCATGGTGTATTGTTTTTGGCAGAGTGGCCTGAGCAGATGCCTTCTGACTACTCGTCCGAGAGTTTGAGACCTCGACACGCATGGTGTATTGTTTTTGGCAGAGTGGCCTGAGGAGATGCCTTCTGACTATTCGTCCGAGAGTTTGAGACCTCGACACGCATGGTGTATAGTTTTTGGCAGAGTGGCCTGAGAGATGCCTTCTGACTATTCGTCCGAAGGTTTGAGACCTCGTCACGCATGGTGTATTGTTTTTTGGCAGAGTGGCCTGAGGAGATACCTTCTGACTATTCGTCCGAGGGTTTGAGACCTCGACACGCATGGTGTATAGTTTTTGGCAGAGTGGCCTGAGAAGATGCCTTCTGACTATTCTTCCGAGGGTTTGAGAACTCGTCACGCATGGCGTAATATTTTTGGCAGAGTGGCCTGAGGAGATGCATTCTGACTATTCGTCAGAAAGTTTGAGACCTCGTCATGCATGGTGTATTGTTTTTGGCAGAGTGGCCTGAGCAGATGCCTTCTGACTACTCGTCCGAGAGTTTGAGACCTCGACACGCATGGTGTATAGTTTTTGGCAGAGTGGCCTGAGAAGATGCCTTCTGACTATTCTTCCGAGGGTTTGAGAACTCGTCACGCATGGCGTAATATTTTTGGCAGAGTGGCCTGAGGAGATGCATTCTGACTATTCGTCAGAAAGTTTGAGACCTCGTCATGCATGGTGTATTGTTTTTGGCAGAGTGGCCTGAGCAGATGCCTTCTGACTACTCGTCCGAGAGTTTGAGACCTCGACACGCATGGTGTATAGTTTTTGGCAGAGTGGCCTGAGAAGATGCCTTCTGACTATTCTTCCGAGGGTTTGAGAACTCGTCACGCATGGCGTAATATTTTTGGCAGAGTGGCCTGAGGAGATGCATTCTGACTATTCGTCAGAAAGGTTTGAGACCTCGTCATGCATGGTGTATTGTTTTTGGCAGAGTGGCCTGAGCAGATGCCTTCTGACTACTCGTCCGAGAGTTTGAGACCTCGACACGCATGGTGTATTGTTTTTGGCAGAGTGGCCTGAGGAGATTCTTTCTGACTATTCGTTCGAGAGTTTGAGACCTCGTCACGCATGGTGTATTATTTTTGGCAGAGTGGCCTGAGGAGATGCCTTCTGACTATTCGTCTGAGGGGTTGAGACCTCGGCAAGCATGGTGTATTGTTCTTACGGCGCTGGATCACTACCTTCTTTGGAATTATCGTCTCTAAATTTGAGATGGGCGATTGATTACTTAGAGCCCTTAGAATTGGTCAATATGGTCGTTGAACTCTGAAGTAAAAAATACCCAAAAAATTAAATAAAAGAAGATCCTGAAAATGTTTAATTTTAAACAACAATTGATTAAAAACTTTACAATACCTTAAAAATACTAAAGCTCATATCTTTCGTCAAAATCAGGACTCATCATGATCTGGCATACGATGACATCCTTCTTGTTTTCGTTTTTAGAGCATCCCTGACTTGCAGTATACAGTGCTTAGAAATAAAGAGAGATAAAACGCTTCTTGCATGGAAGGTTCTCGTACATTCCCTGTAACGGCGAGCAAGTATCCGCAACACGATATAAAGAAACGACAAAGGAAAAGATGAAAATGGAACTACTTCATGTGTCGGCTGCTTTTTGAATGTCAATGATGTTCACGTATCGCCTATGGCTAGGATCAGGTGGGAAGTAGTGAAAATGCTTCATGTTTTATATTATATACTATTGCTCTAGTAAAATAACCTATAATTCCTTTGTTCTTTATTACTAACTGACTTTATAACCAACGTATAAATTCTACGCTCGTTCGCACTCCTTATTATTTACAATTTTCACAACAGAACCCAGAAGAGGCTGGAATATTAAAATACGAATACATAAAAGTCGTGCAAAATGTATGGATGGAGCATACTGCCTCTTAGGTTTTACTGCAGCTATAATGACATGAGATAGATAAAATGAAAATCTTCGTTAATTCTAAAGAACTGATAGCGCGGTTATTGTAGTTTGCGGAGTCTCTCTGGTTCTTTTTTTTTTTTTTTTTTTTACGAAACCTTACAGATTTAAGTAATTAGTACCACTTTTGAAATGAAACGATGATCACTGAGATATTATAGAACAGTTGGAATACCTCGCCACAGACCTTTGCGGATACAGGACAACAGAGTGAAAAAAAAATTTTATATTGACAACTGGGGGCCTTATCACTAACGCCAGTAGAACTACTGTGTTAGTTTCCTTTCAGGGTTTCTTTAATGGGGAGCGAGCCTTGATTTTCCAAGTTTGTTCAACACACTTAGCACATTTAACAAATCAATTCTAAGTGCAGGAAATGCAAATAAATACTGGGTTGATGGATAAGTTCATGCCGTTTCATTTCACTAGTGTTTCCCAGGTCAGTAGTGATGGTGCAGATGGCCAGTTGTATATCAAAATGCAGCCAGTAATATCGTGTATCTAAATCATACTGCGTTGTGTGATTGTGGCTAATGGTAGTTTGGTTTTCAGTTCCGGAAGTATGGAGTGTCAAGTAGAGAGGAATGAACATTTCCGACATCTGCTCCTCTACGAGTTTAACAAGGGATCCACAGCCGCCGAGGCCACTCGACAAATTTGTGCTGTATATGGGGAGGATGCTATTGCTCCGAAGACAATCCGCAAATGGTTTGAGCGGTTCCAATGTGGCAAGTTTAACCTCAACGACTCTCCACGCTCTGGTCGTCCATCTCACATTGGTGAGGATCGTTTGAACTATCTCATCCACTTGGATCCGCGTCAAACCACACTAGAATTGGTCACTGAGATGGACTGTGATCAGACCACATTGATGCGACACCTGCAACATATGGGAAAGGTCCAGAAATTTGGGTTTTCGGTGCTTCACACTCTTACCGAGGACAACAAGAATCAGCGCGTTGCCATATGTGGTTTCTTGCTCGCCCGTTATCGTGAATGTTCTCAGCAACACAAACCGTTTCTGTCACGTATTGTTACTGGTGGTGGAAAGTGGTTAATGTACGTGGATTTCAGGCATCGGAGAGAATGGTTAAGCCCAAACACAAGATGCCCACACTAAGTCCAAAACATGACCTTCATCCTGCGAAGATCATGTTGTGTGTCTGGTGGGGCATGGAAAGGATTATTCACTGGGAAATGCTGCCGAGGAATCGGAACATCAACGCTGCACTCTATTGTGAGCAACTCAGCCGTGTGGAGGGACCGATTCAGCACAAACCACCACATCGCCGCCATGATGTCCTTCTCCAACATGATAACGCATGCCCTCGCGGGGCAAATATGACCAAAATGGCCATTCAGGAAGTGAAATGGGAGATCCTTTCACATCCAGCTTATTCCCCCGATGTCGCCGCTTCAGACTATCTCCTGTTCCGATCTCTGTCGAATGCACTCCGCAGCAGAATGTTCAACAATCATGTTGATCTCCAGATTTTTTTCGGTGATTTCTTTAGATCTACACGATTTTTCAAGAATGACATTGTAGACCTATCCAGACATTGGATCAGTATCGTAAACAATGGGAGGCGGGCATACATAGTTGACTGATTCTGTTTTCCCTTCTGATGTAATACATTCCTGTAGTGTGGTGGGGAAAACGGCATGAATTTATGCATCAACCCAATAGAAACCGGTGGATCTAAACCTCTTAATACAAGCATTGCATGAAATACCATAATTAAGTGTTCTCCAGCAGCATGATTTATGCTACAGTTAGGCGAGGATGTAATAACAAAATTCCAACTCCAGTCAGTTCTGTGTCTTGGGTTACTTGTCTTCCTTTATAATCTCGTCCTTCATGGCCCTGTCTAAACAGTCTCGCTAGCTCACCCTGGATCATAACCTACTTTTTCTGGTATCTATGTATCCATAAGTTTAATAAACGTACCGTTCTTTCACTCTCAGAGCGCGCCCATACCAACTACACTGCTGGCCACCCAAAATGCAACACCAATAAGGACACGCGATAGCAAAGCCAGATTTACTGGTCACATAACAACAGATACAAAGATGAAACGTTTGAGATTACAGGTCCGTGCGACTTGCGGAACACGCAGACATCAATAGTTCGTGTGGCCCCCATGGCTGGCAATAACGGCCGCTGCACGCCGCGGCATCGAACGAAAGAGCCTTTGGATGTGGGCTTGGGGTATGTCGGTCCAGGCTGCTTCCACACGTTGCTACAGTTCATCAGGCGTACCCGCGTGCTGTGCTTGCCAGGCCACTCAGTTGCCGATCAGCGACCAGACGTGTTCGATGGGAGACATATCGGGAGAACAGGTGGGCCACGGCAGCAGTGACACCTGGTGAGCCGTAAAGAATTGTTTCACTATGCGTGCCACGAGCGAGCGCGCGTTGCCCTGTTGAAACGTGGCCGCTGGCAGGTCCTGCAGGTAATGGAGGACTACAGGCTCCAAAACGTCGGAGATGTAGCGGTGGCTGTTGAGTGTATCGGCGATGCGTACCAGAGGGGTGCGGGTGTCATATCCAATTGCGCCCTAAACCATAACGCCAGGCGACGGACCGGTATGGCGATGCATAATGCAGGCGTCATACAGTCTCTCGCCGCGGTACCGCCATTGGTGGATCCGACCATCGTGGTGTTGCAGGCAGAAGCGGGATTCGTCGGAGAAGACAATGTCGTGCCATACCGTAGTCCACGTGCGTCGTTTAACGGCCCACTGCCGCCGTACCCGCCGGTAGTGTAACGTCAAATGTAATAGGAGCAATGGTCGCCGTGCGACAAGTCCCCACTCTTGCAGACGACGTCGAACGGTACGTGCTGACACAGGTTGTTGCGCAACACACCAAAATTCCTGCACCAACGTTTGTGATGTAGCGGTGCGAGCCGTCAATGCCCGCCGCACAACATGCCGGTCCTCTCGTTCGGTGGTGTACCGCGGTTGCGGCAATCGCTCACATTGGTCCGTCCGTCCCTCCGAATCCATACTCGCCTCACTGGGGCTGGATGTCGTCCCACACGGGCGCCGATGTCTCGGTACGATAAACCGCTGTCGCGATAAGCCGCTATTTGTCCTCTGTCGAACTCCAAAACGTGCTGGAATGACAGCCGTATTCAGCGACGAGGCATCAGGTAGCTTCCCACGCACAGGTCCGGCAGCACAACACACTTCCACTACTCACACCCCGCCTTCTGTGCACCCTTCTTATAGTGCTTCTCGGTGGCGTGCCGGGCGCACATGATTTGCATATGTCCTGCAATGCTAATCGTTTGCATGTCCTCTCGCGGGCGACGCATGCTGCGAATTTCAGGCCAATCGGATGTTTCCTTCTTGGTGCTGCATTTTGGGTGGCCAGCAGTGTAAATCTTTCTTTCCCTCACTTCAGGTATTGTTCCCGCCTTTCCATTTGAAGTTTTATATTAGGTGTACAAACATGTTTTAAAGTGTTTTAAAACAACGCAGCATGTAATTTGAGAGAAGACAACAATACCTTTACGAATCAAAATATGCGCCGTCATTATCGGCAGCACAAGCTGCCCGACCGATCACCTTCCGCCATTGGTCGGGCAGCTGACGGATTCCAGCCATGAAGAATACTTCGTCGTGTGACGTGATGAACTAGTCAACCGATTTTTGAACTTCGTCACATGTCCGGAACCGTACAGCAGACAAACCATGTTGCATCGATCGGAACAAATTATGGCCTAAAGGGGCTATGTCGGGACTATACGCCGGGTGCTCCAAAACTTTTTTTATTTTGATTGGAGATTTAACGACCACCGTGACCAACTCAATCGGCTGTAAGCAGTCGCCAGTCCTTAATTTAGGGTCCCTGGTTCCTGGGAAGGGAGAGATCCAGTTCCGTAAGACAAAATCAACATCCACGCCTCACCGGGATTTGAACCCGGATCCTTTTCGTACGAATGATCAGAGGCCATTGCTTAGATCACTGCGCCACCGGGGAGGCACTACAAAACTTCCCAGCCAGGCGTCAATAACGTTATCTTGACCTATTTCGCGACAGCGTTGTCATGCGGTAATTTCACGAGACGCAATCCTTTACCTGTGGACGTTTCCGACATATTTTCTGCTTCAATCGCAACAATCGTTACTTGTAGAAATCAGCAGGAACAGTTTGACCCTGTTCCAATAGTTGATAATGAAGCATACTCTTCATATACCACCAGATGCACAGCAGAACTGTCTTGGAGTGAATATTACGTATCGGTGTCGAAATCGTTGCTTCGCCGGGGACACCCAGTGTGTTTTTGCGTTTCGAATAGCCGTACCGTATCCACCTTTCATCACCCGTAACGAATTTCCACAGCAAATACTTTCTGTGTTTTTTATTCAACAGATTCAAACACTTCATGACACGCTCATCCTTGTTCTTCTGGCTCAGGTCATGCGGCACCAATTTTCCTTCCTTCTGAATCTTTCCCATCGCTCCGTTAACGATTGGAAATGGTTTGTTGAGTTACCCCCAGTTGTTCAGCTAGTTATTTTTGCGTTTGAGATGAATCTTCATCCAGCAGTGCTTGCAGTTCCTCACGTGCAATCTTCTGCGTGGCACAGCTACGTTCTCGATCGCTAACATCAAAATCACCTGCTTTAAACCGTCTAAACTAAAACTCACACGTGCTTTTCGGTACAATATTCTCCCCCAGAATAGAACAGATCGATGCACATCCTTTTGCAGCACTTTTTCTTGATGAAATTCGTAACGAATGCAGTGTCGAATAAATGCAGTATGGCTTGCCATTTTTCACCTACCGATGTTCAAGTGCGTTTGACTGTTGGGCAAACTTCTGTGTCACATTTTATACTCTGGGCCAGTTACGGTCACATGACAACAACGCGGGGGAATGTTGGATATGCAAATTAGCGGTATACATCACACGAAAAACGCTTTATAACTTATTTGTACCGCTAGTACTTCCTGGAAACAACACGTACTTGTACATCCACATCAGCATCCTCAACTCTACAAAACCCAGTGCTGTCTTCTTACAAGCTAAGTGACAGCAGTGTACACTGTCTTTCTTTTTACTACAATCTTAGAAATTTTGTTCAGAATGACTGACATCCTTTTATCACATAATACATACGCTAACTACCATCAAGTAATTGGACACCCCTGCAATCGACGATATCTGAGGTCCTGATACACGTCACTGCCGCCGCCGTTAACTATCGTGTGGGAAACAACAACGCAACCAGTCGCATGCAAGATGCTACGCAGTTCGGAGCTTTCTGATTTCGAGAAAGGTTTAATCGTCGGGTATCACAAAAATGGCCGATCCATACGTGACATATCCAGCGAGTTGAAGTACCCAAAATTTACAGTGGCCTACGTGACTGGCAAGTGGAAGATGAGAGGTGACTGTCGGAAAGTGCCCCGTCCCGGCAGACCCACGAAACTGGGAGTTCGAGACCGACGGGTGCTGGCCAGAGAAATTCGGAAGAACCGTACCAAATTGATAGGCCATATCCGCGAGGAGTTTCAACAGGCATCCGGGAGTGTCCTTTCGATGAATACCATCCGTAAGGAAGCGCATCTGCTCGGTTATCATGGACGTGCTGCCGCCCACAAGCCCTTGATCACCAAGTCCAATAACGCAGCTCGGCTAACGTGGTGCAAAGAACGTCGACAGTGGACCGTTGAACAGTGGAAACAGGTTCTCTGGAGTAACGAATCAAGGTTCACCCTCCACCGTTCGGATGGCAGGGTCTGGGTTTGGCACCTGCCTGAAGAACGCCTACTGCCGGAATGTATTGTGCCAACTGTGAAGTTCGGCGGCGGTGGAATTATGCTATGGGGGTGTTTCTCCTGGTATGGCACGGGACCCTTGTTCCCAATTCCTGGTAGACTCAACGCCGAGATCTAGTGCACCATTTTGGATGACCATGAGCTTCCTACGTTGTGGCAGTTTTACGGGGTGGACCCATGTTACTTTCAGGATGACAATGCCACCTGTCATGTTGCGAGGTCCACCATGGCTTGGTATGGTGACAATGGGGTTAATCGAATGGACTGGCCTGCGCAGAGCCCGGACCTTAACCTGATCGAGCACCTCTGGGACGAGTTGGTGCGTCGACTAAAGGGGTGCCCCCGCCCTCCGAAATCGGTGAAGGAAGTGACCTGTCTTCTCCAAGCCGACCCAGCAAAAACACAAGTGCTGGAAAACTGCTGGCCACCACCTGGCAGTGATGGGTCACTGCTGGCTGAAATCTGCGGCTCACGGCCCGGTAGTGGTCCGTTGGTGGCAGCGCTATCAGTTGGCGAGCCATTGATGGCCCTGCAGCATCGCCGTGAATTGTGGGCCTCCAAGCAAGTGCCACTAGTGGCCCGTTGCTGGCAACCAATGCAACCCCCAAAAGCAGGTGGAAGCATTGGGACTCCGCATGCGCAGAAGCAACACTTGCTGTGTCTCTCATGGTACCAGTTAGTTGAAGATGACGCTATCGCCATCGTGTTATTTTAGTGGATGTTAAGAAAAAACTCCATATGTGGAGAGGCAAATTAATTTCCTAATGCAATTTTACGTCGACGAAGATATCAGATTAAGCCGTGAAATACTAGATTACAGCCATGAAATACACCCACTCCATTCCCATGAATAACAATTCATGGACTGGATGAATAACAAGAAAAAAATTGAAACCGCTTGAAACACATATCCTGGAAAACCATTAAAATAGCGTTTGTTGGGAAAAAAAGAATTATACGCGTACAAAATTTATTAATTATTTGAAATAAAAAAAGCAACGCTATGTGGTGTACTCCTCCATGGGTTGAATACACAAGACTGGGAGGAATTCGCTTCTAAAAATAAGGAGAAGTAAAATAAAATATCTTTTACTCTTTAAAACAAATGTAGTTTCGGACAACGGTAAGGAAAGACACAACGTTAAAAATGTAACAGAATGTGACATGAACCCGGGTAAATATATATTTATTCAGCAATCTCTTTTCAAGACGGCAAGGACAGTACAAAACTTTGGAAAGCGACTCTTAAGTATGTACACGCCTTGAAAATGAGTGAAGTTCCCTTAAGGTAAAAAAAAAAAAAAAAACTATCGTTACGTTGAAAAAATTAATTTAACAATTATATGAAACTGGCTTTTATGAAAAATACCTCGCAATATTATAAAATGAAAGAGAGAAGCACTCGATTACAAATTGCATACCAAACAGATAGCTTCTAGCACACATACAAACGTAGTGAATTATTCCGGTTGGTAGCGAGCGCGGTTTACCCGCGAACGGCCCAGGATCGAATCTAGTCAGATGCAAATGGACGTTTTTCCGGTCTGTCGAGAAAATGTCCCCAAAGCAGTGTGTTAATTCACAAGCTTCATAAGGGTAAAAAAAAAAAAGTTGTAGGTTTAGGAAACTGCGGTTAACCTTGCTTATTTTTTTTTATTATTATTGTGGCTACTACTGGGAAATTGGCGGACAAGATTCGGCAAGCCACCAGTTACGTCACGTGGTTGCTGGCTGCCACTAAAGGCCCACTAGCGGACCACATTAGGCCAGCCATCATTTCTGGCACGTGCTTGCAGGGCCACTGAAGGGCCACTTGTGGCAGCTACTGCCTGTGATGGACCACTGATGGCCCTGTTGTGGAATATGACAACTGATGGGGTGCCAACTGTTGGCCTGAACTGCTGGCCCTTCTGTTGGCCGCCCGGACCTTTTTTGACGGTTCGGCAGCGGCAACATAGTGCTGGGCCATTGCTGGCAGTGCTGGCCCAGCAAGACTGTTTTTGCTGGGGAGTGGAAGAAAATACCGCTAGCCGTCGTACAACGCCTGGTTGAGAGTATGCCCCGGAGGGTCGCAGCTGTAATTGCCTCTCGTGGAGGCTCCACCAACTATTAAAGGTGAATAAACTTCATTTTCCTTTGCTATCACAGATGTCCAATTACTTGTTGGTAGATAGTGTATATTTTAGTCAAGTTACTTCATTCCGACTTCACTTTTCTGCTCCTATCTCTTTCATATCTCCACTTTTCTTACATTCTTTGTCCCAGCTTGGACAAATAACATATCCTTCCTTACATCCTTTTTAGCAGGATGGACAAATAACATACAGTAAAAGCATAAATATTCTGTGGATGGAAATGCAACAGTCATAGCAAAGGTTAGAAAAGACACAGCAGAAAAATTAGAACAGATTGATATAGAAAAAAGCACATAAAAAGAAACAATCTATGCAGGCTTTTAAACAGTATTCATACACTATTATGTAAATTGCGTTCCAAATTGTGAAACATATACAGAGAAAAGGGATAGAACATCACTCATCAGTGAGAAGTTCTAATAATTTTAATGAAAGAAATTCTAATAATAGCAAACCAAACAAAAACAAAAAAAGAAAAACTCAGATAAAAAAATTTATCTTTTGAAAATAGTGCGTTATAGCCTTTTCCACTGGTAAGTGGAGCCTAATACAACAACGACAGCGTGTAACAAAAAAAGCGTGGATATCTGTCCCTAACAAGATTTTTCATAAGATTTCGACAAAGGCTGCTGATACTTTTATTACGGTTAGGTAGAAGAAAATGTTTATTAACCGTCGAATATCAATCACAGTACTTTTAAAAATGCCTTTGACAAACAAGCGTTCATTGAGTTCATCATTGCTTCAAAGAAATGAAAGAATTCAAATTCAAATTTTTTAGTGGCAAGTATGACTGTCTGAGAAATATTTAGTTTTTCAAACCTGAGCTTCATCATAAAGAATACCATTCTCATTTCACGCTTCATATTTGTTGCTTTCTGGAATACCTATAAACAACCACTGCAGATAACTGATACATGCGAAGCTTTATTTTGCTGTAGCTGTTTCATTTACGAACTTCCTGTAAATATCTGTCACGAACTTTTATTGTTTTAGGCCACAGTTTCCATCTCCGAAAAGTAAAATGAGAAAAATTCAATGCAGTACCTGAAGCATTAGGAAATGTCTGGCACTCGCAAATTTCCAATACTTAAATCCTCACATTTCATTAACGACCGTACACAATTAGACTTCGTGAACGAACTCAATAACGCGTTCGTCGCCTCTAGGGAACGTATTAGAAGAACATGTGTAATTCCTGTTTCTAATCGATCGGACATAACCCGTGCTAATTTAATATTTTATTAGAATTCCATTAACATCGACGCCAAAAATATGCCTATGTTTCTTCTTTTCCTCTTTTTTTTTTTTTTTTTTTTTTTTTGAGGACTGAGGACAAATTATTTTGCAGCATCCCAAATTTTGAATGATTCTTTTTCAGTGAGCATCGTAGTAATAAATCGTTTTTTACGCTTTCCAACCGTAAGTTGAAAAAGCGTATATGCTCCAGCTTTGTCCGTCCGTCCGCACGATAACTCACGTGAAAATGGATCGACTTCGACGAAATTATAGTATGTGGTAGAGGACCACCTGGGGACAAACCCTATTGAAAATGGGCGAAGCAGGGTCAAAGGTCAGGACACAGGAGCGGGATCCATTCCGTTGCTCTTATGCGTCATAACTTGCGTAAAAATTGTTCGATTTCGATGAAATTTTAGTTTGTGGTAGGAAACCACCTGGGGACAATCTCTATTGAAAATGGGTGAAATTGGGTCAAAGGTCAGGACATAGGAGCTGGATCCATTCCTTAGCCTTTATGCGTCATAACTTGCGTAAAAACTGTTCGATTCCGATGACATTTTAGTATGTGGTAGGGAACCACCTGTGCACAAACTCTATTGAAAATTGGCGAAATGGGATCAAAGGTCAGGACACTGGAGTGGGATCCATTCCATTGCCCTTGTGCATCATAACTTACCTAAAATGCTTGGATTGCGACAAAACTTTATCATGTTGTTTCGGAGGTATAGTGAACCGGTTCTGTTGAATATAATCGAAATGGGGTCAAAGGGCAGGACACAGGAGCGAGATTTATTCCACAGCCATTATTCACATAACTTGAGTAATAATTTCTGATATGTTGGAAAGCTTATCATAATCAATGCATTGCATGATTTTACTTACTTGTTTAAGATGCTAGTAACCATCAGAGGTCATCTGATGGTGGCGAGGTCTAGAAACTCAGGCTTCTCTTTTAGTCCTGGGATTCAATCCCGAGAAAGAAATCGCTGGCACGTTTGTTCTTTACAGTAAAGAAATTTCCCCAACTGCGTGTACCCTTATGATTCGTCGAAGGATGGGTGTGACGGGCACTTGATGGAAACGAAGGAATTTATGACTCATCAGAAAACGTCTCAAATGTTTCGGACACAGTGTTTGAGTATGTCTGTGATAAAGAGCAAAACGAAAAGAATCGCTGTGCGGGAAGTCATTCCAAAAGGTAAAGGTAGGAAGATTTAGGTCTTCTATAAGAAATATAATGACGCATGTTCGAAAAGCCGTTCTCTGATGCCCACACGCAACACAATAACCCAACGTGGTCTCACAAAGCAGGTGAGATCGTCCCAAAAGCAGTTAACCCCCCCCCCCCAAAAAAAAAAACTAGTATGAAAACACTCTAATCGTGGCAAGAGATATTCTCACAGTAAAAATCCTCTAAATACGTGACGTCAGTGAATAAGAATAAGCCACCGAAAAATTGCTATTCGGACACCGCTGGGGAATCGAATTCCAAGATCTCTCGATATGTAGCCGAGCGCGTTAGCCGTACACCACGGTGACCAACAACCCTCGGTGCTATGTGTGTTTTTCTGTCAGCTTCTGACACCATAAATCCGTAAGATGGGCACTGGATATCGAGAGTTCTGGGATTCGATTCCCCAGCGGTGACCAAGTAACAATTTTTCGGTTGCTGTGTGTTGCTAAAACGGGGAAAGAGCGGTGTCTCTGTTTATTCACTGACGCCACGTATTTGGAGGATTTACACTTTGGATCTCGCCCTTTGGATTTAACTGCGCAGCGTGTTGTTGCTCCGCGATTTTCTTCTGATTTGGGTGTGTTCTTGGACTCTTCGCTCCTTAATTTCACGTTCACCTTAAGTATAAAGGTATCGTCTTTCATTTTGCTTCGTTTCGAGCGCGGTGAGTGCCTATTTTGTTGTATTTCATCTTATTTACGTTTGGCCGAGCTGGCCAAGCTCGCTACTGGGTGCTGCCATTAAAGATGGCGACTTCCGGTAGGGATAGTGATAGCCCTAATCTCTCTTCCTTTTCTGATGCCCTAGATGGGGGTGTTGCCACGCAAGCGTCCGCTCGTGGCGTTGCCAATTTGCCTTCTCCAGCTACATCACATCTCCCGGCTTCCGCTATCGATGATGACGCAATGGACATCACTGGAAATGCAGCCTCTTCTAGCACTGCCGAGCCCAACGTGTCATTACCTTCGTTTTCTTCTGTTGCAGCCTCCAAAGTCTCTCGTCCAGCATCCAAGAATAATTATGTTGGAGCTGAAAAGCTGAAATCTTTCATTTCCCAAGCTGGCAATAATATCGTGCTTAATATCCCAGCCAGCTCTCCAGCTGGCACAGCTTTTACTGAGAATCTTGCAAAAGGCGTTCATTTCGAAGCCCTTCCGGACACTCCTTTGCGAGTATATGCAGATGCCATTGCACAGCGGTTCCCATCTGAATCTATTCCGCAAATGTATCGTAGAGGACGACTTGTAGTTGTTTATCTGGCCACGGCTGAAATGGCGAAATCTCTCCTAACATCTGGTCTCACCATTGGTGATAGACATCTTTCTGCAGAACCAGTGGGCCAAAGACCCATTAACGTTTCTTTCTACCCGGTCCCGTTGGAGGTGACAGATCTCATGCTGTATGCTGTCTTATCTTCGGTTGGTCGGGTAGTTGGAGGCATACAAACGCATCTTGCTGCCCGAAACGACCCGTTACGTGATCCACAACATGCGTCGATCCAAGGTGCTCGCCGTGTTGCGAGGGTCATATTTCCATCACAAGAAGCAATCGAACGGCTTCCAACACACTTCACTGTTCGGTGCGAAGATCAGGTCAGGCAAATAAACTTCCTGACGGAATTCCATTGTAGTCAATGTCATCAGGTTGGTCACTACTATAAGCAGTGTCCAGTTGCTCCACCAAAGTCTGTTTCGCCCGTCTATCAAGATCCGACGCCTTCTCATCAAGATCCTAGTAGCGCTCCGTTACCGACGGTGGTTCCTGCGAACAACCTACCTTCGGTAGCAACCTCTACGCCAATTGTTGTCCCACCTTCTCTCTCCGAGGAACACTACCCAGTTTTACAATCTTCAGCATCTTTTCGTGTTCCTGCGGACCTTACAGCAGTTGCTGAGTCCGTTGCGACTGACCAGTCTGATACCGAGACCTCGACCGCTGATGACACAGCCTATCAAAGCGTCAGCGACCAAGCGATGAGTGATGGAACGGAGGGCTATCTCCGGACCCGTTCTGACAAAAGGGATGCCAAACCTCCTCGCGGCTCTACGAAACGACGGCGACAATCTGGCCACTCTACTCACACCTCTCCGACTAAGCCTGCTGGATCACCTGCTTCGGGTCGCCCTGTCAAGTCTTCCAAGCCAGTTATCTACCTCCTGCCTCTTGAGGAATTTTCCGCACGCCTACACATGAATGTGTTTCCGGACACTCCTCTCCCTTATAACGAATTGCACGACTTTGCTTGTGCCAAGACTCTTCTTCCTAATTTACCCACCTATGTCAACCGATTTGAAGGTCGCTACCCAGCAGTTGAGAATCAACTGGCACAACTGTTAACTCTTTACAATACTATCAAGAGTCCATCTGCCGAGGATGCTGCCACTCAGAAGTGCATCCAACGGCGGTACAACAATTTCCGTTCCCATTTGGAAAAGATTGTCACTGCCACTAGAGACATGGCACTTTCACTGTGACTTCCTTGAATTGTCGCGGGTTCGCGACACCAGTGTTGAACTCCCTCGTTTATGAGGACATTTCTGCCGCTGGTGGAGATATTCTCCTTCTCCAGGAAACTCACTGCTCTGCTGACACTCCCACTCACCTATGGAGACGCTGGCCGTACACCTTTTACCACTCGTATCGCCTCTCGCGGTATGGTGGTATAGCTGTAGGTGTGCGCCAGCGGTTTTTGACTCAGCTGACTTCTATTTCTGTGACAAATTTACACCTTGATTTTCTTCAGTGTTTTACCTTTTGTGTGCATAATGTTACTTTTCATATCTTTACTGTATATATTCCCACTGATGAAATATATGTTGCTCATCTTTTCAGTAATATTCGTGCAGCGATTGCAGCGATTCCTCCCGGGGATTATTTCGTTCTTGGGGGGATTTTAACTGCACGCTGCAGCCTTCTCTTGACAGAAATTCGTCTTTTGGCGAATACCGCATGAATTTAGTTTCACAGCTGACTCAGCTCCTTGATGATTTTCATCTTGTCGATTCCTTCAGACGGCTAAATCCTGATTCCATTTCCTTTACGTGGTGTAATCCGCCGACGTTCGGTTCTACTGCTGCGCGGTTGGACCGAATATATGTTTCTGCTTCCTTACTCCCTGCTATCACTGCTGCTCGACATTCACCTACTGTTTCTTCCGACCATTCTGCCGTTTCACTATCAATTTGCGTCTCTCCTGCACCTTCATCTACGCGTCGTCATTGGACGTTTGATGACACTCTCTTGCAAGACCGTTCCTTTTGTGAGGAAGTTGAGAAGTTCCTTTCTGATCGTAAGCTGCTGCTCACAACGACCCCAAGCGCCTTGCGTTTGTGGCTTGATGTCAAACGGGATCTTCTCTTGCTCGTTCGTCAACTCTCCTTTACTATTTCCACCACTCGCTCGATGGAGGTGAGTAACCTACGAGGACTCCTCTCCGCGACGCCAATGTCTGAATCGCACTACGCCTCCGTCCGTGATGAACTTCATGCCTGCCTCAAACCGTTTGCTCAGCAAGCAGTCCGTCGTCTTCGGCTCCTACGTATTTCACCATCGACGCATTCTTTCGAAGTCCTTTCGAAGATGGAATCCATGCGACGCACGTCATCTTCCATCAGACATCTCCGATTGCCTGATGGCACTGTTACTGGCAATACAACTCTCATCTGCTCTCATGTCCGTCACTTCTTTCAGGAGAAGTTCCGAGCGGTTGCGCAGGGTTCTTCTTTTTCTTCCTCCTCTTTTCTTTCTTCTCTCCCTCAGGTCCCGTCTTCTCTCTGCGCCCCTCTCATTGCTGATTTTTCTTTGCCTGAATTGAGAGAGGCTTTTGCCTCCCTCAATCTTCACTCTTCCCCGGGACCTGATGGCCTCCCGCTCTCGTTCTATCGGGCCTTTCTTCAGTCACTCCTGCCTTTTCTCTCTGCCGCTTATTCGTGTGCTCTTTCTTCTCCTGCGCTTCCGCCGGAATTTACAGTTGCACATGTCATCCTCCTGCCGAAGAAGGGTGACCTTCTGGACTTGTCGAATTGGCGCCCCATCTCTATTCTCAACCTGGACTACAAATTCTTCACTAAACTCCTTTCTCGCCGCCTAAATTCTGTTCTTCCGTTCCTCATATCCCCCGACCAGACATATACCGTGCCTGGTCGTTCTATTTCTAACAATATCTCCTTTCTTCATAACCCTTCCTTTCTTGCACTAAAACATTCCGAACCCTTAGCTTTGTTTAATCTTGACCAGAAATCCGCTTTTGATAACGTCTCTCACGCTTACCTTTCTGCCGTATTAACTCACTATGGTTTTCCTCCCGCTTTTGTTTCTCTCATCCTTAGCCTCTACCGGGGCGCCCATTTGCACGTTCGAACGGCCACATTTTTGACGGCCCCGATTCCTTTTCGATCTGGCATCAGACAAGGTTGTCCATTATCAGGACAACTCTTTTCTCTCGCCTTTGAGCCCTTTTTGATTGCAAGTCGGGCGTCTCTCTTACCTGCGGTGGGACCGATTGTCTCTAGTACTCGGCATCACCGTTTTCTTGTCTCTGCTTACGCAGATGATGTTACCTTTTCTCTTCGCCGCGATGACCAATTTGATACTCTTCTTGCCACTTATGAACAGTATGCTGCTCTCTCTGGTGCTGCCCTGAATATTCAGAAAAGTGCTGGCATGTGGTGTGGTTCTTGGAGAGGCCGCACTGACTCGCCGTGGGGAGCAGTGTGGTCCTCCTCGACCCAAAAATTTCTTGGAGCTCATTTTGGACACTCCTTTACCACAAGCAACGTCACTTGGCAAGCTCTTCGCCCACGACTTCATCGCACGGCTGGTTTTTGGCGATTTACGTTTTCCTTTTCCTCTTACTTTCAACGTGCTCAAATTGTTCATCGATATCTTCTCTCACAATGCTTCTATCCTTGGGATTCCTGTGTGTTTAAATCGCATCATTTCTCTGCCATCAATAGTATTTTCACTTCAGTGATATGGTCATCTAGACATTGGATTTCTGCTGCAACGCTTTCTCTGCCAACATCATTTGGTGGTCTTCACTTCCCGGATGTCAGAACATATTATCGAGCTCACCGAATCGTCTCCTTCATTCGTCTTCTCCTTTCGCCCTCCCCTGCACTTTCTTCTACCCTGAATACTCTTATTTCTCTTCATGATCCATCCTTCACTTTCCTCCTTTTTCTTCGGATGGATTCATCTCCTTCTACTTCTAAACGCCTCCCACCACTTCTTATCGACGCTCTAGCGGTATTTCATTCTCTCCCGCTACTCCGCGCTCCTCCCTCTACCACCCTGGACCTGCTTGCAGAACCTCTTTTCTTTTCCACTCTGATTCATCCACCCGATCAACCATACTTTCTTTTCCCCTCTTGGTTCCGCTCAGGAATTCTCACTGTCGAAGCTTTATAAACTTCCGATTTGACCTGGAAATCCCTCTCTTCTCTTTTCCCTGACCCTTCTTCCACCTTGGAAGAGGAGTATGACCTTCTTCGCTCCGCTCTCCGTACCCTCTTCCCACTTCTGGTTTCTGACACTGGCCTTATTTCTGTCTCTGGACCGAGCCTCTCTCTTCCTTTCTTCCTTCCCTTTCGGGACTCTGTTGCTCCCATTTCTTCTTTTTCCACTGCCTCTATCTATGCGATCCTTCGTGCGCCCCTCACTTCTCCGCATGGTCTTCCTGATGCTTCTCCTTCTCTTCTGCTGCCTATCTGGTCTGCCTCTTTCTCTCCCCTTTCTACCCCGTTAGAGCAGAAACATCCACTGGCGGTTTCTTCACCGCCGCCTTCCTGTTCCTTCTTCTCTCTTTCACATGTCTATTTCTTCTACTTCTCTCTGCTGCTTTTGTGGTGTTGAAGGTGATGTTCCTCATGTCTACTGTCACTGTCCCGTTCTCCTTCCACTTCTCAATACTGCCTTTCGTCTTGTAGGCACCATTTGCTCCAGAGACATCCCTTTTCAAGCGTACGAGTGGCTATTGCTTACCAAACATCCCCCGGCTATTTTTCCGGATGCCTGTGCCTATCTCTTCGTACTTGTGAAACATGTCGTTTTTCTTTATCATCAATCTCTCCGCTCTCCTGCTACCACACCTAGTATCCTCTCTGCTGGCGCGGCCTTACGGTCGATTTTTAGGAATCGCATCGTGTCTCGACTACGCCTGGAGAACTTCGCTGCTTCCACCCCTCAATCTCAAGCCTCTTTCCGGTCTACCTGGGCGCAGGGGACCGGTTGGTTCAAAATCACTGGATCTTCCATTCATCTTTCTTTCTGATTTTTTGTTTTTTTCCAGCTTCGAAGATCTGAATGCATCAGTCGAGATTTTGTGTTCTCTCTTCCTGGTGCTTCGTCACAGCGTCTACTAAGTGTTTGTCATGTAACTGCTTATGATTTGTATTGTAGGGGTTTTCTGCAATTTTTGTGTAATTCGTGTGCATGTACCGTGTTGTATTTGTTTCTTCGTTGCACCTGTCCTTAATACTTATTCTTCACTCATGTGTCTGCTTTTGCTGCCTGAACCTTCATTGAGTTGCGCACCGTGTATTTGTTCTCTAGGAGCAATACGAGAGGTATTGCCCTGCGATACTTTGTTCTTTCTGTTTTTTCTTGCTGCATTGTGTTGCATCTTTTAATTTATACTTTATTTCTGTCTTGCATTTTCACATTCTTTGACGTCATGTATTTTTTGCTCGTCCCATGTTGTTGTTTTTTGGACCGATGCAATACTGCACGGCTTGCTGTTTGTATTTTGTGTATCCTTGTGTTTCACTTGGGGAGTTCGCCCAAGTTTCCACTATGTTCTGTAATACTTATCATGTTTTTGTCACATATCGTGTGGTTTCCTGGATTGTGGGAACTTCTGTACCTTAATCGTAGTATATGCTTTTGTTGTGTTTTACTTGTTCCCTTCTTTTTGTGCACTGCGTTGTACAGCCATGTTCTTGTAAATATATTTACCTGTTGTTTTGTGCTCTGCTTTCACTCTGCACGTCATCACATGCTTTATTACTTAATCATTACTTTTGCTTGTGCATCATCTTCCTCAAGCATATACTGTTCCTTATTAACGATTTTAACATTTTGTCATCCTTAGTTGACTGCCGTATCACATTCACCTGTAATATTTCATCAGTATCGCTCATTGTTTTGTTGTTTATTTTGCCATATGTGGTACGCCTGTATTCCCTATGTTTTTGCCAATAAAGTATATTTTGAAATAACTGCTATGATTCATATATAGCCAGTGCCGTTAATGCCCACCAGATGGAGACGTCTCAGGAGCTGAGCCCATCTTACGGATTTATGATGTCAGAAGCTGACAGAAAAACACACATAGCGCCGTGGATTGTTGGCCACCGTGGTGTAAGGCTAACGCACTCGGCTAGATATCGAGAGATCTGGGATTCATTCGATTCCCCAGCGGTGACCAAATAACAATTTTTCGGTTACTGTGTGTTGCTAAAAGGTGGAAAGAGCGATGTCTTTGTTTATATTTTCACAAGCTAATATTCAATCATATGCAAGAAATGCAGCGACAATTTCTGTAATAAACGGACTAAGCAGCCTCAAAATGTTTCTGTTTTGCCAAAATGCAGCAACAGAGGAGATTTGGTCATTTAAGCCACAGATAAAACATCACAGTGAACATATACTGAGGTTCCAAAAAAACTGGGAAGGGCGTTACCATTTCCAATACATGCCACCACACCCATGCGGTAAATGGTATCGTCCGCAAACGACGCACACTGAAGAGCAATTGAATTAGAGACAGCTGGCGTTATGGAAATGTGGCGCTGTAGGCGGCCTTGTAAACGGAAACGACATGACGTATGCAGCGATCCGACAATATAAGGAGTAATGCGGCGGGAATTAGTAAAAGTCGGAAGCAGTATGGGTAAGACTCTAAGCGCATTTGAACGTGGGCAAATTATCGGGACCCGACGAATGGGTCACTCCATCTCGGAAGTCACTAGGATTTTCACGAAACACTGTGTCACGGGTGCACCGAGAGTACATCGAATCCGGTAAAACCATCTCTGCAAGGGACAACTGCCGTGGACAACAGCGTGTGGATGAGCGGGGTCATCGTCGGCTAGCTCGCATTGTAACAGCGAATAGACGGGCCACAGTGCAAGAAATCACTCGGCAATTTAACGCTGGTGCACAAAAAACGTCGAACCATCTCCTCGCTATGGGGTACAGAAACCATCGTCCGACCAGGGTACTGCTGCTGACCGCACATCACAGGGTGCAAAGATTAGCATGCGTGCGGGAACATCGCCACTGGACCCTAGACATGTAGAAAAATGTTGCCTGGACTGATGAGTCGAGATTCACGTTGGTACATGCGGATGGCTGGATACGAGTACGGCGCAAACCACATGAACCGATGGATTCTTCTTGCTAGCAGGGTACTCTTCATGCTGGTGGGGGTGGCATTCTCGTCTGGGGACTGTTTACATAGACAGAAATCGGACCCCTGGTACGTGTGACATCGTCCGTCACATGTCAACTTTACCGGTATATCCTGGACAACCCTTTGCTCCAGTTCGTGCGTCTTCTACATCCAACTGTGGACCTCATCCTGCAACAAGACAATGCCTCTCCCTAGTTATATCCGAATGGTTGGATGAACACTCCACCGACGTGACCTCGCTTCCTTGGCCAGCTAGGTCACATCTGGGATGCCATGGAGAGAGATGTTCGAAGCTCTGACCCCCCCCTCCTCCATCAAATGTTCGTGAACTGTAGGAGCTTGTTCAGGGGTCGTGGATCCGTATGGCTTCCCAACGCTTCCTGTGTCTTGTCGAGTCCATGCCGAGACGAATCTCCGCCGTCATCAGGGCGAAAGGTGGTGTTACACGTTACTAGACAGGTATCTCTAATTCCATTGCTCTTTAGTGTATATATATTATTATATACTTTTTATGTTTTCTTTGTAGCACGTGCTATCAGTCTCCGACATTCTTGTCCATTGTTATGTATTTGTATATACTCAACTCAATTATACCGCACATTTCCACATTCTTGCTTTGTTCTATCATTGTCTCAGCGATTTTTTTTTGTTTGTTCCTGCCTTGTATACTGTCCGTATTGCATAATTTACATTGTAAATAGTTCATTTGCATTCTGTATATTCCCATCTTTGCTGTAAATATGTCATCCCTTTTTATTATGCTTTGGCACTGTCATTCCAGGCCTTCTGTAACTTCCTTTTCATGTTTGCTCAAAATAAAAAAATGGTGAAAGACACAACTTTATCATGTTATTCCGTAGGTATACTGAACCGGTTCTGTTGAATATCATCGAAATGGGATCAAAGGTCAGAGCACAGGACTAGATTTATTCCACAGCCATTATTATCATAACTTGAGTGATAACTTAAAAAACGATTTCTGATATGTTGGAAAGCGTATCATAATCAGTGCATTGCACGATTTTACAAACTTGTTCCATTTATCAAAAACATTTCCATTTTTTCCCTATTTTCGAATGGAAAAAGTGGTGATCTTTCAACTTAATGAACTTCTTAAAGTAACACATTCATCCGAAGTTTCAAAATTGCATCATTAAAAAACACGATCAAACAGATATCGACTAATTTACTCTTTCAAAACCAGTAGCATTTGTTTCACCTTCGTTTAGTTTGGATTGATTTCGTGATAAAATCCCTTTTATATTCTCACGGCTGTTTTTATATAAATATATTTATAACGAAGTAAATTTCTCCGTCATTTTTATCCACGACGAGACTCGAACCCGGGTCCCCTCATTCCGGAATAAGTCACTCTACCAATTGAGCTACGCGGACGTTCGTTCTGACTGCTATCTGCCTTTATGTCGTGTGCGTCCTGCTGGCAGGTACGTCACATATCTTACTCTTTCTTTGATTAAAATCTTTACCAAGATCTTACACAGCGAGAATAACAAACATGTATTCTGTAACACTGAACTCGCAACACCCTGAAGTAGTTATTGCAAGGGCATGCAAATCAGTAGGCTGCTAAGTTGGGCCGAGTTGTGCACCTGATTGAACTATGGGAACAATCTGATTGCAGCAGCGTTTGCCGATTGAAGCAAGATCCAGCGTTTGCCGAGAACGCCTCTAATCCTTCCTTTTTCTGGGGCTACATCCCTCCCATGTACTTCTTCTGTTAACACTTTCAGACCTGCCTCCGACAGCACCTGTCGTAAGGAGTTGGAACTGCACTATACACTGATGAGCCTTTCCATTATGACCACTCGCAGCCTAGAGAAATGAGCGCACCTGGAGACCGAACGGTGGCGCTGGTGAAGTTCACAGAGCAGTATATATACAGCCCGAGGACCGGCTTTCGATTAGTAGAGTGTTCGGAGTCAGAATAGGAAAGCCGCCCCGGTGGCGCAGTGGTCTAAGGCGTTGACCTCTGATCATTCGTCCGTACGGGGTCCGGGTTCGAATCCCGGTCAGGCATTGATGTTGTGTTTGTCTTACGGCACTGGCTCTCTCCCTTCCCTGGAACCAGTGACCCTAAATTAGGGACGGGCGACTGCTTATAGCCCATTTGAGTTGCTCACGGTGGTCGTTAAACCTCCAATCAAAAAAAAAAAAAGAATAGGAAAAGCTGCCGATTTATCGGAGTTTGATAAAGGAGAAATTGTGACGGCACGGAGCCTCGGAACTACGATCTTGGAAACGGCGCGGCTTGTGGGTTGTTCATTTGCCGCTGTAGTGAGTACGTATAAAAAGTGGTGCACAGATGGCCAGACGACGAACCCTCGTCCGCACCTCATTGATGCCAAAAAAGAACGGAGAACGTCGCGCATTGTTCACCGCAAACGCAGGGCCACAGCGCGACAAATCAGCTGCAGCTACAACAGTGGTGATCAGGGCAATGTGTCACAGCACACAGTTAATCACAGTCTTCTGCGCATGGGCCTGCGCAGCCGAAGACCCAGCCGGGTCCCCATGTTCACTCCACGTCATCGCCAACGACGCATGAAATGGGTCCAACATCATCGAGATTGGACCGTGGAGGATTGGAAGAAAGTATCCTGGTCTAACTAATCAAGATTCCTGGTTCATCACATACCCCGAAATGTACGGGACTGGAGGGCATGCTGTTGACATAATCGTACCAGAAACCCCAAGATACCTATCGCCACCACGTCGAATCGATTCCTCGCGGAGTGGCCGCTGTTTCGCGGGCTAAAGGGGGTCCTACAGCTTATTAAGTAGATGGTGATAATGTAATCAACAAAGGAGTAACGCGTTGATATACGTTGTTGCACGAACCTGATGATCAACGATGTTTGAATGGACTTTCACGCTTGAGTCCACTCACATAAAGGGGGTCTAAGATCTCTCATAAACATAATACATACCATTATACTACTTACCCCGACCTGGAAATTTGCGACATTGTGGTATACACTATATTGACAAAAGTTTCCGGACACCTAGAAGAGAAACACAACATAGCATTTATTGACATATATTAGAACGGTAACGGTCTACCTATGACCTTAATGCATGCACTGACCCTTCGAGACATGCTTTCGACATGGTTTTGAAACACAGCAATAGGTATGCGCTTCCATTCAGTACATAATGCTGCCGCTAACTGTTGCTTAGTAGTAGGCCTTGATTCCAAACTTCTTATGCGACTCTTTTTCATCCCATAGGTGCTCTATGGGATTAGAATCAGGGTTATGTGCTGGCCACTCCACTCAAGATACGGAATTATTTGAAGATAATTCCGTATCGTGTGTGGACTATCCAGCATAGAGTCCTGATCTTAATCCCATAGAGCACCTATGGGATAAATTAGAGCGCCACATAAGAAGCTTGGAACCGAGGCCTACTACTAAGCAACAGCCAGCGGCAGCATTATGTACTGAATGGAAGCGCATACCTATTGCTGTGTTTCAAAACCATGTCGAAAGCATGTCTCGAAGGGTTAGTGCATGCATTAAGGCCATAGGTGGACCGACACCGTACTAATGTATGTCAATAAAGCCTATATTGTGTTTCTCTTCTAGATGTCCGGTGACTTTTGTCAATATAGTGTATATCCGGACTATATCCACTCGTTATTCGCTGCAGTTTTGTCATTTCTTTGTTCTTCATTCTTATCTGTCCAGATAGTTCTGCTAATTGTAGTATAATGTACTATTTAATACATTGTTAAACAGTACTGACCTCATTTTTGTGAAAGATTGTTTTGAAAACTGATTTCTTTATCTTTCCCTCATTTTACATTCAACACTTCGTTCAGCCAGCATCCTTGGTATCTGAACTTGCCGATTTGTTGATATTTCTATCCATTTAATATTACAGCGGCTGATGTTTGTAACGTATACTCTAGATTCACTTTCCTTTTGATTTTACTATTTCTGGTTATTTTATTTGCCTATGTAAATTATCTTCTTACTGAACGAGATGTTATTTCTCCCGCTGAATGAGATCTGGCAATGAGTGTAAGTCATGACGTGGTGGTAGCCAGTATAAATAGGCGCGTTCAACGATACCAGAGAGAGCTGTTGTTTATGTGCGAGAGAGCTTTTTGTTGATGTGCGTAGGGAGAGCTTTGTTTCATGTGTAAAGAGATCTTCGTTATATGCGTAAGGAGAGCTTCGTTTATGTGAGTAGAGCTTCGTTCATGTGCAAGGAGCTACGTTTTATTGAGTAGCTGTGTGTCCGGTGAAGTGTATGTTGGATCATATCAAGAGTTTCTCTAATAAAAAGTTGTTCTAGTAAGTACGTTTTTCTCAGTTCATAGTTTTGTCAGATCTCTGTCTGGCTGTTAGGTTTATTTCATTAGTTGTTATTATTAACAACCAGCATTAAGACTTTATTCATCTTAATTACTACTACAACATTACTAGCAGTTAAAAGCTTGTTCATTATTATTACTATACTACTAGCAGGAAAGTTTATTCATGTTATAAGTAACAACACAACAAGCATTAGAAGAAGCTTAGAAGAAACTTTATTCATTATATGTTATGGGATTGTTAGTATTTGTCATAAACGTAGTTTTATTAGTGTTGATTCTTAAGCCTATTTCCATACATTCTTTTGGCTGATATGTTTACGAAAGAGCCGGATGTCTTGTATATTTATTGCAATGAAGGCTGTATCATCAGCTTAGCTCAAATTGTTAATTATTTGCCCTGTTACGATATTAGTCCTTCCCTCCTCTGCACGAAGCTTTCGGAAATAAGACTTCTGAATAGATGTATGATTTAAATGAAGATCTCCATTATGTACAAGTGATCTTTGAAAATTGCGAAATAGCTTATGGATTGTGTCGTCATTGGCCCAAAATCCATTTATTCATTGTTACAAAAACAATTGTTCTAACCATTGACTTTTTTTTTTCCTGCATACACATTAACATAAGCGAAAACCTAATTCAAGCATGTTCAACATTTCTGATTACTTTATGGATATACACATACGCCTTTGATGCGACCGTTGTCCGATGACACAGGTTCCGCCTAAAGCAAGTCTAAACAATATTATGCATCAGCCTCCTATTCGGTTTACGCTACTTGATTTAGTTTTCACGCAACGGAGAATAGAATGCAGTCAACCAGCATATATATATATATATATATATATATATATATATACATTTGTTACGAATAGGGAAAAGCATTCATTCACAACACCTAAAAGATGTTTCCGAAAGAGCAAGCTGTAAAGTAACAGCATCAACTGCTGTATTTGCATGAAATTCCCCACTATTGCGTATACCAGGGAGTGTAGCTTTCATGATGCCCACATCGTTATTTCATAGAAACCGCATGTGTTGCTAGTATCTGCGGAATACAAAACAAATTGCACAATAACTCCTGATATATCAAGACATAAATACACAGTGCGTCAAAGAATTTTTAAGACTGGCGCTAGATTTCAGCCTACGGTGGCGCCACCAGTGTAATCGCGAATGCGTTATAAACCGTGACCATCTGCTTGCTTTCTGCCAAAAGTACTGCGCTGTTGTTAAAGTAACTCAAACGAAACGGCCGTTCATTAGAGAAGTAAAATTTTTTTCATGTTGGATTATTAAGATGGAACAAAGGGCTGTTATTAAATTTAACGCAAAACTTGGTAAAAGTGCCTCGGAAACGTACCAAATGATGAAACAAGTTTACGGGGAGTTTTATTTAAGTAGATCAAATGTTTTCCTGTGGCACAAACGTTTTTTGGACGGAAGATAGACGCTAGAAAATGATAAGCATAACGGGAGACCAAGGTCATCTAGGACATCTGAGATTATTGAAAAAGTGCGTGATTTTGTGGCAAACACTTGATGTGTGTCACTAAGAATGATGGAAGAGTCTTTAAACATCAACAAAGAAACGATTCGAACCATCCTGCATGAAGATTTGGGCAAAACAAAAGTATGTGCTGAATTTGTTCCACACACGTTAACCAATGAACGAAAATCAAGGAGAAGTGCACATTGCAGAGACACATTTCAGCCGCTGAAAATGATCCAAACTTCTTAAAATCGATTGTTACTGGTGATGAAACATGGTGTTTTCAATATGATCCTAAAGCAAAGCGACAAAGTGCGGAATGGAAATCAAAAAACTCGCCACAAGCCAAAAAAACAAGAAAAGTTCCATCGAAAATCAAAATAATGCTCATTACATTCTTCGATAGTAAGGGTATTATCCACAAAGAATTTGTTCCAAGTGGACAAACAATTACTGGTGAGTTTTATTTAAATGTTTTGAGGCGTTTGATGGGCAGAATTCGTCGCATTCGTCCAGAATATCGAGATGAAAACAGTTGGTGTTTGTTGCACGATAATGCTCCCAGTCACACCTCACTTCTTGTTCGTAGATTTTTGGCGAAAAATAACGTCTGTGTGTTGAATCATCCATCGTATTCGCCTGATTTAGCACCCTGCGACTTTTCTTTGTTCCCAAAACTTACAATGACACTAAAAGGGTGTTATTTTGATGATATTTCGACCATAGAAACAGCTTCGACGCGTGCTTTGGAGGCAATTCCGCAAAGTGAACTGGAACAGGCATTCGAATCATTATTAAATCGCTGTAACAAGTGTATTGAAGCCAGAGGGACTTATTTTGAACACCAAACCAAAACAAATTATAATTTCTTGTTTCTATTTCATTTTACAGACCCAGTTTTAAAAATTCTTTGCCACCCTGTGTATACTGCGAAAGAAAGGGCTGTGTCTCATTGATAAATTCCAGCTAAAAAGAAATTCTGACATATTTTTAAGTTATTTCAGCGCCCATTTTTCTCATATCTCACGGACCGCAAGCAAATATCCTACAAACTCGTAAAGGTAACCCTACAAACTTGTGAAGGTTGGTTCAGGGGCTGATATACTATGAAACTAATGAAGCTTAAGCTTCAGGGCCCCCAATCCCGGAGGGGCCCCAGAAGCGACTTTAGTCCACATTGCTTAAACTTTTGGATCTTCTGTATGAGAAGGTGTTTTTTACGCTTTCCAACCGTACGTTGAAGAAGCGTATATGCTCCTGCTTTGTCCGTCTGTCTGCCTGTCTGTCCGCACGATAACTCGCGTAAAAATGATTCGATTTCGATCAAGTTTTAGTATGTGGTAGGGGACAACCTGGGGATGAACCCTATTGAAAATGGCCGAAATGGGGTCAAAAGCCAGTACATCGGAGCGGGATCCATTCCATCGCCCTTATGCGTTACGTAAAAATGCTTCGATTGTGACAAAACTGTATCATGCTGCTCCTGAGATATACTGAACCGGTTCTATTGAATATCTTCGAAATGGGATCAAAGGTCAGGGCACAGGAGCGAGATTTATTTCACACCTATTATCCTTATAACTCGACTAAAAATGCTTCTATTGCGACAAAACTTCAGCGTGTCGTTCAGGAGATATACTAAACCAATTCTGTTCAATGTCATGGAAATAAGGTCAAAGGTAAGGGCACAAAAGTGAGATTTATTCAAAGCCATTATCCTAATAACTTGACTAAAAATGCTACTATTGCGACAAAACTTTACTATGTTGTTCCGGAGGTATGCTGAACCGGTTCTGTTGAATATCATCGAAATGGGGTCAAAAGTCAGGACACAGGAGCGAGATTTATTCCACAACCATTATCTTCATAACTTCAGTAATGATTTCTGGTATGTTGGAAACGTATCATAATCAATGATTGTACTAACTTGTTAAATAATAATACTAATAATATTAATGATAAAGTCTAATTTAATACAAAATAATAGTATTGTTTTCAGCAGTTGGCAACGGACTATAGAGTGCGTCTCGCTCACTATAGGGTGCATCTCTCTTGACCTGAAACAGAAGAATACGGCCTGGCGACGTTCCTGGTGTGGGTTATCGTTGTCAGTTGTTAACGGAGACAGTGGCATTTATGTCCGTATTATTCCGTACCGAGACAATTTTTTACGCTTTCCAACCGTAGGTTGAAGAAGCGTATATCCTCCAGCTTTGTCCGTCAATCCGTCTGTCTGTCTGTCTCTCCGCACGATAACTCGCGCAAAAATTGTTCGATTTTGATGATATTTTAGTATGTGCTAGGAAACAACCTGGGAAGGAACCCTATTGAAAATACATGAAATGGGACTTACATAAAAATGCTTCGATTACGACAAAACTGCATCATGTTTTTCCGGAGATATACTGAACTAATGCTGTTTAATATCATCGAAATTGAGTCAAAGTTCAGTGCACAGGAGCGAGATTTATTCCGCAGCCATTATCCTCATAACTTGACTAAAAATTATTCTATTACGACAAACCTTTGATATGTTGTTCCGGAGGCACACTGAACCAATTCCGTTTAATATCATCGAAATGTGGTCAATGGTCAGGGCACAGGAGCGAGATTTGTTACACAGCCATTATCTTGATAACTTAGTAATAACTTGAGTAATGTTTTCTGGTATGTTGGAAAGCGTACCATAATCAATGCATTGCATGATTTTACTAACATGTTCAATATTGTAACAGTTTGTATAGTTAAAATTACATTATAGTGACTTTGTATTGTATGGCATTATAAGATCGACTACAACACTAAGGAACAAGTTGAAACAAACTATAACTCGAAGGACCTTAAAAATATAGAGGTTAGTGAAAGTGTAAAGGTAAGCCTTTTAACATTAGACGATTGTATTAAAACTAGAATATTATGGGAAAGCGCGTTAAAATTAAAGCATATTTCTGTTATCCTCTTCAATAAGGTTGTCGTGAAACAACCTCCCTGAAGAATATAACAATAGTTATCCAAACCCCTTTGCTGTAACGAAGGGTCCCCCATAACAGTTCAGGCCTCAAAAATGTAGGTCCGCCACAGGGTAGGCTTCTGTATTGTTTAAGAAACAGAAAGTGTAGTTGATTTGCCCTACATTCAGGGGAATAGGTTTTAATCACGCATGAAGTGAATGTCTTCGTATAGTCACTTTTTACTTCTTTGCAACCTGAAAGTGCCCGACGGTTTGGTGTTACACACTACCAGGGAAACAATGCATAATAATTGTACAGGGGGAAAGTCCTTAAGTAAATTCAAGAAAAAAATATTTTTAGAAAAAACAATCTATTGAGCTTCTTTATCTTCACCGTTAACAAACGTTTTGGCTATTATTTTGGTACAGACTTAAATATGCTTTAGCCGTCCTATAACGAAGTAAATTACTCCGTCATTTCTATCCGCGCCAGGATTCGAACCCGGATCCCCTCATTCCGGAATAAGTTGCTCTACCAATTGAGCTACGCGGACGTTTTATTCTGATTCCTATCTGCCTTTATGTCGTGTGCGTCCTTCTGGCAGGTACGTCACATCTCCTGGTACGTTACAGCCCCCGTAGCGCAGTGGTCTAAGCGCTGGCTTTAGCCACTCGATAATGGACTGTCCGTTAAGGGTCCGTGTTCAAATCCCGGTGAGGCATGGATGTTGTGTTTGTCTTACAGATTGGCTCTCTCCCTTCCCTGGAACCAGTGGCTCTAAATTAGGGGCGGGCTACTGCTTATAACCCATTGAGTTGCTCATGGTAGTTGTTAAACCCGCAATAAAAAAAAATGCTTTAGCCACTCGATAATGGACTGAAAGAGTGCTGTCCTCTTGCAGAGTAAGACTCAGTTCAGAAAGAATATAACTCAGATGTTTATTGTTTAGGATGCTTCGGAGCTAATAAATCAAAATTACGGACGAGGGACTCCTAGTCATCGTTTCTCACGACAGCCATAAAATCAAAGTAAGTAGAGATTTGGAATATTACCCAATGCTTCTTAGTTTCTTATTCTTTTCATCAGTTCCACAAGATTTCATGGGATCAATTTTGCAAAACTATTTCCTGGTTCATTTTGAGTTTGATGTGAATTATTCCTGAATTAAATTCAAACGTCATTTAAGAGTGTTAGCAAGTGTTAAAAGACGCCGTCAATGGTTTTGCTTTTATTTTATCTGCATTCATCTATTCCGAACTGCTGAAAAAACAGAAAATATGAGAAGTTGTTCGCGCTTCATTCTTTCAGTGTCTGCAAAGTGAAATAAGGAGCAAGAAAAGAAACGGCTCCTGCAATTGTTCGCTTGCTTTTCAAACGACATATCTTACATTTAAGCCAGAGCTCAAAAGACTAAAGTTTCGGAGATTTGGGCTCAACGCAGCAGAACCTGGATGTATTCTCTCCCTACACTAAGGCTCAGAACACTTGCTGTGAAGTAACTGATATTCGAAAACATTCATCGGAGCAGTTTTTTACCCTTCCCAACCGTAGGTTGAAGAAGCGTATATGCTCGAGCTTTGTCCGTCTGTCTGTCTGCCGGCACGATAGCTCGCATAATCTTAGTATGGGCAGGTTGTCCCCTACCACATACTAAGATTTCGATGAAATTTTAGTATGTGGTAGGGAACAACCTGGGGACCAACCCCCAATGAAAATAGGCAAAATGGGATCAAAGGTCACGGCATAGGAGTGGGATCCATTCCATCGCGCTTATGCGTCATAACTGACGTAAAAACGCTTCGAGTGCGACAAAACTTTTTCATGTTGTTCCGGAGTTATGTTGAACCGGTTCGGTTGAATATCACTGAAATGGAGTCAAAGGTCAGGGTATAGAAGCGAGATATATTCCAGAGTCATTATCCTCATAACGTGACTAAAATATTTCTATTGCGACAAAACTGTGGTATGTTGTTCCGAAGGTATACTGAACCAATTCTGCTTAATATCATCGGAATGGGGTCAAAGGGCAGCAGGGCACAGGAGCGGGATTTATTCCACAGCCATTATCAGCATAACTTGAGTAATGATTTCTGGTATGCTGGAAAGCGTACCATAATCAGTGCATTGCATGATTTTACTAATTTTTTTAAGTAACCAAAAGCTACATCCCGAAAAATTAAGATCCCAGCTACCTTGGTACTGATTTTCAACTGAGAACTTATCCTGATCAAAATGCTTCGATTACCTATCACTTACATTTGCTAAGTTTTCAGTGGCGAAACCTATATCAAAATGAATAAAAATAATTTGCAAAGATACACAGCAGGCCATGTGTTTATGGCAGTTCAGTAAAATCGATATCAGGCAGCGTCACTTTTCTTCTTGCCTTTTCCCAAGAAATCCACGTACCACCGCTTTAAACGATTCCCAATCTTCAATTTAAACAACCTCTGGCTTTGTTTCAAATACATCATTTCTGACAAGTTCCGTTAACTGAGGTCTTTAATTTGCGTCTACCGCCTTGGTGGCGCAGTGGTCTAAGCGATGGCCTCTGATCATTCGTCCGAATTGGGTCCGGGTTCGAATCCCGGTGAGGCATGGATGTTGTTTTTGTCTTACGGCACTGGCTCTCTCCCTTCCCTGGAACCAGTGACCCTAAATTAGGGACGGGCGACTGCTTATAGCCCATTGAGTTGCTCACGGTGGTCGTTAAACCTCCAATCAAAAAAAAAAAAAAATAATAATAATAATTTGCGTCTCTTAAGCTTATTTATCCAACACCTTTACAAAAATTCCTCACTTGTTCAAGTTTTATATTCAAATGCAGATGACCTTTCTTCGATTTTTACCAATGTAATATATTTTACGTTACTTTCACATGAGAAAAATTCCTCTATCTTTATTCGTTGTTGTTCAGTGTAATGTTTTTTCTCTCACACAGTAGTCTCACAACACTAAATATCAACGGTATTTGGTGCAATCCCCCCAACAGATCAACCAGCAATGTACTCATTTTACGATCACTACAAATACTCTATATATTCCGCCCCGGTGGCGCATTGGTCTAAGCGCGGGCTTGTGACCATTCGTCCGAGATGGGTCCGGGTTTGAATCCCGTGAGGCATGGATGTTGTGTTTGTCTCACAGCCCTGGCTCTCTCCCTTCCCTGGAACCAGTGGCCCTAAATTAGGGAGGGGCGACTGCTTATAGCCCATTGAGTTGCTCACGGTGGTCGTTTAACCTTCAATCCAAAAAAAAAAAAATCCAAATACTCTATGGAAATTTACCCTACTAAGAATTTTGCACCCACTTTCGCACATTTCTTTCAAGACAAAAGCACGAAATACAGGAACTGCATGGTATTACTTTTCAATGTGCCAAAAAAATGCTTTTAAAATTAGCTTTCGAAAATCACTGAATAAAAACCACTCATTAGAGTTGTGTTTAATTCTCAGCCAGTTTATCAGATAAATATGTTCACGTAAACTCCTATTGTCTTCCATACGAAAATATTTCGAAAAGTTTCGTTATGCTTTGGGCTTTTCCTACTACAGGTAAATTTGTCCGTTGTAGCCTGGACAACAGATGAAACGTTGTCACGGGTCTCCATGTGAAAAGGGTCAAGAGCTTTTGATCCGATCTATTTTTTTTCAAGTCAAATAGATCGGATCAAAAGCTCCTGACCTGGTTTTGACCTGATGGCATGGTGCGTGGGGTTATTTGAATAATACATGTGTAGGGTTGTTCGATAAAAAGCCGAACAGCAGAGCTCCCCGAAAGTGTATCGCAAGAGAAATGATTTCTCTAGAGAAAAATGACAATTCTCTGCATAATTTCTTGCATGATATTTTTCCAGCTGCCATCTTTCGACTTCATTCTTGTATGCAAACCTGCATAACTACCTGTTCTTTCCCATATCGACGACAAAAATACATATTTACTTTATATACCATATCTGTACTTCCGGAATGAGATTCGAAATTTCCCTTTTCTCGCCTCCGAGATAGTTGTAACCATGACTAAAATTTGTCATGTACACTGAAGTGTCGGAAAAACTGGTACACCAGTCTAATACTTGGTAGGTCTCCTACGGAAGCGCAGGACTGGAGAAATACGACGGGGCATGGACTCCACTAGCTTTTGGAAATATGCTGTAGACAATGCACTCCATACTTCCTGTAGAGCGTTCCACAATTCGGGTGTATTCCGAGGTCTCGGATTCCTGTGTTCCATAGCGCATCCCAAATGTGTTCTATCACGTTCAGATCTGGGGATTTGGGAGGGAATGGCAACAACCGAAACTCAGATGAATGCTCTTCTAACCATAATGTGGCGTCCCGACACTTGTGTGGAGGTGCATTGTCCTGTTGGAACAGGCCCAACCCATCAGCATGAATGCAGGACATGAACGGGTGTACCTCGTCAGAAAGGATGCGCACATAGCGCTGGCTGGTCACAGACGTTTGTAGACGTACCAGGGGTCCCAGTGAAGTCAATCTAAGCACATCCCATACCATTGCGGACCCCCCACCAGCCGGTACAGTTCCCTGTTGACAGGCGGGATCCATGGCTTCATGGGGTTTGAGCCACACACGAATCCTTCCATCTGCCCGATACAGTTGGAAACGCGCCTCAGAAGACCAGGCTACTTGTTTTCAGTCATCAAGTGTCCAGTGGCGGTGTTGCCGTGCCCAAGCGAGGCGCATAGCTCTGTGTCGTGCACCCATCAAGGAGACTCGAGTTGGCGTCGGCTCCGAAAGCCCATATCGTGTGTCGGCTCCCTAAGCACATATATACGCATCAGCGTCCGGACTGTCCTGACGCTGATGCTTGTTGAGGCTCCAGCATTGAATTCCGATATTACCTGCGAGAGTGTCGCGTGAAACGATTCTTGACTGGCGACGATGGTCACGTTCACCCAGTGTCTTTTTACGGCCATACTGGTATCGTAGGTTGGAGGTTTTGCAGGAATTTTTGTAGTCACGGTACACTCTTGCAATGGTCGTCCGTGAAAATCCGAACTTCATTTCTACCTCCGAAATACTATGGCCCATCTCACGAGCGCCAATGTGACATCACGTTGAAAATCGCTTAAATCGTTTTTCAACGTATTGTCACATTGGCGCTCGTGAGATGGGCCATAGTATATAGGTCCGGATATTCTCCGAATTTACTATTTTGTCTTTATTGCAGTTCTATTTCGTTGTGTGCAGAAATTGAACAGTAAATTATTTTTGTAAGCGCACTCTCTATCGTTTGTGTTACGTACCCTCGCTGATGTTATTTCAATGCGTGTTACTTGAGTCAGATACATATATCCTTCATTTCATATAATACCCCTAGCCTTTTGTGATTAGTGTAGATTGCGGGTAATGTTATTGAGTTCCTCCTTCAAAAAGTGTGTAAGTCCGAGATGGGTCCTGGTTCGAATCCCGTGAGATATGGATTTTGTGTTTTTCTTACGGCACTGGCTCTCTCCCTTCCCTGGAAGCAGTGGCCCTAAATTAGAGACGAGCGAATGCCTATATAAATTAGGGACGAGCGATCGCCTGTCGGGTTGCTCACGGTGGCTGTTAAGCACCCAAATGAAAAAAAGAAGAAGACTGTGTAACAGCTAGTTACACAGTCTCCCACCATTAATCTGGAGGCTTAATGGTGGGAGAACCATGTGTGATACTTAGAGAGACCACAAGACATGATCACGTGAAAAAAAAATTATAGGTAGATCTCGGTATATGCGGTTTCGTTATCCGCGTTTTCGGATTTACGCGATTTAGTGGCGCCATCTCTTGACACTACGAAGAAACAATAATTACAATAATGGGTTTGTTCATCTTTTTTTCTTATTGGAGGTTTAACGACCACCGTGAGCAACTCAGTGGGCTGTAAGCAGTCGCCCGTCCCTAATTTAGGGTCACTGGTTCCAGGGAAGGGAGAGAGCCAGTGCCGTAAGACAAACGCAACATCGATGCCTCACTGGGATTCGAACCCGGACCCAGTTCAGAAAAATTATCAGAGGCCATCGCTTAGACCACTGCGCCACCGGGGCGGCTTCCTCATCTTACGATATTTTTGTTAAGACGTGAGTGCTCGCTCAGATCAGATCAGTAGAGCTGTAAAACTTCGTGTGAGAGGGTCTACGATGTCAGGCAAAAGAAAAGAAAGTGTGTCTTTCGAGGGTCGTACTCGCTAGAAATAAAGTTAGAAGTTCTGGATCGCTTTGAGGAAGGTGAGCGTATTGTTGCCATCCAGCGTGCTTTAGGACTTAGTGAATCCACTGTGAGAACTATTCGTGACAATGCGGAATCAATTCGAAAAAGTGCTCCATCTTCAACCAACTTGAGTCTAACTAGAGTGACCATACTTGAGTGTAACGGAGGCAATGGAAAAAAGTGCTGAAGTGAAGATAAAAGTCGAAGATGTTCTGAAATGTTACAAAGAGTTGTACAGTCAGATGGTGAACAAAACTTTGCAGTCGACAATTAAATATGTTTTAACAAAACAGCTTGGCACTTCGAACGAACGTCAAGCGTCCAGCGGGAACACTTCAACTGCAACTGATTTGCCTCTTCAGAAATCCATCAGAGGAACTGTACTGACTTCAACATAACCAGAATCTTCTGATGTGATGAGCCAAAAACTTACTACTGTATTTAAGATGTGGAATTGGAATTTTTAAAATTACAGTGAACTGTTACGTGTATTCAGCATTAACATTACGTAAGTACTGTACGTACATACTATATTTTCAGGGTACTGCGTACATATTTACTTAATATGTACGTTGTACGTATTATACAGTATTTTGATTTTCTGCATTAAAATTAAGTTTCAGAAAGATAATAGTGTTTCTTTGTAATCTAAATACTATAAACTGAAACTGAATTTATGAATAGGTGAGAACCTAACCTTATATTGTTCGAATAAAATGACTCCCGTTTTACGCGAATTCGGTATACACGGCGATTTCGCGGAACGTATCTATCGCGTTTACCGAGATCTACCTGTAATACCCTTTGTTACCATCATGTTGTGTAGTGCAATCACACAAACGTCGCGGAATGGAGCGATACAGCCCTCTGATGGCGTCCTAGAAGCACGCAGCATTTATCTAGTTCTATAATTCAGCGTCATTCCGGTGCGACTGAGGAGTGACTTTCAGGAGTCATTCAATGAGATCCTATACATGATCGATGGGTTACAGGTCCGGAGATTGCGCTGGACGGAGAAAAATATGGACCACCTCTAAGCATGCTCAAAAGCTGTTAACGGTAAGTGGCGGAGCATTATCTTAAGGGAAACAATCACCCGGAAACCATTCAAAAATAAAATAAACATGGGCTGTAAAATGTCACCCACGTACTGCCGGCCCGTCACCGTGCTCGTTATGCTCATCAGAGGTGACTGGCTATCGTAACTAATGGCACCCCATATGAGAAAGCCTAGTTGGCGCACAATCTGATGCTTGTGGATGACAGCTGCATCTTTCGTGTGACCACGTCATCGCCAGACGCGAACTCGACGGTCATTGGCACCGATACAGAATCGGAACTCATCGCTGAACACGATAGTTTGCCATTCCTGTAGCTAAGCAACTCTACTTAGGACAGCACTCTTATTTATCATTACTTTACATTTCAATTAAATTCACCAGATCATTTCTCTGTCTGACAGATTCTTTCCGTGAATCTAATTAAAACTGAAGGGGAAAATGATTTCTATCTCTGTATGGATTCAATGCATGTAAAAGCATGGATGGACAGTTTTTTAAGCATTAATTTTTCAGAAACAGGAGTAAATGCTCCCTTTTGGGAAACTGATCTCGAAAGTTCGAGCTCTTCATTCATCCGGCACATAAACATGAAAACATTGCTTCAGTGTTACTTGTACTTTTATAAAAAAAAAATTGCATAAATTGTTTCATGGAACATTCACAAGCCATTCGATAAAACAACTCGCCCCTCACATATCACATTGTTTCTATGACTCTTAAAACGTTACGAGATTCAACAAATCTTTCTGTAGAATGGAAGCAAGAAATGTCCAGTGAATATTGACTGAATCAGTCTACTGGAACGTTAATTTTTCCCGGAAAGCAAAGCTTCATCAGTTAGTTCGGTGGCTGGCATTGCTGTTGTTTTACGAGCACATTTAGCCATCTGTGCTATAGAGAAGTTGTGTGATTTCTATTTGCCCCTGCGTGCACTGGAAGTCGAGGGAACGCCCGCAAAAGAAGAGTTTCACTGGTATTTTATTATTTTATGTATTCCCCAAGGCTGTAAGGGAGGCACGTAAGGGCTATATATCAGGCCAAAAGGTTGGAACTACCTAGCCCATTGAGAAACGCACGTAAAAATGAAAGCTAATGGGACTTTACGCAAAGTCGAAATTTATGGATATTAATGTAAAAAAAACTGCATGTAATATCGTCGATGATTTCCTCTTTTGTTCTGCTTTAAATTTAATGGCCGCACTTAATTACTGCACATAATCTGGACACATCAGTGGTGGATGTTCTTTTACCGAAAATTCGAATTAGGTTCGCATTTAATGTAGGTCTACACTTCGCATATCAGTGAATGCAAATTATTCTCCTGTTGATCACGATTGTCTCCAACGACAATAGCATTCTCTTCTCGCAAGCATAAATTAACGAGTTCCGAAAAGTTCAACTGCACACCATCACTTTGATGACACAGAAGGATAATGGGAAGGTCTTTTGATTAAAGCACATTCGAGTTTAGAATGCTCCGAAATATTCGAGAATCACGTGCGAGTTCTTCGAAATACCACGACAACAGAGATATCATTTCCATGAACAATGTGTGCGTTTTTAAAATTATAATAACGTATGATGGTGTCAATAAAACGGATAATTCTACTATAAGGAAAACTCGAATTTTTTCAAGTAAAGATTTCATGAAAACACGTTAGTAAAATCATGCAATGCATTGATTATGATACGCTTTCCAACATACCAGAAATCATTACTCAAGTTATGAGGATAATCGCTGTGGAATAAATCTCGCTCCTGTGACACCATTTCGATGATATTCAACAGAACCAGTTCAGTATACCTCCGGAACGACATGATAAAGTTTTGTCTCAATCGAAACCCTTTTACGTAAGTTGTGACACATATGGGCAATGGAATGGATTCCGCTTCTATGTCCTAACCTTTGACCCCATTTCGTCCATTTCCAATAGGGTTCGTCCCCAGTGGTTTCCTACCACATACTAAACTTTCATCGAAATCGAACGATTTTTATGCAAGTTATGACGCATAGGGGCAATGGAATGGATCCCGCTCCTATGTCCTGACCTTTGACCCCATTTCGCCCATTTTCAATGGGTTTCGTCCCCAGGTGGTCTCCTTCCACATACTAAAATTTCATTGAAATCGAAAAATGTTTACTCGAGTTATCGTGCGGACCGACAGACGGACAGACAAAGCTGGAGCATATACGGTTGGAAAGCGTAAAAAAATCCCCATTCTTGCTTTATGAAAAGAGGTACAGTAATAAACACGTTTATGATGTAGAGTTTCAGGGTTTAACACTACAAAAAAATGGTTTTAAAAAATGAAGACTTGCAGATAATGCCCTAAAGGATATTTATTTGTTCTTCGACGCTGTACACCATCAAGTAGTAACTGAATACAATTCCACAATCGTCGTCGATCAAACACAATTGTAACAAACCAATCCAGTAAAGTAGATAACTTCAAATTTAGCAGTAGTTAATAACTTTTCAACATAGTAACACACATAACATACACTGACGGAAAAAAAAGTCCCAACACCAAGAAGAGGTTGTATTAGATAAACGACAGTTGGTAGGCGGTGAGAGTACATCTGTAATATGACGTCTATGCAAATTTCGCGCTCGGCACATACGTGTGGCGCTAGTAGCGCCCCTCGGAACATGCAAAGCAGGTTTGATGTAAATACGCGCTGTAACGTTCGTGAGCGTTAGTTATAGTTGAGATTCGACGTAGGATGTTGATGTTAGTCAAGAATGCCTTTAAGAAGGCGAAGAAGCCATTATCAACAGCTCACGGAGTTTGAACGAGGTCGTGTAATAGGGCTACGAGAAGGTGGATTTTCGTTCCGCAATATTGCAGAACGACTTGGCAGGAATGTAACCACTGTGCATGATTGTTGGCAGCGGTGGTCAAGGGAAGGTACTGCCTCAAGAAGACCGGGTTCCGGCCGGCCACGTGGCACTACTGACAGGGAAGACCGCCGTGTACGACGTATGGCCGTGGCGCATCGTACCGCGTCTGCGGCAGCAATTAGAGCTGCAGTTGCCACCACATTGACACAACGAACTGTTACAAATCGGTTACTTGAAGGACAGCTCTGAGCCAGACGCCCTGTAGCGTGCATTCCACTTACTCCAAACCACTGCCGTTTGCGACGTCAGTGGTGTCAAGCTAGAGCTCATTAGAGGACGGAGATCTATTGTGTTTTCTGATGAAAGCCGGTTCTGCCTGGGTGCCAGTGATGGCCGTGTGTGGGTTAGAAGGAGGCCAGGTGAGCGCCTGCAACGAACCTGTCTGCGGCCGAGACACACTGGACCTACACCTGGAGTTATGGTCTGAGGAGCAATTTCTTATGACAGCAGGAGCACTCTCGTGGTTATCCCACGCACCCTGACGGCACAGTTGTTCGTCAGTCTGGTGATTCAACCTGTTGTGCTGCCATTCATGAACAGCATTCCAGGGGGTGTTTTCCAACAGGATAACGCACACCCGCATACCGCTGTTGTAACCCAACATGCTCTACAGAGTGTCGACATGTTGCCGTGACCTGCTAGATCACCAGATCTTTCACCAATCGAGCACGTATGGGACATCATTGGACGACAACTCCAGCGTCACCCCCAACCAGCATTAACCGTCCCTGTATTGACCGACCAAGTGCAACAGGCATGGAACTCCATCCCACAAACTGACATCCAGCACCTGTACGACACAATGCATGAACGTTTGCGTGCTTGCATTCAACATTCTGGCGGTTACACCGGTTATTAATGTACCAGCATTTCACATTTAAAATAGCTCTTCTCGCGCTTACAATAAGCTGTGATCTTCAAACCTTAATCGATTAAATATGTTACCTATACGAATGTATTGCCGCCATTTCATTCCTCTACAACTATTTTTTCGTGGTGTTGGGATTTTTTTCCGTCAGTGTATAAACCTATCACATTGATTGTTTAGTTCACGGTGATAGCTCTCACACATAACGGACTCGTTCAGCTACGGTTCTAGTTTTATCTAAGTCTGCTTGACTTTATTGTCTTCCAGGGTAACGTAACGAAATAAACTCATATGAGTTCGACGTAATGTTCAGTAAAAAAAATAAAAAAAAATAAAAAAAGGACTAAACTGTAATTTGCATGAGTGAAAGTAAAACAGAAATGGAAGGCTAAATAGGTAATGCACTCTGCTCAAGATATAGAGATCAGATCAGATCATATGTAGAGGATTTTGAGAATGGAGTGTCTGACCCCAGGTTTTAAACAACCCTTAGAAATAGGAAGCTAGGAGATTTGGGCTAGAGTGCCCGATAGGAAAGTCACACGGAAGCGAGGTAGAAGACGCCCTTATTTACTACTGGGGGCCAGTACCCGGGGTCCGACGGCTTAATGTGCCCATCAGATCAGATCAGATCATATGTAGAGGATTTTAGGAATGGAGTGTCTGACCCCAGGTTTTAAACAACCCATTAGAAATAGGAAGCTAGGAGATTTGGGCTAGAGTGCCCGATGGAAAGTCACACGGAATCGAGGTAGAAGACGCCCTTATTTACTACAGGGGGGCCAGTACCCTGGGTCCGACGGCTTAATGTGCCCATCAGATCAGATCAGATCATATGTAGAGGATTTTAGGAATGGAGTGTCTGACCCCAGGTCTTAAACAACCCTTAGAAATAGGAAGCTAGGAGATTTGGGCTAGAGTTCCCGATAGGAAAGTCACACGGAAGCGAGGTAGAAGACGCCCTTATTTACTACCAGGGGGCCAGTACCCGGGGTCCGACGGCTTAATGTGCCCATCAGATCAGATCAGATCATATGTAGAGGATTTTAGGAATGGAGTGTCTGACCCCAGGTCTTAAACAACCCTTAGAAATAGGAAGCTAGGAGATTTGGGCTAGAGTGCCCGATAGGAAAGTCACACGGAAGCGAGGTAGAAGACGCCCTTATTTACTACCGGGGGGCCAGTACCCGGGGTCCGACGGCTTAATGTGCCCATCAGATCAGATCAGATCATATGTAGAGGATTTTAGGAATGGAGTGTCTGACCCCAGGTTTTAAACAACCCTTAGAAATAGGAAGCTAGGAGATTTGGGCTAGAGTGCCCGATAGGAAAGTCACACGGAAGCGAGGTAGAAGACGCCCTTATTTACTACTGGGGGGCCAGTACCCGGGGTCCGACGGCTTAATGTGCCCATCAGATCAGATCAGATCATATGTAGAGGATTTTAGGAATGGAGTGTCTGACCCCAGGTTTTAAACAACCCTTAGAAATAGGAAGCTAGGAGATTTGGGCTAGAGTGCCCGATAGGAAAGTCACACGGAAGCGAGGTGGAAGACGCCCTTATTTACTACTGGGGGGCCAGTACCCTGGGTCCGACGGCTTAATGTGCCCATCAGATCAGATCAGATCATATGTAGAGGATTTTAGGAAGGGAGTGTCTGACCCCAGGTCTTAAACAACCCTTAGAAATAGGAAGCTAGGAGATTTGGGCTAGAGTGTCCGATAGGAAAGTCACACGGAAGCGAGGTAGAAGACGCCCTTATTTACTACCGGGGGGCCAGTACCCGGGGTCCGACGGCTTAATGTGCCCATCACATCAGATCATATGTAGAGGATTTTAGGAAGGGAGTGTCTGACCCCAGGTCTTAAACAACCCTTAGAAATAGGAAGCTAGGAGATTTGGGCTAGAGTGCCCGATGGAAAGTCACACGGAAGCGAGGTAGAAGACGCCCTTATTTACTACCGGGGGCCAGTACCCGGGGTCCGACGGCTTAATGTGCCCATCAGATCAGATCATATGTAGAGAATTTTGGAAAGGGAGTGTCTGACCCCAGGTCTTAAACAACCCTTAGAAATAGGAAGCTAGGAGATTTGGGCTAGAGTGCCCGATGGAAAGTCACACGGAAGCAAGGTAGAAGACGCCCTTATTTACTACCGGGTGGCCAGTACCCGGGGTCCGATGGCTTAATGTGCCCATCAGATCAGATCAGATGTAGAGGATTTTAGGAAGGGAGTGTCTAACCCCAGGTTTTAAACAACCCGTTAGAAATAGGAAGCTAGGAGATTTGGGCTAGAGTGCACGATAGGAAAGTCGCACGGAAGCGAGGTAGAAGACGACCTTATTTACTACCGGGGTCCGACGGCTTAACGTGCCCATCCAACGCACGGTGGATATTTAGTTGTTCGAGTGTTCGTATCTGCCTGGGATCGAACCAGATGTCTTCTCCGTGGCAGTCACGAACGTTGACTCAACATATAGAGAATGCCACGCCAGGAAGTATCTGTCGGTCGCCCCGATGGAGCAGTTGTCTAAGCGTTCGCTTATTACACTGCTGGACAATTGCTAAGGATGGATCATAAACGGCGATATAGCGCATAAAAAAGTAAGTGTGGTTGGATGCCAAGTGAAATAAAATAATGTCAGAATGCCAGGACATTACAAGAAAGACAATTTATTGTGCTGTGAAATCCAGAAGGCTTTGGAACATGTTCAAGGGACAAACAGGCCATTTTGCGCAGAATACCTAAACGTGAGAAAAATGCAATTACCGTCCGCAGGCGTTCCGGCGTAAGATGTCAATACGGGATATGGCCACCATGGAGGGCGATGCAAGATTCCACACGTCGTGCCATGCTTTGCACAACATTATCAGGCAGCTGTTGGGGTAATTTATCCCATTCCTCTGTCAGTGCACGCATGAGGATGTCCTTGTTTATTGGAGAGCATTGGCGACCAGCAAGACTCCTCTCCAAAGCATCCCACACATTTTCAATGGGAGTCAGATCTGGAGAACGTGCTGGCTATAAGAGGCGTTGAATATCCTCGCTCTCAAGACACTCCTGGACAGCGACTGTTCGATGACATGTTGCGCTGTCGTCCATGAAAATGAATCTATCACCGACAGCACCACGGAACATGCGAACATGAGGTAGCAGAACATCATTAATGTATCGTTGGCCAGTCATAGTCCCAGTTGGAAGCACATAGAGGGACGTACGGCCATTGATCATGATGCCAGCCCATACCATGACACTACATGTCGGATATCGGTCCCTTTCCTGTATGTTTGCTGGACAATATGCAGTACCACTATCACGCCAGATCAGTTGTCGTCGACAATCAGACGATATACTGTATCTACTCTCATCTGAGAAGAGGACAGCAGACCAGTCGTTATCAGTCCAATTGCGATGTTGATGGCAACTTTGCAAACGGGAGGTACGGTGACGTCTGGACAATGGGATGCACACAACAGGACGGCGGGCGTATAGTCCTCCTTCATGCAAACGTCTGGCCACAGTTTTTCGGGAGATCCGCTTACCAGTAGCAGCCATAAACTGATTTGCTACCTCACTAGCTGTGCTGCGCCGGTGTCTTTCTGTTGATAGCAGTATGTACAAATCTTCTGCAGGTGTCGTACTGCTAACACGACCTCCCCCGTGACGTTTGCTACAATCTTCATTTGTTTGAACTGATTTCCAAAGCCTTGAAACAACACTGTGGCTGACGTCGGACTCCCTGGCAACATCTGTTATTTTTCGCCCTTCTTCAATCTTGCCAATAATACGACCACGCGTAAAATCATCTAGGTGATGTCGGGAAGACATACTGAAAATTGCAAGTTAGTCAATTGATTCTTTCCCTTTCAACTTTGCGTTTCAACAACAACGGTCAATACGCGTCAAATCCTTTATATCTCTTATCAGCGCTATGACGTCACGAACAAGTTCGGCAATCCAAAATTTGCATACGTACAACACGTCTTACTGTATTCCGCACTTATGCTAACTTCCACATTTTCCTGGCTTCCATTTTATGGTTGCTATCGTTGCTATTGTCATCCGTCCTCAGCAATTGTCCGGCAGTGTATGACCATTCTCCTGGGATGGGTCCGGATTCGAATACCTCTGAGGCATGGATATAGTGTTTGTCTTGCGAAACTGGCGTTTTCCCCCTTTCCTGGAACCAGAGGACCTAAATTATAGGCGGGCGGCTGCTTATAGCACATTGAGATTCTCCCGGTGGTCGTTAAACCCCCAAATAAAAAAAGAAGTTTTGTCGGAGCGCCATGCAAAATGGTGAGTATTATGTGTCGACATAATACCCACCATTTGATTGCAGTTGCGAACCAATCACGGGAGAGGTGAAAGTGATAAAGGGGGCAAAACAGCTCGGCGTAGCTAAGTTTGGTCCTCTCACCTGTGCGTGTGGACCACTGCTTCGGAGTGGTCTCGATGGCAAAAGGACGTGTAAGGAGTGAGAATGCCTGGGCAACATAATCGGAATCATATCATCACACGGCAATCTTTACCAGAGGCTTCATCATAAGGCTACGCAACGCTAATTGCTCCCTGCATCCCACAGCGGCCGAAACGCAACAGCATACAACAACTGTCGGCCAAACGTAGCGACAGTGATTGGAACAAGGTAACGCGCGTCATCCTAGTGGGTCTGGTACATATAGGTGGACGTCCGAAAGTTTCGATCGCGGCACTCGACGGCAAGCTGAAAAATTTTGCCTACAATCCAAAAACGACGACATTCTACGAGGTGTGCAGGGGTCATCCCCGTGTCGGTATCTACTGTGAATCGCAGACTGGCTGAGGTAGGTTTGCGCTCTCGCTAATTATTGTGACAACTGCCCCTCACTGCAGCACATCGTTGCGCAAAGTTGCAGCAGTGCCGTACTAGACATGCGTTGCTGGACGAAAGGAACCGTGTCGTATTCAGCGACGTCTAGCTTCTGTCTCAGCGTAGATGATCGCTGATTGAAACCCTGCATACGGCGTTATCACTAGGCTGTTCTTGCTACCATCAGTGAGCATCACTGAGCTCCTCAATCTGGTGTCATGATTTGAGGCATTATAAATTTCAATAGTCGTTCACGGCTCGTACGCATAGTGGATACAATGGCAGCACGACGATACGTAGATGAGTAGCTGCAGCCCATTTCGTTGCCGTATCTCAATGGTATCCCGGATGTCCGGTTTCGCCAAGAAAACGTTCTTCCACGCACTGCCAACTTCTGGAAAATGTGCCTAAAACTTGTACGTATGCTGCCCGGGCCAGGGCGATTCCCAGGCGTCTCCCCAATATAGAACGTGTTGGTCGCCTTTTTCCGACGACAACACCTCTGCCCGACCCATCCCAGTGTCTATAAATTGTATACACATGTGAACGCCACATGGCCAACGCAACGGTACCTCAGGACTCTATCCGGGGACTTTTCCATTCGATGCCACGCTGTGCTGCTGAATGCATAGCCTAACGTAGCGGTCGTACCACCTATTGACTGAGACCACATTGTATTGTCACCTCGCCCATCGCATTTATGAATTCCCTCAGAAGTTAAAGCACCTCTTTTCCACCTACTTTTTTACGCTTTCCAACCGCAGGTTGAAGAAGCGTAAAAAAGTAGGTCCGCCCGTCCGTCCGTCCGCACGATAACTCACGTGGAAATGGTTCGATTTCGATGAAATTTTAGCATGTGGTAGGGACCACCTGGGGACTAACCCTATTGAAAATGGGCGAAGCAGGGCTGAAGGTCAGGACATAGGAGCGGGATCCATTCCATTGCCCTTATGCGTCATAACTTGCGTAAAAATTGTTCGATTTCGATGAAATTTTAGTATATGGTAGGGAACCACATCGAAACATTTCCTATTGAAAATGGGTTAAATTGGGTCAATGGTCAGGACATAGGAGCGGGATCCATTCCATTGCTCTTATGCGTCATAACTTGTTTACGCTTTCCAACCGCAGGTTAAAGAAGCGTATATGCTCCAGCTTTGTCCGTCCGTCCGCACGATAACTCACGTGAAAATGGTTCGATTTCGACGAAATTTTAGTATGTGATACGGGACCACCTGGGAACGAACCCTGTTGAAAATGGGCGAAGCAATTTCAAAGGTGAGGACATAGGAGCAGGATCCATTCCATGCTCTTATGCGTCATAACGTGCGTAAAAATTGTTCGATTTCGATGAAATTTTAGTATATGGTAGGGAACCACCTCTGGACAATCCCTATTGAAAATGGGTGAAATTGGGTTAATGGTCAGTACATAGGAGTGGGATCCATTCCATTGCTCTTATGCGTCATAACGTGCGTAAAAATTGTTCGATTTCGATGAAATTTTAGTATGTGGTATGGAGCCACAGGGGACGAACCCTATTGAAAATGGGCGAAATGGGGTCAAAGGTCAGGACACTGGAGTGGGATCCATTCCATTGCCCTTGTGCATCATAACTTACCTAAAATGCTTGGATTCCGACAAAACTGTTATCATGTTGTTCCGGAGGTATAGTGAACCGGTTCTGTTGAATATCAACGAAATGGGGTCAAAGGTCAGGACACAGGAGCGAGATTTATTCCACAGCCATTATCCACATAAATTGAGTAATGATTTCTGGTATGTTGGAAAGCGTATCATAATCAATGCATTGCATGATTTTACTAACTTGTTCATATGTGTGGTAAGTTTCATCTCATTCCTTCATGGTGGGGTATTTTCTATGTCGAGCAGTGTACGGCACGGTGCACGTGAATTACTTAGTGGAAAAACTGTTCTTCAACAAAAATAAAAAATATAGAGAAATTATTTACCAAGCTGACTTGAATCCTATCTAAAAGGATTTTTTTTTCAGTTGGGCTGGAAAAAGAAGTGTACAGAAAAATATACAGGGTGAGCCAAAAGTCACTGTGCACCTGGCAAGACAATACACATACAATAACTACAAGCGTTCCTGCTACAATGAATGCTAGAAATTGCCCCCTCCTGTGTGTAGACTTGCATCCAAGCGTCTGAACATGTTCTCAAAGACCCGTGAATGGTCCAACGGATAACTTTTGCTGATTACTGTGGTTATGGCTTCTTTTAGTTACGGCAGAGAACGGGGATTGTTCTTGTAAACAGGTCTTTTCAGTAAATCCCAGAGATAATAATCTGGAGGCGTGAGATCGGGCGAACGTGCCTGCCATATGCCTTTGGGGTTGGTCCTGTTTCCGAACACAAGCAGTCGACAACGCCATTGAGACATGAGCTGTATGTGACGTAGCGGAATCCTGCTGAAAGTGGCCATTAACAATTTCCTCCTCGGTTAAATGCCCGATGAATGGGTACAGGATATTTTCACAATACCTTGCCGCGTTTATGGCCCCCTCAAAGAATATGGGCGTAGTTATGCGTCTTCGTGATATCGCACACCACACACCAATCTTTTGATCATGTAATGCCATTTCGTGTATCTGATGCGGATTATTGGAAGACCCCATGCGACTGTTTTGCCTATTCACATATCCCGATAAGTGGAACAGCGCCTCATTGGAGAAAAATGTGACGTCCAGAATATCCTCTCTGTTGTCATTAATGAATTCCTGAAACCGTCTGCAATTTTCCACACGCTTATCGTAGTCTGTATATTTCAGTTCGTGCTTCGTTCTGATTTTGTACGGGTAGAGCTGCAGTGGCGTCTTCAGTGACCTACGGATGCTGCTGTGCGACACACCTGCTTGTTGTGTCAATTTTCGAACCCATTTCTTTGGACTTTTAGTGATGCAAACGGAAATATCCTCAACCTTTTTGCTTCGTTAACACTCGCGTCCTACCACTTCTCGGAGCATCTCTCACTGATCCGCTTTTACGAAACTTTTCAATCAACCATCCTCACTGCGTCGTGATGGGATGCTTCAGTATGGAGAAACCTTTCTCTGCAGTTACGTTTCACTTCGTCCGTATTTTCACTTCCACTACGGAACACCTGTTCAATCAGAAACGCTCGACCCTCAAATGACAACACCATGTTCAGCCGGCCACTGTGACGCCTCACTACTGACTGATTCAATCACAGCCAGACGCCGGAAACACTGGTTGCGTCGTTCAAATTCAGACAGCAGGAGGCGCGTAACCCTGCTCCAAACACACGAACGTTGTCCATTCACAATATTGCATGTACGTGCGAGATAACTACACTTTATAGATTTCTTATTATTATTACTTATCACAGTACGTCAGGTGCACAGGGACTTTTGGCTCATCCTGTACAATTACGAAACCTAGAGAGAAACCTGTGCTCTAAAATATTCTGTAAAATATATGGATAATCTTGCTCATAATCTCATTTATCCGTACCAAATGAAAATAAATCCAATCAGTCATCTAGAATCGAGAAACATATAAGTAGTGCGATCAAACAGTTCCGAGACTAGGTACGTAGCGCGCCAACAGATGGCAGTACGGAGATGCGCGGGTCGCCGTCGAGAGCAGTGACCTTCATGAGTCATTGTGCCGAGTGGCGTCGTTCTGTGAACATTGGGAGCTGTGCTGCACAATATTTAGGGACCACGTGCAGAACACAGCTGCGATTTCGGTATGGACTGCAAACTAGAGCAGCCAGCGAACATCATATTCTGCGTCAAACTCATCAAATCGGGAACGGAAACGCATGAGATGTTGCAGCAGGCTTATGGCAATGAAGCAATGAGTCGTGCGAAGGGTTTTGAGTGGCACTCGCGCTTCAAGAGCGGCAGAACGGCACTGGAAGACGACGAGAGGTCAGGGCGACCGTCCACGAACGAAACTCCCGAAAATGTGGACAAAATTATAGAACTGGTGCATGAGGATCGTCGGAGAACCATTCAATACATTGCTACCATCATCAATGTGTCATACGGAACAATGTCCTTTTTACTGCGATGTTTTGCGGCGTTTTAGGGAGAACATTCACCGCAAACGGCCTGAAACGGGGAGCAGGGGCGATTTCCTGCTCCATCACGACAATGCAGCAGCTCACAGAGCTTTAGCAACACGCCAGTTTTGCACCCAAGATTACTCTTCCTCACCCGCCTTACTTGCCGGATTTGGCCCCCTCCGACTTCTTTCTGTTCCCGAAGGTGAAGTTGAAACTCAAGGGTCGCCGTTTTGAAACCGTGGACGAGATCCAGCGCGAATTGCAGACGGTGCTTGACACGATTCGCGAACAGGACTCCCAGGGGGCGTTCCAACTGTGGCAAAAAGCGCTGGCAGGGGTGTATCGCTGCCCAAGGAGACTACTTTGAGGGAGATCATAGCCAGGCTATATACAAATAGTCTATACAACAAAGATGTAATGTGTTGTATATCGGTCTAGTCTCGGAACTTTTTGATCGGACCTCATATATCATTGAAATGAAATGCTTCAAGATACGCAGAAAATACGTAGTCCTTATTGCGTGTATTTCCATAAAATGTGAAAACACCCCTGTTGTAATACTACGAACTGAGATATCGTATCCATAAACCAATGGGCCGACACAGTGATAACATAAGAACGACACTTTTGTACGTACATTTACATCAAAAATATGAGCTGAAACTGAGGCACTATAGAACTAAGAATTTAAATTTATGACAACTAGCGGAAAATTGTTGATCAGCATAGCTGTAAATGTAAGGAAACTCTTGATTATTGCTACAGCAATTGGATGCAAACAGAAATTTTACAAGAAAGGTGACACCAAATTTTCGGGTGTAATAAGCACGTCTTTTGAATCCGTTCTGACGCAAATTAAATTTATCAAAGCTATTCAAAGGCAATGGAACCGGTATGGAAAACAATAGTATCTGACGGAAGAAAGAAGTTTTTCAATCGGGTCTTTAATCCCTCATATATTGCTGTAAACTGAATCTTGAGCTTACGAACTCTTAGAAACAGAGTTATCGACAAAAATAAAATGTTACTTTACGTCCTCTGGTGGGAAAACCATGCATTATTTTAGGAAGAAAGTATTCACAAAAGGTTTATCCATATGAGCGGTATCGGTCCAAGAAAAAAAAATTTAGGCGAGTTTTCAGGAGCCCAGATTTTGCTACAAATACATCAGAAGCAGAAATTAACACTTATGCCCCGTGGTGGCCAAACGATTCTTTACAAAACATTAGAAATTATGTGAAAAATATTTTCCATCAAGTCTTGTATGCGAAACAGGAAGAATTCTTTCAAATCGGAGTTTTAGAAGCAGAAAACGCAATTTACCTTTATGCGCCCTAGTGGAAAGTCTTAAATGATTTACGTGAAATTTTTGAATTTATAGGAAAAAACATTTCGCATCTGAAACACTATCTAAAAACGAAGGAATTTTTCAAATTGGACATTTAGAATTAGAGATATTGACAAAAATAAGATATACATCTACGCCCCCTGGCGTAGAAACCATGCATTATTTCAAGTAGAAAGTGTTCCTAAAAGGTTTGTCGACATGAGTAGCATCGGTCAACAAAAGACTTTTTTTTCAGTCGAGATTTTAGAAGCTCATTTTTTGCTGCAAATACATCAGAAGCGGAAATTAAGACTTACGCCACCTGGTGGCCATACCATTTTTTACCAAAAATAGAAATTCTGTGCAAACGATTTCCCATCAGGAGCTGTATCCGGTGCAGAAGGAAGTTTTCAAATCGGAGGTTTAGAAGCAGAGAAATAGGGAGAAACGCAATTTAGCTTTACGCCCCCTAGCGGAAAGTCTATGAATTACTTGGAAATTTTGAATTTATAGGAAAAACATGTCACACTAGACACACTATCCAACAAAGAAGGAATTTTTTAAATCGGACTACTAGAAGTCGAGATATTGAAAAAAATAAAATATGCGTCTACGCCCCCTGGCGCAGAAACCATGCACTATTTTAAGAAGAAAATGTTTCTAAAAGGTTTGTCGACACGAGCAGTATCGGTCTACAAACGACGTTTTTTTCAATCGAGAATTTAGAAGCTCATATTTTGCTGCAAATATATCAGAAGCGGAAATTAAGGTTTACGGCACCTGGTGGCCAAACCATTTTTTTTTTTTTTTTACAAAAATTAGAAATTATGTGCAAACAATTTCCCATAGGGAGCTGCATCCGGTGCAGAAAGAATTTTTCAAATCGGAGATTTAGAAGCAGAGATATAGGGAGAAACGCAATTTAGCCTTACGCCCCCTAGCGGAAAGTCTATGAATTACTTGAAAATTTTGAAATTATATGAAAAACATGTCACACGGAAAACACTATCCAACAAAGAAGAAATTTTTCAAATCGGACGCCTAGAAGTAGAGATATTGACAAAAAAAGAGATATACATCTACGCCCCCTGGCGTAGAAACCATGCACTATTTCAAGAAGAAAATGTTCCTAAAAGGTTTGTCGACATGAGTACTATCGGTCTACAAACACCGTTTTTTTTTATCGAAAATTTGGAAGTTCATATTTTGCTGCAAATACATCAGAAGCGGAAATTAAGGTTTACGCCCCCTGGTGGCCAAACCATTTTTTTACAAAAATTAGAAATTATGTGCAAACGATTTCCCACCAGGAGCTGTATCCGGTGCTAAAAGTATTTTTCAAATCGGAGATTTAGAAGCAGAGACATATGTTGCATCACTCGGGAGCGAGTGCGCACCTTTTCACTGTATTGGAAATTGAGAAGTAATCGGAAAAGCGGAAAAGAAATGGAAAAAAAAAAAATTAATCAAATGAATGGGAGAGATTTTGGGGAGCTGGTGTAAGAATTATTAAAATAAGGATTTTATAAACTTCACGCTCTTCAGACGCTCTGCATTTCACAATTTAATTTTCCCCTTAGCTTTTCTTCCGTGGGTTCGCGCCTAGGAAGGTCAGGAAAGTACCGCTCTTCCCCTTCACCCCCACCCCACCCTCTCTCTCTTTCTCTCAGAGTCGGCATGAATACTTCGAAAGAAGGATGACAGAAGTCAGAGTCGGCATGAATACTGCGAAAGAAGGATGACAGAAGTCAGAGTCGGCATGAATACTTCGAAAGAAGGATGACAGAAGTCAGAGTCGGCATGAATACTTCGAAAGAAGGATGACAGAAGTCAGAGTCGGCATGAATACTGCGAAAGAAGGATGACAGAAGTCAGAGTCGGCATGAATACTTCAGGAAGAGAGGAGATAGCATAAAAACTTCGCTAGAATGATATTCCAGCCCTCATCGTGGGATAGAAGGTAGGATAATCCGACATTAAAGTTTCCTCTTGTTTACATAATTAGTATGTTGAACCGAAAATTTAAGAAGAGCATAGTAGACTAAGTTAAGGTTGAAAGTAAAACCAGCTCTAAACTAATGCTGAGAAAAGTAGGGCAGAAATAGAAGAATAATGAAATGGTTGAGTAAAGTAAATACCATTGATCAGAGCAGGAAATTGTGTAGTATAGGGAATCAATTTTAGTAAATTATGTTTCGAAATATTTCAGAATTATATTAAATGAAAATAAGAAATTAAAGTTAACCTTTAAATAAATAATTTTGCTAAAAGGGTCTTCAAACATTTTCATATGAATGAGTGTATATTTTACTAGATTTCAAGCCTTCATCAGGCAAAATAAACATATTTTATTTTCCCGTTATTATGAGTCGGCTACATTTCATTTGAGTGTACAATTTTGTAAAGTAAAAAAAAAAAAGGTTAATAACGATTGAGTGTTGGATGTGTGAATAAATGATTTGGGATGAATGTTCAGAAAAATCCTCCAGTGCAATACTGAGTAACTTACGCATCAGTGCTAGTAAACAAATCAAAATTTGTAAGTTAACGAATTATTCAAAAAGAAATGAAAAGCTAGACGTTTACTTTAAAACATTGCGGCACTCAGCGGACCCCGATACACGGAACGTCGGCTGGGTGAAACACAACGCCCATCCTCGAATAGCGAGCCTGTGTTTTCTCTAATACTGGGAAAACATAGTTTTTGAGATTCGAGTGATTACCCTTATTACTAATAATGACGCGGGGCAATCCAAAAGCCCCCTTCAGCACATAGGGTGAAACGCAATTCACCTTTACGCCCCCTAGCGGAAAGTCTATGAATTACTTGAAAATTTTGAAATTATATGAAAAACATGTCACACGGAAAACACTATCCAACAAAGAAATAATTTTTCAAATCGGACTCCTAGAAGTAGAGATATTGACAAAAATAAGATATACATCTACGCCCCGTGGCGAAGAAACTGTGGGATATTTTAGGAAGAAAATATTCCGAAAAGGTTTATCGATGTGAGTGGCATCAGTCCACGAAAGAATTTTTTCAATCGATATTTTAGAAGCTCAGATTTTATGGCAAATACATCAGAAGCAAAAATTAACACTCACGCCCCCTGGTAGCCAAAGTATTCTTTACCAAAAATTCGAAATTATATGCAAAGGATTTTCCATTAGGAGATGTATCCGCTGAAAAAAAGATTTTTCCAAATCGGAGTTTTAGGAGAAGAGTTATCGGAAAAATGTAATTTACTTTTACGTCCCCTAGCGGGAAATCTATGCGTAATTTGAAAAGGAAACTATATCTAAAACACTATTCAACGTAAATGGAATCGAAAGATAAAATAATTTTTTCAATCGGATGTTTAGAAGCAAATATGTGGAATAAAACGTAATTTTGAATTCGACATCATCTGCATCATTTACGCCCCCTAGCGGCGAAATTGTACATCGTAAAAAAAAACGAAATGAAGGATCATCATTCGCATATTTCAAGCTTCCGAATGCAAAGAGAATTTTTCAAATCGGACTAATAGTTGCAGAGATACCATGGGTACAGACGGACGGACGGACGGACGGACAAACCGATAACATAACACGATATTTTTTTTACAAAAGACGTGCTAAAAACTATATGAAGTAAATATCAAAACAAACAAAAATGCGGGGGATGCAAAAAAAGAAGGGAGGTTAAGGTAAAGAAATCAAATGGAACTTCCAAAGTGTAATAAATGGAACTAGGTAAGACAGAGCAAAAGGTATCATTGAAGACGTAATAGATACAATTGAATTGCGAACTAGCGAAAAAGCAATTGAAAACAACAAAAGCCTGAAGAAAACAAAGTGTTACATTCGCAATGGGGGAAAAGCCGATTATGGCACTCAGAAAAAAAGATGGTACTGTGACAAGAAACAGAGCGCGAAATGTTGAGTTCTACACAAAACGTATAGGAAAGGAATGACACATCTGTAATAGATACGGAGAAATATAAAGGGATTAAATTCCTCCAGTGGGAAACTGCCCGTGAAATGGAAGAACGTCAAATGGGGAAGAGCTCCAGCTTAAGATGAAATTACCGAGGACATTTTTCAGGAAACTAGTGAAGAAGTAACTACACTCGCCCAAGTTTACACTACATGCCTCAGAGAAAGGATGACTGCTTCATTACTACAGTGACCCTGCTACATAAAAGAGGGGACATCGAGAATCTCAGGAACTACTGACCCATCAGCCTCCTCTCAGTTGTTTACTAAATCTTCAGTAAGGTAGTGTCACATCGCTTGAAGGAAAAACTGGACATACTTCAACCTAGAGAACAAGCTGGATTCAGGAGTGGCTACAGCAGTACAGATTACGCAATCACATCAGAATAATATGACCACCCTCGGAATCACAGTGTACCCGCGCAGGCGCATCACAGGGTGCACGTGACAAGGTCGACCACTCGAAGATATAAGCGGCCGGCCATGACAGATGAGCCATAGTGCGTAACGTGAGCACAATGGGCAAAGGTAGTCATTTGACAAACGTTCAAAAAGAAATGATCATCGGCTACCTCGTGGGCTGCTCACGAGGTTTTGTAGCAAGGGTGTACCAAGAATGGACTGCCGGCACACCGAGTACCTCACGACGTTACAACTGTGGAGCCTCAAACGTCATCGACCCCAGAGAAGAACGTCGTCTCCGTCGACTGGTAAAGGGCAAATCCTTCGCGTTCCGTGTGAGCACGAGTGAAATTTTCTCTTTCTTCGGTGACCGAGTGATCTCCAAAGGACTGTAGCCTCCTCATTCACCCGATTGGGCTCCTGATGATTTTTTCGTACGGGGATATTTGATGTGTCGTGCTTACAGCAATAAGCCTCGCACGTTGGAAGACTTAGAAGGAAACATCAGTGCTGTAATCCGGACTACTGATGAGAACATGCTGTTGAGGACCTTCGATAATATGCCGCGTCGCGTTCGAGTGTGTTTGGATGTCGGTGGAGAACATTTCCAGCATTTATTGTGAATGGTGCTACATTTCCGTGAACTAAGGTACGTTTTAAACCACGTGTCATGCTTCAAATAGAGTATGTTCCAAAATATGACTGATTCTTTGGGGGGACTACCTAGTGAAACACACTGCATATACACTGTCTGACAGAAAAAATGCCACACAATGAAGGAATGCTCGAAAACAGACTAAAATACATGATGGTCAATAAGGAATGTGGCCCCTATTTTGAGCGATACAGCGTTGAATTCGACGTGGCATCGAGGCAATGAGAGTCCGAATAGAGCCCTGGGATATCGTGTACCATAGGGTGTTGATCCGATTCCACAGTTCATCTTCATTTTCCGAGGGGGGAGGGTACTCAACCGACCTCCAGTCGTGTACCACAGATGCTTGATGAGCGAGAGATTGGGGGATCGTGTTGGCCACGGAAGCATCCACACACCGTGTACAGCATTCAGGTTGATCAGAGCGGTATGTGGCCTGGCGTTATCCTGTTGAAAAACGGCGTTTGGGATGCCCTGCAGATACGGTAGTGCCACGAGCCGCAGCACTTCGTCAACATAGCGCGGTGCCGTCAATGCGCCCGTAATGTGTACCCGCGGTGAGCGGCAGTTGGCGCTGATAGCACCCCACACCATAATTCCACGTTGCCGGGCCGTGTGGCGCTCCACAACGGCAAAGGAATACGCCCGTTGGCGATGTCGCCTCCAGACATTCACACGGCGATCATCCGTGGTGAGACAGAACCGCGATTCGTCGCTGAACACCACCAGTTTCATTCGGCACCCCGCGCAGCTCTGGAGCGACACCACGCCAAGCGGTGACGACGATGGCTCGCTTGTTAAGGGTAGCCTTCGCAACGTCCGGCTGGACAGCAAACCAGACGCAACCAATCGGCGTGATACTGTCCGTGTCGATATCGGAGCATCCAAGCCTCCCCTTACACTCAGCAAAATGTCGCCCGTTGTGACCAGTGGGTCTGCTACGGCATGACTTCTGCTGCGAGGGTAGGTGCGCTCGGACGTCCGTCTCCGTGCTCCGGATGCTCAACGACGTTGCACAGATCCTTCCGGTTGTGGCATAACTTTGTGTTTCTTCCGCAATACGACGCAAAGACCATCCGGCGGTACGAAGACCTACGATGACACCTCTCGTGAACTCATCCGTTTGACGAAATCGCGTAGGACGGCATCTTATCGGCATTGGCACTCCTTGTTCGTTCTCCAGAAACGGTTACAGCAGAACCACTGACTTCTCGCGGTAGATACGACGTATTAACTGTTGGAATCACGGGCTAGTTGTCCGCTTATATCTCGCGCTCCGTTCGTGCGATTACGCTGCAAATGCAATCATTTGCATAACTTGTACGTGTGCACCCAACGTGCAATTTGCATGGCGCTGGTTTCATGTCTTCGTGGTGTGGCATTTTCCCTGTCAGGCAGTGTATATGATTCATGAACGTGGCACGTGACGATAATTGCCTGCACGCGCGCTTATTTGCATAACGCAGCGATGGTTTTAATGTTTTGGCTGAACGGTTTCCATCCCAAGCTGCTCAATGCCACGTTGTAGAATGTCTTCCAATCATTGATCTGCGAAGGGAAGAAGATAATAATTAACGGTGATAGTTTAACCCACCTTAGCTTTGCTGATGACACAACCATTTTTGCAAGAACGCCCGCAGATCTGTAGAGTATTAACCAAGAACATGCTGACAGGTGTAAAGAAGTGGGATTAAAGATGAATTTACAGGAGAGAAAATTGATGTACAATGCTTTTACAAGAACTGATGATTTAGTGGTTGATGGGGGTAAATTTAGAAGTAATTGATGCTTACAACTACTTTGGACAAGAAATATCAAGCCAGGGGCCACGTCGAAGAAGAAGTTAATATGCGTATGAAGTTTGGCTGGAATGCATTTGAAAGATACAATACAATTTTCAAGAGCAATTTACCATTATGCCTTAAGGCTGTCTTTGAATGAGTTTTAGGGTTCGTCTTCTGCGATAGATGGCGCAAAACATAACTCCTTGGCCGTGGCTTTTACGTCTTGAGTGACTGTCCCAGAAGTTGGCTTCAGCGAATCACTGGAAGCCTAACCATATTCAGAATGGAAGCGGTCTGTCGTTGGGTCCACAATGAAAAGACAAAATAGGCGCTATTACGTTTTAACCAATGACGTTATTTGGGGTCGAGCTCAGTAAGTAGATGGAGCTAAGTAAGTAGGCGGAGTTTCTATAGCTCAAATTCAGGGGTTCTCTGCTAATGTACACATTTTCTCTTCAAAATATGAACGTACAGTAGGATTTAAGATGCCCTATAGAAGACAAGATTCCAATTTCACTTTTGTCCCTCTTAATTGATTACTATTTGGCTCAGATAATTAGAAAAATCAGGCAAAATAAGAGATATAGTTGCTTCCAGAAAGAAACACTGCTATGCTAACTTATCACGCCATCTAGCGCCAAATTAAAATGCTTTCGAGTCAAATAAATTGAATTTAAAAAATAATCTAACAAGTTTTTCAGAATAATAACTCTGGCATATTTTAGCTATGGGACGTTTTTATTTGTGCTCAAAATTTCAAACACTACAAAGTAATAGTCTTCGAGAAAATGTGTACAAAATAATTACATTGCAGATATAGGGTAGAAGATGAACCCTAACGCTCATTCACAGACAGTCTTAAAAGAAAAGTGTTTAATAGTTCCTACTTATCAGTCAGGGACATGGACCTTAATTTAAAACGGCATGGAGAGTCTGCAAAGAACTCAGAGAAGCATGGAGAGATGCATGCTTGTTGTAACCAAGAAAGATAGGAAAATAAGTCATAGATCAGGAAAGTAACAGGAGTGGATGGACATTATTATCACAGTAAATACTAGCCATAGAAAAAATGGCCTGGACATATTGCTAGAAGATATGGCCACCGTTGGACAACTGAAATACTAGACTGGATACCAAGGGACAGAAAAATATCTAGAAGAAGACCTCGTGAAAGATGGGTGGATGAAAATCGAAGCATGCCGTAGTGAGATGCAAGGGAAATGGCTCAAGACAAAGAATTGGGGAATAGACTTGGAGAGACCTTCATCCAGCAGTAAATTGAGAGCTGTTAATGATGGTATGCACTAAAGAGTTTGTGACGTGCCTGTGCCGCAGGACGCACATGAGATAAAGGCAGATAGCAATGCGAGCACATGTCGACGCAGCTCAGTTGGGAGAGCGACTTACTCCAGAGTGAAGGGACCCGGTTTCGATGACCGGCGTGGGCAAACCTGTGTTTTCACAAGTTCCTGCTAACCATAAAATCTAATGTATAATTGTCAAAACTCATAGAATAGCTGTTACTTCCTTTGTATCGTAAAAACAGATCTGTCCCACAGGAAATTTGTTACTGCAGCGTTAACAGAAAATAGTAAATTTTATGTCATCGTCTGAGAAGAAATATTTTTCGCTTCTCGTGATCTGTGTTCCAAGCTTGTAGGACGCGAATGGAAAAAAAGGTCAAATGTCTTCTCTTCTAATTATCCCTTTCTCTTTTTTTTTTTTTTTTTTTTTGCTTTTCGGCGGAGGGAGTTTTCAACTTCTAAGACTTCGCAGACAGATATCTGAAATTTCTTCGTGCATCATGCATTTTTGATCTTGTTCAAATTTCAGGAACTCATCATTGCGCCTTTTGCTTCAAAAGGTCCTCGCGGAAGTAGAAAATTTGATTTGAACCTACTTTTTTAAATTCCTTTCTACTTCTTTATCTTTTTCAAAAAAATTTCTTTTCTGTACGAAGACTTGTTTCACATATATTAATTTCAAAGATTTAAATTATTTTATTCTTGAATAGAGTGTTTTGGAATGACAATTTTTTCGACTATATAACTTCAAATGAACATAGTAAGCTTTCTATACACTGTCATTTTAAGTTTTTAATGATGAAACTGCATTTTAAATAATAATTGACACACTGTAAAGAATGATTCACCAGTAAATTATGGGCTAATTATCAGAGCTCGATTTTCACTAAAAATAGTGAAAAGTGTAAGGATTCATTTTTATTCAATCTTCTGACCTGTAAACTATGTGATCTTCTTTCGTTTACTTTTGCTTTATTTTCTACCAATGCCCCAATGTTCTGTAAAACGTCACCATACACTTTGAAATTATATATATACAGTACAGTAATAGATGTAAGGTCAGGTGATGTGCAACATCACAGCCTCTCCTTGACAAATGTCAACCCCGCCTTCTCGTGGTGCATCCTGTTCCCACTAAAGGGGCTCTGACGACCGCCAATAGCGGTATAACTATACCATCGGGATTAGAAGAAATTCTATCCCACACTCACCAACCCGCTTGGCCAGCGTGGTGAGTTATGGCCACCCCCCCCCCCCCCAAAATGACTCCACAACTCAAGTCTTGGCCCTCAGTCTTCGGCAGCTGGAATGAACCTGGCTAAGGCAGCGGCCAGTGCGACATGAAGACAGAGGGTGCTAAGAATCACCGGAAGACCGGACTAGGCTGCCATCTGACGCTGACTTTGGCTACGTATAATGGACGCCCCCTATCTTCTGGTTCAAGGCTCCTTGAATTGGAAGAAGAACTACAAAGGATCAAGTGGGACATCGTCGAGCTAAGTGAGGTAAGGAGAAAAAGGAGATCTCATTCAACTGAAAAGTGGACATCTCTTCTACTATCGTGGGACAGATACTGGCAGAACTAGTGGTGTTGGATTTATAATAAACAAGAAACTGAAGGATAAAGTTGTAAAAGTTGAAAGTTCCTCTGACAGAGCTGCACGACTCGTTATCCAACTCTCGAGAAGATACCAGGCTCAGGTTATTCAAACTTATGCACCCACCACAAGTCATCCTGAAGAAGAAATTGAAGAATTTTATCAGAAAATTCGTCATCTAAATAATAAAGGCAAGCAGCACTTGAAGATAATTATGGGAGATTTCAATGCAAAAAATAGGGCAACGGCAACAGAATGAAACTTCAGTAGGTAAATTCGGCCACGGCAATAGAAACCAGTGTGGAAATACTCTCGTAGAGTTTGCAGAAGCAGTAGGGTTTTTCATCATGAACTAATTTTTCAAGAAAAAGCCACAAAGGAAATGGACATGGAGGCATCCCAATGGATGGACAAGTGAAATTGATTTTATTATGTGTAACAAGAAATTTGTCATGGAAGACTGCAATGTGCTGAACCAGTTCAACACAGGTAGTGACCATAGAATGGTAAGATGTAAGATGCACCTCAACACTAAACTTGAACGTGGCAAGCTCATAAGACAAACAAAGTGTATTTAAGTGACCAACCTTAAAAAGCATCATAATACCTTCAAATTGGAACTGAGGAACATATTCTCTCCTCTAGAAGGTCTAACATCAGAAGAAGTGGACATCTCTGAAGTTAACAGAAAAGTAACCAAAGCTCTTATGGAAACAGCAACAAGATTAGCTGGGTCTAAGAACAAGTTGCATGTGAACAAATTATAAGGAAAACCCAAAATTCTGATGCAGAAAAGAAGAGAGATGAGGACAACTAAAGAAGATGTGACTTCCAAAGTGGAATATATAGAGCTATGCAAGACAGTACGAAAAAGTATCACTGAAGACGTAAGGAAATTCAACTTTGAACTAGTGAGGAAAGCAATTGAAAACAACCAAAGCCTGAAGATAGCAAAGGGACATCTCAGTAAGGGAAGAAAACAGATTATGGCACTGAGAAAAGAAGATGGTTCTGTAACAAGAAATAGAGGCAAAATTTTGACAAGAGTGAAAGATTTCTACTCCAAATTATATGAAAGGGATGATACATGTACTCCAGACATCATGAAAGGTACCAGTACCAGAGTTCTTCCAGTCCTCTCAGCAGAAGTTGCACAGGCAATCAAGAACATGAAGCGGGAAAAAGCTCCAGTAGAAGATGGAATTACTGTAGACATCATACAAGAAGCAAGTGGAGAAATTGAAACAGTACTTGCCCAAGTTTTCACTCGATGTCTTAATGAAGGGAAGATTCCTGAGGATTGGAACAACGCTACAATGATCCTGCTACATAAAAAAATTGATATTGAGGATCTCAGGAACTACAGACCTATCAGCCTCCTATCAGTGGTTTATTAAATCTTCACTAAACTTCTTTCACACCGCTTGAAGGTAACACTGTACATGGCTCAACCGAGAGAACAAGCTGGATTCAGGAGTGGCTACAGCACTATAGATCATATCCACGTACTGAGAGAACTAATTGAAAGAGCGGGGGAATAAGAACTTCCATTGTGCATGGCTTTTATCGATTATGAAAAGGCCTTTGATTCAGTGAAACCATCAGCAGTTAAAATGTCTTTGAAATCCTGCGGTGTTGAAGATGCATACATTATAATTATTAACAACATCTATAAAAATGCAAGTGCAGAGATTCGGCTGTTTGAGAATACAACACACATAAAAATTGGAAAGGGAGTGAGACAAGGTGACACCATATCTCCCAAGCTCCTTAATGCTACATTGGAAAATGTCTTTCAATCACTGAATTGGGAAAACAAAGGGATAAAGATTAATGGAGATTATCTAACTGACCTTTGTTTTGCTGATGACGTAGTCATTTTTGCAACTACCCCATCAGAGCTGCAGAGTATGATCCAGGAACTTGCTGACAACAGTAAAGAAGTGGGTTTAAAAATGAACTTTCAGAAGACAAAAGTGATGTACAATGCTTTTACAAGAAACGAAGATTTGATGATTGATGGAGAAAAGCTGGAAATAACAGATGTGTACGCTTATCTTGGACAGCAGATAACAAGTGAGAGTCACATTGATGAAGAAATTAATCGGCGTATAAAACTTGGCTGCAGAGCTTTTGGGAGAAACAGTATAAATTTCAAGAGCAATATGCCATTATGTCTTAAAAGAAATGTGTTTGATCAAAGCATCCTTCCAGTGCTTACGTATGGTGCAGAGACGTGGACCTTAACTAAAAGAGACATACAAAGGCTGCAGACAACTCAAAGTAGCATGGAGAGGTGCATGCTTGGTGTAACCAGGAGAGATAAGAAGAGGAACTCGTGGAACAGAAAAATTACAAGAGTAGAAGACATCATGATCAGAGTAAAATCCCTGAAATGGCAATGGGCTAGACATATTGCCAGAAGGACAGACCATCGATGGACAGTCGAAATTTTAGATTGGATTCCAAGTGACAGGAAAAGACACAGAAGAAGACCACATGGGAGATGGGTGAATGAAATTCGAAAGTATGCGGGAGTAACATGGAGGAGACTGGCACAAGACAGACCGTTGTGGAAGAAACTTGGGGAGACCTTCGTCCAGCAGTGGATTGATAAGTGTTGACAATTAAGATGATATATTTATATATATATAGTCGTTCGGGAAGTATGTGATTGTTTATATATACATACACAGGGTGCCCAGTAGAGTCCTTTCTCAGCCCCGCAACTTTCGAACACAGACAGCTATAGCCATAAAAACGGTGTCTAGGTATAGTAAAGGGACTATGAGCTATTCGATGAGACAGCTTACACTGCCTCTTAGCGGTAAAATTAGGACTTAGCTTGCCGATCTTGAAAACTATTCGAGATACAGGAAAATAGTCAAATACAAAGTTGTAGAACAGCATCGATTTAGTACGAAAAGACGCCTTGCGCACACGAATGCTAAGAATAGAACGCGTACAGTTCTCGTTTGTTTGTTCGCGATATCCAACACTGTTGCGTCACGAAACGCGTCAGAAAGGAGCAATTCATACAGACATTTAACGTCGACCAGGAACATCAAACACAGATCTTCGCTTTTTCCACGTTTATAAGTGAGTCACGGAAAAATTCTCATTGGCCGCCACCGGGAGTCGAACCCAGGGTCTTCCAGTTACGCGCCGGATATGCTTCCGCTACACCACAGCGGCCTCGAATTCCTCCAGACTCACTCACGTTGGAACAAGCATCAGTTATACGGCGTCGAAGGTCCTGCAACGTTGCCGGAGGGGTCTGATACACCTGCTCTTTGAGGATAGCCCCACCGAAAGAAGTCCAGTGGGGTGAAGTTCGGTGAGCGTGCAGGCCAATCTACGCAACCACCATAGCCGATAGTTTGTTGCTCGAATGTCTCGACCAGGTACCTTCTTATGTTTCCTGGCTGGTGCGGAGGGGCGCCATCATGTTGGAACCAAACATTCCGCAGTTGGGTCGGGCTAGTGCTTTGCGGAAGGCGATATTATCTCCTTTCTGACGCGTTTCGTGACGTAACAGTGCTCGACATCGCGAACAAACGAAGGAGCGTTGTACGCATTCTATTCTTAGCATTCATGTCCGCAAGGTGTCTTTTCGTACTAAATTGATGCTGCTCTACAACTTTGTAATTGACTATTTTCCCGTATCTCGTATAGTTTTCGAGATCAGCACGCTAACTTCTGACTTTGCAGCAAGGAGGCACTTAAGGGGTCTCATCGAATAGCGCATAGCCACTTTACTATACATAGACACCGGTTTTATGGCTATAGCTGTCGGCGTTCGAGAGTTACGGGACTGGAAAAGGACTTTAGTGGGCACCCTGTATATATATATATTTGTTGAAAATCACGGTACGTGAGGCCTATCTTTTGGGTAATGAAAGGTTCTGTTCTTCTAGAAGCAAGTTTCAAATAATTCACACTTCTAAGCATACGAAACAACAGATTGCCGCCCCGGTGTCGCAGTGGTCTAAGCGATGGCCTCTGATCATTTGTCCGAACGGGGTCCGGGTTCCAATCCCGGTGAGGCATGGATGTTGTGTTTGTCTTACGGCACTGGCTCTCTCCCTTCCCTAGAACCAGTGACCCTAAATTAGGGACGGGCGACTGCTTATAGCCCATTGAGTTGCTCACGGTGGTCGTTAAACCTCCAATCAAAAAAAAAAAAAAACAACAGATGTTTTTTCGGATGTAGTGTTGCTCTCTGAGAACCATTCTTCAGACACAACCTGAGTAGCAGTGGTGAACAGTCACCCATAATGTTTAAACAGGTAACAGCAGTGAGAGTCCCAATGATCAATAGAGCCCGCTGCAGAGAATAAATCTATGCTGTGACGCAGTTCAGCCTACTCACGTTCTTGCGGCATGATACGAAAAAGAAACACAGAAACAAAAAACGTGACAGTGCACACCTCCAACTTCATCACCGGACTGTTGCCAGAGTATAGATAAGTGTTCTCCCTCGCCATTTCTGTGTTACCGTACGACGGGCACACTGAAACGCTATTCCCAGTGACTGACCAAAGTATTAAGTCGTTCGGGAAGTGCGCGAACGTTTTCGTTGGTGTAACCTGAAGTGGTAACACAGGCGATATCTGACGACTGCGTAGTAAGTTACTCGGGTTCAGTTCGTGCCTAGCGATATGATAGTAAAAGTTGTAATATCGATGGAGCAGCTGAGACGATAAGTGACAGTGGAAGAACGGCATGGTTTGTGTCTTATTTCAGTATTCATAAGAGACGTGGCACAAAATCTTCTGCGGATAGCAGTAGATCAAAATGCCCTCAAGAAGACGGAGGTGTACAGTTAGATGAAAGGATAAGAGGAAGGCAGACATCACCAAAGATGTTCCAACATGCGGTCGACTGATCTCGACTCCCAGACAAGAAGCCAAACGACGCATCGAATACGCCATACAGAAGTCTTGTAGGGTGGGCATCAATGATCTCTCCACACAACTGGGTGTTCTTCACACAACGGTTTATACTGTGCCGACGTAAGATTTAGGCTTAATGAGCAAACTAACGACATGGGTGCCGCACACACTAACCACGACAGCAAAAATATTCCGCTACGAAACTTCACGAAGCAACTTTACGTTATATCGTTGCAATAGTAGAATAATCACAAGAATCCTCTACTTTTCCCCTGATCAACTCCTGACTATGAAAAATTCGTTTATCCCTAGTTCATTGTTCTCACATCTGGTATAGTACACCCACATTAACACTATAATTTCTTGATGTGTACAAAAATGAACATTTCAAACTATTAAAATCCCAGTATCTATGCATCTGCGCATATACAGGTTGTTTCAAAACTAATGGAACAAACTTTAAGGGGTGATAAAGTGCGTGGCATAAATATAAAGACAGTCGACTTTGCGCCGTGAACGCAATGCGAATATAGGTAGGAAGCTGAAGTGGTACCTAATTAGACATAACCCAACAACAAACGTTTCGATCCGTCGAGATGACCGGATTGTGTGAAAAGTAAAAGGTGTCTCATTAGTGAAATGTTAGGTGTCTCATAAATATAAAGACAACTATGTAAAGTAGCCACATGCAAATGAGATGTACAAATTAGCATGTTGTACGCACGCGCATGGGCCGTAATTCAGTCTAGCCTACAAAAGACAGCGGACCTGCCGTCAGACATTCCTTTGCCGAAATGCGACGCAACAGTCAACTTTCTGGTGAAGAGGTGCAGACGATTTCGAGACTGAGAGCAAATGGATTGCCTGTAGCGAAAATTCGTAAAGCCATGGAGAGGAGTAGGGCAGTCATTTATAAAACTTTATCGAAACGCGGTGCGTTAACTGCCAGAAAACGGCCTGGAAGGCCTCGAAAAACAACCAAACGAGATGATCGTGCCATCATGCGTTTAGTTTCATCCCAAAGGTTATCACTACGAGAAGTTTCTCGGACTGTTGGTGAATCAAGGAAAGTCGATTCACCAACAGTCCGAGAAACTTCTCGTAGGAAAGTCGCAGCATTGTGCTCCGTAAAATGCACCGTCTGCCACACCTCACGCGGCGCCTCAAGGAAGCTAGATTGTTACGGTCAAGCGGCCACATGCACTGGACGGACGAGTGGATCACAACTATTTTCTCCGATGAGAAAAAAGTTCATCCTGGATGGCCCTGACGGTTGGAACTGCTATTGGCATGATTTACGACGCAAGCCACGAAGGGGGTCTGTGATGGTCTGGTGAGCTTTTGCGTTCAATGGGACAACGGATATCGCGTTTCTGCAAGGCAGGCAAAACTCCGAAACGTATCAGGACATACTCAGCAGCCACCTTCTACCGTTTGCCGAAACTCTAGCGGCTGTTGATTATCTGTTCCAGCAAGACAATGCCTCTATCCATCGGTCTGCATCAACGAAAAGCTGGGTTAACACACATCATGTGACCGTAATGGATTGGCCAGCACTCAGTCCAGATCTGAACCCTATCGAGAACCTCTGGGGTATCCTAGCTCGTGATGTGTATGCGAATGGACGGCAGTTCTCAAATGTGGTGGCATTGAAAGAGCAGATTGAATGAAGCTGGTACGCACTCCGTCGAGAACACTTACATCACTTGGTGGACAGCATACCCAATCGGGTTTTCAGTGTTATTCGGAACAACGGCTCCACTATTGGTACCAGAGGTGCTCATAACTACTAAGTCTTTATATTTTTGAGACAGCGTATTTCTGTTTTTTTCTTGTACTTGGCATTGGAATTGTTATGCTCCGTCAAACTATTGTGCATCTCCGTGTCCTATGCTATTTTTGCTATAAATATGAGGTGTACATTTCAGCTTGTTGTTGTTTCTCTTTTTATTCGAGAATTTGTTCTGTCTTTATATTTATGCGACGCACTATAGAACACACCGAAACAAGCACATTTCGTCATAGGATGCATGGTCGCAAGTTACGTGGTTTAGGCACTGGAAGGGGCTTTCCGTTTCCCCACACACGCCGTCTTTCGCAACACAGAGACTCATATCCTTTATCGGAACGTCTGGATGGAAGGACGTACCTTATTTTCCTTCAACAAGTCTTGCCTGAATTGATCCAGCATTTACCACTAGCCGTCCGCTGTAAACTGTGGACCAGCATGATGGAGCGCCAGCTCATTTCAGCACTCAGGTGCGTGATTACTTGAACGCCACATTTCCAGGCCAATGGATTGGCCGAGGTGGACCCATTGCTTGGCCCCCACGATCACCAGATCTGTCCCCTCTGGATTTCGTCTTAAGTCCGTAATGTACGACACTCCCATTGATTCCAATGAAGAACTAGTCGCCAGACTTTCAGTCGCTGCTGCATCTGTCCGGGAAATGCCTGGTATTTTCCGCAACATACGGACATCTTTACGTGACGATGCGAAGCGTGTATCAGGAGTGGCTGTCGTCCTTTTGAGCAGCTAAATTAATTTCAGTATTTACTTATTAATGTATGCAAATTTGCTGTGATTTTGCAATGTCACGTTTTGGTTTTTTTATTTTGTCTGCAATAAAGCTTTGTTTTGATTTGTTGTGCCATTCCTGTCTTTGCGTTGCTAAAGATGGCGTGTGTGGGGAACGGAAAGCGCCCTCCAGCGCCTAACCAAGTAAGTTGCGACCATGCATTCTCTGACGAAAAGTGCTTGTTTCGGTGTATTCTATCACTCCTTAAAGTTTGTTCCATTAGTTTTGGAACAGCCGGTATATAATAGTCGTTTCTTCTCATTCCTCCTGCAGTTTTACATCGCAGTGCAATAAACGCCCTGTCATCCAACATGCAAAGTACGTCCACCTGAGTAAAAGTCGCCACCAAACGCTTTGGCAGTTCAGTCATTCGTAGCTTGATTGTATTTTCTATAAACGCATTCGAACATTTACCGTTTTTAATTGAGGGAGAGTAAAAAACTTATTTAATAAAAGTCTATGTTTTTTCGAAAAAGGAGAACAAAATAAATCACAGTACTATTAACTATGAAGTTTGATTTCCATAACAAAATCTTCACTGAAAAAAAAAATATACACTTCAGTTTCCAACAAGGATTGGCTCGTATTATGTTAAGGTGGACATCTAGTGATTTTGCTTCCTATACTTCCAATGCTCAAACTTCTGTACACATTTTCTTCACAATTAGTGCGTTCCCGAGGATGAAAATTTGAACATCGATTAAAATAACTTCATATTATAACTTGGTATTCTTAATATTTTCTAAAACATAACCATAAATGAGCAATCCAACATTTGCTTATCTACTGACGTCATCAATGTACAGGTGGCGCCATCTTTTTTCTGGTCTCAACACCACCAAAAGGAAAAGTTATTGATTTTTAATAAAATGATGGTTATGTTTTAGAAAATATTAAGTATTCCAAGTTATAATATGAAGATATTTTAATCGATATTCAAATTTTCATGCTTGGGAATGCAATAATTGTGAAGAAAATGTGTACAGAAGTTTTGCTCATTGGAAGTATAGGAAGCAAAATCACTAGACGTCCACCTTAAGAGGCGATTCCATTCTATAACGTAACACTTTTTTACGTTATGTGGGATTTGTTATGTTAAAGTTCCAAATCTCCGGCTGAATAGATGTTAAAGTAAGGGTGAATGCGATGCACTAATTGTACCGGATAGCTCACTTTAAATTAAGATTTTTAGGGCCAGACGAAACATTTACAGAAATCCAAATCACTTACGTAACTTCTTATTGGTCCAGAAATATTCAGACGAAATCACATAACGTTGTCTGTTTACGAAATCAGAAACATATCCTGGCGAGGTGCACACTCGCACACAACTTCACAACGTAGTTAAGCAGACGGTAATCAAAATAAAACTTCACATACATTAATTTGCTGTCGTATAATCAAACTCAGCAACGATCTAACATCGCCACCCACAAGCAACTGCGTCGTAAAATATTTATATTTTCTTGTTCTTATCAACATGCATACGTCACTTACGTACTGACCTCAGGGAGTGTTGCCAAACCTCATTCATGTGAGAGAGAAGATATCACGTTAAGTTTGGAAAGTGCAAAAGAGAACAAACTCAAATTTACACAAGAAAAGGAAGAAATAATGAAAGTTAAAAAAGAATATACGTCCCAATTGCTTGGTGGCAATTCCATACAGATTATGGGAAATAATTCAACAATGACCATGCAGTTTTCAAGGAATTTATCAGTTTCCAACAATACCAGGAGCAGGAGTTCCGCGACTAAATGAATAACGACAACGATCCGTACGACCATGAACTTATCGAAGATTTGATTCAAGACCACGATCACTACGATCCTGTGTTTCGCGACAAATTTATCAGTGGCTACGAACTTTACGTCTATGCATTTCGCTACGAGCTTAGAAATTTCCAATACATCACTACGATTTCTATATGAATTAGATATCGGACATAAATGTTTTGGCCATGCGTTTATCGAAGAATTGATCAAAGGCCGTGAATAATATGACTGTGTTTTTCTCGACAAATTTCGTGGGTCTAGATTTTATCGTTGTAGCGTTCGTTCATAAAAGCAGAACTGGAGCAATCAGTTTTTAGAGTCAACAGACAGGTACTAAACCTCCTCTCATATTTTCTCAATTCGGAGTTACGAACGAACCGAAAGCTTTTTTACGGTGGTCGCGAAAAGGTTTGTCATTTGAACAAAATCATTCAGATCTGCATATCTATCTCTCCTAAACTTTTCACTGCGGCAAGCAATTGATGGAAACATTGCAGCTGCTTTCTTCTCATTGCACTGAAAACTCTGCTACTCGTCCACCGAACAGGGCAAGTGACCTTTCGTAAAACGAGACTAAAATTTATGTTGAACGCCAAACCCCTGAACATTTCGAAAGTGTTCAAACCAGCTGGAATTGTGCTAATCACTTGAGCTATAATTTCCTAATAACGTTACTAATATAGTACTGAACAAGCACCTTGAGCGCTTAGTCATATCAATGGTACAGCGAGTCATTGATAATATGATGTTTCCTGTACTTTACGTTTTGTGACAAGTCACTTTGGAAAAGCCAGATTTACTGGACACATAACAACATATACAAAGATGAAACGATTGAGGTTACAGGCCCGTGCGACTTGCGGAACACGCAGACATCAATATCTCGTGTGGCCCCCATGGCTGGCAATAACGGCCGCTACACGCCGCGTCATCGAACAAAAGAGGCTTTGGGTGTAGGCTTGGGATATGTCGGTCCAGGCTACTTCCACACGTTGCCACAATTCATCAGGCGTAGCCGCGGGTGGTGCTTGCCGGGCAACTCGGTTGCCGATCAGCGACCAGACGTGTTCGATGGGCGACATATCGGCAGAACAGGAAGGCCACGGCAGCAGTGGCATCTGGTGGGCCGTGAAGAATTTATGCACGATGCGTGCCACGTGCGGGCGCGCATTGTCCTGTTGAAGCGTGGCCGCTGGCAGGTCCTACAGGTAAGGGAGAACTACAGGCTCTAAAACGTCGGAGATGTAGCGGTGGCTGTTGAGTGTACCGGCGATTCGTACCAGAGGGGTGCGGGTGTCATATCCAATTGCGCCCCAAACCGTAACGCCAAGCGACCGACTGGTATGGTGATGCATAATGCAGGCGTCATACAGTCTCTCGCCACGGTGCCGCCACACGCGGATCCGACCATCGTGGTGTTGCAGGCAGAAGTGGGATTCGTCGGAGAAGACAATGTCGTGCCATTCCGTACTCCAGGTGCGGCGTTCAACGGCCCACTGACGCCGGACTCGCCGGTGGTGTAACGTCAATGGTAATTGGAGCAATGGGCTACGTGCGACAAGTCCCCGCTCCTGCAGACGACGTCGAACGGTACGTGCTGACACAGGTTGTTGTTGCGCAACACACCCTAATTTCTGAACTAACGCTCGTGATACGGCGGTGCGGGACGTCAATGCCCGCCGCACAACATGCCTGTCCTATCGATCGGTGGTGTGCCGCGGTTGCAGCAATCGCACACGTCGGTCCGTCAGTCCCTCCTGCACCCACCGAATCCATACTCGCCTCACTGTGGCTGGATGTCGTCCCACACGGGCGCCGATGTCTCGGTACGATAAACCGCTGTCGCTATAAGCCACTATTCTTCCTCTGTCGAACTCCGAAACGTGCTAGAATGACTGCCGTATTCTGCAACGAGGCATAAGGAAGCTTCCCACGCACAGGTCCGGCAGCACAGCACACTTCCACTACTTATACCCCGCCTTCCGTGCACCCTTCTTATTGTGCTTCTCGGGGGCGTGCCGGGCGCACATGATTTGCATATGCCCTGCAATGCTAATCGTTTGCATGTCCTCTTGCGGGCGACGCATGTGCGAATTTCAGGCCAATCGGATGCTTGCTTCTTAGTGTTGCATTTTGGGTGGCCAGCAGTGTAGTTGGAAAGTAGACTTAGTCAAGTCGAAATACTGTAAGAACAAACACCCTTCTAGTTGAGCTGTTAACAACATATTTTGTATGCATCATTTTCTCTAAAACAAGTCGATGCCCAAATTTAATACAAGTCTCTTGAAAACTTAATAGAACATACTGCATATCAACTACTACATGTTTCTATTATTATTGGTTCCCGCTTGGGTATGAAGTTGGATTTGTTCTTTTCACAATGCTGGTTCAAGCAGGGTTTTTTTTTCATACAGTTTCTTGATTATTTTCTGGACCTTCATCGGTCTCTTGATAAACAAGAAACTACCTTTGTTCAGTGTTATTCTGCTGTTCTAGTAATATGACCACACATTCCACTCAAAGTACAACTTTTGCCCAAACAGGATCAGGACTGACACTGAAAAGAAATGCGGAATACTTACGAACCACTACTATTGGTTATCTTCGAAGAGTACTCCACCTGATCACTGATACGGTCTTTTAAGCAGCTGTGTACGGTACTTTTTGAAATGCTGAACTATTGTTCTTTCACAACTGTCATAATATCCGGCATGTTGTCTTAACGATGAACTTTCTTCTGCTACTGGAATCAAAGGAATTGAAAAAAATGGTACACAAGTGGACAGGGAGAGTATGGCAATGAGTAACTTGATGCCGCGCCAAAAATGGTTGGACAGACAGCTTAGAATGTGGTATCGCGTTATTAACGGGAAGGAACCGTTATCATACAAGAGATTGCAATGAATGATCAATCATACATTGCAGATACACGTTTGTAATATTGTTGGTTGACATCATCTTCCTCAGATACAAAATCTTTGTACTCTACAGCTTTGCAACTCAGAAATGCAATGGACACTAACTACACATGTAGCACAGTCTTGCAATTTGACGTAGGCTCAACACTGAGCCACCATCTTTTATTCCTAAGAGACGATGCAAAAAAGAGCCATACACGATCATTGCATTTTACAAAGTGCAGGCTGTTGTTTTCTATAGTCTATTGCCAATGTTCCATAAGAGCCATGAAAGCACGGGAGTACCACACGACAAGTTTCGGGAACAGAAACTCTTTGATGCCAGATTCCTCTTCCGCCACTGAAGCAAAGTGCTGTCTTTGTAGGAAATGGGCCATTGAGCGAAACAGGTGGTAGTCGGATGGGGCAAGTTCCGGAGTGTACAGTGGATGGGGTCTCAACCCGTTCCAATTTCTGTATTTTCGGCAGACCACTGTGGAGGTGTGACTTGTGACATCATCCACTTGTAGCATCTCTCGCTTCCTATTGATGAACGTTGGATAGCGTTGGCGTACAGCATAATGGACCAGCTGCAGTTGTTTGGCATAGAGCTTCCCGCATACATCAACAGCGCCTACATCCTGGCAAGAGTTTCCTGTACACAAGACCCTCGCAAATGCAGAGCATGACTATTTAAAATTTTCGTCTTTAATAAAGATTTTAATTACAGATTCTGTAACAACGTAATGAATTGTTCTTTCTGTTAAGCAAATTTCGGTTAAACATTAACTCCAAAGGACTGTTTTTACCTGATCTTTCATGTTTTAGGAGAGGGACAATCGCATTTTTTTGTGAAATTTACTAAAATTGCTCATTTGGTACCTATGTTTTGAAAGATACATGAAAAGAAACAAATATTTTAAACAAAAAGCGTTCTCAACTTTTTTCTTTGGATATGCAGCTGCTTAGCAAACTGGAGGGAAGCAAGTGATGCGTGCGTGTTTGTATATATGAAGAAATATACAAGCTTTCTTTCAATTCACGGGAATCAAACTTTCCTTGGTTTTTTTTTTTTTTTCTTGATTGGAGGTTTAACGACCACCGTGAGCAACTCAATGGGCTATAAGCAGTCGCCCGTCCCTAATTTAGGGTCACTGGTTCCAGGGAAGGGAGAGAACCAGTGCCGTAAGACAAACACAACATCCATGCCTGACCGGGATTCGAACCCGGACCCCTTACGGACGAATGATCAGAGGCCAGCGCCTTAGACCACTGCGCCACCGGGGCGTCCTCCTTGGTTTTGCTGTTAATGACTAAAAGTTTTGACAAATGTTTGCAAGTTTGGCATCATTTTGAGCTAACCAAATAATAAATAAAATGAAAGTTTAGTGTCTATCCAGCAAAGATACTTAGAGATTTATTTTTGGTTTTTGTGTTAAAAGAGCATGTTTCTATACTCTCAGGAAAGGAATTTGTTTTTAAGAAATACTTTCTTGAATATTATTTGTTAATTTTTTCACAAAAATGAGATTGAAAATGCTTACATCAACGTTAGTGCCTTGTAGACGGTATTGTTGCCCAGGTGGTTTGTCTCTTGGTTGATACCGGTAAAATTTCATTTTATTTATTATTTGGTTATTCACGGACTCTTTGAAATCATGGGAATCAAACTTTCCTTGTTTTTTTTTTTCTTGATTGGAGGTTTAACGACCACCGTGAGCAACTCAATGGGCTATAAGCAGTCGCCCGTCCCTAATTTAGGGTCACTGGTTCCAGGGAAGGGAGAGAACCAGTGCCGTAAGACAAACACAACATCCATGCCTGACCGGGATTCGAACCCGGACCCCTTACGGACGAATGATCAGAGGCCAGCGCCTTAGACCACTGCGCCACCGGGGCGTCCTCCTTGGTTTTGCTGTTAATGACTAAAAGTTTTGACAAATGTTTGCAAGTTTGGCATCATTTTGAGCTAACCAAATAATAAATAAAATGAAAGTTTAGTGTCTATCCAGCAAAGATACTTAGAGATTTATTTTTGGTTTTTGTGTTAAAAGAGCATGTTTCTATACTCTCAGGAAAGGAATTTGTTTTTAAGAAATACTTTCTTGAATATTATTTGTTAATTTTTTCACAAAAATGAGATTGAAAATGCTTACATCAACGTTAGTGCCTTGTAGACGGTATTGTTGCCCAGGTGGTTTGTCTCTTGGTTGATACCGGTAAAATTTCATTTTATTTATTATTTGGTTATTCACGGACTCTTTGAAATCATGGGAATCAAACTTTCCTTGGTTTTTTTTTTTTTTTTCTTGATTGGAGGTTTAACGACCACCGTGAGCAACTCAATGGGCTATAAGCAGTCGCCCGTCCCTAATTTAGGGTCACTGGTTCCAGGGAAGGGAGAGAACCAGTGCCGTAAGACAAACACAACATCCATGCCTGACCGGGATTCGAACCCGGACCCCTTACGGACGAATGATCAGAGGCCAGCGCCTTAGACCACTGCGCCACCGGGGCGGCCTCCTTGGTTTTGCTGTTAATGACTAAAAGTTTTGTCAAATGTTTGCAAGTTTGGCATCATTTTGAGCTAACCAAATAATAAATAAAATGAAAGTTTAGTGTCTATCCAGCAAAGATACTTAGAGATTTATTTTTGGTTTTTGTGTTAAAAGAGCATGTTTCTATACTCTCAGGAAAGGAATTTGTTTTTAAGAAATACTTTCTTGAATATTATTTGTTAATTTTTTCACAAAAATGAGATTGAAAATGCTTACATCAACGTTAGTGCCTTGTAGACGGTATTGTTGCCCAGGTGGTTTGTCTCTTGGTTGATACCGGTAAAATTCCACATGATTTTTATACCATTTTACTGAATACAAGTCGTCTCCTTCGAGATCGAAATCACATTTAAGCCACACAGGTTTTCCAACATGTACTGCCCCAGGAACGGATATATTCAGAAACCGGAGCGCCTGACAACCTGTTGATGAGAGAAAAAGAAAGTCACATTATTTTTATATAATCCATTTACGTAAACAAAACTACACCGCCATTCATTAAATTTATAGAGATAAGCATCAAATTTAGAGACAGTAAAAAGAAAGGGAAATTAAGTTTGTATCTTCCTAAAATTATGTTTTTGATCAAGTAAATGCGTTAGTGCCTCTTTTAACTTTATTTTAGTGCATTTTTTGCCGTGATTGTCATCGTACGCATGTAATCAGAATTTTCGAGATGTTGACTGCCAGAGTCTGATGGATCTCGTGTAAAATGAATTTCTATTTCTTGATGAGAACATGCATATAATGAACGTGTTGGTATGTCACTGGCTCTGAAGTAGTTTAGACTTCACCCTCTGACATTGAAGTACATCGTTAACTGTTGTCTGTACCTGACGCTAATCAAAGCCAACACAAAAGGGAAATCATCCTTTGCATTTCTTGCAGTCATCCTTCATTGTAATGCATTCCTGGTATCAGGGATTTTGCTCGCTCTGCTAATACTCCTCTGGACATGGACCGCTATCCAATTGGTGGACTTTGTGTTTGAGCATGTAACAATTAAATGTCCACTGCTACGACTTAATTTCCTGGTGTACCGCGATGAAGAACAGATATAAGAAAATGCATATCGTCAGAGAACTGCGTTGGATTTAGAATTTTTAGACCAAAGAATTTTTGAGATCTTGTTTTACCTTAAACCCTAGACAAAAACGATTGATCAAGAACGTTTAGCAGCAAAGACTAAGCTCCCCAATCCTAGAGTACCATAACTTTCTCCATATTAGTGTCACTTGAATTCCTTGTGTAAATACACTGGCGGAAAGTGAAAAAAGAACACCAAGAAGGAATTGGTGGACGATCATGAAATTTACATATGTTAATGGGGTCGCGTTTACGTAGGTGTGATGTTAATTTCGGGACCAACCGGTGAGCGCTTACGCCACAGCACGGCATAATATGCAAATTATCGTCGGTGGTATTTAAGGAGTACGGCGAAGTGAATGTAATCAGTCGTCGGCGTACGGACACGTGCGAAGACCCTGAAGAAGCTGCAATGCCTGGACATGGAAGACGTGTACGATTTCAGCAGTTATCGGACTTTGAACGAGGTCGTCTAGTCGGATTCCGCGAGGCCGGGTGGTCGTATCGTCGTATTGCGGAGCGAATTGGACGGGAAGTATCGGTGGTGGTACGATGGTCCGAGGAACATTCCCACACGAGAAGACGTAGAACCGGGAGTCACAGACGGACTGATGAGCAGACCTATCGACGCATAAGCAGAGCGGCGTTGTCAAGCAAAACATCCACTGCGACGCAAATCCGAGCTGCCGTTGCACCTGAGGTGACTGTGCGAACAATCCGCAACCGTCTACCGGATGCAGGACTACCTGCACGTGTCCCTCTGGCATGTGTACCTCTGACTCCAGCCCAGCGTCAGGAACGGCTGCAGTGGTTTCGCCAACGTCTGCACTGGAGAACGCAATGGCGATCTGTCGTGTTCAGCGATGAAAGCATATTCTGCTTGGGAGCCTCCGATGGCCGTATGCGTGTTCGCAGACGCACAGGGGAGCGTCTCCACCCTTCGACACACAGGGCCTACACCTGGTCTCCTGGTGCGGGGAGCGATCAACTATCACTCCCGTACACAACTAGTGTTTGTAGCGGGTACGTTAAGCAGCACCTCCTACATCAACAACATCATTCAGCCCGTTGTTGTGCCATTTGTAAGGTCGGTCCATCGTGGTGTTTTTCAGCAAGATAACGCACGCCCACACACGGCACGTGCAACGCAACATGCACTTCAGGTTGTGAGACAACTTCCATGGCCTGCACGTTTACCGGATTGGTCCTCCATTGAGCACGTGTCGGATTTTATGGGACAACGACTTATCCGGTCTCCACGGCCAGCCACGACCATCCCCGATTTACGCGTCCAGGTTGAGGATGCTTGGAACTCGATACCCCAAACTTACATCCAACATCTGTACGACAGACTCCATGCGAGAATTGCACAGTGTGACGCAGGTCGTGGCGGTTCAACCTCGTACTAACCATGTTACATGGAAATGTTTTTTTGCAGTTTTCCAGCAAATACAGCTGTATTTTGCCATAATGTTTTGATCACGTTATCCTCTGTATTCCGTTATTATGCTGTATAAATTTCGTTGGTATCAGACGTCTCCTACTTGGTTACCTTGTTTCACTTTCCGCCAGTGTATAAACACATGAACAAATGAGAATAGAGCTGTCAAACACACCATTTGAAGGGAATCGTTACTGCATAGGCCACGGTCTCCCGACATCGTTTAATCTAGTCCAGTGTTAAGACCAGCAACTGGAATCTAATTGGAAACTCATTCACTGCAGCCAAAACACTTTATCATTTTCATAACAATACAATATATTCCCAACAATATTGCACTATCTAAGCTGTGGCAGTACTTCGGCATAGATCCCTGCCTGTTTGAGCAGGATCTAGTGCCTTGCTACACTGCAATGTCTGTCCAGAAATGGTTTCAGGAGCAGGACGTCCAAGCGTTGGATTGGTGTACCCAAAGCCCAGATTAAAATCCAATAGAATATTTGTGGGACAAGCTCGGACGCCGAACCGAATTTGATCTCATCTGATAAGATCTTCGTTTACGGCAGCTCTGGCAGAAGCTTTTTTTTTTTTTTTTTTTTTTTTTTTGATTGGAGGTTTAACGACCACCGTGAGCAACTCAATGGGCTATAAGCAGTCTCCCGTCCCTAATTCAGGGTCACTGGTTCCAGGGAAGGGAGATAGCCAGTGCCGTAAGGCAAACACAGCATCCATGCCTCACCGGGATTCGAACCCGGACCCCGTTCGGACGAATGATCAGAGGCCATCGCTTAGACCACTGCACCACCGGGGCGGCACAGAAGCTTTGCAAGAGAACTGGAGGGAAATTGCGGTACAGATCTACAGGCATCTCGTGAAAAGCATGCTTAGAAGGGTCGCTGAAGTCATAACGCCGTCCCGGTGGCGCAGTGGTCTAAGCGATGGCCTCTGATCATTCGTCCGAAAGGGATCCGGGTTCGAATCCTGGTGAGGCATGGATATTGTGTTTGTCTTACGGCACTTACTATCTCCCTTCCCTGGAACCAGTGACCCTAAATTAGGGACGGGCGACTGCTTATAGCCCATTGAGTTGCTCACGGTGGTCGTTAAACCTCCAACAACAACAACAAAAATATATATATATATCAGCTTGACAAAATTTGAGCCGCTCCGATGGAGCAGTGATCTAAGCGCTGGTTTCTGACCATTCGTCTGAGATGAATCCGTGGCCGAATCCCGGTGAGGCATAGATGTTGTTGGTCTTACAGCACTGGCTCTCTCCCTTCCCTGGAACCAGTGGCCCTAAGTTAGGGACATTCAACTGCTTACACCCATTGAGTTGCTCACGGTAGTCGTTAAACCCCCAATTAAAAAAAAAGAGAGAAATCGAGATACTTACTGGCTGCCTTGTCTGTACTACTAAATGATGATGTAATTCTGACAACCATTCTTAAAATAATGTGCAGTTGCATCACACTTGAGCTTAACTTATTGAACCCTCTTACGTATGTGGACAATATCACAGCGCTTGATGTATTACGTCAACTAATTCACTAGTAAAAACTCGTATCATTTTAGTTGGGAATTTTTGTTTACGCATGTTTTTACACCTACAATTGAGCTTAAAATCGTGTTACAATTAGTAAGTACATTCTGTTAAAAAAAAGAAAGACACCAGAAAGTAGTGGTGCATTTTGCAAGGAAATTGCAAGTAAGATTATTATGTGCAAATATACGAATTATTCGACTATCAAACCCATCCAATAAAATCTGAAGCTATTATAAGACCGCGAATGCGGTGATTCCTATGTAAGAGATCGATGTGTCTTTCCGAGTAACGTTGCCACAGATTGTTGAAAGGTGACTCACGGAGGAAAACCATCACAAATAGAATACCGAGAAACTTTCAGCGCCGTGATTATCACCAGCTAACGGACTTCGAAAGAGGACACCTTATAGGCCTGTACGAAGCCGATTGGTCGACTTTGCGTATTCTGTTACATGTTGACCATCAGAATACCGCAGTTAATCACTGCCTTACTCAGTGGATGAGAGATGGCATGTACAGACTTCGGTTTACAAGCTGTTTGCGTAGACCGACTACAAAGCGAAAAGACTGCTTGATCCGACGACAGGAACTTACAGAACCAGTAGTCTCGTTCTAAAAGGTGAGAATAGAAGTAATGCCGGGCATCAGTCTTCCAATCATCATCATCATTGTCAATCATTATCAATCCACTGCTGGACGAAGGTCTCTCCAAGCCTCTTCCACAACGTTCTGTCTTGTGCCAGTCTCCTCCACGTTACTCCCGCATACTTTCGAATTACATCCACCCATCTTCCCTGTGGTCTTCTTCTGGGTCTTTTCCTGTCCCTTGGAATCCAATCTAAAATTTCGACTGTCCATCGATGGTCTGTTCTTCTGGCAGTATGCCCAGCCCATTGCCATTTCAGGGATTTTACTCTGATCATGATGTCTTCCACTCTTGTCATTTTTCTGATCCACGAGTTCCCCCTCTTATCTCTCCTGGTTACACCAAGCATGCACCTCTCCATGCTGCTTTGAGTTGTCTGCAGCCTTTGTATGTCTCTTTTAGTTAAGGTCCACGTCTCTGCACCATACGTAAGCACTGGAAGGATGCATTGATCAAACACTTTTCTTTTAAGACATAATGGCATATTGCTACTGAAAATTATGCTGTTTCTTCCAAAAGCTCTAAAGGCAAGTTTTGTACGCCGGTTAATTTCTCCATCAATGTGACACTCACTTGATATCTGCTGTCCAAGATAAACGTACGTATCTGTTATCTCCAGCTTTTCTCCATCAATCGATAAATCTTCATTTCTTGTTAAAGCATTGAACATCACTTTTGTCTTCGGAAAGTTCATTTTTAATCCCACTTCTTTACTCTTGTCAGCAAGTTCCTGGATCATACTCTGCAGCTCTGATGGGGTAGTTGCAAAAATGACTACGTCATCAGCAAAACGAAGGTGAGTTAGATAATCTCCATTAATCTTTATCCCTTTGTTTTTCCAGTTCAGTGTTTGAAAGGCATTTTCCAATGTGGCATTAAAGAGCTCGGGAGATATGGTGTGACATTGTCTCACTCCCTTTCCAATTTTTATTGGTGCTGTATACTCAAATAACCAAAACTTTGCACTTGCATTTTCATGGAAGTTACTATTATAATACTAATGTACATATGTATCTTCAATACCGCAGGATTTCAAAGCCATTGTAACTGCTGATGGTTTCACTGAAGCAAAGGCCTTTTCATAATAAACTATTTTAAATTCAACGGGAAGTAATTTCGCTCGCAAGCCGGCCGTCGGGTCGTCTACCACAACCGCTACTTACCTTCGTCAGCGCTTGCACTGGCACCGCACCGGATCAACCTGGGTTGAACAATAGTATCGTGTAGCTACGAACATGCCTTTTGCTTTCAACTAGATTGTAGCCACTAGTCGGGTTCATGTGTGGTTTCCAATGTGTTCAACGCAACAATCCAACGAGTGTCATCGAACGATGCACCCCTGATTCAGGGAGCATCACGGTTTCGGGGACTATCTTCTATGATTCGCGCTCGCCTCAGTTTAGTGATTATTCTAAGATCTCTGACATCTCGTGCGTGTATCGAAGGAATCTTCGAACCCGTTGCATTACCGTTCTTGGCAGGGTAAAATAACACATTGCTTTAGCAAGACAAAGCCGCTCCTACTACTGTAAATGCATCGAAGCAGTTGTGACGTGCCTTCACCGCAGGATGCACATGAGATAGCAGCGAGAGCATACGTCCGCATAGCTCTGTTGGAAAAGCAACTTATTCTGGAATGAGTGGACACGGGTTCGATGCCCGGCGTGGAAAAAACTGACGGAGTAATTTACTTCGTTATACAGTGCCTACAAAATGTCAGCATGATACTTGTGGCCAGTCCGATCCCAAGATTTGTCGCCGATGGAGCATGTCAGAGACATAATAGGACGAAACCTCCAGATAAAGATGCCCTACGCCATCACCTCGACAAAGAGTGGCGATCAATGCCTCTCGACTTTGTATCAGACTTCTGTGCAACTCTAATCCATAGAAGGTGGCAGGATACGTTGGTTATCAGGGAGGATTTACTTCATACCAGCTTGGCCCTGTAAGCCTGCAAATTACTTTTATTTCTACTTATCTGAAAGCGTTATCATTTCTTTTTTATCAACCGTCTTGCATAACCAGTAAGTTTCGCAGCATTTGCGACCCTACAGTCCTGGTGTTGGATTTATTTATTTTTCTTTTTTATTTATTTTGTTTTTATTCTATTTTCACGCAACATGTTAAATTCATTCTAGTAGATATATTTTCGTTTCCCGGCAGTATTGTCTATATTTTCGTTTCCCGGCAGTATATATATATATATATATATATTTATGTGTAACAAAAAATTCGTCATAGAAGACTGCAGTGTGCTAAACAAGTTCAACACAGTCAGTGACCATAGATTGGTGAGATGTAAGATGCACCTCAACACTAAACTCGAACGTAGCAAGCTCATAAGACAAACAAAATGTATTGACATAACCAACCTTAAAAAACACCATAATGCCTTCAAATTGGAACTGAAGAACAGATTCTCTGCTTTAGAAGGCCTAACATCGGAAGAAGTGGATATTTCTGAAGTTAACAGAAAAGTAACCAAAGCTCTTATGGAAACAGCAACAAAATTAGCTGGGTCTGAGAACAAATTGCATGTGAACAAATTATCAGGAAAAACCAAAATGTTGATGCAAAAAAGAAGAGTGACGAGGACAACTAAAGAAGATGTGACTTCCAAAGTGGAATATATAGAACTATGCAAGACAGTACGAAAAAGTATCACTGAAGACGTAAGGAAATTCAACTGTGAACTAGTAAGGAAAGCAATTGAAAACAACCAAAGCCTAAAGATAGCAAAGGGACATCTCAGTAAGGGGAAAAAAACAGATTATGGCACTGAGAAAAGAAGATGGTTCTTTAACAAGAAATAGAGGCGAAAGTTTGACAAGAGTGAAAGATTTCTACTCCAAATTATATGAAAGGGATGATACATGTACTCCAGACATCATTAAAGGTACCAGTACCAGAGTTCTTCCAGTCCTTCCACCAGAAGTTGCACATGCAATCAAGAACATGAAGCGGGGAAAAGCTCCAGGAGAAGATGGAATTACTGTAGACATCATACAATAAGCAAGTGGAGAAATCGAAACAGTACTCGCCCAAATTTTTACTCGATGCCTTAATGAAGGGAAAATTCCTGAGGATTGGAACAACGCTACAATGATCTTGCTACATAAAAAAGGTGACATTGAGGATCTCAGGAACTACAGACCTATCAGCCTCCTATCAGTGGTTTATAAAATCTTCACTAAAGTTCTTTCACACCGCTTGAAGGTGACACTGGACATGGCTTAACCAAGAGAACAAGCTGGATTCAGGAGTGGCTACAGCACAATAGATCATATCCACGTACTGAGAGAACTAATTGAAAGAGCGAGGGAATATGGGCTTCCATTGTGCATGGCTTTTATCGATTATGAAAAAGCCTTTGATTCGGTGAAACCATCAGCAGTTGCAATGGCTCTGAAATCCTGCGGTATTGAAGATGCATACATTAATATTATTAATAACATCTATGAAAATGCAAGTGCAAAGATTCGGCTGTTTGAAAATACAACACACATAAAAATTGGAAAAGGAGTGAGATAAGGTGACACCATATCTCCGAAGCTCTTTAATGCCACATTGGAAAATGTCTTTCAATTACTGAACAGGGAAAACAAAGGGATAAAGATTAATGGAGATTATCTAACCCACCTTCGTTTTGCTGATGACATAGTCATTTTTGCAACTACCCCATCAAAGCTACAGAGTATGATCCAGGAACTTGCTGACAAGAGTAAAGAAGTGGGATTAAAAATGAACTTTCAGAAGACAAAAGTGATGTACAATGCTTTTACAAGAAATGAAGATTTATCGATTGATGGAGAAAAGCTGGAGATAACAGACATGTACGTTTATCTTGGACAGCAGATATCAAGTAAGGGTCACATTGGTGAAGAATTTAATCGGCGTACAAAACTTGCCTGGAGAGCTTTTGGAAGAAACAGCATAATTTTCAAGAGCAATATGCCATTATGTCTTAAAAGAAAAGTGTTTGATCAATGCATCCTTCCAGTGCTTACGTATGGTGCAGAGACGTGGACCTTAGCTAAAAGAGACATACAAAGGCTGCAGACAACTCAAAGCAGCATGGAGAGGTGCATGATTGGTATAACCAGGAGAGATAAGAAGAGTAACACGTGGATCCGAAAAATGACAAGAGCGGAAGACATCATAATCAGAGTTAAATCCCTGAAATGGCAATGGGCTGGACATACTGCCAGAAAAACAGACCATCGATGGACAGCCGAAATTTTAGATTGGATTCCAAGGGACAGGAAAAGACCCAGAAGAAGACCACATGGGAGATGGGTGGATGAAATTCGAAAGTAAGCGGGAGTGACATGGAGGAGACTGGCACAAGACAGACCGTTGTGGAGGAAACTTGGGGAGACCTTCGTCCAGCAGTGGATTAATAATGGTTGACAATGATGATGATGATGATATATATATATTTGAGAATCCCTTCTCCAGCACTTCGAAAGAAAAAAATTAAGGGGGAGATGATGTAACGTACCAGGAGATGTGACGTACCTGCCCGAAGGACGCACATGACATAAAGGCAGATAGGAATCAGAATAAAATGTCCGCGTAGCTCAATTGGTAGAGTGACTTATTCCGGAATGAGGGGATCCGGGTTCGAATCCTGGCGTGGACAGAAATGACGGAGAAATTCACTTCGTTACGTTATAGAGCTTATGCAAACCACATTGCAACGTCACCCATGCACGTACTCGGTTGCGTCCGCCAGTGCGTATATAAAGCGATAGACATCCTTGCCAACTGTCAGAGCTGTTTTCGGCATGAGAATGAGAAAGTAATAACGATTTAAGCAATTTTCAACGCGTTAGTTGGCGCTCGTGAGACGGGCCATAGTATTTCATTGGTAGAAACGAAGTTTGGATTTTCACGGACGACCATTGCAAGGGCGTACCGTGACTACAAGAATTCCGGCAAAACCTCCAACCTACGATACCAGTGTCGCCGTAAAAAGACATTGGGTGAACGTGACCATCGTCGGCTGTCAGGAATCGTTTCACGCGACATTCTTGCAGGTAGCATCGGAATTCAATGCTGGAGCCTCAACAAGCATTAGCGTCCGGACTGTGCAACGTACCCTGCACGACATGGGCTTTGGGAGCCGACGCCCAACTCGAGTCCCCTTGATGGGTGCACGACACAGAGCTATGCGCTTCGCTCGGGCACGGCAACACCGCCACTGGACACTTGATGACTGGAAACAAGTAGCTTGGTCTGACGAGTCGCGTTTCCAACTTTATCGGGCAGATGGAAGGATTCGTGTGTGGTGCAAACCCCATGAAGCCACGGATCCCGCCTGTCAACAGGGAACTGTACCGGCTTGTGGGTGGTCCGTAATGGTATGGGGTGTGTTTAGCTGGACTTCACTGGGACCCCTGGTACGTCTACAAACGTCTGTGACCGGCCAACGCTATGTGCGCGTCCTTTCTGACGAGGTACACCCGTTCATGTCCTGCATTCATGCTGATGGGTTGGGCCTGTTCCAACAGATAATTCACCTCCACACAAGTGTCGGGACGCCACATTATGGTTAGTGGAGCATTCATCTGATTTTGGGGTGTTGCCACTTCCACCCAAGTCCCCAGATCTGAACGTGATAGAACACTTTTGGGGTGCCATGCAACGCGCTATCGAACACAGACCTCGGAATACACCCGAATTGTGGAACGCTCTGCAAGAAGTATGGTGTGCATTGCCTACAACATGTCTGCAGAAGCTAGTGGAGTCCATGCCCGGTCGTATTTCAGCAGTCCTGTGCTCCCATGGGGGACCTACCAAGTATTAGACTGGTGTACCAGTTTTTCTGGCACTTCAGTGTATATGAGTTGTTCTGGTTTAACTCTCTCTCTCTCTCTCTCTCTCAAACACACGCACACAAAAAGAAATGAAAAAGCTGTTCCCCAGAAGTTCGAAACGCGATGCTTTATCAACTCCATTATCCGAGTTCATTGAGCATCATGTTTTGTACTAGTTCTGGACATGACATTATTTCATCATGCGTGTCTCTTAAATATAAAACCCCAGTAACTGTCAATCAAAAACATGCAAAGAAATAAAAAAACATCTGGAATGCGCTTCTCTTCACAAATATAATGATAACGATATGCAAATGTTCTTGAGAGAATGAAGGAAATAAAATAATTGTACGCCTTCTGTTTGCAAAAGGAAGTCAGTAGCATTCAACACAGAGCAGTTTTTTGTGATACCAATTCCGTATCAAAGCTATCGTTCTAGAAATAATCAAAAACAGTGAATGTGCGTTTTTTCAGTCAACAACTGCACCTCTCAGCACTAAATATTTCTTTAGTTAAGCAAAATCGACAAAAACGTTTAAGCTCTTTAGTTACCGTAGCAAATGTCCGTTTGAGTCATTTCAGGAAATCTGTAGCGTTTGGCTCGTGTGACGTCATCCTTGCGTGTGGGGTTTATTTGAAGCGGAGCCAATCAATGTAGTCGCGGTTTGGTTTTAATTGAATTAAAACTGAAAACAAATATGGCGTGTTGGAATACAGACGTGTGTCATTGGATAAGTGAGGATATGCGTGTTGCAGCAAAAGCTGAGCCCTGAGTGCACACGAATCTTAGTTACAGATATAGTCATTGCTGTGTGAAATGTGACCACTCCTATCTGATTGATTTATGGCATTTCTAATTTGGCTGAGTTCGAAGTGATCCGGAGAATAATATTTTACTCTTATTCAGTCTGTGATCCTTTCTCGTATTGCTCAATCGGAACGTGAAAAATTCATATGGAAATTTTTCCGCTCCACTCGTCCTATTTAATCAAATGGTCGTTACTCCTTTACTTTTAATACCGTCCAGAAAAACAAAGGCCTGTAAAAGACTAAATCAGGAAAACAACTTCATCCGACTGTCATGACTTCCTAGAATAACCGCGTAATAATGATGGAGGTTATCGACATTTATTTTCAGTTTATGTTTACTTTTAATTTTGATATTTTCTTTCGCCTTGAACTTATAAAGGTCTTTTCCTATTTTTGGCATTTCATAAGTCTGCAGTTTATGAGATTGAGAAAATAGCTAAATTTAGTACACACTGTGACGTACCTGCGAGCAGGACGCACACGACATAAAGGCACCTAGCAATCAGAATAAAACGTCCGCGTAGCTCAATTGGTAGAGCGACTTGTTCCGGAATAAGCGGACTCGGGTTCGAATCCCGGCGTAGACCGAAAATGACGGAGAAATTTACTTCGTTATAATGGCGCCCGAACTATCCGGATGACCCGACCGTTCAAAATCTCGCAATGGTGTGATGTTCTTTCCACACCGCGAGATAGGAAAAATCAGAGAATCCCTTCTGCAGCGCTTCGAAAAATAAATGTGTGTGACGTTGCATTCCACACACTAGATTGACTGGGAGTTCTCAAGTGCACGTTCTACAGTGGATGGCTGCCTGCAACGATTCATGGTCACGGCTGACCCGTGGGCCATGCCCCCGGCCCTCTTTCGGGTGGGGGGGAGATGTGACGTACCTGCGAGCAGGACGCACACGACATAAAGGCACATCGCAATCAGAATAAACGTCTGCGTAGCTCAGTTGGTAGAGCGACTTGTTCCGGAATAAGCGGACTCGGGTTCGAATCCCGGCGTAGACCGAAAATGACGGAGAAATTTACTTCGTTATAACACCAAACTGCTAGTTTTCTCTTTTCAAAATACAAATATAAGTAAATATCCAGAAAAACGGAACTCGGCAATTTCACTACTTGCAGTAAAGAAGATCCTTTTTTCTTACAGCAAAATCTACAAAAGAATTTTGAATTAGGAAACAGATACAGCATTTGGGCATTCTAATACCTTTCTCTGTTCTTAATACCATTTTCGACATACAATCTATAAATATCAAAATCCCATTGCTTGTGCCATCATTTGTCCGTCAGTCTGTCTGTGAACATAGCTTTCTGTATCGGTAAATACAGTTGAATTGAATAACTTTTCGATTCCGATTGATGTTGCGCAATGGCACATGCGATACTCCTGATGCGCAGTTTTGCTACGAACGTAGCACAAATTAAAAATTGTATTTATTTTGCGGGCCTTCTAGAAGGAAGAACACAAATATTTCTTTTGTGGTGAATAGCTGCAACGATGGTAAAAATTTTCCGTTCGGTTTTTGCTATTCCTAATGCATAATTTTTTCCACTTTGAAGCATACGTGTGAGAATCCTCCAAATACGTGACGTCAGTGAATAAACAAGGAAATCGCTCTTTCCACGATTTAGCAACACACAGCAACCGGAAAATTGTTATTTGGCCAATGCTGGGGAATCGAACTCCAGATCTCTCGATATCTCTCGCGCTAGGCTAGATATCGAGAGATCTGGGGTTCGATTTCCCAGCATTGGCCAAATAACAATTTTCCGGTTGCTGTGTGCTGCTAAAACGTGGAAAGAGCGATGTCTTTGTTTATGAAGCATACATGTATACATTAAATTTTGCATAAGGTTTCGGCTTCTGTAAGATGGATTAGAAACATTATTTTCATAAAGTATAATTGTAGCTGAAAGAAAGATTATGCATGCATTTTCCGCTTAAGTAGAAATTAAGTAGAAATTGATTTGATGCCTAAGTAGAAATTTAATTTGATGCCTAAAAATTCTTATAGCATATAAAATCCAAAAGTTTTCGTCGAAAGACATACTCATTACAGCCGAGTATTCAGTGTTCGCCATCTCGTTTTTTCATTAGGAATCATTTAAAGTTAAGCAGGTCTTTTCACTATGAAATAATTATGAAAAGAGACAGAACTGAATTTTTCAGCTTTGCACCGATTTTACATTTTCTTTAAAGCGTTCTATTTCTTAATCCATAACAACTTTCGATAAGCAATTAGCTGATGAAGCATTGTTTTCTCTTTAAAAATCGGGGGCACTTTTGCAAAATTAAATATTTCCAATCCTTAGGCACAGAATAAGGATTTGGATTACCTTAATCTCCACAACATGAGACTGTATAATAAACTAAAAGCTGCATAACGAATTGCATTAACGATTTAAATTGTAAGCTTAATTTTCGTAACAAATTAGCATTTGGTCTTATTTAACAAAATAATATTTTAACGCACCTTTGCTCTGCTTTTAGTTACTATAAATTTATGGCTGCCTTGATTCTTCGTTAGTTTTTACTAATTCTATTTTAAATATCACTAATTAAGTTAATAGTTCTAATACGATAATACAATATTCCATTAAAGTTCTTGAAACTAAGGTTTATACACTGACGGAAAAAAATCCCAACACCACGAAAAAATAGTTGTAGAGGAATGAAATGGCGGCAATACATTTGTATAGGTAACATATTTAATGGATTAAGGTTTCAAGATCACAGCTTATTGTAAGCGCGAGAAGAGCCATTTTAAATGTGAAATGCTGGTACATTAATAACCGGTGTAACCGCCAGAATGTTGAATGCAAGCACGCAAACGTTCATGCATTGTGTCGTACAGGTGCTGGATGTCAGTTTGTGGGATGGAGTTCCATGCCTGTTGCACTTGGTCGGTCAATACAGGGACGGTTAATGCTGGTTGGAGGTGACGCTGGAGTTGTCGTCGAATGATGTCCCATACGTGCTCGATCTGGTGATCTAGCAGGTCACGGCAACATGTCGACACACTGTACAGCATGTTGGGTTAAAAAAGCGGTATGCGGACGAGGGTTATCCTGTTGGAAAACACCCATTGGAATGCTGTTCATAAATGGCAGCACAACAGGTTGAATCACCAGAACGACGTACAACTGTGCCGTCGGGGTGCGTGGGATAACCACGAGAGTGCTTCTGCTGTCATAAGAAATTGCTCCCCAGACCATAACTCCAGGTGAAGGTCCAGTGTGTCTCAGCCGCAGACAGGTTGGTTGCAGGCGCTCACCTGGCCGCCTTCTAACCAACACACGGCCATCACTGGCACCCAGGCAGAACCGGCTTTCATCAGAAAACGCAACAGATCTCCACTCCGTCCTCCAATGAGCTCTAGCTTGACACCACTGACGTCGCAAACGGCAGTGGTTTGGAGTAAGTGGAATGCACGCTACAGGGCGTCTGGCTCGGAGCTGTCCTTCAAGTAACCGATTTGTAACAGTTCGTTGTGCCACTGTGGTGGCAACTGCAGCTCGAATTGCTGCCGCAGACGTGGTACGATGCGCCACGGCCATACGTCGTACACGGCGGTCTTCCCTCTCAGTAGTGCCGCGTGGCCGGCCGGAACCCGGTCTTCTTGAGGCAGTACCTTCCCTTGACCACCGCTGCCAACAATCATGCACAGTGGTTACATTCCTGCCAAGTCGTTCTGCAATATTGCGGAAAGAAAATCCACCTTCTCGTAGCCCTATTACACGACCTCGTTCAAACTCCGTGAGGCCGCCCCGGTGGCGCAGTGGTCTAAGGCGTTGGCCTCTGATCATTCGTCCGAAGGGGTCCGGGTTCGAATCCCGGTGTGGCATGGCTGTTGTGTTTGTCTTACGGCACTGGCTCTCTCCCTTCCCTGGAACCAGTGACCCTAAATTAGGGACGGGCGACTGCTTATAGCCCATTGAGTTGCTCACGGTGGTCGTTAAACCTCCAATCAAAAAAAAAAAAAAAAAAAAAAACCTCCGTGAGCTGTTGATAATGGCTTCTTCGTCTTCTTCAAGGCATTCTTGACTAACATCAACACACTTCGTCGAATCTGAACGATAACTAACGCTCACGAACGTTACAGCGCGTATTTACAGCAAACCTGCTTTGCATGTTCCGAGGGGCGCTCCTAGCACCACACGTATACGCCGAGCGCGAAATTTGCATAGACGTCATCTTACAGATGTACTCTCACCGCCTACCAACTGTCATTTATCTAACACAACCCCTTCTTGGTGTTGGGATTTTCTTTTCCGTCAGTGTATATTAGGTGTATACATAAGTTTCCGGCGCTCCACGTAGCGGGCTCTAAAAAATTAACGGTTGAACGTTTGTCAGAACTTCGTGCTGTGGTGGGAATTTTCCTCACAGCTCGAAATGTTTGGCATTTTTAAATAGAATTATGTTATTCAACACAGCAGCAAGTGGTTAGTGTGCTGATACGCCGTTATCTTCAAGCATTATCAGGTGGGCTTACCTTACGTCGAAAGACATGTGTTGAAGGACAGCCCACATGTGCTGTTAGCTAAAACTACTTAAAATACACTGCTGGACAATTGCTAAGGACGGATGACAATAGCAACCATAAAATGGAAGGCAGGAAAATGTGGAAATTAGCATAAGTGCGGGATACAGTAATATAAAGGATTTGACGCGTATTGACCGTTGTTGTTCAAACGCAAAGTTGAAAAGGAAAGAATCAATTGACGAACTTGCAATTTTCAGTATGTCTTCCCGACATCACCTAGATGATTTTACGCGTGGTCGTATTATTGGCAAGATTGAAGAAGGGCGAAAAATAACAGATGTTGCCAGGGAGTACGACGTCAGCCACAGTGTTGTTTCAAGGCTTTGGAAATCAGTTCAAACAAATGGAGAGTGTAGCAAACGTCACAAAGGAGGTCGTGTTTGTAGTACGACACCTGCAGAAAATTGGTACATGGTGCTATCAACAAAAAGACACCGGCGCAGCACAGCTAGTGAGGTAGCAAATCAGTTTATGGCTGCTACTGGCAAGCCGATCTCACGAAAAACTATCGCCAGACGTTTGCATGAAGGAGGACTATACGCCCGCCGTCCTGTTGTGTGCATCCCATTGTCCAGACGTCACTGTACCGCCCGTTTGCAATGGTACCATCAACATCGCAATTGGACTGATAACGACTGGTCTGCTGTCCTCTTCTCAGATGAGAGTAGATACAGTCTATCGTCTGATTGTCGACGACAACTGATCTGGCGTGATAGTGGTACTGCATATTGTCCATCAAACATACAGAAAAGGGACCGATATCCGACATGTAGTGTCATGGTATGAGCTGGCATCATGATCAATGGCCGTACGTCCCTCTATGTGCTTCCAACTGGGACTATGACTGGCCTACGATACATTAATGATGTTCTGCTACCTCATGGTCGCATGTTCCGTGGTGCTGTCGGTGATAGATTCATTTTCATGGACGACAACGCAACATGTCATCGAACAGTCGTTGTCCAGGAGTGTCTTAAGAGCGAGGATATTCAACGCCTCGTATGGCCAGCACGTTCTCCAGATCTGAATCCCATTGAAAATGTGTGGGATGCTTTGGGGAGGAGTCTTGCTGGTCGCCAATGCCCTCCAATAATCAAGGACACTCTCATCCGTGCACTGACAGAGGAATGGGATAAATGACCCCAACAGCTGCTTGATAATGTTGTGCAAAGCATGACACGACGTGTGGAATCTTGCATCGCCCTCCATGGTGGCCATATCCCGTATTGACATCTTACGCCGGAACGCCTGCGGACGGTAATTGCATTTTTTCACGTTTACGTATTCTGCACAAAATGGCCTGTTTGTCCCTTGAACACGTTCCAAAGCCTTCTGGATTTCAGAGCACAATAAATTGTCTTTCTTGTAATGTCCTGGCATTCTGACATTATTTTATTTCACTTGGCATCCAACCACACTTACTTTTTTATGCGCTATATAGCCGTTTATGATCCGTCCTTAGCAATTGTCCAGCAGTGTAGTATAACTATACTAACAATCCAAAGTTTCTTGGCGTAGAATACAAATAAAATTTTCCAAGCTTTCGCCCATCACCCAGATGGCTTTCTCAAGGAAGGTAGACAACTGGAAGGAAGACAGGTAGATTGCAGTTAGCTGTCTACCTTCCTTGAAAAAGCCATCTGGTTGATGTGCGAAAGCTTGGAAAATTTTATTTGTACTCTACGCCAAGAAATTTCGGATACTATTTTGAGTATAATTTGGTGTACAGTTCCTAATTTTTGAATTTTAACCTGTTGGCTAAGCTAGGGCGTGGTGACCGATAAGGTGCATATTCGTCGGTGCCTGTTGTTCATTTTTGATTTCGGGAAAATTGCAGCAGACTCACGAGGATGGCTTTGTTCGGCAGACGGCGAGAAAGTTGTAGGTGAAGGCACGTGTTGCGACTGGTTTGTGATGTTAGGAAGTGGTGTTCGCAGCATGGAGGGAAAGCCGCGTAGCAGACGACCGAAGGAAATGCAGCGTGCAAACCTACTTCGATTACGTTTTATGATTAAATGAGATCTGCTTGTGTGATTACGGCATCTGTTGGATCGTAAAACACTGAAAACCTATACATAGACCTAATATACTATCTACCAACAAGTAATCGGACACCTGTGATAGCAAAGGAAAACGAAGTTTATTCACCTTCAATAGTTGGTGGAGTCTCTACGAGCGGCGATTACAGCTGCGACCCTCCGGGGCATACTCTCAATCAGGCGTTGTACGACGGCTAGCGGTATTTTCTTCCACTCGGCTTGGAGAAGGCAGGTCAATTCCTTCACCGATTTCGGACGGTGGGGGCACCCCTTAGGTCGACGCTCCAACTCGTCCCAGAGGTGCTCGATAGGGTTAAGGTCCGGGATATGCGCAGACTAGTCCATCGATTAACCCCATTGTCACCATACCAAACCATGGTGGACCTCACAACATGACAGGTGGCATTGTCATCCTGAAAGTAACATGGGTCCACCCCGTAAAACTGCCACAACGTAGGAAGCGCATGGTCATCCAAAATGGTGCAGTAGGTCTCGGCGTTCAGTCAACCAGGAATTGCGACCAAGGAAGGATCACGTGCCATACCAGGAGAAACACCCCCATAGCATAAATCCACCGCCGCCGAACTTCACAGTTGGCACAATAAATTTCGGCAGGAGGCGTTCTCCAGGCAGATAACAAACCGAGACCCTGCCATCCGAACGGTAGAGGGTGAACCTTGATTCGTCGCTCCAGAGAACCTGTTTCCACTGTTCAACGGTCCACTGTCGACGTTCTTTGCACCACGTTAGCCGTGCAGCGCTATTGGACTTGTTGATCAAGGGCTTGTGGGCGGCAGCACGTCCATGATAACCGAGCAGATGGGCTTCCTTACGGATGGTATTCATCAAAAGAACACTCACGGAGGCCTGTTAAAATTCCTCGCGGATGTGGCCCACCGATTTGGTGCGGTTCTTCCGAATTTCTCTGGCCAGCAACCGTCGGTCTCTAACTCCCAGTTTTGTGGGTCTGCCAGGGTCGGGGCCCATTCCGACAGTCGCCTCTCATCTTTCACTTGCCAATCACGTAGGCCACTGTCAATTTTGGGTACTTCAACTTGCTGGATATGTCACGTATTGATCGGCTATTTCTGTGATACCCGACGATTACACTTTTTTCGAAATCAGAGAGCTCCGAACTGCGTGGCATCTTGCATGCGACTGGTTGCGTTGTTGTTTCCCATACGATATTTAACGGCGGCGACCGTGACGTGTATTAGGACGATTGCAGGGGTGTCCAATTACTTGTTGGTAGATAGTGTATATACAGCCATTTGCAAAGGTTTAAGACCACCTGTTGGTATTTGAAGATTTCTGTCGATTGCTGCAGCTACTGTCTGTATTACTCAACTTCCTGTCGGTGTTGCATCATCCTACAGTGGCAGCTGTTGATCGAGTTGGGGAGAAGCGTGCGAGCGGCAGTTTGCTTCTGGTTTTTAATGCTGAGAGGTTTTGTATGTATTTTCTATATAGCGAATAATGGGCAAAAAAGCGTAAGTGTTACCCAGAGGGCACAACTAGTGACTTTATATTATTAAGGATACTCCTAACTTGACATAATCAGAAAGATGAATGTGAGGAAGACTGCTATTCATAATACGATCATGAAATATCGAGATACGGCCCAGCAAAAACACAAGTGCTGGGAAGCTGCTGGCCACCAGCTGGCAGTGATGGGTCACTGCTGGCAGAAATCTGCCGCTCACGGCCCGGTAGTGGTCCGTTGGTGGCAGCGCTATCAGTTGGCGAGCCATTGATGGCCCTGCAGCATCGCCGTGAATTGTGGGCCTCCAAGCAAGTGCCACTAGTGGCCCGTTGCTGGCAACCAATGCAACCCCCCAACAGCAGGTGGAAGCATCGGGACTGCGCATGCGCAGAAGCAACACTTGCTGTGTCTCTCATGGTACCAGTTAGTTGAAGACGACGCTATCGCCAACATGTTATTTTAGTAGATGTTAAGAAAAAAATCCATATGTGGAGAGGCAAATTAATTTTCTAATGAAATTTTACGTCGACGAAGATATCAGATTAAGCCGTGAAATACTAGATTACAGCCATGAAATACACCCACTCCATTCCCATGAATAACAATTCATGGAATGGAGTGGATGAATAACAAGAAAAAATTTGAAACCGCTTGAAACACATATCCTGGAAAACCATTAAAATAGCGTTTGTTGGGGAAAAAAAGATTATACGCGTACAAAATTTATTAATTATTTGAAAGAAAAAAAAAGCAACGCTATGTGGTGTACTCATCCATGGGTTGAATACACAAGACTGGGAGGAATTCGCTTCTAAAAATAACGAGAAGTAAAATAAAATATATTTTACTCTTTAAAACAAATGTAGCTTCGGACAACGGAAAGGAAAGGAAAGGAACAACGTTAAAAATGTAACAGAGTGTGACATGAACCCGGGTAAATATATATTTATTCAACAATCTCTTTTCAAGACGGCAAGGACAGTACAAAACTTTGGAAAGCGACTCTTAAGTATGTACACGCCTTGAAAATGAGCGAAGTTCCCTTAAGGTAAAAAAAAAACTATCGTTACGTTGAAAAAATTAATTTATCAATTCTTTGAAACTGACTTTTATGAAAAATACCTCGCAATATTATAAAATGAAAGAGCGAAGCATTCCGATTACAAATTGCATACCAAACAGATAGCTTCCAGCACGTACTCGAACGTTGTGAATTAGTCCGGTCGGTAGCGAGTGCGGCTTCCACGTAAACGGCCCAGGATCGAATCTAGTCAGATGCAAACAGCGATTTTTTCGGTCTGAAAAGAAAATTTCCCCAGCAAAGTGCGTTAATTCACAAGCTTCATAAGGGTAGAAAAAAAATATTGGCGCTTTAGGAAACTGTGGTTATCCTTGCTTTTTTTTTATTATTATTGCTACTACTGGAAAATTGGCGGACAAGATTCGGCAAGCCACCAGTTACGTCACATGGTTGCTGGCTGCCACTAACGGCCCACTAGCGGACTACATTAGGCTAGCCATCATTTCTGGCAAGTACTTGCAGGGCCACTGAAGGGCCACTTGTGGCAGTTACTGCCTGTGATGGACCACTGATGGCCCTGTTGAGGCATATGACAACAGATGGGGTGCCAACTGTTGGCCAGCTGTTGGCCTGAACTGCTGGCCCTTCTGTTGGCCGCCCGGACATTTTATTGACGGTTCGGCAGCGGCAACATAGTGCTGGGCCAGCAATACTGTTTTTGCTGGGGGGTGAATTTAGCGACTGAAAGAGAAGTGGACGTCCAAGGAAAACAACCCCAAGTGATGACAGTAGCACAAGGCGGACAGTTATGCGTCCTCCGAGGAGTTCGTGCAAGAAAATCAAGGCCTTTCTACATTCAAAAGGGTCTGATATTAGTATCAGCATTGTTTCCCGACGTCTTAGCAAAGATTTTGGAGAAAAGTCTTATAAACCTGCATATAAACCTATACTAACCTCTGTCATGAAAAAGAAGAAACTGCAGTTTACGAAGCGTCATCAATCGTGGACTGCTGAAAATGGGAGCCAAGTTCTTTTTTTCTGATTAATCAACTGTGCGTCAATTTGAATCACGTGAAGCATGTTCGACGACCAAAAGGCAAAAGGTTTGATGAAAAATACACCGATAGCACCGTGAGACATCCTCCTAGTCAGGTGATATGGGGTGCTATGTCAGCATCCGGTACTGTTTCAGTATCCTTTTTGCCGACAAGAACTACCATGACTGGTTCTTTTTATGTGGAAATGTTAAGTAGGAAGCTGTTAACTCAAACGCAAGTGCACAATATTTTTGCATGATGGTGATCCATGCCACAGATCAAAGACTACCTGCAGAGGAAAAACATAACTATGCTTGACTGACCCGGTAATAGTCCCGACCTTAACCCTATCAAAAATTTGCGGACCATTTTAAAAGACAAGGTAGCAGAAAAACAGCCATCAAATTCCCAAGCTTTGATTGAGGCGATACAGTACGTGTGGTGCAAAGACATTTCAAGTTACTACTGCAAATCCCTAACTGAGAGTATTGGACATCGTGCACTATATTAACAAAAGTCACCGAACACCCCTTTAAAAGCAAATGCATAAATTCGCTGTGTTATTAAGATGCGCGGTACAGCTGCAAACTATATGAAAGCAAGCCTGCAGCTGACCGCGATCATATCGCACTGTGAGGTTGAGTGAAAATGTCACGGCGGCAGAGAACTGACTTTGAGAAAGGAAAGATTGTTGGGTTTTATATTAGCGGGTTGTCCATAAGAGAAACCTAGAGGCGTATAAACAAACCCAAGTCAACTGTTTTGGATGTACTGAATAAGTGGAAGACACGTGGCGTGCCTGAAGCAGCAAAACGTACCGGCAGACCAAAACAAATCAGTGATAGAGGACGTCGAAGACTCGCGAAAGTCGTTACAGCTAATCGACGGAGTACTGCACAAGACCTCAGCGTACACGTGAGTAACAATGCTGGAACCTTGGTATGTATACATACCATTCGCAGAGAACTTCATTCCATGGGTTACCGTGGTCGTGCGGCTGCTCATAAGCCTTTCATCTCCACTCGGAATGCTACGCGTCATTTAGCATGGTGTAAAGAACATTTATCATGGCCCGTAGGTCAATGAAAACGGGTCCTATGGACTGATGAATGCAGATACAAGATCCATCAGTCTGATGGCAGTGTGTGGGGAAGGCGGTAGCCGGGGGAACGCTATGTACCACAGTGAATTGTTCCTACGGTCAAGTTTGGAGCTGGCAGTGTACTCGTGTGCGGATGTTCTTCGTGGTATGTCCCGGCACATAAGTTATCATGGACAAACCTGTTAACCAGCACGTCTAACTCGATATTCTGGACAATTATGCCCTACTAACTCTGTGGCAATACTATGGAACCGAGCCTTGTTGGCACCAACAGGATAATGCACCGAGCCATAAAGCAAATGCTGTTACGGCGTGGTTTGACGATAATTCCGTATCATATGTACTGTCCAGTACAGAGCCCTGATCTTAATCCCGTAGAGCACCTATGGGATGAATTAGAGCGCCGCAGAAGAAGTTTGGAACCATGACCTACTGCAAAGCAACAGTTAACGGCAGCATTATGTACTGAATGGAAGCGCATACCTATCGCTGTGTTCCAGAACCTTGTCGAAAGCATGTCCTGAAGGTTCAGTGCATGCATTAAGGCCAAAGGTGGCCCGACACCGTACTAATGTAGGTCAATAAATGCTATGTTGTGTTTTTCTTCTAGGTGTCCGGTGACTTTTCCAATGTAGTGTATTCTGTCCGTTTTAAAAAACAAAGATGGTCATACAAAGTATTGATTTCGTTTTTTTTTGTATTCCAAAGAATGCAAGTATGGCTCTGTGGTGTCATTCTTTTCAAATATCTTTGACTAGTAATTAGTTATTTCTTTGAAAATCTCAATTTTCTATAAATTGACAGGTGGTCTTAAACTTTTGCAAATGACTGTAGTAGGAGAATGATTATCTGAAAATTCAATAAACATTTCGAAATTCCAATATTACTAAATTGTCTTCACATTTTTTTCACAACACATTAATCGCAATATTTTCTATTTTCTGAAAATGCATATCGATATACAATGGAGTACCATTTAATGAAGTATAAGCAAGCCCTTCGGCGAGTGGTCAGAGGCGCGGGCTTCTGGCTAAATGCCGGAGTCTGACCTGGGTTCTAGTATTAGATGAAGCATCGGTGATGTGATAGATTTTCAGCGCTGGTTCTTCACCTCTCCGGGAACCAGTGACCCTAAATTAAGTTGTTCTTAGACGCTTAGATGCTGAAAAACGTAATAACTACTCCCCCCCTGAAAAAAAACAGGCATGTTCTAATAGTGTGTGTGGGAAGCAACATTCTTCGTCAATCCGACATTATAAACAATAGTTTTGCGAGAAGGTAATGTCCTTCAAAAAACTCTAATTTGAAATAACATATCTGAAGAACTGCAATACGGCATTATCTGTTTAACTCCAAGGATACGGAAGCATCAGCTTTTCCAGATCAGTTCGGCAAAGTAAGAAATTTTGTTCCCAGCTTTCTTTGTTAATTTGAGGTTTCGGGTAAAACTCCAAACAAGTGTTGTCCATCCACACGCTCGTACATATGAGCACTGCTATTGTGACGTACCTGCCAGCAGGACACACACGACATAAAGGCAGATAGCAATCAGAATGAACGTCTGCGTAGCTCAGTTGGTAGAGCGACTTGTTCCGGAATAAGCGGACTCGGGTTCGAATCCCGGCGTAGACCAGAAATGACGGAGAAATTTACTTCGTTATACTATCCAAAAATTAAAGATGTGGTACGTAATCACCAACCAAAATCGGAAAAGTGTTTTACAGCTGTCAATGGTGCCGTTGTTAATAGCAACAGTAAACTGAAATACACGACATCCAAAATCATGTAATAGAGATTGTTAAAACACAAGTTTGTCCACGCCGGGCATTGAACCCTGGCCCTCTCCCTCCGGCGTAAGTTACTCTCCCAACTGAGCTACGCGGACATGTGCTCTCACTGGTATCTGCCTTTATCTCATGTGCGTCCTGCGATGCAGGTATGTCACATCTCCACACCCCCTTCACCACCCGAAAGACGGCCGGGGGCATGGTCCACGGATCAGCCGGGACCATGTGTCGCTGTAGGCAGTCAACCGCGGAAGAACGTGCATTTGAGAAATCTCAGATAATTTGGTGTGTGGAACGTAACATCACACTGATTTATTTTTTCGAATCACTGAAGAAGGGATTCTAATTTTTTTCCTGTCTCGCCGTGTGGAAAGAACATCACATCATTGCGAGAAACTTAACAGCCGGGTCATCCTGCTTAGCCCCAAGTGGTTTAGGAGAGCTTGGAGTAAGTTGCCTCACTCCTTCTGGAGAGACCTGATAAGTGCTGTAATGGTTTCTGGTAGCGCATAATTTCGCGCAACACGCGTTCCCAGAGCGTCCCATGCATCTTCTATTTGATTGAGATCATGGTAGTGTGCTGGGCATTTCATCCAACGGATATCCTAAGCAGCCAATATTTCATTAACAGCTTCCGTGCAGCGTTATCTACCATAAAAATGAAGTCTTCCCCCCACGGCACTACGGAACTGACGAACGTGACGAAGAGTTATATCATTGCAGTACCGCTGCCCTGCGATTGCCCCTTGATCCATCACCTGCAGTTTGGTATGACCACTGACTATGATACAGACACACCCCACGATACCGCGCCTGCCATGTCTGTCCCGTTCAATAACGCTCCTGGCATCATGTGCAGTTCAATGTTCTTTCCAGGTAGATTGCCGTTCAGAATCCGACGAAAAACCCGAACGGTTTTCATCTGTGTACATTACATTGGCCCATTGATCTGAAGACAAGTCAACGTCAGAGATACACTCCTCATAGTAGGCTGTACGGTGCACCTTGGATAACGGCAGGAAGTGAACGGGTTTCTGGGCACATAGTCCTGTTGCATTTAGACGTCTTGACATGGTTTCGCGCACCTGTGCTTATTTGAAGACGATTAGCCAGCTGGCCCTCAGGTTTTTTTTTCTAATCTACACTGGCGGAAAGTAAAAAAAGAACACCAAGAAGGAGACGTCTGATACCAACGAAATGTATACAGCATAATAACGGAATACAGAGGATAACGTGATAAAAACATTACGGCAAAATATAGCTGTATTTGCTGGTAAACTGAAAAATAACATTTCCATGTAACATGGTTAGTACGAGGTTGAACCGCCATGAACTGCGTCACACTGTGCAATTCTGGCATGGAGTCTGTCGTACAGATGTTGGATGTAAGTTTGGGGTATTGAGTTCCAAGCATCCTCAACCTAGACGCGCAAATCGGAGATGGTCGTGGCTGGCCGTGGAGACCGGATAAGTCGTTGTCCCATAAAATCCCACACGTGCTCAATGGGGGACAAATCCAGTGAACGTGCAGGCCATGGAAGTTGTCTCACACCCTGAAGTGCATGTTGCGTTGCACGTGCCGTGTGTGGGAGTGCGTTATCTTGCTGGAAAACACCACGATGGACCGACCTTACAAATGGCACAACAACGGGCTGTATGATGTTGTTGATGTAGGAGGTGCTGTTTAACGTACCCGGTACAAACACTAGTTGTGTACGGGAGCGCCAGCTGATCGCTCTACACACCAGGAGACCAGGTGTAGGCCCTGTGTGTCGCTGCCGTATGCAAGAAGGGTGGAGACGCTCCCCTGTGCGTCTGCGAACACGCATACGGCCATCGGAGGCTCCCAAGCAGAATCTGCTTTCATCGCTGAACACGACAGATCGCCATTGCGTTCTTAAGTGCATACGTTATCGACACCACTGCAGCCGTTCCTGCCGGTAAGATGGAGTCAGAGGTACACATGCCAGAGGCACACGTGCACGTAGTCCTGCATCCAGTAGACGGTTGCGGATTGTTCGCACAGTCACCTCAGGTGCAACTGTAGCTCGGATTTGCGTCGCAGTGGATGTTCTGCTTGACAACGCCGCTTTTCTTATGCGTCGATCTGTCCGCTCATCAGTCCGTCTGTGACTCCCGGTTCCACGTTTTCTCGTGTGGGAATGTTCCTCGGACCATCTACGCCACCATTGTACCACCATACCACCACCGATGCATCCCGTCCAATTCGCTCAGCAATACGACGATACGACCACCCGGCCTCGCGGAGTCCAACTAGACGAGCTCGCTCAAAGTCCGATAACTGCTGAAATCGTACACGTCTTCCATGTCCAGGCATTGCAGCTTCTTCAGGGTATTCGCACGTGTCCGTACGCCGACGACTGACTACATTGAATTCGCCGTACTCCTTAAATACCACCGACGATAATTTGCATATTATCCCGTGCTGTGGCGTAAGCGCTCACCGGTTGGTCCTGAAATTAACATCACACCTACGTAAACTTGACCCCATTAACATATGTAAATTCCATGATCGTCCGCCAATTCCTTCTTAATGTTCTTTTTTCACTTTCCGGCAGTGTATTTTACCATTATGGCCTGGTAACGGTTACCCCGCTGGCTTATACAGCGGAAGTGACCTTGAGCAAAATATCTGGCAGCAGTTCTGTCTTTCCTGAACACTGATCAAAGCAGCGGCTCTGTGCTGTGTGCTACTTCAAACTTTCTGGAGTCATCGGTCACAGTACGGCCTTTTTCAGGCTTCCCGATAGTTTGGTCTCGGGGCAAAATCATCCAACAAATGTCTTCAAGACATCCTTTTGTTACGTTAGACATACAGTTTCTCTCTCCGTCGCTGAAACACGTGATAAACAGAATGAATTCATATGAAACACGACTCAGCCTCTTGCCTACATACAGCCTCGGCAGCTGTTATGCACTCACAGCAAATTTGCATACTGGCCGGGCATCATGGAATGTCTTCATACGGCACACCACTCTCGAGTGCATATTTTAGTAAGCTATTTTAGCTCCATGACTCTCAGATTTCCTGTTCGTCCTTAAGTTCTGGAAAGTAGTGTGTTTTCAATTTGTACTGACAATGGCTTTGCTTCCTTTTACCTCATCTGTTACGTACCTACCTCAGAAGTGACGAACATATCAAAATGGCAAGTTCCAGCCTTTGTCGGTGTAGTTCAAGAAGTGGAATATACGACTCCGGAGAAGAAAGATGTGCGTTCGAATGCCATCACCGGCAAATTTGGGCTTTTACGCTTTATGGGCGCCCGAAAGTAAAATGAATCTCCTGGCCGTAAGCTTCGAGAAAAATGTGCGTTGCTTCTTCCACACATCGTGTGGTATTAATGAAAATTCCTTCAAGCACGGTTAGTTGGCTGAACCGAAAACCTACGATTTCGTCCCAGATCATTCTGAAGGAGGAAGCTATGTGTAACGTACCTACTTTAGTGGCGATGCACATATCAAAATGGCGAGTTGCGGCGATAAGCTTTCTTTGGTGTAGTTGTAGCCGTAGAATGTTCGACTCCGGAGAAGGAAGACGTGAGTTCGAATACAATCACCTGCAAATTTGGGCTTTTACTCTATACATCATAATAACAATAACTTTGAGACAGTGAAGTGATTTAATATGAACTACCGCGGTGGCCGAGATGTCTGAGGTGCTGGAATCTGACCATTCATCCGAGATTGTCCTGGGTATGACATAGGTAGGGTGTTTGCAGTAAGGTGCTTGGCTCTGCCCCTTCCCTGGAACCAGTGGCCCAAAATTAGGAACCGGTCCCTGCTAATATCCTTGCGAGTTATGCCAGACATTAAGCATACTATTGTTTTTCAACGAAAAAAATTGTATGCTTAATGTCCGGTAATATTGGAATGTGATAAATATATCATGATAAATTTGATAATTTTTAGTAGATTTTTTTTTATTCAACATAACTGAAACACAGCAGTTGCCTTCAACTGCTATCTCAGTTATTTCTCCATCTGTCATTCTTTCTTTCTAGAAACATAACATTAGAATATATATAACAAAGTGGCCGCTTAGTGTAAGTATCAAAGCCGATAAATGTATGTATTCGCTCGGTTGAATTTTATTATTAGTACGCATATTTTGATGTTCAAACACCCCTTTTTGAATAGCATCTGTGTATTTTTAATCAAAATATTTCGGAATTGGTTTTGTTGCACATTTTCTTAAAAATTTTCTTAAAATCTGTAGATCATTTAATTAAATATATGAATGAGGAATTATACGTCCTATATATCGCAATTTAATACAGCAATTTACTTTGGATCTGTTCTGAATAATATATATATCAGAGGAGTAAATATTAATTGATTCGATATAATTTAAATATGTTTTTAATTTACTTCCATTTTTTTTTCTTTTTTAATCTAAACACTCTCTCAATGTGACAGTCATGTATGAAACGTTGTTTTTCTAGAATTCTTCTACCGTTTCCTCACTCAGTTCTAAAAATAATGAATAACTACCTAGCAAAAACACAAGTGCTGGGAAACTGCTGGCCACCAGCTGGCAGTGATAGATCACTGCTGGTTGAAATCTGCCGCTCACGGCCCGGTAGTGGTCCGTTGGTGGCAGCGCCATCAGTTGGCGAGCCATTGATGGCCCTGCAGCATCGCCGTGAATTGTGGGCCTCCAAGCAAGTGCCACTAGTGGCCCGTTGCTGGCAACCAATGCAACCCCAACAGCAGGTGGAAGCAACGGGATTGCGCATGCGCAGAAGCAACACTTGCTGTGTCTCTCATGGTACCAGTTAGTTGAAGACGACGCTATCGCCATCGTGTTATTTTAGTGGATGTTAAGAAAAAAATCCATATGTGGGGAGGCGAATCAATTTCCTAATGAAGTTTTACGTCGACGAAAATATCAGATTAAGCCGTGAAATACTAGATTACAGCCATGAAATACACCCACTCCATTCCCACGAATAACAATTCATGGAATGGAGTGGATGAATAACAAGAAAAAATTTGAAACCGCTTGAAACAAATATCCTGGAAAACCATTAAAACAACGTTTGTTGGGGAAAAAAAGAATTATACGCGTACAAAATTTATTAATTATTTGAAAGAAAAATAAAGCAACGCTATGTGGTGTACTCATCCATGGGTTGAATACACAAGACTGGGAGGAATTCGCTTCTAAAAATAACGAGAAGTAAATTAAAATATCTTTTACTCTTTAAAACAAATGTAGCTTCGGACAACGGAAAGGAAAGACACAACGTTAAAAATGTAACAGAATGTGACATGAACCCGGGTAAATATATATTTATTCAACAATCTCTTTTCAAGACGGCAAGGACAGTACAAAACTTTGGAAAGCGACTCTAAGTATGTACACGCCTTGAAAATGAGTGAAGTTCCCTTAAGGTAAAAAAACTATCGTTACGTTGAAAAAATAAATTTATGAATTATATGAAACTGACTTTTATGAAAAATACCTCGCAATATTATAAAATGAAAGAGGGAAGCATTCGATTACACATTGCATACCAAGCAGACAGCTTTAAGCATATGCTCGAGCGTGGCAAATTAGTCCGGTCGGTAGGGAGCTCAGCTAGCACGCCAACGGCCCTGGTTCAGATGCAAACGGACGTTTTTCCGGTATGTTGGGAAAATTTCCCCAGCGCAAGGCTTTAATTCACAAGCTTCGGTTGTCCTTGCTTTTTAATTATTATTATGGCTACTACTGGGAAATTGGCGGACAAGATTCAGCAAACCACCAGTTACGTCACGTGGTTGCCGGCTGCCACTAACGGCACACTAGCGGACCACATTAGGCTAGCCATCATTTCTGGCACGTGCTTACAGGGCCACTAAAGGGCCACTTGTGGCAGCTACTGCCTGTGACGGACAACTGATGGCCCTGTTGTGGCATATGACAACTGATGGGGTGCCAACTGCTGGCCCTTCTGTTGGCCGCCCGGACCTTTTTTTGATGGTTCGGCAGCGACAACATAGAGCTGGGCCATTGCTGGCAGTGCTGGCCCAGCAAGACTGTTTTTGTTTTTGCTGGGTAGTAGAGGCGAGAAAGATCGAAGCAAATTTTCTTATGAAAATTATGAAATCTGATGAATTTATATGTTCCCTCAAATTGTTGCATAGTGTTATCATTGCGCATAATTCCATATTGAATTTTTTTTTTTTTTATGAAACTCTTGTACTCAGTTTCATCAGAAAAACACGGTTTTTCGTAGTATAATGCTTGACGCCGTCACCACGATAATTTAAATCATTGTTAAAAATGTTACTGCTGTTGGAAAACAAATTATTTGTGCTTCATTGAGAGATGTGATAAACACGAAAAACATAAAAGAGCTAATTTAGTTTTTACGAAACGAAGATGTACTGAAACGAATCTTCAAAAACAAAAAAACAAAAAAGGACAAGCCAGATGAGCTCACTTTGAACGCGACGCTCACACCCTAAGACCTATCATAGGCCATGTTATGAACATTTCTTGCCCGTGCTCCTCATCTTGGAGTCCCTGGATTGATGCCAAAGTCTAAACCAGTTGAGTAGATTCTGGTTAGTCGAAGCTGTGACGTACCTGCCAGCAGGACGCACACGACATAAAGGCAGATAGGAGTCAGAATGAAAATCTGCGTAGCTCAGTCGGTAGAGCGACTTGATCCGGAATAAGCGGACTCGGGTTCGAATCCCGGCGTAGACTAAAAAATGACGGAGAAATTTACTTCGTTATAATGGCGCCCGAACTATCCGGATGACCCGACCGTTCAAAATCTCGCAATGGTGTGATGTTCTTTCCACACCGCGAGATAGGAAAAATAAGAGAATCCCTTCTCCAGCGCTTCAAAAAATAAATGTGTGTGACGTTGCATTCCACACACCAGATTGACTGGGAGTTCTCAAGTGCACGTTCTACAGTGGATGGCTGCCTGCAACGATTCATGGTCACGGCTGACCCGTGGGCCATGCCCCGGCCCTCTTTCGGGAAGGGGGGAGATGTGACGTACCTGCCAGCAGGACGCACACGACATAAAGGCAGATAGGAGTCAGAATGAACGTCTGCGTAGCTCAGTTGGTAGAGCGACTTGATCCGGAATAAGCGGACTCGGGTTCGAATCCCGGCGTAGACCAAAAAATGACGGAGAAATTTACTTCGTTATAAAGCCTTTAAGAAAACTCCATTATTTCAATACCAAAGATTTGATATGAGTATTTACGACACGTTTCCCCACTGCTGCTGGATAATAATCGATAAACATATTATATTTAATTTCAGAGGGCCAACGCGAACACGAGTCTGAAAACAATGAATCACTTGAAGACCAGTTTTTGACATCTGAAGATCATTTAAAATGACCTTCCCACAACTGTAAGAAGGCAGTAATTGAAGTGACCATCTATAGCACTCCGGAAACAAGATTTAGGCAGAAATCTTTTCTTGGATTTTAGTTAAGCTTTAGGAAGGAATATTCTTGGTTGAGTGAGAACGCTTAAAAGTTCCTGGTGCCATTTTCCAAGAATTATTTATGAGAAGGATTTTCTACTGTGAGTTGTGTAACAGCAAAGAAGGGAAATCGGCTCCGCCTTATGCGTGTACGTGACTAGTCCTTCTAAAATCCGCTGAACAAAGGCTGGGTTCATTAAACAAAGAATTCGAGAGCAGCAATTGCATCAATTTTCAGCACGCTTTCTGATAAAAAGGACGTGCTTTTCTTGCCACTATGTCCGTCTGTCCTTCTGTGGACAACTGATCTCTGCGACTATTAGTCCGTTTTGAAAAATTCTTCTTGCATTGGGAAGGTGGAACAGTGAAATCGATGATTCTTGCCTGCCGGACATTTCCCAACGCATAACGTAGGGAGCGTCAATGCAAACGCTACTAAATTCAAAATATATTTTGTTTCATATCAGTACTTCTAAAAATCCGATTGAAACAATTTTTTAATTCGACACCTTTAACCACTAAACCCATTTTGCGTGCAGTTTCTTCTTCAAATAAGCACAGTTTTTCTGATACAGGGCTAAATATATATTATATTTTACCCGCTTCTAAAAGTCGGATTTAAAATACCCCCTTTGCGTCGGAGAGCGTTCACAGTGAAATATATTTTGCATATAATGTTTCTGTTTAAATTATCTTTGCAGCTGAGCCAGCGCCTCTCAAAAAACCTACTGAACAAAAAATATTTTTTAATGGATATTACTCACCAAATAAAAGATTTTACGCATATTTTTGCTCACATTTATACACAGTTTTGCCGGGAGAGTAAGCTTACATTCCATTTTACGTTATATCGCTTCTTCTAAAAGTAGGATTTGATTTTTTTTTTTTTTGTACAATGGATTCCATTTATAGAGGGGAAGAATCTTGGATTGTTCTTGAACTCGGGATACAGAGTTCTGCTGCTGGGTTACGTAAAGACGTGTTTCTGCTTGCAATTATATCTCCGTTTTCAAACATTTGATTGAGAAAATTTTGATTGAACTGCATTGAACTGTCCGGAAAGTTCGTGCCGATAAACAGCATGTAAAAGAAAAAAATGGCAAAAAAACAACAACAGACCTTTAATCAAAGAGAGAGAGTATTGGCAAAAATTGTGCACACTTTTTGAAATTTTCATGTTTTGCAACTTTGGAGGCTTATAAGAAATGTCATTTTGCACCAAATGTAAATATTTATATTTTAATTAAAAGAAAATTTAATGCTGAATTCAATACAGAAAACAGAATGAAAATATATTCTGCCTGCTTCGGAAGTCAGTGTGTATTTATATTTTTAACAGCATCTCCTCGTCTTCAAATCCTTTCCTGGTCGTACACCCTTGACAACGAAGAACATTTTGTGGTCGATTTCTTCAAATAGCCTACGGATTTCTAACTAGGAAGCGTTAATCATATTACGTTTTTATTCATATCTCTGTTTCTAATTGTTCAAATTAAAGTATTCCTTTTTCTTCGAATATGTTCAGCGATGATGAATGTTTTGTGCACAAATTTTTCGTATCGCACATTTTAGCCACCAGTGGGCGTAAGAAGCTACTTCTACTTACAAATGTTTTACCAATTCCATAAAACTGGTTGAAAAAAGATATTTTTGCAATTGATTCCATACACTATGAAGAACACTGAGCACTTTGTGCATTTTAAATAACGTGGAGTTTTTTCTGCAAGTGGTGTAAATGTATTTCTATTTCGCCGGTTTTCTACTTTTCTAAACATTCGATATTTAAAATTATCTTTGCGTCGAAGAGCATTTAAAAGACGTTCTTATTACACCCTAAATTTGGCGTCATCCTATTTATAACATTAGAATGCGTTTTTTTACTTTTTTTGGGGGGGGGGGCTGTTATTTGGAATTACATGAGGTCTCTCTCTCTCTCTCTCTCTGTATTTCTCTCTCTCTCTATCTATTTATCTATATCTATCTATCCATCTCTCTCTCTCTCTTTCTTTCTCCCATATAATGCCTCTTCACTCATGATTAGAGTAAGGCGACCTCTTTTATTTTTATTTTACCGTACACTTTTCATTGAACGTTTAACTACAATGTGGTCAGTAACTGAAAATATGTGAAAAGTAGTATTTTCGAGATTTTTCCATCACATGTTTTTATTCCCACATGAATAAAAAACAAAAAAGTGACACCGAATTTTCGGTTGTAATAAGCATATCTTTTGAATACTTTACGGCACGAAGAAAATGTTTCAAAGCTATTGATAGTCAATGGAGCCCATTACAGAAAATAGAAAAAATATTAACCGCATTTCTACTATCAATAAGACATCTAGAAACAGTTGCTTTCCTTTACTAGGTGTTGAAAAGTCTGTTACAAAGGTTAACAAATTGTGCACAAAAAATTTCTCTTAGCTGAAGGAACATATCAGAGACAAAGAGAATTTTATATCAAACAGTTAGAACAACACACATAGAGGAAAACATTATCTAATTTACGCCTTCTAGAGGAAGAATTTTGAATAATGGAAAAGTAGAAAATATGTGAAAGGCATTCTTCACAGCAGAAGTTATATTAAAAAAATGTACAAATACGTCTTTTGGAAGCAAAGATAGCTAGAAAAAGGTTTTGTCATTTGTACTCCCCCAAGGGGGTAAACTATATTAAAAATATAATATTCGCTATCTTTACTGTAACGAAAAGCATACAGTTAAAAAGGGAATTTTTCAAAATGATTTTTCGAAACGGAGATACAGCGTCAAACAGAAGTATTCACTAACACTACTTAGTACCAGAACTGATAACTACAAAACCCCACGAGTAGAGGCAAAATGTTCCACAAAGAAAATAGTATGCGGCGTTCACAGAATTTTTTAAATCGGACTTTTAAAAGCAGAGATATTAACAAAAACCGATGAGACATTTGCACCCCTAGCGGGAAAATTGTGCACTAGTTTTGGCAATAAATGTACACAAAATGTTCAGGCAGTTAGTAGTATCTGACCCAAAAAAGAATTTTCGATGGGGATTTTAGACCCGCAGATGTCGCTGCTAATGTGCTGCAAACGGAAACGTGCATTTGTGCACTCTTAGTGGCACACGTGTGCGTTAAGAAAATTTTGAAAATATTGGGTTGGGAAGAAAATAATATCCGATGACAAGGCACCTGAAGTCGAAGCTCCGGCCACGGCGCACATTGGCCACTGTGATTACGCAGCACACCGGCATGACATCAGCAGGTAGGTGGCTTAAGTCAGTGGCAGTTAACCGTCAGAAGGCGAAGAGTGTAAGCGCCAGCCAACATGGAAAAGGACATGGAGCATATCCGCCATTGCGTGATGTATGAGTTTCGCAGTGGTAGCACCTCCGCAAGTGCTGCAAGGAACATTACCAGTGTGTACCGCGATGCTATATCACATCGTCAGTGCTGTCACTGGTTCGAACGGTTTCGAGAGGGAAAGTTTGACCTGTAAAACCGTCCCAAAGCCGGAAGACCAGCAGCAGTGGATATGGATATACTAAAGACCTTAGTGGAGACCGACCACGTGTGACCCCGCCAGAGTTGGCCGAACAGCTGGGGACTACCCACACGAGCATCGCGCACCTACGTCAATTTGGGAAGGCCTACAGTAGGGGAGTTTTTGGTATCCCATCAATTCACACTTGAGCAGAATGCAAATCGCATGAGTGCCTATGTTTGTCTGCTTGCACGTGGCAAAGTTGTACTGTTTTTGGACCTCATTGTGACAGGTGACGAAACCTGGGTTCTGTATGACAATGTCAGTGCCCGGAAACAGTGCTTGGACACAAAACAGAAGCCCATGTCGACCCCCAAAGCCGGCTTACACCCACGTGAGGCCCTGCGGTTTGTTTGGTGGGATATGCGTGGTGTCGTGTTTTTTGAGCAGCTGCCGGACAACACCACTATCACCGCAGATAGCCATCAGCTCGACGATCTGCACGCATCATGAGCTCGACGATCTGCACGCATCATCAGCTCGACGATCTGCACGTATCATCAGCTGGACGATCTGCATGCATCGAAATGACCATCACTGCTGATCCTATAGCAGGATGGAGCGAGACCTCACACAACACAGGTGACCTGTCACAAGATCAGGGGGACTTGGGCTGGGAGGTGTTACTTCACACAGCCTATTCCCCGGACATTTTCCCAAGAGAATACTGGCTTTTCCTGTCGTTGCAGCATTTCTTGGACGGACAGCAGTTCACCAACTGAGACGATGTCGAACTCGCATTTACTCACTACTTTGCGTCCAAGTTGCCACAATTCTACCGGGACAGTATTCAAGAGCTGCCCAGACGATGGGAGCTGGTCGAGGCAAACAATGGCGACTAAATTTGGGACTGTACTTGTATATACGGTAGTTAGCACTTTTCTGTTGCCTTACAGTTGCAGACATTGCTTTCTTTCCAACCCAAGATATCCAAAACATTTCGCATCCGAAACGCTCTCCGACAAGGAAACAATGTTTGAAATCGGACTGTTAGAAGCAGAGATATCGACAGATTTAAGATATACGTGTACGCACCTTGGAGGAAGGATTATGCACTATTTTCAGCACAAAGTTTTCTTAAAAAGCTTTTCTGACCGTGAAAGATTTTTAATCTAGCTTTCAGAAGCGCAGATATTGCTGCCAATACATCAGAAACAAAAAGAAATATACACTTACCTCCCCTAGTGGCTAAACTAGTCTTTACAAATATTCGAACTTATGTGTTGAAAATTTCCCACTAGAAGCTCTATCCGATGCAAAAAGAATTTTTCAAATCGGACTTTTCGAAGCAGAGATATCGGGAAAATAGCAATTTAAGTATACGATCCCATGCAAAAATACAATGCACTGGTTGAAAAAACTATACCCCAAATAGCGTCTTCGTTATAAGTAATATCGAATAGAAGAAAGAATGTTTTTAATCGGATTTTCAGAAGCATTTACGGGTATCTTGAATAAAATGTATTTTAAAGTCGAGAGCATCTGCATTTACGCCGTCTGGTGGCGACGTTTTGCATCGTAGAAAAACAAAAATGCAAGGATCATCGTTCTCACATTTGACGCCTTCCAATGCAAAAAGAATTTTTCAAATCAAACTGATAATAGTGGCAGAAATATCGCGTCCACAGACAGACAGACGGACGGAAGAACAAAGTGATAACATAAACACGATCTTCTTTTTTTAAAACATGTGCTAAACATGTTTGAAACAGACACCCACTTATCTTTATCAGCATTTCAGCTTGACTACATTCTTTGTACAGTATATCTGCTGCATTAGTATAATGTATATAATGCAGCAGCTATACTGTATTATCAACATTTTGTTTAACTAAAATCTTAGGATGTGATCACACACACACACACACACACACACACACACACACACACGCTCGCACGCGCACGCAGTTACCATGACTTTCTAAGAGGTTCACCATGCCAAAATGTTTGAGAAATACTGGTGTACGCCACAGAGCCTGGGCTGAACTTGCAGTCATACTGCGACAGAGACAGAGCATCTTTCAGTAATTCGTAGCTATGTATGAAAATAAATTGAACAGCATATTTGCGGAAATGACTTTCCACGCGCGTACTCTATGCGTAATGTAATTTGGTATTAAGGAGAGCAAAACAAAGTCAGGTCTTGTTCCCACTGACAATGCTTTTCAACAAACTTGGATTTTCATAATGATGAAAAAACAGTCGAATCTCCGTGCATTGCCGTTTGGGTTGCTTTGCCAACTGCTTTAGAACTCACCTGGTATAAACAAGTTCAACACAGGTAGTGACCATAGATTGGTGAGATGTAAGATGCACCTCAACACTAAACTTGAACGTGGCAAGCTCATAAGACAAACAAAATCTATTGACATAACCAACCTTAAAAAACACCATAATACCTTCAAGTTGGAACTGAAGAACAGGTTCTCTGCTTTAGAAGGCCTAACATCGGAAGAAGTGGACATCTCTGAAGTTAACAGAAAAGTAACCAAAGCTCTTATGGAAACAGCAACAAAATTAGCTGGGTCTAAGAACAAGTTGCATGTAAATAAATTATCAGGAAAAACGAAAATGTTGATGCAAAAAAGAAGAGAGATGAGGACAACTAAAGAAGATGTGACTTCCAAAGTGGAATATATAGAGCTATGCAAGACAGTACGAAAAAAGTATCACTGAAGACGTAAGAAAATTCAACTGTGAACTAGTGAGGAAAGCAATTGAAAACAACCAAAGCCTAAAGATAGCAAAGGGACATCTCAGTAAGGGAAGAAAACAGATTATGGCACTGAGAAAAGAAGATGGTTCTGTAACAAGAAATAGAGGCGAAATTTTGACAAGAGTGAAAGATTTCTACTCCAAATTATATGAAAGGGATGATACATGCACTCCAGACATCATGAAAGATACCAGTACCAGAGTTCCTCCATTCCTTCCAGCAGAAGTTGCACATGCAATCAAGAACATGAAGCGGGGAAAAGCTCCAGGAGAAGATGGAATTACTGTAGACATCATACAAGAAGCAAGTGGAGAAATCGAAACAGTACTCGCCCAAATTTTCACTCGATGCCTTAATGAAGGAAAGATTCCTGAGGATTGGAACACCGCTACAATGATCCTGCTACATAAGAAAGGTGACATTGAGGATCTCGGAAACTACAGACCTATCAGCCTCCTATCAGTAGTTTATAAAATCTTCACTAAAGTTCTTTCACACCGCTTGAAGGTAACACTGGACATGGCTCAACCGAGAGAACAAGCTGGATTCAGGAGTGGCTACAGCACAATAGATCATATCCAGGTGCTGAGAGAACTAATTGAAAGAGCGAGGGAATATGAACTTCCATTGTGCATGGCTTTTATCGATTATGAAAAAGCCTTTGATTCGGTGAAACCATCAGCAGTTACAATGGCTCTGAAAACCTGCGGTATTGAAGATGCATACATTAATATTATTAATAACATCTATGAAAATGCAAGTGCAAAGATTAGGCTGTTTGAAAATACAACACACATAAAAATTGGAAAGGGAGTGAGACAAGGTGACACCATATCTCCGAAGCTCTTTAATGCCACATTGGAGGGTGTTTTTCAGTCACTGAGCTGGGAAAACAAGGGGATAAAGATTAATGGAGATTATCTAACCCACCTTCGTTTTGCTGATGACGTAGTCATTTTTGCAACTAGCCCATCAGAGCTGCAGAGTATGATCCAGGAACTGGCTGACAAGAGTAAAGAAGTGGGATTAAAAATGAACTTTCAGAAGACAAAAGTGATGTTCAATGCTTTTACAAGAAATGAAGATTTATCGATTGATGGAGAAAAGCTGGAGATAACAGACACGTACATTTATCTTGGACAGCAGATATCAAGTGAGGGTCACATTGATGAAGAAATTAATCGGCGCACAAAACTTGCCTGGAGAGCTTTTGGAAGAAACAGCATAATTTTCAAGAGCAATATGCCATTATGTCTTAAAAGAAAAGTGTTTGATCAATGCATCCTTCCAGTGCTTACGTATGGTGCAGAGACGTGGACCTTAACTAAAAGAGACATACAAAGGCTGCAGACAACTCAAAGAAGCATGGAGAGGTGCATACTTGGTGTAACCAGGAGAGATAAGAAGAGGAACTCGTGGATCCGAAAAATGACAAGAGTGGAAGACATCATGATCAGAGTCAAATCCCTGAAATGGCAATGGGCTGGACATACTGTCAGAAGGACAGATCATCGATGGACAGCCGAAATTTTAGATTGGATTCCAAGGGACAGGAAAAGACCCAGAAGAAGACCACATGGGAGATGGGTGGATGAAATTCGAAAGTATGCGGGAGTGACATGGAGGAGACTGGCACAAGACAGACCGTTGTGGAGGAAACTTGGGGAGACCTTCGTCCAGCAGTGGATTGATAATGGTTGACAATGATGATGATGATGATGATACACTGAAGTGCCAGAAAAACTGGTATACCAGTCTAATACTTGGTAGGTCCCCCACGGGAACGCAGGACTGCAGAAATACGAGAGGACGTGGACTCCACTAGCTTCTGGAAATATGCTGTAGGCTATGCACACCATACTTCCTGCAGTGCGTTCCACAATTCGGGTGTATTCCGAGGTCTCGGATTTCTGTGTTCGTTCAGATCTGTGGACTTGGGTGGCAATGGCAAACACCCCAAACTCAGATGAATGCCCCTCGAACCATAATGTGGCGTCCCGACACTTCCATTGTCCTGTTGGAACAGGCCCAACCCATCAGCATGAATGCAGGACATGAACGGCTGTACCTCGTCAGAAAGGATGCGCACATAGTGTTGGCCGGTCAGAGACGTTTGTAGACGTACCAGGGGTACCAGTGAAGTCCAGCTAATACCATTACGGACCCCCTCCAGCCGGTACAATTCCCTGTTGACAGGCGGGATCCATGGCTTCATGGGGTTTGCCCCACACACGAATCGTTCCATCTGCCCGATACAGTTGGAAACGCGACTCGCCAGGCTACTTGTTTCCAGTCATCAAGTGTCCAGTGGCGGTGTTGCCGTGCCCAAGTGAGGCGCATAGCTCTGTGTCGTGCACCCATCAAGGGGACTCGAGTTGTGCGTCGGCTCCCAAAGCCCATATCATGCAGGGTACGTTGCACAGTCCGGACACTGATGCTTGTTGAGTCTCCAGCATTGAATTCCGATCCTACCTGCGAGAGTGTCGCGTGAAACGATTCTTGACAGCCGACGATGGTCACGTTCACCCAATGTCTTTTTACGGCCACACTGGTATCGTAGGTTAGAGATTTTGCCGGAATTCTTGAACACCCTCGCAATGGTCGTCCGTGAAAATCCGAACTTCGTTTCTACCTCCGAAATACTATGGCCCATCTCACGAGCGCTAACTATGACACCGCCTTGAAAATCGCTTAAATCGTTATTACTTGTCATTCTCATGCCGAAAACAGCTCTGACAGCTGGCAAGGATGTGTATCGCTTTATTTACGCACTAGCGGAAGTAACCGAGTACGCGCATAGGTGACGTTTCTATGTATTTTGCATTAGCTTGTCTGTACCAGTTTTTCTGGCACTTCAGTGTATACTTTCTGATATTACAAGTTAAGACGAAGTAAATTTCTCCATAATGTTTATGCCAGAGGAGATATTCGAGCCTTTAACTCTTGGCTCTGGAGCTCCGAGTGCTATCCACTATACTACACTGGCATGTGCCCTCGCAGCTACCTGACTTTATGTCATGTGCGTTCTGCAGAGAAGGCAAGTCACAAAGTCGTCGGGCACCATTGCATAGGCAGAACTATGACTGATGTCTAACGTATCAACCACACAATACACAGTAATCCGTTGGTCTTCTTGAAGGATGTAGTTCATACGATCGATATAGTCTTCAGTTCGCGACGTGGACGGGCGCTCTGATAGAGCTTCGCCAGTCATACTTTTTCTGCTATATTTAAAAATTTCTGCTCATTCGTAAGCTTCTCTCTGTCCCAGGTACATGTCATCATAGTGCGGTACCACTTTTCTGTGAATTTCAGCAGGCTTGACCTCCTTCTGTTCACAGCGCTGCAATCGGAAAGAACTTTCCTGTTATAGCAATCTAGGAAGAAATATTCCTCATAAATGCATGGCAGAGCCACCTAATTATTCACCCAGTAATCTGATTGCTGCTTGAACGTATTAATGAGAAATATTTCTTTAGTACTCTACGGTGAAGCAGCAGTAGCGTAACTAGCACAACGTGCGCCCCCCCCCCCCGCAAGATTTACTTCAGCTCCCCTAAAGACAAACATTTTCCCAGGAATTGGAACACGAGGGAGGATGTGTTTTTCGCGGTGTGTGTGTGAGGTTCGAGGGGGGGTGTCAGTAAGATAGGGAGAGTGTCTGAAAAAGTAAGGCGGGTATCTAGAGCCCTGTAGGTTTTACCTTTTGAACAATTTTTGAAACAGAAATACTGTGTAAGGTTATTAATCAGCCAATCTGGATTAACGCGGTGCGCGGACCAATGCATAAACATGAATATACATTTTATCGCAAGAAACGAATTCACCAAAATATATTTAAATGGTTAAGGTTAATAATTATGAGACTTCATAATGATCCGTTTTACTTTCACTTGTTTCTGAAGTTCTCAGTTTTTGTCACGTCACTGTTTCTAAACTTTGAACAATGGACGAGCTAAACAAATCATCACTCTTTTCATCAGAAACGTCACTTGAGCTTAACAAGCTCAGCGTCAAAAGAACTGCTTGGGTTTCGGAAGTTTCTTTGCGCGCTCTCTTTCTTTTCTTTTTCTCCGATACTGTGCTCCATTTGGACAATGTTGTGACATTTTGCAAAGGGATGTCGTTCGCTTGTATATTAAAGTTTTTACACAGTGAATGAGATAGATGCTTACTATGAGGAAGCACTAAAAGCAATAACAACGTTTAATTGTTTTGTTCAAAATAAAACAAATCATTTGAAGAAATCACCCTCTTTTTCATTGCAGATCTGCAGTTGCTGTAAGCAAAGGCGCCTGTTTTGTTCGTAATCCAATCCTAGGTGACTGACTGTTTTCGCACATCCTTCACGGGGGATTCCCACTAGTTTCTCAGTAGCACACAGGAAGGGCAACTGGACAGCGATCGTATTATTTACAACCCATTGCAGAGCGATCGTATTACATGCCGGAGCCAAAGGACGGAATAACTTCAATCTGTAGGGTATCCAGTGTTTTAAAAGTGAAACTTGACATTTACTTACCGATGACATTTATTTGCCTGCAAAGCTAAATTATTAATCTTTGGGTAAATTAAATATTTGTTTGTTTGTGTGTGTTCGGAATTTGTCATAAAACTATAACTGTCAGCTGTAGTACGCCACTTTTTTAATTACGCTACCGCAGCCCCCGCAGCTGTGGTAGGTACGCCACTGTGAAGCACGATTGCTTTGACTAGCCAAAATCTGAAGTCGTTCAAATTCTTAAGCAATCATTGCTTAGATTCAGATAACTGGAATTTCGTTGTCCTAGATGGTGAAAAAAGGATAACATGCTGGAACACAAATTGGGAGTTTTGGGTTATTTTCCGCTCCAGGACAATGCAAGTTTTCTGATGTGATGTTACGTGGTGAAAAGTGAACTACAGCAATCCAGAGTATAATCGGATAGCGGTGTAAATAATTACAAAACTTTCCTGTTTACATACTCACCGCGAGAGTCAGACTGAAATATAGCGTTACGTGATGTAGGAGCTGCGTTATCTAACTAACGTAGTGAGGTGTTGCCGGATGTGTGCTACTGTCGTTTGCGGTATCAATTTAACTTAAAACTTGCCTTGACTTTTTAATTTACCCTCGTATCACATTCGGATGATCTACGAAGTCACTCTCTATTTATAATTCCTCTGTTTTATAAATTTTCATTATATAACATGCGACCTACAGTATGTTGACAAAAGTCACCGGACACCTCTTCAAAAAGCAAATGAACAGATCCTCTGCGTTTTTAAGATGCGCAATACAGCTGCAAACTGCATAAAAACAAGCCTTCAGCTGACCGCGATCATATCGCACTGTGAGATGGAGTTAAAATGCCGCTGAACTGACTTTGAGAAAGGAAAGATTGTTGGGTGTTATATTAGTGGGTTGTCCATAAGAGAAACCCAGAGGCGTTTAAACATACCCAAGTCAACTCTTTTGGATGTACTGAATAAGTGGAAGACACATGGCGTGCTTGAAGCAGCAAAAAGTACCGGCAGACCAAAACAAATCAGGCCGCCCCGGTGGCGCAGTGGTCTAAGGCGCTGGCCTCTGATCATTCGTCCGTAAGGAGTCCGGGTTCGAATCCCGGTGAGGCATGGATGTTGTGTTTGTCTTACGGCACTGGCTCTCTCCCTTCCCTGGAACCAGTGACCCTAAATTAGGGACGGGCGACTGCTTATAGCCCATTGAGTTGCTCACAGTGGTCGTTAAACCTCCAATCAAAAAAAAAAAAAAAATCAGTGATAAAGGACGTCGAAGCCCCACAGAGTCGTTAAAGCTAATCGACGGAGTACTGCACAAGACCTAAGTGTACAGGTGAGTAACAATGCTAGAACCTCGGTATGTATACGTACCATTCGCAGAGAACTTCATTCCATGGGTTACCGTGGTCGTGCGGCTGCTCATAAGCCTTTCACCTCCACTCGGAATGCTACTCGTCATTTAGCATGGTGTAAAGAACATTTATCGTGGACAGTAGTTCAAGAAAGACGGGTCCTATGGACTGATGAATGCAGATACAAGATCCATCAGTCTGATGGCCGTGTGTGGGTATGGCGGTAGCCGGGGGAACGCTATTTACCACAGTGTACTGTTCCTACGGTCACGTTTGGAGCTGGTAGTGTACTCGTGTGCGGGTGTTCTTCGTGGTTAGTCCCGACACATAAGTTATCATGGACAAGCCTGTTAACCAGCACGTCTACCTCGATATTCTGGACAATTATGTCCTACTAACTCTGTGGCAATACTATGGAACCGAGCCTTGTTGCTACTAACAGGATAATGCACCGAGCCATAAAGCAAGGACTGTTACGGCGTGGTTTGACGATAATTCCGTATCGTGTGTGGACTGGACAGCACAGAGCCCTGATCTTAATGCCATAGAGCACCTATGGGATGAATTAGAGCGCCGCATAAGAAGTTTGGAACTAAGGCCTACTACTACGCAACAGCTAGCAGCAGCCTTATTAACTGAATGGAAGCGCATGTGTTCCAAAACCTTGTCGAAATCATGTCTCGAAGGGTTAGTGCATGCATTAAGGCCAAAGGTGGTCCGACACCGTACTAATGTATGTCAATAAATGCTATGTTGTGTTTCTCTTCTAGGTGCCCGATGACTCTTGTCAATATAGTGTAGGTCTCTATAATTTAACCTTCCTTTTGAGTTTCTGTGTTATGTAAATTCAGGTTCTTCTCGTTAAAAACTTTCTGAATGAACGACGCTTACTTCCTCGAACAGCGTTTACATTTTGACATCACCGATAGTGATTCTGAGTACGATAAAAGAAAAAGGTTGAATGTATACGAGTGGCATGATAGCAGAAAGGCTTGTTAGGACGATGGCTTGTTAGATGCTCATTTTACGAGTACGCAGAGTTGTTGCACAGATTCTTTGAACAAATGTTACGCGGAGTCACAGCGAATTATACCAGGTAGTTCTAAAACAAATATCCCTACTCTTGAGTGCCTAGAAAAGTGAAAATTGGAGGTATCGCGACGAAACTTGATAGGTCGCTTATTGAGGGCATGAGGAAACGATTTAGCCGGAGGGGAATTAAATCAAACTTGCGCCTCTAGTGGGACAATTGCGCTGTAGGCGTAAATAAAGAATAGACACGTGCGTTTATTTACTGGATATTGACAATACAAACGTTTCAGGACAAAATCTGTCCGATATGCTGGCCATCGCAAGAGATGACATTCTGCAAACGAAGAACATATGACACTTCTGCTCACAGCGTGTCGCAGTCGATGTTGACCACTTCCCGTCTGACACTCCCTTTCAGATCTGAGAGCGTATGTAATTACGATAAACTCTGTCTTTCAGGCATCCACAAAGCCAGAAATCACAGCGAGCAAGATCCACTGAACGGGATGGCCAGGACTACGGAAGCCCTCGAGATATTATGCGTTCACTGACGAATGTTCCATGATCCGCTGAGCAATTTCTCCTGCACTGCTCTGTGGAGTTGCGAGCGTTCCGGCTGGTCTTGTCGGCATTGGCAGCTGCGATTTCATCCACGACATTTTCGGGAACTGACGCGACGTCCTCTTCTTGACTCTGTACCCATTTCACCAGTGTCTTCGTACTTTTGTATCATCCTCACATCACCGCCGGTGTAAGAGGTAATACTTTGATTCGTCGGTACTGGCTTAGTGCAATATTGCATTACACTGATTTGGTAAAAACCATTCTGCCAGTAGCGCGTTCCTTCTTTGCAAGAGCCGTAATGACGACCCCTACCGGAAGCCTGATCATTGCCACTTTTATCCTTACAGACGTAGCATGCTAAATCTGCACGCTATGTCTGGAAGGATAAAAGTGGCAATGAATACATCTGAAACGCCTGAAAGGATAAAAGCGGCAACAATAGCTATCACTGTAGAAGGAAAATGGAATCAAATGAGCAATACAATGAATAACAGATTGATTTATCAAAGTCGCTATTATCATTTTGCATGCGGCCTATTCTTCGCAAATTGTCTAAATAGCTAGCCTGAAGTATATAAATCGGAGCCTATTGTTTTTTGGAAGATATTCAGCATCAACGAAATCGAATTTTGTCCGACGAAATTAGCATCAGATAGTAAAAACGCCATTTTCAAAGCACGTTTAACTGACAAGAGTTTTTTCCTGTTGTTGCTTGGTGTCAATATTGCCGGGTTTAGCAAACTGAAACTTATACTTGTGTACCGTGCAAAGAACCCAGAAGGAGCTTACGTAGTGGTGAAAGAAACCATACCAGTCGTTTGGACATCTTAAACACGGAAGCTTTGATACCTGCATCTAGGTTTGAATGCTGGTTTATCCATTATACACTGGCGGAAAGTGAAAAAAGAACACCAAGAAGGAGTCTTCTGATACCAACGAAATTTATACAGCATAATAACGGAATACAGAGGATAACGTGATCAAAACATTATGGCAAAATACAGCTGTATTTGCTGGAAAACTGAAAAATAACATTTCCATGTAACATGGTTAGTACGAGGTTGAACCGCCATGAACTGCGTCACACTGTGCAATTCTGGCATGGAGTCTGTCGTACAGATGTTGGATGTAAGTTTGGGGTATTGAGTTCCAAGCATCCTCAACCTGGACGCGTAAATCGAGGATGGTCGTGGCTGGCCGTGGAGATCGGATAAGTCCTTGTCCCATAAAATCCCACACGTGCTCAATGGGAGACAAATCCGGTGAACGTGCAGGCCATGGAAGTTGTCTCACACCCTGAAGTGCATGTTGCGTGGCACCTGCCGTGTGTGGGCGTGGGTTATCTTGCTGGAAAGCACCACGATGGAACGACCTTACAAATGGCACAACAACGGGCTGAATGATGTTGTTGATGTAGGAGGTGCTGTTTAACGTACCCGGTACAAACACTAGTTGTGTACGGGAGTGATAGCTGATCGCTTCCCACACCAGGAGACCAGGTGTAGGCCCTGTGTGTCGCTGGGATGCAAGAAGGGTGGAGACGCTCCCCTGTGCGTCTGCGAACACGCATACGGCCAACGGAGGCTCCCAAGCAGAATCTGCTTTCATCGCTGAACACGACAGATCGCAATTGCGTTCGCCAGTGCAGACGTTGGCGACACCACTGCAGCCATTCCTGACGGTGGGCTGAAGTCAGAGATACACATGCCAGAGGCACACGTGCACGTAGTCCTGCATCCAGTAGACGGTTGCGGATTGTTCGCACAGTCACCTCGGGTGCAACGGCAGCTCGGATTTGTGTCGCAGTGGATGTTCTGCTTGACAACGCCGCTCTTCTTATGCGTCGATCGGTCCGCTCATCAATCCGTCTGTGACTCCCGGTTCCACGTCTTCTAGTGTGGGAATGTTTATCGGACCATCTATGCCACCATCGTACCACCACCGACACTTCCCGTCCAATTCGCTCCGCAATACGGCGATACGACCACCCGGGCTTGCGGAGTCAGACTAGACGACCTCGCTCAAAGTCCGATAACTGCTAAAATCGTACACGTCTTCCATGTCCAGGCATTGCAGCTTCTTCAGGGTATTCGGACGTGTCCGTACGCCGACGACTAATTGCATTTACTACGCCGTACTCCTTAAATACCACCGACGATAATTTGCATATTATGCCGTGCTGTGGCGTAAGTTCTCACCGGTTGGTCCCGAAATTAACATCACACCAACGTAAGCTTGACCCCATTAACATATGTAAATTTCATGATCGTCCGCCAATTCCTTCTTGGTGTTCTTTTTTCACTTTCCGGTAGTGTATTTCATCCGTGAGGTCCAATAATTTGTGCCAGAAATGGTATTTCATTTAAATCGGTGATCAGTTTTTAAAATGCTCCAGTGCATCTAAATCTTCTTCTTTTTCTTTTCTTTTTTTTTTTATATGAAGGTTTAACGACCACCGTGAACAATTCTATGGGCCGCCCCGGTGGCTCAGTGGTCTAAGCGATGGCCTCTGATCGTTCGTTCGAACGGGGTCCGGGTTAGAATCCTGGTGAGGCATGGATGTTGTGTTTGTCTTACGGCACTGGCTCTCTTCCTTCACTGGAACCAGTGGCCTTTAATTAAGGACGGGCGACTGCTTATAGCCCATTGAGTTGCTCACGGTGGTCGTTAAACCTCCAAGGGAAAAAAACATTCTATGGGCTTATAAGCAGGAAGAGAGCCAGTGTCGTAAGACAAACAAAACATCCATGCCTCACCGAGATCCGAACCCGGACCCCTTTCGGACGAATAATCAGAAACCATCGCTTAGACCACTCCTCAACTGGGGCTGCAATGTTCTTCTTCAGCAAGCGAATCCGAACATTAAGAGTATTTTCACAATGCATCGTCCTTGTATTATTATTAACTAGGCAAAAGCCCATCAATAATGACCGGGAAAAATAAGATATGTAGAGTATTTTTTAATTACTAAGTATAAAACTAGGTATTCTTTTTGTTTGTGATGTCCAAGTGTGAAATTATATTTCATGAACAATACAACAATGAGCATTACAACATTAAAAAACGTTTATTGGTTGAGACAGAAACAAGAGGTAAGCGCTCTTTCCACTACGCCACCAAAGTGGGGCAAAAGTTCACACAAAGGAAATTATATTATTTGTGATTCCCACCGGATAGCAACAGGAGTTCAAAAAGAAGGTGGGCAGATGGTCAAACACTTCTTTCAATCATTCAGTGCTTTGGATGCTGTAAAAATCACTGACGAAGCCTAGGACACAATCACTGAATATGGATCTGGAAGAAACTCTGCTTTGAATTCATAACCGAAATAGCGAATCTACGTATTGGATCTCGACGTTTCACCTGAAAATGTGAAGGAGTTTGATTCTCAGATTCGGAAACTCTTTTGTGAGGTCCGGATTTGAAAACGAATAAACACTGCATGGCTGAAAAAGAATTTGTGTTCACTATTCGAAGATTTTTTAAAGGAGTCCTTAGATCTCGAAACACCACTGAAAATTTAGAAACAGATTGTGCTGACCTTTAACGGTGTTCGACCATCCTTTCAATAGCGATGAATGTCCACGCCTGATTCACGAATATTATCTACAACAAGTTAGTAAAATCATGCAACGCATTGATTATGATACGCTTTCCAACATACCAGAAATCACCATTCAAGTCATTACTCAAGTTATGAGGATAATGGCTGTGGAATAAATCTCGCTCCTGTGCCCTGACCTTTGACCCCATTCCCGTGATATTCAACACAACCAGTTCCGTATATCTTCGGAACAACATACTAAAGTTTTGTCTCAGTAGAAGCAGTTTTACTCAAGTTATGAGGAAAATAGCTGTGGAATAAATCTCGTTCCTGTGTCCTGACCTTTGACCCCATTCAGGTGATTTTCAACACAACCAGTTCCGCATATCTCCGAAATAACATGATAACGTTTTGTCGCAATCGAAACATTTTAACGTAAGTTATGACGCATAAGAGCAATGGAATGGATCCCGCTCCTATGTCCTGACTTTTAACCCCATTTCGTCCATGTTCCAGAGGGTTCTTTGCCATGTGGTTCTCTACCACATACTACAATTTCATCAAAATCGAACCATTTTTACGTAAGTTATGAGTCATAAAGGTAATGGAATGGATCCCGCTCCTATGTCCTGACCTTTGACTCCATTTCGTCCATTTTCTATAGGGTATTTCGTCCATTTACCACATACTAAAATTTCATCGAAATTGAACCATTTTTACGCGAGTTATCCTGCGGACGGACAGACAGACGGACAAAGCTGGAGCATATACGTTTCTTCAACCTACGGTTGGAAAGCGTGAAAAAGAAGTCCTTTTCAATTAAAGTCTCATGGAATTTCTATTCTAAGAATTTTAAGTGGCCCAATATTTCAAAAATATTCCCTACCCAAAACTAACCTTGTCGTAACTGCCATTCCGTACCAGACAATTAATATCTTTATCTATCAAGATAAGATTTTGACGATCCAAATAGTACTAATGCATCCGCAGTCTCCTTCCGTACTCATTTCCTCTAATAACTCTCTCATCTCCAAGTGAAAAATTAAGAAGGAATTTGATTAGTATAATTTTCATGTATTTTTTACTTAACGATTTTTAATGTACTTTCTGGTTTATGTTTTCCAACCGTAGGTTGAAGAAGCGTGTATGCTCCCTAACGCTATTGAAAATGGGCGAACTGGGGTCAAAGGTCAGGACATAGGAGCGAGATCCATTCCATCGCTCTTATGCGTTTTATCTTACGTAAAAATGCTTCGATTGAGACAAAACTTCACCATGTTGTTCGGGAAGTATACTTAACCGGTTCTGTTGAATATCATCGAAATGGGGTCAAAGGTCAGGGCATAGGAGCGAGATTTATTCTACAGCCATTATTCTCATAACTTGAGTAATGATTTCTGGTATGTTGGAAATCGTATCATAATCAATACATTGCATGATTTGAATAACTTGTTTACTTAAAGATTTGTAATTTACTACTAAATATTTACTTTTAATAAATAAATGTCTTAAAAGGAATATAACGCAGCTTTCATTTAGTTTGTTTTCCTCTGTTTCCGTACTCACGTTTTGTGACGTACCTGCCAGCAGGACGCACACGACATAAAGGCAGATAGGAATCAGAATAAACGTCTGCGTAGCTCAGTTGGTAGAGCGACTTGTTCCGGAATAAGCGGCCTCGGGTTCCAATCCCGGCGTAGACCAAAAATGACGGAGAAATTTACTTCGTTATAATGGCGCCCGAACTATCCGGATGACCCGACCGTTCAAAATCTCGCAATGGTGAGATGTTATTTCCACACCGCGAGACAGGAAAAATCAGAGAATCCCTTCTCCAGCGCTTCGAAAAATAAAAATGTGTGATGTTGCATTCCACACACCAGATTGACTGGGAGTTCTCAAGTGCACGTTCTACAGTGGATGGCTGCCTGCAACGATTCATGGTCACGGCTGACCCGTCGGCCATGCCCCCGGCCCTCTTTCCGTCGGGGGGGGGGAGATGTGACGTACCTGCCAGCAGGACGCACACGACATAAAGGCAGATAGGAATCAGAATAAAACGTCTGCGTAGCTCAGTTGGTAGAGCGACTTGTTCAGAAATTTACTTCGTTATAGTTTAGTATTTTAAAGGTACGAAATATGTCTCCAGAAACTGAACCGCCTTCGGAAAATAGGCATTCTACTTACGATGTCTCTAGGTTCGATAGTCGTCTGCGTTGTCATTCCGAAAGAGTAAATCGCTGAATAGGTATACCGCATTTCATGATCAAAACATTCCGATTTTCGAGGCTAGATTTGTGCCTTTGTTTTATGCTTTAGCAGTTTTGAGACACAAAAGTAGGCACCTAACACTTAACATACTGGAGTAAAAAAAAAAAAAAATTATGAGTTTGCATAAAATCTCTGTAAAATGTTAAATACTGACAATTAGACTTTGTCTTTTTCTTTTTCTGCCTTGGCACAAATACGTTTTAAAAGGTCATGCTGAATTTCCATAATGTATAACTGACGAGAGTCTATTAGATGATGGTGGTGCTACTGTTTTGACAGTTTTCAATAATAAATGGCTTTTTGGCGAATTTATGAGCTAAGCGGCTCTTACTGCCAATGCAACAAGAAGGAACGTGACTAATCTATGTGAGTGTAAGTGAATAAAGTAACTAGGGAGTCATCTTAGGGTGGAGTTGGCTTCTACATATAAAGAAATTGAAGAGAATCTGCCATTAATCTTAAACATTTTGGATCGCTGGTAACGCCACTGCTGATGAGTAATGAATCGCACTACACAAGAGTGAACAATTTTGCTTAGCACTCTTCATACCATACAACATCTGTGACTCTTCTAAGATTTCCATTATGAACCTGTTGGAAAAATGGAAGTTCTTCACCACAGAAGGAACAACTTCATGATTACCAGAATGGATAGAATTCAATGATTATCAACATTAAAATCAATTTTTCGACATAATAATTCATTAGAAGACTGCAACAAAAATCATATTGTGATTTTTCCATGAAATTTTTCAATTAATACTATGATTCATGAACACAAATGTTAAGCACAGAAATTCTTTTGAATGTGTTTGTTGCTTTGTTTTTAAATATGTATTTAACATAAGCAATTCGCTGTCCCTTGAGATTTCTTTCTCTCTCTCTACTGTGTTAACTACAAGAGTCTGAATCCAATATGTATGTGATAAATTCAGTCTGCTTTCCGCAGTTTATTTTGGTAATTCATACTAACTACGCTTTTCCTTTTATTATCACAATAAATTACCTTCCATTTAGAATTTATTTCAGTACTTGGTACTTGTGGCTACTGGTTTCTATTACAGTAATGAATCACACCTTAACTTTGAAAACATTTTTTTTAAACATCATCATTATGTGTTCTGTCGAAGAAATAATATTTTTAACAAACACATTTCCCTGGTATTTGGAATTTTCAGTCCAGGATTATTATTATTCAATTGATGTTTTTAACCTTGTGCGGAATATTCGTCAAGAATGTTATGCGTTTTCAGAAAAATGTTTCTTATCGTCTGATAATGTAGATTTTATTAGAAAATTACGGTTTTAATCACAAGACAAACCGAACCCTAAATGTAGCAAATTTCATTTCCACTGTGACGCAAGTTATTAAACCTGAAAAAATGTATTTAAAGTAATTGAATTCCGATGTCTGTAAAACTAAATAAATATAAAAACTTGTAGATGTCATGCAGGTTTACCATGTGGAAGCAAATTCATCTAAATGTTTATAAAATGCCATAAAATATCACACACTTTCTCAGAATGAATTGAAATCTATGCAGGCATACATGCAATGGGATATTTTCAAGCTTTACTTAAACTCACAGGAAAGCTATTTAAGCTAGAGAAAATTATTGCTCATAATTACCTTTGCAATGATCTTTAATGAGGAAATATGAGATTTCCTCGGGATAACATTTTTGTTTTTCTCTAGCAGTTTTTCACCGATGTTCTGTCAAATGTGCTACTCAGAGAATTAGGTTCCCTACTTTTTAATCATTTTGTACTCCAATTTCCTTTTCTCTGTAAGCATTCAATTTTTTCCTTCGGAAGGATTTAATATTACTTGAAAAGTCTGGATTTTAGAATTAATGAAAGAATGGATTCTTTTTAAGCTGCAGACCCAATTAAGAATGTTTTAACTTGTTCTTTAGGATATTGAATACTTCTAGAAATAATAATTAGGTTCTAAACTATTTGGTTACTAACACTATTCTTTTTTACTATCAAATGGTTTGAGGATATCCTAAAAATTTTCCCATGGTTAACTTTTTTAATTGTACACTGATAGTTCAAAGCAGTTTCCGAAAACAAGACAAGTTTAAGAATTATCATTCCATTTTTCACGTTTTTATTATCCCACGCCCATTGGAATAAAAAATAAAAATTCACTCAATAAAGCTTCGTATGGCTACAGAAAACTCTTTCGAAGAGCTTTCTGTAGCCATACGAAGCTTTATTTTTCCTTTGTATAGGCTCCATTTTTCTCTTGAAATTTGTCTTCAATCTTTTCTATGAGAAGAAATCGCGAATTACTGATTTAAATTTGTATCGCTATCATGTCGCTCTTTCAACGTCCCGCCTTTATTACGCAAAAGTAAGAGAACATACTCATCTCTAAAAATTAATGTCAGCTGTGAATTAGCTAACATGCTCGTAAATATTCACAGAGAGGTACATAATTGGAGAGGAGAAGATTACTGGCTAGTAGTCGGAGTTGGTATCAGGTTCGAGCCCCAGATCAGCTATGGGTTACGTGTTAGTTTTACGGTGCTGGCTCCCTCCCTTCTCTGGAACCAGTGGACCTAAATTAGGGACAAGCTACTGTTTACAAATGTTTCTTAATGTCACCATTGATCCTTGTTTTTGGCTGAATTCACTATTAACGTAATGCGATTAAACTTTTCGTCCCACATTCAGTATTTAAACCATAAAGCCTCATGTGCTATTCTTACTCCGATTCAAGGTTCATGTTTGCGTAACTCACATTATTTAGTGCGCAGTTTCTGCCGAAAAGAAAATTGCAGAAATTAAAAAAAAAGAAAGCAGTCTCTCAAAAATTGCAAAAAAACATTTTCAGCCTTTTTTCTTTCTTGGTGGTTACACCACCACCTCAATGAGCTAGATAAATAGTCGCCCATACCTAATTTGGGGCCACTGGTTCCAGCCAAGAGTGACGGAAAGTGGCGTAAGGCAAGCACACCCGTCCACGCCTGGTCTAGGATTCGAGCCCGAAACCATCTCGGACAAATGGTACGAGCCTCGTACCATTCAGCTACCCGGGCGGCGTTTTTAGTTTTTGGATTAGGTGCTGCAAGTTCTTTTATATCCCTCAATGTGAGGATTCCTGGTTGAAAAGTAATGTAACAGCAGACCCTTAAAAAATCATTTTAAGTTTAATATTCAAAGAACTAGTTTTTCTAGTCAAGATCTTTCTACATTAAGCAATGAAACGTGTTTATTCTAATGGGTATGCAACGGGTAACAAAAATCATGGTACGTTTTCGATTTCTGAATATACCTATGATGGCATTGTTTAAAGGAGTCTGTTGATTTGCATCTTTAACGTTATGGCGTCAGCTTCGACTTGAAGCTTTAACGCTTGTAAGGTTTAAGTTTCACTTTTGTGACGTGCTGCTCAAATGAAGCATGAATCAAAAACGGGACGTTGCAGCGATAAGCTTTGCCGACGTAATTCAATCCGTAGAACAGCCACTCCGAAGTAGGAAGATGTAAGTTCAAAACTCCTACCGGAAGAACGGGCACGTTCCCTATATTGCCCCCAGACGTAAAAATGAATCTATTAGCAAATTGTGTGCCCTCGCCTTTCTGAAGTGTAATCTGCTACTGAGGTGATATATGTAATCTGCTACTGAGGTGACGCATGCGTCACAGACTGCACGTTGCAGCTATAAGCCGTACCGGCGTAGCTCAGTCGGTAGAACAAAGATCCCGGGTAGGAATATGTGAGTTAAAAATCACCACCGGAGGAAGAGGGAAATTTTACTATACTTGACTTGTTTCCAAAGTAAATTTGCATCACCGTGAAACCCAGATAATGTCCCTGCTCGTTGTAGCTGAAAGACTTAACTATACATAACATGTCCTTTCAGACTAGCGCCCAGGATTCAGTGAATACAAATTTTTCTTACGAGCCCAATTTCGTTTTTATTAGTCGTGAAGCACGTCACCAAAAACAAGAGTCTCTTTGCGAGTAATAAGACATGGCATCCGACTTCAATGAGCAACTTAGTACAAAATACTTGACACTAGTCACTCTTTCAATCGCTACTCACTACAAAAAATATCGTCGAATAAAAGTTGTTCGCATAATAATCATTCAACATCTATACATTCGTGAATCTATCTCTCTCTCTCTCTCTCTCTCTACAACAATACAATGCGTATAACAATTGCTCATAGAATACGGCTAACAGAAAACTACCCATAGCAAACTGCCCATTCAGATATTATCTCTAGGTTGCTTTTTATCCGCTGTCAGTATTTTGCGAACTTCAAACTTGAATACAAAATCTTTTACGTGAGGAAGCCAAATTTACATAAGAGCGCAGGAAATAAAAGGAATGTAAAATTAAAAATATATATTACACAAATGGCCTCAACAAAACCTGGCCGTTGTTAAGGACGGCAAAACGGAATCCCGGGCACAAATTCCCTGCTGGCCACCCAAAATGTAACACCAAGAAGGACACGAGATAGCAAAGCCAGATTTACTGAACACATAACAACAGATACAAAGATGAAACGATTAAGGTTACAGGCCCGTACGACTTGCGGAACACGCAGACATCAATAGTTCGTGTGGCCCCCATGGCTGGCAATAACGGCCGCTACACGCCGCGGCATTGAACGAAAGAGGCTTTGGATGTGGGCTTGGGATATGTCGGTCCAGGCTGCTTCCACACGTTGCCACCATTCATCAGGCGTAGCCACGTGTGGTGCTTGCCGGGCCACTCGGTTGCCGATCATGGACCAGACGTGTCCGATGGGCGACATATCGGGAGAACAGGCGGGCCACGGCAGCAGTGACACCTGGTGGGCCGTGAAGAATTGTTGCACGATGCGTGCCACGTGCAGGCGCGCATTGTCCTGTTGAAACGTGACCGCTTTCCGGTCCTGCAGGTAAGGGAGGACTACAGGCTCCAAAACGTCGGAGATGTAGCGGTGGCTGTTGAGTGTACCGGCGATGCGTACCAGAGGGGTGCGGGTGTCATATCCAATTGCGCCCCAAACCATAACGCCAGGCGACGGACCGGTATAGCGATGCATAATGCAGACGTCATACAGTCTCACGTCGCGGTGCCGTCACATGCGGATCCGACCACCGTGGTGTCGCAGGCAGAAGCGGGATTCGTCTGAGAAGACAATGTCGTGCCATTCCGTAGTCCAGGTGCGGCGTTCAACGGCCCACTGCCGCCACACTCGCCGGTGGTGTAACGTCAATGGTAATCGGAGCAATGGGCGGCGTACGACAAGTCCCCGCTCCTGCATACGACGTCGAACGGTACGTGCTGACACAGGTTGCTGCCCAACACACCCTAATTCCTGCGCTAACTTTCGTGATGTGGCGGTGCGAGCCGTCAATGCCCGCCGCACAACATGCCGGTCCTTTTGTTCGGTGGTGTGCCACGGCTGCGGCAATCGCTCACGTCGGTCCGTCAGTTTCTCCTGCACCCACCTAATCCGTACTCGCCTCACTGTGGCTGGATGTCGTCCCACACGGGCGCCGATGTCTCGGTACGATAAACCGCTGCCGCGATAAGCCACTATTCGTCCTCTGTCGAACTCCGAAACAAGCTGGAATGACTGACGTATTCTGCGACGAGGCATCAGGTAGCTTACCACTCACAGCTCTAGCAGCACAACAAACTTCCACTACTTACACCCCACCTTCTGTGTACCATTCTTATAGTGCTTCTCGGTAGCGTGCCGGGCGCACATGATTTGCATATGTCCTGCGATGCTAATCGTTTGCATGTCCTCTCGTGGGCGACGCACGCTGCGAATTTCAGGCCAATCGGATGCTTCCTTCTTGGTATTGCATTTTGGGTGGCCAGCAGTGCAGTTAAAGCATTAAATTTTACACATGTGATAATAATTGGAATTTGGTTTTCTGCAATTTACAAGTGTTACTGATGTGGAACCGATTTCGTCTTAAGTTTATACAGCATATGATATACATCAAAGTTCGCAGTAGCGGGATGTATGTGTGCGTGTGTGCGCGCGTGTGTGTGTGCACGCGCGCTAAACAACAAAGAACTGGCTGTTCTAGTGCTCTACTGTTTTCTCTAAATGATGTCAAAGTTCAGCTAAGACAAAAGTCTGAGGAAGCCTCGGTGGCAGAGTGGTCTAAGTGGTGGCTCACGACCGTTCGTCAAAGTGGGTCCGGGTTTCAATCCCAGTTAGGCATGGATACTACGTTTGTCTTACGGCTCTGGCTCTTTCTCTTCCCTGGAACCAGTTGCTCTAAATTAGGGACGAGCGACATCTTTATAGCCCATTCAGTTGCTTACGGTAGTTGTTAAACAGCCAACAAAAAGTATAACAGTCTGACGATGGTGTTTCTTCAACACCAACTCCAATAGACAGTTTTAGATCAGTAGGACTTTTGTGCTCTCGATAACAATAAGAATACTATCACAATATTTTTAGGAATTCTCGGTGCTTATCTTTAACTTTAGATGTAGTCTTTATTTCCCAGTCATTCAAGTATCCATAAAGACCTATTATTGATATAAAGATACATCGATGAGTCATTATAATATGACCACCTACCTAATAAGCTGTAGGACCCCTTTTAGCCCGCAAAAACAGAAGTCACTAGGCGAGGCATCGATTCGATGAGGTGGCGATAGATTTTTTTTTTTTTTTTTTTTTTTTTTTTTTTTTTGAGGTTTAACGACCACCGTGAGCAACTCAATGGGCTATAAGCAGTCGCCCGTCCCTAATTTAGGGTCACTGGTTCCAGGGAAGGGAGAGAGCCAGTGCCGTAAGACAAACACAACATCCATGCCTCACCGGGATTCGAACCCGGACCCCTTTCGGACGAATGATCAGAGGCCAACGCCTTAGACCACTGCGCCATCGGGGCGGCGGTGGCGATAGATATCCTGGGGTATCTGGTACCATGATGTCAACAGCAGGTCCTCCAGTTCCCGTACATTTCGGGATGGTGGTGATTTAGCGCTAACCCGCGTTTCCAAGTCGAACCACAAATGTTCAATTGGGTTCATGTCAGGTGAATTTTGAGGCCAGGGCATTAAGAGAAAGTCACCAGCATGTTCTTCGAACCACTCCTTGACTATTCTGGCAGTGTGGTATGGTGCACTATCCTGTTGGTAATGGCCATCACCAGAAGGGAACACAGTTGCCATGAATGGGTAAACTTGGTCCGCAACTATGCTCAGATGCCTGACAGCTGTGTCAGGGATTGTGTTATTGGGAAAATGGGACCTAAAGTGTCCCAAAAAAAACATTGTCTGCAGAATAACATCGCAGCCGCCGGCGTGTTTCCGCCCACCGTTGCATCCATGTGCAACAGCCTCTGTCGGTAATCGGCGTATCCGCACTCGGCCGTCTACGTGAAGCACCAGGAAGCTTGATCCGTCAGACCAAGCCACTTTCTTCCGATCATCTACGGTCCAATCTCAATGATCTGGGGCCCATTTCATGATTTGTTGGTGATGACGTGCAGTGAGCATGTGGATCCGGCTGGGTCTGCGGCTACGCAGGCCACAGACAGCTAGACGACGCTTCGTCGTTTGGCCATGAGTGCACCACTTTTGATACGTATGCACTACAGCGACACGTGAACAACCCACGAGCCGCGCCGTTTCCGAGATCGTAATTCCGAGGAGCGGTGAAAACACAATTTGTCCTTTACCAAACTCCGATAAATCGGCAGCCTTTTCTCACTCTACTAACCGAAAGCCGGTCCTCGGGTTGTACATATAGTGCTTTGTGAACTTCATCTGAGCCACCGTTTGGTCTCCAGGCGCACTCATTTCTCTAAGCTGGGGATGGTCATAATGGAATGGGTCATCGGTTTTATGCTCTGTTAGGCATTTATAGAGTTGTTTGTCTGTTATTCAACAATGTATCATAAGTGAATTATGAATAAATACTATGCTACCCCATGGTCTGCAATTGACATGTACAGTTTGCTACGATACTGTGAGTCCAACAAATAAAACGGTTACTTGAGTTTTATTACCAGAAACACTCAGACTTATAGACGGATTTTCTTCCGTCTATCAGTCGGAGTGTTGGAAAAAGCAAGAGAAGCGTGTCTTAATCAGGTAACTGCTAAATTTTGTCGTGATAATTATTAACGAGTGTCAGTCAGTTAAAAGATTTTGAGCGAAGCTCAAAAAGAACTATTTTAGAGGTGTATGACGTAACCCTTTTTCGTGTGCGAGATTGGTGTTGCGCTATGTCTGAAACCATGACTAAGAAAATGTTGAAAGCTTTTACGACCAGACGAAACATATACAGAAGTCAAACTTACGATAACCTTTTATTGGTCCAGCGCAGTAGATGAAATCCAAAATATAGCACTGCTGGTTTTATACTTCGCACATAATATCTTAATTATCTGTCGTATAATCTAGCTTAACAACGATCGAACATCTATAAACACACACACACACACATACCCTAAGCAACTGCTGTATCGTCCTTTTTATCTAACGTTCTTATCACATTCATACGTCACTCTCTCTCTCTCTGACCTCAAAAGTGTTGCCAACCTCATTCGTGTGAGAGAGAAGACATCCCATTAAGTTTGGAAAGTGCAAAAGAGAACAAACTCAAATTTACATAGGAAAAGGAACTAAAAATGAAAGTTATTTTAGAATATACGTCACACGTGTATTGTGAAGTCCTACGTCCAAACGGATGTTATTAACCAAACTATGAACATGCCCTTTTATACATGATAAAAATGACGAAAATGGCATTTAAAAACCTTTAATGATAAGTTAAAACAAATTTCATGAGTACTTTCAATCCTACTTTAGGACCATCCTCAGATGAAATGAACACGACCTAGAGATCACACAGGTTAATATAACATGCACATTGCCCGATTACCGTATACGCATGCTTAAAGTTCAACACACTATTGACGTAAGCAATTAATGTCCTATGAAATTGAGCCAGCATTCACGGTGAGGAATAGGGTTGTGACGTCCAGACTGTATGAGGTTTCTCCATACTCCCGATACAGATACTGGAACCTCATCATTGCAGCACCAGTCCATATTCTTAAGAAATAACATGCTCTCTACTAATAACAAAGCTGACTTACTTGATGGGGTCACCACTACAGCCGCTTTGTCCCATTCAGGTTCATATCCTCTTCCGCAAACAGACCTTGCCAACGCTGTGTTTTGTGTACCATTGCGGACACTACACTGAAGAGCAATTGAATTAGAGATACCTGTCTAGTAACGTGTAGCACCACCCTTCGCCCTGATGACGGTGGCGATTCGTCTCGGCATGGACTCGACAAGACACCGGAAGCGTTGGAAAGCCATACGGATCCACGACCCCTGAACAGGCTCCCACAGTTCACAAAGATTTGTTGGAGGAGGGTCAGAGCCTCGAACATCTCTCTCGATGGCATCCCAGATTTGCCCGATGGGATTAAGTTCAGGTGACCTAGCTGGCCAAGGAAGTGAGGTCACGTCGGTGGAGTGTTCATCGAACCATTCGGATACACTTCGGGAGCGATGGCACGGTGCATTGTCTTGTTGCAGGATGAAGTCCCCCAGTGGGATGTTGAAGACGCACAAACGGGAGCAAATGGTCTTCCAGGATATCCCGGTAACGTTGACCTGTGAGGGACGATGTCACACGTACCAGGGTTCCCATTTCAGTCCACGTAAACAATCCCCAGACGAGAATGCCACCCCCACCAGCTTGAAGAGTACCCTGCTGGCAAGAAGAATCAATCACTTCATGTGGTTTGCGCCGTACTCATATCCTGCCATCCGCATGTACCAACATGAATCTCAATTCATCAGTCCAGGCAACATTTTCCCACATGTCTAAGGTCAAGTGGCGATGTTCCCGCGCCCATGCTAATCTTTTCACCCTGTGATGTGCGGTCAGCAGCGGTACCCTAGTGGGACGATGGCTTCTGTACCCCATAGCGAGGAGATGGTTCTGGATGGTGTGGCTGCTTACACGTTTCTGTGCACAAGCGTCAAATCGCCTAGTGGTTTCTTGCACTGTGGCCCGTCTATCCGCTGTTACAATGCAAGCTAGCCGACGATGACCCCGCTCATCCACACGCTGTTGTCCACGGCAGTTGGTCCTTGCAGTGATGGTTTTACCGGATTCGATGTACTCACGGTGCACCCGTGACACAGTGGCTCGTGAAAATCCCAGTGTCTGCACGACTTCCAAGATGGAGTGACCCATTCGTCGGGCCCCGACAATTTGCCCACGATCAAATGCACTTAGATTCTTCGTCTTACCCATACTGCGTCCTACTCTTACTGATTCCCGTCGCATCACTCCTTATATTGTCGGATCGCTGCATACGTCATGTCGTTTCCGTTTACAGGGCCGCCCACAGCGCCACATTTGCATAACTCCAGTTGTCTCTAATTCAATTGCTCTTCAGTGTACTTTTGTGTTCCATAATTCTAGTCTGTAATTTCCTGGATGTAGAGCCAACGTATGCAGACTCCGAATTTTTTTTTTTTTTTTTTTTTTTGGTTGGAGGTTTAACGACCACCGTGAGCAACTCAATAGGCTATAAGCAGTCGCCCGTCCCTAATTTAGGGTCACTGGTTCCAGGGAAGGGAGAGAGCCAGTGCCGTAAGACAAACACAACATCCATGCCTCACCGGGATTCGAACCCGGACCCCGTTCGGACGAATGATCAGAGGCCATCGCTTAGACCACTGCGCCACCGGGGCGGCACGGATGCTTTCCGTCCTCACCCCAAAATCAATATGATATTTTCTGCAGATATTCTTTAGGTCTTGAACAATGGGCGGCACATATTGTACTGATCCTACATATCTTAAGATTCGGTCTTCACTGGACAGCGTGATAATGTCCTATGAAACTGAGTCAGAATTCACGGTGAGGAAGAGGGTTGTGACGTCCTTATTCCTCACCGAAAAAAAAATTCTTTCATTTTTCTGTTCTCTTAAAAACATGCATGATGATTATTATGCATATTCCGGTAGTCAAGTGTGAATGCATCTTTATGTATCTAGTATGTGAAGTGTAAAACTTAACGCAGTTTTGTTCCATTCGAGTGATCAGATAGTTACTTGAAAGATTCGAAAAGGTCTCTCTTCCGCAAATGTGACATAAATCAAAAGTGCTTTTTTCAGTCTCTCAACTCAAACCCCGCCACAGGTAACTTAATTGTGTTTGAAACGACGCCAACCAATGGGATCACTTTTACACATTTAAGTGCAAATTATAACGAAGTAAATTTCTCCGTCATTTTTATCCGCGCTAGGACTCGAACCCGGATCCCCTCATTCCGGAATAAGTTGCTCTACCAATTGAGCTACGCGGACGTTTTATTCTGATTCCTATCTGCCTTTATGTCGTGTGCGTCCTTCTGGCAGGTACGTCATATCTCCTGGTACGTTATATCATCTCCCCCTTATTTTTTTTTTATTTTTTTTTTTTTTTGAGGTGCTGGAGAAGGGATTCTCTTATTTTTCCTATCTCGCGGTGTGGAAATAACATCACACCATTGCGAGATTTTGAACGGTCGGGTCATCCGGATAGTTCGGGCGCTATTATAACGAAGTAAATTTCTCCGTCATTTTTATCCGCGCCAGGATTCGAACCCGGGTCCCCTCATTCCGGAATAAGTCACTCTACCAATTGAGCTACGCGGACGTTTTATTCTCATTCCTATCTGCCTTTATGTCGTGTGCGTCCTTCTGGCAGGAACGTCACATCTCCTGGTACGTTACAAGATATATATATATATTAAGTACTTTTGTGAAAAGAAAAATGATTATGCGTTTTCAAATGACCAATTGTATTTCAACTTTAGAAAAATTACAAGTCGTAATCATTTAAATTTTTGGAAAATGCCTCATGGAAACGCAAGAATCAAACTATTGGCATTTTTTTTTTGTATAAAAAAAAGTGTTTTGCGAGTTCGCAGTTCTTTTCAAATTACTTTCAAAATACTCCTTTTCCCTATTTATTTCTAGAAACAAGGCGATTTTCCAGTTACGAAAATTAACTTGGAACCTACAGCGGAAATAAAAACCTAGCAAAAAGAATTGTTTTGGAAAAATCGGATTATGATGGGTCAAAAGAGCGTGTCTTTATAGAGCTCGGCAAATCTTCTCCAGCAGACTGCCAATCGAAGACGGTTTTAGATGGTCTCTCCCAGTTTCCTGAGATTGATGACTGACATGCGAATGGCCTCATATAATATGAATTAAAATGCGTGGCTTATCAGTGGCGTTTGTACATTAGTCCGATCACAAAATCCATACCCATCTGCGCCCTCGAGTAGGGGCTCTCAGCTGCTAGACGGGGCTGTAAATAACGATTTGCACCACTCCACCCCATTCGCTGATATCTGGGCTGTTTTTGAATGAGCTAGATTTAAGCGATCACTTAAAGCTTTTGTACAGATCCTTCTCTCGTTCTCTTCAGCGAGTTCAAACCCTCACGTTATATATTTTTATGCATTCTTAAGTCACGCCCATTGTTGGGTGTAAGAGTTTAAAAACCACGCACGAGAGTTAAGGCAAAACACATTCTGTTAGTTTATAATCTTTCTACAGTTCACCAGAACAAGGACACGACTTGTTAAATCCAACATTATATCATTCAGGCTTTACACTACTTCTCAAATCATTTTATTTTACACTCCCGTTCTTGGTTAATGGCACTGGTCCCATTAATGATATATAAAGTATATTTGTTTTCGAATATTTCTTGCAGCATATTTCTAAATAATAAATAAAATAAAATGCCAACGTACTTCTGAAACTTAAGGCTCTACGAGACCCGCCATCTTGTATTGTACCTTCTCTTGTTAACCAACGGGCAAGCGTATTTCACAAATTGCTCGGGCAATTTTGGAACACCGTTTGTGGCTAACGCACGATATATGATAAATAAAGAATTCCCTGGTTTCGGATTTTAATTTTGGACACTTTAGGTATTTTTTATTAATTAATAAAGCTATGGAAGACGCCTTGGTACGACTTTCGCTGCAGATAAAAAATGAAGGGAAAGGTCAATAAAAATTCTGAAACCAAGGAACTCTTTATTTATCATATATCTTGTGTTAGCCACAAACGGTGTTCCAAAATGTGCAGTTCACCAGAACAAGGAGACGACTTGTTAAATCCAACATTATATCATTCAGGCTTTACACTACTTCTCAAAATATTTTATTTTACACTCCCGTTCTTGGTTAATGGCACTGGTCCCATTAATGATTAATAAAGTATATTTGTTTTCAAATATTTCTTGCAGCATATTTCTAAATAATAAATAAAATAAAATTCCAACGTACTTCTGAAACTTAAGGCTCTACGAGACCCGCTATCTTGTATTGTACCTTCTCTTGTTAACCGACGGGCAAGCGTATTTCACAAATTGCTCGGGCAATTTTGCACATTTTGGAACACCGTTTGTGGCTAACGCAAGATATATGACAAATAAAGAGTTCCCTGGTTTCGGATTTTAATTTTGGACACTTTAAGTATTTTTTATTAATTAATAAAACTGTAGAAGACGCCTGAGTACGACTTTTGCTGCAGATAAAAAATGAAGGGAAAGGTCAATAAAAATTCTGAAACCAGGGAACTCTTTATTTATCATATATCTTGTGTTAGCCACAAACGGTGTTCCAAAATGTGCAAAATTGCCCAAGCAATTTGTGAAATACGCTTGCCCGTTGGTTAACAAGAGAAGGTAGCAATACAAGATGGCGGGTCTCGTAGAGCCTTAAACCTTTTTCACAGGGAATGAAAATGCCAAATTTCAGAGCTATCAATAATGATCAGTTTCAGGGAAAGGAAAATTATACAAGAAGTTCATGGCAGGTATGACAGATCTTAGTCTTCGAAACTGCTAAGCTCATTTCATTCTTCACATTTATTAATGGTAAAGTTCCCTCTTCTATATAAGCAAGTTCTAAAAACCCTTACTTACACGAGTTAGATGTGGCAAAGGAAGTTGCATTTTCTTGATATCATCAATTGTTTTCACTCCTTCTGCTCGCTGATCCAAAACTTAAAAAGGGGTATTGTTGGGAATTTTATTTTTGGACAGATATTATAACACATTATCACCAGTAAATGGCTTGTGTTTGAATCACACCTAAATTCATTTTTTTATTGGAGGTTTAATATTGGTTTAACCTTGGGGCTATAAGAAGTCGCCCGTCCCTAATTTAGAGCCACTGACTCCAGGTAAGGAAGAGTGCCAGAACCGTAAGACAAACGCAACATCCATGCCTCACCCGGATTCGAACCCGGACCCATCTCGGACGAATGATCAGAAGACATCGCTTAGACCACTGAGCCACCGGTGTGGTCAGTTCAGCATTCAAGTGTCTAATATGTTAAGTCGCAGTTTTCACTTTTTAGTTTAAAAAAAATATTTGCAAAAACTGGGATTCAGAGAAAGGAAGATTATGCAAGAACAAACTTTTCAATTCAGCACTGGTTCCTATTGAATGAAATTTATTTTTCATGCGTTCCGTGACAATGATTTTTCATACTTTAAAAATATTCAAGACCATTTCGTCCTCCTTTGTAACAGATAGAGACTCCAAAAGGGTTGAGACCAATAAGATATAATAAAAACTGCAAGCTACTAGTCAGTAGTAAGACTCAATAACAGTAATTTCGAAAGAAAAGTTTCCTTGACCAAAGTTGTACACAGTTCTATCAAAGCAAAGAAATTCTCATACGCACCAAATAACAAGGGTAAATAAGTTCAAACAACTAGAACTATTTTTTTTTATTGAAAGTTCAATGACTTTCAAGCAGTCGCCCGTCCCTGATTTAGGGCCACTGGTTCTAGGGAAGATAGAAAGCCAGTGTCGTGAGACAAAAATGCCGCCCCGGTGGCGCAGTGGTCTAAGCGATGGCTTCTGATCATTCGTCCGAAAGGGGTGTGGGTTCGAATCCCGGTGAGGCGTGGATGTTGTTTGTCTTACAGCACTGGCTCTCTCCCTTCCCTGGAACCAGCGACCCTAAATTAGGGATGGGCGACTGCTTATAGCCCATTGAGTTGCCCACGGTGATCGTTAAACCTCCAATAAAAAAAAAAAAAGACAAACACAACATCCATGCCTCACCGGGATTCAAACCCAGACCTTCACGGACGAATGGTCATAAGCCAGTGTTTAGACCACTGAGCCACCGGTGCGGCCTAGTGCTATTGTTTCATGAAAAATCTTCAGTCTTCTAAACCTGATTGTTACACAGATTTAGTGAATGGGTGTTTTTTGGCTACATACATTTCAGGACATATGAGTTCATCATTGTATGCCCATGTTTCTCAGAGTTCGCGAATAAATGAAGTCCAATTGGAATCAAAAGACTCTTTATGCTTCGTTCAGTTTGTGTTTGTGCGGAACTTAAATATTCTTCAAACGAATTCTTTTCTACCCCTTATGCTAATGCATCCGAACTCACACGGTTAGTTCAAAACACGAGCACCGTTTAAAGAGCTATAACAATTTATTATGGCAATATTGTATTATTATTTTCCCACGAAGTGACTGTGACGTATATTCTAATTTAACTTTCATTTTTAGTTCCTTTTCCTATGTAAATTTCAGTTTGTTATATTTTACACTTTCCTAACTTAACGTGATATCTTCTCTCTCACATAAATGAGGTTGGCAACACTTTTGAGGTCAGAGAGAGTGACATATGCATGTGATAAGAACGATAGATAAAAAGGACGATACAGCAGTTGCTATGTGTATGTGTGGGTGTGGAGATGTTCGCTCTGTGTAAAACCTAGATCATATGTGGCTCTATTGTGGATCTACTGAAATATTGCTGGACGAATAAAAGGTTACCGTAAGTTGACTTCTGTTTATGTTTCGTCTGGCCGTAAACTATTGCATCGTATTCCTATTTAGTTCAACATTGCTTAATCATGGATTTAGACATAGCGTAACACCAATCTTGCTCACGAAAAAGACTTAGCGTTATATGACTCTAATACTATTGATATACTCTTGTTCCAGTTGGGTGAGTATTCAGCTAAAACAGAAAATAACAGTTATTTTCACGTTCAATAAAACACGATCTAAGGCGTTGAAACGTATCAGATTTTAGAGACTACGGCGAAGAGCGTGCGTACGCTATTGTCGAACCAAGCTAGTGCGTACATTAGGATGGAAATCTTAAATCGAAAAATCTTTTCTGGCACTTTTTTTTATCAGGTCAGCATTTACAGCCCTCATTAAGAAGAGCCCTGATTTGATGATTTCTAAAACAATTCCCTTACTGCGTTTTGTTTCGTGTTATCTGAGAAATTTTCTGAAGATGTCTTGGAGATTATCCTCAAGCAGCAAACCTTAAGTATTGTGACATATATCTCTAATTTAACCTTCCTTTCGAGTTCTTATGGGAACTTAGTTACTTCTCGTTAAACGTATGTTCACTCAACGATGCATTAATTTCCGAAATGCTTTTGCAACTTAGCAATACTAGCAGATAGTCAGAGCAGCATAAGATTGCTAACATTGCAACGCTGGCAGAAAAAAGGACGAAGCGGAGTGCTTGCTGCGATGTACTTCATACTGAGTTGTCGACAGATTTTTATACGATAGAGATTCAGCTACACTCACGAACAATAAAATTCGCGCACCTAGAAGAAAACATGCTACAACCGCGAAACTTGGCAAATAGCTAAAGTGCGTGCTAGTGTGCAAATGATCCACGTTAGCTGCGAGTGCACATGACCGCCCACCCTGTGGTGACGCTGCAAGCACGAAACGGAAGCCTTATAAAACGGCGTGTGGTCGACACCCCACGAACGCGAAAAGCACCGGCCGACGCAAGCAAGAGTACAGAGTGACACGAATGCCGCGTAGACGCCAGAGATGTCGATTTACTCAACTTACGGACTTTAAGAGAGACCGGATCATCGAGCTAAAAACCGTTGTGTGGTGGGCGCGTCGTATAGCCCGCCACGTGGATCATTCTGATCATACCGTCCGGCTGTGTTAAGAGAAATGGACACGTGACGGCACTGCCACACGGCGGAGCGGCTCCGGACGGACCAGGAGGACCACCGGTAGAGAGGATCGACGGATCGTGCGCCAGGCATGAACGCATCCCACGGGGACCCGGCCTACTATAGAAGCTGATGTAGAGGCTGCTGTGTGCCCACGAACCATTTCGCGATGCCTCGTGGAAGCGAATCCGCGATCCCAGCGCCCCTTACGTGTGCTGCCATTAACACCGGAATTTCGCCGGCTCCGTGTGCAGTGGTACCAGGCCAGAGCGACGTGGAATGCCACAGACTGGCGATGTGTGGTGTTTAGGGATGAGTGCCGCTTCGTTTTGGGGACGGATGATCAATGTTTCCGGGTGTAAAGGTCCCCGGGTAAACGGCATAATCCCAACCTCGCTATCGAGCACCACACCTCCCTCACTGCAGTCTGGGGACCCATTGCCTACGATAGCCGATCAGCTCTAGTAGTGTTACGTGGATCATTGACGGGCCAGCGGTATGGGGATCAGATCCTACGGCCCCATGGGCTCCCATTCCTGGCCGGGATTCCAGGTGCGTCATACCAGCAGGATACTGCCCGCCCGCACACGGCTCGGATTGCCCAGGACGGCCTACGTCATGTCCAGACACTTCCATGGCCTGCCCGCTCTCCACAGATGTCCCCTATCGAGCATGTGTGAGACCAGTTGAAAGCCTGGCTGCCACTGTGCCGCACTATCCCGGATTTGAGGCACACCGTCCAACACGTGTGGGCCGGTTTGCCGCAGGACAACATCAGGCGTCTGCTCGCCTCCATGCGCGGCCGTATTGCAGCATGTATCGCCGCACGAGGCGGTGTAACGTGCTATTGAAGATGACAGGACTGCGTGCCACATATCCCTCTGTAATTGACCCGTTTTTGCCATCATGGGTATCATTCATCTATATCATTACGTCCATAAATTTCAGTTCAATCCGATGCTTCCTTGTTTGTGCGCAAAGTTCATTGTCCGTGAGTCGCAATCTATGTACTATAACGAAGTTAATTTCTCCGTCATTTTTGGTCTACGCCGGGAATCGAACCCGATTCCGCTTATTCCGGAACAAGTCGCTCTACCAACTGAGCTACGCAGACGCTCATTCTGATTGCTATCTGCCTTTATGTCGTGTGCGTCCCGCTGGCAGGTACGTCACATCTCCCCCCCCCCCGAAAGAAGGCCGGGGTCATGTCCCACGGGTCAGCCGTGACCATGAATCGTTGCAGGCAGCCATCCAGTGTAGAACATGCACTTGAGAACTCCCAGGCAATCTGGTGTGTGGAATGCAACGTCACACACATTTATTTTTCGAAGCGCTGGAGAAGGGATTCTCTGATTTTTCCTATCTCTCGGTGTGGAAATAACATCACACCATTGCGAGATTTTGAACGGTCGGGTCATCCGGATAGTTCGGGCGCCATTATAACGAAGTAAATTTCTCCGTCATTTCTGGTCTACGCCGGGAATCGAACCCGAGTCCGCTTATTCCGGAACAAGTCGCTCTACCAACTGAGCTACGCAGACGCTCATTCTGATTGCTATCTGCCTTTATGTCGCGTGCGTCCTGCTGGAAGGTACGTCACAGTACGCGAGTGCGTTATTAGGCCTTTTCATCATATTAATTTTCCATGGTAAGCATCGCTTTGTGTCCATAAATGTGTTGATTAGCACCTGCAGATTTTATCATTCGCTCCTTACCACCGTGGCTGTCATTACTCTACTTGTCGTGTCAGCATTCCTGTTCTTTTAGGGTGCTCCAATTTCAATGTCACAGAGTGTATAATTGTTGCCAGTCAAACAACGGAAAACAGTGAATCACAGCAAATAACCTGGAGCTAATATGCTATTCAATAACATAAATTATAAGGACTGCGTTTAGTTACCAGTACGGCACCATCTTGAAAAATGCCAGGCCCATAAAACAATACATGGAGAACTGGTTTCAGGGCCCTGAAACCAGTTCTAAACTTATTAAAAAGACTCCCTCCCACCAACCATGTAGAGCTATTAGAAGTCTCCCTCCTTAATTTAGAGAGGTTGGTACCAGGGGAGAAACAGAACCAAGAACTACGTATCAGGATAAGCCACACTACGTATCAGGGATCCTAGCCCGCGCACAACTACAGCGATCAGGCAGAAGCTCTCGCCTATGACCCTCAACCACTAGGGCGGCTGATAATTTCTAGTGCCTCGGCATACGAATGACAGTTGTATATACTATATACAGTCCAGTCGACGTAGGCTGAAAATGGGCAAATATAAGAAATAAATATGAAAGTTTTGAAACTTGGCACACTTGTTTGTAGGTATCTAGTGAAGATTATATCAAAAGTCCTAACGAATCAGTGGTGAGCTCTAGCCGCCATCTTGAAAAATAAGTACGTTTTTTGGGTTTTAGTGAATATCTCAAAAACGGTTGGTCGTAGCCTAAATACTATTTACAAAATTAAAGTTTACAAAATTTCCTACTAAAAAGGTAGTGTTCACTTTTTTTGTATCTCTAATAGTTTCTGAGATAATCGGGTGTCAACGTTGTACTGTTTCGCTGATCGCTACGTTATCACTACGGTTTTTTATACAAATAAGCTAGGGATAACGTAACGATCAGCGAAACAGTACAACACTTACACCCGATTATCTCAGAAACTATTGGAGATAGAAAAACAGTGATGTGAACCTTTTTTGTAGGAAAGTTTGTAAGCTTCAATTTTGTAATTAGTATTTTTGGGCTACGACCAACCGTTTTTAAGATATCCACGAAAAACCGAAAAAAGCGTACCTATTTTTCAAGATGGCGGCTAGAGCTCACCTCTGATTCGTCAGGACTTTTGATATAATCTTTACTAGATACCTATAAACAAATGTGCCAAGTTTCAAAACTTTCATATTTATCTTATCGGAAAACCAACTCTATTTTTACCGGACTAATAGGTCATATACACTATTTTAATCTCTATAACTTGAAATTTTCAGTTTTGTTACTGACAAAACAGTTTTTCTGTTCATGAGCACATAATAAAGCTCTTAAATGGACAAGCATTGAAATCACGGAAAGATCTGTAATAGTATCCATAATAAAATAGCAGAAAAAACACGAAACAGCCATTTGCGTAGAGCAAGCGCAGCATCCACGTCTCCCTGGGATTCGGACCCTGACCGATGTCGAGCGAGTGATTAGAGAATAACGCTCCGTACTACTCGGCCACCGATGTGGCCATCTGTGTTAGAATAAGCACACTTGTAGTACTGTTAAAATTGACAATTTGTGCTCTGAACGCTTGCATTCGCTCGTTTGTACAGGCACTGTATACTCTTCCATAGTTGGTTAAGCGATGGCCTCTGATCATTCGTCCGAAAGGGGTCCGGGTTTGAATCCCGGTGAGGCATGGATGTTGTGTTTGTCTTACGGCACTGGCTCTCTCCCTTCCCTGGAACCAGTGATCTTAAATTTGGGACGGGCGACTGCTTATAGCCCACAGTTGCTCACGGTGGTCGTTAAACCTCCAATCAAAAAAAGAGAGACAACTTTGCAGTTCAATCTAAATGCATTACTCGTGTACTGTCATATTTTTTTATTTTCCCCGCATCAATTGATACATATTTTGCTTGCATAGGTTTTCCGGATTTGAAATCCGTCTTTTAAACAGCAAAAGATTTCCATGTGCATGCTAAAACATTTTTTGCGTTTCCCATCTTTTGCTTTTGCATTCATATAAATACTTTCCCCGAAATGAAAGGAAAGATGAGAAATTTATTAAAATATATTTAATAGTGTAATTAAGTTTGAGTGAAATATAAATATCCCGTGAAGGATTTTGTGCTGTATTTTTTTTTTTTTTTTTTTTTTTTTTTTTGGCCGCTTTGTGTCATTCGTAATTTTTTTTACATTTCTACGTGAAAAATCGCAGCAACCGTGAAATATTTTACCTTATGTTCTATAATAAGGTTATAGGAGATAGTTCTTTTCTTCAGACCGTTAAATTTTATCGAGGTTCGAAGCATAAAACAATACACGGATCAGCGTATTGTTATTTTTGATGAATGGGTCTCCTTGACGTAATGGATTTCTCTTGGAAAGTGATTTTCAGTAATTTCCTATCACGCATTTTGTGTCCCCTTTACCTTTTTCCTCTCTTTTGATGGAAGGAATAAAACTTCCCCGAATGGCAACAATTCAACCTGCCTCGTAGTTTCCATCATTTAACTAATAAGAGTACGTTTCTTTCTTTGTTTCTTCCATTCTTGTCGCTTCCAATATTCTGTCTGCTCGCAGCTCAAACCGACGATGTTTCCCGCAGGCAGGAAGGAAGACAAAAGCAGGTATTCTTTGTAGCCTGGTTCAAATAGCGTGAGCTTATCATTGCATGATGTTCATTCAGGGCTGTTAAAATATTCACGGCCAGCCAACACGCATCGGGGATTTTGATGGCTCAGAGAAATGGTCTTTCAAGTGCGCACTCATGGTGTATTTATTTGTTACATATGCTTGACAATGACCGATGGTCAGTATCAAACATTTACTCCGCTGTGGCATGCGCCAATGAGCACGTGCTTGCTTGGGCCAATTGGACTACGGCCGGACACATACAATTGTACCCTAGTGACTGATTCCAACAGCCTAATAATCTCCACGAGCAATTTCCGAGGTGTGGCTCAACTGATTATAGGCTAAACCTTTCCACACTTCCCAACAACCGGCAAAACGGTTTAATTCTCGCAACACCAAAATAAGTACCTATCTTACTCAGCCTTTGTTAGAGCAATGCTCGAGTAACACCTAAAATACTCGTTATCATTTACTTTCGTTGTTCTCGCTTTAGTTAATTAAAGCAAAAGAATAATCAAACGTGAGAATCACTGTAGGTAATGGATTTTTTATAAGTTTTAGAATTTATTGAAATCAACTTAGACCAAATAATATATTTCTTGCTAGAGAATTACCTCTGCAAAAATATATTATTCGTTCTAATATGATGAGATTTACCCGTTTTTTGGAGCACACGAGGGATAACTAAAAGTTTGAGAAGCTGTAAAATAAAATATGAAAAATGAGGAAAAATGCTTCGTATGTTTATTTTTAATAATGTCGCCACAATTGTACGCAATTCTTCCTGTTAGTTATTCGTCTTTGAAAACACAAATGCCTTACTTGGATTTAAAACCATGGGAAAATTCGAAATAGCGCTGCTGAAGAGAGCAAAACTTAAATTCAATTTCAGAGATGCAAAAACTAAAACTACGAAAACAATTTATCATGCAAAAACATTATGTAGTAATGTATGAAAAATCCGTTTATTGGCGTAAATATACAGAGTGTCCACAAAGTCTCTTTACAACTTTGCGCATTTATCACGGAGTCCGTGTACTACTATACCGTGCAAATTAATTGGGACAAGCTATTTCATTCTCAGAATTGTAATGTGATCGCCAGTTGATGTCGGAAACCCACGTAAACCGGTTTTATCAGCTGTGAGGTGGTGTGACTGTTGGAACTTGATAGTAAGAATGTGGTTTGACCGGTTTTAAACAGGAAATAGGCACTTCAGCTTCAGTTGTGAGCTTTCGTGTGTGACAGGTGGATGTTAGTTTTTGCTCTCTGTGAGTACGTGTTGCTTTCGTGTATTGACAAAAGGGATATTTCCCCAAGGAAGCGTGCAAAAATAATTGCTCTGAAGGATCACACTTCTATGACAATGAGAGATATCGCTTCTGCAGTTGGTGTAGGCAAATCAAGTGTATCAAGACTGCTTACGCGATACAATGCATCTGGATCATCGTCTCCAAAAAGGAGAGGTAAATGTAGAAGAAAACGAAAAACAACTCCACGAACCGATAAATATCTAATCAGAAATAGTAAAATGAATACAAAAAAAAAAAAAACAAGCACCGACCTTCAAAGAGATTTATTGGCTAGTGGTTGTGATGTTAGTGATTCAACTGTACGCCGTAGGCTTCTGGAAGTTGGCTGGAAGGCAAGAAGACAACAACAAAAAAACAATATTTGAATGCGAAAATGAAGATAAAACGTTTAGCATGAGCCAAAAAATATAAATCATGGACTGCTGACGACTGGAAAAGGGTAATTTTCAGTGATGAAACTCATTTATTTGTGCAGGGTTACCAAGCAAATGTCGTTAGACGAAGCAACTGTGAACTCTTAAAATCTGAGCATGTCAAACAAACTGTAAAACACCCTCTGAAACAGATGTTTTGGGGTTTTTCACATCAAATGGCACTGAAAGCTTAGTTCCTGTTCAAGGTATGATGAATTCAGCCAAGTACGTAGAAATATTACAACGTAGGATTTTTTCCATTCTTGCACATTTTTGACGGGGCATTTCAACATGACTTGGCCCCATGTCACAATTCGAAATTGGTCAAGAATTTCATGCTGGAAAACCAAATTCATTTGCTTGATTGGCCTGGAAATCCCATAGAAAACTTGTGGAGTATTTTGAAGAGACGTTTAGGTAAAATGGACTGTACAACCAAAGAACGCATGATAACGAATGCTATAAAAGTGTGGTTCCACGATTATGAAGTCAAAAATATGTGCACTCAATTAGTGGAGTCAATACCAAAACGAATTCAATAGGTCATTTCTGCTAAAGGAGGACATACTAATACAGGTATTTATCAGTGTATATCAAGGCATAGAATGATATAAAGGCATAGTTTTGGAAAAGAAGAGTGATTTTTTGTACTTTATCCCAATTAATTTGCACAGTATAGTATGTACGTTCCTGGTATTTGTTGTATAATATACAGAAAATATCAAAGGTTTTATTGACATTATCGTTTTTTGTTATAGGTCCCTCACTGTCGTAGCAGGTGCTGTGCTATGAAAATGTCGTCCCCACAAGAGAGTGCAATGGGTCGCTTGGTTCATCGAAACAAAGCCTGATACACAAACGCAACGACATTTCTGGACTAAGTATGGGGAAACCCCGCCATCTCGTCCTAGTATCCGCCAATGGCACCATAAACTCATGGAGATTGGGTCCGTGTTGGATCAGGGTCGTAGTGACCGCCCACGAACATCGAATGAAGACATCGAACGTGTTCGCGATTCCTTTTCACGAAGCCAAGAAGTCCATTCGTGCCGCTGCCAGAGAACTACAAATGCCCCGGTCCACGGTACACAGGGTGCTACATAAACATCTACGCTTATATGCATACAAAGTGCAACTGCTACAAGCACTTGAGGCGAACGATAGACCACGATGAAAAGAATTCGCAGTAACGATGCCGCATAGACTGAGTGTAGATCCCGAGTTTCATTACACATGTTTGTTTTACGGATGAGGTGACTTTTCATGTCTCTGAACATTTAAACAGACACAATGCTACGGGGGTCTGAAAGTCCTCATGCGTTTATCGAACTTGCAAGAGACAGTCCTTAAGTGAACGTGTGCTGCGGTGTTATGCATAACCGAGTCCTTGGACCATTTTTCTTCAGTGAGAAAACAGTGACGACAGATGTTTACCTGGATGTTTTGCGTGAGTATGTTGTGCCACAGTTAGAGGACTTACAACCAAGAGTGATATTCCAACAGGACGGTGCGCCACCAATTTGGGGACGGCACGTTCGGCACTTTTTTTAAACACAACATTCCCTGGGAGGTGGATTGAACAGGATGGTCCATTTGCATGGCCACCCGGTCCCCACGACATCGCACTTCTGAACTTTTTTGTATGGGGATATGTGAAGGATATCTTGTATCAGGCAAAGGTGCATGACATCGATGACCTGAAATCGAGGATCAGCAATGCCATTTCGACCAATACTGAGGACATGCTACAGCGCACATGGTTGGAACTGGAGTTTCGGCTAGATGTTCTAACTGCAACAAATGGTGAGCGTATTGAGCTTTTGTAATGAGGTGGAAAAAAACTTTAGTCTTTCCTCTTTACTTATGTGCTCAACCACATTTGTCTATCTCATACAGTGTATCCGTAATAAATGTGCAAAATTGTAAAGAGACTTTGTGGACACCCTGTATAAGAACACAATGCAAGCTTTCGCCACCAGATAGGTGACTTCATCAGGTAGTAGCTCACTCTGAAGTAAATGAGAGGTGGTAAAACTTAAAACCTTAAACAATACAAACCGTGATAAATGCAAAGATTAAACCTCGCGGAGGCTACATAAAGTATAGATTACCACGGCTTGTATTGTTTAAGTTTTGAAGTTTTAATTCGAGCCTCTCATTTACTTTACAGTGAGCTGGGCTATTACCTGATGAAGTCACCTGTTCGGTGGTGAAAGCTTGCATTGTGTTTTTATGCATTTATTGCTAATAAAGGGATATTTCGTACATTTCAGCTATCATTCGTGATGCACTCTACCCGGTGTTCTACAAATTTGTTTATTATATAGTAATTTTGCTGAAACAAAAAAAAAAAAAAAAAAAAAAGAAGGGAAAACAAATGTTTTGATATATAGCCATAGCAAGGATCTTGAATTCTCTCAAACAAGATTTCATAACTGCTGTTTGAGCAGTTATGAAATTTAGGAAATAGATCTTTTCTTTGCGAATCTATTCCAAAATATTTATTACGCTCAAGCAGTTAAAATTTGCTAAACAACTGCTACGAGTAATAAACCCAAATTAATTTCTGAAAGTTAAAACTTTTCGTCAAGATTTTTCCATGACATTACTATTCAAAATTTAGAACATATCATACCACAGATTTTTTTTTTCATGATGATAGTCACACAGTTACATAAAATAAAATTTCTGATTTATGGTGAAAGTGAAATGCAGAAAACTTGCTCAGTACTTTGCTGTACTTTTAAATAGAAACTACCACGAAATATTGCTTTCGTCTTTTTAGCACGCCTTTTTTACGCCTTCCAACCGTAGATTGAAGAAGCGTATACGCTCCAGCTTTGTCCGTCTGTCTGTCCGTCCGCACGATAACTCGCTTAAAAATGGTTCGATGTCGATGAAATTTTAGTATGTGGTAGGGGACAACCTCGGGGACGAACCCTATTGAAAATGAATGAAACTGGGTCAAAGGTCAGAACATAGGAGGGGATCCATTCCATCATCCTTATGCGTCATAATTTCGGTAAAAATGCTTCGATTGCTACAAAACTTTAACATGTTGTTTTGGAGGTATACTGAACCAATTATGTTTAATATCATCGAAAAGGGGTCAAAGATCAGGGCACAGGAACGAGATTTATTCCACAGTCATTTTCCTCATAACTTGGCTAAAAATGCTTCTACTGCGACAAACGTTTAGTATGTTGTTCCGGAGGTATACTGAATCATTTCTGTTGAGTATCATTGAAATGGCGCCAAAGGTCAGGACACAGGAACGTGATCCATTCCATCGCCCTTATGCGTCATAACTTACGTAAAAATGTTTCGATTGTAACAAAACTTTATCATGTTGTTCCGGAGGTATACTGAACCGGTTCTGTTTAATATCATCGAAAAGGGGTCAAAGATCAGGATATAGCAGCGAGATTTATTCCACAGCCATTATTCTCATAACTTGGCTAAAAATGTTTCTATTGCGACAAAAATGTAGTACGTTGTAAAATTTAGTACGTAAAAATGTTTCGATTGTAACAAAACTTTATCATGTTGTTCCAGAGGTATACTGAACCGGTTCTGTATAATATCATTGAAAAGGGGCCAAAGGTCAGGGCACAGGGGCGATATTTATTCCACAGCCATTACCAACATAACTTGAGTAATATTTTCTGGTAAGTTGCGAAGCGTACCATAATGAATGCGTTGCATGATTTTACTAACTTGTTTAAGAGATTTGCCGGATCTTCCGCAAACAAGATGAAATCTCTGGTAAGTCCTGAGGTTTTTCATTCCTGACTCATATTCTCGTAATTTACAGTACTTCACATTATTTACACTTAATTTGAAAATACAAAATACAGAGGATGTTCACACATTTTTTGAACGTTTTTGACAAGATACAGAAAATAAAAGACGTTCAAAGAACTGAAACTGGCAACAGCGTGTTAGATGAACACGAAAGAAACGTCTGCTGCAGTTAAATGTTGGCTGCTAATAAAATGGCGCTTGCAAACAATTTATGGATAGAAGGTTATATGTTTGCTCTTTACAAAGAGAAATATTCGTATTTTATAATTAAAAAACCCTGTGAAAATTATGGAACTAGCATTTCTAAATGTAACATAAGCAACACTATTAATAATAGAGGACAAAATCGCCAATCATTGCTTTTTACCGGAAAAGAACACCAAACAAATATGCAAAGTAGGTACGTACTTTTACGACTATTTTAAAAGTAACGTTTCTGGTCTTAAAAGAAAATCCACCAATCCAAAGAGCAATCGCTAAGTCGTTAAAAATATTTGTATGAACTGTAAATTAGGTCATAATCAGAGATTTGAATCTAAAAACACAACAACAAAATAATGTTCACTTCCTTTTGCCTAGGGACGAGGATGAGCGGAGAACACGGTGTAGACTTCTTTATAAAAATTACCTAGCCAGAGACAGATGGAAATTTATAATGACTGTTGATGAAGCATGTGTGTACCTAAACAACTGTAACTAAAAAAAGGTCGATTCACTATCGCAAAAGGGCAGAAAAAGGCTCTGCTTAAAAGAGCAGAAAAGACTCGTCTTCAGAAGAGCAGAAAAGATTCTTGGTTCCAAGAATTCAAAGAAAGTTTTAGTAAAGGATTCATGATTATTACTGGTTTCTCGTGCAATGGGAAGTTAAAGTTAAGCAAAGTTGAACATAATGTTAAAATCAATTCTATATATTGCAAAATAATGTTTTAACTCCTATATTTAAAGAGGAAATGCCATTCTTTTATCCACAGGCAGTGCCGTCTTAGCCTTTTTGGGGGCCCTGGGGTATCACATTTTTTGAGGCCCCTGATCTTTATATATCATCACAATCGCCAACCATTATCAATCCACTACTGGATGAAGGTCTCCCCAACTTTCTTCCACAACTGATACATAAACATTCACTATCAAGCAATATCCAGTAACTTTTTAAATAACACTTTAATGAAAAATGGTACATGACAAAAAATTGTAGAACTCCATGCACCAAATGCACTAACACTTATTTGTTTAGTAAATTACGAGAAAATGGGTTCTGAAAGATATGTTTATCCCTCATTCTACAAATTATTCAACGAAAACTAAATTAAAACAGAAGATATATATAAACCAACCAGCGCCGTTTCCAGGCAATGGGACGCACCGGGACAAAAAGGCCGATATACGGCCCCCTCATTTTTATTTATTTAAACAACGAAGATTGGATATATATAAGTAGCCCTGGTGAGCAAACCCTAGTGATAAACATACTGTACGTGCACTTCTTCGTATAGACAACACAAATAATTGTTTAAAAAGAAAAAGTGATTCGGAAAAAATGCGGTTCGTGCGTGGAAGGGGAAAAAAAGGCTGGCTCACATGAACATGACCCAATTTTAACGTAATTTAACATTCTAGCTCACTGAATGACATTTAGCACGATGAAGAATTCAGAGTACTTCCCTGGCTCCCTAATTCCCCAGACATAAACCCAATTGAGCTTCTATGGGACCACCTCGATCGTGTTGTTCGCTCTATAGATCTTCCACCACGCACCCGCCAGAAGCTGTCAGATGCACTGCCGTCAGCATGGCTCCACATACCGGTGAACACGTTCCGGCACCTTATTGAGTCACTCTCAGCCCGTTTAGCTGCTGTCCGCGCTGCACACGGCGGTTACTCTGGATATCAGCTGGTGGTCACAATAATGTGACTCGACCGTTTATATATACCAATATGTATACTATAAACAATTTCCTGAACAGTTTTAAACAAACAAAAATTGATTAATCAGGAAAATTATTAGGTCAGCTGGATTTCATTTAAGTAGAGTGTGTACAAATTAAAGCTTTGAAAATTATCACCAACATTTACGAATTATAGAAAGAAGACATTTCTCTATTAGCATCAAAATCAATTACATAAAAAATTGTAGGACATAGAACAAGTTTATTATGATCTGTACCCCACAAAAATTTCAGAAAAAATATAAACATCAGGTGATATAAAATATCAATGCAAATAACGTATTATATTTATAGATTTAAGTTAAAATATTCATGTTTTCATAGTAATAAAAAACTATATGGTAATGCGAAAATTTTATTACGCAAATATTTTTTTGATAATTCTAACCCTCATTTTGATTTCTTTTTTTTTTTTTTTTTGATTGGTGGTTTGGCGACCACCGTGAGCAACTCAGTGGGCTATAAGCAGTCGCCCATCCCTAATTTAGGGCCACAGGCTCCAGGGAAGGGAGAGAGCCAGTACCGTAAGACAAACACAACATCTATGCCTCACCGGGTTTCAAACCCGGACCTATCTCAGACGAATGATCAGAAGCCATTGCTTAGACCACTGCGCCACCGGGGCGACATTTTGATTACATTTTAATATCACGTACGCAGTAAACTCTCCCCTCTCGACTACGCTTTAATATTTCAAGCCATTTTACCTGGGCAGAAATTTGTGGTAGGCTTTTGCCTTACACTGTACCAAGATGGAATTTAACACGGTCTTGCAACAGAGGCTAATTATAGAATTGCAATAATATAAGTCATTCAAATCTTCTCTGTGTAAAAATGTGCGAGGGCGCCCCGATGGCGCAGTGGTCTAAGCGATGGCTTCTGATCATTCGTCCGAGATGGGTCCGGGTTCGAATCCCGGTGGGGCATGGATCTAGTGTTTCTCTTATGGCTCTGCCTTTCCTGGAAACAGTGGCCATAAATTAGGGACGGGCGACTGCTCGCTCTGTCAATAAGTTTCAATGCCTTCCTCATAAAACGCTAGAAATGAGGCGACAAAGCATCGATTGTTTTTTAATTATTAAAGATATGCGTAGTAAATATACTACGTACATCAACCTGTTAGGTTACAATCAAAGTAAAGAATGATAATATCCGTTTATTGTCATAAGACAGCAAACAAAAGGTTGCAAGCTTTCAGCACCTACGGGTGCCTTCTTCAGGATTAGACGTGGTTTTGGAACAACGTTAGTAATCTAAATGAATGTACAGAAAATTTAAATATGCATGTACAATAAAAACAATTTAGTAAAATCATGCAAAGCATTGATTATGATACGTTTTCCAACAAACCAGAAATTATTACTCAAGTTATGTGGATAATGGCTGTGGAATAAATCTCGCTCCTGTGTCCTGACCTTTGACCCCATTTCGATTATATTCAACAGAACCGGTTCACTATACCTCCGGAACAACATGATAGAGTTTTGTTGCAATAGAAGCAGTGTTACGCAAGTTATGAGAATAATGGCTGTGGAATAAATCTGGATTTTCTGCAATGACCTTTCACCCCATTTCGTTGATATTCAGCAGAACCGGTTCACTATACCTCCGGAACAACATGATAAAGTTTTGTCGCAATCCAAGCATTTTAGACACGTTATGATGCACAAAGACAATGGAATGGATCCCAGTCCAGTGTCCTGACCTTTGACCCCATTTCGCCCATTCTCAATAGGGTTCGTCCCCAGTGGCTCCCTACCACATACTAAAATTTCATCGAAATTGAACCATTTTTACGCAAGTTATGACGCATAAGGTCAATGGAATATATCCAGCTCTTATGCCCTGCCTGACCTTTGACCCCATTTCGCCTATTTTCAATGGGGTTTGTGCCCAGCTGGTTCCTTACCACAAACTAAAATTTCATCTAAATCGAACCATATTTACGCATGTTATGACGCATAAATGCATTGGAATTGATCCCGCTTTTATGCCCTGACCTTTGACCCCATTCCGCCCATTTTCAATAGGGTACGTCCCCAGGTGGTCCTCTACCACATAGTAAACTTTCGTCGAAATCGAATCATTTTTACGTGAGTTACCGTGCGGACGGACGGACAAAGCTGGAGCACATATACGCTTCTTCAAACTACGGTTGGAAAGCGTTAAAAATATATAAAACGGTGACAGCGCGGCACGTGCGGAAACAGTTGAAAACGAGAGGGATCAGGTCCTTTCACGAGAGGCACGCAGGAACATGCGACAAATCAAAGGCAGCTCCATTGACACGTCATCGTTGCAGACATCATTGCTAAACAAGATCTCCTACTACTCCCTGATGGATGTACCTCTGGCGGTAGTGTATGGTGCAACCTGTTGCAAATCGGCCCATTGTGGAGCGGCAGAAGATGCCATGACCTCCCTAGATACGGTAGTGGACGAGTTGTTCTTCAAGACGTCTCTTTTGTGTTCGGACAAACGAGTCCCAAAGGACCTCTTTGTCATGCCAATATAAAACTTGGTATTTCCATCCTGGTATCGAAGGGATATTGAATATACCCCTGCGTTAGCAAGTAAAGTGCTGCGGCTTCCGGATGAAAGAAGGAATTGTGATATTGAACTATTACTACCCGTTTTTGTCTAGTTTAGGTTACAATCATTTGCGATATATCATGAATACGACAGTTAAATGTTTTAGTTTGATCAAAAGATTTATAAATGGAATTTTGGTGCTTGAAGAAGCAGAAACGTTGCTCTATCTGAAAAAATACGAAATATGAAGCACTAATTTTATGTGTTATTCATGACATAAGAAAAAATTCACCCATCACAGAGATTCGCTAATACGTATTGCATTGATGATAATCATACACTATATTGACAAAAGTCACCGGACATTTAGAAAAGAAACTCAACATAGCATTTATTGACATGCATTAGTACTGTGTCGGTCCACCTTTGGCCTTAATGCATGCACTGGCCGTTCGAGACAGGCTGTCGACAAGGTTTTGGAACAGAGCGATAGGTATGTGCTTCCATTCAGTACATAATGCTACAGCTAATTGTTGCTTAGTAGTAGTAGGCTTTAGTTACAAACTTCTTATGCGGCGCGCTAATTTATCCCGTAGATGCTCTACGGGATTAAGAACAGGGCTCTTTACTGGCCAGTTCACACACGATACGGAATTATCGTAAAACCACGCCGCAACAGTCCTTGTTTTATCGCTCGGTGCATTATCCTGCTGGTACCAACAAGGCTCAGTTCCATAGTATTGTCATAGAGTTGGCAGAATATACTAGTCCAGAATAACGAGGTAGATATGCTGGTTAACAGGTTTGCCCACGATAACCAATGGGCTGGGACCATACCGCGAAAATCTCTCCAGCACGAGTTCACTGCCAGATGCAAACTTGACCGTAGGAACAGTACACTGTGGTAAATAGCGTTCCCCCGGCTGCCGCCATACCCACACACGGCCATCAGACTGATGGATCGTGTATCTGGATTCATGAGTCTATAGGATCCGTTTCCATTGATCTACGGTCCACGATAAATGTTTTTACACCATGCTAAACGACGAGTAGCATTCCGAGTGGAGATGAAAGGCTTATGAGCAGCCGCACGACCACGGTAACCCATGGAATGAAGTTCTCTGCGAATGGTACATGTACAAACCGAGGTTCCAGCACTGTCACTCACCTGTACACTGAGTTCTTGTGCAGTAGTACTGCGTCGATCAGCTGTAACGACTCTTCTGAGGTTTCGACGTCCTCTATCACTAATTTTCTTTGGTCTACCGGTACGTTTTCCTGCTTCAGGCATACCATGTGTCTTCCACTTATTCAGTACATCCAAAACAGTTGCCTTGGCTATGTTTAAACGCCTCGCGGTTTCTCTTATGGACAACCCACTAATATAACACCCAACAATCTTTCCTTTCTCAAAGTCAGTTCTCTCCCGCCGCGACATTTTCACTCAACCTCACAGTGCAATATGATCGCGGTCAGCTGCAGGCTCATTTGTATACCGTTTGCAGCTGTACCGCGCATCTTAATAACGCAGCGGATCCGTTCATTTGCTTTTGAAGCGGTGTGCGGTGACTTTTGTCAATATAGTGTATCTATGTATGATATGTTGAGATATTGCTTAATTTTTTTCTTTTCATTTTCTTGATTGGACCTAGTAACTCTAAAGAAGACTTCTAACGCCGTACAAGATGTTTTTTTATTCATTCAAGTTTTCTTTCTGATTTGGTATCCAACAGAAGCCTTGGAAAACCTACAAAGAAGTTGAATTGAAAAGTCACTACTTTTCTTTTGTGGCATAATCAGTGCTCTCTCGTCACTGACAGATCTGATAAGAAACCACAATTTTTTCATGAGACAAGCTAAGGACGAAGAAAAAACTAGATTTCCGTTGGTAATTGATACTAGATTTATCATGAAGAGTCATGCTAAAAACAGACAAAGCACAATCGTAACATGAGGGTGTTCCAAATAACGTTTTTTATCTGCAACATTTCCATGGAATACTTGTAGATTTGTCTAACGCATGAAACAAAAACCAACCATGTACACCACATAATACAGCACGGTTATATTTTGGTCACACGAAATTCATCCTGTACTTCCTCTAAAACTGGCATATCCAACATCGTTAATTGTTCTTTCCTACATAAAAATCAGCATATCCTGTAAGAATGTTCTGAAATACATTTAGTTTTAGTATTATCATAAATATACATGGTACAAGTAAAATCTCATTTACGCCATCGAAAACAATGTTACGATACCATTTTATGGTCATCTGATCTTGAAACTGCTTCAGTAAAATCTTGAGAAAAAAATCATAAATACTTGAGTTCTTAGGGAAGTTTCGCTCTGTACTTAAAATGGGAAAGCAATTTATAAAATAGATGGTTCCGCAGTCGAGGCTGTAATTAGGAAAATCACTTAGCCTCAAACCATCCCCGTCATTAAGACAAATTAATAAACAATGCAAAAAAGGGAAAATATTGGATGCTATGTTTACTATCTCAAAGTAAGGAGGGGTGTGAAGACAAAGAATGTGTGCAAGCTAAAGTTCTGAGCAGTGAAGAATTAGCGATAAGATTGTAACTTCTGAAAAGATTAATAGCAGTCAAAGGAAATGGAAAGAATCAAGCTGCTCTTGAATAGTTAATAAACTGCAACAAATGCTTCAAAATTACCTTAAATATATACCCAATGCCTATGAGAACTATCGGATCCCTAAAAATTTAACTAAATGACTTAAGAATGATGTACTTGACCTTTATTTGTATAGCATCTGTATTTTCAACAAATGCCACGACAGTTTTCACAACATCAAGATATTAATTAATATAGAAATCTTGAGGTGTTTCTGGAAAGAAACTGCATATGATTTCTTTTATTTAGAACTTCCTTAATGATTCCATCATCTGTTTTTTACACAATTAATGAGATGTCTAAAATCTTCTTAACTGAAATATTTTCTAGGCTTTTAACAAGAAACCGAGAATTTTTTCACCGAATGTGATATCTATTTTACGCAATAAAAATGATGAATACTGAGTCCATATTTAATTAAAGTTCCTTAAAGCTTCTGGAATGTCATTTTTTTTTGTATGCGATAAATTCTGCGCCACATTATACAAAACATTTTGCTTTTATTTGAAATGTGGAACTGTCATGAATATTTTTAATGTACAATAAATATTTATGTGACTTTAATATATATATTTTTTTTGGCATTTGGTAACACTTAATTTGCTATTTCTGAATACCAAACCGGACGTCTTTCCTGTGCTTGTCCCCGCTATTGAAACGATGAAGGCTCTTCAGCTTTTCAACTACAAAATAATTATAGCAAGTGACGCTTTTTAAACTCTTTCTTTTCCACCACTAATTCTAGTGTGATATACACTGGCGGAAAGTGAAAAAAGAACACCCAGAAGGAGATGTCTGATACCAACGAAATTTATACAGCATAATAACGGAATACAGAGGATAACGTGATCAAATCATTATGGTAAAATACAGCTGTATTTGCTGGTAAACTGAAAAATAACATTTCCATGTAACATGGTTAGTACGAGGTTGAACCGCCATGAACTGCGTCACACTGTGCAATTCTGGCATGGAGTCTGTCGTACAGATGTTGGATGTAAGTTTGGGGTATTGAGTTCCAAGCATCTTCAACCTGGACGCGTAAATCGGGGATGGTCGTGGCTGGCCGTGGAGACCGGATAAGTCGTTGTCCCATAAAATCCCACACGTGCTCGATGGGGGACAAATCCGGTGAACGTGCAGGCCATGGAAGTTGTCTCACACCCTGAAGTGCATGTTGCGTTGCACGTGCCGTGTGTGGGCGTGCGTTATCTTGCTGCAAAACACCACGATGAACCGACCTTACAAATGGCACAACAACGGGCTGAATGATGTTGTTGATGTAGGAGGTGCTGTTTAACGTACCCGGTACAAACACTAGTTGTGTACGGGAGTGATAGCTGATCGCTCCCCACACCAGGAGACCAGGTGTAGTCCCTGTGTGTCGCTGGCGGATGCAAGAAGGGCTGAGACGCTTCCCTGTGCGTCTGCGAACAGGCATACGGTCAACGGAGGCTCCCAAGCTGAGTCTGCTTTCTTCGCTGAACACGACTGATCGCCATTGCGTTCTCGAGTGCAGACGTTGGCGACACCAGTGCAGCCGTTTCTGACGGTGGGCTGGAGTCAGAGGTACACATGCCAGAGGCACACGTGCACGTAGTCCTGCATCCAGTAGACGGTTGCGGATTGTTCGCACAGTCACCTCAGGTGCAACGGCAGATCGGATTTGCGTCGCAGTGGATGTTCTGCTTGACAACGTCGCTCTTCTTATGCGTCGATCGGCCCGCTCATCAGTCCGTCTTCTCGTGTGGGAATGTTTCTCGGACCATCTATGCCATCATCGTACCACCACCGATACTTCCCGCCCAATTCACTCCGCAATACGACGATACGACTACCCGGCCTCGCGGAGTCCGACTAGACGACCTCGCTCAAAGTCCGATAATTGCTGAAATGGTACACGTCTTCCATGTCCAGGCACTGCAGCTTCTTCAGGGTCTTCGCGCGTGTCCGTACTCCGACGACTGATTACATTCACTTCGCCGTACTCCTTAAATAGCACCGACGATAATTTGCATATTATGCCGTGCTGTGGCGTAAGTGCTCCCCGGTTGGTTCCGAAATTAACATCACACCTACGTAAACTCGACCCCATTAATATACATGTATGTAAATTTCATGATCGTCCGCCAATTCCTTCTTGGTATTCTTTTTTCACTTTCCGCCAGTGTACATTATATTATCAAATGTATTTGGATATCGCAGTATTTTAGGACAAATGGCATTATTACCGCAATTGTTAGTTACCTTTTGCTAGCATGACAGCGGCAACATATCGAGGCATTCCATCAACCAATTTCCGGAAGGTCTCGATAAGAATGGCTCGCCATTCGTTCTGCAAATCTGCTGCCAAAGTGGAGAGCGAAGACGGGCCTTTTGGTCGAATTCATACCCCTTGTTACTGTTCATTCCGGAGGTGTTCTGTGGGAGTAAGATCGGGATTCTAAGCAGGGCAGTCTAACAATTCCACCTCATTTTCAAGAAACCAGTTCTGTACACGCCGAGCAGTGTGTCAGGGAGCTTGGTCGTGTTGGAAGAGACAACGGTCGTTTCCATAATACTGTCACATTCTTGGTAGCGCAGAATTATCCAGAACATCAAGGTACACTTCAGCGTTCATGGTTTGCGATATAATTACCAACAAGCCGAGTCCCATCAACGAAAAATAGCTCGTAGGAACAGTACACTGTGGTAAATAGCGTTCCTCCGGTTGCCGCCATACCCACGGCCATGAGACTGATGGATCGTGTATCTGCATTCATCCGCCATAGGACCTGTTTCCATTGATCTACGTTCCACGATAAATGTTCTTTACACCATGCTAAACGACGAGTAGCATTCCGAGTGGATATGAAAGTCACTCCGTCTATTAGCTGTAGCGACTCTCCTGAGGCTTCGACGTCCTCTATCACTGATTTTCTTTGGTCTACCGGTACGTTTTGCTACTTCAGGCACGCCGTGTGTCTTCCACTTATTCAGTGCATCCAAAACAGTTTACTTGGGTATGTTTAAACGCCTCTAAGTTTCTCTTATGGACAATCCACTAATACAACATCCAACAATCTTTCATTTCTCAAAGTCAGTTCTCTCTCGCCGCGTGAGCAGCCGCACGACCACAGTAATCCATGGAATGAAGTTCTCTGCGAATCGTACATGTACATACCGAGGTTCCAGCATTTTTACTCACCTGTACGCTGAGGTCTTGTGCAGTACTCCGTCGATTAGCTGTAGCGACTCTCCTGAGGCTTCGACGTCCTCTATCACTTATTTTCTTTCGTCTACCGGTACGTTTTGCTACTTCAGGCACGCCGTGTGTCTTCCACTTATTCAGTACATCCAAAACAGTTGACTTGAGTATGTTTAAACGCCTCTCGGGTTCGCTTATGAACAACCCACTAATATAACACCCAACAATCTTTCCTTTCTCAAAGTCAGTTCAGCGACATTTTCACTCAACCTCACAGTGCGACATGATCGCGGTCAGCAGCAGGTTTGTTTTTATACCGTTTGGAGCTGCACCGCGCATCTTAACAACGCAGCGGATCTGTTTGTTTGCTTTTGAACGGGTGTCCGGTGAGTTTTGTCAATATAGTGTATCTATGTACGATATATTGAGATGTTGCTTAATTGAAAGAGCACAGTCCGACGAAAATCGTTCCCCGGGCTGTCACCAAACCCAAATACGCTCATCAGATTGTAAGAGTGAAAGACGTCACTCTTAACTCCAAAGAGCAGCTTTCCAGTTTTCTACAGTCCAGAAACGACACCACTCCAAAAGGCGCTTTTCATTCACGGTAGTGATGTGCGGATTGTGTGCCGCTGTTCTACCATAATAACCCACACTGCGCAACTCCCTGCGGATAGTTATGGTACTAACCGAGCCATTCCAAGCATTTCGTACTACAGCAGCGATGGAAACGGCAGATGAAGGACGGGATTTCTTAACATTTCTCACATGTCTCTTCTGTTACTTCCGTCAGTTTGTGCGGCCTTCTGGACGTTTTCTTTTTATGTAGTTGCACCGTCCTGTTTCCATCTCTTCACGACAGTGCTTACAGTCGAGTTTGGTGTGTTTAGTTTAGCTGCAATGTTCTGTATGGAAACGTTACTCAAATGACATCTTATGCCCAGCCCACGCTGGAACTCGGTAAGTTTACGTCCATGCGGCATATCCGCTTCAAAGTTACTGATAACACGACAGAACATCTCAGCTTTGTACCTTACCACTCACAGCGCATCTTCCTGCGCAACCGTTCTTTGCACTTACGCAAATATTTGGTAGTGTCCGAATACTTTTCGTAATACCGTGTACATGGAACAAATGGAATATGCAAAATGATTTTTAATGAAAAGTCAGATGCAACAGATCTGTACATTTCCCTCGTTTGAGAAATCGTCGACTCTTGAGCATGGAACATTACGTTAGGTAGAAAGTAGTTGCTCTAAAAGTATTGCATAATGTATGTGCGTATTTAAAATCCAAAATTTCAGTACTTTATTTCATCAAGTTCATGCATAAGAAACATAATCAAATACTTTAACATTTAGCATGCTTTCAGCCTAGACATCTTATGTAAGATCTACATGATCTCCTGATTTCATATTGGTTTGCTTAAACTCGTAGTCTACTGTAGAGTTGCGCGCAGGCTTTAATTTTGAAAGCCCGGCCCATACCCAAGAGTTTAGTATCCTACTCGTTTCAAAATACACTGGTGTGCAAAAATTAAGGACGAAGAGGAGAAATTAGCATAACAGCGGAACAAGCAGGCAGAACGGACCGAAAGACCACTCAGGAGATAGACTAGGGTCCGGTACGGTAGGGTATTCGCATATATGCAGCATGACGTAAGTGGGCGGGAGGGGAGTGTCGGAAGGGTATAAAGCACACGGGTGGTGTACGCTCAGCAATTCGGTGAAAGCTATTGCACGGTGTACATCGCTTCAAACTACGTCGAGTTGCTGCCACCGTGTGATATGGTCAACAGGCAATCTAGTAGACGACATCTTGATGACTTTACCCGAGGTCGCGTCATTGGGAAGTTGGAAGAAGGTCGAAGTGTGACTAGTGTGGTCGAGGAGTTCGAGATCGCTCACAGCATCGTTTCACGAGCTTAAAGAGCATTCAAACGACAGGAACAGCTGACCGAGAGATTAGCAGTGGTCGTCCAAGAGCAACCACAGCGGCGGACGACCAGTATATTGTCCTATAGGCGAGAAGAGACAGACGGCAGACAGCGGGAGAAATCGCAAGGCACATGCAACAAACAATTGAACGTCCGTTATCGCGCTTTACCGTGGCCAGGAGGCTGCACAAATGTAGTCTATTTGCACGACAACCAGTACGGTGTGTTCTATTGACGCCTGCTCATCGGAGACGGCGGTTTCTGTCGTGCCAGGAACACACGAACTGGACACATCAGCAATGGGGTCGAGTTATCTTTACGGATGAGAGCCGATTTAGTCTGACGAGCAATTCTGGACGTATACACATCTGGAGAGAGCAGGTAACACGCAATCCCACCTCCAACATCATGGAAAGGGACAGATTTAGAGGTGGTGGAGTTCTCGTTTGGGGCGGTATCATGCTTGGTAACCGTACTGACCTCCACATCTTCCAAGGAGGTTCAGTCACTGGTGTCCGCTATTGTACCGAGGTTCACCTGCCTCACGTGCGTAAGTTTAGAGGTGCTGTGGGTCCTGAGTTCCTCTTCATGGACGACAACGCTATATCTCATCGTACAGTGGCTGTCGCAGAGCTGTTGGTGAGTGAAGATATTCAACGCATGGATTGGCCCGCAAGGTCCCCGGACCTAAACCCAATTCAACACGTGTGGGACCTTCTCTGGAGACGCTTGGCAGCACGTCACCAGCCGCCAGCAACAATTCCGCAGCTGCGATTGGCGCTACAAGAGGAATGGACCGCGATGCCTCAACATCTCCTTGACAACCTCGTCCTCAGCATGGACTGACGTTGTAAATCCTGCAACGCCGTCAGGGGTGATCATATCGCCTACTAAAGACTGGATGTTTCTTGGCAGCCGCCTGTCACATGGACGTTTCTGTCTTCGGTCCAGTTGTGCTCGAAGCTACCTTTTCAATAAAGTGTCTTTGTATCCTTTGGATTCCTTGTTTGGACGGTTTTGCTCACTTGTCCCATATTCTTATATCTTGAGGATTTTATGGTATGATTTGGGTCGATGTGGAGCTCTTCTGCACGACTTTACATTCGAAAAACCGTCTCGTCCTTAATTTTTCCATGCCAGTGTATAACTAAGAGACGGTACCAACAGAAAACGATGACAGAGTGGAAACATAATATGACATAGGAACCTTGCTTCGTCCATCCAGACGATCTTTTTCCAGTCCTCAGCCATCCAGTGCCGATGCTACCACACACACTCGTGGTTACGCTTTCGTGTTCTGCGCTGACAACATCGTCATTCCATACGGTGTTCGGATCTTGTAGACCATCTGGGATATGGTCCGATACGCAGTGCGTTCGGAGATCACTTGCGGATCACCAGTGTTTAATTATGCAGTATTTTGCCGGATTGTGACCCGTCTGTTCACTTGAACAGTCCTCGCTACTCTTCCTTGATCCTTATGATCTGCGAGCTATTTTCAGCCTCAAGATGACGGATTGCTGGAATTTTTCTGCGCGTGTCTTCCCATTCGCATTGAACCCTTGCCATGGTTGTGTTTGAAAAAGCCACTAAAACGCTCGTTTAGAAAATGCCCGAACCTGCGAGCCTGACTGTTCATGTCAAACTCGAAATCACCGAGAGAACGCGTTTGTCCAATTCCAATCCTCGTGTCAAAAACGAGCTGGTGTGCTTGATTTTTGCCGCACACCGCTTCCGCGTGCTGTATTGCGTGTTATTTTTTATATTACTAGGGCAGCTGTGCTTAATAAACTGACATATTGTATATTTTGTTATGTAACAAATGTAAGTTAAAGTTTCCCTCTGTGTCATTGATAGAGTATCATATGTTTTAGCTATATCGCTATTAAAGCTTTATAATGCAGGTATTTATTTAGAATTCATCAAATTTAAATTTCAGTTATATCTGTGATTGTGAAGACATCTGCTAATATTTCGCTCTCCACAGTCATTTAAAACAATATTTTTTACTTTCAACTACTCAATGATTCTTTATTCAACATCCGGAGAACGAAAACTAAACGTATGCTGAAAGAAATGAAAGGATGAAGTATTATACACTAAGTGGACACTTCATTATGACTACCTGACAGTTTTAAGCAAATGAGCTATCTCTGCACGCTGTTGCCGCCAGAGGACGAGGCTAGTATAAAAAGGGAAAGCTTAGTGCTTGCGATAGTAGTAGAAGTGATTTTTGGGTGACGAGATGGATAAAAAATGCGATTTGACGGACTTTCAACGTGGGATGATTGTAGGAGCTCGGAGCCATGGAGCGAGTATTACTGAAACCGCCGCATTCGTGAAATGTTCCAGAGCAGCTGTTGTTAAAGTGTTTAAAAATTGGACAGTCAGCCAAAAAAGGGGGTCTCTACGTGCAACGTGTGGTCGTCATCGACTAGTGACTGCTCGGGAGGAACGGAGAGTGTCCAGACATGGTAACAGACAACAGTAGGGCAACAGTGCTGCAAATTACAGACCATCTTAATCAAAGATCTCCTCAAATGATCTCTGCACGCACTGTTCGCCGTACACTGCATCGGATAGGATATGGCAGCCGAAGGCCTGTTCGAACACCTTTGCTGTCTGCAGTTAACAAGAGAAAACGTCTCCAGTTCAAACAGGAGCACAAGAAATGGACAGTCGATAATTGGAAACAAATTATCAGCTCTGATGAATCGCGTTTTCAGTTGCACCATGCCGATGGCCGAGTGAGAATTTGGCGGAAACAGCACGAAAGCATGGACCCCAAATGAATTGCTACAACCCTTCAAGCTGGTGGAGTCAACGTTATGGTTTGGGGAATGTTTTTCTGGCATGCTTTGGGCCCTTTAATTCGTGTTGATCAACGTCTGACTGGCACATCATATTTAAACATCGTTGCGGACCAAGTGCATCCTGTCATGTGGATGGTTTATCCCAATGGCGATGGCTACTTTCAACAAGATAATGCGTCCTGCCATAGGGCTCGTATTGTACAGGATTGGTTTCAGGAAATGCCGGTGGGTTTATTTTCCTTAGGTGGCCCCCACAATCTCCAGATCTCAACCCCATTGAGAATTTGTGAGAAGAAGTTGAACGAGCCATCAGACAGCTGGATCCACAGCCCTGCAATCTCACACTCCTGGAAAGTGCTATTCACCAAGCATGGTCTCAGATTCCACAAACCACCTATCAACATCTCGTGGAGTCCATGCCACGAAGAATCGACGCGGTATTAAAGGCTAAAGGTGGCCCAACGAAGTACTGAGGGGGTGGTCATAATAAAGTGGTCGCTCAGTGTATAACGAAAGTACCAGGATGTGAGGGTCATCTACAAGTTTTGCAGAGTGCAGTTGGTGTGAGAAATGAAAAGAACAGTGATGCAACCGATATCAGTTTTCGTTAGTTGAAGACCAACCAGACTTTAACGGAAGTGTGTCATTTATTTCTGCTCTTCGCAAAGGAACGTCGCCGCCCCGGTGGCGCAGTGGTCTAAGCGACGGCCTCTGATCATTCGACCTAAAGGGGCCCGGGTTCGAATCCCAGTGAGGCATATATGTTGCGTTTCTCTTACGGCACTGGCTCTCTCCCTTCCCTGGAACCAGTGACCCTAAATTAGGGACGGGCGAATGCTTATAGTCCATTGAGTTGCTCACGGTAGTCGTTAAACATTACAGTAAAAAAAAAAAAAACACTGGTGTTCGTGACGTGCCTGCTCCGCAGGACGCACATGAAATAAAGGCAGATAGCAGTAAGAGCACATGCCAGTGTAGTATAGTGGGTAGCACCCGGAGCTCCGCAGCCGAGCGTTGTGTGTTCGAATCCCGCCCTTGGCATAAAAAAGATGGGGAAATTCACTTCGGCGTATGTTGATGATCAGTAGTATTTCGGAAGAGGACTTTCGGGGGATACACGTGAGGAAACAATTCGTGAAGCAGATATATCAGCGACTTTTGTATTTCTAAATCTAAGCGCAATTCTTCAGAATAGGATAGGTGTCCCGAAGTGGATTCCTCATCAATTGAAAAAGGACAAAAAGGCACATGAAATTTTTAAAAATATTAGAACTTCTACATTGCTGTGAGGTCTAAGGACACCATTTTTGGCACAAAACGGTCTCGATCAATGAAAATCTGAGAAAAACAGCCCTGGCGGTTCAAAGGTTCAACTTCTTTTCACACAGAAGATGGAAGCGATTGTTACGTTCAGAGATTTCTGCCAGATATGCTGCAATGAAAATTGGTACCAAGAAATATGACATCTTTACGGGCAATCTTGACCTCCTCAGCAAGATTTACGGACGGTCTGGTCCTGCCCAGCAAGACTTTTTTTGATTGGAGGTTTAACGACCACCGTGAGCAACTCAATGGGCTATAAGCAGTCTCCCGTCCCTAATTTAAGGTCACTAGTTCCAGGAAAGAGAGAGAGCCAGTGCCGTAAGACAAACACAACACTCATGCCTCACCGGGATTCGAACCCGGACCCCTTTCGGACGAATGGTCAGAAACCACCGCTTAGACCACTGCGCCGCCGGGGCGGCCTCAGCAAGACTAGGCCACATAAAGCATAAAAAAGTTTAATTCAGGAAAACATATGAAGAGATATGCATCCGTACCTGTCGACAGCCGATAATTTGATCGTTTCTGAACATTAAAAGATGAGTATCTGATAAAGGTTTTGATAAATTTAGTAAATGTATATTAAAGATACCAGAACTATCGATAAATTAACTGCGCAAGATTTGTGGAAACCTTGCAGGATAGTTATGAAACGGAATACAGATTACACTAAGGAACTGAACAGTTAGTGCGGAAACTATATACACTCATAAGTCATAAAATTACGAACTCCTGCTTAATAGCTGACTTTCACCAGATAACCCTGCTAACGCACGGTATGGTATTGACTCCAATAGACAACCGAAAATGTTCCCAGGTATACAGTAGTAGATGAACAGAATTACGCCTCAGAGTTCAACGACGGTTATAGAGGCACTGGCGTAGACCGGCAAATATTGAATTCGACTGCGTCCCACAAATGCTCGATGGTATTCGAGTAGGTGGAATTTGGCGGGGAAGCACATGGAATCATTCTCGTAGAGTGTGAGCATGAAAGATCCCAGTGCCACCCGAATACGCGGTAACAATGTAAAGCAACAGTCGGTCCAGAACAATGTTGGACCGAATGTGTGTTTAACAGGGGTCAGGGGACGCAATTCTGTCAATGAGGGCAATCCCCATACAATGATATCTGCGCTAAGGCCTTTTTCCACCCAACCGTGCAGTCTGCTTACAGTTGTTCACTCGCGCAGCGTCAAATAAGTTCACGGCCGTCGGTATGTTTGAGCTGGAACTTGGACTCATCGGACCACGCGACTCTTTTCAGTTGTTCAATATCCAGTCATTCGTGCCCACTGCAAGCATGGCTATAGATTACGGTCAGTTAACTTGGATACAAAAACGGACCGCCGATTCCTTAGACATATCCGCAGCGGCATCCTCTGGATTGCGTGCTCGGAAACGTTTTAGCGTGCTCCAGGGTTGTAGTCTGCTGTTACCTGTCGGATCGTGAGCTGTATGTTATCCCGGACAGCAGGTACTAACTGGCGTTTATCTCTAATGTCCAATAGTGGTGGTTTCCTTTTTCCAACATCTTGGGTAGATGTGTGTTCCTCCTCTGAACATTTCTGCCACACGTGCAGTACGGCTGCTCGTGTGGCTAGCAGTGAATGTGGCTGCTGAAATGCTGGGCTCCGCCTTTCTAGTGATGATGATAATTCTTCGCTAACAAAAAAATTAAGAAGAAGATGATATGACGTACTAAAGAGGTAATGCACGTATCAAGACGACGAATCTGCAGCGATACATTCTGTCCATGTAGCTTAGTTGGGAGAGCAACTTACTCCGGAGTGAGGGGACGCGGTTCGATTGCGTCACGGACAAATTTCTATTTTCGCATCTTACAGCTTTAATCTGTTGCCAAGATTTTCATACTCGAAGAGTATTACACACTGCGTGTAATACACTGGCGTGCAAAAATTAAAGACGAGACGGTTTTTCGAATGTAACGTCGTGGAGAAGTGCTCAATATTGACTCAAATCATACCATAAGATCCCCAAGATGTAAGAATATGGGACAAGTGAGCAAAACCGTCCAAACAAAGAATTCAAAGGATACAAAGGCACTTAATTGAAAAGATAGCTTCGAGCACAACTTGACAGAAGACAGAAACGTCCATGTGACAAGTGGCTGCCAAGAAAAATCCAGTCTTTGACAGGGGATATGATCACCCCTGACTGCGTTGCACGATTTACAACGTCTGTCTATCCTGAGGACGAGGTTGTCAAGGAGCTGTTGAGGTATCGTGGCCCATTCTTCTTGTAGCGCGAATCGCAGCTGCGGAATCGTTGCTGGAGGCTGGTGACGTGCTGCCAAGCGTCTCCCGAGAAGGCCCCACACGTGTTCGATTGGATTTAGGTCCGGGGACCTTGCTGGCCAATCCATGCGTTGAATATCTTCCCTCTCCAACAGCTCTGCTACAGCCACTGTACGATCAGGTGCAGCGTTGTCGTCCATGAAGAGGAACTCATGACCCACAGCACCTCTAAACAGACTACGTGAGGCAGGAGAACCTCGGTACAATAGCGGACACCAGTGACTGAACCTCCTTGGAAGATGTGGAGGTCTGTACGGCTACCAAGCATGATACCGCCCCAAACGTGAACTCCTCCACCTCCAAACCGGTCTCTTTCGATGATGTTGGTGGTGTGATTGCGTGTTCCTTGCTGTCTCCAGATGTGTATACGTCTAGAATCGCTCGTCTGACTAAACCGGCTTTCATCTGTAAAGAGAACTCGACCCCATTGCTGATGTGTCCAGTTCTTGTGTTCCTGGCACCACAGAAACCGCCGTCTCCGATTAGCAGGCGTTAATGGCACACACCGTACTGGTCGTCGTGCAAATAGACCATTTTGTGCAGCGTTCTGGCCACGGTAAAACGAGATAACGGACGTCCAGTTTTCTATCGCATGTGCCTTGCGATTTCTCCCGCTTTGTGCCGTTTGTATCTTCTCGCCTGTAGGACAATATATCGGTCGTCCGCCGCCGTGGTTGCTCGTGGACGACCACTGCTAAACTCTCGGACAGCTGTTCCTGTCGTTTGAAATCCTCTCCAAGCTCCTGAAACGATGCTGTGAGCGATCCCGAACACCTCGGCCACACTAGTCACACTTTGATCTTCTTCCAACTTCCCAATGACGCGACCTCGGGTGAAGTCATCCAGATGTCGTCTACTGGATTGCCTGTTGACCATATCACACGGTGGCAGCAATTCGACGTCGTTCAAACCGATCTACACCGTGCAATAGCTTTCACCGAATTGCTGAGCGTACACCGCCCGTGTGCTTTATACCCTTCCGACACCCACCCCCTACGTCATGCTGCATATATGCACATGCCCTACCATACGGACCCTAGTCTATCTCCTGAATGGTCTTTCGGTCTTTTCTGCCTGCTCGTGCCGCTGTTATGCTAATTTCTCCTCTTCGTCGTTAATTTTTGCACACCAGTGTATGATGAAATGTGCTATTTTTTTAAAGTGACTAAGGGACTAAATAAACGTTTAATTTTCTGTAAGTACATTGGTCTTCACTGAATGTCTAGATACATTCTTGAATTGAGACTTCTGTGTTTAATTAAAGGCAATAAATTTTAAGTTATCCTGGATTTCAGTTAAAGAGAATCAAGTACGATAGTCAATCAAAATTCACGTAATATTTGTTCTGTAGGTAAACTGGCATTTCCACATAAATTTACATTCTTAAAACCTAAGACCACGTGTATTATAAATGCGGATTAATTAACCGAAATATTATTTCGTTTCTTCTTCGTAGGAAGAGCACCTCGAAATCAAGACAAATAAATTTGTGCTGATTGTTAAAGTATAGCAAAAGGTATAAACATTGAGAAATAACAAGTTAGTAAAATCATGCAATGCACTGATTATGATACGCTTTCCAACATACCAGAAATCATTGCTCAAGTTAATGCTCGAGTTATGAGGATAATGGATGTAAAATAAATCTCGCTCCTATGACCTGACCTTTGACCCCATCTCGATGATATTAAACAGAACCGGTAAAGTGTACTTCCGGAACAACATGATAAAGTTTTGTCCCAATCGAAGCATTTTTACATAAGTTATAACGCATAACAGCGATGGAATGGATCTCAATTCTATGTCCTGACCTTTGACCCCATTTCGCCCATTTTCAATGGGGTTCGTCCCCAGATGTCCCCTACCACATACTAAAATTTCATCGAAATTGAACCATATTTGCGCAAGTTATGACGCATAAAGGCAATGGAATGCATTCCGCTCCTATGCCCTGACTTTTGACCCTACTTCACCGATTTTCAGCAGGGTTCGTCCCCAGGTAGACCCCTACTACATATTACAATTTCATTGAAATCGAACTGTATTTACGCGAGTTATCGTGCGGACAAACGGACGGACAGACAGACGGACAAATCTGGAGCATATACGCTACTTCAACCTACGGTTGGAAAGCTTAAAAAAACGGAAACGAAAGTTCAGCTCCAAAACATTCAATTAAAATAAAGGGTATATTTCTTGTTACATGAATGGATTCCCATGTTTACTGAATGCTATATTCCCATTTTGTCCTTTTTCACCTTGTATAATTCAATACTTAATTCTCATACGTAATGTTTCATTCAGTAACAGCTGCCTTTTGGGCACAGGGGTCTAGGCGCTGGCTCGTGACCATTCGTCCGAGAAGGGTTCGAATCCTGGTAAGGCATGAATATTTTGTTTGTCTTACGGTGCTGACTCTCTCCCTTCCCTGAAACCAGTTACCCTAAATTGAGGAAGGGCGACTGCTTACAGCCAATCGAGTTGCTCACAGCGGCCGTAAAACCTTGAAACAAAACAAAACAAAATTCAATAACACCCTTCTTATGTTTATTCGATTCATTTTACTGCATGTTTTCTTCATATATTTGCTGAATACATATGAAATTTCCTAGTATAGAACTGGTGTGAAAGATCTGCGCCGTTGCCTCCGTGAAATTCAGAATTCATGTGTCCTTTACACGCAAAAATATTTTACTGGAATTGGTTGTCATTCAGATGGAAAATAGAAGGTCAAAATTTGATTCCAGTAGCGCGGTAGGGGATTGGAGACAAATTTAGCAGCACAAGAAAAACTAAAACCAAATAGAGCTGTATTTCAATTTCTGATAAAATGCATTTGTTATCTTGGCATATTCGAACTTGCTGTAAGAGAATATGGTAAGTTGGTTTCGGTTTCCCGTCTTAAACATTTTCTTGAACTTTCTGACTTTAATGCAGGGTTAAAAGATGTCCTAAAATTTATGCATTCAATACTTTACTTTAACGAAAATCAAAAAATAATCCACCGTGAAACTACTCAGTTGGATGCTGAAAATCTCTCACGGAAAAACTTCAAAGTAAAGAAATAAAATGCTCTAACTTTGTGGATTCAGTTTTTTGATAAGATGCTTCTGTTTTTTCAAATGACACTCGTTAATCAAATATTGTTAACAACAAAGTATTCGAAACAAAAGTTTGGTTCAAAGAAAATGTCTACGTTCAGATAAGCACAGTTTCACATCACATTTTATTTCCTTAGTTAATTAAATGTACACACACCAGCCACTGAATTAGAAACCTTTAAGCAGATATACACTGAAGTGCCAGAAAAACTGGTACACCAGTCTAATACTTTGTAGGTACCCCACGGGACCGCAGAACTGCAGAAATACAACGGGGCATGGACTCCACTAGCTTCTGGAAATCTGCTGTAGGCAATGCACACCATACTTCCTGCAGAGCGTTCCACAATTCGAGTGTATTCCGTGGTCTTGGATTCCTGTGTTCCATAGCGCGTTGCATGGCATCCCAAATGTGTTCTATCACGTTCAGATCTGGGGACATGGGTGGAGTTGGCAACACCCCAAGCTCAGATGAATGCTCCTCTAACCATAATGTGGTGCCCCGACACTTCTGTGGATGTGCATTATAATGTTGGAACAGGCCCAACCCATCAGCATGAATGCAGGACATGAACGGGTGTACCGCGTCAGAAAGGATGCGCACATAGCGTTGGCCGGTCACAGACGTTTTTAGACGTACCAGGGGTCCCAGTGAAGTCCAGCTAAATACAACCCGTACCATTACGGAAGCCCTACCAGCAGGTACATTTCCCTGTTGACAGGCGGGATCCATGGCTTTATGGGGTTTGCGCCGCACACGAATCCTTCTATCTGCCCCATACAGTTGGAAACGCGACTCGACAGACCAGGCTACTTGTTTCCAGTCATCAAGTGTCCAGTGGCGGTGATGCCGTGCCCAAGCGAGGCGCATAGCTCTGTGTCGTGCACCCGCCAAGGGGACTCGAACTGGGCGTCGGCTTCCAAAGCCCATATCGTGCAGGGTACGTCGCACAGTCTGGACGCTGATGCTTTTTGGGGCTCCAGCATTAAATTCCGATGTTACCTGCGAGAGTGTCGCGTGAAACGATTTTTGACAGCCGACGATGGTCACGTTCATCCAATGTCTTTTTACGGCCACACTGGTATCGTAGGTTGGAGGTTTTGCCGGAATTCTTATAGTCACGGTATACCCTTTGGTCGTCCGTGAAAATCCGAACTTCGTTTCTACCTCCGAAATACTATGACCCATCTCACGAGCGCTAAATATGACACGGCGTTGAAAATCGCTTAAATTGTTATTACTTGTCATTCTTATGCCGAAAACAGCTCTGACAGCTGGTAAGGATGTCTATCGCTTTATATACGCACTGGCGGACGCAACCGAGTACGCGCATAGGTGACGTTGCCATGTTTTTTGCATAGGCTCGTCTGTACCAGTTTTTCTGGCACTTTAGTGTACGTAAACGTTCCTACGTCACTTACGAAGCGTATATGCGAGATACGTGGTCACGTGAGCCACCGCGTTGTCTAGACAATTATTTAAACTGCTGCTTGTCAAGTGTTAATCACAACGGGAAAACAAAGTATCTTTTGGAGTACGATAAAGGCTTATTGTGGGTTCCCGGCTGGCTAGAGCAACGATTTTGGAAATAGTAAAGCTGACTGGTTTCTCAAACCGCGAGATATCAAAAGGTGAGGCCTTTAATCAGTGAGAAAATAACCCACATTGCTTGTCTAAGAAGTGTAACTGTGACACGACAACCATTTGTCAGGAACAATATCGCCGTCGTTTGAGAAGGTTGGTACAGAGCAAGAGGACTCGCTGTGTGTAGCAATTGACCGAAGCATTGAAGGAAATCTGATTTCCACAGATGTCTCAGCGAACTATGCGTAGGGAATTGAAGGGGATATCTATTGGCAATAGCCTGCCTCTATGGAAACTACTGATTTCTGCGTAAAACCAGAAATGTCGTCCATAGTGTTGTCAGGAACGCTGTGACTGGACACTGGATGACTGGGGGAAAAAGGTCATGAGGTCCGACGAGTATATACCATGTTCTGTACCGACGGTAGGCTGAGAGTTTGGAGGAACTCCCATGATTCAGTCGGCCCAGTTTACTTTCTAAACACAACTCAATTTGAAAAGACGATAAAAAATGAACTCCGTTTATTAGTCGTATAAATGATGAGAAACAAAGAGATGCTAGCTTTCGCTACCTCCGGGTAGCTTCAACAGACATTTAAAAGCTAAGATCGCAGGATCAAAGGGGAAAAACACTTCTAAGAATATAAGTAAATTCAAAATAAACAAGACACTTGAACGATGTCACGAGTGGTTAGATCCCAAGGTAGGTTGCTCACGTGGAACATCAAGAACGCGGTGCCATATAGAAAGGCTAGTGATTACGTCCTTGTTGCACACATTCCGTCGCATAATGATCTCAATGGTTTCACGGAGCGTGGTAGTGCTCGTAAGGTGCTAGTTCCTACGTAAGAATCAAAGTTATTTCGTGCTAATTGTAGGTAAGAAGCTGAAAATGCTGTCAAAGCACGGCAGCATTTTTTTTTTTTTTTTGGAGCCAAAACACATACACCCCATCCCCAAATTATATTTTAAAAAACGTAGGATTTAAAAAACGTCTTTATTCACAATTTAATGGTTTTTTTAATTTTAAAACCCAAAACCTTTAAACCTTTTCCCAGTAATTAGACGTGATAGAGACATAGTTCCACCTATTTCCTGCTTTGGAGTGTATAATATCCCTCTAATGGACAAAAATGGACAATCGGTAGATCTTTGTTAAGTGGGCTCGACCTTTCGAAGCCTGGGTATTCGCTGGGCTGAACACAGATATGCCATCCGTAAGAAATCTGCCACCTCGACATTGTCCAAAACTGTTATTCAAAAAAAAGACCTGACAGGGACAATGCGAACTTACTATCGACAGCTTCTAATAAACGCTTTATGCTCTTTACTGAGAGTCTATATACACTGAAGGAAAAAAAATCCCAACACCAAGAAGGGGTTGTGTTAGATAAACGACAGTTGGTAGGTGGTGAGAGTACATCTGCAAGATGACGTCTATGGAAATTTCGCTCTCGGCGCATACGTGTGGCGCTAGTAGCGCCCCTCGGAACATGCAAAGCAGGTTTGCTGTAAATACGCGCTGTAACGTTTGTGAGCGTTCGTTATCGTTGAAATTCGACGTAGGATGTTGATGTCAGTCAAGAATGCCTTTAAAAAGACGAAGAAGCCATTATCAACAGCTCGCGGAGTTTGAACGAGGTCGTGTAACAGGGCTACGAGAAGGTGGATTTTCGTTCCGCAATATTGCAGAACGACTTGGCAGGAATGTAGCCACTGTGCATGATTGTTGGCAGCGGTGGTCAAGGGAAGGTACTGCCTAAAGAAGACTGGGTTCCGGCCGGCCACGTGGCACTATTGAGAGGGAAGACCGCCGTGTACGGCGTATGGCCGTGGCGCATCGTACCGCGTCTGCGGCAGCAATTCGAGCTGCAGTTACCACCACAGTGACACAACGAACTGCTACAAATCGGTTACTTGAAGGACAGCTCCGAGCCAGACGCCCTGTAGCGTGCATTCCACCTACTCCAAACCACTGCCGTTTGTGACGTCAGTGGTGTCAAGCTAGAACTCATTGGAGGACGAAGTGGAGATCTGTTTTGTTTTCTGATGAAAGCCGGTTCTGCCTGGGTGCCAGTGATGGCCGTGTGTTGGTTAGAAGGCGGCCAGGTGAGCGCCTGCAACCAACCTGTCTGCGGCCGAGACACACTGGACCTACACCTGGAGTTATGGTCTGGGGAGCAATTTCCTATGACAGCAGGAGCACTCTCGTGGTTATCCCACGCCCCCTGACGGCACAGTTGTACGTCGGTCTGGTGATTCAACCTGTTGTGCTGCGATTCATGAACAGCATTCCAGGGGCTGTTTTCCAACAGGATAACGCTCGCCCGCATACTGCTGTTGTAACCCAACATGCTCTACAGAGTAACGACATGTTGCCGTGGCCTGCTAGATCACCAGATCTTTCACCAATCGAGCACGTATGGAACATCATTGGACGACAACTCCAGCGTCACCCCCAACCAGCATTAACCGTCCCTGTATTGACCGAGCAAGTGCAACAGGCATGGAACTCCATCCCACAAACTGACATCCAGCACCTGTACGACACAATGCATGAACGTTTGCGTGCTTGCATTCAACATTCTGGCGTTTTTTCACCGGTTATTAATGTACCAGCATTTCACATTTAAAATGGCTCTTCTCGCGCTTACAATAAGCTGTGATCTTGAAACCTTAATCGATTAAATATGTTACCTATACAAATGTATTGCCGCCATTTCATTCCTCTACAACTATTTGTGTTGGGATTTTTTTCCGTCAGTGTATCATAAAACTTGGACCAAAATGCTGTAATGAGGACGTGCCTGTATACATTCCCACCGCCTGGAGAAACCTGGTTTTACAGTATTCACGGGAGGAAGAAACTAAATAATTACAAAGACTTTTAACAATTTGTAGTGAATGGCAATGACTAATGTGTTTCATTTACATAATGTTTATTGCTTGTGCTCCTATCTGTCACTATTTAACCTTGTGCCGTTCTAATCTGGTTCCACTCATCGGCCTGATGACGTGGCCATAGTGGTCGCGAAAGTGCTTGTCAGAGCTTTTATCTACCATGTTTTTAAATTGTAAATAAAGACGTTTCTTTTTTTACATCCAACTTTTTTAAAAAGATAATTTGGGAATTTGGTATGTGTGCTTTGGCTCCAAAAAACATGTTACCGTGCTTTGACAGCATTTTCAACTTCTTAGCTAGTTTCTACGCTATCTGATGCCGGGGGTCTATGCTATTCCTTTAGATTACCCAGACGCATCCATTAAGTACTATTTACATCGGGATGACATAGAGGTCGATCCAGATCCCGATTTCTGAGCACCAAAGGGACTTTAAAGCTGGAAAACTTACGACGACAGTAGCCCGTGTTGTTGCAACTGAGGGCACCGTACCAAAGATGGAGAGACGTTAAGAAACTAGCCCCTTACGATAGCGCAAGAGCTACTGCGCTCCGCGAAACCAATGAGATCATTACGCGACGGAATGTGTGCAACAAGGACCTAACAACATACTAAAGTTTTGTCTCAATAGAAGCATTTTTAGTCAAGTTATGAAGATAATAGCTGTGGAATAAATCTCGCTCCTGTGGCCTGACCTTTGACCCCATTTCGATGATATTCAACAGGACCGTTTCAGCATATTTTAGAAATGACATGATAAAGTTTTGTCCCAATTGAAGCACTTTAACGTAAGTTATGAGGCATAAGGGCAATGGAATGGATTTCCGCTCCTATGTCCTGACCTTTGACCCCATTTCACCCATTTCAATATGGTTGATCCCCAGGCGGTCCCCTACCACATACTAAGATTTCATTGAAATCGAATCATTTTTACGCGAGTTATCGTGCGGATGGGCAGAAAGACAGACAGACGGACAAAGCTGGAGCATATACGCTTCTTCAACCTACAGTTGGAAAACGTAAAAAAATGAACTCCTTTTATTAGGCGCATAAATTATGAGAAACAAAGAGATGCTAGGCTTCGCTATCTACGGGTAGCTTCATCAGGAATTTAGTAGCTAAGATCGCAGGATCAACGGGAACAACACTTCTAAGAATATAAGTAAATTCAAAATAAACAAGACACTTGCACGATGTCACGAGTTGTTAGATCCCAAAGCCGGGCGCTCACGTGGAACATCAAGAAGCCAGTGCCATATCATAGGAATATCCAGATCCACCTTACGATAGCGCAAGAGCTGGATACTCCTATGATATAGCCAGTGCCATATCATAGGAATATCCAGCTCTTGCGCTATCGTAACGTGCTAGTTTCTTAACGTCTCTCCATCTTAGGTACAGTGCCCTCAGTTGCAACAACACGGGCTAGTGCCGTCGTAAGTTTTCCAGCTTTAAAGTCCCTTTGGTGCTCAGAAATCGGGATCTGGATATTCCTATGATATGGCACTGGCTTCTTGATGTTCCACGTGAGCGCCCGGCTTTGGGATCTAACAACTCGTGACATCGTGCAAGTGTCTTGTTTATTTTGAATTTACTTATATTCTTAGAAGTGTTGTTCCCGTTGATCCTGCGATCTTAGCTACTAAATTCCTGATGAAGCTACCCGTAGGTAGCGAAGCCTAGCATCTCTTTGTTTCTCATAATTTATGGGCCTAATAAAAGGAGTTCATTTTTTTACGTTTTCCAACTGTAGTTTGAAGAAGCGTATATGCTCCAGCTTTATCCGTCTGTCTGTCTTTCTGCCCGTCCGCACGATAACTCGCGTAAAAATGATTCGATTTCTATGAAATCTTAGTATGTGGTAGGGTACCACCTGGGGATCAACCATATTGAAATGGGCGAAATGGGGTCAAAGGTCAGGACATAGGAGCGGAATCCATTCCATTGCCCTTATGCCTCATAACTTACGTAAAAGTGCTTCGAATGGGACAAAACTTTATCATGTCGTTTCTAAAGTATGCTGAAACGGTCCTGTTGAATATCATCGAAATGGGGTCAAAGGTCAGGCCACAGGAGCGAGATTTATTCCACAGCTATTATCTTCATAACTTGACTAAAAATGCTTCTATTGAGACAAAACTTTAGTATGTTGTTCCGGAGGTATATTGAACCGGTTTTTTTAATATCTTCGAAATGAGGTCAAAGGTCAGGGCACAGGAACGATATTTATTCCACAGCCATTATCCTCATAACTTGAGTAATAACTTGAATAATGATTTCTAGTATGTTGGAAAGCGTATCATAATCAATGCATTACAAGAGATTAATAACTTGTTATCGTCTTCTCATTACTTTGGCGTACAGAAACTCGCTTTTTCGTCGTTGTTATATATGTATACAAGTCAAGGTTCTGGAGATGGTGTCATGATGTGGGATCCGTTAGGTTGGCACTCAACGCGTACCTTGATATTGGTGGAAGGTAGGGTGTCCTCCAAGAATTATCTAAACATTGTTTCCGATCGAGTGCAACCTGCAATGTTGGCTTCTTATCCAGCAGGTGAAGGCTGTTTTATGGACGACAATGCTACTACCCATCGCGCAAGATATGTTCAGCAGTGGTTCAACGAACATGACAGCGACTTCCCTCATCTTCCCTGGTCACCACAAAGCCCGGATATGAACCCTATTGAAAATGTATGGGATATGTTAGAAAAACCAATCCGGGAGCGAAGTCCTCTTCCTTCAAATCTGAGCCAGTAAAAGGACTGTCTAGTGAACGCTTAGTATGCTATAGGCGTAGATGCACTCCAACATCTTGTGAAATCTATGCCAAACCTCGTAAGTGCTGTAGCTCGGGAAAACGGAGGTCAAACTCAGTAATTAATAAAAGTTTCTAATTCCGGTATGTGTATATCGGGAAGTATTTTTTTATTCCATGAATGATCTGTATCTGGAAAATCTAATTATTTGCAGGAAAATTTCCTTTGATTGTAATTACATTGAGTTTTACTTCACGAAAATTAAAGTAGTTTTTAATTCTGTAGAAAAAAGTGATTACAAAACACAATTCACGACGTTCTACGCACATATAAGGTGTGTCAATAACGTTCGGTGGATGCTGTCGTAACGGATAAAAGGAAATGTTCTGAAAGGAGCGGTCTTTCGAGAAGGGTTCGGGTTCGAATCCCGGTGAGGCATGGATGTTGTGTTTGTCTTACGAAACCGACTCCCTCCCTTTCCTGGAACCAGTGGTCCTAAATTAGGGACGGGCGACTGCTTATAGCCCATTGAGTTGCTCACGGTGGTCATTACACCTTCAAAAAAAAAAAAAAAAAAAAAAGGAGGAGCGATAACTTGCATAACGCAATCAAGTATATGAGTGAATTTTTTTTTATTGGAGGTTTAACGACCACCGTGAGCAACTCAATGGGCTATAAGCAGTCGCCCGTCCCTAATTTAGGGCCACTGGTTCCAGGGAAGGGAGAGAGCCAGTGCCGTAAGACAAACACAACATCCATGCCTCACCGGGATTCAAACCCGGACCCATCTCGGACGAATGATCAGAAGACCATCGGGCGGCTGAGTGAATATGTCCGCAACCGTTATGGAGCTGTGAGACAGGTTGTGGAACAGACGTGTCGCGACAGCTGATGTACCTGCACGTTGTTAACGGGCAAAATTGAAGCAAAGAACTAATATCAGATTCTGCTTCAAATTGAAAAAAAATCCACGTCGGAAACGCATGCAATGCTTGGAAACGTTGACGGGGATGAAGTAGTAATATCAAAGTGTGTTTTCGACTGATCCAAACATTTCCGCAAAGCAAGGGGATCCCTTGAAAAAAAAACCGGAGTACAAGGTCTGCTACTAACAAAAATTATAAAAAGTGCTTGAGCTCATAGCAACTGATCGCTGAAGAACTGAGTATTGCTCATGAAACAGTCCGTACGATTTTAAAAGAGGATTTGGGGAAGCACAAGATATGTTCAAGATTTGTCCCACACCTTCTAACCGTGAGCCGTTGCTGCGTTGAATCACCTAACGTATTCACCTGCTCTGGCACCGCCGACAACTTTTTGTTTCCCAGACTGAAATGGCCGCTAAAAGGAAAGAACTTGCTAACATTTCAGACATTCAAGCTAACTGACAACGCAGCTGCATTCAATAACACAGCAGGACACCTCCCATAACTTCCAGCAGTTATTCGAGTGATACCAAAAGTGTATTGTATCTGGGGGAAGGGGATTTGTTTGAAGATCAGTAAAATACATTTCCTTAATTATTTCCTGCTGTTCATTTTTACCGTGCATACCCCTAACTTTATCGACACACCTTTACACGTCATTGTCATATTTCTAAACGTAGGCCTGGTATGAGTTTCAAGGCGCCGCAATTTTAGTAAGGTGATAGTGAACGTGTGTTTAAATGTGGCCGATTTCTAAGTATGATAATGTTCTTTAGGATTCAAAACATTAAAAAATATATTGGGTTGTCGGAAAAGCCATGACGTATTTTGGCGCCCGATGGCGGCTAGGCGGTTTGGAAGTACTAGAGGCATGCGCAGCTCTGCTATCGCTATGGCATTCGACAGGTGCTAGTTCTAGCCGCAGTCTAAAAGGAATGGTGAGCGATTTGGTTGATTTGCGGAGATTTGACATCAAGTTGAAGATGGAAGACTAAACTGAGCATGTTCGCCATATTTTACTGTTTTACTTCCGTAAAGGGAAGAACGCGCGTCAAGCTTGTGAAAAGTTGCGTAAAGTGTACGGTGACAATGCTCTATAAGAAAGTCAGTGCTAGCGGTGGTTCTCAAAATTCCGTGCTGGTGATTTTGACCTCAACGATGCTCCTGGGTCCTTTAGAGCCACCGAGGCTGATGACGCCCAAATCAAGGCATTGATCGAGTCAGACCCACGTTACACGACACGAGAGATTGCAGACACATTGCACATCCATCATTCAAGCGTTCACGACCACCTGAAGAAGCTGGGATACGTAAGCAAGCTCGATGTGTGCGTTTCTCATGAACTCAAAGAAGCTCAATTGAAGCTGCGTATGCGATATGCTCATTAAACGTAAGGAAAACGATTCTTTTTTGAAGCGACTGATAACTGGTGACGAAAAGTGGATTGTGTACAACAATGTGCTGCGCAAACGGTCTTGGTCCCGACGTGCTGCTTCGCCTCAAACGACATCCAAAGCAGACATTCATCAGCGGAAGATTCTGGTCTCAGTGTGGTTGGATATTAAAGGCGTTGTGTTTTTCGAGCTCCTACCACGGAACCAAACAATCAATTCGAATGTTTACTGTCTGCAATTGGGCATTTTGAATGAATCTGTCATCCAGAAACGTACTGAGATCATTCATCGTAAAGGTGTTGTGTTCCATCACGACAACGCGATACCACACATAAGTTTGATCACCCGCCAAAAATTATTGGAGCTTGAGTAGGATGTGTTGCCACACATAGCATACTCGCCTGACCTTGCACCGTCAGACTTCCACTTGTTTCGCACTCTTCAACAGTCCTTGCGTGGTATAATGTTTAATTCAGATGAGGCTGTAAATCAGCACCTTGTACAGTTTTTCGTCACGAAAGACAGGTCCTTCTATGAACGAGGCATTCTGCAGCTCACTGAAAGATGGCAAAAGGTTATCAAACAAAACGGGCATTATATCATTGATTGATATTTGTTCTTTTTATCAATAAATGACCTTTGCAAAACATGGCTAAAATACGTCATGACTTTTCCGACAACTCAATAGATATCTTGAAGTATTTTTACACGGTCGAGTCACATTATTGGGACCACCAGCTAATATCCAGGGTAACCGCCGTGTGCAACGCGGACAGTAGCTAGACGGGCTGGGAATGACTCAATAAGGTATTGGAAGGTGTTCACATGTATGTGGAGCCATGCTGACTGCAGTGCATCCGACAGCTGCAAGAGGGTACGTGGTGGGGGATCCATAGAGCGAACAACACGATCGAGGTGGTCCCATAGATGCTCAATTGGGTTTATGTCTGGGCAATTAGGGGGCCAGGGAAGTACTTTGAAGTCTTCATCGTGCTCTTTCAACCACTCTCGGACATTTGTAGTTGGGTGACGCGTCGCATTGCCGTGCTGGAAGATCCCATCCTTCCCAGGGAAGGCAATCAGCATGTATGGGTTTACGTGGTCTGCAAGGATGGATTCATAACGAATTCGGTCCATAGTGCCTTCCACAGGTATGACTGAAGCCAGGGAATGCCACAAAAACATTCCCTGAACCATAACGCTGCCCACTCCTGCTTGTGTTCTGCCAGCAATGGTTGAAGAGTGTTTGCTCTCCGATGTTTCTCGCCTTATACGCCAGCGTCCATCCGTTCGATGAAGCAGAAAAGGTGACTCATCGGAAAAGGCAAACCTTTGCCAATCAGCGGAGGTCCAATTCAGATACTGGCCTACAAATGTAAGGCTTTTCTGCCGATGCACCCTCGTTAGCATAGGTGCAGTGACCATCCGTCTGCATCAGAGCCCCATACGCAGCATCGATCGCTGAACTGTCGTTCTAGACACACTTCCGGGTAGCCCACTGGTTCGTTCGGCCAGTGAGTTGCTCCACTGTAGCGTGTCGATCGGTGCTCACGCACCTTCGCAATTGACGTTCACCTCTCACATCAATGGCACGTGGTGCTCTGCAGTTTCCACGTCGCTTATTCGCAATAATGCCATTTCTGCAATCACGATACACTTTAATCACAGCAGCACGCGAACATTTCACAAACTGCTCTGTTTCAAAAATACTGCCACCCTTGTCCAGAAAGCATCTCTTTTTGCAAATCTGATAAATCGTTCCTTTTATCCATGACAGCAACAGGTGATATGTTTTCAGAATGCCTACAGCAAACACACCTTATGCAGCCTAAAAGCCAGCTCACGACAGTGTCTTCTTTCATTGGCTACGCGCTATTGACCTCAAAAGTAGCAGGTGATCACAATAATGTGACTCTACTAATAGCTCAAGGAAATATTTATGCATCCGTTGCAATTCAGTGAATCTTGCTAGTGCGAAGATTCTGACGCGAGCTCCATCAGCATACCAAATCGTGAACCACGCATTGTTTAATATTGATCTCTACAACCTTTATTTTTAATTAAAACTCGTTCAAAAATCCAGCAGTTCGAGAAGAGTTCATGATGAGAAAATGTTAGAAAGTTCTGAAAACAGGACTCGTAGGAAAATAGCTGGATGCATGCTCCAAAGAGCTAAAATATTACGCCGACCTGCCTCATATGATGTTGTTCCTCCACGTGCCACCAAAACTGGTCTTACCCTGCGAGACATGGACGCTACAATATTTCTAAAAGTGTCTTGTGCTATGTGGTACGAACACGTCACCAGTAGGTCCTTTAACTTTTGCAAGTTACGTAGTTGAGCCGGCACAGAACAGTTTGCTGTTTCAACACAAATCCCGGATGCTGGATTGGATTGATGTCTGGAGAATTTGGAGGCCTGTGAAATACCCGGAAGTCTTCCTCATGTTCCGGGAACCATTCCCAAACAATCCTGATAGTGTAGCATGGCGCATTATTCTTCTGAAAGAAGGCACTTCTAGAGGGGAATATCGATGTCATGAAAGGACGTGCCAAGGCAAGGACTTTGCTGGACTTCGAAATCCGGATGGGCGACGGATGGGCAAGCAGTATTTTTGGTGAGGCAAATTGATACCAATTTTTGTTTACCAAACACTGAAAGAACTAATTTTTAACGCTTTTCACTACCGGCTAAAAAGGAATTCGTGCAATCCTCACTCTCTCGACCTGGACACATATACGGATAATAATACTTACGCCACTGGCGAGAGGTACAAGTGTTACTAGAATATTGCCTTCGATTTTTTGCTTGTTCTGAATGCATTGTATTGAACTCCTTTTCAAAATTTTGCATATTTGCTTACGAAAATAGTACTGCGCTTGAACAATTTAAAAGAAAATGTCGTTTCTCGTTATCTAAATCACACTTTAACGTCCTGAGACACAGACACGGTACCTCCCTTCTCCTGAATTCCCTTCCTTCAAGCCAGCGACTTTGCCTTGTACTCCTCTCCTACAAAACAGTCTTTGGCCACTTCTTGCACTTTACTGTCCCGGCACAGTCTTAAGAGCGCTAGTGCAGCTTCACACTATATTTACAAAAATCACCGGACAGCCCTTTAAAAGCAAATGACCGGATCCGCTGTGTTGTTAAGATGCATCGTACAACGTCAAACGGTATAAAAACAAGCCTGCAGCTGACCGCAATCACATCGCACTGTGAGGTTGAGTGAAAATGTTGCTGAACTGACTTAGAGAAAGGAAAGATTGTTGCGTGTTATATTAGTGGGTTGTTCATCAGAGAAACCGAGAGGCGTTTAAACATACCCAAGTCAACTGTTTTGGATGTACTGAATAAGTGGAAGACACATGGCGTGCCTGAAGCAGCAAAACGTACCGGCACACCAAAGAAAATCAGTGATAGAGGACGTCGAAGCCTCAGGAGAGTCGCTACAGCTAATCGACGGAGTACTGCACAAGACCTCTGTGTACAGGTGAGTAACAATGCTGGACCCTCGGTACGTACACGTACCATTCACAGAGAACTTCATTCCATGGGTTACCGTGGTCGTGCGGCTGCTGATAAGCCTTTCATCTCCACTCGGAATACTGCTCGTCGTTTAGCATGGTGTAAAGCACATTTATCGTGGACCGCAGATCAATGGAAATGGGTCCTATGGACTGATGTATCCAGATACACAATACATTAGTCTGATGGCCGTGTGTGGGTACGGCGTCAGCCGGGGGTACGCTATTTACCACAGTCTACTGTTCCTATACGGTCAAATTTGGAGCTGTCAGTATACTCGTGTGGGGGTGTTTTCCGGGGTATGGTCCCGGCCCATTGGTTATCGTGGACAAACCTGTTAACCAGCAGGTCTACCTCGATATTCTGGACAATTATTCCCGACCAACTCTGTGGCAATACTATGGAACCGAGCCTTGGTGGTACCAGCAGGATAATGCACAGAGCCATAAAACAAAAACTGTTACGGCGTGATTTCACGATAATTCCGTATCGTATGTGGACTGGCCAGCACAGAGCCCTGACCTTAATCCCATAGAGCACCTATGGGATGAATTAGAGCGCCGCATAAGAAGTTTGGAACCAAAGCCTACTACTAAGCAACCGTTAGCGGCAACATTATCTACTGAATTGAAGTGCATACCTATTGCTGTGTTCCAAAACCTTGTCGAAAACATGTCTCGAAGAATCAGTGTATGCATTAAGGCCAAAGGTGGACCGACATCGTACCAATATTTGTAAATAAATGGTATGTTGTATTTCTTTTCTAGGTGTCCGGTGACTTTTTCACTATAGTGTATACTAGGAGCAGCTGTCTCAGGAATCGATGTAGCAAGAAACAAAACTTAAAACGACTAATTTTTTTGCTTTCTGGTTGTCGAATTGCACTTGTTGTCACAATTTATCTTTGAAAAACTCACAGAGCTTTGTTGCCATATTCGCAATAGCAATATCGCCGATAAGGCTATTTTAATGTATAAATCATCAAAATAGAATACGTCAAATGCAATCTAAATGGCGTATGTCAAATATAATGCATTTTTCATCATACTACCACCGCACAAACCCTTTATTCTCGGTGTGGCAATTATTTACCTTTGACTCACTGTTAGTTTTTGCCAAAAAATATGCAGAAATTCGGAGAAGTGACGTGCCGTTCAGAAAGAAAATCTAAAGGACAAGTAACATTATTTACATAACAACCAAAGCTCCAAACGGAAGGCTGAATTAGAGATATACGTCACTTACCGTTGTAAAATCAAACAGCTAAAGAAGAAGAAAAGGTTCATTTGCAACAGAAGGTCAGCAAGGTTTTCGCGTTGTTGTTATTTTGCAACAACGCAATTTATGCTTGTTGTTTTCTATGCGGACTGTTCTGTTCCTAAATAAATGTTCTCGTAGTTTCACGCCCTCATGAGAATCTAGTCTAAAGAGAGGATGCATGTCATTTTGCGTGCGATTTAGAGTTTTTAGTGTATGAGCCAAATTGTGTAAGAAACAGGATAACCAAGTTTCGACTGAGATGAGAATCTAGTCCAAAAGAATCCGTTGCTTTCTTCGCGTTAAGTTAACACCGTATTGTGTAACGTACAAGTTTGTCCGCGCCGAGCATCGAATTCGGGTCCCCTCACTCCGGAGTAAATCGCTCTTCCAACTGAGCTACCCGGACATGTGCCCTCACTGCTGTCTGCCTTTATCTCATGTGCGTCCTGCGGTGCAGGCACGTCACAATTGGCTGTGACCCCGAAGACGGCTGTTATATTTCCTAAAGCTCATGAATGAGGTATGGTCTGACGAACAATGAGACCAAGGTCTTGTCTGAATTTTTTGCAGGATTATAATTACCTCCCATCGTATTCGATGCTGCGATTCTGCAAAAAATGCCAACATGCTTCTTAGGTAGCATTGCATTTCAGCTCGTTGTGGACTTAAGAACATGCTCCTTAAGTCCCTAACATATAAAAATTTGATGTTGTGGGAAAAAATAATTTAATTATATTTTTCATGATTAAAATTCTCGATATCAGGAGTTTTCTAGGCATTTCATCCTCTGGTATTCGAGAACTGCATGCATAAACTTTCGGTTAACTGGATCGTTCAATGTGCGAATCGTCATCGCAAATTGATATGAAGCACGACATGGACACTTATACAAACGTTTGTTTAAAAGGGTCACTTTTTAAGTACAGATACTTTCTACAGTTCTGCAAAATAGAAGCTCTTGTTAAAAAAACACGGCATACTTTTATTAACAATTCGCCTTAAGGTGGACGTCAGGCAATTTTGCTTCCTATACTTCCAATATAAAAAACTTCTATACACATTTTCTTCACAACTAATGCGTACCCAAGGATGAAAATTTGAACATCGATTAAAATAGCTTAATTTTATAACTTGGAATACTTAATATTTTCTAAAACATAACCATAATTATATTAACTTTTTCTTTGGTGGTGTTGAAACCAGAAAAAAGATGGCGCGACCTGTGCTTTGATGACGTCAGTAGACAAACAAATGTTGGATTGCATAATTATGGTTATGTTTTAGAAAAAATTAAGTATTCCAAGTTATGAAATGAAGCTATTTTAATCGATGTTCAAATTTTCATCCTTGGGAACGCATTAATTGTGAAGAAAATGTGTGCAGAAGTTTTTCCATTGGAAGTATAGGAAGCAAAATTGCTTGACGTAGATCAAAGAAAGACATCAACAAATACATCACATTACAAAGAAATATATTAACTAAATGTAGATAAAAACTTAAAACGTTTCCTGTGGCTCTCATGCGTGGGTTGAATGAGCAAATATTGCTGGGTTTCCACTGTCTGCCCAAAAACAATCGCGAAAAGCAGAAAGAAATGTATAATTGTCGCAAGTTTTGTCTGCATCAAGCTCTGACGTCATCTTTTGGCTCCTCGGATCGAAACATGATGTGTTTCTCAGATGTAGGATTTACGTATTACAATCTCTTATACCAAATTCTAGGTCATCCTTGTGTCCCGAGGTGACCGCTATGTTTCTAGCTGTCGATCTGCGTCGAGGCAAAACACAAAGAAAAAAAAATTGGGGAAAGAAGAACATTTTATTTCGCTCCCCCTTCCACCATCCCAGCTATCACAGCTGCTTTCCATCTTGTGACAGTAGGAGAGATTGGCTGATGAATAATTGAGTCGTGTCACTCCGTTTGTGTGCTCGCATTAGAACAGCACAAACTGCACGAAAGGAACACTTAAGGATAGTTGTATCTTGCCGCTTGCTGAGACGTTAATGTCAGCTCTGATGGGTGGTATGCAATGCCAGCTCGATACTCTGTCTTTTGTTGTGTTTACTTTCAAGCAGCGAACTGCAAGTACTTGAAAGGTCTTATTGGTTCCATTGTCTTAGGTCCTGCCAGCTTCAGCTTCGTTGTTAATTACTTTTTTATCCCCATCACTGTTGGCACTAAATTGCTTTAATGATTACACGGTTCTGTGGTGCAACATTATTTGCCTGTCTGTCTCTCAACATGTCACAGTTGAAATTCTCGAAAAGGGTCTTGTATTTAAACACGCAAGTGGGTGTTCCGTTGTGTTTTTTCACTCTTTGATTTCAAAACGAATGTGCAAACACTTTTGCGAATTAGGCACACCAGAAAGAAGATTCCTACGCAAAAGCCAAGTAGAATCTCTTTAGTATATTTAAAAAAAAAGATTAAAAAAATCGATTTAAAACAAATATTGCAGTCGCACTGCAAAAACATTTCTGAAATGTTTTTTCACGGTAGAAAATTTTCTTCCATGATTCCTTTCGTGAATTAACGCTGCATATTCCTGATACAAACCTTTTCCCTGAACGGATGGGAAAAACTGGAATTTCACGGATTTTTCGTACAACGGGAAAATTCTGAATTTTCAGAAACTTTTCCGCAATTCCTTTCGTATAATACAGACACTTGACGTGGACTAGGAACATCAAACAGACGTCATCGCTCTTTTCACGTTTATAAGTGAGTCACGGAAAAGTTCTCATTGATCGCCACCGGGAATCGAACCCAGGGTCTTCCAGTTTCTCGTCGGACATGCTTCCACTGCACCACAGAGGCTTTGAATTCGTCTAGGCTCACGTACAACTAACTGTCAAGCCACTTGACAGTTTGCTACTTGAAGCCCCGCATAATGCTGGGGATTGACCAAAGATGGTAAGCAGCAACTGAACAAATAACTAGAAGGCGAATGAAAAATTAATACAGACACTTGACGTGGATTAGGGACATCCAACAGAAGTCATCGCTCTTTCCACATTTATAAGTGAGTCACGGAAAAATTCTCATTGGCCGCCATTTAGTTGTACGTGAGTCTGAAGGAATTCGAGTGCGCTCTGCTGCAATGGAAGCATGTCCGGCGCGTAACTGGAAGACCCTGGATTCGATTCCCGGTGGCGGCCAATAAGAATTTTTCTGTGACTCACTTATAAACGTGGAATGAGCGATGATTTCTGTTTGATGTCCTTTCGTATATTAACGGTAAATTGCCACTTTTAAGATGTGTTAACGGAAAATTCCGAATTTTCAGAAACTTTTCTGCATTTCTTTCCGTACAGTAACAGAAATTTCCGTTCTCACTATTTTCGTATCCGTATGACGGAAAATTTCCGGCCGCTCCGGTGGCGCAGTGGTCTTAGCGATGGCGTCTGATCATTCGTCCGAAAGGGGTCCGGGTTCGAATCCCTGTGAGGCATGGATGTTGTGTTTATCTTACGGCACTGGCTCTCTCCCTTCCCTGAAATCAGTGACCTTAAATTAGGGACGGGCGACTACTTATAGCCCATTGAGTTGCTCACGGTGATCGTTAAACCACCGATCAAAAAAAAAATTCCGGTAATAGGAGAGATTCGCGGAAATACTTGAGGTTTCATTTGCTATTAAATTTCAGTCATCTATTGGAGGACCTCATTTTGAAGTTCTGTAGCGAGATCAGATATTGTAGATAGCATATCGCATGAAATTTTGGGGTTATGGTGGCACCGGGTATTCCTTCTCCTTTTATTCCGAGTAGGGATGAAAGGCTTATGAGCAGCCGCACGACCACGGTAACCCATGGAATGAAGTTCTCTGCGAATAATACGTGTACATACCGACGTTCCATTATTTTTGCACACCTGTACCCTGAAATCTTGTGCAGTACTTCGTCGATTAGCTGTAACGACTCGCTGAGGCTCCGACGTCCCCTATCACTGATTTTCTTTTATCTGCCGGTACGTTTTGCTGCTTCAGGCACGCCATGTGTCTTCCACTTATTTAGTACATCTAAAACAGTTTACTTGGGTATGTTTAAACGCCTCTCGGTTTCTCTTATGGACAACCCACAATCTTTCCTTTCTCAAAGTCAAGTTTCTCCTGCCGCGACATTTTCACTCAACCACAAGTGCGATATGATCGCGGTCAGCTGCAGGCTTATGTTTATACCGTTTGCAGTTGTACCGCGCATCTTAACAACGCAGCGGATCCGTTCATTTGCTTTTGAAGGGCTTTCCGGTGACTCTTGTCAATACAGTGTATGTTATGTTTTTTGACATTTGCAGCACTGGTGCATGAATATCTTCCTTGTTGTGAGCTAGAATTAGTCCTGCTCTCAAACATCGTTTTGTGATGTCCCAGATATGCTCGGTAGGTGATAGATCATTCAACATGGCTAGCCATGGTAACACAGTAAAGTCTCGCAGACACGTCGAACTACGCATGAGGTGTGTTGTCTAGCATTATCGTGCTGGAATGTAGCGTTTTTCACGTTCTTAATGATCGGTAAGATTTCAGGGGGGAGAATGTTATCCACACGCACTTTGGGGGTCAAGTTACCCTTGATGAAGAAGTAACATCACTAACTGCTTTAATATATAGGGCCCCCCTTGCAGGATATTTTTATTTTTTTTATTGGAGGTTTAACTACCACCGTGAGCAACTCAATGAACTGTAAGCAGTCGCCCGTCCCTAATTTAGAGCCACTGACTCTAGGGAAGGGAGAGAGCCAGTGCCCTAAGACAAGTACAACAATCATGTCTCACCGGGATTCGAACCAGGACCCCTTTCGGACGAATGATCAGACGCCATCGCTTAGATCACTGCGCCACTGCGGCGGCTGCCAGGATTTTGACAGTGGGTTTTGTATAATACTCAAAAATATACGACGTAAATGTTTGTTTTTTTTTTGGTACATTGACACAGCGAAGGTGCACATCATATCATTCTCTCCTAGACAGACAAGGGCCAAATCACTGAAGCCGATATTTCTCCATTTGTTGCACCATCCAGCTCTTTGGTTTTAGTGCTTCAATCACGCATACCTCTGGCTTCCAGTAAACGGTATGAAAAGGCGATAGCGTGTCCTTTGGGTACAAACTTCGTGTAGGTGTCGATTAATGTTACTGAAAGATACCGGAAGAGATCGTTTGTCATTAGGTATATGTATTTAGCAGTTGTGTTTCTGATACTGACAGCCACCCGTGGAATCATGCGATCATCAGAATTCGTAGTTACTGAAGAGTGACATGATTTAGGACAACACGAAGCACTTTCCTGTGCTCATTACTTCCAGCAGCGGCCAACTGTTCGCGCATCATGCCCCAAATGCGCTGTAATTCGTAAGGTAGGCCTTATGATAAGACAGAGCTCAAACTCGCTGATTTTATTAATCAAATGTCCACGACGTACAAACTAGATTACAGTTCTACGGTAGCCAGATGTGCGGGTCAGGCCCGGTTCCTTCAATGTACACACTTCCCACTTTTCTACAAAGACAACCTTCCCTTCAAATAACGGAATCCGTGTCCTGCGCTGCATTTTAAGTCTAACTAGACCTACAGTTTTTTTCCTTCATTCGTGTATATCACTGCCCCGTATTTTCATGTAAATTTGCATAAACAAAGATCTACTGCTTTGGGGTAGGGCAATTTTTTATGAGGAGTATAGTAACTGGCATACCTTCAGTAAGGGTAATCAACGCCACTTATATTAATTTTCGAACTATCGTCGCATTGTGCTCACGCCTTCAGGAATCATTTCTGAATTCTGATAATAGCAGCGATTCACGAGAGAACGAATATTTCTCTATAGGCAGGCTCAAAGTTAGTTAGGGACACTCTAAGAATCTGGTTTTGAATCTGAATAAAGTATAGTTTTTGCATCGATTCTATGATTCTCTTTCTCTGCCTTCTTTTGGGGTCGAAATCTCAAATTCGGAACTGGGAATTCCTACTGGCTTTTGATGCTTAGTAGGCAAGAGCTCATACACTATCTACCAACAAGTAATTGGACACCTGTGATAGCACAGGAAAACGAAGTTTATTCACCTTTAATAGTTGGTGGAGCCTCCACGAGCGGCGATTACAGCTGCGACCCTCCGGAGCATACTCTCAACCAGGCGTTGTACGACGGCTAGCGGTATTTTCTTCCACTCGGCTTGCAGAAGACAGGTCAGTTCCTTAACCAATTTTGGACGCTGGGGGCACCCCTTAAGTCGACGATCCAACCATAGGTGCTCGATAGGGTTAAGGTCCCGGCTCTGCGGAGGCCAGTCCATTTGATTAACCCCATTGTCACCATACCAAGCCATGGTGGACCTCGCAACAAGGCAGGTGGCATTGTCATCCTGAAAGTAACATGGGTCCACCCCGTAAAACTGCCACAACGTAGGAAGCGCATGGTCATCCAAAATGGTGCTGTAGGTCTCGGCGTTGAGTCTACCAGGAATTGCGACCAAGGGTCCCGTGCCATACAAGGAGAAACACCCCCATAGCATAATTCCACCGCCGCCGAACTTCACAGTTGGCACGATACATTCCGGAAGGAGGCGTTCTCCAGGCAGACACCAAACCCAGACCCTGCCATCCGAACGGTAGAGGGTGAACCTTGATTCGTCGCTCCAGAGAACCTGTTTCTACTGTTCAACGGTCCACTGTCGACGTTCTTTGCACCACGTTAGCCGAGCAGCGCTATTGGACTTGGTGATCAAAGGTTTGTGGGCGGCAGCACGTCCATGATAACCGAGCAGATGGGCTTCCTTACGGATGGTATTCATCGAAAGAACACTCCCCGATGCCTGTTGAAACTCTTCGCGAATGTTGCCCATCGATTTGGTGCGGTTCTTCCGAATTTCTCTGGCCAGCACCCGTCGGTCTCTAACTCCCAGTTTTGTGGGTCCGCCGGGTCAGGGCACATTCCGACAGTCACCTCTCATCTTCCACTTGCCAATCACGTAGGCCACTGTCGATTTTGGGTACTTCAACTCGCTGGATATGTCACGTATGGATCGGCCATTTCTGTGATACCCGACGATTACACCTTTCTCGAAATCAGAGAGCTCCGAACTGCGTGGCATCTTGCATGCGACTGGTTGCGTTGTTGTTTCCCACACGATATTTAACGGCGGCGGCCGTGACGTGTATCAGGACCGCAGATATCGTCGATTGCAGGGGTGTCCAATTACTTGTTGGTAGATAGTGTAGCTTTGAAGGCGATGTTAGTGAAGGTTTTGAATGAGAGGAAATTATTATTGAAAATATATCTTTCGTCAATTTTTATATGTAACTCTGAACGAATAAGAGTCGTACGAGGTAGTGAAGTCTGTTTGCTTAAAGAGAAGTAGGCATTCTAATAAGTAGACTACTGAGAATATTAACACGTTCAAACAGCAACGTAAGAAACGACAGCACTAGAAGTATTGGCCGTGTAAAGCTAAATGCCAAGAAGATTTTTAGCATGCACCGACCTATAAAACATCGACTTCACTAATAAATTTAGCGAAGAGATTTCGGGCATATTGTACAGTCTTTCGTCAGAATTTTTCTTGTATCACATAGTTACAGGTGTTTATTAACGTAACTACATTAATGCAAGGGGTCTTACAATTAAAGCATCTCGCAACAGCAATGCTCTATACAAAACTGGGAAAACATTGGAGTTGAATTCTAAAATCTCATATTTATACTTGCATTTATTTCCATTACTTCTATACTAAAAGAAATAAACCCATGTAGTTAATTTTTCCTAGTATACAGAGTGTTTCAGAAAATTTGATATCATTTGAGATGTAAATATCTGAGTAATTAAATAGTCTATGCAAATGAAACTAAACAGGCTTAATGTTGAGCAAAATAAGATTTATTTCATCAAAATTTGAATGAGAAATTCAAAGGTATGTGGATTTCATTAACGATTTCACAAGTTTTTAATTTCTGATTCAAATGACAAGGCACACGTCAAGTCGGTAGTCCAGCTCCTGCCAACAACGATGCAGCATGTTCCTTATGTGCTCAACTGCACCAACTGCAATGCAGATTTGAACATGGCACAAAAAGTTCGAAGAGGAAAGGCTGTTTGTGCAGGGCAAAAGGATCTGTACGATCACCAGTAGCGGAACAGATGGCCGAGGGGGCTCAGGAAACATTTCTGCGAAGCCCCAGGAAGTCCATAAGAAGAGCAAGTCTTAAAACCCAGATTCCTCCAAAGACAGTTTGGTGTGTCGCAAGGAAACGCTTGAGAATGACACCCTACAAGCTATAGCTAGTTCAGGCCTTTAAGACAGATGACAAGCGTAAGCAATTCTGTGTCGATATGGAAGAGAAACTTGAAGAAGACGAGTTTGAAAATCGTCTTGTTTTCAGTGATGAGGCCACATTTCATACGAATGGCAGAGTCAAGAAGCTTAAAGTTCGCATTCGGGGCGAAGAAAATCCCCATGCCAGATTTGGGCACATGAAGAACATGCTGCATCGTGTTTGGCAGTAGCTGAACATCCCACTTGATGAGTGCCGTGTCACTGGCATATTGAAAACTTGTGAAATCGTTCATGAAATCCACATAACTTTGAATTTCTCATTCAAATTTTGATGAATAAGTCTTATTTTGCTCAACATTAAGCCTGTTTAGTTTCATTTGCCTAGACTATTTAGTTACTCAGATATTTATATCTCAAATTATATCGAATTTTCTGAAACACCCTGTATATACATGTTTCGTTATCTGTGACTGTAAAACAGAGGGAAGATCTCTAAAAACAGATGTCATCACGTATGTGCATTCCCTCAACCTAGTAGCGAACTCAGATTCTCTTTTCCGTATTGGTCTTTTACTGTTTTACTGGCTGTTGGGGTACAATGTTTCAGTGGTATCGAAGAGGCAGGGCTGTATTTAGAACCGCCTTTCCAGTGTGACTATCCTGGTGTTCATGACTGCTGTCTCAAAGAAATTTGAAAAACCAAGGACCAAGACAGAACAGCTGAAAACCGAGTTGTAAGCCATCCCTTTTAGTTCACGGGCAGAACTGCGCTTGAACAAAATCGGCTATGTCGACGATGGCAAAAATATGCCCTCACCGTGTTGACATCTAAAACAAGCCAACTAAAGTTTTCGGCTGGTGTTCTATGAAATCAGTAATACTGAAAAATGAAGTTCCATATGTATACAAGTCTCCACGTTATAGCACTGTTTCACCATGTGAAGCACTTATAAAATACAATCAAACCTCGATTTAACGAACTTCAAGTGACCAACAGTCTTGTACGTAAAATCGAGGAATTCGCTAAATCGAGGAAGCCTTTTGAATGTAACATTTTTTTTATTGAAAAAGTTTAACGACCACCACGGGCAACTCAATGGGCTATAAGCAGTCGCAATGAAACATTCAAATTAAGCTAGTGTTCATAACAGAATACGTAAGCAGCTAAGTTCTCTTTGTTTCAATAAATAGTAAATTATCTACAGTACTTTTAATTCCGAATTTATTATCAAAAATGTTATAATACGTACACATTTACTTTGCATATTAAGTACATAATTCGTAGATAACAGACTTCAATATGCAGCATCAAAATTTAAGCGTACTTTAAAATTGCAAGAAAAATGCGATAGTTGATTTTTTTCCCCGAGCATTTAGCTTCTTAAATAATGATTTCATTATACTAAACTGCATTAAACAGAACATCAGTTAGTACTAATTAAGTTGTAAAAACAGAATATGTGTTGATAACCGTTTTACACTGTGGAAAAAAAATGCTTTAGCGAAGATTGTGTGACGTATATTCTAAATTAACTTTCCTTTTTAGTTTCTTTCCCTATGTAAATCTTGAGTTTATTCTCAGTTATTCTTCACTCTTAACGTAATATCTTTTCTCTCAAACGAATACGTTTGGCAACAATTGAGGTTGAATGCACGTGACGTATGCCTGATATTGATAAGAACAAGAGATAAAAGCGACGACTAAATTGTTGCTTGCCGAGCGTTGGGTTGTAAACTGATTATTGAAAGGAGCGTTGTGAAAAGAGCGTTGTGTTAAGAGTTGTGTGGTGTGTGGAGAGTTTAGTGCAATATGCTATGCTATGATGTGTTTTGCTACATCCTGAATAAAGCATCTTTTTCGTAAGTGTGACTTCTGTTGTTGACATGTTTCGTCTGGCCGTTAAGGTTTCTTTCATTTAGGAACTATTTCTTAGTATGTTGATGTCTTAAGTTAACGTAGAAGTAAGACAAGACTTCTACGCCATAATTGCTTATGTTTTTTTCTGAACGTTTAGCTTTATAAATTGCAGCTTTAATTTTATGAAGTGCATGAAAAACATCATCATTAATATCGAAGGGCATCAAGTACTTTTTAGCATATTCTATACTGTTACCAGCATCGCTAAATCAGCTAACTTTCAGCTCTGCTTCATCTTCTTCATCAGAATCGGATACATTTAGTCCGATCTGTTCATCGAAAACATCATCAAGGGATTGCATTTGGGATAACTTTTAACGTGAAAATGCTAGTTAACATAGTTTTGCGGTTTAAAAAAATAAAAAATAAATGTTCGCTAAATTGAGGAAATGCGTTCGTTAAATCGGGAAACGCCAAGCATTAATTTCAATGTGGTTCCGTCGGGATTATAAAAATGTATGTAAAATCGAGGAATTCGTTAATTCGCAGTCCGTTGAAAAAGGGGTTTGGCTGTATTGTATTTCACAAAATACTTCAGTTTCTAAACTTTGAGCTTGCTTTTCATATACTTTATATTTTGCTTATTCGGTTATATTAAATTACAAGCTAAGCGCCTAAACACGCATGGTAACACTTAACTAGCAGGTTGTTCGATCCTAATGTCCTAATGGGATATGTGATTCATTATTCAGTTTTTGTCTCAGTTTCTGTACTCATCTTTTAGCGCATTGGATACATATTATACATTCCCTACAAAATTCCATGGGTTAATTACACGCCGGTTAAATTAAGTTCCGATAGCCCTCATAGTGGATAATAGCTGGAAAGAAAAGGAGGAATTTTTTCTGCATCACATAAAGGATTCACTATTTAGACTAAAGACACCGCTAAACAGTATGGTTACCGATTCACCAATCATCATTTCTGTTTCCATGAAGACCAGAAGAAAATTTTCTTTGCTTCTCTTATCTCAAAATCGATTATGCTACGTTAAAGAAACAGCTGATTGTTAATAAAGTTTTAAGCTTTTAAAATTGCATTTGCCGGTAATAAATTCTACAGAAGAGAAACATCTGCAACGATTTAATAAAGTCATGCGTGAGTGTAATCCAAGACATCATACTTTATTTCGATTCGCTGGTTGCTTTCATAATTCAAAGAAGGTTTATCGTAGGAGATCTCACGAAAGTCATATTGGTGAATTGACGGTAAGCTAACACGCACACACACACAATCAGTTTACCTCAATGAGCAACAACAAAGCACCACAATCAGGTTATTTCAATAATACACGTATCAAAAACAAAAGGTAAACGAGCTCATGTACCTTTTGGAACAAAATAGTAAAGTAGCACACCTTCAGGTATTCAAAATTATTTTCAAAAGAAAGCAAAGTCGTCTTCTTGCTGGATGATCATAAATTAAAACGAAGAAACCTGAAGTACCACATACTAAAACACTAATATTAGAGACTTAGTGAGAGATAAACTCGCTGGGTGCTGAACTGTCTAAGGCGCAGGCTTCAAATCAGTACTCCGAGATAGGCCCAGGCTTGAACCTGGCAAGGCATAGATGATGCGCTAGTCCAATAGCGTTGGTTCTGTCCCCTTTTCTGGAACAAATGACCCCAAATTAGGGACCAGTGACTGTTTATATGCCTTAGAGTTCCTGTTGGTGGTCTCTGGTTCCAGGGAAGGGAGAGAGCCAGTGCCGTAAGACAAACACAACATCCATGCCTCACGGGATTCGAACCCGGACCCCGTTCGGACGAATGATCAGAGGCCATCGCTTAGACCACTGCGCCACCCGGGGCGGCCATTTTCCCACTTGTCGCCAGTCAAGTAAAACTCATACAGCTTATGGCAATTGATACACCGGTTTCATTACGTGGCAAGGTAGCAGTTGTGATTTACCTGCACGGTAAATAAAGATCATCTCGGCCGCCCCGGTGGCGCAGTGGTCTAAGGCGCTGGCCTCTGATCATTCGTCCGTAAGGGTCCGGGTTCGAATCCCGGTCAGGCATGGATGTTGTGTTTGTCTTACGGCACTGGCTCTCTCCCTTCCCTGGAACCAGTGACCCTAAATTAGGGACGGGCGACTGCTTATAGCCCATTGAGTTGCTCATGGTGGTCGTTAAACCTCCAATCAAAAAAAAAAAAAAAAAAAAAAAAAAAGATCATCTCGAACATTACGGTCGAGAGTCAATAAGAACGCCTTTGTGGCTTTGCTGATCCTTCTCTGGGCTGCAAGATTTTGTCTTCTGTTTATAGTGCAGACTTCCTACATGACATGTGGGGGTATCGTTTACTTGATCAAAAGGTCACTTGACCGAAAATCCCTTGATCGTATAGTACATTTTACCGAAGGGTCACTTGACCGAAAAGTTCTTTTCACCGAAAGGTCACTTCACCTAAAAGTTCATTTCATCGAAAGGACATTTGATCGAAAAGCTCATTTCACCGAAGGATTACTTTACCTAAAAGTTCATTACATCGAAAGATCATTTCACCGAATGGTCAGTTTATCGAAAACTTAGAATTTTGTTGTTAGAGATCTGTTGGAGTGTGGTGGGGTTTCTTGAAATACTGACCACCTAAGCATTATCGGATTGTATAAAAAATACACTTTTAATGTCTATGAAACATCTCCACATGAGTAGGTTTTTCGAAATGCAACATTAATTATAATGCTTAGATCTGTGCCTTTTTGTCAAATTTTAATCCTCCGAGCTCATATTCATAAGGGTTACATAGTTAATCAAGTAAATAATGTTCCACTTTTACTGAACCGCAAATCATAAATTTTTTGACCGTATGCCTAGATCCAGGGCATTTTAACAGATTTTAACCCTATTCATATTCATAAGCATTACATAAAATGTAAATTAACTTTTTATGTAAACCTTATGAACATAAGCACGCGCGGTTAAAATTTGCTAAAAAGGCCTAAGCCGAGACATAGGGTCCTATAACTGATTCTTTTTGCCTGAAAAAATGTGCAACATTATTAACTTGAGATTTTATGTAAAACTTATGAACATGAGTTCGTACGATTAAAATTGGGTAAAAAGGCCTAAGCCAAGGCCTAGGGACCTAAAAAGTTGATTCTTTTTGTCTGAAAAAATGTGCAACATAATAAATTTTACTTTTTATGTAAACTTTATGAACATGAGCACTGAACATGACTTTTATGTAAACCTTACGAACATGATTAAAATTTACTAAAAAGGCCTAAACCGAGGCCTAGGAACTTAAAATTAATTATTTTTGTCTTAAAACTAAATCTTTGCATTCTCTGTGACACGGGGAAATCAAAAGTGCAATTTGAGTATGATCCCCTAACGTTTCGGTGGTCTGTCTGCCGAACTTGCACCATGCTTCAACACATCCTGTAATTAAATCCAAAGTTTTCGATAAACTGACCCTTCGGTGAAATGACCTTTCCATGAAATAAACTTTTAGGTAAAGAGACCTTTCGGTAAAATGAACTTTTCGATCAAGTGATCTTTCGGTGAAACAATCTTTTCGGTGAAGTGATTTTCGGTCAAGTGACCCTTCGGTGAAGTAAACGTCGAGCAAATGAACCAGACCCGACATGTGGTGTACTGCTGAGCACGTGTCTTTCTTTCTTTTTGATTTCTTGACAAGCATGCAGCCACTTCCGGCACAAGAAAAGAATACGGATCGTATGCTTTTCAAAGGCAGGTAGGTGACCTTATGAGAAGTAATAAATCCTCACTTTGCACATCTTTACGATTTGTATACCAAAAACTGGGTGTTAGAAGCGGCAGCGATGAACCCTTCTCAAAACCTACGCATCCTCGGTAGCCGATTTCATAGTTCGTACCAGCACGCGCATAATTTTGAACTGCATACACCGTTGCCATAATTTATTCGCTATGGGGTTGAACTACAGCATGGTACATTTCATATGAAATCCGTGCTACGTAATGTGATCAAATCCAGTACTACGATCATTAAACGAGAGAACTAAATTAGTGATATTTTGAACTTAACGCGTTTGATAATCCATCTGTTTAAAATACTGTGTGACGTATATTCTAAATTAACTTTCCTTTTTAGTTTCTTTCCCTATGTAAATCTTGAGTTTATTCTGTTATTCTTCCCTCTTAACGTGATATCTTTCTCTCAAACGAATACGTTCGGCAACACAATTGAGGTTGAATGCACGTGACGTATGCCTGAGTTTTGATAAGAACAAGAGATAAAAACGACTACTGATCTATTGCTTGAGAGCGTTGTAAGAGAGAGCGTTGGGTTGTAAACTGATTATTGATAGGAGTGTTGTGATAATGTGTGGTGTGTGGAGCGTTTACTCTAATATGCTATGTTACGATGTGTGTGTTACATCCAGAATAAAGCATCTTTTGCGTAAGTTGGCTTCTGTTATTTACATGTATCGTGTGGCCCCTAAGGTTTCTTTCATTTAGGAACTATTTCTTAGTATGTTGATGTGTTAAAACAACCTAGAAGTAGAAAAAACTTTTACGCTATATTGTCGCCCGAACTTTCCGGATGACCCGGCCTTTCAAAATCTCGCAATGGTGTGATGTTCTTTCCACACCGCGAGATAGAAAAAATAAGAGAATCCGTTCTCCAGCGCTTCGAAAAATAAAAATGTGTGATGTTGCATTCCACACACCAGATTGACTGGGAGTTCTCAAGTGCACGTTCTATAGCGGATGGCTGCCTGCAACGATTCATGGTCACGGCTGACCCGTGGGCCATGCCCCCGGCCCTCTTTCGGGAGGGGGGAGAGATGTGACGTACCTGCCAGCAGGACGCACACGACATAAAGGCAGATAGCAGTCAGGACGAACGTCCGCGTAGCTCAATTGGTAGAGTGACTTATTCCGGAATGAGGGGACCCGGGTTGGAGCCCCGGCGTGGACAAAAATGACGGAGAAATTTACTTCGTTATAATAGCGCCCGAACTTTCCGGATGACCCGGCCGTTCGAAATCTCGAAATGGTGTGATGTTCTTTTCACACCGCGAGATAGGAAAAATCAGAGAATTCCTTCTCCAGCGCTTCGAAAAATATATGTGTGTGACGTTGCATTCCACACACTAGATTTACTGGGAGTTCTCAAGTGCACGTTCTACAGCGGATGGCTGCCTGCAACGATTCATGGTCACTGCTGACCCGTGGGCCATGCCCCCGGCCCTCTTTCGGGAGGGGGATGTGACGTACCTGCCAGCAGGACGCACACGACATAAAGGCAGATAGCAGTCAGGACGAACGTCCGCGTAGCTCAATTGGTAGAATGACTTATTCCGGAATGAGGGGATCCAATTTTCTGGACAAAAATGACGGAGAAACTTACTTCGTTATAACTGCTAACATCTAACATTTAGTTCGACGATATTGCTTCTATACCGTTATATGGCACCTAATAATGTTCGAGTAATCAATCACTGTCTTTCGTGGGATAAAACGCATGTATTATTATCAGGATTTTGAGGAGATTACCTAGTCTCCGTTTATTCAGACGATTTGAGGTTCTCTCAGAGTGACATTGTGCCTCTCACTACTTCAGTAAAAGCCATCTAATAACACATTTCAGAAACAATCCGAAAGCATTATTATGTAATCCATTAGGTAATTATATCTTAAGCATTGTTGTAAAACGTGTGACATGTATCAGCATTTTGAGTGATCACTTTTTTTGCTATTGTTTACCCAATCGTTGGCTACCGATTCTCTGTTTCTATTCCTCAGTTTGCGTGATAAATGTTCGATTTCTAAAAGTGTGTTTGTTTCGCGCACGTGAAACACACACGATCGTAGGCAAACAAGTTAGAAAATAGACTTCTTTCTTCATGCCGTACTACTCTTACAAGACAGCATTCGCTGCAGACTAAATGAAACTTCTAGGTATTTTTGTCTGCATGGCAAGTTCAAAAGTATTTTATTTATTGCAATGGAACGTTAGTTTTCATCTTTTTTTCCCGTCTCTATAATGGTTATTTCCGTTTTTCATTTTTCACATATCCATGCTAGATTAAAATGCTATTTCAGATTATTTGCCAACGCTCAAATTGTAAACAACACGTCAGTAATTTCGATCTGTAGAGATTTTGTGTCAATCTATCGATTTCCCAAATGACTCAAACTGCCGTTTTTAGCTCATAGTTTGGCATTACATGAAACACAAGAACCTGTCTCTATATGACATCATTTTTGCCAGCTGTCGTTGGTCTGTTGTGGACATTGATACTTCCACCTCTGAGATCCCACAGCATTTTTTTGTCAAAGATGACCTATGTATTTTCCACTTTGTCGGTTGAATAATATTTTCTATAGCTGGCGTAACCTTATGTAGGTAGTCACTAAATCTCATTATATTTTCTGTCTGTGGATACTGTACTTCCACCGTCAGTACTCCACGTCTGTTTAAAATACTGTTATGAAATAGTGTTTTTGACTAAAACATAACGAAGCATTTAAATCTTGAATACTCTTTTTAGCACGTCTTTTGTAAAAAAAGATCGTGCTTCTGTTATCGGTTTGTCCGTCCGTCCGTCTGTACCCACGATATCTCCGCAACTATTAGTCTGATTTGAAAAATTCTTTTTGCATTAGAAAGCTTGAAATATGCAAATCATGATCCTTCATTTCGTTTTTTTTTTTACGATGTACAATTTCGCTGCTAGACGGCGTAAATGCAGATGATGTCGAATTAAAAAATACGTTTTATTCCACATATTTGCTTCTAAACATCCGATTGAAAAAAAAATTAGCTTTCGATTCCATTTATGTCGATGAGTATTTTAGATATAGTTACTTTTTCAAATTACGCATAGATTTTCCGCTAGGGAGCGTAAAAGTAAATTACATTTTTCCCGATAACTCTTCTTCTAAAACTCCAATTTCAAAAATTTTTTCTTCAGAGGATACACCTCCTGATGGAAAATCTTTTGCATATAATTTCAAATTTTTGGTAAAGAATACTTTGGCCACCAGGGGGCGTAAGTCTTAATTTCTGCTTCTGATGTATTTGCCATAAAATCGGAGCTTCTAAAATATCTATTGAAAAAATTATTTCGTGGACTGATGCCACTCACATCGATAAACCTTTTCGGAATATTTTCTTCGTAAAATATTCCACAGTTTCTCCGCCAGGGGGCGTAGATGTACATCTTATTTTTGTCAATATCTCTACTTCTAGGAGTCCGATTTGAAAAATTCCTTCTTTGTTGGATAGTGTTTTCCGTGTGACATGTTTTTCATATAATTTCAAAATTTTCAAGTAGTTCATAGACTTTCCGCTAGGGGGCGTAGCGGTAAATTGCGTTTCCTCCTATATCTCTGCTTCCAAATCTCCGATTTGAAAAATTCTTCCTGCATCGGATACAGCTCCTGATGGGAAATCGTTTGCACATAATTTCTGATTTTTGTAAAAAAGTACTTTGGCCACCAGGGAGCGTAAATCTTAATGTCCGCTTCTGTTGTATTTGCAGCAAAATATGAGCTTCTAAATTCTCGATTGAAAAAACGTCATTTGTTGACCGATACTACTCATGTCGACAAACCTTTTAGAAACGTTTTCTTCTTAAAATAGTGCATGGTTTCTATGCCAGGGGCTTAGATGTATATCTTATTTTTGTCAATATCTCTACTTCTAGGAGTCCGATTTGAAAAATTCCTTCTTTGTTAGATAATGTGACATGTGGTTCATATAATTTCAAAAGTTTCAAGTAATTCATAGACTTTCCGCTAGGGGGCGTAGCGGTAAATTGCGTTTCCCCCTATATCTCTGCTTCTAAATCTCCGATTTAAAAACTTCTTTCTGCACCGCATACAGCTACTGATGGGAAATCGTTTGTACATAATTTCAATTTTTTGTAAGAAATGGTTTGGCCACCAGGTGGCGTAAGTCTTAATTTCCGCTTCTGTTGTATTTGCATCAAAATAGAAGCTTCTAGAATCTCGATTGAAAAAAAATGTCGTTTGTTGACCGATACTACTCATGTCGACAAACTTTTTACGAAAATTTTCTTCTTGAAAAAATGCATGGTTTCTACGTCACGGGCCGTAGATGTATATCTTATTTTTGTCAATATCTCTACTTCTAAAAGTAGGATTTGAAAAATTCCTTCTTTGTTGGATAGTGTTTTCGATGCGAAATGTTTTTCCTATAAATTCAAAATGTTCAAGTAAATCATAGACTTTCCGCTAGGGGGCACAAATGTAAATTGCGCTTTCTGCGTTATTTCTGCTCCTAAAACTCCGATTTGAGAAATTCTTCTTGTATCGCATACAAGAGCTGATGGAAAATATTTTTCACAAAATTTCTAATGTTTGGTAAAGAATGATTTAGCCACCAGGGGTCATAAGTGTTAATTTCTGCTTCTGAAGTATTTGTTGCAAAATCTAGGCTCCTGAAAACTAGAGTAATTTTTTGTTTCTTGGACTGATAGTGCTCATATGGAAAAACCTTTTGAGAATACTTTCTTCCTAAAATAATGCATGGTTTTCTTACCAAGGGACGTAAAGTCACATCTTATTTTTGTCGATATCTCTGTTTCTAAGAGTTCGTAGGCTCACGATTCCGTTTACAGCAATATCTGAGGGATTAAAAACCCGATTGAATATCTTCTTTCTTTTGTCAGATCTATCGTTTTCCATACCGATTCCATTGACTTTGAATGGCTTTGATAAATTTAATTTGCATCAGAACGGATTCAAAAGACGTGCTTATTACACCCGAAAATTCGGTGTCATTTTTCTTGTTTCTTTTGTCAAAAGACGTATTCATTACAAGAAACACGGCTTTCAAATGCGCAAGCTCACTGTGTTCATTCCTGGAAATCAGACTGAGAAAGGTTTTTATCACTGCCAACACAAGAATGAAAACCGTACCACCACATTGTTCAATCGGTTTCAGTGCGACTTGTCATGTACACACAAAACTCCAAGCTTCTTCCCATTAACGGTTGCACTTCTCCAAGAATAGCTTCCTTGAAATTACAATGTAGCCCCGGTGTCGCAGTGGTCTAAGCGATGGCTTCTGATCATTCGTCCGAGATGCGTCCGGGTTCGAAACCCGGTGTGGCATAGATGTTGTATGTTTGTCTTACGGCACTGGCTCTGAAACCAGTGGCCCTAAATTAGGGACGGGCAACTGCTTATAGCCCACTGAGTTGCTCACCGTGGTCGTTAAACCACCGATCAAAAAGAAATTGGAAAGATAATAAATGTATTACACTATCTACCAACAAGTAATTGGACACCTGTGATAGCACAGGAAAACGAAGTTTATTCACCTTCAATAATTGGTGGAGCCTCCACGATCGGCGATTACAGCTGCGACCCTCCGGGACATACTCTCAACCAGGCGTTGTACGACGGCTAGCGGTATTTTCTTCCACTCGGTTTGGAGAAGACCGGTCAGTTCCTTAACCGATTTCGGACGGTGGGGGCACCCCTTAGGTCGACGCTCCAACTCGTCCCAGAGGTGCTCGATAGGGTTTAGGTCCGGGCTCTGCGCAGGCCAGTCCATTCGATTAACCCCATTGTCACCATACGAAGCCATGGTGGACCTCGCAACATGACAGGTGGCATTGTCATCCTGAAAGTAACATGGGTCCACCCCGTAAAACTGCCACAACGTAGGAAGCGAATGGTCATCCAAAATGGTGCAGTAGGTCTCGGTGTTGAGTCTACCAGGAATTGCGACCAAGAATCCCGTGCCATACCAGAAGAAACACCCCCATAGCATAATTCCACCGCCGACGAACTTCACAGTTATCACAATACATTCCGGCAGGAGGCGTTCTCCAGGCAGACACCAAACCCAGACCCTGCCATCCGAACGGTAAAGGGTGAACCTTGATTCATCGCTCCAGAGAACCTGTTTCCAATGTTCAACGGTCCACTGTCGACGTTCTTTGCACCACGTTAGGCGAGCAGCGCTATTGGACTTGGTGATCAAAGTCTTGTGGGCGGCAGCACGTTGCTAACCGAGCAGATGGACTTCCTTACGGATGGTATTCATCGAAAGAACACTCCCGGATGCCTGTTGAAATTCCTCGCGGATGTGGCCCATCGATTTGGTGCGGTTCTTCTGAATTTTTCTGTCCAGCACCCGTCGGTCTCTAGCTCCCAGTTTTGTGGGTCTGCCGGGTCGGGGCACATTCCGACAGTCACTTCTCATCTTCCACTTGCCAATCACGTAATGGCTTGCTTAAAGCAGTCGAAAATTTCATGACATAAGCGATGAAAAGCCTAACATTATTTTTCCATGGGATATTATTTTAAAGGCTTCCTAGCAGTGAAACTCATGGACAAAGAAATTTGCGCACCAAGAAGGAAGCATCGGATTGAACTGAAATTTTATAGACGTAATGATCCAGATGAAGGATACACATGATGGTAAAAACAGAGCTGCAGGACAATTAGGATCTGCGGCAGGCAGTCCGGTCATCTTCAATAGCGCGTTGCACCGCCTCGTGCGGCGATACATGCTGCAGTACGGTCCGGCATGGAGGCGAACAGACGCCTAGTGTCGTCGTGCGGCAGCCTGGCCCACGCGTGTTGAACGGCGTGCCCCAAATCACGGATAGTGAGGCACAGAGGCAGCTGGCGTTTCAACTGCTCCCACACATACTCAATAAGGGACATGTCCGGGGAGTGGGAAGGCCATGGAAGTGCCTGGACATGACGTAGGCTGTCTTGAGCAAACCGAGCCGTGTGCGGGCGGGCATTATCCGGCTGGTATAGTGCTCCTGGAATCCCGGCTAAAAATGGAAGCACATGGGGCAGTAGGATCTCATCCACATACCGCTGGCCCGTCAGTGATATACATACCACTACTAGAGCTGATCAGCTATCGTAAGCTATAGCTCCCCAGACCATAATGCCTGCAGTGGGGGAGGTGAGGCGCTCGATTGCAAAGTTCGGATTGTGCTGTTGACAAGCTGACCTCCATACCCGGACACGATGATCACCTGTCCCCAAAACGAAGAGGCACTCATTGCTAAACACCACACGTTGCCAGTCTGTGGCGTTCCACGTCGCTGTAGCCTGGCACCACTGCACACGGAGCAGGCGATGTTCCGGTGTTAATGGCAGCACACCTAAGGGCCGCTAGGATCACAGATTCGCTTCCGCGAGGCTTCGAAAAATCTTTCGTGGGTGCACAGGAGCCCCGACATTTGCCTGTATAGTGGACCTGGTCCCCGTGGGATCCGTTCGTGCCTGGCGCACGATCCGTCGAACCTCTTTACCAGTGGTCTTCCTGGTCTGTCCGGAGCCGCTCCGCCGTGTGGCAGTACCGTCACGTGTCCACTGCTCCCAACACAGTCAGACGGTATGGTCAAACGATCCACGTGGCTGGCTATACGGCACGCCGACCACCCAACGGTTTTCAGCCCTATGATCAAGTTTCTCTCAAAGTCCGTAACTTGCGTAAGTCGACGTATTTGGCGTCTACCCGGCATTCTTGTCACTCTGTACCCTTGCTTGCGCCGGCCGGTGCTTTTCGCTGTCATGGGGCATCGACTGCACGCCGGTTTATAAGGCTGCCGGTTCATGCTTGCAGTGCCACCACAGGGTATGCGGTCATGCGCACTCCCACCAAACGTGGATCATTTACAAACCAGTACGCGTTCTAGCTATTTGCAAAGTTTCGCGGTTGTAGCGTGTTTTCTTCTAGGTACGCAAATTTCATTGTCCGTGAGTGTACAAGAGAATCATTATTCTTTTGCACAACTTACCTTACCATTCAGTTTTCTTCTGGCCTGCTGATGACCATTAAGAAACAGAAAATTAATATTGCATCTCGTGAGGCATGGATGTTGTGTTTGTCTTGCCTCACAGGGTGAGAATTTAGTTGTGTATACTCTGTATTGTTGGAGTATTTTTTGTTACAGCGTTGATAAAGCCATGATATGTTCAAGGATTAGATAGAGTAATGTGAACACTGGGAAATAGGCAATATGTCTTTATGAACCACCATTTGCCTTTAATACAGTTTCCAACCTTCTTGGAATAGATTCATACAAGTTTTGAATAGTCGCCAGTGGAATGTTACACCATTCGTCAGTCAGAATATCAGCTAATTGCCTCAGAGATGTTGGAGAAAGGAATCTGCTTCTCACTCTGCTTTCCAAAACTGCCCAGAGTGGTTCGATGATAATCAAGTCAGGTGATTACGCTGGGAAGGGCAGATGTTGAAGTTTATCTTGGTACTCCTCAAATAAAGACTGAACACTCTTGTTCTGTGCATGGCGCATTATCATCTTGAAAAATGGTGTCATTGTTGGGATAAAACATTTGTGCCACATAAAGCACCTGATCACCTCGAATATGATCACCTCGACTATGCAAATGATCACCTAAAGCACCTGATCACCTCGACTATGTAGTGTAATGATGGGGTCAACCGAATACTAAGATATGGCAGCCCAAATCATCACAGATCAACCTACATGTTTGACAGTTCGAACCTGACATTCCGAATTGTACGCTTCCTTGGGGTTCTCCATATATAAACTCGATCTACTCTTGGGCACAACGTAAATGATTGGGCCATATCACACGTTTCCAGTCTTCAGTTGTATAGGTTTTATGCTCATAACACCATATTTTTTCGCATTGTAGCGTTGCGATCTGTCATTAAAGATTTAGCAATGGAAGTTCTTCCATGTATGTTGGCTTTGTGAAGTGCTCTGCTAACTACACTGCTGGACACCCAAAATGCAGCACCAAGAAGGAAGCATCCGATTTCCCTGAAATTCGCAGCATGCGTCGCCCGCGAGAGGACATGCAAACGATTAGCATTGCAGGGCATATGCAAATCATGTGCGCCCGGCACGCCACCGAGAAGCACTATAAGAAGGGTGCACAGAAGGCGGGGTGTAAGTAGTGGAAGTGTGGTGTGCTGCCGGACCTGTGCGGGGAAAGCTTCCTCATGCCTCGTCGCAGAATACGGCAGTCACTCCAGCACGTTTCGGAGTTCGACAGAGGACGAATAGTGGCTCATCGCGACAGCAATTTATCGTACCGAGACATCGGTGCCCGTGAGGGACGACATCCAGCCCCAGTGAGGCGAGTATGGATTCGGTGGGTGCCGGAGGGATGGACGGAACAACGTGAGCGATTGACGCAGCCGCGGTTGACGGCTCGCACCGCCACATCACGAACGTTAGCGCAGGAATTAGGGTGTGTTGCGCAACAACCTGTGTCAGCACGTACCGTTCGACGTCGTCTGCAGGAGCGGGGACTTGTCGCACGGCGCCCATTGCTCCGATTACCATTGACACTACACCACCGGCGAGTGCGGCGTCAGTGGGCCGTTGAACGCCGCACCTGGACTACGGAATGGCACGGCATTGTCTTCTCCGACGAATCCCGCTTTCTGCCTGTAACACCACGATGGTCGGATCCGCGTGTGGTGGCACCGCGGCGAGAGACTGTATGACGCCTGCATTATGCATCGCCATACCGGTCTGGCGCCTGGAGTTATGGTTTGGGACGTAATTGGATATGACACCCGCAACCCTAGGGTACGCATCGCCGGTACACTCAACAGCCACCGCACCATCTCCTACGTTTTGGAGCCTGTAGTCCTCCTTTACCTGAAGGACTTGCCAGCGGCCACGCTTCAACAGAAAAATGCGCGCCCGCACGTGGCACGCATCGTTCAATAATTCTTCACGGCCCACCAGGTGTCACTGCTGCCGTGACCCGCCTGTTTTCCCGATATGTCGGCCATCGAACACGTCTGGTCACTGATCGGCAACTGAGTGGCTCAGCAAGCACCACCCGCGGCTACGCCTGATGAACTGTGGCAACGTATAGAAGCAGCCTGGCCCGACATACCCCAAGCCCACATCCAAAACCACTTTCGTTCGATGCCGCGGCGTGTAGCGGCCGTTATTGCCAGCCATGGGGGCCACACGAACTGTTGATGTCTGCATGTTCCGCAAGTCGCACGGGCCTGAAAACTCAATCGTTTCATCTTTGTATCTGTTGTTATGTGTCCAGTAAATCTGGTTTTGCTATCTCGTGTCCTTCTTGGTGTTGCATTTTGGGTGGCCAGCAGTGTATTTTTGAAGAAACAGGATCATCCAGGTGGATATTGAGTTCTTCTGTCACTTTTGCTGCAATAGTAGTTCTGTGTTATTTGGATGCAATCTTTGTTAGTGTTCGACGGTCCCTCTCATTTCATCTCGGTTTTCGCCCACAATTCTTCTTCGCTGATGAAGTCTTGCCATTATGTTTTGCGCTCAGTCACAACCGTGGAGACTGTTGCTCTTGAAACACCAAGCAAGTTGGCTGTTATGGTTACAGACGCTCCTGCTAAACTGGTATACAACCTACAGAATACAGGGTGTTCGTAAACTCCTTCAACAAAACAAGAGGGGTGATAGTACACCTCAAGACGAACAATAGTTGCAATGGAACCTAGCGCCGCATTCCACTCTTAGTGCCAGAAAAGAGCACCTTCGAAAAACGTCCGGCAGGCACACGGAGTTCCAACGAGTGGATGAGAAGCACAAGATGCAAATCAGGTGCGCTGAACACATGCGTAGACGATGAGGAGCAAACATTTAAAAACGCAGCCGAACCCGTTCAGCGATATTACCGTGCGAACATCACATGAGAATGATTGTCTGATGGGAGCTTACCTCTTGCCAGAACGTCTTACCGGCGCAGCGTACCGTGTGTTCCTGGAGCAAGTGCTTCCCGTTCTGTTGCAGGATGTTCCGCTCACCACAAGGAGGGACATGTGATTTATGCATGATGGGGCCCCAGCACACTTTGCCACCGAGGTCCCATACTTCCTAAATGCGACATATCCCGGGCGGTGGATTGGACGCGGTGGACCTGTGACATGACCTCCGCTCCGCGGACTTTAATCCACTGGACTTTTTCTTCTGTGGGCACATGAAAACATTGGTGTACGAGACACCTGTGGACTGCCAGGAAGATCTCGTCGCGCTAATCGCTGTTGCTGCGAACAAGATCAACACCAAACCGGGAGTCTGCGGGAGGGTGCGACAGTCCTTCATTCGCTGGTATGGGCTGTTCAACGACGCCCTTGGACGCCAGTTTGTGCAGCCCCTTTGAGTCTTTGCGCGATTACAATTGTGCAACTCGTAGATTAGGTATGTCTCTTTATTTTCATTGTTGAAGGCTCAATGTGGGTATGTAACTTTACTCTTTTCTGGCACTAGGAGACGGATGCGGCCCTAGGTTCCATTACAAATATTACTCGTCTTGATGTGTACTATCGCACCTTTTGTTTTTTTTGAAGGAGTTTACAATCACCCTGTATATACGAAGAAAAAATGCACATAATATAATCACTACCTTTTATTTTTTAGTGCTGCTTACACGAATAACCTTAACTTCTATCATTATGGTGTTCACTATTATTTTGTCCAAACCTTTACATGTATACAGCAAGAGGTAGCATAATTGCTCCGTTTTCGCACATAAATATAAGCCAAATTGGATGAAACAACATTCACCTTTAAAAGCTAGCTGTCTTTTCAAATCGTATATAATTTATCCTTTTTATACAGCAAACAGAGTAACATTTAAACCAAACATAAAAAATCATAGCTTAAACATCATTTGCTCAGCCAATGTACTACAAAAGTATAAATGTGCGGTGCGACAGTTATTACGTAACACTTCTTTTTCCACCAGTTTTGACATGACACTTCGACCGCTTCACACACGATCCTTTCTTCTCCTTCTTTTGTTCTGCTAAACGCTACATGGAGAAAGAATATCAAAACACACACGAAATATTATTGGTTAACAGCTAACAGAGGCTCGCTGTGATCACGAGGGACATGTACCTCCAAAGAGAGGCACAACGAGAAGAAGAATATTTACAACACGTGACAGTCTGGTGGTTCCTGCGGACGAGCCCGGGTGAAGAACAACAGGTGTAAAGCAACGAATTGCAGCTGCCGCCTTCAGCCCAAACGTAAATAATTTATGCATTTTCCTCAACATGCATTGTTTCGTGTGATATCAAAATCAAAAGAACACGAAATCGTCTGCATGAAAAAACCAAAGCTACATGCGTAATTCATAAAAAATAAGTACGCAATGTATTTCGTTCACATAAGCATAAAAATCTATATTTTCGTTTATATAAATAGTGCCTTTCTAACGTGTGATAAACAGATTTCTTTCGTGATTCTTCAGACATTTTGCTCCAGAATCCCAACTTTAAGGTGGACCTCAAGTAATGTTGATTCCTATACTTCAAATGGTAAAACTTCTATACACATTTTCTTCGCAATTAATGCGTTCCCTAGGATGAAAATTTTAACATCCATTAAAATTGTTTCATTTTATAACTTGGGATACTTAATATTTTCTAAAACATAACCATAATTATGCAATCCAACATTTGTTTGTCTACTGACGTCATCAAAGTACAGGTCGCGCCATCTTTTTTCTAATTTTAACACCACCAAACGAAACGTTATTAATTTTTAATATCATTATGGTTATGTTTTAGACAATATTAAGTATTCCAAGTTATAAAATGAAGCTATTTTAATCGATGTTCAAATTTTCATCCTTGGGAACGCATTAATCGTCCAGAAAAAAGATAGCGCGACCTGTACTTTGATGACGTCAGTAGACAAACAAATGTTGGAGTGCATAATTATGGTTATGTTTTAGACAATATTAGTATTCCAAGTTATAAAATGAAGCTATTTTAATCGATGTTCAAATTTTCATCCTTGGGAACGCATTAATTGTCCAGAAAAAAGATGACGCGACCTTTTTTCTGGTTTTAACACCACCAAACGAAACGTTATTGATTTTTAATATAAATATGGTTATGCTTTCGACAATATTAAGTATTCCAAGTTATAATATGTAGTTATTTTAATCGATGTTCAAATTTCCATCCTTGGGAACGCATTCATTGTGAAGAAAATGTGTACAGTAATTTTTCCATTGGAAGTATAGGAAGCAAAATTACTTGGCGTCCACCTTAACTGCAGATTTCCATGAATTCTAAAAACAAACTGTAGTAGTAATTCTCGTTTCTTAATTATGGAAGATTTCAGGAGAAACCTTAGATATGACTTATAGAATTTTAACTCTGTTCGCAGTAGTTTTACTGATTCAATCTCTAACAAATTAGCTAATGTTCTTATATAGTTTCGTGGCACATAAACCACACTTTAGAAACAAGTAACTAAACGGTCGTTTAGAAAATATCACCTACTGAATTGCGTAATCCCACTGTTTATTCTCCAAGCACTTGTGATTTAGGATATCAATATAATCTACTGAATATAATCTCGCCGGTATCAAAACAGATATCAATCATGTGACAAGCACACTTATTCGTTAGTCACATGTGGTGAGGTGCCACTGACGTGACGCAAGATTAAAAACGGCAAGTTGCAGCGGTAAGCCAAAGCGGTAAGCCGGGCCGGGATGGAGGCGAACAGACGCCTGATGTTGTCCTGCGGCAGACTGGCCCACACGTGTTGGACGGTGTGCTACAAATCCAGGACAGTGAGGCACGGCGGCAGCTGGCGTTTCAACTGCTCCCACACATACTCGATAGGGGACATGTTCGGGGAGCGAGCATGCCATGGAAGTGTCTGGACATGACGTAGGCAGTCCTGGGCATCCCGAGCCGCGTACGGGCGGGCATTATCCTGCTGGTATAGCGCACCTGGAATCCCGGCTAAAAATGGAAGCACATGGGGCAGTAGGATCTCATCCACATACCGCTGGCCCGTCAGTGATATACATACCACTATTAGAGCTGATCAGCTATCGTAAGCTATAGCTCCCCAGACCATAATGACTGCAGTGGAGGAGCTATGGCGCTCGATAGCAAAGTTAGGATTGTGCCGTTGACTCGGGGACTTCCACATCCGGACACGATGATCATCTGTCCGTAAAACGAAGCGGCACTCATCGCTAAACAACACACGTCGCTCTGGTCTGCCACCACTGAACACGGAGCCGGAGATGTTCCGGTGCTAATGGCAGCACACGTAAGGGGCGCTGGGATCGCATATTTGCTCCCGCGAGGCGTCGGGAAATGGTTCCTGGGCACGCAGGAGCCGCTACATCTGCCTGTATAGTGGACCTGCTCCCCGTGGGATCCGTTTGTGCCTGGCGCACTATTCATTGATCCTCTCTACCGGTGGTCCTCCTGGTCCGTTCTGAGCCGCTCCGCCGAGTGGCAGTGCCGTCACGTGCTCACTGCTCCCAACACAGTCGGACGGTATGGTCAGAACGATTCACGATGGCGGTCTAGAAGGCGCGCCGACCACCCTGCGATTTTCAGCCCGATGATCAGGCCTCACTCAAATTCCGTAAGTTGCATAAATCGACGTTTCTGGCGTCTACCCGGCATTCTTGTCAGTCTGCACTCTTGCTTACGTCGGCCGGTGCTTTTCGCTTTCATAGGGCCCCAACTACACGCCGGTTTATAAGGCTGCCGGTTCGTGCTTGCAGAGCAACCATAGGGTGTGCGGTCATGCGCACTTGCACCAAACGTGGATCATTTGCATACCAGTACGCACTCTAGCTATTTGCAAAGTTTCGCGGTTGTAGAATGTCTTCTTCTAGGTGCACACATTTCATTGTCCATGAGTGTATATACCATATAGGTTTTATCTCTTTTTTTATTGAAGGTTTAAAGACCACCGTGAGCAACTCAATGGGCTATAAACAGTCGCCCATCCCTAATTTAGGGTCACTGGTTCCAGGGTAGGGAGAGAGCCAGTGCAGTAAGACAAACACATCATTCATGCATCACGGGAATCGAACCCGGACCCTTCTCTGACGAACAGTCATAAGCCAGAGATTAGACCACTGCGCTACGGCTATCTATTTTGGAAAATCAACGTTTAACAATATACTCGCAATCTCTCGACATCTCTACAAATCTGTACGAACTACACCCTATTCACATTCAATTTCGTCATTTTATTTGGCTCTGACTCGCTGTAAGTATTGCTAAATTGTAAAATATGCTCGAGGAACTAATGTACCCTTCATTTAGAAGATGTTTAACCAAGAAGTAACTACATTTGCATAAGAAAACAGAAATTAAGAGGAAGGTTAAATATAGGCATACGTCACAAATTTATGTACTGTAAATTGTGTGCGTTTTAGATTTAATATAAACCCACAAATGTTATATTTGTACATGCTTACTGCTCAGTATACACTGAAGAGCAATTGAATTAGAGACAGCTGGCGTTATGCAAATGTGGCGCTGTGGGCGGCCCTGTAAACGGAAACGACATGACGTATGCAGCGATCCGACAATATAAGGAGTGATGCGACGGGAATCAGTAAGAGTAGGACGCAGTATGGGTAAGACAAAGGATCTAAGCGCATTTGATCGTGGCCAAATTGTCGGCGCCCGACGAATGGGTCACTCCATCTCGGATGTCGTGCAGGCACTGGGATTTTAACCAGCCACTGTGTCACGGGTGCACAGTGAGTACATCGAATCCGGTAAAATTATCCCTGCAAGGGCCAACTGCCGTGGACAACAGCGTGTAGATGAGCGGGGTCATCGTCGGCTAGCTTGCATTGTAACAGCGGATAGACGAGCCACAGTGCAAGAAATAACTCGGCAATTTAACGCTGGTGCACAAAAACGTGTAAGCAGCCACACCATCCAGAACCATCTCCTCGCTATAGGATACAGAAGCCATCGTCCCACGAGGGTACCGCTGCTGACCGCACATCACAGGGTGCAAAGATTAACATGGGCGCGGGAACATCGCCACTGGACCCTAGACATTTGGAGAAATGTTGCTTGGACTGATGAGTTGAGATTCACGTTGGTACATGCGGATGGCAGGATACGAGTACGGCGCTAACCACATGAAGCGATGGATCCTTCTTGCCAGCCGGGTACTCTTCAAGCTGGTGGGGATGGCATTCTCGTCTGGGGACTCTTTACGTGGATTGAAATGGGACCCCTGGTATGTGTGACATCATCCCTCACAGGTCAACATCACCGGGATATCATGGACGACCATTTGCTCCCGTTTGTACGTCTTCAACATCCCTCAGGGGACCTCATCCTGCAACAAGACAATGCACCATGCCATCGCTCCCGAATTGTATCCGAATGGTTGGATGAACACTCCACCAACGTGACCTCGCTTCCTTGGCCAGCTAGGTCCCCTGAACTCAATCCCATTGAGCACATTTGGGATGCCATCGAGAGATATGTTCGAGGCTCTGACCCCCTCCATCAAATGCTCGTGAACTGTGGGAGCTTGTTCAGGGGTCGTGGATCCGTATGGTTTCCCAACGCTTCCGGTGTCTTGTCGAGTCCATGCCGAGACGAATCGCCGTCGTCATCAGGGAGAAAGGTGGTGCTACACGTTTCTAGACAGGTATCTCTAATTCAATTGCTCTTCAGTGTATCCATAGTGGACCGTATATGAACCGCATAATCTTGACTAGAAGAGCATCACAAAGCGCGCTTATTGTAAAAGAAAGGAAACGGGTTAGGATAAGTAATAGCTACCAGCAGTATCTATAGCTACCAGCAGTATCTATAGCTACCAGCAGTAGGAAACTTAAGTAGCAAAAAACTGAAAATCGAATTCTTACTCTGAAGTGGTAGAAACATTCTGAAGTCGTTGTAAAACTTCAGGACATAAGAATAAGCATTTCCATGATCATTATTCATAAAAAAGTAATTTTCTTTAGATTAAATCATCCAAACTGCATACCTAATAAGTTCAGTAATATCACCTGCGCAGATTATTATTTAAGGTATGCTGGCCATTAAGCCGATTCTAACGAATCCGTTATTACACCTAAGGTAACGTTCATTATAAACTATTTGACAAAAGTCACCGGACACCTAGAAGAGAAACACAACATAGCATTTACTGTCATACATCAGTACGGTGTCGGTCCACCTTTGGCCTTAATGCATGCACTGACCCATCGAGACATGCTTTCGACAAGGTTTTGGAACACAGCGATAGGTATGCGCTTCCATTCAGTACATAATGCTGCCGCTAACTGTTGCTTAGTAGTAGGCCTTGGTTCCAAACTTCTTATGCGGCGCTCTTATTCATTCCATAGATGCTCTACATTAGGGCTCTGTGCTGGCCAGTCCACACACGATACGGAATCATCGTCAAACCACGCCGTAACAGTCCTTGCTTTATGGCTCGGTGCATTATCCTGCTGGTATCAACAAGGCTCGGTTCTATAGTATTGCCACAGAGTTGGTAGGGCATAATTGTTCAGATAATCAAGGTAGACGTGCTGGTTAACACGTTTGTCCACGACAGCCAATGGACCGGGACCATACCACGAAAATCACCCACACACGAGTACACTGCCAGCTCCAAACTCGACGGTAGGAACAGTACACTGTGGTAAATAGCTTTCCCCCGGCTGCCGCCATACCCACAGACGGCGATCAGACTGATAGATCGTGTATCCGAATTCATCAGCCATAGGACCTGTTTCCATTGATCTACGGTCCACGATAAATGTTCTTTACACCATGCTAAACGACGAGTAGCAGTCCGAGTGGAGCTGAAAGGCTTATGAGCCGCCGCACGACCATGGTGACCCATGGAATGAAGTTTTCTGCGAATGGTACGTGTACATACCGAGGTTACAGCATTTTTATTCACCTGTACACTGCGGTCCTGTGCAGTACTCCGTCGATTAGCTGTAATGACTCTCTTGAGGAAGCGACGTCCTCTATCACAGATTTTCTTTGGTCTGCCGGTACATTTTGCTGCTTCAGGCACGCCATGTGTCTTCTACTTATTCAGTACATTCAAAGCTGTTGACTTGGGTATGTTTAAACACCTCTCGGTTTCTCTAATGGACAACCCACTAATATAACACCCAACAATCTTTCCTTTCTTAAAGTCAGTTCTCTCACGCCGCGACATTTTCACTCAACCTCACAGTGCAATATGATCGCGGTCAGCTGCAGGCTTATTTTTATACCGCTGGCACTCTACCGCGCATCTTAACAACGCAGAGGATCCGTTCGTTTACTTTTGAAGGGGTGTCCCGTGGCTTTTATCAATGCAGTGCATGTCGATAATTGCTAAACATTGCATGACACTTATTAGAATTTTTTTCTTTTTGCTTTCCACGTTGAAAAACGTTATACACTGCTGGACAATTGCTAAGGACGGATCATAAACGGTTATATAGCGCATAAAAAAGTAAGTGTGGTTGGATGCCAAGTGAAATAAAATAATGTCAGAATGCCAGGACATTACAAGAAAGACAATTTATTGTGCTCTGAAATCCAGAAGGCTTTGGAACGTGTTCAAGGGACAAATAGGCCATTTTGTGCAGAATACGTAAACGTGAAAAAATGCAATTACCGTCCGCAGGCGTTCCGGCGTAAGATGTCAATACGGGATATGGCCACCATGGAGGGCGATGCAAGATTCCACACGTCGTGTCATGCTTTGCACAACATCATCAAGCAGCTGTTGGGGTAATTTATCCCATTCCTCTGTCAGTGCACGGATGAGGGTGTCCTTGTTTATTGGAGGGCATTGGCGACCAGCAAGACTCCTCCTGAAAGCATCTCACACATTTTCAATGGGATTCAGATCTGGAGAACGTGCTGGCCATACGAGGCGTTCAATATCCTCGCTCTCAAGACACTCCTGGACAGCGACTGTTCGATGACATGTTGCGTTGTCGTCCATGAAAATGAATCTATCACCGACAGCACCACGGAACATGCGAGCATGAGGTAGCAGAACATCATTAATGTATGGTTGGCCAGTCATAGTCCCAGTTGGAAGCACATAGAGGGACGTACGGACATTGATCATGATGCCAGCCCATACCATGACACTACATGTCGGATATCGGTCCCTTTCCTGTATGTTTGCTGGACAATATGCAGTACCACTATTACGCCAGATCAGTTGTCGTCGACAATCAGATGATAGACTGTATCTACTCTCATCTGAGAAGAGGACAGCAGACCAGCCAGTCGTTATCAGTCCAATTGCGATGTTGATGGTACCATTGCAAACGGGCGGTACGGTGACGTCTGGACAATGGGATGCACACAACAGGACGGCGGGCGTATAGTCCTCCTTCATGCAAACGTCTGGCGACAGTTTTTCAGGAGATCCGCTTGCCAGTAGCAGCCATAAACTGATTTGCTACCTCACTAGCTGTGCTGCGCCGGTGTCTTTTTGTTGATAGCGCTATGTACCGATCTTCTGCAGGTGTCATACTGCGAACACGACCTCCCCCGTGACGTTTGCTATACTCTCCATTTGTTTGAAATGATTTCCAAAGCCTTGAAACAACACTGTGGCTGACGTCGAACTCCCTGGCAACATCTGTTATTTTTCGCCCTTCTTCAATCTTGCCAATAATACGGCCACGCGTAAAATCATCTAGGTGATGTCGGGAAGACATACTGAAAATTGCAAGTTCGTCAATTGATTCTTTCCCTTTCAACTTTGCGTTTGAACAACAACGGTCAATACGCGTCAAATAATTAATATCTCTTATCAGCGCTATGACGTCACGAACAAGTTCGGCAATCCAATTTTTTTTTTTTTTTTTTTTTTTTTTTGGATTGGAGGTTTAACGACCACCGTGAGCAACTCAATGGGCTATAAGCAGTCGCCCGTCCCTAATTTAGGGTCACTGGTTCCAGGGAAGGGAGAGAGCCAGTGCCGTAAGACAAACACAACATCCATGCCTGACCGGGATTCGAACCCGGACCCCTTACGGACGAATGATCAGAGGCCAGCGCCTTAGACCACTGCGCCACCGGGGCGGCAATCCAAAATTTGCATACGCACAACACGTCTTACTGTATCCCGCACTTATGCTAATTTCCACATTTTCCTGCCTTCTATTTTATGGTTGCTATCGTTATCCGTCCTTAGCAATTGTCCGGCAGTGTATATATCATTGTATTTTTAGAAATCCATATGAATCGCTAAAGTATTAAAAAAGTCATATCAGCTTTTACTCCTTGTACACCACGCGGCATTAAAATTGAATGCTGTCCATTTTTCTTGACAACATATTTTTAAGATCAGAAAATTAGAAGCGTTGAATGTCTTGTCTACATTATTGCAAAAGAGATTTCTTGTTCTTTGTGATAAAACGATGATTGTCTATAGAATGAGTGCGAAGACATATACTCTCAGTAGACAAAATATTGGAGATAGGGGTGATGGAAAGTTGACATGGGCAACCCCCGCGCAGATTGGAACACACCCAAACCGAACGCGGTAAATAGGCGGAACAGAAAGGCTTCCCAACAGTGTATTTCAATCAACGAACGTGAGTAAACGTTTTGATCTGAGCGACTTTGATCATGGATGAATGGTCGGCGCAAGACAGATGGGTCATTCAATAGCCCAAGTGGTAAGAATACTAGGGCTTCCGAGGGCAACCGTATCAAGGGTGTACCGCGAGTATACCATCGCCGGACGTACCAGAGCCCAGAGAGCAAGCAGTGCCCGACACACGCAAATGACCATAGGGATCGCCGTAGACTATCCAGGCTCGTACAGACCTTCCACTTTGCAACGACGGCGCAAATCACATCCAGGTTAAATGTCGGAGGCCCAAGCAGCGTCAGCGAGTGAACGGTATGGCGCACAATGCATACCATGAGCTACGGGAGCCGACGCCCTTCTCATGTGCCAATGTTGACTGCTCGTCATCGCACATTTTGCCTAGCGTGGTGTCGAGAACAACAGAATTAGACCTCTGGAGAGTGGCGCCGTTTCGTGTGGTCAGATAAATCCCGCCTTTTCAGCTCTACGGATCTGAAGGAGGGTGTGGGTGTGGCGTTGATAGCATGAGGCCATGGCCCCGTCATTCCAGGTCGGCTCTGTTCAAGGCGGTGGTGGCTCTGTGGTGGTTTGGGGAATCTTCTCATGGGATGCATTAGGTCCTTTGGTGTGTCTGGAGATGTCCTTAACTGTTGCGGGATACAAGCATGTGCTGGTTGATAACCTACGTGCGTTCATAGTCTTCACGACGCATCCTGCGTCCGTTGGTCTGTTTCAGAACGACAATGCGCAACCACCCAGACATGGCTCGAGGAATACACATCTGAGTTAGGTACCATCCAGTGGCTCCCAAAGTAACCAGAATTAAACCCTGTGGAAGCTGTCTTGGATGCGTGGAGCGGAATATCAAATCCATAGATCCTGGACAGACGTCTCGGGTAGAGTTGTGGACAATGCTGCAACAGTCATGGCTGGCATTACCTCCGGAAACCCTCCAGCATCTGGTGGAGTCGATGCCTTGGCATGTACACTCTGTTCTTCACGTCAGAGGTGGAACCACATGCAATTAGATAGGTACTCGTATCCCTAATGTTTTGTCCATTGAGGGTAGTGCGAAAAAAATAAAGCAAAACCACACAATAAGAAAAACATTTTAAGTTTCATTTATAATATTAAGAATTTCCCTCTTTCAAATGTGTTGAAATCCGTGTAAGGGAGATTTCTTTGGTATTTCCCTTATAAAGTGTATTGAAGTTTTTCAAGTTTTATCCCATATGAATACTTATACAGGGTGTTCGTAAACTGTTTTGACAAAAGAAGAGGGGTGATAGTACCCATCAAGACGAACAATATTTACAGTGGAACCTAGGGTCGCATTCCACTCAAAGTGTCAGAAAAGAGCAACTTCGAAATACGTCCAACAAGCACAAGTCGTCACCTCAGACGTCATTTCTTTCGTGCCGGAGAAGTAGCACATCGCCAGAACATCACCGTCAAGCATTTACCGTATGCAAATTGCCAGAGAAAAGACGCAGCATCGACAGTTGCAGCTGATTGGCTTATCAAGGTGCAGTAGACACTTCCTGAATGCCACATATCCCGCACGATGGATTGGACGTGGCGGATCTGTGGCATGGCCTCCACGCTCACCGGACTTACACTGGACTTCTTCTTCTGGGGGCACATGAAATCATTGGTGTACGAGACGCCTGTGGACTCCATGGAAGATCTCGTCGCGAGAATCGTTGTTGCAGCGGACAGGATAAACACGACGCCAGGAGTCTTCGAGAGGGTGCGCCAGTCTTTTCATTCGCCGGTGTGAATTGTGCAACGGCACCCGCCACTTTAAGCATCTACTTTGAGTCTGTCCCTGATCTCCATAAATGGGATTGTGCAACGTATGATGTCGTTAATTCTCTTTCTTTGCTCTATTGAAAGTTCAACTTGGACTTTACTCGTTTATGACACTCAGAGTGGAATGGGACCCTAGGTTCCATTGTAAATATTGTTCGTCTTGATTGGGACTATCATCTCTCTTCTTTTGTCAAAACAGTTTACGAACACCCTGTAGTCAGCCATAAATTTTGGGTGTAATATTTCTGCGTCTACAACTCGTTTTCTGTCTTGTGGGTCAATGATTCCCTTGTGCATCGAATGCAAGGAAAAATATTTCATCCTCAATTAACCGTTGCTGACTCGATAGAGTGGATAAAATAAGAACTAAATAACAAACGTATATTGCTTGGAATTTTGCTCAGCCAATCAGGGAGGAAAGTTGGCTTCCTAATTGCTCTGTAGTCGGTCTCTCTCTCTAATTGGCGTGTTTTCAATTTCTATTTTTTTTTCTATTATTCCATTGCGTACATCGTTTAACCAACCCTTATTCGAAAGTTGACAACTGTTCTTGAACTCGGGCTTTGAAAAGGGCTTACAATTAACGTAACTTAAAAGTGCATTGCTTTAAAGAATCATTTTTTTTTTCGCAGGAAAGTGCTCCATGATGTTTGTATGTGAATAATATCTGCTTTATTTTTAAAAATACTTCTGAATGTAAGATTGTTTCATGTCAGTCTTAATCAACACCGCCAAAAGTTAAATACATACGATTAGTCAAAGGTTTCATCAAAATTCGTCATTGGGTTTCAACACTTCCACTAAGAAACACACAAATCGACAAATGTGAGATTTCTACACGGCATATTTTTATTGTTTGTTCTTAGAGCATCGTAAAGAAAGTAGAAAAAGAAACAGTAAAACGAAATGCGGAAAAAGTAGATTTTTTCGGGATAGGAGATAATTTACATAAAGCCTTTGCTTTGGAGAAATATGAAAGTGTTACATTAAAACCAAACCAAAGGGAAACAATTAACTTTTTCTATGCTGATAAAAATAAATTCGCCGAAAACCCGAAATAAAAACCTCGGAAAGTACTACATTGCAGCCACACGCTATATTCTGTTACAAAAGAAACCATCATGGGAGTAAATATCATGGGAGCAATCTATCGCGGAGCTGCAAAAATGAAATGACTTTGCAGAAGACTGCAAAAATGTCTTTCCATCGCGCCTGATTAATTTACGAACCAAGTTAATGAAAGTTCTCATTAACCTATTCTGGAATTAATTAGCAGAGAACAGCGTTCTTTATCTACTGCGATAGACGATGGTGCAAACTTACGCTTCGAGATCTTCTGCATGCTATATTTCCGCTAGAGTACATACCACGATTTTCCAACAAACGTCATAAAAAGGCATTGCTTCGCTGTGAAATGTCGAGGTCTCGTTCGATTAAAAAGCAGATTAACATGTTACACATTATGAAATATTTTGCATAACGAATCCGTTTAAAATAAACCAGAAAAGCAAATCATGCATGGCTCATATTTTGAAACCGAACGTGTGAGAAAGGATAATTATTGACGGCTGTGCTTGCAGCGATCTCTTTCTGACACACAAGTTAAAAAAAAAAAAAAAAAAAAAAAAAAAAAAACGTCCGTTGATATTTAACTAATAACATCAGTGTCTGTGTTACAAGGGAGTTTAATGCATTCGTGTCGGTATTCATGACAATTAATTCTCACTCTCTATTTCTTTATATGATTGTCACATCTGGTAAAGCATTTGTTTCGTGCGTTAAATGCGCGTCATGACCTCTACGGTCGCAAAAACCATTGTTTAGTGCATTCACTGAAGAAGTTGCATTAGTTTGCAGCTTGTTATCCTTCGCAGATATTTTTTCTGCTGTTGTGATTGATATTTTCCTTAGTGCTGTCTGTTGTTCGTGGAAATATGGCTATCTCAAAATTAGATACATCATCTCTCAAAAACGTCACCTACAGTGAAAACAGGAGTATTCCAAGAAAACGTCAAGAAAAGGTTACTTACAGATTGATTCTTTCATTCTATCAACAGATCCGTGAACAGTAACATTCCAACAGAACAGAACTCTCGAACGTTAAACGTGTCGGATTAGTAATAAACTTCAGAACTAAATAACAATAATCTGTAGAACTCTTAACGCGAAATAGCATCATCATCATCATCATCAACCATTACCAATCCACTTCTGGATAAAGGTCTCCCCAAATGTCTTCCACAACTGTCTCTCTTGTGCTTGTCTCCTCCATGTCTCTCCAACATACTTTCGAATTCCATCCTTCCATCTCCCATGGGGTCTTCTTCTGGGTCTTTTCCTGTCCCTCGGAATCCAGTCAAAAATTTCGGTTGTCCATCGGTGGTCCGTTCTTCTGGTGATTTCACTCTGGTCATAATGTCGTCCACTCCTGTCATTTTCCTTATCCACAAGTTCCTCTTCTTATCTCTCCATGCTGCTTTAAGTTGCCTGCAGTCTTTGTATGTCTTTTTTAGTTAAGGTCCATGTCTCTGCTCCATACGTAAGCACTGGCAAGATGCATTGATTAAACACTTTTCTTTTGAGAAACAATGGCATACTGCGCTTAAAAATTGTACTGTTTCTTCCAAAAGCTCTCCACCCAAGTTTTGTACGCCGATTAATTTCTTCATCAATGTGACCCTCACTCAATATCTGCTGCCCAAGATAAACGTAGGAATCGGTTGTCTCAAGCTTTTCTCCATCAATCGATAAATCTTCGTTTCTTGTAAAAGCATTGTACATCACTTTTGTCTTCTGAAAGTTCATTTTTAATCCCACTTCTTTACTCTTGTCAGCAAGTTCTTGAATCATACTCTGCAGTGCCGCCCCGGTGGCGCAGTGGTCTAAGCGATGGCCTCTGATCATTCGTCCAGAAGGGGTCCGGGTTCGAATCCCGGTGAGGCATGGATGTTGTGTTTGTCTTACGGCACTGGCTCTCTCCCTTCCCTGGAACCAGTGACCCTAAATTAGGGACGGGCGAATGCTTATAGCCCATTGAGTTGCTCACCGTGGTCGTTAAACCTCCAATCAAAAAAAAAAAATACTCTGCAGCTCTGAAGGGGTAGTTGCAAAGATCACTACGTTATCAGCAAAACGAAGGTGAGTTAAGTAATCTCCATTAATCTTTATCCTATTGTTTTCCCAGTTCAATGATTGAAAGATATTTTGCAATGTGCCATTAAAGAGCTTGGAAGATATGGTGTCACCTTGTCTCACTCCTTTCCAATTCTTATTTGTGCTGTATCCTCAAATATCCGAACCTTTGCACTATCATAGATGCTATTAATAATGCTAATGTATGCATCTTCAATACCGCAGGATTTCAAAGCCATTGTTACTGCTGATGGTTTCACGGAATCAAAGGCCTTCTCATAATCAATAAAAGCCATGAATAATGGGAGTTCATATTCTCTTGTTCTTTCAATTAGTTCTCTCAGTACATGGATATGATCTATGGTGCTGTAGCCACTCCTGAAACCAGCTTGTCCTCTTGGTTGAGCCATGTCTATTGTTACCTTCAAGCGATGTGAAAGACCCTTAGTGAAGATTTTATAAACCACTGCTAGGAGGCTGATGGGCCTGTAGTTTCTGAGATCCTCAACATCACCTTTTTTATGAAGCAGGATCATTGTAGCATTGTTCCAATCCTCAGGAATCTTCCCTTTGCCGCCCTATTGGCGCAGTGGTCTAAGCGATGGCCTCTGATCATTCGTCTTAACGGGGTCCGGGTTCGAATACCGGTGAGGCATGGATGTTGTGTTTGTCTTACGGCGCTGGCTCTCTCCCTTCCCTGGAACCAGTGACCCAAAATTAGGGGCTTGCGACTGCTTATAGCCCATTGACTTTCTCACGGTGGACGTTAATGCTCCAATCAACAAAAATAAAAAAATCTTCCCTATATTAAGACATCTGGTGAAAACTTGGGCGAGTGTAGTTTCAATTTCTCCACTTGCTTCTTCTATAATGTCTACGGTAATACCTTCTTCTCCTGGAGCTCTTCCCATTTTCATATTTTTAATTCCATATGTAACTTCTGCAGGGAAAGCTAAATATATACGTATATATATCAGCACAACACAAAGCCTTTAAATAGACACAACTTTAACTAAACAAAGTTTTTTCCACAATTAGCAATTAGCATTGTACTTCCACCATCTCCAAATCCTGCTGCTGCTGCTCAAACATTATACAGCTATAACGTACAAGTTTGTCCGCGCCGAGCATCGAACCCGGGTCCACTCACTCCGGAATAAGTCGCTCTCCCACCTGAGCTACGCGGACATGTGCGCTCACTGCTATCTGCATTTATCACATATGCGTCCTGCGGTGCAGGCACGTCCCATCTTCCCCGCCACCCGAAAGAGGGCCGCGGGCATGGCCCAGGGGTCAGCCGGAACCATGTGTCGCTGTAGGCAGTCATCCGCTGAAGAACATGCATTTGAGAAATCCCAGATAATTTGGTGTGTGGAACGTAACATCACACTGATTTATTTTTTCGAAGCACTGAAGAAGGGATTCTCATTTTTCCTGTCTCGCCGTGTGGAAATAACATCACATCATTGCGAGAAACTTAACAGCCGGGTCATCCTGGAAGTTCGGGCACCAATATAACGTACAAGTTTGTCCGCGCCGCGAATCGAACCCGGCTCCACTCACTCCGGAGTAAGTCACTCTCCCAACTGAGCTACGCGGACATGTGCTCTCACTGCTATCTGCCTTTATCTCATGTGCGACCTGCGGTGCTGGCACGTTACACAGTATATCGGTCAGTTCTCATCTGACACATACAAACGTCTTACGTTCTGACCTCAAGGTGTTGCCAACCATACTCTTGCGAGAGAGATGATATCACGTTAAGTTTGAAAACGCGAAGGAGAACGAACTCAAATGTACGTAGAGAAATAAACTAAAAAGGAAAGTTAGATTAGAGTATACGTCACAGATGTTAAATCAAATGTTTTGTCCTGTGTTGACTCCCATTTTTCACTCTTCGATCTGTTGGTGAGGTTGATCCAACTGGTGTTTCTAACTGTATTTTTGTTAATGGGGTTGATGAGATTGGCATCTTCTGCGGGGCGGCTGGTGTCTTCCAAGATGTTGCATGTTGTTGAGAGAAACTTTCCTTAATGTATTTTCTTTTGTTGAAGTTGACTGTTTTCGTAATGTTTTCTGCTCTGAGGTTGATATATTCTGTGGTGTGCTATCGGTTGATAATGTTGTTATGATCCGTGACACAGGTTGATTTTTTTCTATAGTGGTGTAATCGATTTAAAGTGTTGATATGTATCTGTTCTCAATGCTGATATTTTCTACAGTGTTTTTCGTTGATGAAATAGCTTTCTGCTGTGGGGCTGCCTGTTGTTGAAATTGACCTTACCCCGTTATTTTTTGTTATCATGTTCGATTAATTCCGACCTTTTTTTTTTTTTTTTTCACAGTCTGAAATAAGCACTGGATTGCGAACTTCGGACGCTATTCTTTCACATTTCATACAGTTGGCCAACTATTGGACGTATCACAGTTTCCAATGGAAATTCTTTACTGCCATTATCTTTCCCAAAACACTGGATTACTCCTTTCTAGATGAAGTTTCGAGTCGTCTTTCTAATTTAGTACCTAACGCTCCTTCTTTAACCAAGCCATTCTTGTACAAGAAAGATCACAATGACGATGAATTGGTTCTCGAACACACACTTTTCTATCTGAGTTACACGCGCTTTGAGGTGGTATTTTTAAAACAGTTCTCGTGTTAATTAAGTCATGCCCCTCTTCATGACAGTAGTTTCTCCTGAAGTATGTCACAAATATAAGTATTAATTTTCATAAAAAAGGAAACACCACTTTATTAGTTACGGAACTTCGAGGATATTTCTTTCAATAGATTTAAAATTCATCAGATTTCCCCAGAATAAATGAATAACATTGCTTGCTCTGAACTATTTTAGAAAACTTTTGTAGTAGTGAAACATGAATTTTATGTACAGCATTCATACTATGCTGGCTGTGCATCAAAGCCTCTCCCACAGGATACGCAATAAATTGAGTTGAATCCGTTTCTTCAATAAAAGACTTTGAGGGCGTACATATGTATAAGTAACTTTGCTTCCTAGTTTGCGATCGACATCCTTTCTTGTGTCCTACTGCATTATTTTTCATGTGCTCGCGTCTGCAAAAATTAACATAATATTTTTTACGTTCATCTGGCACAGGAAATGCGAAGGTAAAATAAATAATTCTTTTCTCAGAGTGAACAACATATTACTGACATTTAAGAAGTTAAACGCTGGTTTGATGTAAAAATTTATGGTGAATATCATGCTGCTAACCTAAAACCCTTATTTTAACCGAAGTTAAGGTAGTTTCCAAACGAATGTTGTGTGACGTGCCTGAGATAAAGGCAGATAGCAGCGAGGGCATACGTCCGCGTAGTTCAGTTGGGAGAGCGACTTACTTCGGAGTGAGAGGACCAGAGTTAGATGCCCTGCGTGGAGAAAAATGACGGAGAAATTCCCTTCGTTATGGTTGCTTATGCCATAAAGTCACGTAAAAACCAAGGAAACTTGGAGGGACCGATATGTGCAACATAGGTCGAGTGATGTTCCTGTGCGCAGAATGGAAGCGTCTCAGTTGCTCGTTAGTCATGCGGATGTCCCCAGTTTTGTCGCCAATAATGTCTGTTTTGGAGTGATTAAAGCTCGGACCCACCAGCTCTTCTGCAATTCCACCATTGCAGAAGTTTGAAAGCTGCCCAGAATGATTATGTTTTGCTTTTCAAAATCGCTTTATTGGTATAACGAAATAAATTAGACGTTCAGCATGGAGCGCCATACAAACAAAATTCCAAACGATAAAATCAATGATATTCACACTGCAATGAGAAATGGTAATGATAATGAAATGCTGCAGTTGAGCTAGATACACAGCAGGTGTAGGATAAAAACACCAGAAGTTGTCTAACGTGTCACAGGACACTGGAGGAACAAATTTCCAGATAATTAGTAATGAAAACTTAAAACGCATGGTAAAACAGGCACAGGTTGAGCAAGACAATGATGAAATAGAGTGACAATTCTACACATAGGCAACAGGACACAGTGCAAACATACGCAATAACTAAACAAAATCACTGAAGAACATAGAACGACTCGTGCAATGGATACAATATATTGGAACGAAAATGTAAATAATAGAAGGAAACTTCAATGAGCTAAGTACACAACAAATGTGGGAAGCACACCATTAGCTGGCTATCGTGTTACATGACTCTGAAGGAACATATTTTCAGGTAAGCAATATTGAAAACTGAAAACGCATGATAAAACAGGCACAGGTTGAGCAAAATAATGAAGAAGTAGAATGACAATAATATACGTCGATAACATTACATAGTGCAGGCTTACGCAAACGCAAAACAACGATGGCAGAAAAACATAGTACAACTCGTGCAACGAAGAAGTTATACTGCAATAAAAAATGTTAATGATACGGAGATGCTGCAAATTAGCTATAAACAAAACAAGTATAGGAGAAACACCATAAGGTGGCCAGCGTGTTGCATTACACTGAAGGAACATTATTTCAAGTACACAGTATTAAACACGTAAAGCGCACGAAAGAGATACACAGGTTGGGCGTATGTTTTGCTGTATCCATCAATATTGTTCGAGGAAGACAAGGAGAGGTTTTTATGCTATCACTATATTCTTCATTTTAGTGTCGGTTGTATTATTGCTGTACTATTATTACTACAACTACTGTACTACCCCAGCAAAAACAGTCTTGCTGGCCCAGCACTATGTTGCCGCTGCCGAACCGTCAATTAAATGTCCGGGCGGCCAACAGAAGGGCCAGCAGTTCTGGCCAACAGTTGGCACCCCATCAGTTGTCATATGCCACAACAGGGCCATCAGTGGTTCATCACAGGCAGTAGCTGCCACTAGTGGCCCTGCAAGCACGTGCCAGAAATGATGGCTAGCCTAATGTGGTCCACTAGTGTGCCGTTAGTGGCAGCCGGCAACCACGTGACGTAACTGGTGGCTTGCCGAATCTTGTCCGCCAATTCCCCAGTAGTAGCCATAATAATAAAAAAATAAAAAAAGCAAAGATAACCGCAGTTTCCAAAAGCTACAATTTTTTTTTCTTTTCTACTCTTACGAAGCTTGTGAATTAACGGCACTGCGCTGAGGAAATTTTCTCAACAGATCGTAAAACACCCGGCCCAGGTTCAAATCGGAGTAGATTTGAACCTTTTCAAAATAGACTTTATTTACAGAGATATGATACAGTGAAGTTTTACAGGGCGACGGCGCATGGCTCGTCAGAGGAGATGAGACAGAAGATGAGTAGGTGAGTATTTACAAATGGTGATGCATATGTACAAAAGTTTTGCTCTTTCGAGCTGCTAGAGTCTTTTGCGTGAGAGTAGGGAGTTCAGGAGAAGTTTCTTTATAACATGAAATGGTGATGCATGTGTACAAAAAGTTTTGCTCTTTCGAGCTGCTGGAGTCTTTTGCGTGAGCGTAGAGAGTTCAGGAGGATTTTTTTTATATAACAGATGAAATGGTGATGCATATATACAAAAGTTTTGCTCTTTCGAGCTGCTAGAGTCTTTTGCGTGAGAGTAGAGAGTTCAGAAGTTTTTTGTTTTTTATAACAGATGAAATGGTGATCCATTTGCACTTTCTCTCGTTCCAAGCCGTGTTAGTTGTAGTACAGTTCATTTGAGCACTTGAGGTTGTAGGTTGTAGGGGGGAGGGGGCAGCAGTATGGAAAAGTTTTCACCTGTGTTCTTTGCTGCGGTGGCACCAGGTGTGTGCGAGCAAGAGTGGCTGTTGGTGGTTCTTTCCAGTGGTAAGGGCGCGTCAGTCGAGGCAGATCTTGTTGTTGCTGGTGACAGTAAACCAGCTTCTGTGGGGGTTCCATCGCTTCCAGAACTCGCTGAGGGTCGCCGTCCTGTGAGCTTCTGTGTAGTCTGCTTGCAGTCGGGCGGTGACTCTGTTCTTGAAGTGATGGACCAGTCGGGTGCTTGCTGGGGGTTCGGTGAGTGGGGTGTTGTTAGTGTGTTGGAGGTAAAGTTGGTAGATGATGTATTTGGCGAGGACGAAGAAGTAGGTGCAAGTTGTGGAGGCGTGAGGTGCGGTGGGTGCAGCGTTGAGGTATTGATAGTGTTCTATCTTGTGGGTGATGGGGCAGACCTTGGAGGCCATGGTGAATATCAGGTGGAACAGCGGGAGAAGGACGGGGCAGTGAATGTATGTGTGGTGAAGTGAGCCCAGCTCTGCGCAGAAAGGGCAGAGGGGGTGTTGAGTATGTTCATCTGGTGAAGCGTGCCTGGGACGGGTAGGCGGGAGTGGAGGAATTGCCACTGAATGTTGGTTTCGTGTTGGTGGTTTATGAGCGTTGTGAGCGTGGACCAAACAGGGGGGTGAGAGGGCGTGAGGGAGAGAGCAGGGCAGGGGTTGTGGGTGCCGTTGTGGAGGAAGTGGTACAGTTGCTTGACACTGAGAGAATGTACCAGGAGGGCGCCTGTGGCTGTGTCAAGTGTGAATGGGAGGGAGATAGGCGCAGACTGAAAAGTGCGAATGCCATTAGGAGAGACGAGGAAAGGGAAGAGAAGACGGAGAGCGTCTTTGAGGGTTGTGAACTTATAGTTGTTCGAGTTGGAGCCGGGCAGGGTGGGGGCGAGCTCAGAGACATGTTTCCAGGATAGGTTAGTGTTCACAAGTTGGCGGACAGTGACTATCCCTGCCCTGAGCCAAGTGAACCTGGGCCGGTGGCGTGATAGCTGAGCTCTCTACCGACCGGACTAATTTGCCACGCTCAAGCATATGCTTAAACCTGTCTCTTTGGTATGCAATGTGTAATCAAATGCTTCTCTCTTTCATTTTACAATATTGCGAGGTATTTTTCATAAAAGTCAGTTTCATATAATTGATAAATTAATTTTTTCAACGTAACGATAGTTTTTTTTTTTACCTTAAGGGAACTTCACTCATTTTCAAGGCGTGTACATACTTAGAGTCGCTTTCCAAAGTTTTGTACTGTCCTTGCCGTCTTGAAAAGAGATTGTTAAATAAATATATATTTACCCGGGTTCATGTCACATTCTGTTACATTTTTAACGTTGTGCCTTTCCTTTCCGTTGTCCGAAGCTACATTTGTTTTAAAGAGTAAAGATATTTTATTTTACTTCTCGTTATTTTTAGAAGCGAATTCCTCCCAGTCTTGTGTATTCAACCCATGGATGAGTACACCACATAGCCGTTGCTTTTTTTTCTTTCAAATAATTAATAAATTTTGTACGCGTATAATTCTTTTTTTTCTTTCCAACAAACGTTGTTTTAATGGTTTTCCAGGATATGTTTTTCAAGCAGTTTCAAATTTTTTCTTGTTATTCATCAACTCCATTCCATGAATTGTTATTCATGGGAATGGATAACAATTCAGCCATGAAATACACCCACTCCATTCCATGAATTGTTATTCATGGGAATGGAGTGGGTGTATTTCATGGCTGTAATCTAGTATTTCACGGCTTAATCTGATATCTTCGTCGACGTAAAATTTCATTAGGAAATTAATTCGCCTCTCCACATATGGATTTTTTTCTTAACATCCACTAAAATAACATGATGGCGAAAGCGTCGTCTTCAACTAACTGGTACCATGAGAGACACAGCAAGTGTTGCTTCTGCGCATGCGCAGTCCCGTTGCTTCCATCTGCTGTTGGGGGTTGCATTGGTTGCCAGCAACGGGCCACTAGTGGCACTTGCTTGTAGGCCCACAATTCACGGCGATGCTGCAGGGCCATCAATGGCTCGGAAACTGATAGCGCTGCCACCAACGGACCACTACCGGGCCGTGAGCGGCAGATTTCAGCCAGCAGTGACCCATCACTGCCAGCTGGTGGCCAGCAGTTTCCCAGCACTTCTGTTTTTGCTGGGACCTTGCTGTATAAAACCCCCATAACTTCCGTATAATATCCTCAACATTATTTCTGCCACTCGAGTGATTGCATTCCAATCATGCGGATTGTAGCATCATTGGACACCTCTTCGTTCTGTATAATCAAGGGAAATCAATGTTTTACTGTTTTTCATAAAACATGCTGTGAAATTGTTAAATGATAGTGTTCAAGTTTAATAATAAAATAAAATAATAAATAATAATTATAAAAATTATAATAATGATAAGAATAATAATAATTTAATAATAATAATAATAATAATAATAATAATAATAATAATAATAATAATAATAATAATAATAATAATAATAATAATTTAATAATAATATAATAAATAATAATAATAATAATAACAATAATAATAATAATAATAATAATAATAATAATAATAATAATAATAATAATAATTTAATAATAATATAACAAATAAATAATAATAATAATAATAATAATAATAATAATAATAATAATAATAATAATAATAATTTAATAATAATATAACAAATAAATAATAATAATAATAATAATAATAATAATAATAATAATAATAATAATAATAATAATAATAATAATAATAATAATTTAATAATAATATAACAAATAATAAATAATAATAATAATAATAATAATAATAATAATAATAATAATAATAATAATAACAAATAATAATATAATAATATAACAAATAATAAATAATAATAATAATAATAATAATAATAATAATAATAATAATAATAATAATAATAATTTAATAATAATAACAAATAATAAATAATAATAATAATAATAATAATAATAATAATTTAATAATAATAACAAATAATAAATAATAATAATAATAATAATAATAATAATAAATAATAATAATAATAATAATAATAATATAACAAATAATAAATAATAATAATAATAATAATAATAATAATAATAATAATAATAATAATAATAATAATAATAATAATAATAATTTAATAATAATAACAAATAATAAATAATAATACTACTACTAATAATAATAATAAATAATAATAAATAATAATAATAATTTATTAATAAATAATAAATAAAAATAATAATTTAATAATAAATAATAATAAATAATAATAATAATAATTATAATAAATAATAGTAATAACAATAATAATAATTTGATGGTGTTCAAGTTTGTTGAGATCCATTTTTCTTAATTTTTTTAGATAGGTGATGTTTTGTTACTTAAAGGTAGAAAAGCCATAAGAAATAGTAAAAAAGATTCAGCAATGCAGATAAATAAGAAATCTAATCCTTAGCGAACTTCAGTTTGAGCATCCCATATCCGGAATCTGAACATATTTCGGATTCCACAATGCTCAGTATAATGAAAAGTATTAGGTATTTCATACTTCTTTCTTTTCGTACAAGTAAGAAGCACATTGAATTAGAGCATTTAAATTCTTACTCGATAAAACATCATAATTTTCGATCAAGAAAAATTAGAATTAAAAAAGTAATCTATGTACTGTGACGTGCCTGCTTCGCAGGACGCACATGAGATAAAGGCAGATAGCAGTGAGAGCACGTGCCAGTGTAGTATAGTGGATAGCACTCTGAGCTCCAGAGTTGGGGGTTCGAATCCCGCCCCTGGCATAAAAATAATGGAGAAATTTACTTCGTCAAAGTGTACTGAAGTAACATATGTATATTGGAAGCATATGCTCCCACACAAAAATCGAAGTTCGGTGCTACTGCTTGTAAGAACAGTAAAAAAAATTAAAAGTATGATATTACAACATGAACGGCTTTTCAACAATAGGCATCAATACAGTTTACCGTGCACTTTAAACGCTTAGCAAAATTTTAAGAGTACATGAAAAGAATGGCAAAGCTCTTCCAAACCCCCAAAAGGAAAAATTTTTCTTACTGAAATTTTCAAACATCAGTATATTGGAATAAAATATTGAACCCCAGCTGACTCATTCGTTCTCTTAGAAAAAGACCCTGAATCTCGGCGAAAACTCACTTCCGTCCTTTAACTCTTTAACGCCCAAAACGCCCGTTCATACAAACGACCATAGACGCCCGAAACGCCTCTCTAGAGTAAGTCAGATTTCCAATCTTTACCATTTCTTTGAATTTGCACGACCTATGAGGGATCAATCATTAGGGATCACATTCGGTCATCGTTATTGTTACTAAACAAAGAAGCGAACCAACAGACAGTTTTGGGCGTTATGGAGTTATACAAAAGTTTAGGGTCATGGTCGTTAAAGGGTTAATGCTCCGGAATATTCTCAAGCTTTTCCAAAGTTTCATAATTTATAATGCAGACAACAATTTTGGTAGCATATATTTCCTTATACATACACTCGTGCATCGAAACGGTTCTTGACTATCTCTAGTCTAATTTTCTAAGGTAGTCATTAAACCGTGTAATTTTGTCAATAGATGACGCTAGTGTAAAAGGCGATTTAAAATTTAAAGGCTATGCAACTGAATTGCAGCTTGTTTGTTACGGAAGCCGTGTCACATGTTGGACTGATTTTATTGTTCTCTCGTAGGAGATGAATGCGTCCAAAAGTTGCTCAACGTGCTGTAATTCAGTTTTTGAAAGCGAAGAAAACGCCACCAAGCGAAATTCAAAGACGAATGAAGTCGGTGTATGGGCCTGCTTGTCTTCCACGTAGTACTGTAAAGCGATGGTGCCGGCTCTATAGTGGTGTGCGAACAAGCACTGCAGGCCAGCCAAGGTAAGGTCTACCACGTCCTGCTGTTTCAGTGACGACAATTGCACGTGTGGATGCTTCAGTAAAGACCAACCGAAAAATCACAATCTAAGAGTTGGCGAACAGTGCAGGTGTAAGCATCGCGACTGTCAAATACAATCATGCATTCGCAACTTGAATATCGTAAGGTCTGCGCCACGTGGGCACAGAAACATCTGTCCGATGAACAGATGAGTCAACGAAAGAGACTATCGTTACAGCATCTGTTCCGCTACCATGATGAAGATTTCCTATTACGTATTATAGCTGGGGACGAAAGTTGGTGTCATTTTAGGCCAGAATCGAAACGCCAGAGCATGCAGGGGAAACTTGCATCATCGCCATCGCCAAGGAAGTTCCACCATTTCCTCAGGCAAGGAGATGTCAACCCTGCTTTCTGACCATCGAGGATAATTGCTTCCTGAGTCGCTACCAAATGGATCAACCATCAATGTCGATCGATATTGTCAAACTTTAATGAAGCTTCGACAAGCCATCAAGAAGGAGAGACCTCGTAACCTCACTCAGGGCATTGTGCTTCTCATGATAACGCCCGTCAGCATATGGAGCATGTTTATCTGGCACGAACCGAACCCCCTGGTGCATGTGGACCAATACATGGAGGCTGGCTGTACCACAGGGTACTTGCTGACCATGTAGTCTCCACAATGTTGTACCTCAACCCAGAGGGCGATGGGTCCTAGAGTATATATGATATTAGTACTGGTGCATACGCTGAAGAGCAATTGAATTAGAGATACCTGTCTAGTAACGTGTAGCATCACCTTTCGCCCTGATGACGACGACGATTCGTCTCGGCATGGACTCGACAAGACACCGGAAGCGTTGGGAAGCCATAGGGATCTACGACCCCTGAACAAGCTCCCACAGTTCACGAAGACTTCATGGAGGGGGTCAGAGCCTCCAACATCTCTCTCGATGGCATCCCAAATGTGCTAGGTCAGGTGACGTAGCTGGCCAAGGAAGCGAGGTCACGTCGGTGGAGTGTTCATCCACCCATTCGGATACAATTAGGGAGCTGCTTTGTCTTGCTGCAGGATGAGGTCCCCAGTGGGATGTTGAAGACGCACAAACGGGAGCAAAGGGTCGTCCAGGATATCCCGGTAACGTTGACCTGTGAGGGACGATGTCACACGTACCAGGGGTCCCATTTCAGTCCACGTAAACAGTACCCAGACGAGACTGCCACCCCCACCAGCTTGAAGAGTACCCTGCTGGCAAGAAGGATCCATCGCTCCATGTGGTTTGCGCCGTACTCGTATCTTGCCATCCGCATGTACCAACGTGAATCTCGACTCATCAGTCCAGGCAACATTTTCCCACATGTCTAGGGACCAGTAGCGATGTTCCCGCGCCCATGCTAATCTTTGCACCCTGTGATGTGCGGTCAGCAGCGGTACCCTCGTGGGACGATGGCTTCTGTACCCCATAGCGAGGAAACAGTTTTGGATGGTGTGGCTACTTATACGTTTTTGTGCACCACCGTTAAATTGCCGAGTGGTTTCTTGCACTGTGGCCCGTCTATCCGCTGTTACCATGCGACCTAGCCGACGCTGTTGTCCACGGCAGCTGGCCCGTGCAGGGATGGTTTTCCCGGATTCGATGTACTCACGGTGCACCCGTGACACAGTGGTTCGTGAAAAACCCAGATTCTGCACGATTTCCGAGATGGAGTGACCCATTCGTCGGGCCCCGACAATTTGCCCACGATCAAATGCGTTTATATCCTTCGTCTTACCCCTACTGCCTCCAACTCTTACTGATTCCCGTCGCATCACTCCTTATATTGTCGGATCGCTGCATACGTCATGTCATTTCCGTTTACAGGGCCGCCCACAGCGCCACATTTGCATAACGCCAGCTATCTCTAATTCAATTGCTCTTCAGTGTATACTCTTTAACTGATTCGTACTAGGTGTCTGCATGGAACCTTTGCAACTATAATATTAGTGCAGCTTCTGAATGGGGGGGGATCACGTAACGTAATGAAATTGCATATGGTAAAGCAACTCAGAAAGTTTATTACAGAAATTTGTTTCTGTGTTTCAGATATGATTGTTGGTAATTGAACACAGCGGGAACCCTGGATCCAAAAATGATGACAGCACAGGAGAAGAAACAACACGTGGCGGGGTTCATGAGACTAAGCCACACATTCAAACGTAACGTAATTTTCAAATGAAATACCAATGTACAACAACAAATAGACCCTGGATGAGTGAATGACATAAGAATTCACGGAAACGGAACCTGTCCATCGGACCCGGGCGTGCGGCACATTTTTTTTTCTTGGAAGAACTTGAAATAGAGCGTGAAAACAGGTACAAAGGAATAAAAGCAAATGGGAAAATAAACAGAGTACAACACAGGGGGCCGCAGCTCCAACACCAAGAAAAACACCTGTGGGGAACAAAGCCCCATAGCAAAAGAACCATGGTAAAACACATTAACGTGCTGTAAGGCCCATCAAACTAACAGAATAAAATAAAATGGTCAGTAAGAGTCCGGCAATAGTAGCATGAGTGCAGCAGAAAATAAATCAAAATAAAAGATGAGTTCGGCCGTTGATATGTTTAATGGTAAAACCTACGGTGATTTTGTCCCAGGTATTGAAGAAGACATTGAGACATTGTTATCCTGAACAGCACCATTGAATTCAATCTGAAGTCGTAAGATAAGGCGTGAACTAAACTGATCAAGTAATGCTTATTGTGTTTGGTGAAGGAACTGACTTGAAGAGGATCTGGAAGAAAGCAAGTGAAAAATGTGAATCGAGTATTTTAAAAATACGAAGAGGAAACAACAGACGTGGGAGAAAGCGGTAATCAAGTTGATCATGAGTTACTGCGCAAATCTGTGAAGTGATACAAGAAACGAAGGAAAACAAAAGCTGGAGCAGATGACACGTCTTGTGTCGATATGAGAAATATTGTCGACTGTGTTCCTATGAAGACAAAGTGGCGACGAAGCAATGCTAAAACGGTGAAGTTGAACAGTCGAAGGTAGACGGCCATGAAAAAATAAATAGCCACTGAATACCACACTAAAACACTGAGCTCAACAATATGCAAGATGCAACAGAAACGTTTGATATTGCACACTGTGATGTACTACAGAGGTGAAAACATGTGTCAAGACGACAAATCTGCATCGAGACATTATCTCTACGTAACTCACTTGGGAGAGCGACTTACTCCGGAGTGAGGGGACACGGAATCGATGGCCGTCGCGGAAACATTTGTGTTTTCACATTGGCGCCCGATTGTGGAAAATGGATCCACTGGCCGTTGAGTTCTTTGAGAAATGTGTGATGTTTGTTCCACACACTGTTTGGAATTAATGAAAAATTCCTACTTCGCTTCAAAGACGAAAATAAATTAAGAGGGAGACGATGTGACGTACTACAGAGGTGAAAGCATATGTCAAGATGACAAATCTGCAGCGAGACATTCTGTCCGCGTAGCTCAGTTGGGAGAGCGACTTACTCTGGAGTGAGGGGGCACGATTTCGATGCCCGTCGCGGGCAAACTTGTGTTTTTACAATACATACAGAATTCAACTTGTTCCGACCGACCCCTCCCCCCCCAAGCCTAGTGATTGTCCGCAACGTTGTGCATTCGTCACTGGCATTTTCGAACGAATAGAAGAAAACAATGAATTCCTAAAATGTGTGGTACTTACTGACGGATTACCTTGTGACGTACTACATGTTAAATCAGAATATACGTCACAAACTTCTTTGTTTCAGGAAGAACTAATCGCCACAACATTAACATCTCGATCTATGAAAAGCCTTATACTGTGCGAGAGATGGAACGTAAAGTTCCAAAAGAAACCGTGATTTGAGGACAATTTCGAACGGAATTTGCGTAACCGTGTAGTGGATCCATTTTTTTCTTCAGTGGACCTACCATTAACTCTGTAGCTACAATTCGTCACTTTTCCAAATTTTAGTTAAATAAAAATCGTAAAGCGGAAAGCATACAGTTAGCATTGTGTCTATCCTTCCGTTTCTCTCTTTTGCAAAAACGATGTTTATTTTCCATCCCGTAGGCGATAACATGTGCATAAGTTTTCAAGTACCATTTGTTCCGCACGTCCGTCGGCCTGTCACCGCGTCAACAAAAATGATATCAAAGCTTTTAATCGCCAGATTGAATACATTCTTTCTATGAATGATAGAGACAGCCATATGTGCAGTATTACCGATGTCTGTTCATCCATCTCAAGAAACGATACCTCTTTAAGATGGCGATTCGCTGACATTTTCTCTGTCAGATAAAAGAAGATATGCGCATAATAGTTTCGACTTTCAACCTCTCTCCTTTTACTCCTCAGGAGAAATTATATCAAGATTGCTAAAATTCTGGGCCTGTTCTATAGAATACACTTGTGCATAAGCTTTCAGATATCTTCACTTCCGTCCATCCGTTCGGCAGGTTGATTGTCTGTCTCTCCATTCTCAGAATTTGTATTTCCGCTTTTAAGGTCACGATTGAAGAAATTCTTTTGCCGCCTCGGTGGCGCAGTGGTCTAAGCGATAGTCTCTGATCATGGGTCAGGGTTCGAATCCCGGTGAGGCATGAATGTTGTGTTTGTCTTACGGCACTGGCTCTCTCCCTTCCCTGGAACCAGTGACCCTAAATTAGGGACGGGTGACTGTTTATAGCCCATTGAGTTGCTCACGGTGGTCGTTAAACCTCCAACCAAAAAAAAAAAAGTTTCTGAAGACGGAGGGACAAATGTTTTGATAATATTGTACATACGGCTGTTTCGATCAGTCGCAGAAAGTATTTCGTCGATCAGGCATTTAGAAACAAAAACATAATTTCAGCAGACGGACAGAGAGGCAAGCCGACGAACGTACGGAAGGAGTGATGCCTCTACGGGATAGGGAAAAAATTACAGCAAATCGACATTTTGAGGACGAAGTACCTTTTTTTGCAGAAATGAGAGACGGCAAAATAGGCACAACCCAAATTTTATGTTATCTTCTATACGATTTCTATGTAACTTAAATTTGGAAACACAACGAATTTGTCCACGTAGAACTGACGTTCTCCCTGAATTGACTCAAGCAAAGAATTGGCGCACAAAGCTACCATAAATGAAACTAACTACTCACAAATGTCGCAAACTCATTTTGTTGGCCAGTTGCCCAACTCTGATAAAGTAATTTCGCAGCAAGATGGTGCTCTAGAGCATTTAGGAAGAAAGGTTCCTGATTTCCTAAATGAAACATTTGTGGATCCCTGGAGTTCAGGAGGTTCAATCTCATGGTTTCCCAGCTTTTTGACATAAATTATTGTTATTTTAGTTCTTTTTGTGGGGATATGTCAAGAACACTGTAGGGCAAAGGCAAATAAACATAATATACACTGTTCGGCATAGAAAATGCTACACCAGGAAGTATTTGTGGCGCGCCATGATAATGAATGGGTATATGTTGACAGTTGGGTTATGTAAATGATTGCAGTTGCGAACCACTCACGTGATAGCTGATGGGGATAAAAGAGCAAAACGGCTCGGCGTAGCTAAGTTTGGTCGTCCTCACCTGAGCGTGTGACCACTGTATTGGAGTGATCGTAGTATCGAAAGCACGTGTAAGGAGGAAGAATGCCTGGACCACGTCACCGGAAATCCTTTACACCTTAACCAGTGGTATCATCCTAGGGCTACGCAGGGATAGTTGTCTCCTGAGTCACGTTGAGGCGGAAACGCATTCGGATGCATGCAACAAAGGGAGGACGAACATGCCGGCAGTGTCAAAAGAAAGGTAACGTGCGTTGCTGTAGTGGACTGGTGCACGTAGTTGGCCGTCCGAAACCTTCGATCGTTCTATTCCAACTCAACCATGAGCAACCCCACAATCCGTAGCGGACGACAATTGACGAGCTGCCTAGCAGATGAGGGAGGTTTGCGCCATTGCCAGCTATTGAAACGGCTGGCCCTCACAGGAGCACATCATCACGCAAGGTAACAGTTGTGCAGTACTGGATATGCGTAGAGTGACGAAGGGAACCGTGTCGTATTCAGAGACGAGTCTCACTTCCGTCACAACACCGACGATCGCCGATTGACAGTCTGGAGACGACTTGGTCACCGGGATGACCCTGCTGTCATCCGTGACGAATGGAACCTAGTCCCATTCTGCGACGAGTCTCGCTCCTTTCTCAGCGCCGACGATCGCCGATTGACAGTCTGGAGACGACGTGGTCACAGGGATGATGTTGCTGCCATCCGTGACGAATGGAACCATGTCGTATTCTGCGGCGAGTCTCGCTTCTGTCTCAGCACCGACGATCGCCAATTGAGAGTCTGGAGACGATGTGGTCGAGGTCACTGAGATGATCCTGCTGCCATCCGTGACGAATGGAACCATGTCGTATTTAGCGACCAGTCTCGCTTCTGTCTCAGAGCCGACGATCGTCGATTGAGTGTCTGGAGATGACGCGGTCACCGGGATGATCTTGCTACCATCCGTGACGAATGGAACCATGTCGTATTCAATAACGAGTCTCGCTTCTGTCTCAGCTCCAATAATCGTCGATTGGGAATCTAGAAAGGCCGCGGTCACATGGCTGATCATGCTGCTATGTGTGAGCCATCATACGTCTCCTCAGCCTAGTGTCATGGTTTGGGGTAGTATAAGTTTCAATAGCCCTCCGTCATTCGTAAGCATAGTGGGTATAATGACAACAACAATACGTCGATGAGGTGCTACAGCCCGTTTTGTTACCGTATCTTCGTGGTATTCATGATTCCATGCTTCACCAAGATAACGCCCGTCCGCACTCTTCCAGCTATGCCTACAAGGTGTCCAGGTGCTACCTCGGCCACCGTCGTGTGGGACGTCACTGGCAGACAACTTAACGCCTCTGCACGACCCCCTTACAGTGTCGATGTATTGTGGACACAGGTCAACAATATCTCAGGACATCATCCGGGAACTTTTCCACTGTAAGCTTCTTTCCCCGCTACTTGTCTACATGTGTGGTAATTGGTAAGTTTCGTTTCATCTCATTTTGTGCATTTCTTCATGCTGTGGAATTTTTCTGTGTCGAGTAGATTAGTAATTAAACATACGATCTTTGATACTGCTGCAACAGTAGATGCAAACATGCTTGAGCATACCTGGACAAAGTTAGGGAATCGAATTAGCCTTTTTCTGGCGGCATAAAGAGCTCATGTTGAAGTGAAAATTGGATAACTGTATGTAAAAATAAGCCAGTGCGTCAAAGAATTTTTAAGACTGGGTCTGTAAAATGACATGAAAACAAGAAATTATAATTTGTTTTGGTCTGTTATTCAAAATAAGTCCCTCCGGCTTCAATACATTTGTTACAGCGATTTAATAATGATTCGAATGCCTGTTCCAGTTCACTTTGCGGAATTGCCTTCAAAGCACGCGTCGAAGCTGTTTGTACGGTCGAAATATCATCAAAATAACACCCTTTTAACATCCTTTTAAGTTTGGGGAACAAAGAAAAATCGCAGGGTGCTAAATCAGGCGAATACGGTGAATGATTCAACACACAGACGTTATTTTTCGCCAAAAATCTACGAACAAGAAGTGAAGTGTGACTGGGTGCATTCTCGTGCAACAAACACCAACTGTTTTCATCTCGATATTTTGGACGAATGCGACGAATTCTGCCCATCAAACGCCTCAAAACATTTAAATAAAACTCACCAGTAATTGTGTGTCCACTTGGAACAAATTCTTTGTGGATAAATACCCTTACTATCGAGGAATGTAATGAGCATTGTTTTGATTTTCGATGGAACTTTTCTTGTTTTTTTGGCTTGTGGCGAGTTTTTTTACTTCCATTCCGCACTTTGTAGCTTTGTTTTAGGATCATATTGAAAACACCATGTCTCATCACAAGTAACAATCGATTTTAAGAAGTTTGGATCATTTTCAGCGGCTGAAATGATGTCTCTGCAACGTGCACTTCTCCTTGATTTTTGTTCATTGGTTAACGTGTGTGGAACAAATTTAGCACAGACTTTTGTTTTGCCCAAATCTTCATGCAGGATGGTTCGAATCGTTTCATTGTTGGTGTTTAAAGACTCTTCCATCATTCTTAGTGACGCACATCGATTGTTTGCCGCAAAATCACGCACTTTTTCAATAATCTCAGGTGTCCTAGATGAACTTGGCCTTCCGGTATGCTTATCATCTTCTAGCGTCTCTCTGCCGTCCAAAAAACGTTTGTGCCACAAGAAAACATTTGATCTACTTAAACGAAACTCACCGTAAACTTGTTTCATCATTTGGTACGTTTCCGAGGCACTTTTACTAAGTTTTGCGTTAAATTTAATAACAGCTCTTTGTTCCATCTTAGTAATTCAACATGAAAAAAATTTTACTTCTTAAATGAACGCCCGTTTCGTTTGAGTTGCTTTAACAACTGCGCAGTACTTTTGGCAGAAAGCAAGCAGATGGTCACGGTTTATAACGCATTCGCGATTACACTGGTGGTGCCACCGTAGGCTGAAATCTAGCGCCAGTCTTAAAAATTCTTTGATGCACTGTGTATGTTTCTATTCTGAATTTATTGCGTTTCAAATTTAAAAACACACACCCTGCGTTTCTTAATCAAGAACTACGTATAGGATTGTCATTTTACATGTTGATACTTGTAAGTGTATGTATTAAGCTAGGAAATTCCTCCTGTTCAACAATTTTATAATTTTTGTATAATGGAGAATAAATAATTCAATGTGTTTGACCGGATTTTCAAATAAACTCCAACAAAGTGTTAGATATTTTCTTTTACGCCTTTCAAGCCATTTTTACTTTACTAGAAGCCAAATTTTAATGCTATGTTTTTGAAAAATAATCATTTTTTGTAACTTGTGTTTCTCGTTATTTACTAATTGAAACAGTTGTCGTTGAAGTTTGTTCCTTGATTTAACAGAATGCTCTTAAGTATTGTCAAAATCTGTCTATTCTCATACAATATGTAGTTCTTACAGAAAGTCGGACAAAGCCGGATAGTGAACCGGAATCCATAGAGGGAGGACATTAACCGGTACGCGTCCTGGACAGTTTATTTTTTGGTATTCTCGTGTAATGCTATAGAAAAATACATTCCCAGTAAGAATTGCAGATGAGAACTGTGCATAAAGTACATTAAAGCAAAAAAATAAAATCTACGTAAAACACTCAAATTTATCATCACTAATTTATAACATTTTAGGAAATAAGGTACCTTAAACATATGTAAGCGTTGTGGTCTTTTTGGCTTTGTCTAAAATCGGGGGAAATCCTTATCGTGAAAAATAATGGTCTGCGAAATTTGAACTCTTACAATATTTCAGTTCAAATAACAACTGATGGCATTATTTTTAAGTTTCGCGTTGTGTTCATTGCATTCTTTTTTATGAAATTTTCATCAGAACCGTTACAATGACCACGAAATTTTCTCTCTGCAGATATAATGTGAGAGCACTCCTTAGAAAATGTCCAAGAAGCGAAATGCAAAAATTTGAAGCGTTTTGCAAAATTTAGTGAATTAGTATCGCAACATTTCTACTTCGAAGAAAATTTTGTTATAGGAAATTTAACTGTGATGCAACCTACTAAAAATTTAGAAATATAATAAAGAAAATATATATATGTATATATACCTGTGATTCTTTTCTCTAAATATCAAATATCATCACACAGTACGTTCGATATCTTTAGATTTTTTTAAAACATCGTTCGCCGTAGACCAACCATTTTGCTTAGGTTTGGGTCACACTTTCGTAAGCGCATTGCTTCAATAACTGCACAAAATACCTAGTACAATTTCTTTCAGGAATTGAAGCGATTCTCGAAGCATGATTTCTTGTATTGTTCCAGATGCCAACGCATAGTTTTTAGGAAAGCTCAGATAAGAGGGCAAACCCCTTTTACTGGTGATCTCGTCTGTGAGATGAGGAAGAATCACAAAGATACTTTTTATGAGAAAGGAGTTCGGATGGTACTCGAAGTTCGCAGCTCGGAGTTTTGAGAAACAACAGTCTTCAGTAAACTGGCACCACCACTTATGCCAGAAAACCATCTTGAATCGTTTTAATAGGCAGTCTTGCGTCTCTAAACACGTGATCTGCCATCATGGGACCCAAAACAAAAAATAAGGTTCATCACGGAACGATACTTATATATGCTCACCACTCGTTGGGATCTGCTGTCTCCTTACCACTTTCTCCTCCCCAGCAACTGAAATTCAGCAGAAACATCTTCATAAATCAGGAAAAAATTGTTTGCCAGGAAAATACTGGAAATCCTCACAATTTCCACCGCAGCGAGCAGTTATTTATTAATGCATGCTTTCCAAAAACACATAGATGAAAAATTAATGATTTAATCTCTCTGTCTCTTGGAACCAGCTCGGGGAAGTCATCAATGCTTGGCGTCACTCTGATGGTGAGATAGGATTGTATTTAGTTTTCTTTTTTCCGATAATTCAACGAACATCGTGAGCCAACAGGAGTTACACCCCTCCAAGGAAGAAAGGAAACTGTAAACTTAGATCCAACAGAATATATAGCGTTCCCAGTCAGACGTAAGATTTGAATGACCTTAAAAGATTTAGATATTGCTTTGTTCCTTAAAAAATTAGTTGTCTTTAAAAATAATAACACCGAAGTTTATAGTTGTGTGGCAATCTAGTTATAAAAACAAAAACTGTGTTCCTGAATTTGTCGCTTCCCCATGAAACAATTTCTGTGCATTTCAAAAATCTGCCGAGCATCAACATGTTTCTATTAGACAATCAGCATATTTCCGAAATAAAAGAAGAAAATTAGAGAACGTGGTGTCATCGCACGTCAAACTTTTAAACCACAGATATGGTACCTTTTAAATAAAACAATATTCAAAGTTTTGCTCCTTTTACGATGTCAGCACATTTTCGTTGCACCATCATAGAATTCTTGAATTACACTGAGTGGCCACTTTATTATGACCACCCCCTCAGTACTTCGTTGGGCCACCTTTTACCTTTACAACTGCGTCGATTTTTCGTGGCATGGACTCCACGAGATGTTGATAGGTGCTTTGTGGAATCTGAGACCATGCTTGATGAATAGCACTTTCCATGAGTGTGAGATGGCAGGGTTGTGGATCCAGCTGTCTGATGGCTCGTTCAACTTCATCCCACAAATTCTCAATGGGGATTATGAGAGACACCTAAGCAAAGTAAACTCACCGGCATGTTCCTGAAACCAATCCTGTACAATACGAGCACTATGGCAGGACGCATTATCTTGTTGAAAGTCATTGGGATAAACCATCCACATGACAGGATGCACTTGGTCCGCAACGATGTTTAGATATGATGTGCCAGTCAGACACGAATTAAAGGGCACAAAGCATGCCAGCAAAACATTCCCCGAATCATAACGTTGCCTCCACTAGCTTGAAGGGTTGTAGCAATGCATTTGGTGTCCATGCTTTCGTGCTGTTTCCGCCAAATTCTTACTCGGCCATCGGCATGGTGCAACTTAAAACGTGATTCATCGGACCACATAATTTGTTTCCCATTATCGACTGTCCAATCCTTGTGCACTTGTGCGAACTGGAAACGTTTTCTCTTATTTACGGCAGGCAGCAATGGTGTTCGGACAGGCCTTAGGCTGTCATATCCCATCTGATGCAGTGTACGGCGAACAGTGCGTGCATAGATCATTTGAGGGGATCCTTGATTAAGATGGTCTGTAATTTTCTGCACTGTTGCCCTTCTGTTGTCTGTTACCAGTCTGAACACTCTCCGTTCCGCCCGAGCAGTCACTAGTCGATGACGACCACACGTTGCACGTAGAGACCCAGTTTTTTGGCTGACAGTCCAGTCTTTAAACACTTTATCAACAGCTGCTCTGGAACATTTCACGATAGCGGCGGTTACGGTGATACTCGCTCCATGGCTCCGAGCTCCTACAATCATCCCATGTTGAAAGTCCGTCAAATCGCATTTTTTACCCATGTCGTCACCCAAAAATCCCTTCTACTACTGTCGCAAGCACTAAACGTTCCCTTTTTATACTAGCCTCGCCCTCTGGCGGCAACAGCGTGCAGCCATAGCTCAGTTGCTTAAAACTGTCAGGTGGTCATAATAAAGTGGCCACTCAGTGTATAAAAACATTTCAAAATACATTCTCGTTTCTTCTGTGTCCTCAAAAAATCTTAATTTTTTGCAAACCCTAAATGTAGCTCATCGATCACTTATTTTAAATTTCGTACTACAGGAACTTAGATTTGGAAAAATTCACAGAACCGAATTACTTTATGAAAATATTACTTTATTTCAGTGAAAGGAAACACCTGATTCTTAAAACCGTTAAATTTGGTACAGTAATCATAAATTTTCCTCCGGCGCAGCTGAAATTTGGGAGATTCACGATATTATTTAACTTTGTGAAAATACTCTTTCAGTTAGATAAGAATACCTGAAAATCTGAGGATTCTGGCAAATCTTTTATGAAAAACAAATATAGTTCTAGTATCAATAAATTACTTCGTAAACTTCCCGCAAGAAGAACTCAGAATGACTAACAAATTTCGTTGTATTGGAGGTTGTCTTCCTCTGATCATCCATCAACTGCTCCAGGAGAGTGTTGATAACAGAACTATTGTCACTTCATGTCGATGATAAGAGAACTTCTAGAAACATTGTAGAAAAAATTGCTAGAAAGAATTTTGGGCTTGTTTCCTGTTCCCGAGAAGAAGGTGCTTATATGAAAAAACAAATATTTGATGTTTCCTTTTTTACGCTTTCCAACCGTAGGTTGAAGAAACGTATATGCTCCAACTTTGTCTATCTGTCTCTCCGCACGATAATTCGTGTAAAAATAGTTCGATTTCAATGGAATTTTAGTATGTGGTAAGGGACAACTGGGAACGAACCCTATTGAAAATGGGCGACATGGGGTCAAAGGTCAGGACATAGGAGCGGGATCCATTCCATCGCCCTTATGCGTCATAACTTACGTAAAAGTGCTTCGATTGCGACAAAACTTTATCGTGTTGTTCCAAAGGAATACTGAACTGGTTCTATTTAATATCATCGAAATGGGGTCAAAGGTCAGGGCACAGGAGCGAGATTTATTCCACGGCCATTATCCTCATAACTTGAATAATTATTTCTGTTATGTTGGAAAGCGCATCATATTCAATGCATTGCATGATTTTACTAACTTGTTCACATTAGTTTTCATTCAGTTTGTTACTAGGAGAGCTGAATATCAGAAATTGGCAAAGCATGTAATTTAACGAAATATTTTGTAAAGACTAAGAACTGTTTCTCATGGATCAGATTTTCAGGAGTGTAAAGTACATGTCTCTCCTTGGTTATCTCTCATTATTCATTCATTATTTTATTTTTTATTTCTCATTATTCGCTTATCAATATTTTATCTCTCATTATTTATTTCTCATATACCGTGTGTGTGTGTGTGTGTGTGTGTGTGTGTGTGTGTGTGTGTGTTTATTTCTCGCTTTTTCTTAAATGTCCACTTCGCTATTTACCAAATCATAAAACATTTTAAATGTCTGGAATTTTGAAGAAAATCTCAAAGTAATGGAAAAACAGAAATGTCTGCCACTTCAGTAAGTCTTTTGATTAAACTGTTTAAACCTTTTTTCAAAGATTTAAGAATTGTGAATTCTCTTTGAATTATTCACTTCAAAAATAACAGGCTCGAGAAAGACAACCTGATGAAAGTTTCAAGCAAAACCAAAGGAGGAAATAATAGTTTAAGCGTTTATCGTAATTTTTTTTTTTTAGCCTTTGTAAAATTCCGTTCAAGGCTGATGTAAAATCTGCTGACTCATATGCTGTTTTTGTATCATCGTCGGCCAACCATTGTGACCGTGAATTATTCTTGGTTTCTCGCGGATTTTTGCAGAAATACGAAGCCGTGTTCCCTTATACAGTCTGTGTGAACTCATTCTAATAACTTTTGCATAAGACTGCGAGTCGGCATGTCTATGAGTAGGTAACCTTAAATTAATTTGAGGTAAGTCCTAATAGCCCAAAGCGAGATCCATAAGAGTCATTCAACACAAGTATAACTCTCTCAGGGGGAATTTATTTGTTCCTTTCACAAATTGGGGTACATTGCCCCTTTTCACCAAACTTTTGAAACAAGAGCTTTTCAGGATGAGCCCAGATAGCTTTTGACGGATATTCTAATTTAACTTTCATTTTTAGTTCCTTTTCCTATGTAAATTTGAGTTTGTTCTCTTTTACACTTACTAAACTTAACGTGATATCTTCTCTCTCACATGAATGTCGATGGCAACACCTTTCAGGTCACAGAAAGTGACGTATGAATGTGATAAGAACGATAGTTAACAAGTTAGTAAAATCATGCAATGCATTGATTATGATACGCTTTCCAACATACCAGAAATCTTTTCTCAAGCTATTATTCAAGTTATGTGGATAATGGTTGCGGAATAAATCTCGCTGCTGTGTCCTGACCTTTGACCCCATTTCGATGATATTAAACAGAACCGGTTCAGTATACCTCCGGAACAACATACTAAAGTTTTGTCGCAATAGAAGCATTTTTAGTCAAGTTATGAGGATAATGGCTGCGGAATAAATCTCGCTCCTGTACCCCGACCTTTGACCCATTTCGAATATATTCAACAGAACCGGGTCAGTATACCTCCAGAACAACATACTAAAGTTTTGTCGCAATAGAAGATTTTTAGTCAAGTTATGAGGATAATGGCTGCGGAATAAATCTCGCTCCTGTGTCCTGACCTTTGACCCCGTTTCGATGATGTTAAACAGAACCAGTTCAGTATACCTCCGGAACAACATACTAAAGTTCTGTCGCAATAGAAGTATTTTTAGTCAAGTTAGGAGGATAATGGCTCTGGAATATATCTCGCTCCTGTGTCATGACCTGTGACTCCATTTCGATGATATTAAACAGCATTGGTTCAGTATACATCCGGAACAACATGCTAATATTTTGTTGCAATCGAAGCATTTTTAGGTACGTTATGACGCATAAGAGCAACGGAATGGAACCCGCTCCTATGTCCTGACCTTCGACTCCACTTCATTCATTTTCAATAGGATTTGTCCCCAGGTGGTCCCCTACCACATACTAAAATTTAATCGAAATCGAACCATTTTTACGTGAGTTGACAGACAGACGTGCGGACGGACAGACGGACGGACAAAGCTAGAGCATATACGCTTCTTCAACCTACAGTTGGAAAGCGTAAAAAAGGACGATACAGCAGTTGCACCAGTGTATGTGTATGTGTGTGTGTGGAGATGTAGGCTTCACATCTATCTTAACAGCGATTGAACAACTTGTAGTGCTATGTTGGATCTCATCAAATATTGATGGGCCAACAAAAGGTTATCTATCGTAAGTTTGACTTCTGTATATGTTTCGTCTGGCCATAAAACCTTAATCTCGTGCAACTATTGCATCGTATTCTCATTTAGTTCAACATTTCTTTGTCATGGTTTTAGACACAGCGTAACACCGATCTCGCACACGAAAAAGGGTTACGTTATAAGCTCTTAAAAGGTTTACTTTTCATAACCTTCACAGTTTTCAATTAGTTTGTAAATTCCATTTTAGAGGGGCCGTAAAGCAAAATATAGCAAACCTTCTGTTTTGAAATACACTGAAGTGCCAGAAAAACTGGTACAGACGAGCTTATCCAAAACACATAGCAACGTCAATTACGCGCCTACTCGGTTGCGACCGCCAGTGCGTATATAAAGCGATAGACATACTACTCTCCAATTGTCAGAGCTGTTTTCAGCATGAGAATGACAAGTAATAACGACTCAAGCAATTTTCAGCGCGGTGTCATAGTTGGCACTCGTGAGATTGGCCATAGTATTTCGGAGGTAGAAACGAAGTTCGGATTTTCACGGACGGCCATTGCAATGGTGTACCGTGATTACAAGAATTCCAGCAAAACCTCCAACCTACGATACCAGTGTGGCCGTAAAAAGACATTGGGTGAACGTGACCATCAGCGGCTGTCAAGAATCGTTTCACGTGATAAGCGTGCAACACTCTCGCAGGTATCATCGGAATTCAATGCTGGAGCCTCAACGAGCATCAGCGTCCGGACTGTGCAACGTACCCTGCACGATATGGGCTTTGGGAGCCGACGCCCAACTCGAGTCTCCTTGATGGGTGCACGACACAGAGCTATGCGTCTCGTTTGGGCACGGCAACACCGCCACTGGGCACTTGATGACTGGAAACAAGTAGCCTGTGGTCTGACGAGCCGCGTTTCCAACTGTATCGGGCAGATGGAAAGATTCGTGTGTGGCGCAAACCTCATGAAGCCAAGGATCCCGCCTGGTCAACCTGGAACTGTACCTGTTGTTGGATGTCCGTAAAGGTATGGGGTGTGTTTAGCTGGACTTCACTGTGACCCCTGGTACGTCTACAAACGTCTGTGACCGGCCAACGCTATGTGCGCATCTTTTCTGACGAGGTACACCCGTTCATGTCCTGCATTCATGCTGATGGGTTGGGCCTGTTCCAACAGAACAATGCACTTTCACACAAGTGTCGGGACGCCACATTATGGTTAGAGGAGCATTCATCTGAGTTTAGGGTGTTGCCATCCCACCCAAGTACCCAGATCTGAACGTGATAGAACACATTTCTGATACCATGCAACGCGCTATCGAACACAGGAATCCGAGACCTCGGAATACACCTGAATTATGGAACGCTCTGCAGGAAGTATGGTGTGCATTGCCTACAGCGTATTTCCAGAAGCTAGTGGAGACCATGTCCCGTCGTATTTCTGCAGTCCTGCGCTCCCGTGGGGGACCTACTAAGTATTAGACTGGTGTACCAGTTTTTCTGGCACTTCAGTGTAGTTGTATTTTAACAGAATATGCAGTAAAACTTGACAAAATCTCCCAAACGTGTAGTTGTGATCACTGTTGACGAAACCGTGCTCTACAATGACTGTTTCAGAAGTGATAGTACATATCATTGTCGGCATCCCACACATTCTACTGTTTCCCATGCAGCCACCTTCCAGAAAACGAAAATATTACATCGCCCTGGAAAGAGAATCTATCCAGCATCGCCCGATTTAGGTTCAAGCATGCTACCGTTACACCACTCAGGACAACAAAGTTCCACACAACTGAAGCTTAGGAATCCTTAGATGTAACCTAGGAATTCGAACAACTTTCCGGAGCAATCCCGCTTTATGGTAGCGTCGACGACCATTTTGTATGCTTTCCAACCGTAAGTTGAATAAGTGTATATGTTCCAGTTTGGCCCTCTGTCCGCCTGACTGTCCGCTCGTCCGCACGATAACTCGCGTAAAAATAGTTCGATTTCAAGAAAATTTTAGTATGTGGTAGGGGACAAACGGGGGACGAACCCTGTTGAAAATAGGCGAAATGGGGTCAAAGGTCAGGACATAGGAGAGGGATCTATTCCATCACCCTTATGCGTCATAACTTACGCAGAAATGCTTCAATTGCGACAAACCTTCATCATGTTGTTCCGGAGATATACTGAACCGGGTCTGTTTAATATCATTGAAATGGGGTCAAAGGTCAGGGCACAGGAGCGAGATTTATTCCACAGCCATTATCCTGAAATTATGTGCAAAGGATTTCTGATGGGAAATCCTTTGCACATAATTTCTAATTTTTGTAAAAAATGGTTTGGCCACCAGGTGGCGTAAGCCTTAATTTCCGCTTTTGATGTATTTGCAGCAAAATATGAGCTTCTAAAATCTTGATTGCGTCGTATGTTGGCCGATACTACTCATGTCGACAAACCTTTTAGGACATTTTCTTTTTGAAAAAATCCATGATTTCTACTCCAAGGGCGTAGATGTATATCTTATGTTTGTCAATATCTCTACTTCTAGGAGTCCGATTTGAAAAATTCCTTCTTTGTTGGATAGTGTTTCCGATGCGAAATGTTTTTCCTATAAATTCAAAATTTTCAAGTAAATCATAGACTTTCCACTAGGGGGCACAAAGGTGTATTGCGTTTTCTGCGGTATTTCTGCTTCTAAAACTCCGATTTGAAAAATTCTTCCTCTATCGCATACAAGACCTGATGGGAAAAAATTTTCACATAATTTCTAATGTTTGGTAAAGAATCGTTTGGCCACCACGGGGCATAAGTGTTAATTTCTGCTTCTGATGTATTTGTAGTAAAATCTGGGTCCTGAAAACTCGACTAATTTCTTTTTCTTGGACCGATACCGCTCATATGGAAAAACCTTTTGAGAATACTCTCTTCCTAAAATAATGCATGGTTTTCCCAAAAGGGGACGTAAAATCACATCTTATTTTTGTTGATATCTCAGTTTTTAAGAGTTCGTAAGCTCATGAATCCGTTTACAGCAATATCTGAGGGATTAAAAACCCGATTGAAAAACTTCTTTCTTCCGTCAGATGTATTGTTTTCCATACCGGTTCCATTGACTTTGAATAGCTTTGATAAATTTTTTTGATGGGAGGTTTAACGACAACCGTGAGCAACTCAATGGGCTATAAGCAGTCGCCCGTCCCTAATTTAAGGTCACTGGTTCCAGGGAAAGGAGAGAGCCAGTGCCATAAGACAAACACAACATCCATGCCTCACCGATATTCGAACCCGGACCCCTTTCGTACGAATGATCAGAAGCCATCGCTTAGACCACTTCGCCACCGGGGCGGCATGACTCAGTTTCATTGTAATTTGTTTTCCCAATTGAAACATAATTTAGGCAGATATTTTTAAGGAAAACGAATAATTCGAATGATTTAAAACTTTCTTTTGGCAGTTTCTCCGTTCATTAAAATAGCCATTACATAAGAGTATTTTGACAGATTGTAGCCAAGTTCCATGTTTTTCTGTATTTTATTTTCTACACCGTGTTGTTTCAAAGTTAATAACATAAAGCTGCTCCTATTGATTTAGCCATTGAATGCTTTTAAATCGTTAATACGTATATCAGAAAAATTATCTGTAGCGCCTTCGAATCCTGGACTTGAAATCCTCGATCAATTAACTGCATGAACTTCTCGAGTCCCAAGCTCTGAAAACGTAAGAACATAAGTGGTAGGTATATTAAAATCGACAAGCTTCCCAGTTTCTAAGCAATTAGCCAATTCAGTGGTCCTTCTGGGTTGGGCCATTCTTCGGTAGTTTTTGAATACTGAAACTGCATACAAAGCTGCGTGCAGAACGATAGCTAGCCTGTTCCTGCAGCTGTGGAAAGTATTTTGAGACAGCTTAAAGCATTCAAAACGCGCCAGAAGTGACAACTTTTGATTCGTCGATATAGCTCGCCGATTGCGTGGTCACGTGATTCCAAAAATGCGGCACACCCATCCATTGTGAAGGAAACACAATTAATCACGTGACCAATGAAGACACATCACGTTATCTACACATGTAATAAATAATGATCTACAATGAAAAAAATCTCACAAATTCTGCGCCTTTGATAAATAGGTGGATATCGTCCAAGGTAACTTATCAAGGAATAATTCCGACGGGCAACGCCATTCTCTGCGGTGCTTAATAGGAAGAAGATGCTAAAATGCCAAAACTTTACGAAGCCACCCAGATGCATATCTTTGGAGATGATTGCCTTTACAGTCAAGTAGCATTGCATACTTTATTCTCATCTTGGTAATTTTCCAACCTGAAAGTTGCCATCTCCGGATCTACAAATTTACAGAATATATCAGCATCTAACCTTCTCTCTTCTGGGAATAGACAATCGGGGTTTGTCAATCGAATACATAATTGCAAAATTATGAAACCAAATCAGCTGCAGACGTTTGATTTAAAGTCTGCTATTTTCTCTCTTTCGACAAAAAGAGTAGATTTTTTCTTCACACCATTCTTAATTGCCAACAGCGTTAATTTTCTCACATAAGCGGATAACATAAATTAATGTTATTGCTAACTTATTTTTACTCTGCACGTAATTTTGAAGCAAGCTATTCATAGGATATCTGAGGTTTCTTCGACCTAATTATTTATGCTTTCAATTACTCTGTTCGGAATCTTGCAGCTGAAATCGTTGAAACCAGTGTATGTTTATCAGACCACGTCCTTAAAAATCTATATTCGGAGTTATCATTATTTCTCATAGATAAAGATTGCAAATGTTTCAACACAACTAATTCGCATTCTGTTTTTTTTTCATAACTGAAATCTCCCATTCTCATATTTACATAGAAACCATTTTATGTCAATGGACACCAGACTGAAATGGAATATTTTTTCAATATTATAGATTCTTGAAGAAACTGCACTGAAAAAATTTTGCAGAATTTAACAATAACTGAAGCTTGCAAATCTGATATCAATATTTCCTCAAATAACACGGGAGCTCATAAAAAAATCCCTTATTTTTTCAATTTACGAGTCGAAATACGAATCAAATGGGCAAGGTGTAGGATATACATTGCCTAGAAAAATTGTTTGAATGAAGGCTCTTAAAAGCATACACGAATAAAGATCTAATTTTAAGTGGTTAGTCAAAAGGATGAATAAGCGTATTCCAATATTCCCATATATATATAAACTTTGACATACTTTGTAGAAAGGACTGACAATTTTTTATTTTAATTTGGCTGCTTCAGAAAGATTTTTCAATTTTTGCAGCGTTTTCTTCACTGTGGTTATTTTAAAATGCTATTACTTTAAACGCAATGTGTCTCTGTCTAGAATTCCTTAACACAAAGCATACGAGTGTTTATCAATTCTTAGCTCGCATACGAATTTCATTACATAGCATTTCTCTGCGGGCCTCTTTACAAACATCATTTAAAACACATAACTGCAAGAGGTACAATCCGTCTCTCAATTATATGGAAAGGTGTAAAATCAGAGTAAATGTACGATTAGTGCAACCCGTTAGCATAGTGGTGAGACTACACCACATAGTCTTTGCAGACGTATTTTACGGATGAGAAAATAATAATTTCGGATATGTATTAAACGTTTTAAACATGTAGTGTACAGAAACTGTCCCATAATAATATGGAATTTCACACAAACGCGCGAACACTATCACGCATTGTTAGGCAAATTAGCCTCGCATCAGAGCAGGATAAATAGTTCGTAAACGTGATGAATCTGCTTCAGTTGTTACAATGCCACGCGGGAAAGAGCTGTCAACGGCGGAGATAATTCACGTTCAGGAATTGCACGATCAAGGAATGAATCTAAATGCGATTTCAAACAAATTAAAACGATCCGAATCTTTTATTTATAACGTGTTAAGTGGTAGAAAAAAATATTCAGCTCAGAAACGAACTGGACGGCATAGCACTGTTTCGCCTCGAATGAAACGACATATCCGGAAGCTCGCTGTGCATGATAATCTGTCTGTACGGAATATAAGTCAACATGGAAACGTGAAAATGTCGAAAAGTACGGTTCACAGAGTATTGCAGCAAACACCCCTCGTGAAATATGCAAGACTGTTAAAGAAACCGTCTTTAACTTCACACACAAGCTCGATTAAACTTTCCACATTTCATGGAAGGACGAATGGCTTCAAGTATTATTTAGTGATGAAAAGAAATTTAATTTAGATGGCCCAGACGCACAGTGGTTCCAAATACAAATCTAGCTGATCAAAAGGTATATTTGTTGTAGCTTCAAAACAACTTAAATACTGTCGTACTGTTATCCTAAATAGTTGTGTAGCTACGACTCACAATGAGCTTTACAGAAGAAATAATTGAGTCTTAGCAGGGGCACGTAGATGTCACGTGTTTAGTGCAACCATCGCATCGTTTTCTCCTTAGCATCGCCTAGCAGTTGCCTTCAAAACTACGATCTGAGTACACGTAATTTATTCTCGATCCTATTCGGGTCTTCGGTGAATAAAACTACAGATATCTGCCCACAGTTTTAGTGCATTTTAAAACTTTAACATTGTGTTATTTAGTTCTTATGTTCATTAATTATAAGGGACGTATTCCATGAAATTTTTTAAAGATGTAATTGAAGTAACAGGCTTGCAAAAGCCGTAAAAGTCCGTTGTGAAAGTATATTCAGCGTTTAAGTTAGTCACTCAGGTATGTAATTATAACTGTTTTATGACCAACTTTAACCAACTTTTATTTTTATTAATATTTTAGTGATGTCGGACGGAATTCCAAGAAGAGAGATGTTTGATGTTTGGCGGAATGAAAAGAATATTTCAAGGATATTAGCTTGTGTGTGTGATTATATATTGGCAAAATATGGTTTGGAGGATCCTGAGGGACATATTCGTGAACTAATGCAGAAAAAAGTGCTGAATTTTGCAAGAAACTTAACAACTCCTTCACAAATGAACAAACTTAGCCTTATTCGGACAAAACCTCCAGAAGAAACAGCACTGACCCTGGGCTTATCAAGCTTTCAATCGTGGATTAAATTTTTCCAGTGCATCCTACATATATCATATAGATTAGACATTGAATCGTGGCAAATACGAAAAGAAAACAAAGCTCAGGTTGAAGAACGAAAAAAAAAAAAAAAAGAATACAAGATCGCTTCCACAAAGAAATGGGGCTTCTTGTCGACATACCTAAACCAGGATTTGGTACGACAAATGACGGAAATAGTGCGCGGAGGTTCTTTGAAGATCCAGCTTTAGCATCAGATATTACTGGCGTAGATGAAGAGCTGATTCGGCGATTTGGAACCATCCTTAAAACAATCGCCAGTGGGTACAGTATTAACAATGGAGAGTTTGAAAAATACTGCTTTGACACAGCAGAATTATACATCCGAAAATATAAGTGGTATTATATGCCACAAAGTGTGCATAAGATATTTATCCATGGGGCACAGTTGATAAAAGAAGCCGTACTTCTAGTTGGGATGAAGTCTGAGGAAGCTCAAGAAGCCCGGAATAAGGACTATAAGAATTTCAGGGAACATCACACTCGTAAATTTTGTAGAGCCGATACAATGACGGACTTGATGCACACGCTATTACTTTCATCGGACCCGATTGTAAGCAGTCTTCGAGTCAAACGTCAAAAGAGAAGTAAAAGTATATCTCCTGATGTACTGAGACTACGATCCAGGTGGCAGCGATGATGATGATGGTGATGTTGTTGGAAAATAAAGAGATGTACATCTCTCTAAAGCATGTAAATATTTGAAATGTGTGTTTATTTGACCACAATTGGTGTTGTTTAAATACTATTAATTTGTTATTTTTTTTAAATAAGAACAAAGACTTAAAAAATATTTGCACTAAATCTTATAAATCTATACGAATATTTCGTTGATATCTTTAACACAATAAAAAAATTAATTGAAAATGCAACTTGTAAATTCGTATAAAATTCATGACAATCTGTTTTATAAGAGAGGAGTTATTAATTTTGGTCAGCTAGATTTGTTTTTGGAACCACTGTGAGACGGTGCGAAATAGTATTGGCATGATATGAGAACGGAAAAACGCCAAATATTCAGCCGTCAATACGAAAGAGGTTTGGTGATGGTAAGCCCCCTCTTTTTTTTTTTTTTTTTTTTTTTTTTTTTAATTTAATGGGCAAGGTAATATCTGCCTTTTGTCAGGACGTCCAAATGCTGTAACATACCAGGAACTTTTAAAAGACAGTTTGCTCCCAGCTGCTGCTGAAATAGGTGGTCCTGATTGTGTTTTCTAGCAGGACAGCGCGAGCATTCACAGAGCAACATCTACGATGGCCTGGCTGAGATCGAACAATGTCAAATTACTGGCGTGACCAGCTCGCAGCCCGGATCTCAACCCAATTGAAAACTTTGGGGAATTTTGTTTCGAAGTGTATATGTCAATCACAGGCAATTTTCAGGCGTTAAAGATCTGGAAATCGAAATCCTGAACTGTTGGTATGATATTGACGGTACAATTACGCATAATTTAATATATAGTATGCCAGAACGCATATTTCAGCTTATTGCACGTAGAGGAAAGTCAATTAAATAATAATTGTATTTACCATTTAAACATTCTTCTGTTGTTGTTGTTTTTTTTCATATAATTGTAGGTCAATGTTACATAGTTTGATTTCATAAAGCTAGAATATTATGCTAAGTATATGTTATCAACAGCGTGTGTATATCATGTTGTTGCATATAAAAAGGTTCCCCCAGAAATCTTTGTTATTTTCTGCATGCAACTGTTTTCGTTAACCAAATTATGTTTCCATATACACTATATTGACAAACGTCACCGGACACTTAGAAGAGAAACACAACATAGCTTTTATTGGCACACATTAGTACGGTGTCGGTCCACCTTTGGCCTTAATGCATGTACTGACCCTTCGAGACATGCTTTCGACAAGGTTTTGGAACACACCGATAGGTATGCGCTTCCATTCAGTACATAATCTGCACCTAACTGTTGCTTAGCAGTAGGCATTGGTTCCAAACTTCTTATGCGGTGTTCTAATTCATCCCATAGGTGCTCTATGGGATTAAGATCAGGGCTCTGTGCTGGCCAGTCCACACAGGAGACGGAATTATCGTCAAACCACGCCGTAACAGTCCTTGCTTTATAGATCGGTGCATTCTCCTGCTGGTACCAACAAGGCTCGGTTCCATAGTATTGCCTCAGAATTGGTAGGGCATAATTGTCCAGAATATCGAGGTAGACGTGATGGTTAATAGGTTTGTGCAGGATAACCAATGGGCCGGGACCATACCACGAAAAACACCCCCACACGAGTACACTGCCAGCTCCAAACTGTACCGTAGGAACAGTACACTGTGGTGCATATCGTCTCCCTGGCTACCGCCATTCCACACACGGCCATCAGACTGATGGATCGTGTGTTTGGATTCATCAGTTCATAGGACCCGTTTCCATTGATCTACGGTCCACGATAAATGTTCTTTACACCATGCTAAACGACGAGTAGCATTCCGAGTGGAGCTGAAAGGCTTATGAGCAGCCGCACGACCACGGTAACCCATGGAATGAAGTTATCTGCGAATGGTACGTGTAAATACCGAGGTCTCAGCATTTTTACTCACCTGTACATTGAGGTCTAGGACAGTACTCCGTCGTTTAGCTGTGACGCCTCTCCTATGGCTTCAATGTCCTCCATTACTGATTTTCTTTGGTCTGCCGGTACGTTTTGCCGCTTCAGGCACGCCATGTGTCTTCCACCTTTTCAATACATCCAAAACAGTTGACTTGGGTATGTTTCAACGCCTCTCGGTTTCTCTTATGGACAACCCACTAATATAACACCCAACAATCTTTCCTTTCTCAAAGCCAGTCTTCTCCCGCTGCAACATTTTTACTCAATCTCACACTACGATACGATCGTGGTCAGCTGCAGGCTTGTTTTTAGACCATTTGCAGCTGTACCGCAGTGGATCCGTTCATTTGCTTTTGAAGGGGTGTCCGGTGACTTTTGTCAATATAGTGTATATATGGGAGGGACTGTAGTCCATGTTAGAAAACTTTATGAGAATAATCGACATTTTCAACATTGATTGTACTTGCTGAAAGCATTAGTGTACAGCTGCAAACGGTATAAAAGCAAGCCTGCAGCTGACCGCGATTATATCGCACTGTGAGGATGAGTGAAAATGTCGCAGCGGGAGAGAACTGACTTTGAGAAAGGAAAAATTGTTAAATTATACGATCCTGGTCAGCTGCAGGCTTGTTTTCCAAAGAGAAACCGAGAGGCGTTTAAACATACCCAAGTTAACTGTTTTGGATATACTGAAGAAGTAGAAGGCACGTGGCGTGCCTGAAGCAGCGAAATGTACCGGCAGATCAAAGAAATTCGGTGATAGAGGACGTCGAAGCTTCAGGAGGGTCGTTCCAGCTAATCCACGGAGTACTGCACAAGACCTCAGTGTACAGGTGAGTAAAAATCCTGGAACCTCGGTATGTACACGTACCATTCGCAGAGAACTTCATTCCATGGGTTACTGTGGTCGTGGGGTTACTCATAAGCCTTTCATCTCCACTCGGAATGCTACTCGTCGTTTTGCATGGTGTAAAGAACATTTATCGTGGACCGTAGATCAATGGAAACGGGTCTTATGGACTGGTGAATCCAGATACACGATCCGTAAGTCTAATGGCCGTGTGTGGGTATGGCGGCAGCCGGGTGAACGCTATTTACCACAGTGTACTGTTCCTACGGTCTAGTTTGGAGCAGGCAGTGTACTCGTGTGGGGGTGTTTTTCGTGGTATGGTCCCGCCACATTGGTTATCGTGGACAAACCTGTTAACCAGCACGTCTACCACGATAATCTGGATAATGGACTGTTATGGGGTGGTTTGACGATAGTTCCCTATCGTGTGTGAACTGGCCAGCACAGAGCCCTGATCTTAATCTCATAGAGCACCTATGGGATGAATCAGAGCGCCGCATAAGAAGTTTGAAACCAAGGCCTATTACTAAGCAACAGTTAGCGGCAGCATTATGTACTGAATGGAATAGCATACTTATCGCTGTGCAGTGCCGCCACAAGCTTACGCGAGGCCCTGTGTGAACTCTCCCTGCGAGGCTCTCTAGTTAACTAATAATTTGTGCTAAATCAACCTGGCTAACGATATTTTGCACGTGATGTGAGAGGGGAGCGCCGGGTCCGATATCAGAGAATAAAGAATATCTTTATTTTCTGATAAGGTGATGATAAGCTTTTCATTCAATTTGTTGTTATAGAAGAAAACTTATAACTATAACTGCTAACTGTAACTGCTATTATTATTAAGCTCAACCGTCGTTCTACTTTGCAAAATAAAAAAAAAGAAGTTAAATGTTAGTAATACTATGCACTATGCAGTATGAATTTTTCAAATCTGTTTTACTATAGCTGTGTCTTTTAAAAATGAAACCTATGCGGAAAAAAAAGAAAAATGTTTTAAATAGGTAGATCAATTTCCTAGTGAATTCTAACACATTTAAAAAAATGTCCTTTAAAAGTTAGAGAAACAGTCATCGTATTTCATGAATATACTGGTACGTAAAAGGAAAACTTCACGATTTACCTGTGACGCAAAGGAGACTTTTCTCGCCTTTTGTCCATCAAAATCTTCAATAACATCATCGGAATTTAGTTTTGATGCCACATCGCGTTCTATTGACAATGTAGCGAGTGCAGTTAACCTTTCTTGAGACATGCTTGTCCTCAGATAAGATTTGATTTATTTCAAGCGAGAGAAACTTCTTTCCACACTCACGACTATTATCGGCACAGTTAACACGATTCTGTACGCGATAGCTACATTAGGGAAGGGATTTTGTATTCCGTTTAAAAATTACAGTACTTGGATGGCAGTATTGACGTCGTTCGGAACTAGTTCTCTGACTGTTTTCAATTCTGTGAATAGCTCCTCTCCGCATATATCGCGAGAATTTAATTAGAAATCAATTCTGTGAATAGCTCCTCTCCGCACATATCGCGAGAATTTCCTCAACGAAGGGTCAAATCCAGGTTTTTGCAATATTTCATTAGATCTTTCGTCCTTCATTTGTTTCATTTTCGGTAGAGAATACAAAAATCCAAACTTGTCATTGAACTCCTTACATTGTTCAAAACGAGATTTCAGAGACTGTAAAGCAGTGTCTATAATAGGATAAAAATACTCTATTTTGAAGACTTCCTCTGCAGATTTTGTGTTTCTCAAGAGCTCATCGCCTACTTCGTAATCAAAGATTCTTCTTTTTTTAGCCACTCTATGCTTAGAAAATTTTGGTTCAACACCCAACTGTTCACAAATTTCACAAGCGGCCAGAATCGCTGAATTGAAGCCATCATTTCGAAATTGGTTCAATAATTTAATAACCACCTGAAGCATATTTTCTGCAATGTCAAGCTGCATGCTTTCTGATTGAAGTGGTTTGTTCACACTGTTTACAGAAAAGAGTATGTCATACCATATAAAAATACCCAATAAGAATTCATAACTCTGACGTTCGTGTACTGCCGCCGCCCCGATGGTGCAGTGGTCTAAGCGATGGCCTCTATCCATTCGCACGAAAAGGGCCCTGGTTCGAATCCCGTGAGGCATGGATGTTGTGTTTGTGTTAAGACACTGGCTCTCTCTCCCTTCTCTGGAAACAATGACCCTAAATTAGGGACGGGCGACTGCTGCCCATTGAGTTGCTCACGGTGGTCGTTAAACCTCCAATAAAAAAAATGTACTGCCAATGAGCGAGCTTCACATTTAATTTTAGGATCATTAACTGTGTCCGCAACTTCAAGAAGTGCGTCCCTTCCTTCTTTTTCTTGGTATCTAATGGGTTTAACACTTTCTACACGGCTTTCCCATCTAGTGTCACAGGACTTCTTAACAGTAATATAAGGAACATACAAGTATTTGAGCATAATGTTCCATCGAGTAGGAGATGCTGCAAATATAGAATAGATTCTACCAATTACACCAAGAAAAGTAATCACCTTTGCAAAATATTTAGTCATGTCTCCTAAGAGTACTTTAAATTGTGGCATGCTCATGGCATGAAAAATGCTGAAGGATTTAACTGAAGAATTCGAGCTTGGACACAATTATTTACACCCTTCATATTAGCGCCGTTTTCATACCCTTGGCCCCTGCAGTCATTTACGTTCAAATCAAGTTCATCCAGGGCTACCAAGAGACGGTCAGAGTGGTGTTTTCCAGTAGATGACACAGTTTCTATAAATTTAATGAAGTGTTCCTCAACTTTAAAATTTTCCTCTGAAATATTACCAAATCTAACGGCCAACGACATTTGCTCCTGATGACTTAAATCGGGAGTGCAATCTAGTATAATTGAAAAGTACTTTGATTTTTTAGCATGGTCTACATTTGATTTTGTTACTTTAGATGCAATTAGATTAATGAGTTCATTCTGAATTCTGCTGCCCAAATAATGGTCGTGAATTTCGCTATATTTGATGCATCTTAAATGCACTTGTAAAACAGGGTCAAATTTTCCAATCATTTGTATCAACCCAAGAAAATTGCCATTGTTGGGTGAGTACAGAGTGTTGTTATCACCTCTAAATGCAAGGTTATGTTGAGCCAAATACTGAATAACATATAAAATGTTTTTCAAGACTTCGCGTCAATGCTGCTTCTTTTGAAAACCGAATGACCTTTGTTTGTCGTCAATCGTGAGGTTTTTCGCAAGTCTAAGCTCGCACTCAGTCAATCTTTTGATACATTCTACGTGAGTTTGAAAAATTTTATGATTCTTGAACCTATGACCTAAATGTTTCCAGTCGCAAACCCTTAACGTGCTAACATTCCCCCATTTGTGTTGCTGAATAATTTACAGCGAAAACAGAAAACTTCATTTTTTTCTTTGAATAAATCAACCGCCTCCTGCCTACTGTTTCTCCGTTGTGTAAAATACGCTTACAGTGTTATGGCAAAAAGTACCGCTTCTCGTCATCACTTGGGTAATCATAGTTTACCACACAAATCGGGCCCTTTTGCGAGATTACATCAAACTGTGTGTTATTTTAAACAGGTGGCCACTCACTTGGATCTAGCAGTAGAACAAATTCTTCACTTGTTTGAAATGATGGATCACATTCCTTCACATCCGATATTCGTATTAGTTGGTCAGAGACACTCGCAACATTGTTATCACATGCTCTGACTTAAATCACCTCCACATTATTACCACTGGATTTTTTTATCTTCGATGCAATTTGAAGCAAACGATGAACTGCTGGTCATAGGAACTGAAGCTGAAGGTAGTAAGAATTTATCGAAGGCACCTTCCTTACTTCGTAAAACCATTTCTCTTCTTTCCCTTTCCTTTGCTTTTTGTTAGCCTGTTTCGAATTTACGGAACGTATCCCGTTCTCTAGACATCTCAACTCAACTCACTTAACGCAAGCTCTATTCTTATAAAGTTAATTAGTTACATTCGAAGTAGAGAAGTGAACCTGGTTAAAACGTTAAAACAAGCACGAATGAGCAACCGAAGAAAGTTAATAGATCGTCAAACACAGCGGCCAGTTGACTTGACACACACACATCTGCTTTTGCTTTGGAAAAACAGTTTGGAAAAATCCACAAAAAGTGGATCCCAAGATAGGCGGTAAAACTTAAAGAATGTCGCGACGTGATGTCCACTCATAACCCGTCAATCACAGAGTTTCTAGCGGCGAGAAGAAAATGTATTGCTGTCGGCGCTGCAGCGTGTGTTGGACTTATCTAGGTAACAGCATATGGCCCCGCCCACCAGACTCAGTGTCTCTCGAGGATACATAAGCACCGATCTTAGCGCGCTGCCCTTTGAATCAGGAAAGGGAAGGGTATGTACGACATCACTGCGCATGCGGACTCGCGGAGAACTGGGATGGTAATTCATATGTTTTGAACTGTCGGATTTCTTTTGTCTGTGTACTTCATGTTTTATTTTTCTTTCTTTCTCTCTTTTGTTTTATTTTATCTAATTTATCCACCAGCGCGAGGCCCCTCAAAGCGCGAGGCCTTGTGCGGTCGCACGCGCTGCACACCTTTAACGGCGGCCCTGTCGTTTTTGTGTTCCAAAACCTTGTCGAAAGCATGTCCCGAAGGGTCAGTGCATGCATTACGGCCAAAGGTGGACCGACACCGTACTAATATGTATGTCAATAAATGCTATGTTGTGTTTCTCTTCTAGGTGAGTGACTTTTGTCAATATAGTGTACATTCCATAATAGGCATGTTGATTGAAACCTTCCCATTTAGTGTTTTGCTTTTCCTATTCAAATTCGTTTCCTATATTCTTTATATACCATCCCCGTCATCAACTATTATCAATACACTGTTGGATGAAGGTCTCCCGAAGTTTCTTCCTCAACTTTCCGTCTTGAGCCAGACTCCTCCGTATCACTCCGATGTGCTTTCGAATTTCATCCACTCATTTCCCAGACGGTATTCGTCTGTGCGTTGTCCTGTGCCTTGTCTACTATTTCAGTTTTCCAACGGTGGTCCGTTCTCCTAGCAGTACCTCCAATCCATTTCCATTTCAGGGATTTTACCTTGATCGTGACGTCATCAACTCTTATTTTTGTCCTGTTCCATGAGTGCCTCTCCCTATGTTTCTTGGTTATACCACGAATGCGCCGTGCATGCTTCTTTGAGGTGTACCCAGCCTCTTCATGCATTTTTGGTTAAGGTCCATGGTATGTTTTTTTCAGTTAAGGACCATGTCTCTGATCCATAAGTGAAAACTGGAAGGATGCATTGATTAAAACCTTTTCTTTTAAGACATATTGGTAAATTACTCTCGAAAATCACAATGTTTCTTCCAAAAGCTCTCCAATCAAGTTTTATACGTCTATTTATTTCTTCTTCGACGTGACTCTTGCTTGATATTTGTGGTCCAAGGTAAATGTAGGCATCGGTTACTTCTAGATTTGCTCCACCAACTTCCAAATCCCCAGGTCTTGTGAAAGCAATGAACATCACTTTCATTTCCTGTAAGTTTAAGTCCATTTCTTTACTGGGTTCAAGTTCCTGGGCCATACTCCGCAGCTCTGAGGGGGTACTTGCAAAAATGACTATGTCGTCAGCAAAACAGAGGTGGATTTAATAATCACCATTAATTTTTATCTCCTTGTCTTCCCAGTTCAAAGACTGAAAAACCTTCTGCAGTGATAGGAGGCTGATGGGTCAGCACTTCCTGATACCTTAAAGGTCCTCTTTTTTATGTGGCAGGATCATTGTAGCATTGTTCAAATTATCAGGAACGTTCCCTTCATTTCGATATCTAGTGAAAGCTTGGGCGAGTGTAGCTTCTATTTTTGTATTGTTCTCTTATATAATATTCACGGTGACTCCATCTTCCCCTGGAGCTCTCCCTCTTTCATTAAGTTAAACACCAAAAATGTTTTGATGAATGGCGATGTATGTACATTATGTGTTACAACTGAAACAAAATCCTCATTTTGAAAATATTTTCAAAATACCTTTTTGCTAGTTTTGTGAATTTGATAAAAAAATTAGGAAGTAAACTCCGTCGAGTTATCATAACGTATTCGAAAATTCACAACTGTGTAAAGAAATTTGTATTATTTTCCATTCTTTTTTTCATATATTTTCATTTTCGTCAATCACAGAGAACTTCATTCTTCATTCTCGCTGGTAAGATAACTTATTGTTTGGTAAGAACACTGCACCTCTTCTCATATGCTGTATGGTAGGAGCAGCACACACCCTCTCTCGTGCTCTCTCGTGTTGACGCGCAGTACGATTTCTCCTACATGCTGTCAACTAAGAATTTCCTCCTAGATATTGTCTACTAAACAATTCCTGTCTTTATGTTGTCCCCCGCATGCTCTCTGATAGGAACAGTGCTGTTGTTCTCATGATCTATGATTAGGACAATGCAGTTCTTCCTGCATGCTATGTGTTAAGAACCGCGCGCTTAATGCCAGATGCTCTCTGGTAAGAATTGTGCATTTCCTTCCTCATGCTCTCTGGTAAGAATTGTGCATTTCCTTCCTCATGCTCTCTGGTAAGAATTGTGCATTTCCTTCCTCATGTTCTAGCGTAAGAATTGTGCATTTCCTTCGTCATGCTCTCTGGTAAGAATTGTGCATTTCCTTCCTCATGTTCTAGCGTAAGAATTGTGCATTTCCTTCCTCGTGTTCTAGCGTAAGAATTGTGCATTTCCTTCCTCATGCTCTCTGGTAAGAATTGTGCATTTCCTTCCTCATGTTCTAGCGTAAGAATTGTGCATTTCCTTCCTCATGCTCTCTGGTAAGAATTGTGCATTTCGTTCCTCATGTTCTAGCGTAAGAATTGTGCATTTCCTTCCTCATGCTCTCTGGTAAGAATTGTGCATTTCCTTCCTCATGTTCTAGCGTAAAAAGAGCCCATTTCCTTCTACATGTTCTCCAGTATGAACAGCGCACTTCCTCATAATCTCTGGCAAAAGCAGTTCATTTCTTCATACTCTCTGGCAAAAGCAGTTCATTTCTTCATACTCTCTGGTAAAAACAGTGCACTTCCACGTGTTCTCTGGTAAGAAAATTTCTCATACCGTATGGTAAGAACAGTACACTTCTTCATACTCTCCGGTAAGAACAGTGCACTTGCTCATACTCTCTGGTAAGAACAATGCACTTCTCCTAACACATGTTTTCCGGTAAGAGGCAGTATGAGGAAGGAGATACAACTTTCTTTGGTGACAGGCCATGAAAATGTGTTCGCCTAATCTGAAAACGGGAGAGATCCCCCATGGATAAAAGAGGCTTGGACATGATTTATATCATTTTTGTGGATCGTCATGTAGCCATGTGTCCGTAGTCCCTCGTCCCAGCGGACGAGGGACTACGGACGAGGGACTACCCGCGACCGTAGTCCCTCGTCCGTTGATTTGCAGTTGAACTTTTTTAATTTAGTTTTTTTAAATTATTATGCTTTAATAGTTTGTTTGATTTGTTTTCAGGTCCTTTACTTTTATTTCGACCAAGGGAAGGGGGGGTTGAGAAGGAGGAAATGTCAACGGGGGTGGGGGGTTGATGGGTTTCTAAATTTCTATGTGTGTACTCTTCATTTCTGGTGAAGGGGAGGGGAGCGACGATAGGGAGGGTATGTTTGGAACTTGGTACCGTGTTGCATTGTGGGCAATGGTGGTCTATATATATCTGATGGGCGGTGCTTGTCCTGTGGCACTCGGGCCAGTAGATGGAGACATGTGTTCTCCGAAAGCGCTAGCTTTCTGCAAGGTTTTTAGTCTGTAAATAAATGTTTTTAGTTTGCAGTTTGGAAGCTTGGTGTTTTTTATCGTACGGTGAGACAGCTTAGATTTATATTACTAAATTATAGTTAATTACAGAACTTTTTTTTCCTCTAGATAATTAATTATTTCATTTATTTTGCTTTTGTAGGCGCGACATTATTATATACAATACAATACACAGATACTGTGTGAATTTCCAACTCAATTGTCTTATAAAAGTAATAAAAACATGTAAAATTTATTTTAAGGTTTTTTTTACCAATTTTAAAAATGTCAACAATTTTTTTCTTCAAATGATTTCTGAGTTGAAATAGGAGGTTAGAAGGGAGAGGACATGGCATCCGCCGCATGCCCTGCGTTTTCCGTGAGCTCTACTTCGTATCAGCTATGTATGCCCCGTATGCCCAACTTGGGCTGCTTCTGTACTTTTCTATGGGGAAATCGTTGACTTTGAAGAGGTTTTAGATGCACTTATGCAGCATGTACAGTCAGGAAAAAATTAGATCGAAATATACATGCACCTAACAAAACATTTGCAAAAAGTTACAGAAATACTGTTTAGTATTTAAAAAAAAAATTAAACAAAATTATGCTTCGTCGACCGGAAGAGCATAATACGTATTGACCAATCACGGCCTTGCTAAAGCTGTGTGAGCCTTGTTGACCTTCAGAGACTGCTGCAGAGAGTAAGAGACGGCCGCTATCAACCTATGGTCCAGCACAGATCTTCAGTAAGTGACGTATCGTCACTGAACCCTCCACATCCGAAGGGCGCAAGAAACCATATCATCAGATTTGGATTCACCAGCGGCTGCTGATTCCATCTTCTCTTTTCTAACCTCCTTGGTCCCCGACTGCGCGAAGATAGCGTGGGTCAATTGACTATGCAACATATTTCCGCCTTTATCACTATGACCTCGAATAGGTTCTCGTCTGCGAATGTAGAGCTAGTCTTTTGTATTTTTTGGGAACCCTGACATACCGAAGAATTTTCTTTTATAAAGGAGGCAGTTTTAAATTCTCTTAAACAACGGTACTTGAGGTATTGTCTGTCGCGTTAAATTTGATGAGTACGAACAAACACTAATTCTTTTTTGAGGAACAATAAACAGTCTGAGGGGTAAATTTCTGCACATACTTTCTATATATACTAAACGGGGAATGAATAATAAAAAAACTTGAAGAATTGATAACGAAAAACAAAATTTATGCACGTATTTTCCTCACGAAATACGAGCAAAAATATTAGGGGTTCGAGGAACCCACAACAAAATCATTGGGGGTTCAAAAGGTGTCTCGAACCCACGAAGTCGGCGCTTATGGATCTACATATATCAGCATGTATGAAGGTGGCGATCTGTATCCAACACTCTTTAATTACCCTCATCACGTAGCGGGAAAGGTTTCCCTATAAACGATTACCTCTCCAACTGCCAAGAGGTATTACACTAAACGTCACCGAAACGCCAGTAAATCTTCAGCTCATACATTGTTGCAAATGCACTGCGATTTACAATTGCAACTGCGGGTGTGTGTGTGTGTGTGTGTGTTTAGTAACACTATATATTTATTTCCAAACTTCCAGCATAGCTCTTGTCACGTACATGAGAAAATTTAAATATAACAATGTACGGCTTGATTAGCATGTGAAAATATCCTAAAATCTAAATGTGTTTCTTATTGACTGCAATACATGCGAAAATCGTCTTTACGAGTGATTTGGATTTAGTTTCTAAAAGCTATAGGAAATCGGCTGCGTACAGTAAGTCTCTTGGTGAGATTAAACGAGATTGCTATTAATTGCGCTGCAGCAAATTATCCGTGTCGCGCTTATTCGTAAGAGTTGTTTACTAAACTAAAAATCACTTTACTAATCGTAAGTTATAAGGGTTTGGTTTTTCATCCCCGATATATTGTAGGTAGCCAGACATTACGGAAGTCTTGCATTTCTTTAAAGAGAATTTTATCTCACGCCTTGATACTGGATGACACAGAGAAAGTTAAGCACGATCGGCATGTGACATGTTCTTTTTTTCAGGGAAACGAGGTGACACCATGTCTCCCTAATTCTCTAATGCGACACTACACAATGTACTTCAATCGTTCAACAAGGAGAAAAAAGGGGGGAAAGATAAATGGTGATTTATTTAACCCATGTCCCCTTTGCTGACAAAATGGTCATTTTTGCAAGTACCCCTTCAGTGCTACAGTGTATGATCGGAAACAAGAGCAAAGAAGTGGGTTCAAAAACAAACTTACAAGAAATAAAATTGGTGTACAATATTTATACAAGACCTGCAGATTTCGAAGTTGGTGGAGAAAATCTAGAAGTAACCGATGCAAACATTTACCTTGGAAGAGTCACGTCGAAGAAGAAATAAATAGACGTATAAAACTTGGTTGCAGGGCCGGCTGGACCACAACCGGAGTGGTCGCCCCGGGCCCCGCGTCTTCACGGGGCCCCGCACTTTACAAAACAAAAACAAAATTCTTTTTGCTAGAATTCTCTATATTTATAGGGGTTTTTTTTATAAAGTTTTGGGGCGCAAGGCCCTCAAAGATATATTTTTACGTTTTCCAACCGTAGGTTGAAGAAGCGTATATGCTCCAGCTTTGTCCGTCTGTCTATCCACCCGATAACTCGCGTACAAATTATCAAATTTCAATTAAATTTTAGTATGTGGTAGGGGGACAATCTGGGGATGAAATTCATTGAAAATAAGCGAAATGCGATCAAAGGTCAGGACATAGGAGCGGGATCCATTCCATCGCCTTTATGCGTCATAACTTACGTAAAAATGCTTCGATTGCGACAAAACTTTATCATGTTGTTCAGGAAGTGAACTGAACACGTTATGCTGAGTGTCATCGAAATGGGATCAAAGGTCAGGGCACAGGAGAGAGATTTATTCCACAGGCATTATCCTCATAACTTGAGTAAAAATGCTTCTACGCGACAAAACTTTAGTATGTTAGTCCGGAAGTATACTGAATCAATTATTTTTAATATCATCGAAATGGGATCAAAGGTCATGGCACATGAGCGAGATTTATTTCACATCCGTTATCATCATAACTTGAGTAAAAATGCTTCTATTGCGACAAAACTTTAGTATGTTGTCCCGGAGGTATACTGAACGAATCAATAGTCAGAGTTGGGAAGAGAGTTTGTCTGAGCGCGATTTCTGGTATGTTGGAAAGCTTATCATAAATCAATCCTTTGCATGATTTTACTAAATTGTTGCAATGTTGTTGTTCGTTTAGTTTATAACCCTCCCCCCCCCAAATTATTTAAATCTTAAACTTTTCCATATTCATGAAATAAGAAATTAAATTTCATCACATTTTGTGACTCCCTATTATATACTCAACAATTTGTGTGTAAACCTGGTACTGAAATTTTAAAAAATAAAAAGAACAATATCAAAGTTGTATCTGGGCTATATATGGATCCCAATCGTTCAGTGACTTTAAAAACAGTGTTGGAAATAAAAAAATAAATAAATAAAGCAATTTTTACACATGAGCGCGTATAAGAGGTGAATAAAGTCATTAATTTACCAGTTATTCCACTTTCCATCAAAAAATCTAATCACTAAAACATGTACCAGGAAAATATATGTGCCTGGCCAAGGCAGCGGCCAGTGCGACATGAAGGCAGAGGGTGCTAAGAATCCCCGGAGGACCGGACTAGGCTGCCATTTGATGCTGACCTTGGCTACCTATAACGGACGCTCCCTATCTTCTGATTCAAGGCTTCTTGAATTGGAAGAGGAACTACAAAGGATCAAGTGGGACATCGTCGGGCTAAGTGAGGTAAGGAGAAAAGGAGAAGATCTCATTGAACTGAAAAGTGGACATCTCTTCTATTATCGTGGGACAGATACTGGCAGAACTAGTGGTGTTGGATTTATAATAAACAAGAAACTGAAGGATAAAGTGGTAGAAGTTGAAAGTTCCTCTGACAGAGCTGCACGACTTGTTATCCAACTCTCGAAAAGATACCAGGCTCAGATTATTCAAACTTATGCACCCACCACAAGTCATCCTGAAGAAGAAATTGAAGAATTTTATGAGGAAATTCGTCATCTAAATAATAAAGGTAAGCAGCACTTGAAGATAATTATGGGAGATTTCAATGCAAAAATAGGGCAACGGCAACAGAATGAAACTTCAGTAGGTAAATTCGGTCACGGCAACAGAAACCAGCGTGGAAATACTCTCGTTGAGTTTGCAGAGGCAGAAGGATTTTTCATCTTGAACTCCTTTTTCAAGAAAAAGCCACACAGGAAATGGACATGGAGACATCCAATTGGGACGACAAGTGAAATTGATTTTATTATGTGTAACAAAAAATTCGTCATCGAAGACTGCAGTGTGCTGAACAAGTTCAACACAGGTAGTGACCATAGATTGGTGAGATGTAAGATGCACCTCAACACTAAACTGGAACGTGGCAAGCTCATAAGACAAACAAAATGTATTGACATAACCAACCTTAAAAAACACCATAATAATTTCAAGTTGGAACTGAAGAACAGATTCTCTGCTTTAGAAGGCCTAACATCGGAAGAAGTGGATATTTCGGAAGTTAACAGAAAAGTAACCAAAGCTCTAATGGAAACAGCAACAAAATTAGCTGGGTCTAAGAACAAGTTGCATGTGAACAAATTATCAGGAAAAACCAAAATGTTGATGCAAAAAAGAAGAGAGATGAGGACAACTAAAGAAGATGTGACTTCCAAAGTGGAATATATAGAGCTATGCAAGACAACACGAAAAAGTATCACTGAAGACGTAAGGAAATTCAACTGTGAGCTAGTGAGGAAAGCAATTGAAAACAACCAGAGCCTTAAGATAGCAAAGGGACATCTCAGTAAGGGAAGAAAACAGATTATGGCTCTGAGAAAAGAAGATGGTTCTATAACAAGAAATAGAGGCGAAATTTTGACAAGAGTGAAAGATTTCTACTCCAAATTATATGAAAGGGATGATACATGTACTCCAGACATCATGAAAGGTACCAGAGTTCTTCCAGTCCTCCCAGCAGAAGTTGCTCATGCAATCAAGAACATGAAGCGGGGGAAAGCTCCAGGAGAAGATGGAATTACTATAGACATCATACAAGAAGCAAGTGGAGAAATTGAAACAGTACTCGCCCAAATTTTCACTCGATGCCTTAATGAAGGGAAGATTCCTGAGGTTTGGAACAACGCTACAATGATCCTGCTACATAAAAAAGGTGACATTGAGGATCTCAGGAACTACAGACCTATCAGCCTCCTATCAGTGGTTTATAAAATCTTCACTAAAGTTCTTTCACACCGCTTGAAGGTAACACTGGACATGGCTCAACCGAGAGAACAAGCTGGATTCAGGAGTGGCTACAGCACAATAGATCATATCCACGTACTGAGAGAACTAATTGAAAGAGCGAGGGAATATGAACTTCCATTGTGCATGGCTTTTATCGATTATGAAAAAGCCTTTGATTCGGTGAAACCATCAGCAGTTACCACGGCTCTGAAATCCTGCGGTATTGAGGATGCATACATTAACATTATTAATAACATCTATGAAAATGCAAGTGCAAAGATTCGGCTGTTTGAAAATACAACACACATAAAAATTGGAAAGGGAGTGAGACAAGGTGACACCATATCTCCGAAGCTCTTTAATGCCACATTGGAAAATGTCTTTCAATCACTGAACTGGGAAAACAAAGGGATAAAGATTAATGGAGATTATCTAACCCACCTTCGTTTTGCTGATGACGTAGTCATTTTTGCAACTACCCCATCAGAGCTGCAGAGTATGATCCAGGAACTTGCTGACAAGAGTAAAGAAGTGGGATTAAAAATGAACTTTCAGAAGACAAAAGTGATGTTCAATGCTTTTACAAGAAATGAAGATTTATCGATTGATGGAGAAAAACTGGAGATAACAGATACATATGTTTATCTTGGACAGCAGATATCAAGTGAGGGTCACATTGATGAAGAAATTAATCGGCGTACAAAACTTGCCTGGAGAGCTTTTGGAAGAAACAGCATAATTTTCAAGAGCAATATGCCATTATGTCTTAAAAGAAAAGTGTTTGATCAATGCATCCTTCCAGTGCTTACGTATGGTGCAGAGACGTGGACCTTAACTAAAAGAGACATACAAAGGCTGCAGACAACTCAAAGAAGCATGGAGAGGTGCATGCTTGGTATAACCAGGAGAGATAAGAAGAGGAACTCGTGGATCCGAAAAATGACGAGAGTGGAAGACATCATGATCAGAGTTAAATCCCTGAAATGGCAATGGGCTGGACATACTGCCAGAAGGACAGACCATAGATGGACAGCCGAAATTTTAGATTGGATTCCAAGGGACAGGAAAAGACCCAGAAAAAGACCACATGGGAGATGGGTGGATGAAATTCGTAAATATGCGGGAGTGACATGGAGGAGACTGGCACAAGACAGACCGTTGTGGAGGAAACTTGGGGAGACCTTCGTCCAGCAGTGGATTGATAATGGTTGACAATGATGATGATGATATGAATTTATTTAAGAGGGATCGTTATTATCCAATACGCAAAAATGTTTGCTATGGGAAAATATTTGCTACGCAGATTAGTTAAAGCTATCTTTTTTGTCATTTTGTAGGAAAGTTTTTATTAAGATAATAAAGCAACCTAAACTTCCTCCTCTCCAGAAAGAAAGTCGCAGATTTCGGCACTTTTTATTCTCTTCCTCACTCTTTGTCTGTCTGCCTCTCTCTCTCTGCCTGTCTGTCTGTCCGCCCGTCTCTCTGTCTGTCTGTCTCTCTCACTCAATGTCTGTCTGTCTCTCACTCTGTCTCTCAATCTGTGTATCTGTCTCTCTCTCACTCTCTGTCTCTCTCACTCTCTGTCTGTTTCTCTCCCACTCAATGTATGTCTGTCTCTCTCCCACTCAATGTCTGTCTCTCTCTCTCTCTCTCTGTCAGTCTGTCAGTCTCCCTCTCTCACACTCTACCTGTCTGTCTGTCTCTGTCTCTGAAAAATGAAAATACAAGAAAATTATCATAAAGAAACTGTTTACTCTCTCTTTCTGAATTTTCAATCCATATGATGTTCTTTTTCTTAAGCTTACAATAATTTGAGATAATCATTTTCCTTTATGAAAATGTTTGTCTATTTTCATTTTTCATACAATGATTTCATTAAACTATGAAATTCATTTCCTAGTGCCGTCCATATATGAAATTTCGCCCTGGGTTCAGCTAAAGTTCAATCCGGCCCTGCTTGGTTGGATAGCTTTTAGAAGAAACCGTGCAATTTTCGAGAGCAATTTACCATTGCGCCTTTAAAGGAAAGTGTTTAATCAATGAATCCTTCCAGTTCTTACTTATGGACAAGAGACAGGGACTATAACTAAAAAACAATTCCAAAACTAAAAAAAATTGAAGCTGCGAACAGCTGAAAGAAAATTGGTGGAGGCATGTTTGGTGTAACTAGGAAAGATAGAAAGAGGCACTCATGGATCAGAAAAAGGACAAGAATTGATGATACCATGATAAAGATAAAAATCTTGAAATTAAAATGGGTTGGACATTATCGCTGGAACTGACAACTGGAATACTAAACTGAACTCCAAGGGACAGGAAAAGACCACTAGTGGGTGAAATTCGAAAGCATACTGGAGTAATTTGGAAGAGACTGGCTCAAGACAGGAATTTGTGAAGGAAACTTGGGAAGACCTGCGTTCATTGGTGGATTGATAATGCTTGATGATGATATGTATGTATGTATAACATCTTTCGAAAATGAAGTATGCTCCGATTTCTATTTTATCTATCAGGAAGAAACTCATCGAAATTTTTTCTATTACATTAGGACAAATCAGATTTTCGAACAAAAAGATTATTAGGCAACGTCCTTTTGTGGATTAGAACTACTGGGGGTTAGTAAAGATTTGATGCTTGAATATAGCCGCGTTGAAAAATCTCATTTTCTTTGAAATCGTCTTTTCTGCTTTAACTACGATACCTAGACAAAAAAGTACAATTTCAAGCAATGCGATTCTTAAGAAAACTTCATTTCCAGCTTTTTCCGTATGTTAACTCTTTGTCGGGGAAGCTAGTCGAGTGCCTCATAACAAATAAGCAGATTTTTAATCGTTTATGAATTTATGGCTTTTGTGTCTTTTCCTCAGAAGAGTCATCTACTACCTAAGGGAGCCAGAAAGCCTGCAGTTGTTTCAGTTCATGTCAAAAAACAATTTAGGACCCCATGATTTGCAGCCACAGCTGGAGGGTTAAAGTGTTCGTCCATTGAAAAAAGATAATTCCACTTTAATTAGGCGTTTCCTTTTCCCACGTTTGACTTCCACGTCATGTTTGCGTTGCTAAGCAACGCCTGAAGCATGACGCACTCCTTGGACTGCGAGCGATCTAAACAAGAAAACTCACCAGGCGGGTATTTCGTTCGCATCATCTGCGTGTTTTCCTATAAACACAGCTCTTTCATGCTTGACAGATTTCGAGCCCGCTTTGCTGTAATTAAATGAAATGTAGAATTTGCAGTGCACTGAATGATTATGTCCGACAATTCTGTCTAACAACACTTCACAAATCAGTCAGAGAAACAGCATGCAACAAGCCTTCGGGGGAGATCTCAGGTGCGCTGTTCGAAACTGCGGAGCTTACTTGCAAGCAAATAACTGCAGAAAACTTTCTTGCTCTTCCGCACTCCTGAATTTTAAATCACAACGAAAAATTGCACGTTATCGAATAGTAAATTAAATTAAGAAGAGAAGCAATCTTCATGCTGCTGTAAAATATAAAACACTTAGAATTTTTAAATGCACACTGCGTGTGTTTTTTTTTTTTTGGTTGGAGGTTTAACGACCACCGTGAGCAACTCAATGGGCTATATAAGCAGTCGCCCGTCCCTAATTTAGGGTCACTGGTTCCAGGGAAGGGAGAGAGCCAGTGCCGTAAGACAAACACAACATCCATGCCTCACCGGGATTCGAACCCGGACCCCGTTCGGACGAATGATCAGATGCCATCGCTTAGACCACTGCGCCACCGGGGCGGCACACTGCCTGTGTAGAAAAACTACTCTTGATTTGCGCTCACTTGCATTTTGCATTCCTAACAGAATCTGTGCATACAAAATACAGGGTGATTCATAAAGTAGTATACAGTTTCAACGCACTATAAAACAAAAACAATGTAAGATATTTTATGTTACCTGTAACAGAATTGTAGGGGAATGTTTCAAGTTTTTTTTAGAGACAGTCACAGATGTTCTATGAGTGCACCCTTAGTCACACGACGCACATCGAGCCGGTAATCCATTTCCGCCCAAACTCGAGGTAAGATATCTGAATCAAGTGCAGTGATAGCGGCTGTGGCTGACTTAACACCTTGTGACTTTTTCCTGTGGGGGTTCGTAAAGGACAAGGTATTCGCCCCTTCCCTTCCTTTTGATCTAGCGAAGCTGAAACAGCGTATCTCAGCCACTAACACTGCACTTGATTCAGATATCTTACCTTGCGTTTGGGCGGAAATGGATTACCGGCTCGATATGTGTCGTGTGACTAAGGGTGCACACTTAAAACATCTGTGACTGTCTCTAAAAATAACTTGAAGCATCCCCCTACAATTCTGTTACAGGTAACATAAAATATCTTACATTGTTCTTGTTTTATAGTGCGTTGAAACTGTATACTTCTTTATGAATCACCCTGTACTTTCCCTTCGCATTTCGTGTTGTTTTCAGTAAATTTACTGTGGCGTTCTTCGTTATTGCGAAATACATTACTCCGTTTATCTAATTTCCTACTTACTGATAGTTTCTGGGATCCTCGCTCGGCACCAGCAACTATAAAATTCAAATAATGACACAAAGCAACCAATGACACAAAGCAAGTTTGACTCGCAATGATCCGATAGCTAAAATTAATTACACTCACGGACAATGAAATTTGCGCACCTAGAAATAAACATGTTACAAACACGAAACTTTTCAAATACCTAGAGTGCGTGCTGGTATGCATATGATCCACGTTTGGGGCGATTGAGCATGACCACACACCCTGTGGTGGCGCTGCAAACACGAACCGGCAGTCTTATAAACCGGCGTGTAGTCGATACCCCATGAAAGCGAAAAGCACCGGCCAACGCAAGCAAGAGTAAAGAGTGACATTAATGCCGGGTAGACGCCAGAGACGTCGATTTACGCAAATTATGGACTTTGAGAGAGGCCTGATTATCGGGCTGAAAACCGCAAGGTGGTCGGCGCGCCGTATAACCCGCCACGTGGATCGTACTGACAATACCGTCCGACTGTGTTGGGAGCAGTGGACACGTGACGGCACTGCCACACGGCGGAGCGGCTCCGGACCGACCAGGAGGACCACCGCTAGAGAGGATCGACGGGGATTCGGTCCACTATGCAGCCAGATGTAGCCGCTCCTCTGTGCCCACGAACCATTTCCCGACGCCTCACGGAAGCGAATCTACGATCCCAGCGCCCCTTGCGTGTACTGCTATTAACAATGGAACATCATCGACTCCGTGTGCAGTGGTGCCAGGTCAGAACGACGTGGAACGCCACAGGCTAGTGACGTGTGGTGTTTATCAATGAGTGCCACTTCGTTTTGGGGACAGATGATCATCCATTGTGTCCGGGTCTGGAGGTCCCCAGATCAACGGCACAATCCCAACCTCTCTATCGAGCGTCACACCTCCCCGCTGCAGGCATTATGGTCTGAGGAGCCATTGCCTACGATAGCCGTTTCGTCGACACTCACTTCGTCGACACTATATATCTAACAGTCGATTCCTCAAAATTTTCGTAAAATCTACAGTTTCCAATTTAGAACCGCCAAATTTGGTATACTATCTCATTGTACTCTTACACCAACTTAGACCATAGACGGAATGAGTCGGGGCCCGGGGTGAAAGGGCCCCATACAACATTTTCATAAAATCTACAGTTTTCAATTTAGAACCACCAAATTTAGTATACTATCTCATTGTACTCTTACACCAACTTAGACTATAAACGGAAGGAGTCGGGGCCCGGGGTCAAGGGGGCCCCAAACAACATTTTCGTAAAATCTACAGTTTTCAATTTAGAACCACCAGATTTGATATATTATCTCATGGTACTCTAACTTAGATCGTACACGGTTTTTAGAAGGGGTCGGGGCCTGGGGTAAAGGGAGCCGCATACAAAATTTTCTCAAAAATTTCAATTTTTTACTGAAGAACTGAAACACACTCTAATACCCTATCTGCGAGCTAAGTTAGAGTACCATGAGATAGTATACCAAATTTGGTGGTTCTAAATTGAAAACTGTAGATTTTACGAAAATTTTGTATGGAGGCCTGGGCCGCTGCCCGCTCACCCTTATCTGCCCCTCTTGAAATTAATACCCACTGGCTCTTTTTGCATAATCGCCTCCCTGTTCCGTATTTTCTCTTTCGCATGTCTCTTCTCTCCTCCCCTCTCTGCTCCTTCTGCGCACAGGAGGCAGACGTTTCTCACGTCTACCTTTACTGTCCCATCCTGATGCCTCTCCTCCACCAGGCTTTCCGGATTGCCAGTCGCTCTTGTTCTCAAGATCTTCCGTTTACTGCCTACAGACATCTTCTTCTGCGGGCTCATCCACCTACAACTCTTCCTTCAGTATGTGCCTATCTTTTCGTGCTGATTAAACACGTTATTTACGTATACCTTCAACAACTCCGCAACATTTCCTCGCCGGTCTCTTTACACCAGGCCAGCGCAGCACTTTTGTGCCATTTTCAAGATCGATTGCTTTCTCGACTCCGCCTGGAGTACCAGTCGGCTTCTTCCAGTCGTCGAGAAGCCACCTTCTATGCTACCTGGGCGCCGGCCGCTCCATGGTTTGCGATTGATTCTGGACTGCTACACCTATCAGAACCCTAGGACATTCTACACCTCCTTTGCTGAGTTCCGTGGCACCCTGGTGGCCCTCCTCCACTCTACGACTCGTGCAATCCACGCTACCGTTGAATTGTTAATGCTAATGCCATCTCAGTGTATTTTCATGCTTACTCGTGTACATTACTTACTTTCACCCCGCCTGTATTATGTTGCTTTGGTGCCCTCGTTAAATAACTTGCACAATTGTGCACGCTGTGTTTTTATCTCATGTATGTAATGTTTTACCTTCACGGCGGTGTTTGTGCTGTTCTTTTTCTAATTGTGTACTATTGTTTCGCCTGTGTTATCCTGTAAATCATGCCCAGCCAATGTCATGTGACACGATGTGTTTCTCTTTGTCACTTTCTGCAATTTTTTATTCAATAAGCTTTGCTTGCAGCATTTTGTTATTCATCCCCATTGTCATTGCAGTGTATATACCATCATGTTTTTAACAGTTTTGTATTATTTCCCAGTGAGATGCCCAATACTGTACGTCTCCCTCTTATGTTTTCTTATGATAAATTAGAATAAAGCGATTTTGAAACCTTGGCCCTAGGCCCCGACCCCTTCCAAAAACCGTGTACCGTCTAAGTTAGAGTACCATGAGATAGTACACCAAATTTGGTGGTTCTGAATTGAAAACTGTAGATTTAACAAAAATGTTATATGGGGCCCTTTAACCCCGGTCCCCGACCTCTTCCGTCGATGGTCTAAGTTGGTGTAAGAGTACAATGAGATAGTATACCAAATTTGGTGGTTCTAAATTGAAAACTGTAGATTTTACAAAAATGTTCCCAGCAAAAACAGTCTTGCTGGGCCAGCACTATGTTGCCGCTGCCGAACCGTCAATAAAATGTCCGGACGGCCAACAGAAGGGCCAGCAGTTCTGGCCAACAGCTGGCAAACAGTTGGCACCCCATCAGTTGTCATATGCCACAACAGGGCCATCAGTTGTCCATGACAGGCAGTAGCTGCCACAAGTGGCCCTTCAGTGGCCCTGCAAGCACGTGCCAGAAATGATGGCTAGCCTAATGTGTGCCGTTAGTGGCAGACGGCAACCACGTGACGTAACTGGTAGCTTTCCAAATCTTGTCCGCCAATTTCCCAGTAGTAGCCACAATAATAATAATAAAAAAAAAAAGCAAGGACAACCGCAGTTTCATAAAGCTACCAATATTTTTTCTACCCTTACGAAGCTTATGAATTAATGCACGGCGCTGGGGAAATTTTCTCAACGGACTAGAAAAACGTCCGTCTGCATCTGAACCAGGGCCGTTGGCGTGCTAGCGGAGCTCCCTACCGACCAGACTAATTTGCCACGCTCGAGCATATGCTTAAAGCCGTCTGCTTGGTAAGCAATGTGTAATCGAATGCTTCCCTCTTTCATTTTACAATATTGCGAGGTATTTTTCATAAAAGTCAGTTTCATATAATTGATAAATTAATTTTTTCAACGTAACGATAGTTTTTTTTTACCTTAAGGGAACTTCACTCATTTCCAAGAAGTGTACATACTTAGAGTCGCTTTCCAAAGTTTTGTACTGTCCTTGGCGTCTTGAAAAGAGATTGTTGAATAAATATATATTTACCCGGGTTCATGTCACATTCTGTTACATTTTTAACGTTGTGTCTTTCCCTACCGTTGTCCGAAACTACATTTGTTTTAAAGAGTAAAAGATATTTTATTTTACTTCTCGTTATTTTTAGAAGCGAATTCCTCCCAGTCTTGTGTATTCAGCCCATGGATGAGTACACCACATAGCGTTGCTTTTTTTTTCTTTCAAATAATTAATAAATTTTGTACGCGTATAATTCTTTTTTTTTTTTTTCCAACAAACGTTGTTTTAATGGTTTTCCAGGATATTTGTTTCAAGCGGTTTCAAATTTTTTCTTGTTATTCATTCACTCCATTCCATGAATTGTTATTCATGGGAGTGGAGTGGGTGTATTTCATGGCTGTAATCTAGTATTTCACGGCTTAATCTGATATCTTCGTCGACGTAAAATTTTATTAGGAAATTAATTCGCCTCCCCACATATGGATTTTTTTCTTAACAACCACTAAAATAACACGATGGCGATAGCGTCATCTTCAACTAACTGGTACCATGAGAGACACGGCAAGTGTTGCTTCTGCGCATGCACAGTCCCGTTGCTTCCACCTGCTGTTGGGGTTGCATTGGTTGCCAGCAACGGGCCACTAGTGGCACTTGCTTGGAGGCCCACAATTCACGGCGATGCTGCAGGGCCATCAATGGCTCGCCAACCGATGGCTCTGCCACCAACGGACAGCTACCGGGCCGTGAGAGGCAGATTTCTGCCAGCAGTGACCCATCACTGCCAGCTGGTGGCCAGCAGTTTACCAGCACTTGTGATTTTGCTGGGTTATATGGGGCCTCTTAACCCCGGTCCCTGATCTCTTCGTCAATGGTCTAAGTTGGTGTAAGAGTACAATGAGATAGTATACCAAATTTGGTAGTTCTAAATTGAAAACTGTTGATTTTACGAAACTTTTGTATGGGGCCCCTTTCACGCCGGGCCCGACATCTTCCAAAAACCGTCTACGATCTAAGTTACAGTACCACAAGATAGTATACAAAATTTGGTGGTTCTGAAATTGTTTTCGGTTTTTTAGGAATCGACTGTTTGCATATACTGTATAGTGTCGACGAAGTGAGTGTCGACGAAGTGAGTGTCGACGAAATGAGTTGTCGACGAAGTGACATCGTGCATTATTTCAAATAGGAACTGTATGTGAAATTGCCTTCGTTGTAAAAGGTATGGGAAGGTAAAAATACTTTTTGGAATCGGATTTTTTGAAGCAATTGTATAGAAAATTTTTTTTTTTGTATTCAATGGCATGCGCATTCACGATTCCTAGTGATGAACTTATGCATCGGAAGGAAACAAAACGTAATCATCGTCATTCTCACAGTTCAGACTTTTGACTACAAAAAGAATTCCTTTAATCAGTCTAATAGATGCAGAGATACGGTGTCAACAGCAGGAAGAACATTGATACCATAAGCACGCACTTCTTTTACGCTTTCCAACCGTAGGTTGAACAAGCGTATATGCTCCAGCTTTGTTCGTCCGTCTGTCCGTCCGTCTGCACGAAAACTCACGTGAAAATGGCTCGATGTCGATGAAATTTTAGTACGTGATAGGGGACTACCTGGGGACGAACACTATTGAAAATGGGCGAAATGGGGTCAAAGGTCAGGACATAGGAGAGAGATCCGTTCCATTGTTCTTATGCGTCATAACTTGCGTAAAATTGGTTCGATTTCGATATACGTTTATCTTGTTGTTCCGGAGGTAACTGAGCGGCCACTTTATTATGACCACCTGACAGTGTTAAGCAAATGAGCTATGGCTGCACGCTATTACCGCCAGAGGGCGAGGCTAGTATAAAAAGGGGAAAGCTTAGTGCTTGCGACAGTAGTAGAAGTGATTTTGGGGGGACGAGATGGGTAAAACATGCAATTTGACGGACTTTCAACGTGAGATGATTGTAGGAGCTCGGAGCCATGGAGCGAGTATCACCGAAACCGCCGCATTCGTGAAATGTTCCAGAGCAGCTGTTGTTAAAGTGTTTAAAGACTGGACGGTCAGCCAAAAAACTGGGTCTCTACGTGCAACGTGTGATCGTCATCGATTAGTGACTGCTCGGGCGGAACGGAGAGTGTCCAGACTGGTAACAGACAACAGAAGAGCAACAGTGCAGCAAATTACAGACCATGTTAATCAAGGATCCCCTTAAATGATCTCTGCACGCACTGTTCGCCGTACATTGCATCGGATGGGATATGGCAGCCGAAGGTCTGTTCGAACACCTTTGCTGTCAGCAGTTAACAAGAGAAAACGTCTCCAGTTCGCACAGGAGCACAAGGATTGGACAGTCAATAATTGGAAACAAATTATTTGGTCCGATGAATCACGTTTTCAGTTGCACCATGCCGGTAGTCGAATGAGAATTTGGCGGAAACAGCACGAAAGCATGGACCCCAAATGCATTGCTACAACCCTTCAAGCTGGTAGAGGCTACGTTATGGTTTGGGAAATGTTTTTCTGGCATGCTTTGGGCCCTTTAATTTGTGTTGATCAACTTCTGACTGACACATCATATCTAAACATCGTTGCGGACCAAGTGCATCCTGTCATGTGGACAGTTTATCCCAATGGTGATGGCTACTTTCAACAAGATATTGCGTCCTATCATAGTGCTCGTATTGTACAGAATTGGTTTCAGGAACATGCCGGCGAGTTTACTTTGCTTAGGTGGCCACCACAATCTCCAGATCTCAACCCCATTAAGAATTTGTGGGATGAAGCTGAACGAGCCATCAGACAGCTGGATCCACAACCCTGCAATCTCACACTCCTGGAAAGTGCTATTCATCAAGCATGGTCTCAAATTCCACAAACCACCTATCAACATCTCGTGGAGTCCATGCGACGAAGAATCGACTCAGTATTAAAGGCAAAAGGTGGCCCAACGAAATTCTGAGGGGGTGGTCATAATAAAGTGGCCACTCAGTGTATAGTGAACCAGTTCTGTTGAATATCAACAAAATGGGGTCAAAGGTCATGGCACAGGAGCGAGATTTATTCCAGAGCCATTATCCTCATAACTTGATTAAAAATGTTTCTATCGCGACAAAACTTTAGTATGTTGTTCCGGAGGTATACTGAACCGGTTCTGTTGAATATCATAGAAATGCGGTCGAAGGTCAGGGCACAGGAGCGAGATTTATTCCACAGACATTATCCTCATAACTTGAGTAATTATTTCTGGTATGTTGGAAAGCGTATCATAATCAATGCATTGCATGATTTTTCCAACTTGTTTTTTTCAAAAAAGTGTTTTAAAACTAAACAAGAATGATGACAACTAATTTTCGGTTGTCCCCAGCACATCTTTTGAATCATTTCCAACTCCAAAAAAGATGCTTTAAAGCAGATTTGTATAAAATCATATATATAAAATAATTTCAGCAAAAAAAGAGACTGACGTGTATAGTGTTGTGCGGTGTGTCCGTAAGGTCTTTCCCACATAACAAAAATTAAGATAAACATGTATTATAGGTACAAGAAAGGGATTGAACGACAATGATGGGGCACAAGTAAAGTTTTTTTTTTATCCAGTGTCAGTACTCCTCCAGAAGGGCGCCATGTGTGGCCCAGAGGACATCTAAGCGATATTCGATTTCACACCATGTTTTGTTTTAGAGACAGAACCAATGACGTCCGCTATTCTTCTCTTCACCGTCTCGACATCCGAAACACTGCTAGAGTAAACTTGGTCTTTCACATAACCCTATTGGGAAAAGTCTAGAGGGGCTATGTCGGGCGATCGACATGGCCATGTCATCGGACTGTCGCGTCGCAGCCAATCCATCTGCCCGGAAATGTGGCATTCAGGAACTCACGAACTATTATTTACCAATGTGGTGGGGCACCGTCTTGTTGGAAAATAACCGAAGTTTTTTTAGTGCATGCTACTGAGGTGCTACAAAATGTTCCAGCGTGTCCAGGTACACCTTACATGTTACCGTGGGCTCTGTAAAAATGAAGGGTCCGGTGATTCTGTCATGTATCAGGCCGCACCATACGTTTACTTTCGGGATAGTCCTCTGTTGTTTGATGACATAATGGAGATTTTTTTATCCCCAGATTTGCACATAGTGTCTATTTATTGTACCATAGACTTGGAATGTGGCTTCATCTGAGAAAGAGGCACGGTGCTGATAATCACTATCATGAGGTATGTGCTGCAACATCTCCGTCCCAAATGCAGCACAGCAAGGTCGGTCATTAGGCTGAAGAGCTTTAACGTTCTGTACCTTATAAGCATACAGATTAAGATGTTTGTGCAGAATTTTGTGAGCCGTGGCACGGGGAAACCCAGTTTCCAGTGAGGCACGACGAATAGATTTCCCGAGGTTTGCAGAAATGTCTCCTGAACAGCTGCAGCTGTCTCTTGTGTAACAGGTGGTCAGCCCGCTCGGGGGTGATCGCCAACACTACCCGTCGCTTTAACCTTTTCATACCAAGCTTTTTGGGTCCGGTGATGATCGTCTGTACTCTTTTCTGAAATGACCCTGGACAATAACCGCCGATTTCGACTCATGGAATCACAGCACGCACGCCGCTTTTTTTTTTTTTTTTTTTCATGGAAGCCATTATCGATGAAATGCTCCTCTTATTCAGCAGTAGCGCTCGCCTAAAGAACAGACAGAATTTTTTTATGAGTGCTGCTACATTATGTTGCCAACCATTTTATTTTAACTTACAAATACTTTTTTATATTAATTTTTGTAATGTGGGAAAGATTTTATGGACATCCTGTATTTTTTTAATAAAAGACGGGTTGAAACTAAATAAAAAATATGACACTTAACTTTCGGTTGTAAGGAATACGTCTTTTGAATCCTTTCCGATACGGAAATAATATTTCAAAGCAGATTTTTATGAAATCATATATACACAGTCGAGTCACATTATTGTGACCACCTCCTACTTTTGACGTCAACAGCGCATAGCCAATGAAAGAAGGCGCGTGTGTGTAAGCTGACTTGGAGAGTGGATAAGGTGTGCTGTAGACATTCTCAAAACAAATCACTCGTTGCTGTCATGGATAAAAGGAATCGATTTATCAGATTTGCAAAAAGGGATGATTATCGGCTTTCTGGCCAAGGGTGGCAGTATTTCTGAAACAGCGCAGTTTGTGAACTGTTTGCGTACTGCTGTGGTTAAAATGTATCGTGATTGGAGAAATGGCACCATTGCGAATAAGCGAAGTGGAAACTGCTGAGCACCACATGCCATTGACGTGAGAGGTGAACGTCGGCTTCGAAGGTGTATGAGGGCCGATCGACAAGCTACAGTGGAGCAACTCACTGGCCGAATGAACCAGGGGGATACCTGAAGGGTGTCTAAAACGACAGTTCAGCGAATCCTGATGCGCATGGGGCTCCGATGGAGGGAGACGGATGGTATTATTTTGTCTTTCTATTGTATTTTATTAAAACGTGAAAATAGAATGACGAAATGAGATATTATTGAAAATATTTAATTGAATGTAAGCCTAAAATATTAACTAAACTTTGACAATTATCGAAAAATATAACCTTTAAAAAGAAAGAAAAAGGAAGATTAAGAATCTCCCCTTCTCTGAACTAGTAAGGGGTAACAACACTACAAAAGTCAATCCCTATACAGATTAGGGATAGGAGAAAAAATCAATGTCGTCCCACTCTCTCATACAAACACACACACACACACACACACACACACACCGCACTACAAACCCCCTCCGTTCCCCAACTCTACACAACACCTACTCTCTCTCAGGGTCGAATCTTTTTGTTGTCAACAAACCCCAAAATGGTTTTACCATCTTAATACCTACAGTAGTGGCAAAAATTGTGGAAACGTTTTGGAAAAAGTATATTTTTGACGTTTGATGGCTCATGACACCACTTTTTTTGGGAGTAATACCATAAACTTTTAATTCAATGGAAAGATATTTTCATCAAAAATTGTAATACAATAAAGTTTGTTCAATAATACACTGCTGGCCACCCAAAATGCAACATCAAGAAGGAAGCATCCGATTGGCCTGAACTTCGCAGCATGCGTCGCCCGCGAGAGGACATGCAAACGATTAGCATTGCAGGGCATATGCAGATCATATGCCCCCGGCACGCCGCCGAGAAGCACTATAAAAAGGGTGCACAGAAGGCGGGGTGTAAGTAGTGGAAGTGTGTTGTGCTGCCGGACCTGTGCGTGGGAAGCTTCCTGATGCCTCGTCGCAGAATACGGCAGTCATTCCAGCACGTTTCGGAGTTCGACAGAGGACGAATGGTGGCTTATCGCGACAGCGGTTTATCATACCGATGCATCGGCGCCCGTGTGGGACGACATCCAGCCACAGTGAGACGAGTACGGATTCGGTGGGTGCAGGAGGGACCGAAGGACCGACGTGGGCGATTGCCGCAGTCGCGGCACACCACCGAACGAGAGGACCGGCATGTTGTGCGGCGGGCATTGACGGCTCGCACCGCCACATCACGAGCGTTAGCGCAGTAATTAAGGTGTGTTGCACAAAAACCTGTGTCAGCACGTACCGTTCAACGTTGTCTGCTGGAGCGGGGACTTGTCGCACGGCGCCCATTGCTCCGATTACCATTGTCGTTACACCACCGGCGAGTGCGACGGCAGTGGGCCATTCAAAGCCGCACCTGGACTGCGGAACGGTACGACATTGTCTTCTTCGACGAATCCCGTTTCTGCCTGCAACACCACGATGGTCGGATCCGCGTGTGGCGGCACCGCGGCGAAAGACTGTATGACACCTGCATTATGCATCGCCATGCCGGTCCGTCATTCTGGCGTTATGGTTTGGGGGCAATTGGATATGACACCCGCACACTTCTGGTACGCATCGCCGGTACACTCAACAGCCACCGCACCATCTCCGACGTTTTGGAGCCTGTAGTCCTCCCTTACCTGCAGGACCGAAAAGCGGTCACGTTTCAACAGGACAATGCGCGCCTGTACGTGGCACGCATCGTGCAACAATTCTTCACGGCCCACCAGGTGTCACTGCTGCCGTGGCCTGTCTGTTCTCCCGATATGTCGCCCATCGAACACGTCTGGTCGCTGATCGGCAACCGAGTGGCCCGACAAGCACCACCCGCGGGTACGCCTGGTGAACTGTGGCAACGTGTGGAAGCAGCCTGGACCGACATACCCCAATCCCACATCCAAAGCCTCTTTCGTTCGATGCCGCGGCGTGTAGCGGCCGTTATTGCCAGCCATGGGGGCCACACGAACTATTGATGTCTGCGTGTTCCGCAAGTCGCACGGGCCTGTAAGCTCAATCGTTTCATCTTTGTATCTGTTGTTATGTGTCCAGTAAATCTGGCTTTGCTACCTCGTGTCCTTCTTGCTTTTGCATTTTGGGTGGCCAGCAGTGTACATTTGCAAATAGAAATACACATTAACACCACCCAGCGTCAGAACTGGGAATTTAAAGAAACACGTGATCTGTAGAATGTTTCACAGGGTTAATGGCATCTTGTGTTAAAACACTCTTTTAATGAGACTTTTAGCAGCAGAGATATCTAGAAAACTGATTGAACGTTTGCGACCGCTAGCGGAGAAAATTGTGTGATATTCTGGGGAGAAAATCCGCTAAAAATGTTTTCGTACTGGCATATGACCGAAAAAGAATATTTTTGTCGGGTTTTCAGACGTGAAAATATTTCACACGTAAACGGAAATGTGAGCTTATACCTTTTAATGGCACACTTAGGTAGCCGTATTACAGAAAAAAAAACAATTAATAATGTTGGCGTTTCTACTGTTAATAAAAATGTCTTGAAAAACTTCATTTCGCATACTTTTGAATTTTCTTAGTAAATTCATAAATATCTCAAGAAATGGCTTGCATCCGTTTTCGTAGTAAATTCATAAATATAGTCATGAAATGGCTGGCATCCATCTCACACTTAAGAGGTGTGCCTCATTTCACCGATACTGGTTCTGTTTTGCATTTGACACGTTGCAAGAAACAATATCCTTTAGAATGCATAATTTTTATAATTTACGTATTCATTTCCTGAAATCTGTAAATGTATGCAACTTTGAGAAGTAATTCAGGTTAGTCCTCTTTAATCGACATTTTACACTGCTCAACAAAATTAGGCGAGCACCCTTTTTAAACGATTTTATTCAAAGCAGTTGAGTAAAATGTTATTGAAGTGTCAAAAGATTCCCTCAGATTAATGAAAAATAGCTGTAGAAAGCCGTTCGGCATGCAAATTAGCATCAATGACTGCAAAAGTGACGTCGATGCGAAAATCCCATAAAACGGGTGGTTCTGTCGGAACTAACATGCCGAATTAACACGATTTGCCAGAAAGCACCGCGTGGCAAGCCATAGGAAGGTTGGAAGCCGGTCAAAGTCAACGGATAGTAGCGTCGGCCATTGGAGTGAGCCGAAGTGTAATTGCACGCTTGTGGAGTCGGTTCCAAAAGACGGAAAGTGCTCAAAGACGTCCTGGTCAAGATCGTCCACGAGTTACCACCTCAAATGATGACCGTTATTTGTCATTAACAGTCCTTCGGAACAGGGCACAAAATGAATACCAGCTGCAAAGACAACTTTTAATGACAACCGGAAGAAGCGTATCGACACAAACAATTCGTAGACGCCTTCACGAATAAGGATTGTATGCACGTAGGCTAGTTGTTTGTGTCCTACTGGCCTCCCGACATCGTATGGCTCGAAGAAACTGGACTGAAGAACACTGTGATTGGGGACCTGCCGAGTGGAGCCAAGTTCTCTTCTCCGACGAGTCCATATTCAGCTTAGAGCTGGACAATCGACGACTTCTGATCTGGAGAGAGCGTTGTACCCGATACAATTCAGCGCATGTCCAAGAAAGATCACGTTTTGGTGGAGGCGGTGTACTTGTTTGGGCAGGGATAAGCTTATGTGGGCGTACTGACCTGTACGTCATTTGGAATGGATCCCTGACTGCTCAAAGGTACAGAGACGAAATTCTTATACCCTTGGTCGTGCCTTATATTGCTTCAATCGGCGATTAAGCCCTTTTTATGGATGACAACGCCCGACCTCATCAAGCGTGCCTTGTGAATCAGATGCTTGAAGAGGAAACAATAGAGCTTATGGTGTTGCCGGCATGCTCCGCGGATTTGAATCCGATCGAACATGGTTGGGACACATTATGCAGACGCATTGCTGCTACACCACAATCTCCGTTGACTCGCCTTCAGTTGACAAATGCCCTTTTTGAAGAGTGGGGAAGAATCCTCCAAAACCTCCTCGACCACCTGATCAATTCAATGCCCCACAGGTGTGAAGCTGTCTTTGCACGTTCAAGGTGAGCACACACCTTATTAGACAGATGACAAAGTTCGTCGATGCTTATTTTTCTTTTCCGAAATATATGGGTAATAATGACTTTTTATGACACCAGGTGTGTTTCCTGTAAAAATGATCTTTGTTACATTAAAATATGATTTTTCACCTGTATAAACTTTTATTTTCTTGTCCCTTTCATAAATATATTTTTATATTGTGCTGCATATTTGTCAGCAGTTGTCTGTTCTCGCTAAATCACCGGCTCCCCTAATTTCTTTGAGCAGTGTATTTTCAATGTTTTATTAGGACGGATAGTCACAATTACGAAACCTCTTAATTTGTTTTTAGATTTCAATGTAAATTATCTATTTTAGTCAGAATATCAGTGTAAACACACAGGACAAGCAAGTCAAGTATTGTTCATACGTGATTCTTTAGAAAATGTGTATGACGACAGAAAGAACGTCAATATTGCTATATAGTGTTAAACATTTATTTCATTTTTCCTTCTCCTGGATATCAGAATTTCAGGGATATTGAAGACTGTAACTTTTCGAAAAAGTGGTTCCCTTTCTTCTGAAAATTCTACCTAAGTAGAAAAACAGAAACTCACACAAAAGAGAGAGAGAGAGAATCCACGTATGGCTCAGACAACGAAAGCATTAAGTCTTCTTTTAAAATAGAAAAAAAGAATAGAAAGAAAAGAAAAGCATTGAGACTAAAGCTGGGGCTGTGGTAAACTAGCTGTAATCAGGTCACATGATCTATTTCCAACGGCTAGATACATTAAGGGTCCATCAATTCTTAATGCCCTGAAAACCACGCAATTAAGATCTTTAAGCTGCGAAAAGAATGTGAAATCCTTTTTCCATGATCCTTTAGCACTAAAATGAGAAGTAGACATCTTTTTGTTTGCTTTTAAAACTGACCCACAATGAGATCAACTTGGATTTTTTTATTACTATCGATACTAATTAATCTTCAATGTAATGTTGACTTAACGTCAATATTTTGGGAATATTGTAAATGTTTTTCTAACATACTTATTTATTTGAGTCTGAGGTAAAATCTTCTAGCCCAAGATAAAGCATTCCTCTGTAGTAAAGCGACCACAAAATTTTGATTCATCTTTACCTGTGCACAATTATTTTCCACGAAGGTCTCTGACATTCAGTTTGCATAATTCTTTTCTTTGTGTGTATTCAATCAACTCTAAAGTCAAATTTTTTGCATTAATTTCAAACGCGGATGATATTATTTCGAATACACTATATTGATAAAAGTCACCGGAAAACCTCTTCAAAAGCAAATGAACGGATCCCCTGCATTTTTAAGATGCGCAGTACAGCTACAAACGGTATAAAAACAAGACTGCAGCTGATCGCGATCATATCGCACTGTGAGGTTGAGGGAAAATGTCGCTGCGGGAGGGAACTGACTTTGAGAAAGGAAAGATTGTTGGGTGTTATATTAGCGCGTTGTCCATAAGAGAAACCGAGAAGCGTTTAAGCATACCCAAGTCAACTGTTTTGGGTGTACTGAATAAGTGGAAGACACATGGCGTGCCTAAAGCAGCAAAATGTGCCAGCAGGCCAAAGAAAATCAGCGATAGAGGATGTCGAAGCCTCAAGAGAGGCATTACAGCTAATCGACGGAGTACTGCACAAGACCTTAATGTACAGGTGAGTAAAAATGCAGAAACCTCGGTATGTACACGTACCATTCGCAGAGAACTTCATTCCATGGGTTACCATGGTCGTGCGGCTGCTCATAAGCCTTTCATCTCCACTCGGAATGCTACTCGTCGTTTAGCATGATGTAAAAAACATTTATCGTGAACCGTAGATCAATGGAAACGGGTCCTATGACTGATAAATCCAGATACACGATCCATCAGTCTGATGGCCGTGCGTGGGTATGGCTGCAGCCGGGGGAACGCTATTTACCACAGCGTACTACTGTTCCTACGGCCAAGTTTGGAGCTGGTAGTGAACTCATGTGGGGGTGTTTTTCGTGGTATGGTCCCGGCCCATTGGTTATCGTGGACAAACCTCTTAACCAGCACGTCTACCTCGATATTCTGGACAAATATGCCCGACCAGCTCTGAGGCAATACTATGGAACCGAGCCTTGTTGGTACCAGCAGGGTAATGTACCGAGTCATAAAGCAAGGTTTCAAAATCGCTTTATTCTAATTTATCATAAGAAAACATAAGAGGGAGACGTACAGTATTGGGCATCTCACTGGGAAATAATATAAAGCAAGGACTGTTACGACGTGTAATTCCGTATCGTGTGTGAACTGGCCAGCAAAGAGCCCTGATCTTAATCCCGTAAAGCATCTATGGGATAAATTAGCGCGCCGCATAAGAAGTTTGTAACCAAAGCCTACTACTAAGCAACAGTTAGCGGTAGCATTATGTACTGAATGGAAGCACATACCTATCGCTCTGTTCCAAAACCTTGTCGACAGCCTGTCTCGAACGGCCAGTGCATGCATTAAGGCCAAAGGTGGACCGACGCCGTACTAATGTATGTCAATAAATGCTATGTTGTGTTTCTTTTCTAGGTGTCCGGATATTTTTGTCAATGTAGTGTATATGCACACTGCTTCTTGGATGCAGTTATTTACTTCTACATGGATACTGAAGAATAAATAATGGCTATCCAAAAAAACAAATATGAATACGAATAATGTTTTTTACGAGCCATATCAAAAAACAGAGGGATATTTATCATATTTAGGCTGAGAAACATTCCTGAAAAAGACTACGCTACTGGCATTTTCTACTGGCATACTAGCACGAAATATTGCAGCACCGGCAAGCAAGTAAGCGATGTAAATTAGATCAGTACTATTCACTGCAGATGACAAATTAAAAAGATGGTTAACAAAACATGCACAATCAGAATAGCTACAGAACTCGTTGGTTGTTGAAATCATTAAGAATAACATTTGTAAATGGTGAAAGATATTTTTATGAAGTTCGTAATGTTGACTGATTTCATTTGGTTCCAAGCTTAGTACAGGCACCTTCAGTCTGGGCGCTTTTATCCCCTGCGTTATTCAGAAGATGAAACGAAAAAGGATAAACACTGCAACATGAGCGGAAAGAATGTCGAAAGTTTACACTCTCAAAATGCACATCGACGTGTGTACAATTGACTCAATATCGATCAGTCACATTTCCTTCTGAACTACACTCATAATTATTTGAGCCTTTGTGTACGAGATAACCGTATCTTATGAGCAATGTTTGCAATTAAACACAGAATTTTGTGACATTAATATCACAGTATACTGATTTAGTGCTGACTTCAAAACACAGACGAAACATGTCACCTTATACACTATCTACCAACAAGTAATTGGACACCTGTGATTACAAAGGAAAACAAAGTTTATTCATCTTCAATAGTTGGTGGAGCCTCCACGAGCAGCGAGAACAGCTGCGACCCTCCGAGTCATACTCTCAATCAGGCGTTGTACGACGGCTAGCGGTATTTTCTTCCACTCGGCTTGGAGAAGACAGGTCAGTTCCTTCACCGATTTCGGACGGTAGGGGCACCCCTTAAGTCGACGCTCCAACTCGTCCCAGAGGGGCTCGATAGGGTTAAGGTTCGGGCTCTGCGCAGGCCAGTTCATTCGATTAACCCCATTGTCACCATACGAAGTCATGGTGGACCTCGCAACCTGACAGGTGGCATTGTCATCCTTAAAGTAACATGAGTCCACCCCGTAAAACTGCCACAACGTAGGAAGCGCATGGCCATCCAAAATTGTGCAGTAGGTCTCGGCGTTGAGTCTACCAGGAATTGCGACCAAGGGTCCCGTGCCATACCAGGAGAAACACCCCCATAGCAACTTCCACCGCCACCGCACTTCACAGTTGGCACAATACATTCCGGCAGGAGGCGTTCTCCAGGCAGACGCCAAACCCAGACCCTGCCATCCGAACGGCAGAGTGCGAACCTTGATTCGTCGCTCCAGAGAGCCTGTTTCCACTGTTCAACGGTCCACTGTCGACGTTCTTTGCACCACGTTAGCCGAGCAGCGCTATTGGACTTGGTGATCAAAGGCTTGTGGGCGGCAGCACGTCCATGATAACTTTGTAGATGGGATTCCTTACGGATGGTATTCATTGAAAGAACACTCCCGGATGCCTGTTGAAACTCCTCGCGGATGTGGCCCATCGATTTGGTGTGGTTCTTCCGAATTTCTCTGGCCAGCACCCGTCGGTCTCTAACTCCCAGTTTTGTGGGTCTGCCGGGTCGGGACACATTCCGACAGTCACCTCTCATCTTCCACTTGCCAATCACGTTGGCCACTGTCGATTGTGGGTACTTCAACTCGCTGGATATGTCACGTATGGATCGGCCATTTCTGTGATACCCGACGATTACACCTTTCTCGAAATCAGAGAGCTCCGAACTGCGTGGCATCTTGCATGCGACTGGTTGCGTTGTTGTTTCCCACACGATATTTAACGGCGGCGGCCGTGACGTGTATCAGGACCGCAGATATCGTCGATTGCAGGGGTGTCCAATTACTTGTTGGTAGATAGTGTACATACATTGCCACCCAGCTGGCTCAGAGGTCTAATCGCTGGCTTCTGATGATAGGTTCGGGTTCGAACCCCGGTGAGGCATGGATGATGTGTTTGTCTTACGGCATTGGCTCTCTCTCTCTCTCTCTCTTCCCTGGAACCAGTGACCCTAAATTAGGGACAGGCTGTTGCTTATAGCCCATTGAATTGCTCACGGTGGTTGTTAAAACCCCAACCAAAAAAAATAGTAATAATGATGATGAATTCCTCACACATTAAGTCAGTGCTAGAGGATTCTGCTTATGAAAATCTTTTGGTATTCTGTCGGTGCTTTATGTCCTGTCCGGAATTTGTTGTTTCGATCGGGGGAAACAGTTGACGATACAGTTTATCTCAAGTGGAAGGTTGAAGAAGTGGCGGGAGGCCGAGGAACCCATGGGAGGGTCAGAATCAGAAATACCCAAGAGATAAAAAAAAACAATTAGGGTGAATTACAAAGAGTTTTATGTGAGACGTGTGTTGGATGGCAATGATGCACTGGCACTAACTACGGGGGTGATCAGGGGCTTGAGCTCCCCTTGAAATCATTTGCAGGGTGCCCCACACCCTCCGAATTTTTGTTTATGTATTGGATTCTTACCTAAATATTTAGTTCCACTTTACATAAAATTAAATAAGATAATCAAAATACAGCGCAAATATTTGGTTTCTATAAAAACAATCAATATCTTCCAAAAAAAATCGTGTTTTAACTACTGATACCGAATAAACGCTTAAGAAATGAGACAGCCAAACAAGCGAGAAATCGAGGGTGTGGGATGTGGTTTGTACCCTACCTTCCTAATTGTTTAAAGCTAGCGGTTTATTTATTTTTTCGCAATCACGTTCCTTGCACATCAGTAAGTTGCCAGCAGCTCACCATGCACGCAATGAGCTTCGGTAGGGTCATAAAGCCATAAATGTCAGAGTGGAAGTAATGAATGACCGTCGGAGAGCAGAAGACACACAGCGAGACTGCGAATGATCTTTTCTCGCTCAAAAGATAATTTTGAAGTTTTTTTTTGTTTTGTTTTTTTGCTGTTGTTACTGCAGTTATTGTTTGTTTGACATAATTCTGTTGAGGCGTTTTTTTCTCCCTAGCTTTATAAAACATATAAGCAGTCACCAATAGTAACACCAATCAATCCACGCAGGGCTGATGTGCCAAATCGATAACAACCGATTCACATGGACTGCAAGATGAATGATGGTGGGGTGAGGGTGGAGATTTCCAAGTTACACTTGTTGATCAAAGCTAAACTTTCACTGTGATATATGCTGCGTTTTACGCAAAAATGCTAACGAAAATAAGTAAGGAAAATAATACAGTGCAACGATTATGAAACGCGTTCCATTCCAACACTGAACATGTCAGTTTTTGTTTTTTTGTTTTGTTACTGCTAGAGTGAGCTCTGCAAAAGTATTGATCGCTATTTTTTTTTTTTTTTTTTTTGATTGGAGGTTTAACGATTACCGTGAGCAACTCAATGGGCTATACGCAGTCGCTCGTCCCTAATTTAAGGCCACTGGTTCCAGGGAAGGGAGAGAGCCAGTGCCGTAAGACAAACACAACATCCATGCCTCGCCGGGATTCGAACCCGGACCCCTTACGGACGAATGATCAGAGGCCATCGCTTAGACCACTGCGCCACCGGGGCGGCATCGACTGCTATTAGCCTACTGTATGTTTTAACTAATGATATACAGGGTGTATAGGAAAGTCCTTAAACAGGGAAATAACTTTTGAACGCAAAATGCTAGAATTGTGGAAGTAGTGGTACATATAGTAAAGTGACTATGTTCTATCAGATGGGACCGATTGCAGTACCCCTAGCGGCGAATTTTGGAAGTTAGCTATCCTATCGCGAGAACCAAGAGAGATAGCGAAAAAAAGTCAATAGCAAACGTGTAGAGCGTCACGGATTTAATATAAAATGACGCCCTATATTCACCAAAAACTCCAATAGAAGTCCGGAAATGCAGATCTCTTGGTATCCGATCACCGGCATAAATACATCACGAATGACATCGGAAAACGTAAAATCTGTAAACGAATTTTGCCTGCAAAACAGTGAAGGATGGATGCAAATGTTAACGCTACGTCATACCTCATCGGGAAGCATAAATTGGCGGTCAGGGAAGGTTTGTCAGACAGTGCGTGAACTGGATCTTCGAGTCTACACATGGCTAGTTATTCCTAAGAGGAGTACTGCGAGATGGTTATATTGTACAGGGAATGTTGTCGTCGGGCAAGAGAGGCAGCACACCAATATGCATTACGTTTCCTTAATCGTTCTAATAATACTGCAGCTACTATCATCAATGTCGTTCGCCGGCTGAGAGAAACCGGGAGCATTTCAAGTCGTTTTCGTTCAGGTAGGCCGACACTTGCAGGTGTGCACGTGCAGCCAGTGGACGTCCTGGCCTATGCGCTAGCCCATCCACACTGCTGTACGAGAGACATCAGTGCGAGGTATGGCCTTACATTTGGTCGTGTATGGCAAATTTCTACAACCCCGTATTATCCAAGCATGCAGTAACGTAACGCCTGAAATGCTGCAGAACGTCCAACAAGAAGTTCTAGTTCGGATACAGAGGTGTATCGCGAATGCTTAATTATTAGTACTGACATTTTGTATTTCTAGAACATTATTTTGTGTTTTTCTTCTTCATAATGTCTTACTGCTGTATGAATTTCCTACTACTCTACTGTACAGTACATAATAAATTGTACCTAGCTGACACGTACATGTATTAGTTTTATTAGTAAATTTGCATCACCTTATAATGTCACACTTCTGCACGAGATGAGTGACGTATTTATGCCGGTGATCGGATACCGAGAGATCTGCATTTCCGGACTTCTATTGGAGCTTTTGGTAAATGTAGGGCGTCATTTCATACTAAATCGGTGACGCTCTACACGTTTGCTATTAACTTTTTTTCGCTATCTCTCTTGGTTCTCGCGATAGGATATCTAACTTCCAAAATTCGCCGCTAGAGGTGCTGCAATCGGTCTTATCTAATAGAGCATAGTCACTTTACTATATGTACACACTACTTCCACAACATTTGCGTTCAAAAGTTATTTCCCTGTTTAAGGACTTTCCTATACACCCTGTATACTGCCAATCTCAGCCTTTTTTAACAGGTTTGGTTTTCTGGTAGTCGTCACCAACAAAATGCTCAAATTTTGCCCAAAAGAAAAAAATATATAGGAACTGTTGTGCGCACATCACAGAAAATTAAATCGGAAGAATTAAAACGGGTATAACGAAGTAAATTTCTCCGTCATTTTTGTCCACGCCGGGCATCGAACCCGGGTCCCCACATTCCGGAATAAGTCGCGCTCTCCCGACTAAGCTACGCGGACGTATGAGCTCTCGCTGCTATCTGCCTTTATCTCATGTGCGTCCTACGGTGAGGGCACGTCACACGGGGTTCAAGAATTTGGTTGCTATTAAAAAATGTAATACCTTTATCATGAAATCATGTATTGGTTTGTTTGCGTTTACACTGAAGGTCCATTTAAACATATAAAATTTCAACACCGGAAATGATACCTGCCTTTTGAAATTCAGCACCCCTCGAAATTTTCAGAAGTCGGCGCCTATGCAGTGAAGCTCAAGTTTTATGACAGCATCACTGCAAATAGAGACGTTTGATATATCAGCATTAAGAAAAGTCTAACATCGTCAGTAACTTTGATTTGGCTGACGATGTTGATCATGATTTGAGGAGCTAATCTCTGAATCACATACAACAGCTTAGTGATGTGTATACGCGCATGTATTGTACGTATCTGTTTCTAATAATCGAATTGGAAGCATTCTCTTTGAATCAGGCACAGACGCACATGATTTAGATTTTCTAGTTTTTTTTCTGCATGGAATTGTTATGATATATAGATGATCACATATAACATAGATGAGAAGAAACTATAGTTTTGTTTTGTATGTGAACAGGATACTGGCGTTACTCAAGCTCTGGGTAATTTCAGAATATTTCGCAACATTCTAATTTTTTTGCAATTTTCTTTTTTAAATTTGCTCATTACATCTAGTCTTCTGTGGCATCACCTTTGCAAATAATTCAAAGATACATAAATGATAGTAGCTACAGTCGAATGATTGTCGATTGTGTGTAACTTTGGTTTAAAAAATTAGGCATTTATACAGTACATTGATCCTATAAAACTCAGTAAAGTCGATTTAATTCAAACACTTGTCGTGGATTAGGAGCACCAAACAGAAATCATCGCTCTTTCCACGTTCATCATTTATGTACTGTCAACTTTTTTTCCCACTCTTTTTTTCTTTTCTTCTAAGAGCATGTAACAACAAAAATAAATAAAATAAAATAAGTGAGTCTCGGAAAAATTCTCATCGGACGCCACCGGTAATCGAACCCATGGTCTTCCAGTTACGCGCCAGACATGCTACCACTGCACCACAGCGGCCTTGAATTCTCCAGACTCCCATGTGATTAACTGCCAAACTACATGGCAGGTTGCTTTCATGGAGCCCCGCACAATGCTGGGGATTCACCAAAGATGGAAAGCAGCAACTGAACAAATAACTAGGATGCGAATGAATAATTAATTCAAACACTTGTCGCGGATTAGGAACACCGAACAGAAATCATCGCTCTTTCCACGTTAATAAGTGAGTCTCGGAAAAATTCTCATCGGCCGCTACCGGGAATCGAACCCAAGGTCTTCCAGTTACGCGCTGGACATGCTACCACTGCACCACAGCTGCTTCGAATTCTCCACGCTCAAGTCTGATTAACTGCCAAACTACATGGCAGGTTGCTTCATGGAGCCCCGCAGTTGAGTTAAAGTCGATTTAACTCAAGAATTGTACCAATGGAATTGGAATGTACTGAGCAATATCCTTTGTCCATTATTAAAGAAAACTGCAGTTTTTAGCCTCAACTGTTTCAAATGAACACTTCTAAAATATTTTTCATCGAAAGGGGAAAGATTACGAAATCAGTTACAGACGAATATATGCACTTGTTTCTTTCCCTCTGTGTTTTGCTGTTGTAGAAAGGAGATTAAAATCTTCAGTACGTAATTTTTTTCTGTATTCAGTAAAACCTAAATTCAAAGGTTTACTTTGTTACATCTGGGAAAAAATACTAGGATATAAATCTGTATTATCAGCATTTTACGGACCGCATGATAGTCGCCTGAAAGAAGTTGAACATCAAAGGATCACCTAACGACTCAAATGCTCATTGCGTGAACTATGTTATAACTCAGCTTACAAGGTTTCCAGTTTTCTCTCCCATAAGCTGAAACCGGCAGTTTTTAAAGATAGGAATGGCGAAGCATAAACTGTACTCCATCGTTTGGTTACTCTGCAGGTATTATTACAAAATTCTTTTGGACATCGCCTTTTAACATGACCAGAGGACCCAGGTAAGAATATCGCCATTTCGAACCATCCAGTGTGCAATGGTAAAATCTCTTTGTGTTCTCTCCATTGGCAAGATAACGATCTACAGTGTGAATTTGATTTAATCCATAGTGAATTTTCCAAGATTTTCTTCAAAATATGAGGCGGATGTGAGAAACACAAACACTCCCATAATTTTTCTCCGTACTTAAGATCCTGGTCTGACGTCGCTCCTGAAATAATTTTACCTGAATTAGGGATCTGTGGAACATAACTTAACAAACCAAAGAGAGAGAAAATTCTGTATAAACCCGAATAATATTTTCTAACTGTTCATAGTTTTCTAATTTTAATAAATTTTTGAATTCAGTTCTAATCATTTGTTTGTCTTCAAAATTTCTTGCCCCTCTTTATCCCAGGTCAGCGAACCTATAGGCATTCACACTAAAACATCATCCAGTCGTGAGTCGGAAATTGACCGTGATCACATGATGGTTTAATCGATATACCTTATATTACTGAATGTTTATACTTCAAGTCTTCGTTTTTTAAATCCGATAAAATTTAAAGACAAAATGATTGCAGCTGTAAATTAAGATCTGACGGTTTGGACGAAAGTTTCCCATTTTCTTCTTTCAATCTTGGAATCCAATATTTAGTGGGGAAAAATGCATGTCTACATACGATTCAAAAAACGCACCTTGAACGGAACGGGAGAAGGTATTTTTTTCAAAATGTAATAATTTACAAGAGTTCCCGAAAACTGAGAAACTGTGTTTTGCTTCCCACAATGCCCCAAGTAAAATATAATATTTGACTTCTGAGACTGAGTGCCAAGAGGAATCACAATATAAAACCACTCACTCGTACATTCTTGATAAATAAGTATAAAAGACACCGTCTCTGTACGAACAAATGAATAAGAAAATAAAAGAGCCAATAAAATTAAAAGCCGTAAAACTTTCAATCCATTAGCTTAATCTAAAGATACACATTAGTACTTTCGGGCAGTGTTGCATTCAGTAAGATTTTTCCGGGGAGCAATTACAAATTTTGAGGGGAGCAATTACAAATTTATATATATATCATCATCATCATCATCATTGTCAACCATTATCAATCCACTGCTGGACGAAGGTCTCCTCAAGTTTCCTCCACAACGGTCTGTCTTGTGCCAGTCTCCTCCATGTCACTCCCGCATATTTACGAATTTCATCCACCCATCTCCCATGTGGTCTTTTTCTGGGTCTTTTCCTGTCCCTTGGAATCCAATCTAAAATTTCGGCTGTCCATCTATGGTCTGTCCTTCTGGCAGTATGTCCAGCCCATTGCCATTTCAGGATTTAACCCTGATCATGATGTCTTCCACTCTTGTCATTTTTCGGATCCACGAGTTTCTCTTCTTATCTCTCCTGGTTATACCAAGCATGCACCTCTCCATGCTTCTTTGAGTTGTCTGCAGCCTTTGTATGTCTCTTTTAGTTAAGGTCCACGTCTCTGCACCATACGTAAGCACTGGAAGGATGCATTGATCAAACACTTTTCTTTTAAGACATAATGGCATATTGCTCTTGAAAATTATGCTGTTTCTTCCAAAAGCTCTCCAGGCAAGTTTTGTACGCCGATTAATTTCTTCATCAATGTGACCCTCACTTGATATCTGCTGTCCAAGATAAACATACGTGTCTGTTATCTCCAGCTTTTCTCCATCAATCGATAAATCTTCATTTCTTGTAAAAGCATTGAACATCACTTTTGTCTTCTGAAAGTTCATTTTTAATCCCACTTCTTTACTCTTGTCAGCAAGTTCCTGGATCATACTCTGCAGCTCTGATGGGGTAGTTGCAAAAATGACTACATCATCAGCAAAACGAAGGTGGGTTAGATAATCTCCATTAATCTTTATCCCTTTGTTTTCCCAGTTCAGTGATTGAAAGACATTTTCCAATGTGGCATTAAAGAGCTTCGGAGATATGGTGTCACCTTGTCTCACTCCCTTTCCAATTTTTATGTGTGTTGTATTTTCAAACAGCCGAATCTTTGCACTTGCATTTTCATAGATGTTATTAATAATATTAATGTATGCATCTTCAATACCGCAGGATTTCAGAGCCGTGGTAACTGCTGATGGTTTCACTGAATCAAAGGCTTTTTCATAATCGATAAAAGCCATGCACAATGGAAGTTCATATTCCCTCGCTCTTTCAATTAGTTCTCTCAGTACGTGGATATGATCTATTGTGCTGTAGCCACTCCTGAATCCAGCTTGTTCTCTCGGTTGAGCCATGTCCAGTGTTACCTTCAAGCGGTGTGAAAGAACTTTAGTGAAGATTTTATAAACCACTGATAGGAGGCTGATAGGTCTGTAGTTCCTGAGATCCTCAATGTCACCTTTTTTATGTAGCAGGATCATTGTAGCATTGTTCCAATCCTCAGGAATCTTCCCTTCATTAAGGCATCGAGTGAAAATTTGGGCGAGTACTGTTTCGATTTCTCCACTTGCTTCTTGTATGATGTCTATAGTAATTCCATCTTCTCCTGGAGCTTTCCCCCGCTTCATGTTCTTGATTGCATGAGCAACTTCTGCTGGGAGGACTGGAAGAACTCTGGTACCTTTCATGATGTCTGGAGTACATGTATCATCCCTTTCATATAATTTGGAGTAGAAATCTTTCACTCTTGTCAAAATTTCGCCTCTATTTCTTGTTATAGAACCATCTTCTTTTCTCAGAGCCATAATCTGTTTTCTTCCCTTACTGAGATGTCCCTTTGCTATCTTAAGGCTTTGGTTGTTTTCAATTGCTTTCCTCACTAGCTCACAGTTGAATTTCCTTACGTCTTCAGTGATACTTTTTCGTGTTGTCTTGCATAGCTCTATATATTCCACTTTGGAAGTCACATCTTCTTTAGTTGTCCTCATCTCTTCTTTTTTGCATCAACATTTTGGTTTTTCCTGATAATTTGTTCACATGCAACTTGTTCTTAGACCCAGCTAATTTTGTTGCTGTTTCCATAAGAGCTTTGGTTACTTTTCTGTTAACTTCCGAAATATCCACTTCTTCCGATGTTAGGCCTTTCTAAAGCAGAGAATCTGTTCTTCAGTTCTAACTTGAAAGTATTATGGTGTTTTTTAAGGTTGGTTATGTCAATACATTTTGTTTGTCTTATGAGCTTGCCACGTTCCAGTTTAGTGTTGAGGTGCATCTTACATCTCACCAATCTATGGTCACTACCTGTGTTGAACTTGTTCAGCACACTGCAGTCTTCGATGACGAATTTTTTGTTACACATAATAAAATCAATTTCACTTGTCGTTCCAATTGATGTCTCCATGTCCATTTCCTGTGTGGCTTTTTCTTGAAAAAGGAGTTCAAGATGAAAAATCCTTCTGCCTCTGCAAACTCAACGAGAGTATTTCCACGCTGGTTTCTGTTGCCGTGACCGAATTTACCTACTGAAGTTTCATTCTGTTGCCGTTGCCCTATTTTTGCATTGAAATCTCCCATAATTATCTTCAAGTGCTGCTTACCTTTATTATTTAGATGACGAATTTCCTCATAAAATTCTTCAATTTCTTCTTCAGGATGACTTGTGGTGGGTGCATAAGTTTGAATAATCTGAGCCTGGTATCTTCTCGATAGTTGGATAACGAGTCGTGCAGCTCTGTCAGAGGAACTTTCAACTTCTACCACTTTATCCTTCAGTTTCTTGTTTATTATAAAGCCAACACCACTAGTTCTGCCAGTATCTGTCCCACGATAATAGAAGAGATGTCCACTTTTCAGTTCAATGAGATCTTCTCCTTTTCTCCTTACCTCACTTAGCCCGACGATGTCCCACTTGATCCTTTGTAGTTCCTCTTCCAATTCAAGAAGCCTTGAATCAGAAGATAGGGAGCGTCCGTTATAGGTAGCCAAGGTCAGCATCAAATGGCAGCCTAGTCCGGTCCTCCGGGGATTCTTAGCACCCTCTGCCTTCATGTCGCACTGGCCGCTGCCTTGGCCAGGTACATTCCAGCTACCGGAGACTGAGGGCCAAGATTTAAGTTGTAGAGTCATTTTGGAGGTGTTTGGCCATAACTCACCACGCTGGCCAAGCGGGTTGGTGAGTGTGGGATAGCATATCCTCTGATCCCGATGGTATAGTTATACCGCTATTTGCGGTCGTCAGAGCCCCTTTAGTGGGAACAGGATGCACCACGAGAAGGCGGGGTTGACATTTGTCAAGGAGAGGCTGTGATGTTACGCATCCCTATATATATATATATAAGTGTCCTTAACCTGAATTGAGTGAAATGGTGAGCAAGAAAATAAAATATGTACATATGTGTCTAAAAAATAATATTCTTCTGTACGTAGAGGGAGTATATTCATTAAATTAAGTAAAGAAACATCAAAGGTCTTCGCTCTTTCCACGTTTGTAAGGGAGTCACGGGAAAATTCTCAGTAGCCGCCACCGGGAATCGAACCCAGGGTCTTCCAGTTACGCGCCGGATATGCTTCCACTACACCACAGCAACCTCGAATTCCTCCAGACTCACACACGCTAACTGCCAAGCTAATTTGGCAGGTTGCTTCTTGGAGCCCCGCACAATGCTGGGGATTCACCAAAGATGGTAAGCAGCAACTGAAGAAATAATTAAAAGGCGAATGATTAATTAATACCGACATTTCACGTGGACCAGGAACATCAAACAAAGGTCTTCGCTCTTTCCACGTTTATAAGTGAGTCACAGGAAAATTCTGAATTTTCCCGTGACTCACTTATAAACGTGGAAAGAGCGAAGACCGTTATTTGATGTTCCTGGTCCACGTCAAATGTCTGTATTAATTAAGTAAAGAAAGTTAACTTTACATTGCCTTAATTAACATGAAAATAGTCCGTTGTGTGCCGCCGCTTGCTTCAAAGAGTTTTAATAAATATTTTCTCTATGTCCTTTTCTAGAGTCTGTGCTTTTGGTACACTCGATTCTACATTTTCCACACATTCTAGTAACCTTTCACAATCCTGACCACGTCCTGATAGCCTGCAACATGTCTTTCACTGTTGGAAAACGCTCTTTATTACCGTCCTCGTCATCTTCAGATTCCTTTTTCTTCCGTGTTGGAACCGCCTTTCACAGCCTCGACAATTATTTCATCCGGAATTTCATTCGTTATAACATTATTTCATCCGGAATTTCATTCGTTAGAGCCGCGGATGGCTTAGTGGTTAGCAGTTCAGACTATCGATGCAAGGTCCTCAGGTTCGAACCTAGGCTGATCTTTCATAGATGGTGTGATTTACTAACAATCGCTGAATATCCGCCGTGCATCGGACGAGCACGTTAAGTGACGGCCCCCAGACTGGACCGACTGGTTAAATGGGTATCCTTTCCCATGCCCTCCCCCTGATATTCTCTCACCCCTCTATGTGCAATATCGTACTTGTACGGTGGCGCCATCTACTGTACTCTAATCTCACAACAAACTGTTCTGTCAAAGTCGCTAGACTTGCTCTCATTCCTTCCGTTTCTGTGTCCTGCCCAAAAGGCGATCTTGCTGTAGGTGGCTGGGACCTAAACTCTACTCACGGTGGACGGAAGTCCTACAAGAAAATGACAAATATAACTTCACAGTCATCATCGATAAAATCTTCAGCTTCAGTGGAATTCACACCGATATGCTGAAGCAAGTCCTTAAGAGGCACATCCTCCTCTTCTTCGAGTGCCCCACGTCCAGTAGCAAACCCAGACCTCCTGAAACAGTTCTGTATAGTGCCAGTTGACACACTCCTCCGCGCTTTGTTTCCAAAACGTACAGCATTCAGAACATTTATTGATGTGTTCTGCTTTGATTCCAAGGCTTGGATTAAATGAAGCATTACTTCCCTTCTGTAATAGGTTTTAAAGCTGCGAATCACACCTTGCTCCATGGATTGGAGAACTGACGTGGTGTTAGCAGGCAGGATCACCAGCTTGATGTTGCTGAGGTTTTAAATCCTGCCTTTGTCCTTCAATGCACTTAAGGAGTAGTAGGCCTACAATATTGTTCTCAACACATTCTTTCAAGATTTTACAAAGAAGGTTTGTTTTGAAGTTACAATTTCATGTTACAAGTACATTCCTTTCTTTGAAGTGTTATTTTTTAGGTTCACTATAACCGCAGTTGAGGGTTCATTATAAATGAAAATTTTAATTTACATTTCCGATGTTGCGAGTCGGGACCAATGATTTAGGTTCACTATGGCCGAATGTTCACTATAACAGAGTTCACTATATCCACAATTGACTGTATATATATATATATATATATATATATATACAGTAATGCAAGTGCAAAGATTAGGCTGTTTGAAAATACAACACACATAAAAATTGGAAAGGGAGTGAGACAAGGTGACACCATATCTCCGAAGCTCTTTAATGCCACATTGGAGGGTGTTTTTCAGTCACTGAGCTGGGAAAACATGGGGATAAAGATTAATGGAGATTATCTAACCCACCTTCGTTTTGCTGATGACGTAGTCATTTTTGCAACTAGCCCATCAGAGCTGCAGAGTATGATCCAGGAACTTGCTGACAAGAGTAAAGAAGTGGGAGTAAAAATGAACTTTCAGAAGACAAAAGTGATGTTCAATGCTTTTACAAGAAATGAAGATTTATCGATTGATGGAGAAAAGCTGGAGATAACAGACACGTACGTTTATCTTGGACACCAGATATCAAGTGAGGGTCACATTGATGAAGAAATTAATCGGCGTACAAAACTTGCCTGGAGAGCTTTTGGAAGAAACAGCATAATTTTCAAGAGCAATATGCCATTATGTCTTAAAAGAAAAGTGTTTGATCAATGCATCCTTCCAGTGCTTACGTATGGTGCAGAGACGTGGACCTTAACTAAAAGAGACATACAAAGGCTGCAGACAACTCAAAGCAGCATGGAGAGGTGCATACTTGGTGTAACCAGGAGAGATAAGAAGAGGAACTCGTGGATCCGAAAAATGACAAGAGTGGAAGACATCATGATCAGAGTTAAATCCCTAAAATGGCAATGGGCTGGACATACTGCCAGAAAGACAGATGATCGATGGACAGCCGAAATTTTAGATTGGATTCCAAGGGACAGGAAAAGACCCAGAAGAAGACCACATGGGAGATGGGTGGATGAAATTCGAAAGTATGCAGGGGTGACATGGAGGAGACTGGCACAAGACAGACCGTTGTGGAGGAAACTTGGGGAGACCTTCATCCAGCAGTGGATTGATAATGGTTGACAATGATGATGATGATGATATATACAGTAGTACATATAAAAATTTTCTCATGCTCGTCTGCCGCAAATGAAAATTCTAACGGGGTGTAAACCTCTCACCGCAAGGGAAAAAATTACTTTTTATGAGAACAATTTCAAACAGTTTGCTATTGTTAAAACTTAGGTAGCAAACATTTTGTTGTGTTAGAAGCCCTAACGTCTCATTAGTTAGACTGAGGCGTATACATGAAAAGTCGGCATCCAGAAGACTGAAACAAAGCTGAATGACCAGCTTCCAAAATATGTGATGTAATGCAGTACAAACATCTCTACTCTGTGGAATTTGGTTTTCATTGCGAAAGTAGTCCGAGTTGTCAGTGCTTGAAAAACTGATGTTGTTGTTGTTGTTGTTTTTTTCCCTGATTTTCTTAATTTTTTTTTATTAATTTCTCCAAATATTCAGCTGTAAACGAAACCAATTAGACTAAATATAAGGAGAGATCGCCCCAAAACCTACGGGGGGGCATTCAATGATTTTCGGGGGCTAAGCCCCTCCCTCCAAAAGATGCTTGAATACATCACTGCTTTCGGGCCACTTCGGTCCCATCTTCAGATATGAAGTGAACATCATACATATCATTTGTAGAGGTTTTTTAGGAAGGGAGTGTCTGACTCCAGGTCTTAAACAACCCTTAGAAATAGGAAACTAGGAGATTTAGGCTAGACCGCCCGATAGGAAATTGACACGGAAGCGAAGTAGAAAGGGGGAGGAAGACGCCCTTATTTATTACCGGGGGGGCAGTATCCGGGGTCCGACGGCTTAACGTGCCCATCCGACGCACGGCGGGTATTCAGTGGATCGAGCGTTCGTACCTTCCTGGGATCGAACCTGAGGCCCTTCCCGTGGCAGTCACGAACGTTGCCGGTTCTTTCTCGATCCTTTCGGATCATTGCCAAGAGGAATGTCGTTCAAACCGCCCACGGAACGCAGTGGTCTAATCCCCCTCTCTCCCTAGGGGTACAATACAATACTCTCTTTTTCTTTAAATGAACTTTCATTGTAATACACTAATATAGTATCGCTCGTATAACTGCTGGAAGCTACGAAAAATTCGAGAGTACCCTGATAGATAATTTCATTATGCTGTGCATCTTCCGCATGCCAGGATCTTTATGGGTGCGAAATAAAACGAGTGATTCCGGAGTATACATTTCTTTACGTGCAACACATTGTATTTATTCGCGTAACTCACGACTACACCGAGCCACAGTATTTATCAGTGGAATTAAATCTCAACAATAAAGTTTACTAATTCCTGACATTGAGTGGTACTTAGGTAGGTGGATTAATAAATGTTATTGTCGACTTGATGGCATTACTCCAACTTGATTGCATTACGGCGTACCACTCACTCCGATGATATTCGTGGTGGATCGGGTATTTCTGTTCCGTGGGCTTGTACAGGTTTAACCCTTTAGCGACCATAATGCCCAAAACGCCCATGCATAGAAACGACCATCGCCGCTCGAAGCGCCTGTCTAAAGTGAGTCAGAGTTCCTACCCTTACCAGTTCTTCAAATTTTCACGACCTATGACGGATCAGCAGGTGTCACCCTCACTCACTATTGTTTTTACTAAACAAAGAAGTGAACCAACGGACAGTTTCGGGCGTTATGCTATTTAGAGTGATATAAGATTTTTGGGTCATGGTAGTTTAAGGGTTAATGTTTAATCATATCAATGTATGGTATTGCGTGAGTGAAATGTATTACCGTTGATTATTAGATCAGAGGCACGTTATCCGGTATTTAAGCGAGTGCTAAGGAGTTGTTTGACGGGAAATTGAATATTGGAATTTATTGCTTTATGATTTGTAAAAGAAGCGTATTGTAAAATTGCTTTCGTTGTCTTAATTGAACTAGAATATTTTATTTTTATTTAAAGGAGATCAGGTGCTTGTCAGGCCGTATTTCAGCCTTTTTTCCTGGCCCCTTGCTGTACATTTAATTATTCATCATCATCATCATTGTCAACCATTATCAATCCACTGCTGGACGAAGGTCTCCCCAAGTTTCCTCCACAACGGTCTGTCTTGTGCCAGTCTCCTCCATGTCACTCCCGCATACTTTCGAATTTCATCCACCCTTCTTCCATGTGGTCTTCTTCTGGGTCTTTTCCTGTCCCTTGGAATCCAATCTAAAATTTCGGCTGTCCATCGATGGTCTGTTCTTCTGGCAGTATGTCCAACCCATTGCCATTTCAGGGATTTAACTCTGATCATGATGTCTTCCACTCTTGTCATTTTTCGGATCCACGTGTTCCTCTTCTTATCTCTCCTGGTTACACCAAGCATGCACCTCTCCATGTTGCTTTGAGTAGTCTGCAGCCTTTATATGTCTCTTTTAGCTAAGGTCCACGTCTCTGCACCATACGTAAGCACTGGAAGGATGCATTGATCAAACACTTTTCTTTTAAGACATAATGGCATATTGCTCTTGAAAATTATGCTGTTTCTTCCAAAAGCTCTCCAGGCAAGTTTTGTACGCCGATTAATTTCTTCACCAATGTGACCCTCACTTGATATCTGCTGTCCAAGATAAACGTACGTGTCTGTTATCTCCAGCTTTTCTCCATCAATCGATAAATCTTCATTTCTTGTAAAAGCATTGTACATCACTTTTGTCTTCTGAAAGTTCATTTTTAATCCCACTTCTTTACTCTTGTCAGCAAGTTCCTGGATCATACTCTGAAGCTCTGATGGGGTAGTTGAAAAAATGACTATATCATCAGCAAAACGAAGGTGGGTTAGATAATCTCCATTAATCTTTATCCCTTTGTTTTCCCAGTTCAGTGATTGAAAGATATTTTCCAATGTAGCATTAAAGAGCTTCGGAGATATGGTGTCACCTTGTCTCACTCCCTTTCCAATTTTTATGTGTGTTGTATTTTCAAACAGCCGAATCTTTGCACTTGCATTTTCATAGATGTTATTAATAATATTAATGTATGCATCTTCAATACCGCAGGATTTCAGAGCCATTGCAACTGCTGATGGTTTCACCGAATCAAAGGCTTTTTCATAATCGATAAAAGCCATGCACAATGGAAGCTCATATTCCCTCGCTCTTTCAATTAGTTCTCTCAGTACGTGGATATGATCTATTGTGCTGTAGCCACTCCTGAATCCAGCTTGTTCTCTCGGTTGAGCCATGTCCAGTGTCACCTTCAAGCGGTGTGAAAGAACTTTAGTGAAGAATTTATAAACCACTGATAGGAGGCTGATAGGTCTGTAGTTTCCGAGATCCTCAATGTCACCTTTTTTATGTAGCAAGATCATTGTAGCGTTGTTCCAATCCTCAGGAATTTTCCCTTCATTAAGGCATCGAGTGAAAATTTGGGCGAGTACTGTTTCGATTTCTCCACTTGCTTCTTGTATTATGTCTACAGTAATTCCATCTTCTCCTGGAGCTTTTCCCCGCTTCATGTTCTTGATTGCATGTGCAACTTCTGCTGGAAGGACTGGAAGAACTCTGGTACTGGTACCTTTCATGATGTCTGGAGTACATGTATCATCCCTTTCATATAATTTGGAGTAGAAATCTTTCACTCTTGTCAAAATTTCGCCTCTATTTCGTGTTACAGAACCATCTTCTTTTCTCAGTGCCATAATCTGTTTTTTCCCCTTACTGAGATGTCCCTTTGCTATCTTTAGGCTTTTTGGTTGTTTTCAATTGCTTTCCTTACTAGTTCACAGTTGAATTTCCTTACGTCTTCAGTGATACTTTTTCGTACTGTCTTGCATAGCTCTATATATTCTACTTTGGGACTCACATCTTCTTTAGTTGTCCTCATCACTCTTCTTTTTTGCATCAACATTTTGGTTTTTCCTGATAATTTGTTCACATGCAATTTGTTCTTAGACCCAGCTAATTTTGTTGCTGTTTCCATAAGAGCTTTGGTTACTTTTCTGTTAACTTCAGAAATATCCACTTCTTCCGATGTTAGGCCTTCTAAAGCAGAGAATCTGTTCTTCAGTTCCAATTTGAAGGTATTATGGTGTTTTTTAAGGTTGGTTATGTCAATACATTTTGTTTGTCTTATGAGCTTGCTACGTTCGAGTTTAGTGTTGAGGTGCATCTTACATCTCACCAATCTATGGTCACTGCCTGTGTTGAACTTGTTTAGCACACTGCAGTCTTCTATGACGAATTTTTTGTTACACATAATAAAATCAATTTCACTTGTCGTCCCATTTGGATGTCTCCATGTCCATTTCCTGTGTGGCTTTTTCTTGAAAAAGGAGTTCAAGATGAAAAACCCTTTTGCCTCTGCAAAGTGTACGAGAGTATTTCCACGCTGGTTTCTGTTGCCGTGACCGAATTTACCTACTGAAGTTTCATTCTGTTGCCGTTGCCCTATTTTTGCATTGAAATCTCCCATATTATCTTCAAGTGCTGCTTACCTTTATTATTTAGATCACGAATTTCCTCATAAAATTCTTCAATTTCTTCTTCAGCATGACTTGTGGTGGGTGCATAAGTTTGAATAATCTGAGCCTGGTATCTTCTCGAGAGTTGGATAACGAGTCGTGCAGCTCTGTCAGAGGAACTTTCAACTTCTACAACTTTATCCTTCAGTTTCTTGTTTATTATAAATCCAACACCACTAGTTCTGCCAGTATCTGTCCCACGATAGTAGAAGAGATGTCCACTTTTCAGTTCAATGAGATCTTCTCCTTTTCTCCTTACCTCACTTAGCCCGACGATGTCCCACTTGATCCTTTGTAGTTCCTCTTCCAATTCAAGAAGCCTTGAATCAGAAGATAGGGAGCGTCCGTTGTACGTAGCCAAGGTCAGCATCAGATGGCAGCCTAGTCCGGTCCTCCGGGGATTCTTAGCACCCTCTGCCTTCATGTCGCACTGGCCGCTGCCTTGGCCAGGTACATTCCAGCTGCCGGAGACTGAGGGCCAAGATATAAGTTGTGGAGTCATTTTGGAGGGGTTTGGCCATAACTCACCACGCTGGCCAAGCGGGTTGGTGAGTGTGGGATAGCATTTCTTCTAATCCCGATGGTATAGTTATACCGCTATTGGCGGTCGTCAGAGCCCCTTTAGTGGGAACAGGATGTACCACGAGAAGGCGGGGTTGACATTTGTCAAGGAGAGGCTGTGATGTTACGCATCACCTGACCTTACATCCCATTTAATTATTACTAACATATATTTGATTCACATTGACAATTGATATTAATTTTCAATGGAATGAGTTTGGTTTATGTGCAGAATTTGTATTTATTGTGAAAGTTTGGGTCATTTCTCGTATTTTGTGAGTTTCGTTGGGGAATTTGTTTACTTTATTTGTACAATTAGTTTATGGTTCTGGCACATATTGTATTAACAAAACAAATATAAAAGGTCCTTATTTATAGGGCTAACGCTGCGCCGGTCAGACCTATACGTCAATTCTCATGTGATGTGACATTCTTTCATCCTTGCTCTTTTAAACCGTGCATTGCTTATTTCGATATGCGTTATAGTTTTAAAGTTATTAAGATTTGTCTGGTATACACAAAATCGTAACATCGACTTTCGCATAGTTTCCCGCATGCCGGACCCGCGAGGTTAAACGTTTTCGGTCAAAAACGCAGCCGAACAAGTTCAGCGATATTACCGTGCGAACATCACATAAGGATTGACGTATACGTCTTACCGGCGCAGCGTACCGTGTGTTCCTGGAGCAAGTGCTTCCCGGTCTGTTGCAGGATGTCCCACTCACCACACAAAGGGACATGTGGTTTATGCATGATGGGGCCCCAGCACACTGTGCCACCGCGGTCCGATACTTCCTAAATGCGACATATTCCGGGCGGTGGATCGGACGCGGTGGACCTTTGGCTTGACCTCCACGCTCCCCGGACTTTAATCCACTTGACTTCTTCTTCTGGGGGCACATGAAAACATTGGTGTAAGAGACACTTGTGAACTCCCTGGAAGTTCTCGTCGCGCGAATCGCTGTTGCTGCGGACAAGATCAACACCACACCGGGAGTCTACGAGAGGGTGCGACAGTCCTTCATTCGCCGATGTGGGCTGTGCAACGACGCCGTTGGACGCCAGTTTGAGCAGCTCCTTTGAGTCTTTCTCTGAATTGTGCAACTCATAAATTAGGTATATCTCTTTGCTTTCACTGTTGAAGGCTCAACGTGGATATGTAACTTTACTCTTTTCTGGCACTAGGAGTGGAATGCGGCTTTAGGTTCTATTGCAAATATTGTTCGTCTTGATGTGTACTATCACCCCTCTTGTTTTGTTGAAGGAGTTTACAATCACCCTGTATACTGTTGAGTAACAATGAAATTATCTACTGTTGCATCACTTCATGGGACAGCATGCGGCACGATCAAATTTCAAAAATTACTTCGGCTACCCATTTCTGTTATAACAAAATTTTATGTATCCGATTTACTTTAGTGCTGTCAGGAAAGGAGCATAGTATTAAAACTGCTACTTTCCGTAGGCGCCGAAATAAAACGTTTCGCAGCCTGGTGTCGATCAAGCGTCAGTGCCGTGTATTTGAGACGACCATTCAATTGATCAGCGCAGGGTGCCCAATTATACTGGCGTAAAGGAAAAAAAGAACACCAAGAAGGAATTGGCGGACGATCATGAAATTTACCTATGATAATAGGGTCAAGTTTACGTATAGGTGTGATGTTAATTTCGGGACCAACCGGTGAGCGCTTACGCCACAGCACGGTATAATATGAAAATTATCGTCGGTGGTATTTAAGGAGTACGGCGAAGTGAATGTAATCAGTCGTCGGCGTACGGACACGTGCGAAGACCCTGAAAAAGCTGCAATGCCTGGACATGGAAGACGTGTACGATTTCAGCAGTTATCGGACTTTGAGCGAGGTCGTCTAGCCGGACTCCGCGAGGCCGGGTGGTCGTATCGTCGTATTGCGGAGCGAATTGGACGGGAAGTATCGGTGGTGGTACGATGGTGGCGTAGATGGTCCGAGGAATATTCCCACACGAGAAGACGTGGAACCGGGAGTCACAGACGGACTGATGAGCGGACCGATCGACGCATAAGTAGAGCGGCGTTGTCAAGCAGAACATCCACTGCGACGCAAATCCGAGCTGCCGTTGCACCTGAGGTGACTGTGCGAACAATCCGCAACCGTCTACAGGATGCAGGACTACGTGCACGTGTGCCTCTGGCATGTGTACCTCTGACTCCAGCCCACCGTCAGGAACGGCTGCAGTGGTGTCGCCAACGTCTGCACTGGAGAACGCAATGGCGATCTGTCGTGTTCAGCGATGAAAGCAGATTCTGCTTCGGAGCATCCGATGGCCGTATGCGTGTTCACAGACGCACAGGCGAGCGTGTCCATCCTTCTTGCATCCGCCAGCGACACACAGGGGCTACACCTGGTCTCTTGGTGTGGGGAGCGATCAGCTATCACTCCCGTACACAACTAGTGTTTGTACCGGGTACGTTAAACAGCACCTCCTACATCAACAACATCATTCATCCCGTTGTTGTGCCATTTGTATGGTCGGTCCATCGTGGTGTTTTCCAGCAAGATAACGCACGCCCACACACGGCACGTGCAACGCAACATGCACTTCAGGGTGTGAGACAACTTCCATGGCCTGCACGTTCACCGGATTTGTCCCCATATTGAGCACGTGTGGGATTTCATGGGACAACGACTTATCCGGTCTCCACGGCCAGCCACGACCATCCCGGATTTACGCGTCCAGGTTGAAGATGCTTGGAACTCAATACCCCAAACTTACATCCAACATTTGTGCGACAGACCCCATGCCAGATTTGCACAGTGTGACGCAGTTCATGGCGGTTCAACCTCGTACTTACCATGTTGCATGGAAATGTTATTTTTCAGTTTACCAGCAAATACAGCTGTATTTGCCATAATGTTTTATCACGGTATCCTCTGTATTCCGTTATTATGCTGTATAAATTTCCTTGGTATCAGACGTCTCCTTCTTGGTGTTCTTTTTACACTTTCCGCCAGTGTATATACGAGACTGTCACGAGATACTAGTACTTTCGTTACCCATTTCCGTAACATCGAATTTTTTTGCATGGGATTTACTGTCCGAAAAGATGCATAGCATCAAAATACAACTCCTGGGAACGACGTGAGCTGGTGCTATTGGATAAAATGGGAGTAGGGGTGGGCAGAACGGGGGTTCACACAGTAAGTAGAGAACAAAAGAAAAGCGCATGTCTCTGGATCACCGAGGTAGAACAACCTGTTTTTCTTCCACAAAGGAGATAAAAATTTGAAAAAGTATCTGCAAATTCTTATACTTTTACAAAACTGAACTGCAGGACCTTTTGACAGACAATTCCATTGGGCAAGTGATTTTTTTTTTTTTGATTGGAGGTTTAACGACCACCGTGAGCAACCCAATGGGCTATAAGCAGTCGCCCGTCCCTAATTTAGTGTCACTGGTTTCAGGGAAGGGAGAGAGCCAGTGCCGTAAGACAAACACAACATCCATGCCTCACCGGGATTTGGACCCAAACCCCTTTCGGACTGCAAGTGATTTCACATCAGGCGTTGTAAAATTGCACACATTGTTTCTCACCAACAACACTTTCCTTTCAGTCAACAACTCCATTAGCAAATTCTCCCGTGCCATTCTCTCCCCAACTTCACAAATGTTGCACTTACCATGTTAACATTTAACGTGTAGGCTCTTTCGTCCAAATTCTTTGACTGGGCCACCACCGTTTCATGCTTTCACCTCCACAGTCGGGAACGACCGGTAACCCGCAAGCTCTCTTGGCTCAGTTGTCGGCGTTTGAGGGAGAGAACACTTTTTTTCTTACTTTTCCTCTTATTGTTCCTCTTAAAGCATCTATACTCAAAAATGCAGAGCAAGAACATAATTAGTTCGATTTTACGCATGTTACGGAAAACAGCCAGAAATTTGAAAAAAAAAAAAAATAGAAAACCAGCGGGTTCAATTAGGCAAAGTTGAGAATTAAAAAGCAATTGCATGCTTTCCTTTTGTGTCACTCGTCATCTTTAAATTCTGACTCGTCACGGACGAGTGCATTTTTGTACCCCTAGAAACTAAACCTGTGATACACGGTGATTATGTATTGATGTTACCCCCACTTAAATACCTGCAGCAGACAAATTATCGCACAACCTAAAACTTCCCAAAGAGTTGTGTCGCATACCTAATTTTGACTTTCATTTTTGGTTCCTGTTATCTTATGTAAATTTTGGTTCTTTCTCCTTAAACGTTTTCTGAACTTAACGCTACATTTTCTCTTTCGCTCAATGTTTTCGCGGTAACCTGACTTGAGATCAAAAGTTGAATGAGGTATGTTAAGACATAGGTAATAGTGATGTTCACAAATGAGTCAGAGCTCTCGTTAGAAGTCGGCTGGATTGTGAGATCGTTGTAATTGCGTTGGAGAGATATTAAGAGGGATTAGCCCTATGTACCTTTTAATGGTTAATTCTTTCACGTTGAATATTACGCTTCGTTGATAATGAAGCCTTAAATTGTTATTGAGTTCATACGAGACTTTAGATGTATTCTGTATATTGAGAATCCGTTGCGTTTCGCTGCCGAAGAACAAGATGATTACGTACGAAGTGAATTTGATTTTGATGTGCGACTTGAGTGACCAGTAAAAGGATAAATTCGTAGGTAGGCTTTAATGTTTTTTTCCGTTAACACTATTTAGTACTTAATCATGCTTTAAGTATTTAGTTAAGCTATCGGGACCACTAATTAACTCTACGGAACGTTTCCGTACAAAGAGTATTTACATTTAAGTAATGTTAATGTTTCGGTGTAACAGACATTTAAGTGATATTTGCGACTAATTATACTAGAAACATTGCGGAGTCTAACTTGAAGCTGTATATGTTGCCTCATTGACCGAGTGGCAACGGCTCTGATATCTAGTGGCCCGGACACGAGTCCCCGAGGAGGCATGGGTTGTGCGTATAACCCACGGCTCAGGCTCTCCCCCTTTGCTGGAACCAGTGACCCTAAATTAGGAATGGGCGATTGCTCATAGCCTTAGATGCGCATGCTGGTCTTTACATCCCGAAACAAAGCAAAAGAAGCTATGCATTTAGTAGAAGAAGCTATACATTTAGTAGAAGAAGCTATACATTTAGTAGAAGAAGCTATACATTTTGTAGAAGCTATACATTTAGTAGAAGAAGCTATACATTTAGTAGAAGAAGCTATACATTTAGTAGAAGAAGCTATACATTTAGTAGGGGAGAGGTATGTGCCATGATGGTACTCAGTTTACCTCCCTTCTACTAAATGTATAGTAAAGAAGCTATACATTTAGTAGGGGAGAGGAAAACTGTGTGCCATCATGACACATACCTGTTGAGCAACATTCGTTTCCCAAAGTTAGGAAACTTTCAAAAAATGGGCACACTATGAATATCTTTTATATGCAAAGGGATCTTAACAAAAGAGTGATATCTTTTGGTAAATATAGATTTAAAGGAAATCTAACTGGCTCGTAAACCGTGGATAATGATATGGACGGTTAAAACAGAAATCTTAGATGTAATGGCAAATTTAACAAAAGGCAGGCAGTCTTCCCTAACAGTAATAACACTGTAAAGACATTTAGACAATGATAGCCTATCCTCACAAAGCTCTATAAACTCTTTACGAGCGACCTGTTGAAGTCGCAGAAGGATAGCAAAGTGTTTCTCAAAAAGATCCGAAGCATACTCCGTAAGACTGAAACCAGAAATATGTGGTCTATACTTCATACGGCTGATGGCATTGAACCTGAGACAAAAGTCAACCAGCTGGGTTTGGCATTATCTAGCTGTAATGCCGCCTACTGCATCAGTAAAGAATTCCAAATAATCGTTCAAGATCAAATTCGTCAGAGGGCTCTACTTCCCCGAAAAGCACGTTGACGTCAGTACACTGTTAAACATTTTGTGGTAGGTTGCACCAAAATGTGGTGCTACAAGAGCTGCACCATCTTCTGAGAAAGCATGCGCCATTGTGTGGTGCAAACAAAACCCAACGACATGGTAAAACCTTGCATCATAATGTGGTGCAACCTTGTACCATAACTTGGTGCAAAGTTGCACCAGTGGCGCAGTGGTCTAAGCGGTGGCCTCTGAACATTCGTCCGAAAGGGGTCCGGGTTCGAATCCCGGTGAGGCATGGATGTTGTGTTTGTCTTACGGCACTGGCTCTCTCCCTTCCCTGGAACCAGTGACCCTAAATTAGGGACGGACGACTGCTATATAGCCCGTTGAGTTGCTCACTGTGGTCGTTAAACCTCCAATGAAAAAAAAAATTTTTTTGCACCATGTTGTTGGGTTTTGTTTGCACCACAAAATGACGTACCTTTCCTCAGAAAGCGGTGCAGCTGTTCTAGCACCACTTTTTGGTGCAACCTACAAACAAATTTTTAACAGTGTAGCTTTTTTTTTTTTTGGTTGGAGGTTTAACGACCACCGTGAGCAACTCAATGGGCTATAAGCAGTCGCCCGTCCCTAATTTAGGGTCACTGGTTCCAGGGAAGGGAGAGAGCCAGTGCCGTAAGACAAACACAACATCCATGCCTCACCGGGATTCGAACCCGGACCCCTTTTGGACGAATGATCAGAGGCCATCGCTTAGACCACTGCGCCACCGGGGCGGCACACACAGTGTAGCATCACAACAACACGCTTCCCTAAACATGTTCTTTTTTTTTTACTTTGGCGTTTAATGGGTGTTTCTGTATGCGTTTCAGTGAGGTTAGGTGGATATTGTTGTTGTGATTCCACTAGTGGCGGCGTAACCGCCAGGGCCCGGTCAATAATTTCAGCCAAGATTTTTATTTTTATTTTATTTATTTTTTTGTTTGACATATGTGCAATTGTTGTGATGTGCCTTAGAAAGTTCCTCTAGGGAAGTAAGTCCTAATCCGCAGCAAAGCTCCTTAGGCACTTTTTTCCTCTGTTAGTTGGGGGAAGGAAGGGGATGCACCACAATTCGAAATTTCGGGCACGGTCAACGAACTTCGCTTTCCGCCTCCCCTGGATTCCACCAAACATATGTACAATCATGCTGTGGAATAAACCTGTAGAATTATGTAGCCATTACTTCACTATCTATTATTGTAAGCTTCCACTTCTTTCAGATGCGGACCAAAAGAACGAAAGAAAAGGAACAGCGCGAATACTGCAGTTAAAACACAGAAACATCTATCCCACTTAGATGCTTATGGGAAACAATCCCAAACGAAACATGATAAAGTAGATGGAAATGTTATTACACTGTGGTTAAAGCTCACAATCAAATACAGACTGCAATCGTACGGGTAAAGGAACCCAAGATGAAACAGCTAGTTTATAATAAATTAGGCATGTGTTATAAGCATGAATAATTCTATTTTGAAATTCAAAGTTCAAGAGAAAGCCATAAAGACCCTTGTGACGTACCTGCCAGCAGGACGCACACGACATAAAGGCACATAGCAATCAGAACAAACGTCTGCTTAGCTCAGTTGGTAGAGCGACTTGTTCCGGAATAAGCGGCCTCGGGTTCGAATCCTGGCGCGGATAGAAATGACGAAGAAATTTACTTCGTTATAATGGCGCCCGAACTATCCGGATGACCCGACCGCTCAAAATCTCGCAATGGTGTGATGTTATTTCCACACCGCGAGATAGGAAAAATCAGGGAATCCCTTCTCCAGCGCTTCGAAAAATAAATGTGTGTGACGTTGCATTCCACACACTAGATTGACTGGGAGTTCTCAAGTGCACGTTGTACAGTGGATGGCTGCCTTCAACGATTCATGGTTACGGCTGACCCGTGGGCCATGCCCCCGGCCCTCTTTCGGGGGAGATGTGACGTACCTGCCAGCAGGACGCACACGACATAAAGGCACATAGCAATCAGAACAAACGTCTGCGTAGCTCAGTTGGTAGAGCGACTTGTTCCGGAATAAGCGGCCTCGGGTTCGAATCCCGGCGTAGACTAAAAATGACGGAGAAATTTACTTCGTTATACCCTCTCCATGCTGCACCCAAGATCACATCCAACTAATAAAGCTGTAACATAATTGTTACACTTTTTATGTTTACATATTCAGAATGGCTAGAGAAGCTCACCTACAACTTTCTGATTTCATTGGAATCTCATCACGAATCTCTTCGTAGGTGGTTATTCCATCAGTGATATAAAACAGATGGGAGTTCAATCGATAGAATAACACACCAATGAAAAAATGAAGGTGCTAAAACGCCAATTTAAAACAGCGTCTCACAAAATTGAATTGCGTAATATGATCGCTATGGCATTTATAGTGAATAATAAGCTGAACAGCATTGCCGTCAAAGATGGAAACGACATGCAAAATAATATTAGAATTCCATTACGAGTGGGGAAATAGCATCAAGCGATTGTAAGCATCAAGCCTCTCGGCTAACCGTACTCTTACCATGCTGTTTCTCAATCAGTTAATGACTCCAATGGGGAACATTCGTCCGCATTCGGAAGACAATGAGTTAGAATAGAGTTCTCGTTATGTTTACAGACGAACTACGACTCTGCTTCGGAGTCAACGGCTGCAGGAAACTAATGTAGAGATATTCAAGAGCAGCCTATCTATCATGCAATGTTCAGCGTCTCATTGATGGAAATCAGAGGATAAAGATGGGTGATAGCATTTGTCGTGTCCCTTAATAAATACAAGAATGTTTACTTCTCGGGACTACACTGGTTCAAAAATTCCTCCTTCACGTTCAAAACACTCGTTTTCGGCTGACTAATACTGAGCCTCACTCAATAAGTAATCATCATCATTGTCAGCCATTATCAATCCACTGCTGGACGAAGGTCTCCCCAAGTTTCCTCCACAACGGTCTGTCTTGTGCCAGTATCCTCCATGTCACTCCCGCATACTTTCGAATTTCATCCATCCATCTCCCATGTGGTCTTCTTCTGGGTCTTTTCCTGTCCTTTGGAATCCAATCTAAAATTTCGGCTGTCCATCGATGGTCTGTCCTTCTGGCAGTATGTTCAGCCCATTGCCATTTCAAGGATTTAACTCTGATCATGATGTCTTCCACTCTTGTCGTTTTTCGGATCCACGAGTTCCTCTTCTTATCTCTCCTGGTTACACCAAGCATGCACCTCTCCATGCTGCTTTGAGTTGTCTGCAGCCTTCGTATGTCTCTTTTAGTTAAGGCCCATGTCTCTGCACCATACGTAAGCACTGGAAGGATGCATTGATCAAACACTTTTCTTTTAAGACATAATGGCATATTGCTCTTGAAAATTATGCTGTTTCTTCCAAAAGCTCTTCAGGCAAGTTTTATACGACGATTAATTTTTTCATCAATGTGACCCTCACTTGATATCTGCTGTCCAAGATAAACGTACGTGTCTTTTATCTCCAGCTTTTCTCCATCAATCGATAAATCTTCATTTCTTGTAAAAGCATTGAACATCACTTTTGTCTTCTGAAAGTTCATTTTTAATCCCACTTCTTTACTCTTGTCAGCAAGTTCCTGGATCATACTCTGCAGCTCTGATGGGGCAATTGAAAAAATGACTATGTCATCAGCAAAACGAAGGTGGGTTAGATAATCTCCATTAATCTTTATCCCTTTGTTTTCCCAGCTCAGTGATTGAAAGACATTTTCCAATGTAGCATTAAAGAGCTTCGGAGATATGGTGTCACCTTGTCTCACTCCTTTTCCAATTTTTATGTGTGTTGTATTTTCAAACAGCCGAATCTTTGCCCTTGCATTTTCATAGATGTTATTAATAATGCTAATGTACGCATCTTCAATACCGCAGGATTTCAGAGCCATTGTAAAATGAACATGAATAAATTTGTTTTCAGTTTTAATTGGTTGCCGCTTCGATTCAAGACGATTACACACTTTTCGGTATTCAGCACCGCTTAATATGTAATGAAGAAAAACAGCAGCTAGCAGAGCTTAGAAATAATAATGAAATTTCAATTTTGGCCGCGGACAAGACTCTTCGGACGGTCATATTAGATACCTCATGCTATAAGGATAAAATACTTGAAGCCATATCTTCTATTCCGCACAAAGTAGTTAAGCGTGAACCAGCAAAAGCAACATGCGCAGCATAAACTCGATTGAAAAATTCTTATAACTTCCCTTAAGGTTTTTCTAAAGCTTTTATTCCCCCACCTGGTTGTCGTGTGCCCGATATCTTTGGGCGTGTTAAACTACATAAAGAGGGTGTAACGTACCAGGAGATGTGACGTACCTGCCAGAAGGACGCACACGACATAAAGGCAGATAGGAATCAGAATAAAACGTCCGCGTAGCTCAATTGGTAGAGTGACTTATTCCGGAATGAGGGGATCCGGGTTCGACGAATCCTGGCGTGGATAGAAATGAAGGAGAAATTTACTTCGTTATAAGGGGCTACCTATTAGACCTTTGGTCGCGGGCTATGTTAGCCCTACCCGACCCCTTGAAAAAGCTCTAGCCCTATATTTGGCTAAGTAAGCAGAGAGCTCCCCGTATTCTATTAAAAGCTCCCCTAGGGCAATAGAAAGGATCAGAATAATTCAGCCACATGCTGGCCCTTTCATTTTAGCCTCTCTAGATGTAGTTTCACTGTACCTTAATGTACCTGTGGACGCCGCTCATCATATCATAGAGGCCAAACTTGCTGAAATTAATGTTCCCACTACTGAAATCTCAGCTATTGTGAACGCACTTCGTTTTTATTTATTTATTTTTATTTTTCTTTGCCACACTACACCATTCACCACACAATCAAATCACAAATACAACTTGTGCCCCCCCCCCAAAAAAAAACATGAAAATACAAATATTATACAATAATATTTTACATAGTATAAATGAAGTAATAGGAACTAGTATAAATGAAGTAATAGGAACTACAAAAACACGTATGATAACATGAATAAATTTGTTTTTAGTTTTAGTTAAAGTACACTGAAGCACCACTACAGGTTCTTAAACAAATCAGTGCGGTGCACTGTGATTGTGGTAAGGGAACCAGGGAAAAAGGCTAACAGTAGCCTGCCGGGCCCCTAGTCCCCCCCTTCCCCAAAAGAATCTAAATAGTCAAGCCAAAGGAACAATTTAACCACTATGCAGTAAATTAAAGTAATAATGCGTAATATATAACCAAACGTTAATCAACTATTAATTTTGAAGGTCTTCAGTTGTTTTTTGAATACCGAAAAGTGTGTAATCGTCTTGAATCGAAGCGGCAACTCATTCCAGGACCTAGGGCAGGTCAAGTTAATATTATTAAATAATAAATTAGTACGCGCTCTAGGTATTAAAAAACTAGTATTTCCACGAGTGTCATGATAATGGGAACGGAAATGCAAGGTGATTAGATCTGAATATTTCTTAGCATATATACGTTCATGCATAAACAGTAATAATCGAAAACTGTATAATTTATCAAATGACATTATCTGATAACTGAGAAAAGGAGAATGTACTTGTAAAGACGGATTCACCAAACGTAAAAATTTTTTTGTGAAACATAAATTCTATTAATATTCCTAATAGTTGTGCGACCCCAAGCCAAGAGACAATAAGTTAGAAATGGATAAATAAATGAAAAATACAATAGCAACTTAACCCTGGCAGGCAACAAACTTGAAATCCTATAAATAACACCAATGCGTGATCTGAGCCCAACCGCAATTTTACTAACATGTGCATCCCATCTCAAATTATCTTGTAAATATACACCCAAGAACTTTACAACAGCCTGAAAGTCAAGGGGCACTCCACCAAATAATATCCCATTTGCAACATTCACTCTTCGCCTACATCGCGAAAATAGTACACTAGTAGTTTTGGAAAAATTTATTGTTAAGAATTACAGCAAAACCAACGAAAGCAATCCTGAAGTTCCAGATTCACACGTGGGATCAACTCAGATAGAATGTCCCCGGAAAAAAATAGGCTTGTGTCATCAGCATATGAAATAGGAGTAGCACTTGAAGTAATAGTAAATAAATCATTAACATAAATTAAAAATAATAACGGGCCCAAAACCGATCCCTGAGGAACACCATGACGAACCATAAGAGCAGAAGATCAAACACCCTGCATTTGTACAAATTGCTTCCGGCCTGTTAAATAATTTTGGAATAAAGTCTTAACAACCCCCCTGATGCCAATATTTTCTAACTTAGATAACAATGTGTCGTGACAAATGGTATCAAAAGCGCGGGAAAGATCACAAAAGACCCCCACCGCACTAGTATCGTTATAAAGACTAAAATGTAAATAGTTTAATACATCCAAAATAGCAGTCTCTGTCGAAAACCCCTTACGAAACCCATGTTGGCTTTTATTTAAAATATTTTTAATCAATATAAGATAACAACTGTATCAGTATTAATCTCTCCATAATTTTAGCAAACACAGAAATTACAGATACTGGTCGATAATTTGAAACATTTGTTACTGATCCCTTTTTATGTATAACAGTAACACGACTTAATTTCAATGGCAACGGGATACATCCTGTATACAAAATACGATTAAAAATATGGGTCAACGGAACAAGTAGCTCCCCTGAAATAAACTTTATAACCCTAGGTTGTACATTATCAGGCCCCGCACTTTTGGACTGGTCCAATTCACTCATTACCATCAAGAGGTCATCATCCACTGGTTTAAAAAAGAATGAGGAATCAGACGAAGGAGGTAGGTAATCAGAGAAATGGTTAGTATAATGATGAATTTCAGACAACAGAATGTCCGGCAACTCCAAAAAATATTTATTAAAAATATCAACTACCTCTCCTTAATTAGACGTCCTAATTCCATTAGATTCAATTATAGTTGATGATTGGGCATCCCTCGAGGTTGCCAACAGTTCATTAATTGAACGCCAGATTTTCCTACAGTCAGTAGTAGTACCGAAATAATTAAAATAATAGTTTTTTTAGCCAGTCTTAATTTAGAATTATACCAATTTCTATACTTACGAAAATTAGACAAATGAATTGGGTTCCTGGAACGGAGGAAAACAGCAAATAATTTATTTTTTCTATTTAAGCAACGTAACAAACTCCGGTTAAACCAAGGCTTCCTGCAACGCGACGTACGACGTAAGTTACGAAATGGAAACGCAACATCGTAAGAATTCCAAACAAAATTCCAGAATTCATTATATGACTCAACTGGATCATCCAACTGAAGTCCAATCAATTAGTGATAAAGCCCCACGAAAAAGAAGTACATTATCGTAACTATAATTTCTTATTAACATTGAACATGAATTAGATCTGTGTACTACTGAACAGTTCGCCAAAAGTAAAATCGGTAGATGATCACTGATATGAAATGAGAGAACCCCCGAGCATGTACTATAGTTATTTGTTATACACAAATCTAATAAAGAAGAAGTTGAATTTGTAACTCTGGTGGGAATAGTTATTATATTTAACATTCCAGAAGAAATAATTATATCTCTAAATAAGGCAGCACCCGTTCCAGAGGAATTCATATCCACATTAAAGTCACCAAAAGAGTACAATGTCGTACCAGTGAAATTTATGTCATCCAACAAACCAGAATAAAAGTTCAAAAAAGATCCAATATTACCGTGTGGAGGACGGTACATAACACTTATTATTGATTGTTTTAACACAATTGAAAGTATTTCATAATTTTCAGTTATGACAGTGTATTTATCAAGTAATAATGCGGTAATGGAACGCTTAACATATATCGCAACCCCCCGACCCAGAACGGGAAGCCGCGAAAACCTGGTAACCAGGTATATTACATACAGAACCAGCATCATACCAGGTCTCTGAGACACATATAAAATCTAATTGGTAATTTATATCATGCAGCAATCAAACCAAAGCATCTAACTTACTATATAGACTTCGGGCATTCAAGTGCAAACATTTCAAACTGTAAGTTTTCGATGAAATCAAACCCTGCAATTCTGCAACTGTTACATAGTTCGGTACACAATTCGCCATCAAACACAAAATATACAATCAAAAGAAATACAGTCAACAACAGAAATATTGATACCGATCCAGAGCGCTAAAACCGCTCTAAATTCAAATCCAGCTTACTCTTTATATGAACTGGGTTCGAACCCTCCGCCAACCGGCAGAAGATTTTTCGGTTTCTGTACCAACAGAATTTAACATTGTTGGTTTTTGAATAATCACGTGCCTGCCAAAAGAGATGACTATTATGAACAGTTAAATTTTCATTAATATACACCCTGTTGCCGTCCGTACAATTTTTAACAACATCCATCACTCACAGACCAGTCCTAACCCTCGCAAGGAATTCGTTCCTCATTTCTCTACCTTTAAACTGAACAATAATTGGCGACACTTTCCGGGACTCTCTTCCACGCAGCCTGTGAATTACCTCAATGTCAGTCACAGAAAATCCATCAATATTCAACTTACCCGCGATGCGATGTACCAAGTCCTTGAGATCATCAACTCCCTCTCCCTGCACCTCCTTGATTCCGTGGATCTCCAAGTTTTTATTTCTAACATATTGATCCAAAGTATTCAAGTTTTCCTTTAATGTATTTACACTGCCGGACAATTGCTAAGGACGGATGACAATAGCAACGATAGCAACCATAAAATGGAAGGCAGGAAAATGTTGAAATTAGCATAAGTGCGGGATACAATAAGACGTGTTGTGCGTATGCAAATTTTGGATTGCCGAACTTGTTCGTGACGTCATACCGCTGATAAGAGATATAAAGGATTTGACGCGTATTGACCGTTGTTGTTCAAACGCAAAGTTGAAAGGGAAAGAACCAATTGACGAACTTGCAATTTTCAGTATGTCTTCCCGACATCACCTAGATGATTTTACGCGTGGCCGTATTATTGGCAAGATTGAAGAAGGGCGAAAAATAACAGATGTTGCCAGGGAGTTCGACGTCAGCCACAGTGTTGTTTCAAAGGCTTTGGAAATCATTTCAAACAAATGGAGAGTGTAGCAAACGTCACGGGGGAGGTCGTGTTCGCAGTACGACACCTGCAGAAGATCCGTACATAGTGCTATCAACAGAAAGACACCGGCGCAGCACAGCTAGTGAGGTAGCAAATCAGTTTATGGCTGCTACTGGCAAGCGGATCTCCCGAAAAACTGTCGCCAGACGTTTGCATGAAGGAGGACTGTACGCCCGCCGTCCTGTTGTGTGCATCCCATTGTCCAGACGTCACCGTACCGCCCGTTTGCAATGGTGCCATCAACATCGCAATTGAACTGATAACGACTGGTCTGCTGTCCTCTTCTCATATGAGAGTAGATACAGTCTATCGTCTGATTGTCGACGACAACTGATCTGGCGTGATAGTGGTACTGCATATTGTCCAGCAAATATACAGGAAAGGGACCGATAACCGACATGTAGTGTCATGGTATGGGCTGGCATCATGATCAATGGCCTACGTCCCTCTATGTGCTTCCAACTGGGACTACGACTGGCCAACGATACATTAATGATGTTCTGCTACCTCATGTTCGTATGTTTCATGAGGCTGTCGGTGATAGATTCATTTTCATGGACGACAACGCAACATGTCCTCGAACAGTCGCTGTCCAGGAGTGTCTTGAGAGCGAGGATATTCAACGCCTCGTATGGCCAGCACGTTCTCCAGATCTGAATCCCATTGAAAATGTGTGTGATGTTTTGGGGAGGAGTCTTGCTGGTCGCCAATGCCCTCCAATAATCAAGGACACCCTCATCCGTGCACTGACAGAGGAATGGGATAAATTACCCCAACAGCTGCTTGATAATGTTGTGCAAAGCATGACACGACGTGTGGAATCTTGCGTCGCCCTCCATGGTGGCCAAATCCCGTATTGACATTTTACGCTGGAACGCCTGCGGACGGTAATTGCATTTTTTTCACGTTTACGTATTCTGCACAAAATGGCCTGTTTGTCCCTTGAACACGTTCCAAAGCCTTCTGGATTTCAGAGCACAATAAATTGTCTTTCTTGTAATGTCCTGGCATTCTGACATTATTTTATTTCACTTGGCATCCAACCACACTTACCTTTTTATACGCTATATAGCCGTTTATGATCCGTCCTTAGCAATTGTCCAGCAGTGTATATCAGCAGCCTGAGTTTGCACTCTCTCCTCCAGAGAAGCAATTTTCTTACATGATTCCTGCAGTAATGCATGCGATTGTCCAATTTTATCCATGACATCGTCATATGACGATGTCATATATAAAAAAACTCTACTGACTAATGAAAAAAACTCTACTGACTTAGGCAAATCAGATATCTCAGTTTTCAAGCTCACGATCATATCCAACTTTTCATTTAAACGCTCCATAAATTCTTCAGAAACACTTATATCCCGTGTAGCTATGTACACGGAGGACTTCATCGGTCGCCCACTGTCATCAGATCCACCCCGGGTCCTCACATCCGAGGGCGAAACGCCCCGCCGACAACTATTACATTGCCATTTCAATTTTCTTTCCTTGCTCATTTTTTCGATAGGAAGCCTCGCCAATCGAAGAACAGTCGAAATGGAATCTTCCACCGCATCTTCCATAGCAATGTACACAGTCATCTTCAAGCAATCTGTCAGAACAAGCGGAGCACTTCAACGAAGACATGATATCTCTGATTTTCTGTGTACTAGCAGATCAAGCAACAAGACAGCACAGCAACTCAGTAATGCAGACGACACGGGCAGCCAAGTCGACCCAGCGCCGCCCCGGTGGCGCAGTGGTCTAAGCGATGCCCTCTGATCATTCGTCTGAAAGGGGTACGGGTTCGAATCCCGGTGAATCATGGATGTTGTGTTTGTCTTACGGCACTGGCTCTCTCCCTTCCCTGGATTGATGGGATTTTTTTTTAACGACCACCGTGAACAACTCAATGGGCTATAAGCAGTCGCCCGTCCCTAATTTAGGGTCACTGGTTCCAGGGAAGGGAGAGAGCCAGTGCCGTAAGACAAACACAACATCCATGCCACACCGAGATTCGAACCCGGACCCCGTTCGGACGAATGATCAGAGGCCATCGCTTAGACCACTGCGCCACCGGGGCGGCACGACATTCTTGTGTTCTGGCCTCAATCAAAGGATGATTTAAAACAATTCGCCGACGCACTATCGTCAGTATTTCCTTCTATCGGGCTCACGACAGAACTTGAATCTAATTTCTCTCTGCCTTTTTTGGATTTTTGTTTATTTCGTGATTCAAATACTAACTCACTGTCCTTTTGTGTATATCGAAAGCCTACTGATTGTAACAGCTTTATCCCGTTTAACTCTTCACATCCAACTCCACAAAAATTTTCTGCTATCAATTTTCTTTTTAGAAGAGCCTTCACGCATTCTTCAAATGATAGTCATTTCCCGTCTGAGATACAGTTCATTTTTAAATTAGCGGATAAACATAGATATCCCAAGACGATGATTAATAGGTTATACACTAGAATATCCAGTGAACGAACTATTAATCTGAAGCCAAATACAAGGCCTAATAAACGATTCGTAGGAGCATTGGACCAGCACCCCTATATCATTAACACACTATCTCGTATTTGTTCAAAACATAGTATACAATTCGGCACCCGCTCGAAGAACCTCCTATCATCAGTTAAAAAGGATCGAGCGACAACAGATATTATGAACAAATGGGGTGTGTATAATATTCCACTGCTGGACTCCTCGACAGGAGAACATGTTAGCAACTACTTAGGCTCGACACGAAGAAGTTTGGGTATCCGTGTCCAGGAACGCAAATACGATATCCGAACCAAAAGCATAACACAGCTTTATCTAGGAATGTGGTGAACGGAATTTTACAAATAGACTGGAAAAACATTAGGCTACTGGACACTCCAGCATATATGCATTCGCTGCATTTTGTTGAAAGTATGTATATCGAAGCTTTAGGGGACAAATGCTGTAATGACTACTTGCCTGTGCACATATCGAAAATTTGGAAAGAGCGTATTACTAACCTGAACTTTAAATTATAGTAATATATACACTGACGGAAAAAATCCCAACACCACGAAAAAATAGTTGTAGAGGAATGAAATGGCGGCAATACATTTGTATAGGTAACATATTTAATCGATTAAGGTTTCAAGATCACAGCTTATTGTAAGCGCGAGAAGAGCCATTTTAAATGTGAAATGCTGGTACATTAATAACCGGTGTAACCGCCAGAATGTTGAATGCAAGCACGCAAACGTTCATGCATTGTGTCGTACAGGTGCTGGATGTCAGTTTGTGGGATAGAGTTCTATGCCTGTTGCACTTGGTCGGTCAATACACAGGGACGGTTAATGCTGGTTGGGGGTGACGTTGGAGTTGTCGTCGAATGCTGTCCCATACGTGCTCGATTGGTGAAAGATCTGGTGATCTAGCAGGCCACGGCAACATGTCGACACTCTGTAGAGCATGTTGGGTTACAACAGCGGTATGCGGGCGAGCGTTATCCTGTTGGAAAACACCCCCTGGAATGCTGTTCATGAATGGCAGCACAACAGGTTGAATCACCAAACCGACATGCAACTGTGCCATCCGGGTGCGTGGGATAACCACGAGAGTGCTCCTGCTGTCATAGGAAATTGCTCCCCAGACCATAACTCCAAGTGTAGGTCCAGTGTGTCTCGGCCGCAGACAGGTTGGTTGCAGGCGCTCACCTGGCCTCCTTCTAACCAACACACGGCCATCACTGGCACACAGGCAGAACCGGCTTTCATCAGAAAACACAACAGATCTCCACTCCGTCCTCCAATGAGCTCTAGCTTGACACCACTGACGTCGCAAACGGCAGTGGTTTGGAGTAAGTTGAATGCACGCTACAGGGCGTCTGGCTCGGAGCTGTCCTTCATGTAACCGATTTGTAACACTTCGTTGTGTTACTGTGGTGGCAACTGCAGCTTGGATTGCTGCCGCAGACGCGGTACGATGCGCCACGGCCATACGCCGTACACGGCTGTCTTCCCTCTCAGTAGTGCCACGTGGCCGGCCAGAACCTGGTCTTCTTGAGGCAGTACCTTCCCTTGACCACCGCTGCCAACAATCATGAACAGTGGCTACATTCCTGCCAAGTCGTTCTGCAATATTGCGGAAAGAAAATCAACCTTCTCGTAGCCCTATTACACGACCTCGTTCAAACTCCGTGAGCTGTTGATAATGGCTTCTTCGTCTTCTTAAAGGCATTCTTGACTAACATCAACACCCTGCGTCGAATCTCAACGATAGCTAACGCTCACGAACGTTACAGCGCGTATTTACAGCAAACCTGCTTTGCATGTTCCGAGTGGCGCTACTAGCGCCACACGTATGCGCCGAGCGCGAAATTTGCATAGACGTCATCTTTCAGATGTACTCTCACCGCCTACCAACTGTCGTTTATCTAACACAACCCCTTCTTGGTGTTGGAATTTTTTTCCGTCAGTGTATTTACAATTCCAACAATATATAAAATTGATCATAACTTTGTATTTGTAACGAATCCTTGTACTGATATGTTAAATAGTAACTTGTTAAATTATACTCTTTACGCTGTTATAATGGCAACGGTCACGACCCATGCGACGTGTGATGACTTATACCCATAATGCATCGTTGAACAACTATATAAAGGAGTACTACATTGCCTCTGTTCCACCTGATGATGGGGTAAATGTTACCCCGTAAGTGCTAGTGGGGTATTTTAACTGTAAATATCTTTCGTATTTTATTAAATATCGTACATAGACGGTGAGTTTCTCATTTCATTTAACGTATTGTGCGAAATCATCCTTTTATTGTTACTTTAGTATGTTGTTTCGGAGGTATACTGAACAAATTCTGTTTAATATAATCAAGATTTATTTCACAGCTATTATACTCCTAACTTGACTGAAAATGCTTCTACGAAGTCCGATCAAAATGTTCCGAGCCTAGGCCGATATACAACAAAGTGCTTACGTTACTTATATAAGTCGGGCTATGGATTCCCTCAAACTTGTTTCCTTGGGCAGCGATACATCGCTGCCAGTATTTTGGCCACTGTTGGAACGCTCCGTGGAAGTCCTGTTCGCGAATCGTGTCAAGCACCGTCTGCGATTCGCGCTGGATCTCGTCCACGGTTTCAAAACGGCGACCCTTGAGTTTCAGCTTCATCTTCGGGAACGGAAAGAAGTAGCAGGATGCTAAATCCGGCGAGTAAGGCGGGTGAGGAAGGGTAGTCATGCTGTTGCGGCTGTAAAACTGGCGTGTTGCTAATGCTCTGTGAGCTGCTGCATTGTCGTGATGCAGCAGGAAATCGCCTCTGCGCCACATTTCAGGTCGTTTGCAGCGAATGTCCTCCCTAAGACGCCGCAGAACATCGCAGTAAAAAAGGGCAGTGACGGTCTGGCCCTGGGGGACGAATTCACGGTGCACAACCCCACGAATGTCGAAGAACACAATGAGCATGCTTTTGGTTGCGTTCCGGACCTCTCGGGCCTTCTTCGGTCGTGGAAATGCATAGCTCTTCCACTGCGGCGACTGTCGTTTGGTCTCCGGGTTGTAACCGTAGACCCACGTCTCGTCCCCAGTGATGACCCGCGCCGCGAAGGGAACGTTAGTTCATTCGCCACCTGCTAACGATGATCTTGACAGAGTTCGACACGGAGCGCCTTCTGCTCGGGGTCCAGAATCTTTTGCACAAACTTTGCAGCAAGTCCGTGCATGTTCGAAACCGACGTCAGAATTTCTTACACTGTTCCGTATGACACATTGACGATGGTAGCAATGTCTTGAATGGTTCTCCGAAGATCCTCATGCACCAGTTTCCTAATTTTGTCCACATTTTCAGGGGTGTTGCTCGTGGACGGTCGCCTTGACCTCTCGTCGTCTTCCAGTGCCGTTCTGCCGCTCTCGAAGCACGAGTGCCACTCAAAACACCTCGCACGACTCATTGCTTCATTGCCATAAGCCTGCCGCAACATTTCATGCGTCTCCGTTCCCGATTTGCAGAGTTTGACGCAGAGGATAATGTTCGCTGGCTGCTCTAGTTTGCAGTCCATACCGAAATCGCAGTTGTGTTCTGCACGTGGTCACCAAATATCGTGTAGCACAGCTCTCGATGTTCACAGAACGACGCCACTGAGCACAGTGACACATAAAGGTCCCTGCACTCTACCGCTGCTCGCGCGTTTGCGTACTGCCATCTGTTGGCGCGCTACGTACCTAGTCTAGGAACTTTTTGATCGCACTACGTATTGCAACAAAACTTTAGTAAGTTTTTCCAGAGGTATCCTGAACCAATTCTGTTGAATATCATCGACATTGGGTCAAAGGTCAGGGCACAGGAGCGAGATTTATTCCACAGCCATTATCCTTATAACTTGAGTAATGATTTCTGCGCCGCCCCGGTGGCGCAGTGGTCTAAGGCGCTGGCCTCTGATCATTCGTCCGTAAGGGGTCCGGGTTCGAATCCCGGTGAGGCATGGATGTTGTGTTTGTCTTACGGCACTGGCTCTCTCCCTTCCCTGGAACCAGTGACCCTAAATTAGGGACGGGCGACTGCTTATAGCCCATTGAGTTGCTCACGGTGGTCGTTAAACCTCCAATAAAAAAAATGATTTCTGGTATGCTGGAAAACGTATCATATGATTTTACTAACTTTTAAATCTGACGTTTAGAATCGAAGATATCATCATTGCATGTATTTACATTAACGCGCTTAGAGGGAAAACTAAACATCATTTAAAAAAAAAGTTCATATAAATGCTTTCCGCGGTGAGTGGAATCTGAATGAAAAAGAATGTTTTCAGTTAGATTTTTAGAAGGAGAGATACGATTGCAAGCATGTTAAGAATAGAAATATGCACTTACGCATTCTAGTGGCAAAGCATTTTGTCACGGAATATTGTAAAATGCATGCAAAATATTCATCGTCATGACTATCTAAGACAAAAAAAAGATTTAAATCCGTTTTTTAGAAGCAGCTATTTCGGGGGAAACGCAGCGCGGTTTTAACCGCCCGCTTGGGGGTAACTAACCAAGCATTATTTCGAATGGAAACTGTACTTTAAATGGCCCTTGTGGTAAAAGGTATCGGAAAGTAAAAAAGATTTTTTAGAATCGGGTTTTTTGAAGCAATTGTATAAAGTAAAATATATTTTGAATTTAAGGGCTTCTGAATTTGCGCCACCTACCGGCGTGTTTAGGTATCGTAAGGTACCAAAATCTGTGAATCCCCATTCTTTACAGTTCGGACTTTAGATTACAAAAAGAAATTTTTAAATCGGACTAATAGTTGCCACAGACGGACGGAAGGGCATCGGGATACCATGACCACGTACTTTTTTTTTTTTCAAAAGACGTGCTAAAAATAACCATGATTCTTACGTTTCGCAGGCAAAAAAAAGTCTATTCTAATTTGTGTAAACGTACCGTTTTAATAAAGATTTACAAAGATGGAAAAAGCAAGAAGCAAGTAATTTCACTGCAAACAGAAAAATTAATGGGTTTTTTTTATTTATTTCCTAACTACAAAAAATTCAATTATTTCTTCGAGACAAAAACTCACAGTACGCCGATGATTAAGTTTAGATAGCCTCTGTGTGATACGTTAGAACTTCTGAAGGAACCTTCGGTATTCAAATAGGAGAAGATTAAAAAGTCCGTCGATGCACGATATTAAAATCATAAAATCACTAAAAGCTAAGATCAATTAAAACATTTAATTACATACTTAGCATAGTTAAAAATATAGTTTACACTAAAACACGCGAGATCTTTCCAGCCGACTGGGCTCATCCTCAGACGTGATTACAATGGAAGAAGCTCCGGGTTACATTATCGTATACACTGAGTGGCCACTTTATTATGACCACCTGACAGTGTTAAGCAAATGAGCTATGGCTGCACGCTGTTACCGCCAGAGGGCGAGGCTAGTATAAAAAGGGAAAAGCTTAGTGCTTGGGATAGTAGTAGAAGTGATTTTTGGGTGACTAGATGGGTAAAAACTGCGATTTGACGGACTTTCAACGTGGGATGATTGTAGGAGCTCAGCGCCATGGAGCGAGTATCACCGAAACCGCCGCATTCGTGAAATGTTGCAGAGCAGTTGTTGTTAAAGTGTTTAAAGACTGGACTGTCAGCCAAAAGACTGTGTCTCTACGTGCAACGTGTGGTCGTCATCGTATAGTTACTGCTCGGGCGGAACGGAGAGTCTCCAGACTGGTAACAGACAACAGAATGACAACAGTGCAGCAAATTACAGACCATCTTAATCAAGGATCCCTTCAAATGATCTCTGCACACACTGTTCGCCGTAAACTGCATCGAATGGGATATGGCAGCCGAAGGCCTGTTCGAACACCTTTGCTGCCTGCAGTTAACAAGAGAAAACGTCTCCAGTTCGCACAGGAGCACAAGGATTGGACAGTCGATAATTGGAAACAAATTATGTGGTCCGATGAATCATGTTTTCAGTTGCACCATGCCGATGGCCGAGTGAGAATTTGGCGGAAACAGCACAAAAACACGGACCCCCAAATGCATTGCTACAACCCTTCAAGCTGGTGGAGGCAACGTTATGGTTTGGGGAATGTTTTCCTGGCATGCTTTGGGCCCTTTAATTTGTGTTGATCAACGTTTGACTGGCATATCACATTTAAATATCGTTGCGGACTAAGTGCATCCTGTCATGTGCATGGTTTATCCCAATGGCGATGGCTACTTTCAACACGATAATGCGTCCTGCCATATTACTTTATTGTACAGGATTGTTTTCAGGAACATGCCGGTGAGTTTACTTTGCTTAGGTGGCCCCCACAATCTTCAAATCTCAACCCCATTGAGAATTTGTGAGATGAAGCTGAACGAGCCATCAGACAGCTGGATCTACAACTCTGCAATCTCACACTCCTGTCAAGTGCTATTCATCAAGCATGGTCTCAGATTCCACAAACCACCTATCAACATCTCGTGGAGTCCATGCCACGAAGAATCGACGCAGTATTAAAGGCAAAAGGTGGCCCAACGAAGTACTGAGGGGGTGGTCATAATAAAGTGGCCACTCAGTGTATATAGCCATAATAAATGACGTGATAACTGTAAGCTGCATGAGTTCAAGTTGTTACATAAAATTACAGGTGTAAAAAAAAAAAAAGCTTTAATTTAAATAATTGAGAGGCACAACAATTACATCTCCGTTAAATACCTCATTGTAATTAGTACTTGAATAGTTATTCATGTTCATCAGGTTCAATTCTTTTTATAACTTGTTTCCAAGGCTGTGGAATATTAATCGGTACTTCATCATTACAACAGGAGTTAGCAAAGCTGTAAATAAACAGACTTTTCATAAATAGTATCTCAAATTTTGTACGAGGGGAAGCCATTATGTAGAAGTCATTCCAGCTAGGATTGTAAGATCCCTGGCTGGAGAGACGTGATAACGCAGTAGTTTGTGAATGCAGTTTCACGTTATAGCGGTGTTCATTTATTCTCGTACCCAATGTCCGTGTAGTAGAGCGGATGTATACTAGATCGTTGCAGGATGCGTCTACTGATTTTAAGGGGATCGCATATACCCCACATTTACTTTCAGCATCTACTTGATCACGATCACTCTTAACCAGAGACAGTTATAATGAATAAAGTCTTTTAACTAAGCTAGTAATGTTTTATAATGCTTCTGCTACTGAATTATATGCTTGTACTAAGCTAATGCTTTTTCTAATGGTTGTTGTTTGTTAATTAAATCATGAATAAACTTCCCTGCTAGTAGTGTAGTAACAATAATGAACAAGCTTTTAACTGCTAGTAATGTTTTGGTAGTAATTAAGATGAATAAAGTCTTAATTATAATCAACTAATGACATAAACCTAACAGCCAGACAAAGATCTGACAAAAACTATGAATTGAGAAAGACGTACTTACGAAAAAGCTCTTTTATTAGATAACTCCTGAATCATCCAACGCACACACACTACTCGTATTACAATAATGAAGAATCAACCTAATCACATAGAACGAAGCTCTCCCTATCCAACAACAAACGCTCTGGCTATACAACAACAAACGCTCTCCATCACATAAACCAACGCTCTCCTTAGGTATCGTTGAAAGCGCCTATTTATACTGGCTACCACCACGTCATGACTTACACTCATTGCCAGATCTCATTCAGCGGGAGAAATAACATCTCGTTCAGTAAGAAGATAATTTACATAGTAAAATAAAATAACCAGAGATAGTAAAATCAAAAGGAAAGTGAATATAGAGTATACGTTACACAGTATATTAGATATATACGTTAATGTAACCCGGAACTTCTTCGATTGTAATCACGTCCGAGGATGAGCCCACTCGGCTCAAAAGATCTCACGTGTTTTAGTGTAAACTATATTTTTAACTATGCTAAGTATGTAATTAATGGTTTTTAATTGATCTTAGCTTTTAGTGATTTTATGATTTTAATATCGTGCATCGACGGACTTTATAATCTTCTTCAATATCTTAGATTTGCACGACTATTAGACGAATTGATGACTTCGGTATTCATTTGTTCAAGAATACAATAATTTTTGTGTCGAATAAATATAGAACGCAAACGTATATATTTTTAGAAAGCCACACATTGGAACATTTTTTATCCTTTAAAGAACATGTTCCTTATGAAAAGGAATTATATATATATTTCTTTCGAAAGAATACTTTCAGTTCAAAAACCAGTCTTTTGTCCTAATGAGCACTCTTTGTCATTTTTCCTGCTTATTGATTAATAAAAATTTCCTGAATTTTCTTTTTCTTTTTCAGCGTCCATTGAATTCTGTCTAGCCTCCACTACGTCTTGATTAAACTTTGAAATCTTTAAATGGAAAGGAAATGGAAATGCGTAATTGTAGCATATGTTTCAAGGATCGGATGTTCAGGTTTACCATACCGGAAAAGCTTTATGCGGTTTGCAATTAAGTGTTAGAAGTTTTGTCCTTTTTAAAAAAGTGGATTAATGTCTTCTCAGATGTTAGTGGGGAGGGGTAGGGGGGGGGGGGGCAAGTAGCATCTGTAATGATTGTGTTACCACAATGTATCACCTTTAAATCGAGAACACCGTTGCTAAGGAAAGCTCAATGCTTGTAGTCCTTGCCTCTCATTTGAGGATCCTATTAATCAACTGAAGTGAATTCTTTAAGTAGGTTTAATTCTTCGGCGGCGGCCGTTGTTAACTGCACCTGCTAGCAAACGTGGGCGGTACCCTGTTGAGGATCATCCGAAATAGTCTCCACCTATTAAAGTACTAAACCCATCGCTTATTCAACATACATTTTACCTCGTGCAGGTCTCGGCGTTTCTTTCGGTAAAAAGAATCACACACACACAAAAAAAAATATTTCCAAAATGCTTCTATTTCCTACAGAAACTCAGAAATCATAAATGTATTAGGCAAAATGACAAACCCAATTAATTTTCTCGTCTTTATTCTTTTATGCTGGACACAGAAACATGTGTTTGCATAAAGCAATTATAAATAACTCTGGATTAAAAATTAAAAAGTTTCCGCCGTTTTAAGGAGAAAGGAGCAATCCGGAAACCAGTTCACATTTATTCAGCGAAATATTGGCCGTTAGCATCAATGACCTTTTTGCCATTTTTCAGGCAACAAATGAATGCCCCTGTGATAGAAGGACTCGGGTTTTGAGCTGAAGAACGCCGTGACGAAATTTTCCACCTCTGGAACTGTTGTGAACCGCTGTTGGGCTAGGGCATGTTACATAGAACGAAGCAGATGAAAGTCTGAGGGTGCGGTAAAACCTCCCAGTGTACCTGTTCAAGGGTTGATTTTGTGGTGGCACCTACATGATTTTTTTTTTTTTTTTTGATTGGAGGTTTAACGACCACCGTGAGCAACTTAATGGGCTATAAGCAGTCGCCCGTCCCTAATTTAGGGTCACTGGTTCCAGGGAAGGGCGAGAACCAGTGCCGTAAGACAAACACAACATCCATGCCTGACCGGGATTCGAACCCGGACCCCTTACGGACGAATGATCAGAGGCCAGCGCCTTAGACCACTGCGCCACCGGGGCGGCGCACCGACATGTGTTCTGGCATTATCGTGTAACACGATGACTAGGCGGCGTACTTTACCTATCCATGGGAGTTTTTGCTCGATTGCGGCGTTCAGTTTCATCAACTGATCGCTATATCGTTGTGCAGTGATTGTTTCCCCAGGTTGCAACAGTTCGAAGCACAGCACTCCATACATGTCCCAACACACACACAACAGCATCTTTTTCCCGTGGGTATCCTGCTTTGCAGTGGATGTTGATGGCTAGCCTGGGTCGACCCAGGATCGCTTGCGTATTGGGTTGTTGCAATAGACCCATTTTTCATCCCCGGTGACAACCTTCTACATGAAATTCTTCCCTTTAAACCTCTTCAGCAACGACATGCAACTACCCAATCGGTGACCAATATTACGCTCCGTTAAAGCATGAGGAACCCACTTGCCAATCTTCTGAATCTTCCCCAAGGCCTGTAGACGCCGTACCACCGTCGATTGAGCTACTTTCAAACGTTTCACCAGTTGCATGCTCGGTTGTGTGGCATCCTCTTGCAACAGCGATTCCAGCTCCTCGTCTGGGAGTTCCCACGGTCTACCTGCGCGTGGCTTGTCTTCCAAGCTTAGATCCCCTTTCTTAAACCTGGCAAACCATTCTCGAGACGTCCGCTCACCCATAACCGTCTCGCCATACGCCTGATATATTGAACCGTATACTTCACTCGCACTTTTCCCTAAATTAAACAAGAATAACAAACAGTGTCGCAAATGAACTTTATCGACCGCCATGCTTGGCTTCATGTACGAACAGACAGCACGGGTCGCTTGCCGGTTAGACCCCTACAGCACCCGCTAGCGAGGGCGGCGGAAACTTTTGCATATCCCTAATACTTTAGAGATTTGAACTTCTGAGACACTTTCTAATTAGAACAAAATATTAGTACACGCCTCGAAAAATGTGTTGCAACATTTGAATCTCTGACAGAATATGCGTGCAAGCGTTCAGGGAAAACTGTGCAACGACTCTGATTGCCAAAAATATTTATTCAACCAAAAAATGCACTTACACAGAAACATTACGTATAACCTCCCAGAAACACGGCTCTCAGAATCGCGTTTCCCAGAGCTTGCACCGTAGCAGTCTTCAATAGGGGGTCCATACCGCCGTACCACCACTGCATCAACGTAGGCACGTGCCATTCGCGGCATACTGTCCACCAGATCGTAAAGGGGGTTTATGGCAAAAGCGTCCCATTCTTCAACAGCGGAGCTCTGAAGCTTGTTTAAGGGGAGCTGCGGACGGCTACTACGTCGTCCAACCTATCTGATTTGGTATCAAGCATGCTTGATGGGATTCACATCGTGTGAGAGCGCGAGCCATTCTTTCCGCGCGTTCTCTACTATTGGGAGGTACGCTTTCATCAGACTCGCACAATGAGCGTAAGCGTTTTCATCCTGTAGAATGAGTCTATCATCTCTGATCAAGGTTTATAGCTGCATAATTGGAAGGAGAATGTTTCCCCAATAGCGAAAAATGGTAAAGTTGTGATGGACAGAGGATAGGCGTGTGACATCTTCACATCTTCACATGACTCAAACACAAAAAATAACCGAACCATCATCCTGATGACTTTGCTCATCGGGATATTGGCTCCCCTGGCATGTTGTCTATGGTTGTCAAGAACTAGGATGTTTCTGCATCTATCCGGGAATGGAACACATTTGTCTACATCCCATTCGGCGTGGAACTTGGCCAACCTTAACTGGGTACTATAATGACTAGGTGAGAGTGGAAGTGTTTGTCATGAGCATAGGTTTTTGTCGTTCAAACGTGTCCGAATAATTTGCTAGACATTGAAAATACAGTAACCATCAAGAGGTGTTTCGCAAATATGTTGCTTAATCGGTGGGGCGTACCATCGATATAGATTACAGAGGTAAGGGCCCGTAATAGCTATTCTAGATCGCAAGTGTCCATGACGTGGCCTTTCCTTCACGCTTCTTTCTGGCCATGTTGGGATTCGGGGTAACGAGCTGGCGGATGCCTCTGCCAGATCCAAATCCTTTTTGCCCATCACTCGACTGCCACTGTGTTTCCGAGATTTTCGTCCTGGCATCCGTGCATTCATCATGGCTAAGTGGCAGTCTCTTTGGTCTCAACAGGGCAGGAACAAACTTCTCTCCATCAAAACTTAGATCGGACTTTGGCCATCTAGTTTGCGAACAAACCGTCGCGTCGTGAGGAAGTTATCCTTGCGCGTAACCGCATTGGGGATTGTCGTTTCACCCGCCGCATCTTGCTGTGTGGCGACACTGTCCCGATGTTTACGACGTTCGACTTCCGACTCCCTGCCGCTCATGTTCTCTGTTGTTGTGTTCGTTTTCGTGCTCATCGCTTTCATCATGTCTGTTCCCATTTGTCAGACGACAGCGCAGCCACGCTGCAGAGGATCTTCGGTGACCACTGTGATACCTCCTCTGTCTTTTCGTTTTTAAAACACGTTGACTTTTTTAACCGTATTTAACTTTTAAACTTTTCCTCATTTTCATTTCTCACTTTTACGACATAAGCCAGCTTTTACATCTTATAACACGTTTTTAAATGTATTTCTTTGATTGCCTTGTGTCTGGCGCTCTTTGGCCAAACATGGCCCTTGCGTCAACCATAAAAATCAATCAACCAACCAACTTTCACGCTTCCAGGTTTCTGATAGGAATTCCAAATACGGGAGACATCGATAAAACTCATTCTATTCTATTCAAATTCAAGTACTGACAGCCTTTGTTGGCTCAGACAGACAATTCGAGTGGGGTCTGGTGTTGAGACTGCTTCTGGTATGTTGCCTGTATAACTCTCTCACTGAGCACGCTCTGCAACGCCACAGGAGAAACAGCGTGGGAATCTCCAACATTGGTACAACAAAAACCAATGCCGACTTCGTGCACGACGGAGAAGTGTTGACCTCTACGGATACACGTGTGGGTTCATTGGGTTTTTCCACAAGGTACCTAACTTGACACACTCCCTTGGATGCCACCGCGGTAAGGTAGTGATAGATACGAGTGTGTTGTAATACGTTTTAGGGGTGTGTATAATTATTTGTGATATTTTTTTTATTGTTGTTGCGATTTTTAAGGCAAAAAAATTCTTATGTAACAAAGCATCGCTCTATCGGCGAGTATACTAGAGCATGTGCGTTTTAGTTATATACACTCAGTAGACAAAACATTAGAGATAAGGGTGATGGACAGTTGACATGAGCATCCCCCGAGCAGAGTTGAACAGACCAAAACCAAAACCAGCCGATAAATAGGTGGACAGCAGGGAGTCCTAACCGTGAATCGCAAAACATGGGTGATCTGAGTGGCTTTGACCGAGGACCCATTTTCAGCGCAAGACAGATTGGAAATTCTATCGCCCAAGTGGTAAGAACCCTATGGTCCCCGACGGCAACCATATCAAGTGTGTTCCGCGAGTATACTATCGACGGATATACCAGTGCCCAGTGAACCAGCGGTAGCCGACCACACGCCATTGATGATCGGGGTTGACGTAGAGTATCCAGGCTCGTACGTACCGACCACTTGAAAATAGCGGCGCAAATCAACATTTAGGTTAAATGTCGGAAGTCTGAGCAGCGTCAGCGAGTGAAGGGTACGGCGTAGCGCATGCTGCATACCCTGGGTTACGGGAGCCAACGCTTTACTACTCCTGACTGCCCCGCCATTGGAAATGAAGCCTCGTCCAGTTCCGGGAACATCAAAGTTCGATCTTTGCAGAGCGGTGCCGAGTCGTCTGGTCAGGTGAATCCCGTTTTTTCCGCTGTACCGAGCTAATGGGAGAGTGCGGATGTGGCGTCGACAGCATAAGGTCATGGCCCCGTCGTGCCAGGTCAGCTCTGTTCAAAGCGGTGGTGGCTCTGGGTTGGATTCGGAGTCTTCTCATGAGACACATTAGGAGCCTTGGTGTGTCTGTAGCAGTCCTCAATCGCTGCACGCTACCAGCATGTGCTGAACCATGCAGTGGTGCCATGTTTCCGGATTCAACCCTGTGGAATCTCTCTGGGATACCGTGGAGTGGTACAGTCAGTTCCATGGATATTGGACCGACGTCTTGGGTGGAGTTGTGGACAATGCTGCAAAGGGTAGGACTGGCATTACCCCTAAAAACCTTATGTATATATGCACTATATTGACAAAAGTCACAGGACACCCTCTCAAAAGCAAATGAACGGATCCCCTGCGTTGTCAAGATGCGCGGTACAGCTGCAAACGGTATAAAAACAAGCCTGCAGCTGACCGCGACCATATCGCACTCTGAGGTTGAGTGAAAATGTCGCTGAACTGACTTTGAGAAAGGAAAGATTGTTGGGTGTTATATTAGTGGGTTGTCCATAAGAGAAACCGAGAGGCGTTTAAACATACCCAAGTCAACTGCTTTGGATGTACTGAATAAGTGGAAGAAACACGGCGTGCGTGAAGTTGCAAAATGTACCGGCAGACCAAAGAAAATCAGTGATAGAGGACGTCGAAGCCTCAGGACAGTCGTTACAGCTAATCGACGGAGTACTGCACAAAACCTAAGTGTACAGGTGAGTAAAAATGCTGGAACCTCGGTTCATACACGTACCATTCGCAGAGAACTTCATTCCAGGGGTTACCGTGGTCGTGCGGCTGCTCATAAGCCTTTCATCTCCACTCGGAATGCTACTCGTCGTTTAGCATGGTGTAAAGAACATTTATCGTGGACCGTAGATCAATGGAAACGGGTCCTATGGACTGATGAATCCAGATACACGATCCATCAGTCTGATGGCCGTGTGTGGGTATGGCGGCAGCAGGGGGAACGCTATTTACCACAGTGTACTGTTCCTACCGTCGAGTTTGGAGCTCGCAGTGTACTCGTGTGGGGGTGATTTTCGTGGTATGGTCCCGGCCCATTGGTTTTCGTGGACAAACCTGTTAATCAACACGTTTACATTGATTATCTGGATAATTATGCCCTACCAACTCTGTGGCAATACTATGGAACCGAGCCTTGTTGGTACCAGCAGGATAATGCACAGAGTCATAAAGCAAGGACTGTTACGGCGTGGTTTGACGATAATTCCGTATCGTGTGCGGACTGTCCAGCACAGATCCCTGATCTTAATCCCATAGAGCACCTATGGGATGAATTAGAGCGTCGCATAAGAAATTTGGAACTAAGGCTTACTACTAAGTAACAGTTAGCGGCAACATTATGTACTGAATGGAAGCGCATACCTATCGCTGTATTCCAAAACTTTGTCGAAAGCATGTCTCGAACGGTCAGTGCATGCATTAGGGCTAAAGCTGGACCGACACCGTACTAAAGTATGTTAATAAATGCTATGTTGTGTTTTTCTTCTAGGTGTCCTATTAGTAAGTCTTTCATTTTCTATAACTTTGCTCTAGTAATAGTTTGAACCCTTAGTAACAGTACGGCCTACTTATACATTTCATTATACTAATTGTCCTACCATCTGAGACTGTAATTTACAATCTTTACATATAAATTTTAACATGTTAAAAGCAAGGGCTTTTTTATAATAGAACAACAATTTCGAAAGATTCACCTTGAGCTTTATTGATGCTCGTTACAAAGCTTTACTGAATGAAAACGAAAGACATTTAAACTGAAAAGAGAAGTCTGATGGCATTATTGGAACTGCTGAAATTAAAGACATCATTCCCAGCTACATGACTTGTAGTGATATCAGATTTGATTTAAAAAGTAGAGAGTTCTTTAACATACCAATCATCTATCAATTCGTAGCCCTCAAAAGTTAGTATTTGCTGAAGACCTTGTAACGTATTCTCTATATTCACTTTCCTTTTGATTTTACTATCTCTGGTTATTTTATTTTACTATGTAAATTATCCTCTTACTGAACGAAATATTATTTCACCCGATGAATGAGATCTGGCAATGAGTGTAAGTCATGACGTGGTGGTAGCTAGTATATATAGGCGCGTTCATCGATAGCAAGGGAGAGATTTTGTTGTTATAAGGAGAGCGTTTGTTATTGTACGGAGAGCGTTTGGTGTTGTACGGAGAGATTTACGTGTTATTTGAGTAGCGGTGTGTGTTGATACCAGTTGAAGGTGATAATAAAAAGATTTGAGTAAGTACGTCTTTCTCAATTAATAGTTTTTGTCAGACCTCTGTCTGGCTGTTAGGTTTATATCGTTAGTTTTTTACCATTAACAACCAGCGTTAAGACTTTATACATTCTAATTACTACACTACTAGCAGGAGACTATATTCATGTTCTTAATTAACTAGTAACAACAACCATTTGAATTCACTATTTGAAGCTCAGTAGGAAAGCTTCATTATTATCATTAGCTAGCTGGTAGAAAGAGCTTATTCATTATAATTAGCTTAGCGGAAAGCAAAATAAAGCTAATTCATTATAACCCTGAGTAAAGTGAAAATTCATATTTTTCAAACATATTTTAGGCGCTCCAGTTTTTAACTTTAGTAAATGCTCCTCACAAAAAAAATCAGATGAATTATTTAAAATTTTTCTTCCGGAAATCACAATTCTACTTACTGATTTGCATTGCTCCTGTTTTTGGTTAACAGATTTTTTTATGATCTCCGTTAATTGCATGTCAAAATCATATAATAAATGGGAAATTTTTGATGGCACAGTATTAAACTCATCTGAATTAAAACCGTTTTACAGTATTTTTCTAAAAACGGTTATTCAGGTAATTTTCCGATCTTTCACGCTGCTTTTACAGTTCACGTGGATTCCATTTTGGTCTAATAATACCACAGATTCGAATTTTAAGAAGCTCGAAACATGTGGCTTCAAGACATTTAGCAGATCAAAATTATCGAGTGCTACCACTTCCAACGATGATCTAATACGCTTAAAACACGTACTTTCGGTGAATTTTGAAACGGAAGCTGTGTCCCTTGCATAATCTATTTTAAATTTACGTTTTGTGTTTCTCTCTCATGTAAATCTTGCTCATGCTTTTTTTAGCACGTCTTTTGTAAAAAAAGATCGTGCTTATGTTATCGGTTTGTCAGTCCATCTGTACCCACGATATCTTTGCAACAATAAGTCCGATTTGAAAAATTCTTTTTGCATTGGGAAGCTTGAAACACACTATCTAAAAACAAGTAATTGGACACCTCTGATAGCAAAGGAAAACGAAGTTTATTCACCTTCAATAGTTGGTGAAGCCTCCACGAGCGGCGATTAGAGCTGCGACCCTCCGGGGCATACTCTCAACCAGGCGTTGTACGACGGCTAGCGGTATTTTCTTCCACTCGGCTTGGAGAACACAGGTCAGTTCCTTCACCGATTTCGGACGGTGGAGGCACCCTTTAAGTCGACGCTCCAACTCATCCCAGAGGTGCCCGATAGGGTCAAAATTCGGGCTCTGCGCAGGCCAGTCCATTCGACTAACCCCATTGTCACCATACCAAGCCATGGTGGACCTCGCAACATGACAGGTGGCATTGTCATCGTGAAAGTAACATGGGTCCACCCCGTAAATCTGCCACAACGTAGGAAGCGCGTGGTCATCCAAAATGGTGCAGTAGATCTCGTCGTTGAGTCTACCAGGAATTGCGAACAAGGGTCCCGTGCCATACCAGGAAAAACACCCACATAGCATAATTCCACCGCCGCCGAACTTCACACTTGGCACAATATATTCCGGTAGGAGGCGTTCTCAAGGCAGACGCCACACCTAGACCCTGCCATCCGAACGGTAGAGGGTGAACCTTGATTCGTCGCTCCAGAGAACCTGTTTCCACTGTTCAACGGTCCACTGTCCACGTTATTTGCACCACGTTAGCCGAGCAGCGCTATTGGACTTGGTGATCAAAGGCTTGTGGGCGGCAGCACGTCCATGATAACCGAGCAGATGGGCTTCCTTACGGATGGTATTCATCGAAAGAACACTCCCGGATGCCTGTTGAAACTCCTCGCGGATGTGGCCCATCGATTTGGTGCGGTTCTTCCGAATTTCTCTGGCCAGCACCCGTCGGTCTCTAACTCCCAGTATTGTGGGTCTGCCGGGTCGGGGCACATTCTGACAGTCACCTCTCATCTTCCATTTGCCAATCACGTAGGCCACTGTCGATCCCGCAGTAACACCATGAAGGATCCCCTTACCCTTCGTGGTGTTATTGTGTGGGTCATAAGGGTTTTTCTATACAACTGCACAAGAAGTAAATCGCTAACTGCCATAGTTCGTGAGATACTGGCCTGATCACGGAATTTCCTTGTAACCCTGTATACACTACTGTTTGTGAAAATCGCAACACCAAAACAGAATCGCTCTATTCAAATGAAATATATATCAAAAATTCCTCGTGTTACAGGAGATAATTGATTACATTTGTAGAGCTATGCAAGATTTTTTTGCTTCAAAACTGTATCGTGTGAAGCTACCTTGAACAACAATTACAGTCTCTACACGACGTGTGATTGAATGGAAGAGGTTTTTGATATCATCCTGCCAAGCTGTTGATATGCGAGGCCAGAGTACATTTGTGATGACTGGCGGAGGCGCATGATGGGCCAGTCGCTTAGCTACCATGTACCAGACATGTTCGATCGGGGACATATCTGGCGAACGTGCTGGCCAGGGAAGAAGCGATATCTCCCGTGCGTGGAAGAGATCTTGGACATTCCGAGCTACATGTGACCGAACATTGTCCTGCTCGAATATAGCGCCAGGACAACTCTGAAGGAAGGTTATCATCTCTACCTCTAAAACAACTGTGATTGTTCGCTGGCTGTTGAGTGTTCCCTCAATTCGTATCAGATGAAATTACGAATTGAACCCAATGGCGCCCCAAACCATGACACGGGGCGTTGGTGTGGTATGACACTGCAAGGTGCTATTCACCACAATGTCTTCGAACACATATGCGACCATCATGGTGCATCAAGTTGAATCGTGACTCGTCAGAAAACACGACCTGTTGCCCAATCAGCATATGTGTTCGAGACCCCATTGTAGCCTGATGCGGCTGGGGTTGAGTGTCCAAGGAATGCACAGCAATGGGCTACTAGAGACCAGTCCTATATTAAGCAGACGACGTCGAACTGTGCTGGAGCACAACGCCTGACCTGTTACAGTGCTACGCTAATACATTGGTGGTTGCTGTGCGATCGGTCACTACCATGCGGTAGAAGTATCTGTCATCCCTGGCAGTCATGTGATTTTGAGGTCCATGTCCCGAATTTCTGTGCGTTCGGGCTTTATTTGTCCACTGAGGCCACGTTTATATCATTGTATTGGCTTTTCGTCCCGTACGAGTGACCATTTCGCGGTAGGAAAATCCAGCTTCTTTCATCCCAACATTCATCCTTCCTCACTCAAAGTCCTTCAGGTGTTCATAATGCGATCTTCTTCAGCCACGGGGCATAGTGAGACACAAGAAACACCCTTCCAACTCAATGTCGGCTCTTCACTGATTGCCACATCTCGTTTGAGACAGATCTTTGTACCCAAGACTGGACAGTTCAGAGGAAGCTGCTCCGAAACCGCATGCTGCAAGAAAAGACTGAGAAGAAATCCGGGTTCAACGCAAAGTTAAGACAACAAAACAAGAAGTCAGCGGTCTTCCTGTAGGCTTCGGAAGACACCGATCGATGTTTGAGGACAACGTCAGCTGGAGAGGATTGTACAATGCAACAGGTCAGCTTCATTGTATCTTGTTTTTCATTTCTCCATTATAACAACCAAACGAACTCATCAAAATATAGAGACCTTTTCTTCTGGCGATCTCAGAATCTAAGAAACCAAGCCTCCAAATCCTCACCTGATTCACAAATGAAGAGCAGAGGGGACAGATGGCCAGCCACGGATTCATGAGATATTCACAAATGAGATATTCACAAATTAAGAGCAGAGGACAGATGGCTAGCCACGGATTCATGAGATATTCACAAATGAAGAGCAGAGGACAGATGGCCAGTCACGGATTCATGAGATATTCACAAATGAAAAGCAGAGGACAGATGGCCAGCCACGGATTCATGAGATATTCACAAATGAAGAACAGATGACAGATGGCCATCTGTCCTCTGCTCCATTATAACAACCAAACGAACTCATCAAAATATAGAGACCTTTTCTTCTGGCGATCTCAGAATTTAACAAACCAAGCCTCCAAATCCTCACCTGATTCACAAATGAAGAGCAGAGGGGACAGATGGCCAGCCACGGATTCATGAGATATTCACAAATGAGATATTCACAAATTAAGAGCAGAGGACAGATGGCTAGCCACGGATTCATGAGATATTCACAAATGAAGAGCAGAGGACAGATGGCCAGCCACGGATTCATGAGATATTCACAAATGAAGAGCAGAGGACAGATGGCCAGCCACGGATTCATGAGATATTCACAAATGAAGAGCAGAGGACAGATGGCCAGCCACGGATTCATGAGATATTCACAAATGAAGAGCAGAGGACAGATGGCCAGCCACGGATTCATAAGATATTACCCTGTCGTCCCTATTATTCCTATTTCACACCAAAAATGGCTGTAAAAGAGTAAATATCTAGAAGCGCTTATGTATGTCCCTCTCTTCGTCAAACAATATATATAAAATGGACTCGAAACTAAAATAAATAGCAAGTAATATCTTCTTTCCAGCAAGCAATTACTTTTGCTTTACCAGCAAACCACCTCCGTTTGGAATTACTAGTCAATCATACCATTATAAAAGTGGAAGCCATGTTTCAGTTGAGATTCCTATAAACGATTATTATTAAAGTACTTTTACTGTATAATGAGTAATATCTTATACGCAGTGCGATCAAAAAGTTCTGACACTAGGTACGTAACGCGCCAACAGATGGCAGTACGCAGATGCGCGAGCAGCGGTCGCGGGCAGTAACCTTCAAGAGTCATTGTGCCTAGTGGCGTCGCTCTGTAAACATAGGGTGCTGTGCTGCACGATATTTGGGGACCACGTGCAGAACACAGCTGCGATTTCGGTATGGACTGCAAACTAGAGCAGCGAGTGAACATCAAATTCTGCGTCAAACTCTGCAAATCGGGAACGGAGACGCATGAAATTTTGCGGCAGGCTTATGGCAATGAAGTAATGAGTCGTGCCAGATGTTTTGAGTGGCACTCGCGCTTCAAGAGCGGCAGAACGGCACAGCAGCACAACGAAGGGTCAGGGTGACCGTCCACGAGCAAAACCCCCGAAAATGTGGACAAATGTCAACATTCTTCGTATTGTGCACCGTGAATTCGTTCCCCAGGGCCGCCCTTTTTTACTGCGATGTTCTGCGGCGTCTTAGGGAGGACATTAGCCGCAAACGACCTAAAATGTGAAGCATGGGCGGATTTTCCTGCATGCAGCAGCTCACAGAGCGTTAGCAACACGCCAGTTCCGCAGCCGCAACAGCATGACTGCCCTTCCTCACTCGCCGGATTTGGCCCCCCTGCGACTGTTTTCCGTTTCCGAAGGTGAAGCTGAAGCTCAAGGGTTGCCGTTGTGAAACCGTAGACGAGATTCAGCGCGAATCACAGACGGTGCTTGACACGATTCGCGAACAGGACTTCCAGGCAGCTTTCCAAAAGTGGCAAAAATGCTGGCAGCGGTGTCACTGCCCAAGGAGACTACTTTGAGGGTGATCATAGCTAGACTTAAGGAACGTAAGTACTTTGTTGTATATCGGACTAGTCTTGGAACTTTTTGATCGGACCTCGTACTGTATGCTAAATAATACATGTCATCTAAATAATCTGCATAGAGTAAATAAAAATAACTTTAAAACTGTGTTCCCCAGGAAAATGCCTGCCCATTCAAATTAGATTTGTTCCTATTAATTATAACAGCTTGCTCTGCACGCAGCATATACTGCTGTGTGAATGAAAGTATTTGGGCACCCAGGTGGAACGGAAACAAGAGCATTTATTATGAACCAAACTCAGTGCATAGCCGGCCCGTTTTCTTTAGCCCTTTGATTGCAGCGGCCCTTCTAGGCATGTTTTTCATAAGACGCTGCTAGGTGCGTAGCGGAATTTTTCTCCATTCCTCCAGCAAAGCTTCTCCCAGAGCTGCCATAGAGAAAGGTCTAACCAGCCGATAGTAGATTCAGTGTTCCAGCTCATTCCATGACTGTTTTATTGGATTTTGACTGGGGACTTTGGATAGGCCAATCCAACACTTCGACATCCTGCTCCTCAAACCAAGCCTGGACACACCTTGCAGTGTGGTAAGGCGCTCGATCTAGCCGAAAAAGGTAGGAATTTGTGCCGAAGTGTTTCTATAGTATAATTAGTATCGAACTGTTCCTAATATAATCGCACCTGGTGGCCGTGTAACGTACCAGGAGATGTGACGTACCTGATAGAAGGACGCACACGACATAAAGGCAGATAGGAATCAGAATAAAACGTCCGCGTAGCTCAATTGGTAGAGTGACTTGTTCCGGAATAAGCGGACTCGGGTTCGAATCCCGGCGTATACCAGAAATGACGGAGAAACTTACTTCGTTATAATGGCGCCCGAACTATCCGGATGACCCGACCGTTTAAAATCTCGCATTGGTGTGATGTTATTTCCACACCGCGAAATAGGGAGAATAAGAGAATCCTTTCTCCAGCACTTCGAAAAAAAAAAAAAAATAAGGGGGAGATGATGTAACGTACCAGGAGATGTGACGTATCTGCCAGAAGGACGCACACGACATAAAGGCAGATAGGAATCAGAATAAAACGTCCGCGTAGCTCAATTGGTAGAGTGACTTGTTCCGGAATAAGCGGACTCGGGTTCGAATCCCGGCGTAGACCAGAAATGACGGAGAAACTTACTTCGTTATAGCCGTTAGGCTGGAGGGCACCGCAATGAAAGGACAAAGTCCTTCCCAACAGAAATTGCATCTTTCCCTACAGTCAAGTTTAGAGGTCGCCCTCCAAACTTGACTGTCAGGAAAATGCTGGCTGCGTTCCCCGGGGAAACGCCGCTCAAATATGTGCATCGGTAAAATAAAATGAATAGCGTGATTGGCCACTCCACATGACCCTCTTCCACTTTTCCTGTTGTCCACGAACGCCAAGCAATGTATCAGCGCAGTCGTCTTCTGAAATTGCCTGGAGTGACATAGGGCTTGTGCACAGCTGACCTAGCAAGATACCCAAAGGCGTGCAGTTCCTAATGCACTGTGTAACGTACTAGGAGATGTGACGTACCTGCCAGAAGGACGCACACGACATAAAAGCAGATAGGAATCAGAATAAAACGTCCGCGTAGCTCAATTGGTAGAGTGACTTATTCCGGAATGAGGGGATCCGGGTTCGAATCCTGGCGTGGACAGAAATGACGGAGAAATTTACTTCGTTATAACTGTTCTGGTGCAAGTAACTGTTGAATTGGATTGTGCGACGTCGCTGGTCAGGTCTGTGGTAGAGGACGTCCGTGCCTTCTTCACATTCCACAATAGGCGTTTTTTTACGCAGTGACTTAGTTTGGGCGACCTCTCAGAGAGCGGATTCGCTGTAGTGCCACCATCTCTTTTCCAAAGATGAAGAATATCAGCGGCAGTTATAATGTTTTTCGTTTAATATGTCCCTCCTTAAACATTACCTTCGTACCATCAGTCGGTTGTTCTCATATCACTGGAACTATGTACTGTTAAGCCTCGGATAGTTAGTTCATAAATCATTCTTAATTACACGCTGAGCTAAATTAGGTGACCTAACGGCCAAGAGAGAGAGAGAGAGAGAGAAGTCGTGAAAACACTTACGATAAAATGGTCTTTATTGTCGAAACTTCACGGCACTTCAGGAACACAATGTAGGCACAAACGATGTCATCAGCACAATTCAGAATACTAAATCTCTATCAACTTAGGTTTAACAGATTCACATCTGATCTACCAATTACAATTATCTACAGTAATAGCATGCCACAACATCACAACATCACACCATCACACCACACCACACTTTTCGCTGGTTGCTCCAACATTACACACACGCGTCGCGCACCCTGACAGCAAAACTGCTGCCAAAAAACATTCCGTGAGCGAGAAAAAATATAACGTTAAGGATGGCACGCTCAAAGAGAATGAACACAAAATTTACGCAGAGAAAGAAACTAAAAATGAAAATTGAAATCGGGTATACGTCATAAAGTGGATTTCGTGAATCCAAAAAGAGCAGCAAGGCTAAGCACTGGTTGCTGACTGCTTACTCAGGTGGCAACCAACCACCATGCCTCTTTAAAAGTCCGTCGGTTCAGCTCCGCGAGGTATAGTCGCTTCAGATGTATTCTGGCAGAGTGCCAATGCACCCCCTTACAAACAGCATCCAACACATCCCACGAGTGCCCGTCTGCTTCTACAAATGTACGTTCATTTGCATGTGTGGAGGTGTCCAAATACTTACGTCGATATACACTGAAGAGAAATTGAATTAGAGATACCTGTTTAGTAACGTGTAGCACCACCTTTCGCTCTGATGACGGCGGCGATTCGTCTCGGCATGGACTCGACAAGACACCGGAAGTGTTGAATCCACGACCTCTGAACAAGCTCCCACAGTTCACGAAGATTTGATGGAGGGGAGGGTCAGAGCCTCGAACATCTCTCTCGATGGCATCCCAGATATGCTCGATGGGATTGAGGTCAGGTGACCTAGCTGGCCAAGGAAGCGAGGTCACGTCGGTGGAGTGTTCATCCAACCATTCGGATACAATTCGGGAGCGATGGCACCGTGCATTGTCTTGTTGCAGGATGAGGTCCCCAGTGGGATGTTGAAGGCACAAAAACGGGAGGAAATGGTTGTCCAGGATATCCCGGTAACGTTGACCTGCGAAGGACGATGTCACACGTACCAGGGGTCCCATTTAAGTACACGTAAGCAGTCCTCAGACGAGAATGCCACCCCCACCAACTTGAAGAGTACCCTGCTGGCAAGAAGGATCCATCGCTTCATGCGGTTTGCGCCGTACTCGTATCTTGCCATCCGCATGTACCAACGTGAATCTAGGCAACATTTTCCCACATGTCTTGGGTCCAGTGGCGATGTTCCTGCGCCCATGCTAATCTTTGCACCCTGTGATGTGCGGTCAGCAGCGGTACCCTCGTGGGACGATGGCTTCTGTACCCCATAACGAAGAGATGGTTCTGGATGGTGTGGCTGCTTACACGTTTTTGTGCACCAGCGTTAAATTGCCGAGTGATTTCTTGCACAGTGGCCCGTCTATCCGCTGTTACAATGCGAGCTAGCCGACGATGACCCCGCTCATCCACACGCTGTTGTCCACGGAAGTTGGCCCTTGCTGAGAAGGTTTTACCAGATTCGATGTACTCACGGTGCACCCGTGACACAGTGGCTCGTGAAAATCCCAGTGCCTGCACGACTTCCGAAATGGAGTGACCCATTCGTCAGGCCCCGACAATTTGCCCACGATCAAATGCGCTTGGATCCTTCGTCTTACCCATACTGCGTCCGACTCTTACTGATTCTCGTCGCATTACTCCTTATATCGTCGGATCGCTGCATACCTCATATCGTTTCCGTTTACAGAGCTGCCCACAGTGCCACATTTGCATAACGCCAGCTGTCTCTAATTTAATTGATCTTCAGTTTAGTGTAACTCTCTAAGCAGTTTATCTGAGAGACGCTTTCATTAGCGCATCGTAGAGAAACATTGAAATCATCTTCATTCCTTCAAAATCAGAAATACATACTTCAGTCATGTTTATTGTACTCATCAGACTTTCATTCTATCATTCATTATCTTTTTTATAGTGAGCTTGATACCGTGTACTGACAATAGAAGCAATAAGAATTCAGTAATGCTGTGCTTTGTTTTTCTTTTTTACGCTTTCCAACCGTAGGTTGAAGAAGCGTATATGCTCCAGCTTTGTCCGTCCGTCTGTCCGTCCGCACGATAACTCACGTGAAAATGGTTCGATTTCGACGAAATTTTAGTATGTGGTAGAAGACCACCTGGTGACGAACCCTATTGAAAATGGGCGAAGCAGGGTCAAAGGTCATGACATAGGAGCGGGATTCATTCCATCGCCCTTATGCGTCATACCTTGCTTAAAAATTGTTTACGCTTTCGATGAAATTTTAGTATGTGGTAGGGAACCACCTGGGGACGATCCCTATTGGAAATGGGTGAAATTGGGTCAAAGGTCAGGACATAGGAGCTGGATCCATTACATTGCCTTTATGCGTCATAACATGCGTAAAAATGGTTCGATTTCGATGAAATTTTAGTATGTGATAGGGAGCCACCACCTGGGCACGAGCCCTGTTGAAAATAGGCGAAATGGGGTCAAAGGTCAGGCAGGGCATAAGAGCGGGATATATTCCATTGCCCTTATGCGTCATAACTTGCGTAAAAATGGTTCGATTTCGATGAAATTTTAGTATGTGGTAGGGAGCCACTGGGGACGAACCCTATTGAAAATGGGCGAAATGGGGTCAAAGGTCAGGACACTGGAGTGGGAGCCATTCCATTGCCCTTGTGCATCATAACGTACCTAAAATGCTTGAATTGCGACAAAACTTTATCGTGTTGTTCCGAAGGTATTGTGAACCGGTTCTGTTGAATAACAACGAAATGGGGTCAAAGGTCATTGCACAAAAGCCAGATTTATTCCACAGCCATTATTCTCATAACTTGCGTAAAACTGCTTCTATTGCAACAAAACTTTATCATGTTGTTCCGGAGGTATAGTGAACCTGTTCTGTTGAATATAATCGAAATGGGGTCAAAGGTCAGAAAACAGAGCGAGATTTATTCCACAACCATTAATCCAAATGACTTGAGTAATAATTTCTGGTATGTTGGAAAGCGTATCATAATCAATGCTTTGCATGATTTTACTAACTTGTTTCTTTTTATTCACTGAAAGAAATTTTAGGCCCACTATTTCACTACCGAATTTTCTTTTGGTGATAGCAATTTTAAATGCCTGCCATTTAAGAGCAGCAGAGAAAATATTGTTGCTAAAACTCCATCATCCATCAGAAAGGCTGGTATTATTCTCAGGGAAGACATCTTCATTTCTCTTTGAGCAAACACAACTGAAGCTGCTGAAGCTTTCACAAAGGTTTCCTTCTTTCACCAGCTCTTAAATCCAATTCAATTAGAAATTTAAGTGATTCAAAAAATTTACGCTAAATCTGACGCGATATTATTCTTGATTTGTCATCACAGTAATGTGGCTCTCTCTCTCTCTCTCTCTCTCTGCTTCATATCCGCATGGCGCCGCTGCTTTTGAGTTATCTTTCCATCAAAGTATTACAAAATATTTCCCATCACAAGGACTTAAGTAGTTTTCAGTCGAGATCTTTGAAGTTCTTATGCATCTTAAAGTAACACTTGGAAAGAAATTACTAAATACTTTTCAGTGATAATTATGATTTTAAGTGCAGGTAATCATTTTCATTTTCATGTAAAGCATTAGCGTGATTTTGAAACTTTTGAAGTTGTTATTCATCTTAAAGTCTTACATATTTCACAATGAATCCCTTATGACTTTAAGCAGCATCGCAACAACTTTGTTACATAAAGTGGAAGAGAAATATCCCAGCTAAATGTCAGAAATAGCATTCCTTGACATGTTCGTTCTCATGGGAAGTTCCAATATTGAATGAATCAAACTGAAATCTGAAATCATGTGGTAATGCGCCGTATTTTGGACCAGGTGGTGCGACATTACTTGGGAAAAATTATTTCATTTATTCATTACTGCTGCTGTAATTATTTGAATAGAGATCGAATCTTATGTTCATGTACCAGAAGAATCGTGTACATAATGTCTTACGCATTCTCAGAGAGACTCGTGTCTGTAGAAAGGTTGTTCACCCTGACAGACTGACTAAAACATACAACTCTCAAAAGACAACTGTAAAAATTCACCATGTAAAACCCAAGCCCCTTTTGTGTCCAGTTTTGTGCAGGTATGTACCCAGGGACGTAACTACACTGACGGGAAAAAATCCCAACACCACGAAAAAATAGTTGTAGAGGAATGAACTGGCGGCAATACATTTGTTTAGGTAACATATTTAATCGATTAAAGTTTCAAGATCACAGCTTATTGGAAGCGCGAGAAGAGCCATTTTAAATGTGAAATGCTGGTACATTAATAACCGGTGTAACCGCCATAATGTTGAATGCAAGCACGCAAACGTTCATGCATTGTGTCGTACAGGTGCTGGATGTCAGTTTGTGGGATGGAGTTCCATGCCTGTTGCACTTGGTCGGTCAATACAGGGACGGTTAATGCTGGTTGGGGGTGACGGTGGAGTTGTCGTCCAATGATGTCCCATACGTGCTCGATTGGTGAAAGATCTGGTGACCTAGCAGGCCACGGCAACATGTCGACACTTTGTAGAGCATGTTGGGTTACAACAGCGGTATGCGGGCGAGCGTTATCCTGTTGGAAAACATCCCCTGGAATGCTGTTCATGAATGGCAGCACAGCAGGTTGAATCACCAGACCGACGTACAACTGTGCCGTCAGGGTGCGTGGGATAACCACGAGAGTGCTCCTGCTGTGATAGGAAATTGCTCCCCAGACCATGACTCCAGGTGTAGGTCCAGTGTGTCTTGGCCGCAGACAGGTTGGTTGCAGGCGCTCTCCTGGCCTCCTTCTAACCAACACACGGCCATCACTGGCACCCAGGCAGAACCGGCTTTCATCAGAAAACACAACAGATCTCCACTCCGTCCTCCAATGAGCTCTAGCTTGACACCGCTGACGTCGAAAACGCCAGTGGTTTGGAGTAAGTTGAATGCACGCTACAGGGCGTCTGGCTCGGAGCTGTCCTTCAAGTAACCGATTTGTAACAGTTCGTTGTGTCACTGTGGTGGTAACTGCAGCTCGAATTGCTGCCGCAGACGCGGTACGATGCGCCACGGCCATACGCCGTACACGGCGGTCTTCCCTCTCAGTAGCGCCACGTGGACAGCCGGAACCCGGTCTTCTTGAGGAAGTACCTTCCTTTGACCACCGCTGCCAACAATCATGAACAGTGGCTACATTCCTGCCAAGTCGTTCTGCAATATTGCGGAACGAAAATCCACCTTCTCGTAGCCCTATTACACGACGTCGTTCAAACTCCGTGAGCTGTTGATAATGGCTTCTTCGTCTTCTTAAAGGCATTCTTGACTAACATCAACACCCTACGTCGAATCTCAACGATAACTAACGCTCACGAACGTTACAGCGCGTATTTACAGCAAACCTGCTTTGCATGTTCCGAGGGGCGCTACTAGCGTCATACGTATGCGCCGAGCGCGAAATTTGCATAGACGTCATCTTACAGATGTAATCTCACCGCCTACCAACTGTCGTTTATCTAACACAACCCCTTCTTGGTGGTGGGATTTTTTTTCCGTCAGGGTATATGGGAGCTAGAGAAGGATCAGTCCGTCGTGCAAGACTAGAAAGCCACTTCTGGAAAATAGAATTTGTAATTACTCTGTGACGTATATTCTAAATTAACATTCCTTTTTAGTTTCTTTTTCCCTATGTAAATCTTGAGTTTATTCTGTTATTCTTCACTCTTAACGTGATATCTTTCTTTCAAACGAATACGTTTGGCAACACAATTGAGGTTGAATGAACGTGACGTATGCCTGAGTTTTGATAAGAACAAGAAGTAAAAACGACGACCAATCTATTGCTTGAGAGCGTTGGGTTGTAAACTGATTATTGAAAAAAGCGTTGGGTTGTGGGTAGAGAGTTTAGTGCAATATGCTATGCTACGATGTGTTTTCTACATCCTGAATAAAACATCTTTTCCCGCAAGTGTGACTTCTGTTGCTTACACGTTTCGTCTGGCCGTTAAGGTTTCTTTCATTTAGGAACTATTTCTTAGTATGTTGATATTTTAAATTAACGTAGAAGAAAGACAAGACACCTTCGGCATAACTCTGAATCTTTATTTTCGGTGGTTTGTGAAAACTGCTTTTGCGTTTCACTATACGCATAAGTACTTTACCTTATTTATTCATGTATTGCATTGTTTATAAGAAGGCAAAATTGAAATGGTACAACACGATCGATAGATAACTCAAAAGAAATTACTTCTCGATGTGAATCAGTAGGAACAGCTACATCAGATATGTCAGATATTCTCTTCCATATGGGCACATGTCTTTTTAGTTTCATATGGGCACATGTCTTTCTGGTTTCATATGGGCAAGTCTCAGAAATGAAAGAAATGCCTTTTCTCTTTCGGAGAAACGTACAATTTGAACAACAATGCCAGAATACAGAAAGAAAAGACGAGATAGAGGCGTAGGTTTAGTTGCGCTGAAGACAAAGAGAGCTTTGGTCACTCCGTTCGTGGTTATGAGATGCTAAAAAATTTCAGCGTAGTACCTTGCCTACAAAAAAGTGTTGTCGTGGGGACGTTAAAGGTAAATGTAGGCGTTGGGAAATAGTGTTAGACGAAAATCTTTGTGAGGAAGAGAGGGAAAGTGCTCTCTCTCTCTCTCTCTCTCTCTCTCTCTCTCTCTCTCTCTCTCTCTCTCTCTCTCTCTCTCTCTCTCTCTCTCTCTCTCGACTTCTTCTTGTTCTATGCTTCGGTGTTAGTAGGAGTGGTCTTTGTGTGGGGGAAAGAACTTGTTGGCAGGAATCTGAGGTCCCTTGGTTTTTAAACGTGAAGGAGATGGGTTGGGCTGTTGATCACTGTAAGAAGAGGTTATCTCCGAGCACCAGCTAAGTAAAATGCGCGATTAAAGCTGGAAATAATAGTAGAACTGAAGAAGAGGAGCAAAACGATTCCAAAATGATATAAGTAACTCCTCGATGCCACTGTTATAATTCAGGGAAAGGGACTACAACAGTAAACTAAAAAACAGAGACAATTTCTCAGTTTTAGTTAAGAGTCATTTTACCTCACGATAAGGAATGTGCAACTCAACAACCATCAAGAAACTTTAGAGAAAGTATTGTTTTTATATTTCAAGAGAGCTCAGTCTTTTGCTTCCCCTTATTTTCACATTTTGTGTTTAATTTCATTGTTGTCAATTTTAGGAATTAAAACGTTATTAGCTAGTGAAATAACTTAACAAAGGGAGAGAAAAATTAAATGAAACTTGTCTGTATAGAGGAGAAATATAGTTTGCAATATAACATAGAGTTCATGATGACTCTTCAGTAGTACTCACCGGTTCTGGGGGCTAGGTACGGCCCTGTACAATGCTGATTTCATTTACGTGATTCCTCTCTGTAACACTGCTAACCTTCAGAACTGCTGTATTCTATGCGTGTCAGTTTCTACCCTATTCTATGCGTGTCAGTTTCTACCCTATTCTATGCGTGTCAGTTTCTTATGATACCCCACATTCCGTAATCGAAAGTGCATAGTGATCTGTTCCTTTCTGTAATAATAGTGTTCACAAACGATGAAACATATAATACACTGGTGTGCAAAAATTAAGGACGAAGAGTAGAAATTAGCATAACAGCAGAACGAGCAGGCAGAACGGACCGACAGATCACTCAGGAGGTCGACAGATCACTAGGGACCGGTCTGGAGGTGGCGGAGTTCTCGTTTGGGGCAGTATCATGCTTGGTAGCCGTACTGACCTCCATATCTTCCAAGGAGGTTCAGTGACCGGCGTCCGCTATTGTACCGAGGTTCCTCCTGCCTCACGTGCATCTGTTTAGAGGTGCTGTGGGTACTGAGTTCCTCTTCATGGACGACAACGCTACACCTCATCGTACAGTGGCTGTCGCAGAGCTGTTCCTAAATCCAATCGAACATGTGTGCAACCTTCTCGGGAGACGCTTGGCAGCACGTCACCAGCCACCAGAAACGATTCCGCAGCTGCGATTGGCACTACAAGAGAAATGGGCCGCGATGCCTCAACAGCTCCTTGACAACCTCGTCCTCAGCATGGACAGACGTTGTAAATCCTGCAACGCAGTCAGGGGTGATCATATCCCCTACTAAAGACTGAATTTTTCTTAGCAGCCGCCTGTCACATGGACGTTTCTGTCTTCTGTCCAGTTGTGCTCGAAGCTACCTTTTCAATAAAGTGCCTTTGTATCCTTTGGATTCCTTGTTTGGACGGTTTTGCTCACTTGTCCCATATTCTTACATCTTGGGGATCTTATGGTATGATTTGAGTCGATGTGGAGCCTTTCTGCACGACGTTACATTCGAAAACACGTCTCGTCCTTAATTTTTGCTCGCCAGTGTACAAGGAATCGTAAGTAATATTAGAAAAATGATATTCCGAAGTCTAAAGCAATAACAAATAATGAATGCTTAGAACAATCACTGATAACCGCACTTAACTGAGCGTTTGGATGGGTTTACGAACGTATGAGTGTAACACAGCAATCGGTGACAGCTTTGTACGAGGGTCATAACAAAAGTTCTGCACACTGTCCATTTTTGAGAAAAGTGTGAAGTAACGGAGAAAACTTTTCTTGTTGCAGTTCAACGTACTCCCCTCCGCTGCTAATGACAGCTTACCAGCGGTGAGGTAGGTCCTGGATGCCCCGTAGTACGCCATCTTCGTTCAGCTGTCGTATTACTCAGGTCACGTCCAATGACGGTTGGTCCAGCGATTCGTAGCGAACTTTCTTAACTTTGGAAAAGGATCAAAGTCGGGTTGACTCAGATCAGGGCTCTATGGTGGGTGGGATAAAGTTTCCCAGCCATATTTCAACAAAAGTCCCCATACCGACGCTGCACCATGACACGATGTCTTGTCATGTAGCAAGATCGCTCCCGCTTCTAACAATTTGGGGAGATTATGTCGAATTTTCGGCCTCAACTTTGTCCCCAGAAAAACACGATAATATTGTGCGTTCATATTTTACCCTACCGGCATTCGATCAGAGACTACAACACCCTGGGCATCGTACGCAAAAAAACATCACTTGCTTCACTTTGAATTGTTGCCGACGACACTTGAGGAGCGTGGGAAACTTGGATGCCTCCATTTTTTACTTCAGTTCCGGCTTAAAATCACGGGTCCAAGTCTCACCAATTGCGACAATTCTGTTCAGGAAGGTATCGCCCTCCCTTTCGAATCTGTGGAGATGATCCTGTGCGATGCTCACTGCGGCTGCCTTCTTCTCGGGGAAGAGTTGATGGGGCACCCAGCGCGCGGCGTTTTTTCTTTTCCCCCAAAGAGTCGGTCAAAATCTGGTGAACAGGCGTGGTGGACAAATTTGCCTGATTTAGCAATCTCCACGACTGTCAAACGGCGATTCTCTTCGAGAAGCGTTGTAACAATGGTGACAGATATTTTTCTGTCGCCATTTGAGGGCGGACCCGAGCGGTGATCATCGGCCCACCCGAAATCGTGATTCCCAGCAAGACATTGTGCTTCGATCAAGAGTTCCTTCCCCACAAACTTTTTGCCAGGCAGTGTGGATCTTCTTCGGAGTTTTTCCCCCGGAGAGTTTCTATTTTCATTTACAAGCGGTGGTCTAACGCCGTTACTCGACCTGAGGAGCTGCACGATTCCATTTCCAAACATTCCCACGTCCACACAGCAACTGATACCGCGTCGTTATGACACCACTCCGTTGCTGAGAGTCTGACCTTGACATGAAGCAATCATTTTCTAGATTGCATCAACCGCCTCCGTTTTAGATTAAGGTGTGCAGAACTTTTGTTATCACCCTCGTAGGGTTACACTAGGTATCCCAGATTTGGAAAAAATACGAGACACTTTCGACTGAGGGTGAAAGATTAGTATGCGCATCCATCACATATGCCCGTCTAACTATTCTTATTAATCAACCAGTCTTGCTCACTTTTGCAATACTTTTCTGAAGAATGAATTTCACTTAACAATTGTTTCTTTTTAAGAATCATGTCATGAAATGCTACACAATCCTCACTGAAGAATGATTTTACAGTTTTTACACACAATTTGTTTTTCTCACCAGTTCACAGTGCGTTCCTGCAAGAAAATAATCTTTCGACACACGCATTTGTTACAGGGATACACATAACGAACTCCACTACTTTCTTTAAATTTGATAGTTCTCCTTCAACATTTTTTAAGACATCCACCCAGACTTCATCTAAATGTTTGGATTTTAACATGTCCTTCGCTTCACTATCTTCTTTGGATTTCAGAGCTGCATCCACCAGGTGTTGAGGTTACGCGCCTCGCCTTCCCCCGATATCAATCTGCCGCGGCTGTGCTTGCCTACGTAATGAGAGCATTGACCACAGAGTTCGACGTGGGAGATAAGTCAGCTTGGGGAAGCTTCGCGTGCAGGTTAAAAATACGTCCGTAAAAGAATAGAAATTGTAACTCATCGATTTTGTTTTTCAGTCTTGAACTCTAAAATACAGGTTGCCTGAAAATAAATTTCCTGAAAGCAAATTTTCAGGCAACTACAAACGCATTAGCCAAAACCGGGACGATCCCGTATTTTATGGGACGTCTGGGTTCCCTAAGTAACACTCATTACTTTACTTCCAAAGCTCCTACTAAAAATCATGGAAAAACAGCTGAACAGAGTAGTTAGTGAACGCGGAGTTGTTGATCAGAGAACTGCTGGAAGTCTGGAGTTTTGGGAGTTATTGGACAACAGCAGATACTCCAGATATAACATACACGTGAGATTTTCACTAAGCCAAAAGCTGTTCAGTTGGACAACGTTGTCTACCTCTAAAGAAAAGTATTAGCTTTTGAGTGGTAGATTTCACAAGGTGACAAAACTACACTGGCGTGCAAAAATTAAGGACGAGACGGTTTTTCGAATGTAACGACGTGCGGAAGTGCTCCACATTGACTCAAGTCATACCATAAGATCCCCAAGATGTATGAATATCGGACAAGTGAACAAAACCGTCCAAACAAGGAATCCAAAGGATACAAAGGCACTTTAATGAAAAGGTAGCTTCGAGCACAACTAGACAGAAGACAGAAACGTCCATGTGGCAGGCGGTTGCCAAAAAAATCCAGTCTTTAGTAGGGGATATGATCACCCTTGACTGCGTTGCAGGATTTACAACGTCTGTCCATACTGAGGACGAGGTTGTCATGGATCTGTTGAGGCATCGCGGCCCATTCCTCTTGTAGCACTGCGGAATCGTTCCTGGCGGCTGGTGACGTGCTGCGAAGCGTCTCCCGAGAAGGTCCCACACGTGTTCGATTGGATTTAGGTCCGAGAACCTTGCGAGCCAATCCATGCGTTACATATCTTCACTCTCCAACAGCTCTGCGATAGCCACTGTACGATGAGGAGTAGCGTTGTCGTCCATGAAGAGGAACTCAGGACCCACAGCACCTCTAAACAGACGCACGTGAGGCAGGAGAACCTCGGTGCAATAGCGGACACCAGTGACTGAACCTCCTTGGAAGATGTGGAGGTCAGTACGGCTACCAAGCATGATACCGCGCCAAACGAGAACTCCGCCACCTCCAAACCTATCCTTTTCGGGGATGTTGGAGGTGTGATTGCGTGTTCCCTGCTCTCTCCAGATGTGTATACGTCCAGAATCGCTCGTTAAGCTAAATCGGCTCTCATCCGTAAAGAGAACCCGACCCCATTGCTGATGTGTCCAGTTCTTGTGTTCCTGGCACCACAGCAACCGCCGTCTCCGATGAGCAGGCGTTAACGGCACACACCGTACTGGTCGTCGTGCAAATAGACCCCCTTTGTGCAGCCTCCTGGCCACGATAAAGCGCGATAACAGACGTCCAGTTGTCTGTTGCATGTGCCTTGCGATTTCTCCCGCTATCTGCCGTCTGTCTCTTCTCACCTGTAGGACAATATACCGGTCGTCCGCCGCCGTGGTTGCTCGTGGACGACCACTGCTAAACTCTCGGACAGCTGTTCCTGTCGTTTGAAATGCTCTCCAAGCTCGTGAAACGATGCTGTGAGCGATCCCGAACTCCTCGGCCACACTAGTCACACTTCGACCTTCTTCCAACTTCCCAATGACGCGACCTCGGGTAAAGTCATCCAGATGTCGTCTACTGGATTGCCTGTTGGCCATATCACACTGTGGCAGCAACTCGACGTCGTTCAAACCGATGTACACCGTGCAATAGCTTTCACCGAATTGCTGAGCGTACACCGCCCGTGTGCTTTATACCGTTCCGCCTCCCCCTACTTCATGCTGCATATATGCGCATGCCCTACCGTACCGGACTCTAGTCTATCTCCTGAGTGGTCTTTCTGTCCGTTCTGTCTGCTCGTTCCGCTGGTATGCCAATTTCTCCTCTTCGTCATTAATTTTTGCACACCAGTGTATTTCATATTTCAGTAGGTTGAAGAGGTAACTGTTGATGATCGATCTCCCACCTGGCACGAAAAAAGACCTAGTTATGGTGCTAAAAGAATAGGCCACCCCGGTGGCGCAGTGTTCTAAGCGCTGGCTTATGACCATTCTTTCGAGAAGAGTCCGATTTCGAATCCCGGTCAGGCAAGGATTTTGTGTTAGTCTTACGACACTGGCTCTCTCCCTGGAACCAGTGACCCTAAATTAGGGATGGGCGACTGCTTATAGCCCACTGAGTTGCTTACGGTGGTCGTTAAACCTCAAATCAAAAAATAAGAAGAGGGGGAAACATCCCTCCGGATCTTCTGGATAATCTCATGAAAAGCATGAAACTCCGATACCAATCATGCATTACAGTCAGAAGTAGGTGGACACATACCCTGTTCAAAATGACCCATGAAATATTATTTAATTTTTTCTGGCAATTTTTAGTTAACGTGAGCTAATGTCCGGAAGTGGTATGTTTTTTTCTTTTATCAATTTCGTCAATTAATAAGCACAAATTGATGCTTATTTATGTGTGTGCATGTCTTTTTTTCATATTTGTCTACCCCGTATTAAAATATTATCATCTACATCGTCTTGGAATAAAAGTATGCTTTAAAAACATAAGTGATCCTTAATTTTTGGGCACGAGTGTAGTTCCAACGATCGGTCTTGCAAGCGCTATGGGCCGCCCCGGTGGCGCAGTGGTCTAAGGCGTTAGCCTTTGATCATTCGTCCGTAAGGGGTCCGGGTTCGAATCCCGGTCAGGCACGGATGTTGTGTTTGTCTTACGGCACTGGCTTTCTCCCTTCCCTGGAACCAGTGGCCCTAAATTAAGGACGGGCGACTGCTTATAGCCCATTGAGTTGCTTACGGTAGTCGTTAAACCTCCAATCAAAAAAAAAGCGCTACGGTGCAGCCCCAGTGGCGCAGTGGTCTAAGCGATGGCCTCTGATCATTCGTCCGAAAGGGGTGCTGGTTCGAATCCCGGTGAGGCATGGATGTTGTGTTTGTCTTACGGCACTGGTTTTCTCCCTTCCCTGGAACTAGTGGCCCTAAATTAAGGACGGGCGACTGCTTATAGCCCATTGAGTTGCTCACGGTGGTCGTTAAACCTCCAATCAAAAAAGGCGTTATGGAACAAAAGAAAGGATCCAACTAACTTGTCAACAAATGACAATAAATAGTCGGAAGAGCAATGACAGATTTCAGAATGTCCTGCAGTTAGCAAAAATGGAAGTGAAAATAATATTTCCCTCTTTGAGTGTGTGAAATTAAATCATTTGTACAATAAGCATCCCTTATCTTGTGCAACTATTATGGACCATCTGACTAGAGATTTGCTTCCACGCTGCGGACTAAAGATCATCTTCTTAAAATTATCAACACGTACCTGAAATCATGAAAATCTTGTCTTTATGATTAGCCAATATACGAGACAGTCTTTTCAATAAAGTACCGACTTATTGGCCATTTGAACAATACCACGGATTTTACTGCATTCAAGTGAAGATACCTAGATTTTCATGTGTAAAATTCCATCAACTCGTTTCATGTAACTGGTATGTGTTAAGACAAACCTTTCAAACTATGAACTTTGCGTAAGACAGGATAATGTGAAAGAAAATATTTAAGATCTCTTTTTATGTACTGGAAATATTTTTAATCCCAGTTTTCATACAGCGGGGCCGTGCGACAGTAAATGCTTAGAACTGCTTTCTGTACAGTGATACTGTGTGAACTTTCACAAATGCTCAGGCTTTTAGCAGTACATTCCACAAGGCTGGGCTGTGTAAAGTTAAAACTTTAAAACTACTTTCATTGAGGGGGCGATAGAAATAAAATGTTTAAGTAAACTTTTAGAAGTATATTTCGTACGTCTATCCTGTGTGGAGGGTTTGAAAGTGCTTTTCATAATGCATAGCTGAGTGCAACATAATGAGCACATAGACTTTAGAGCATCTTTTCATAAGCTGGGTTATGAGAAGGTAAAAATTTAGAACTAATTTTCTTACCTGCAGGTGAAAAAGAAATGTATTAAACTGCGTACACGACCTGCTAGTCTTAAATATCTGTGATCCTTATGAAAGAAAAATCTCAATCTGTATCGTTCAGGAGTGTAACGTTAGGTTGTTATAGCAGTACACTAACTTGCTGTACGAGTGACTTCTAGTTTTCGATTGCGATTTAAGCTCCGAAAAAATTCCAACCTACATTTATTACTTATTTCGTTATTATGCACGCTTCCTCTGGCATATAACGCAATTTATGTTACGTAAAGTAATGAGATTCGTTGTTGAAATAAAAATACATATTTTGAACTCCACAGTTCATGTTATATTCCTATCGCATTTAGCTCGATCTAAGGTTCTAACCCTTTGATCTTTTTTTCGTGATTACCATGAATCAAGCGGAAATGGTGAGGTGAATATATGAATAGCTCAGAAGAAGACTCATTGTAAGGGTATTTAATTTTCAATGCCTTGCTCATAATTACTTCCTTTTTCTCGTGGCTAATTCTCGTCCTTCCGTCCACGCGCAAACACGGAAGTAAATAAGCGCAATCTGTCAACAGTACTCACGACCCATTTCACAAGTGGATTTTGTGAGTTATTGTTTCCAGCCTGGTCATCGGAGCAAATGACAGGCTATTATAGCATGCATCAGTGTTGTAGCTCGGCTGAAATGTTCACGTAGTTCTTTACATCCAGTCTGCTCTACTGTTTACAACAACACATCGTGTAAGTGACCTTGTAAGAGCTATGACTTTCTAAAAACAGTTAGGAAGTAGCTCATACAAAAATATATCACGAATAAAAGATTATGAGCCGTAATTCTTTGTAAAATGCATTAATTACGACTTTTCCAAACCTTTACACGAATACCTTCCTCAGGAAACCTTTAGAAACTTACATGTTGAATAATTAATTGTTCAGTTCATAGTTCATTAGCATTAAAATAATGTATAACAGTTATTATTAACACTCTTTGTCTTCAACAAGTTTACAAGATTAAAACCGCCTAGCGCGGTCGAATGTATTAAAAGGGTTAGAGTTAGAGCTGGAGGTGTTGCTTCCCCACAAGCAAGCTCTTACTCAAAATGGACGTTGTTTTAAATTTTACATTGTGTGATGTGACGTATATTCTAAATTAACTTTCCTTTTTAGTTTCTTTCCCTATGTAAATCTTGAGTTTATTCTCAGTTATATTTCACTCTTAACGTAATATCTTTTCTCTCAAACAAATACGTTTGGCAACACAATTTAGGTTGAATGCACGTGACGTATGCCTGAGTTTTGATAAGAACGAGAGATAAAAACGACGACTAAACTGTTGCTTGAAAGAGAGCGTGTAAAGCGGGCGTTGAAAGAGAGCGTTGTAAAGAGAGCGGTGAAGCTGTGTGGTGTTTAAATATTGATATCGTTCTGTTATGGACGTGCTACAACCTTGAATAAAGCATCTTTTCCCTAAGTTTGACTTCTGTTGTTTACATGTTTCGTCTGGCCGTTAAGGTTTCTTTCATTTAGGAACTACGTTATCTACCAACAAGTAATTGGACACCTGTGATAGCAAAGGAAAACGAAGTTTATTCACCTTCAATAGTTGGTGGAGCCTCCACGTGCGGCGATTACAGCTGCGACCCTCCGGGGCATACTATCAACCAGGCGTTGTACGACGGCTAGCGGTATTTTCTTCCACTCGGCATGAAGAAGACAGGTCAGTTTCATCACCGATTTCGGACGGTGGGGGCACCCCTTAAGTCGACGCTCCAACTCGTCCCAGAGGTGCTCGATAGGTTTAAGGTCCGGGCTCTGCGCAGGCCAGTCCATTCGATTAACCCCATTGTCACCATACCAAGCCGTGGTGGACCTCGCAACATGACAGGTGGCATTGTCATCCTGAAAGTAACATGGGTCTACCCCGTAAAACTGCCACAACGTAGGAAGCGCATGGTCATCCAAAATGGTGCAGTAAGTCTTGGCGTTGAGTCTACCAGGAATTGCGAAACACCCCCATAGCATAATTCCGCCGCCGCCAAACTTCACAGTTGGAACAATACATTCCGGTAGGAGACGTTCTGCAGGCAGACGCCAAACCCAGACCCTGCCATCCGAACGGTAGAGGGTGAACCTTGATTCAGCGCTCCAGAGAACCTGTTTTCACTGTTCAACATTCCACTGTCGACGTTCTTTGCACCACCTTAGCCGAGCAGAGCAGCGCTATTGGACTTGGTGATCAAAGGCTTGCGGGCGGTAGCACGTCCATGATAACCGAGCAGATGGGCTTCCTTATGGATGGTATTCATCGAAAGAACACTCCCGGATGCCTGTTGAAACTCCTCGCGGATGTGGCCCATCGATTTGGTGCGTTTTTTTCGAATTTCTCTGACCAGCACCCGTCGGTCTCTAACTCCCAGTTTTTTGGGTCTGCCGGGTCGGGGCACATTCCGACAGTCACCTCTCACCTTCCACTTGCCAATCACGTAGGCCACTGTCGCATTTGAGTACTTGAACTCGCTGGATATGTCACGTATGGATCGGCCATTTGTGTGATACCCGACGATTACACCTTTCTCGAAATCAGAGAGCTCCGAACTGCGTGGCATCTTGCATGCGACTGGTTGCGTTGTTGTTTCCCACACGATATTTAACGGCGGCGGCCGTGACGTGTATCAGGACCTCAGATATCGTCGATTGCAGGGGTGTCCAATTACTTGTTGGTAGATAGTGTATTTCTTAGTATGTTGCTGTTTTAAATTAACGTAGAAGTACGAAAAAACTTCTACGTTATAATTCTTCAAATCAACGTTTATGGTTAGCATTCGTAGAATGTATTTAAGAATTAAGCATCAGCATATAAACTACAAGATGAAGTTAAGAAAGATGATATACAAAAGACATCAAATGTATGCACTGGACATGCGCACAAATTTAGAAAGTGCAGTAACATCTGCATCAGTTAGGTAAAGTACACTTTCTCCAAAGAAGAATTCGTTGCATTTTAATGTGACAAATTTCGCTATCTTAATCTCTGTTTAAAAATAAATTTTTATTAGTGGTTAATTGGTTTAATAATTAGCAGAGCGTTTAACGTCACAAATAAAATCTGTGGATAAAACGCACTGTATGTTATATGAGCCAGAAAATGATTGCAAAGACTCGTCTCAACATCTTGGGTAATCACTCAATAAAAGAATAACCTTCCAACAAAATTTCTCCTTGTACAATATGCGGGAGCTATTGTTAGATGACAAAAGCATAAATCAGAGATCCCGCAACAGTATTCCAATTTGTAGACGACTTATCGCGAAGAAGGTAAACTCGCACATTCGTTTGATGGGCATTCTCGTTTGACGGGCATTCTCGTTTGACGCTCAGTTATTTATTATGCGAAGAATCTGACTCTTGATGTGTCGTAAGACATTAATCGACTGTCATGTTTTCCATGTCCCTTTAGTTTATCTCATTTTAGTTTATACAGTAATCATGTGTTATCTTATGACACCAACGGTCACTTTGCGCAAATCTTTCAATGATGAGCCTTACGTAGTAATTGTTTCTTAATTCATGTAATAACAGGCCTTTACAGCATAATTTAGCCTCTTTTATATGTTCTTTCGTATTCTGTGTAATCATTAGTGTTCTCCGGTAATTTTTATACCAAAATTAGCTCGTGTCCTCCTCAGTCTATTGTACATCCATGTATCCATTGGTGTTTTGATACTTTTGACATTACTGTAGTTTAAAAACCCTAATGAGATCCTAAGGCTGAAAGGATATGATCTTTATTGTAGGACCACTGGTTCTGTAACAACAACAACCGTATCTCACCCGGGATACGCTGAATATAAGAAACAATGGTTTTGTTAGGATGAGATACGGTTGCTGTTCTGTAACAATACAACAACCGTATCTCACCCGGGATACGCTGAATACAAAAAACCGGAGGGGCCTATACTTCAGACATTCACCTACCAGAATTTTCCTTTTCCACTGTGTAATAAAGCATGTTTTTACCAGAACTAATATTTGATTTTATTATTTATATGTTTGTTAGCACTGTTCCTTTAATTGTCCCTTTTGATAGCAATGGTTCTTATATTTTAGTGTTGCTCATAATACAGGGTAATTCAAAATGATTGCCCCGATTACAAATGACAATAACGTGTTTATGATTATAAATAGACAGCTGATATCCCAACACAAGACAGGAAGGAAGTTCAGAACTTTATTGCAACCTACTGCTGTGTTGCTATGGTGATGTAGGAAAGTGAGCTGCCCGTGCACCAAAGCCAGTGGGAAGAAATAGCGACCACAGCAGAAATGGCGCTTAGCGTGCTGGAGTTTGAAAAGCGTCATTCTGTTGTTACAGTGGATAGAATGTTTCGTAATTGCTACAAACGTGCTCCTCCACATGCTACGAGCATAAGGTGGTGGCATAGGCAGTTTGTAGAAATAAGATGTCTTTGTAAAGCGACCGACCACGTGTTTCTATGGACCTTTTTCCTTCATTGAAGATACAGAAACAGATAACGTTTATCTAGATATGATTCAGCAATGGCTACTTCCACAACTGGATGACGATTCCGGGGACTACATCCTACGACAAGATGGAACACCCCCACATTGGAATATGTACTTTCGCCAATTTTTGAACGAAATTCTTCCGAACCGTGTAAATTGGTCGCTGTGGGCAGAACGACAGGGTTCTCTGCAAGTGGCCCTACAGGTCTCCGGACCTTACTCCTTGCGACTTCTTTTAGTGGGGTTATGTCAAAGACCATGTGTATGTGCCACCTTTTCCGAGAACACTGCACGAACTAACGATGCGTATTCAGCTTCCACTGGCATCAGTGACTACGGACAAGCTTCATGATGTATGGCGTGGAATGGATTACCGTTTAGATGTTGTCCACATGACCCAAAGAAGTCACATGGAACATTTGTAAAGTATAAAAACAAAATTCTAAACTTCCTTCTTTATTGGGCAGTAATGTGATTTCTGTATCTATGTTCATAAACCAGGTAATGTCATTTGTAATCGGAACAATCATTTTGAATTACTCTGTATTTATATCAGTTTGCACTAGCTTACCCGTTTTGCCGCATCCGTGGCGCATTGGTCTAAGCGCTCGCTTGTGGCCATTCGGCCGAGATGAGTTTGGGTTTGAATCTTATGTGGTATGGATGTTGCGTGTGTCTTACGACACTGGCTTCCTCATTTTCCAGGAACCAGTGGGACTAGATTAGGGACGGACGACTGCTTATAGACCATCAAGTTAACCACGGTGGTCTTTAAACCCGTAAGCGAACATTTTTCCGGGTCTGATTTACTTCTGACCTTGCGCCTCTTTCCACTTACTGGTCAATCAATTTGCTCAGTCATCGGTGTAATGCCGACTGGATCTACCGACCGAGCTAATATTCCATAACCTTCACCTACTAACTGAGGTTTTTTTCCTGAACTTTACAATAATATTCTAAGGTATACAATACAATAAATGATAAAAACGAAATACACTGACGGAAAAAAAAATCCCAACACCACGAAAAAATAGTTGTAGAGGAATGAAATGGCGGCAATACATTTGTATAGGTAACATATTTAATCGATTAAGGTTTCAAGATCACAGCCTAATGTAAGCGCGAGAAGAGCCATTTTAAATGTGAAATGCTGGTACATTAATAACCGGTGTAACCGCCAGAATGTTGATTGCAAGCACGCAAACGTTCATGCATTGTGTCGTATTGGTGCTAGATGTCAGTTTGTGGGATGGAGTTCCATGCCTGTTGCACTTGGTCGGTCAATACAGGGACGGTTAATGCTGGTTGGGGGTTACGCTGGAGTTGTCGTCCAATGGTGTCCCATACGTGCTCGATTGGTGAAAGATCTGGTGATCTAGCAGGCCACGGCAACATGTCGACACTCTGTAGAGCATGTTGGGTTACAACAGCGGTATGCGGGCGAGCGTTATCCTGTTGGAAAACACCCCCTGGAATGCTGTTCATGAATGGCAGCACAACAGGTTGAATCACCAGACCGACGTACAACTGTGCCGTCAGGGTGCGTGCGATAACCACGAGAGTGCTCCTGCTGTCATAGGAAATTGCTCCCCAGACCATAACTCCAGGTGTAGGTCCAGTGTGTCTCGGCCGCAGACAGGTTGGTTGCAGGCGCTCACCTGGCCTCCTTCTAACCAACACACGGCCATCACTGGCACCCAGGCAGAACCGGCTTTCATCAGAAAACACAACAGATCTCCACTCCGTCCTCCAATGAGCTCTAGCTTGACACCGCTGACGTCGAAAACGCCAGTGGTTTGGAGTAAGTTGAATGCACGCTACAGGGCGTCTGGCTCGGAGCTGTCCTTCAAGTAACCGATTTGTAACAGTTCGTTGTGTCACTGTGGTGGTAACTGCAGCTCGAATTGCTGCCGCAGACGCGGTACGATGCGCCACGGCCATACGCCGTACACGGCGGTCTTCCCTCTCAGTAGTGCCACGTGGCCGGCCAGAACCCGGTCTTTCTTGAGGCAGTACTTTCTCTTGACCACCGCTGCCAACAATCATGCACAGTGGCTACATTCCTGCCAAGTCGTTCTGCAATAATGCGGAAAGAAAATCCACCTTCTCGTAGCCCTATTACACGACCTCGTTCAAACTCCGTGAGCTGTTGATAATGGCTTCTTCGTCTTCTTAAAGGCATTCTTGACTAACATCAACACACTACGTCGAATCTCAACGATAACTAACGCTCACGAACGTTACAGCGCGTATTTACAGCAAACCTGCTTTGCATGTTCCGAGGGGCGCTACTAGCGCCACATGTACGCGCCGAGCGCGAAATTTGCATAGACGTCATCTTACAGATGTACTCTCACCGCCTACCAACTGTCGTTTATCTAACACAACCCCTTCTTGGTGTTGGGATTTTTTTTTCCGTCAGTGTATGTACAGTTGAAAACTGAAATGTACAAAGATTCCGGTACGCATTCCAGAAGTTGAGAAAGGCAGGCAATACGAAGTTTAACGTGAACGTTGGAGCGCATTAATAATGCGGCATTGGGTCCATGTATAATTTTACATCGCTATGGAAAGGGAAAAAGCAAGAATGAAGAAAATGTGATCGCGGACCATGATTTTCGTAGTTGATACAAAGTTCTCTGTCAAGCTAAAAGGAAAAATAAAAGCATTAGAAGACTGAAGATAAGTAGAATCAAAACAGAGTATATGTTTTGCAAGGAAGAAAAGAACATGAAATTTTAGTTTATTAGTATCCCAGAGGCAGCAATACGAACATTAGTTAGGAAGATTTAAATGCGTGGAATCGATGTTGGTAGAAAATGTGAATGTGAAAGGGAAATTAATTAGCAGAGTTACTGCAGCATAGAATACCTGAAGAAAACAACAGGTTCTCTCTGTGGTATAATGTGCTGGCTGTCCTGGTGGCCGTGTGGTCAGAGGAGCGATTTTTGGATAACTATCCTAGTTAAGCACAGAAACGCACCCCCATTGAGCTAAGAAAAATGTGTTACGTACGTTCTATCGTCCTGGTTTAATTATTTCTCTAAAGACTGTGTTCTCAATTAGTGACAATAGACTCCGTATAACCTTAAATTCTCATATAGAAACATAAACTGCACTAAAGTCAATAAAATACAATAAATATTACTGCCAGAGTAGGTCAAACGTTTGTCTCGTTTCGAGTTACACATACCATAATGTTGAGCCTCCATACCTGTGGGAAAAGAGAGCCAGCGTCGACTGGGTGCCTCGATGACGTAATCACACCAGGCTTATGACGTGCATTTGGCCCAGAAGCACAGGGGAAAGGAAGATGGAGGTCAGAACAAGTTAGTAAAAGCATGCAATGCGTTGATTATGATACGCTTTGCAACATACCAGAAATCATTACTCAAAAATGGCTGTGGAATAATCTCGTTCCTGTGCCTTAACCTTTGATCCCAATTCGATGATATTAAACAGATTTGGTTCAGTATACCTTCGGAAAAAACATACTCAAGTTTTGTCGTAATTGAAGCATTTTTAGTCCACGTATGAGGATAATGGCTGTTTAATAAATCTCACTCCTGTGCCCTGACCTTTAACCCCATTTCGATTATATTCAACAGAACTGGTTCAGTACACAGCAGCGAACGAAAGTACTTGGCGAAACACTTTTTCGACCATAATTTCTTTTCTGCTGGACCAAATCGGGTCATTTTGGGGTTATGATATGTGTTATTCAGTTGTAAACATGACCCATATGCAGATGGATCGGAAACTTTAACACAGATCAGGTACCGAGCTTAATCGCAAAGATCATACAAATTGACCAACAAAGTAGGTGTGTATTCCATTCATTTAATGCAACGATAACAGAAAACAAGTACGAGAAAACGACAAAACAATAACTGATTCTTAGTGGAATAACCACGAGACTTAATAACAGCTGCACAACGGGCCGGCATCGAGTCCACTAGCTTCTCGAAGGTGACCTGCGTAATTCGCGCCCATTCTGCAGACAGCTGGTCGAACTTCTGGGCCCTATTCCGGCAGGTTTTCTTTGCACGTCGTCTCTCCAGCTCCTCCCACATGTGCTCGATGTGGTTGTGGTCTGGAGATTGGCTTGTCCAGTCTAGAAGTGTGACCTGTTGCTGCTGGAAGGTTGCTTTCGCTACTGTGGAGGTATGCTTCGGGTCGTTGTCTTGCTGCATGATGCATCTGGGTGGCATGTTCTGGTTTGCCCATGGGAAGACATCGTTGATGAGCATGTTCGTGTAGCTCTGACCGGTCATTATTCCGTCAATCTTGATGATGGGGCCCATTCCATTGCGAGAGAAGGTGCCGTAAACCATGAGCGTTCCTCCTCCGTGCTTTACAGTCGGCTGAATGAACTGGGGGTTGAATCTCTGGCCACAGGGACGTCGTACGTATCGGATTTCATCACTTCCGAACAAGTTGACTTTGCTCTCGTCGGTGAAAAGCACCTTACTCCAGTCCGCCGCGGTCCAGTGTCGATGACGGAGCGCGAACGCGACTTTGGCTCGTCGAGACGCAACGTAGTGGAACGAGGACTACCACATCGCGGACTGTTCTCGACGGTCCCAGTCTTCTTATAACGTTGCAAGATAGCTGAAACGGACTGGTGTCGAATCGTCAGAGCCCTCGGAATGTCGGTGACGCGCATTCCGGATTCCATCATGTTCACAGCCGCCTGGCGAGCTCCAACAGGGATCTCCGCGTTTTTACCCATTTCTGAAAACCTAAGATTGACTTATTTATCACACTAAACGTCACAAAACCCACAAAAATCACAAGAAAAACATTAATTCATGCAGCAAACAAATGGGTAATAATTAGCGGCTCTTCAATATGGTCCATTTCGAGCGACAAATTCGCTCTAAGCGAAATACAAACTACGCGGCATTGTAACCCATGAATCAACACATATCATATCCCAAAATGATCCGATTTGGTCCAGCAGAAAAAAATTATGTTCGAAAAAGTGTTTCGCCAAATACTTTTGTTCGCTACTGTACCTCCGAAATAACACGATAACGTTTTGTCGCAATAGAAGCACTTTTAGGTAAGTATGACGCATAAGGGCGATGGAATGTATCTCGCTCCTATGTCCTGACTTTTGACCCCATTTCGCCCATTTTCAAGAGGATTCGTCCTCAGTTGTCCCCTACAACATACTAAAATTTCATCGAAATCGAACTATTTTTACGCGAGTTATCGTGCGGACAGACAGAAAGACGAACAAAGTTTAAGCATATACGCTTCTTCAACCTACGGTTGGAAAGCGTAATAAACAAGTTAGTAAAATCATGCAATGCACTGATTATGATACGCTCTCCAACATACCAGAAATCATTACTCAAGTTATGAGGATAGTGGCTGTGGAATAAATCTTGCTCCTGTGCCCTGACCTTTGGCCCCATTCCCATTATATTCCACAGAACCGGTTCAGTGTACCTCCGGAACAACATGATAAAGATTTGTCGCAATAAGAGCATTTTTAGTCAAGTTATGAGGATAATAGCTGTGGAATAACTCTCGCTCCTGTGCCCTGACCTTGTAACGTATACTCTATATTCACTTTCCTTTTGATTTTACTATCTCTGGTTATTTTATTTTTCTATGTAAATTATCTTCTTACTGAACGAGATGTTATTTCACCCGCTGAATGAGATCTGGCAATGAGTGTAAGTCATGACGTGGTGGTAGCCAGTATAAATAGGCGCGTTCAACGATACCAAGGGAGAGCGTTTGTTGTTGTATAGAGAGAGCTTTTTGTTGATGTGCGTAGGGTGAGCTGTTGTTTATGTGTCAGAGAGCTGTTGTTGTAAAGGTGAGCTGTTGTTTATGTGAGTAGAGCTTCGTTCATGTGCAAGGAGCTACGTGTTATTTGAGTAGCTGTGTGTGAAGTGTGTGTGATGATACCAGTAGAAGTTCATAATAAAAGGTTTTAAGTAAGTACGTTTTTCTCAGTTCATAGTACTGTCAGACCTCTGTCTGGCTGTTAGGTTTATTTCATTAGTGATTATTATTAACAACCAGCATTAAGACTTTATTCATCTTAATTACTACTACAACATTACTAGCAGTTAAAAGCTTGTTCATTATTATTACTACACTACTAGCAGGAAAGTTTATTCATGATATAATTAACAAACAACCGTTACTAGAAGAAACTAGTAGCAGAAGTAGTAGAAGAAGTTATTCATTATAATATTAGTGAAAGCTATATTCACGATAATTAGCTTAGTAGTAGAAGAAGTTTTATTCATTATAACCTTTGACCCCATTTCGATTACATTCACCAGAACTGGTTCAGAATATTTCCGGAACAGCAGGAAAACGTTTTGTCGGAATCGAAACATTTTTATGTAAGTTATGACGCATAAAGGCGATCGAATGGATCCCACTCCTATGTCCTGATCTTTGACCCCATTTCGTCCATTTTCCATAGGGTTCGTCCCCAGATTGTCCCCTACCACATACTAAAATTTCATCGAAATCGAACCATTTTTACGCGAGTTATCATGCGCAGAGACAGACAGACAAACAAGCAAAGCTGGAGCATATACGCTTCTTCAACCTACGGTTGGAAAGCGTAAAAAAAACGAGTTGTTTGAGTGCTCCTACGCCGTTAATCGAAAACGAGTTACGTTAGGCAGCAAACACTGCACAGCAGAACCTCACGAAAATGCTTCCGACATTTCAGCGCTGGGAACACCAGCCTCGAAGATAAGCCGAGGTCAGTAACTCCAACGATCGGCAACACTGGAACTGTTGTCGAAGCTGTGACGGCGAATCCCATTACCAGTACACGACAATCCGCAGCTGAGGTGTGGTCTTCGCAATCCACTGTCGTTCGCCATCTTCACCACATTTCTTTCTCCTCCTGACGCCATCCTCATGAATTGACACCCCCGCAGAAGAAACAACGAATCGCTTTCTGTCGCAGGTTGCTGTCAAATCCACAGGACGATGGGGTTTGGTGGCGTACGTCACAGGTGATGAAAAGTAGATATTCTTATGTAATGCTGCCACGGTATCTGAGGCAAGCCAGGAAGCACAGCCATGGTGCAAAGAGGGCGTTTCGAAAGGAAAGTCATGCGGTACACCTGGTGTAATTGTGAGGATTATGTGCACTGGGAACTCGTGCCACAAGGCCGAGCTGTCGGCGGAAACCTCCATACCGAGAAGCTGCAGTGGGGGCATGCTCTGCGTCAATGATATCCAGCACTCATCAATACGATGCGGCCTGTGCTGCAAGTGGATAATGCCCTAAGTCACACCGCCATATTGGCCCGCCGAAAACTACAGGAATTGGAAGGGATTGAAATCCTACGTCATCCTCCATACAGGATGGAACTTGCCCATCCGACTACCATCTGTTTCGCTCCAAGGCCCATTTTCTATTTTCTTCTCTTGACTTCATTGGTGAATGCTGAATCTGGAATCAGAGAGTTTCTGTCCTCAATATTTGCCGAGATGTACCGCCATGGGATCGTGGTCTACTAGAGCGTTGTTAAAGAACTATAAATAGGTTAGTAAAATCATGCAATGCATTGATTATGATACGCTTTCCAACATACCAGAAATCATTACTGAAGTTATTACTCAAATTATGAGGATAACGGCTGTGAAATAAATCTCGCTCCTGTGTCCTGCCCTTTGACCCCATTTCGATGATATTCAACAGAACCGGTTCAGTATACCTCAGGAACAACATGATAAAGATTTGTCGCAATCGAAGCATTTTTACGTACGTTATGACGCATAAGGGCAATGCAATGGATTCAGCTCCTATTTCCTGATCTTTGACCCCATTTCACCCATTTTCGAAAGAGTTCGTTCCCAGGTAGTCCCCTACCAGATACTAAACTTTCATCGAAATCGAACCATTTCTACGCGAGTTATCGTGCGAACAGACAGACAGACGGACGAAGCTGGAGCATATACGCTTCTTCAACCTACGGTTAAAAAGCGTTAAAATTAGCGTCCTGTACTTTGCAGAATGAGGTGAGCATGTATCGCTTTCTTGAATCATTACACTTTTATCTGCAAACGGGACGACTTTTTGACTCGACCTGATAAAAGAAATAGGACGAGGTGAGGTGGATGTGAGATTTCACCAGAGAGAAAGCAATTAGGAATGCAAGGGACAAAGCAACAGTTAACGTAGCGAAGGTCATGAAGAATACCCAGTAAGCAAGATTATAGTACTGTGGTCATGCTCTGAGAAGATGCGATGGTTACTTTGGTGTTAAAATTATACTGAAGTGCTAGAAGAACTGGTACACCAGTCTAATTCTTGGTAGGTCCCCCACGGGAGCGCAGGACTGCAGACATACGACGGGGCATGGACTCCACTAGCTTCTGGAAATATGCTGTAGGCATTGCGCACCATACCTTCTGCAGAGTGTTCCACAATTCGGGTGTATTCCGAGGTCTCGGATTCTTGTGTTCGATAGCACGTTGCATGGCATCCCAAATGTGTTCTATGACGTTCAGATCTGGGGACTTCGGTGGGAATGGCAACAACCCAAACTCAGATGAATGCTCTTTTAATCATAATGTGGCGTCCCGACACTTGTGTTGAGGTGCATTGTCGTGTTGGAACAGGCCCAACCCATCAGCATGAATGCAGGACATGAACGGGTGTACCTCGTCAGAAAGGATGCGCACATAGCGTTGGCCGGTCACAGACGTTTGTAGACGCATCAGGGGTCTCAATGAAGTCCAGATAAACACACCCCATACCATTACGGACCCCCCCCCCCCACGAGCCGGCACAGTTTCCCGTTGACAGGCGGGATCCATGACTTCATGGGGTTTGCGCCACCCACGAATCCTTCCATCTGCCCGATACAGTTAGAAACGCGACTCGTCAGACCAGGCTACTTGTTTCCAGTCATCAAGTGTCCAGTGGCGGTGTTGCCGTGCCCAAGCGAAGCGCATAGCTCTGTGTCGTGCACCCATCAAGGGGACTCGAGTTGGGCGTCGGCTCCCAAAGCCCATATCGTGCAGGGTACGTTGCACAGTCCGGACGCTGATGCGTGTTGAGGCTCCAGCATTGAATTCTGGTAATACCTGCGAGAGTGTTGCACGCCTATCGCGTGAAACGATTCTTGACAGCCGACGATGGTCACGTTCACCCAATGTCTTTTTACGGCCACACTGGTATCGTAGGTTGAAGGTTTTGCCGGAATTCTTGTAGTCACGGTACACCCTTGCAATGGTCGTCCGTGAAAATCCGAACTTCGTTTCTACCTCCGATAATACTATGGCCCATCTCACGAGCGCCCACTATGACACCGCGTTGAAAATAGCTTAAATCGTTATTACTTGTCATTCTCATGCCGAAAACAGCTCTAACTGCTGGCAAGGATGTCTATCGCTTTATATACGCACTGGCAGACGCAACCCAGTACGCGCAGAGGTGACGTTGCTATGTATTTTGCATAAGCTCGTCTGTACCAGTTTTTCTGGCACTTCAGTGTATGTACATGTACCTATCAGGAGATAGAATGAGATGGAGACCATAGATCAAATGGGATAACTGTTTTAATCAAGACATGAAGAAGAATTTAAGAAGTAAGGAGGGCCCAATACAGAACTGGGTGGTAGAGGAAAATCTGCAATAACACTCCGCCTAACTGAGGGACTAACAATGCCACGCGAAATAAAGGAAAACAATAATAATGTAAATCCATAGGATTTTATGATATAAAGCTGGGAAGAATTCGAAATTTACCGTATAAAGATAGCAGGTAAATTTTGGGTAGCTCAGAGTAGCCTCGGAAGTTTTCAAATAGCAGATTTTTATGTTTTGTAATAAGCGTGAAAAAGTCTGATTGCTTCATTGGCATAATGTAACCGGAGTAATGAAGCTCCGTACGAAAAGAACGAAGTAAACGTAGATATTAGTTATGAAATGCCTTTGCATTTGGTATATTATTATTTATAACAACGTTTCTCAACAGAAAGTAAATCAGTGTGATGTATGTTATCATCCGTTAAAGCAATATTTAATTTAGCACATTATTTTATCTTAGGTTCTTGGAATCAAATAGCCAATCAAATTAAAAACGAGGAAATATACACCAACTATGTAGAAAATAGTATAACTATACCAACAATCCGAATTCATTGGCATCGTATAAAAATCAGTTTTCCAAGCTTTCGCGCATCAACAGACAGAAATCTTAATCTGAACGCTTCAACAATTTGAACAATTTGTCTTACAAACTCAAGAATGCCCTCAATAAGGTGAACAACGGTGTCGGCATAAGGTCTATTTCATCTTTATCATCATCATCATCATTGTCAACCATTATCAATCCACTGCTGGACGAAGGTCTCCCCAAGTTTCCTCCACAACGGTCTGTCTTGTGCCAGTCTCCTCCATGTCACCCCTGCATACTTTCGAATTTCATCCACCCATCTCCCATGTGGTCTTCTTCTGGGTCTTTTCCTGTCCCTTGGAATCCAATCTAAAATTTCGGCTGTCCATCGATGATCTGTCCTTCTGGCAGTATGTCCAGCCCATTGCCATTTCAGGGATTTAACTCTGATCATGATGTCTTCCACTCTTGTCATTTTTCGGATCCACGAGTTCCTCTTCTTATCTCTCCTGGTTACACCAAGTATGCACCTCTCCATGCTTCTTTGAGTTGTCTGCAGCCTTTGTATGTCTCTTTTAGTTAAGGTCCACGTCTCTGCACCATACGTAAGCACTGGAAGGATGCATTGATTAAACACTTTTCTTTTAAGACATAATGGCATATTGCTCTTGAAAATTATGCTGTTTCTTCCAAAAGCTCTCCAGGCAAGTTTTGTACGCCGATTAATTTCTTCATCAATGTGACCCTCACTTGATATCTGCTGTCCAAGATAAACGTACGTGTCTGTTATCTCCAGCTTTTCTCCATCAATCGATAAATCTTCATTTCTTGTAAAAGCATTGAACATCACTTTTGTCTTCTGAAAGTTCATTTTTAATCCCACTTCTTTACTCTTGTCAGCAAGTTCCTGGATCATACTCTGCAGCTCTGATGGGGTAGTTTCAAAAATGACTACGTCATCAGCAAAACGAAGGTGGGTTAGATAATCTCCATTAATCTTTATCCCCTTGTTTTCCCAGCTCAGCGACTGAAAAACACCCTCCAATGTGGCATTAAAGAGCTTCGGAGATATGGTGTCACCTTGTCTCACTCCCTTTCCAATTTTTACTTGTGTTGTATTTTCAAACAGCCTAATCTTTGCACTTGCATTTTCATAGATGTTATTAATAATATTAATGTATGCATCTTCAATACCGCAGGTTTTCAGAGCCATTGTAACTGCTGATGGTTTCACCGAATCAAAGGCTTTTTCATAATCGATAAAAGCCATGCACAATGGAAGTTCATATTTACCCCCTCTTTCCAGAGAGGCAGGTGTTTATGCAATCCCCCTACAATATCCGGACGGCTCCAAACGAAGCTAAATTGGAATGACCAAGCGTTCCTTCAGAATCAGAGTCAACGAGCATAAAAGAAATCCAAAATACGGTAATGTAACCACCGCCCTATCTAGAGAAGTCAAATTCAAGTCCGCTACTCTTACGTGGAATGATATAAAAAAATTAGCTACCTACTATAACCCTAAATCTACAACCATTCGAGAAACCTTGGATATCATTACCAACAGTGACGCTTGCAATGATAGCGTCTTTCTGGAGTTGCCACGAATTTGGAACTAGTTCTTCAAGTAACGCCTATTTCCTACCAAGATACCACGTGCACAACCATTGTGATGCCTCGTGTCTTTAAATGAATATTACGTCATATTTATTTATTTATTGTCAAGTCACCGCGTTCAAATTGTTGAAGCGTTCTACTATTCAGTGTGCATTTTCTGTCTATCTTCCTTAACAAAGCATCTGGTTAATGTACGAAAGCTTGGAAAACTGATTTTTATACTACGCCAATAAATTCGGATTACTGGTATAGTTACACTATTTTCTAAATAGCCAATCATTTATAAACAATATATCTCCTCCCCTGGTCATCATGTTCTCCTACAAACAGGAAGTCCCACCTTCCGCAGCTGCAAAGAGCAAAAGTTTTAATTCCAGACAGGAGAAAAAACACTTACCTCATTTCAGTTTCTCTTATCCATGCGTGTCAAAACAAACATCTTTCGTTCAAAAGAGATATTCATTAAGTTATGAGACTGACATACCCGTGTCTTGTATTCTCGTTATATTGTACCTTTTTGTTTTATACCTACTCCTCTATAACTTCAATGCACATCTTTGTTTCACTTCTGAGAGCCGTTAGCAATAGTCTTGATCACGACCTACAAACCACGCTTGTCTCTGTAGCTTGCGGACACTTCAAATTTTCTGAAACGCGTTCTACGGTCTCAGCGACAACGATGAAGAGCTCCACCATGGCATAAGGTGGTGCAAAATCTTCAAAGTCTCTAAACATAAGTTCGAAGCATCACCGTCTACTCCTGTGGCTCCCTAGCACTATTTCTGCATCGCCTGCCAACGATTTCAACGAATATAATGAAGAGAGGCCTCTAGAATGGCGCAGGATGGATCTCGTTACCTCGTACTGCAAGACCTGGTTTTGAATCCGGGGTGGCTCTCTCCCTTCCCTGGAACCAGTGACTCTAAATTAGGGACGGGCGACTGCTTATAGCCCATTGAGTTGCTCACGGTGGTCGTTAAACCTCAAAAAAAAAAAAAAAAAAAAAATCCGGGGTAAGACATATGATTCTTTCTTGTCTGAGATTAATACCTCTAAATCAGAAAAGGGCGGTCCCATAGATATCGATGTTCATGGGTGTTGTTAGTCTACCATTAAACGTTATTGGGCGGTATTTGTAATAAAAATTCTTTATTAATCTTGTTCAATCTATATAGCTTAGAGTGGCATAACTTGAACTATTCTATAATCCCACAGTCGCCTGAAAAGTTTTGACTTCAACTTCATTCTGCGGCAACAAAATTTTATAAAGTGTTTTATCAATCTTTTAAGTGCGCAAACGCAAATGGCTTTAGTATCCTAGTGGCTGAATGGATCAGTTTCAGAATGTCTAACTTAAAACGCGACAAAATGGGGCTTTTTTGGCATGATTTATTGCTGATGAGATAGGCAAATGGACGAACATAAACCAAAAGTTATTATGCCAGCGTTAATAAAAATCACCCAACTGATATTAGTTGTTTAAAATTCTAAGCAGGACATATTGTCCCGCGAAGCATGAGAAATGTCGAAGGTCTCAAAACATTGGAATCGTTATATGCTCTCAACCGATTTTGATGGAATACTCCACATGCATTTCACTGAAGTGCCTGTGATTCTTTTTACCTTGATCAATGCAATTGTAAGAACCCGTTCCTATCTCATCTTTCACTCTACTCTCTCATGCACAATTTACCATTTCTTCGATGAACACCTTTCTCACTTCTGTGCGCTTACGCCTTTTATTTCAAGTTTTATCACTGCGCGAAGCTACTAATGGAATCCAAATACCTTTAATAAATCTGAATCATATGAAATGATTACTTTGACAGCAGTGTGAAATTCAATGTAGCATGCATCGTATCAACTTAACACTTTTTGACGAAAAGCACATAGTCTTCTCAACAGCTTTTTTCGAAAAATTGTGGAATATCTTAATTACACAGTGTTTAAGAAATATAGAAAAGTTATCTGATATGGCAAAGTTCTTCTGCCAGAACGTTTGCCGCTTTTCGAAAATTTCCAAAGTTTTTTGTTAGTGCATGTATGGGCGCAAATTTTACCTAAATTAAAGTATTAATAAGATTTTTCTAACTTCAGCATTTGATTGTGTATGCCTTAACGTAGAAAAGGTATGATCCATTTAGGTACAGTTGAAATATATAGGGTATGTAGGTGGCTTTGACACATTCCGACAAATACACTGGCGGAAAGTGAAAAAGAACACCAAGAAGGAATTGGCGGACGATCATGAAATTTACATATGTTAATGGGATCACGTTGACGTAGGTGTGATATTAATTTCGGGACCAACCGGTTAGCGCTAATGCCACAGCACGACATAATATGCAAATTATCGTCGGTGGTATTTAAGGAGTACGGCGAAGTGAATGTAATCAGTCGTCGGCGTACGGACACGTGCGAATACCCTGAAGAAGCTGCAATGCCTGGACATGGAAGACGTGTACGATTTCAGCAGTTATCGGACTTTGAGCGAGGTCGTCTACTCGGACTCTGCGAGGCCTGGTGGTCGTATCGTCTTACTGCGGAGCGAATTGGACGAAAAGTATCTGTGGTGGTACGATGGTGGCGTAGATGATCCGAGGAACATTCCCACACGAGAAGACGTGGAACCGGGAGTCACAGACGGACTGATGAGCAGACCGATCGACGCATAAGAGCGGTGTTGTCAAGCAGAACATCCACTGCGACGCAAATCCGAGCTGCCGTTGCACCTGAGGTGTCTACTGGATGCAGGACTACGTGCACGTGTGCCTCTGGCATGTGTACCTCTGACTCCAGCCCACCGTCAGAAACGGCTGCAGTGGTGTCGCCAACGTCTGCACTGGAGAACGCAATGACGATCTGTCGTGTTCAGCGATGAAAGCAAATTCTGCTTGGGAGCCTACGAAGGCCGTATGCGTGTTCGCAGACGCACAGGGGCGCGTTTCCACCCTTCTTGCATCCGCCAGCGGCACACAGGGCCAACACCTGGTCTCCTGGTGTAGGGAGCGATCAGCTATCACTCCCGTACACAACTAGTGTTTGTACCGGGTACGTTAAACAGCATCTCCTACATCAACAACATCATTCAGCCCGTTGTTGTGCCATTTGTAAGGTCGGTCCATCGTGGGGTTTTCCAGCAAGATAACGCACGCCCACACACGGCACGTGCAACGCAACATGCACTTCAGGGTGTGAGATAACTTTCATGGCCTGCACGTTTACCGGATTTGTCCCCCATTGAGCACGTGTGGGATTTTATGGGACAACGACTTATCCGGTCTCCACGGCCAGCCACGACCATCGCCGATTTACGCGTCCAGGTTGAAGATGCTTGGAACTCAATACCCCAAACTTACATCCAACATCTGTACGATAGACTCCATGCCAGAATTGCACAGTGTGACGCAGTTCATGACGGTTCAACCTCGTACTAACCATGTTAAATGGAAATGTTATGTTTCAGTTTACCAGCAAATACAGCTGTATTTTTCCATTATGTTTTGATCACGTTATCCTCTGTATTCCGTTATTATGCTGTATAAATTTCGTTAGTATCAGACGTCTCCTTCTTGTTGTTCTTTTTTCACTTTCCGCCAGTGTATCAAACCCAATAGTGGTTTCGCTTTTGCACTCAAGGGACGAAATACTGCAGCCATCTAGGCAATAAAGGAACCACGGAAAGTTTCGCAAATCTAGATGCTTGCGCTTGACACGAAATCAAATGCGTATGTTCTTGGAGTGGCAGTATTTCGAATATTGCAAGGAACATATATTTTTGCGTTCGTTTAGAATGAATATCATCATTATATGAAGAACATATATTTCACTGAATTTGTTGAATTCATTTCTTTTGTTAGATTCTTTTTATCTGAAATTATAATAAACTATTTTTGTAGTAATTTTGCGTTGCTAGTTCACTAACCTTTCCCTACAGGGAAAAAAAGTAGGTGTGGAAGCTTAATATCTGCAAAATTGAGCCGTTAAAAAAAGCTCATGTCAGCCGTTAAACCTCGAAACAGTAAAAAATACCCAAAATAATAAGGTTCAGTTACATTGTGAGGTTATAATTAATCCACATTGTTGTAAACTATCATTTACGCTTTCCAACCGTAGGTTGAAGAAGCGTATATGCTCCAGCTTTGTCCGTCTGTCTGTCTGTCCGACAAGTCATCAGCAGATCCTTGACTCTTGTACGTTACATGGTGGTTGAACCTCCGCAGATCGGATTTGCTGTTCCAACATTAACCACAGATTGCCGATTGTACTGATGTGTTCCTCGTGTTCTTGAAAGTCTTGCTCGTGTTCCCCAAGGCATTCTCGAACAATCTGGACAGTGTGGCATGGCGCATTATTATTCTGAAAGAAGGCATTACTAGAGGGGGAATGCCGTTGCCCTGAAAAGGATTTATATGATCTGCAATTATATGATTAGGTAGCTGGTAGACGTTATGGTTTTCGGCACATGAATGATTGGACTCAGGGTTTTCAGCAGAACATTGCCCAAAACTTTACATTTCCTCCACAGGCATGTTTTTGCCCCAAAGTGCATCCTGGTGGCAATACTTTCCAGGAAAACGACGAACACGTACCCTGCCGTCCACATGGTGCAACGGGAAACGAGGTCCATCGAACCAGACGACCTTCTCCCAATCACGCAAGATCCAGTTTTGATGCTCGGGTGCTCATTGAAGGCGCTTTAAGCGGGGAACCGAGGTTAGCATTGGCACACGGAGTGGCCCGAAGCTACCTAGCTCCATTATCAGTAGGGTTTGATGTACTGTGTGTTGTGAAATACACTGAAGAGCAATTGAATTAGAGATACCTGTCTAGTAACGTGTAGCACCACTTTTCGCCCTGATGACGGCGGCGATTCTTCTCGGCATGGACACGACAAGACACCGGAAGCGTTGGGAAGCCATACGGACCCACGACCCCTCAACAAGCTCCCATAGTTCACGAAGATTTTATAGAGGGGTCATCTCTCTCGATGACATCACAGATGTGCTGAGGTCAGGTGACCTAGCTGGCCAAGGAAGCGAGGCCACGTCGGTGGAGTGTTCATCCAACCATTCGGATACAATTCGGGAACTGCATTGTCTTGTTGCAGGATGAGGTCTTCAGTGGGATGTTGAAGACGCACTCTAACGAAGTAAATTTCTCCGTCATTTTTTGGTCTACGCCGGGATTCGAACCCGAGTCCGCTTATTCCGGAACAAGTCGCTCTACCAACTACGCAGACGTTCATTCTGATTGCTATTTGCCTTTATGTCGTGTGCGTCCTGCTGGCAGGTACGTCACATCTCCCCCCCGAAAGAGGGCCGGGGGCATGGCCCACGGGTCAGCCGTGACCATAAATCGTTGCAGGCAGCCATCCACTGTATAACGTGCACTTGAGAACTCCCAGGCAATCTGGTGTGTGGAATGCAACGTCACACACATTTATTTTTCGAAGCACTGGAGAAGAGATTCTCTGATTTTTCCTATCTCGCGGTGTGGAAATAACATCACACCATTGCGAGATTTTGAACGGTCGGGTCATCCGACCCCGTTCGGGCGCCATTATAACGAAGTAAATTTCTCCGACATTTTTTGGTCTACGCCGGGATTCGAACCCGAGTCCGCTTATTCCGGAACAAGTCGCTCTACCAACTGAGCTACGCAGACGTTCATTCTGATTGGTATCTGCCTTTATGACGTGTGCGTCCTGCTGGCAGGTACGTCACAGCACAAACGAGAGCAGAGGGTGGTCCAGGATATCCCGGTAATGTTGACCTGTGAGGGACGATGTCACACGTACCAGGGGTCCCATTTCAGTCCACATAAACAGTCCCCACGCGAAAATGCCACCCCCACCAGCTTGAAGAGTACCCTGCTGGCAAGAAGGATCCATCGCTTCATGTGGTTTGCGCCGTACTCGTATCCTGACATCAGCATGTACCAACGTGAATCTCGACTGATCAGTCCAGGCAACATTTTTCCACATGTCTAGGGTCCAGTGGCGATGTCCCCTCGCCCATGCTAATCTTTGCACCTTGTGATGTGCGGTCAGCAGCGGTACCCTCGTGGGACGATGGCTTCTGTACCCCATGGCGAGGAGATGGTTCTGGATGGTGTAGCTGCTTACACGTTTTTGTGCGCCCGCGTTAAATTGCCGAGTGATTTCTTGCACTGTGGCCCGTCTATCCGCTGTTACAATGCAAGCTAGCCGACGATGACCCCGCTCATCCACACGCTGTTGCCCACGGCAGTTGGCCCTTGCAGGGATGGTTTTACCGGATTCGATGTACTCACGGTGCACCCGTGACATAGTGGCTCGTGAAAATCCCAGTGCCTGCACGACTTCCGAGATGGAGTGACCCATTTGTCGGGCTCCGACAGTTTGCCCACAATCAAATCCGCTTAGATCCTTCGTCTTAGATCTAAGCGGCATACGTCATGTCGTTTCTGTTTACAGGGCCGCCCACAGCGCCACATTTGTATAACGCCAGCTGTCTCTAATTCAATTGCTGTTCAGTGTATTACTCCCGTCACCAGCATCCACATTACTAGCGATCTGCGCCACAGTATCCGTTCTGTTGGTTCTCACCATAGGGAATAGCTTTCGCTAATCTCTAGCATCAATGAACCATGATGGGCCCACACCTTGCCGACGGTTCATAGTTTTTCGCTCCTCGGAACCACACATGACCGTGAGCATCCCAGAAGCCTTGCCGTCCCGGAAATGCTTTGACCCAGTCTTTGGCCATTACACTTTGTCCTCGGCCTTCATAAAACTCTTTTACGTACGCTACCTTTCCCATCTGAAGAACACGAATTATACTGATTAACAGAGCTATAGGAAATTCCATTGTGAACTAGTGAGAAAGCAATTTAAAAGTAACTATAGCCTGAAGAAAGCAGAGGGATATCTTAGCGAGGGAAGAAAACAGATTATGGCACTGAGAAAAAAAGATGGTTGTGGAACAAGGAACAGAGGCGAAATTTAGACAAGAGTGAAAGATTTCTACAAAAACTGTATGAAAGATATGATATGTCTATTTCAGGCATTAAGACAGGTACCACATCAAAGTTCCTCCAGTTCACCCGGCAGAAATGTCATATGCGGTTAAGGAGATGAAACGAGGAAGAGCTCCTAGGGAAGATAGAATTTCCGTGAGCATTATACAAGAACCCGGTGAAGAAGTAGAAATTACACTCGCCCAAGTTTTCACTAGATGTCTTAATGAAAGGAAGATTCCTGATGATTGGAACAATGCTACAGTGATCCTGCTACATGAAAAAGGTGAAAATGGGGATTTCAGGAACTACAGGCCCGTTCGCCTCCTGTCAGTTATTTAGAAAATTTCACTAAGGTTCTTTCACATCGCTTGAAGCATGGCTCAACCGAGCGAACAAGAAGGATTCCGAAGTGACTACAGCCCTATAGATCATGTCCATGTACTGAGAGAACTAACTGAAAGAACGATGGAATATGAACTTCCATTTCGTATGGCTTTCGTTGATTATGAGAAGGCCTTTGATTCCGTAAAATCAGCGGCAGTTATAATCGCTTTAAAATCCTGCGGTACCGAAGATGCATACATTAGCATTATTAATAACTACGACGTAGAAGACTTTTCGTACTTCTACGTTATTTTAAAAACATAACCATGAGATGAAATAGTTCCTAAATTAAACCTTAACGGCCAGACGAAACATATAAACAACAGAAGTCAAACTTACGGAAAAGATGCTTTATTCAGGATGTAGCCCTTCCATAACAAATCATAACATCACATAGTACTCCACACACCACACAGCTCTACACAGCTCTTAACACAACGCTCTACAACACAACGCTCAACTTGCAACACTTCTCCAAGCAACGCTCTCTTTAACAACGCTCGCCAAGCAACAATTTAGTCGTCGTTTTTATATCTCATTCTTATCTTATATCAGGCATACGTCCGTTCATTCAACCTCGATTATGTTGCCAACAGTATTCGTTTGAGAGAAAAGATATCACGTTAAGAGTGAAGTATGACTGAGAATAAACTCAAGATTTACATAGGGAAAGAAACTAAAAAGGAAAGTTAATTTAGAATATACGTCACATAACATCTATGAAAATGCAAGTGGAAAAGTTCGGATATTTGAGGATACAGCACCAATAAAAATTGGCATGGGAGTGACACAACAGGTGACAACGTATCACCTAGACTCTTCAATAATGCCACGTTGCAAAACGTCTTTCAATCATTGATCTAGGAAAACAAAGGGATAAAGATTAATGAAGATAATTTAACTCACCTACGTTTTGCTGATGACATAGTCATTTTTACAACAACTACTCCTTCAGAGCTGCAGAGTAGGATCCAGAAACTTGCTGACAAGAGTAAAGAAGTGGGATTCAAAATGAACTTTCAGAAAACAAAATTGGTGTACAATGCTTTTACAAGAAATGAAGATTTGTCGATTGATAAGGGAAATCAGGAGGTTACTTTGAGCAAACAGATGTCAAGCAAATGTCACATTGATGAAGAAATTAATCGGCGTATAAAACTTGGTTGGTGAGCTTTTGGAAGAAACAGTACAATTTTTAAGAGCAATATGTCTTATATCGTAAACGTCTTTTTGTACTTCTACGTCATTTAAAAAAAAACATAACCGTACGATGAAAGTTCCTAAATTAAACCTTAACGGCCGGACGAAACATTTAGAACAGAAGTCAGACTTACGGAAAAGATGCTTTCTTTCAGATGTTTTCACTTCAGATTTTACATCACAAATCAGTATCAACACTCCACATTAAATACACCACACACCAACAACGCTATGTTCCACAACGCTCCACAAGCAACTGTTTCTTTGTAGTTTATATCTCTGGTTCTAATCTAATAACAAGCATACGTCACGTTAATTCAACCTCAATTATGTTGCCAACAGTATTCGCTTGAGAGAAAAGATATCACGTTGAGTGTGAAGTATAACTGAGAACAAACTCAAGATTTACATAATGAAAGAAACTAAAAAGGAAAGTTAATTTGGAATATACGTCACAGTCTTAAAAGAAGAGTGTTCAATGAATGCATCCTTCCAATGCTTACGTACGGAGCACAGACGTGGACTTTGACTAAAAAACACATATAAAGGCTGCAGACAACTGAAAGATGCGAGGTGAGATGCATGCTTGGTGTAACCAGAACGGATAAGTAGAACAACTTGTGGATCAGTAAAATGACAAGAGTGGAAGATATCATGATCAAAGTAAAATGCTAAAAGAACGGACCACCGATGGACAACAAAATTTACACTGGATACTAAGGGACAAGAAAAGACTCAGAAAAAGACCACATGGCAGATGGGTGGATGAAAGTAGAAAGCATGCCGGAGTGACCTGGAGGAGACTGGCTCAAGACAGACCATTGTGGAAGAAACTCGGGGAGACCTTCATCCTCCAGCAGTGGATTGATAATGGTTGACAATGATGATGATGATGATGATATGGCCAGTAAGATAGTAAATGAATAAATAGCAAATGGTAAATAAACAAGAAGAGCAAAACTCACCATCGGAAAACAGACAAGTTCAAAAAAGCAAGAGAATGGTAATAAATCAAGATCGTCTTCATCAGAAGAGCATCAGCCTTGGGGAATAGCTTTTCTGGTGTTAGTAAACGACAGGATCAAAGCAGTGTCGACTGACAAATGCTCTAGCCACAACAAAAGAACATTTAATTCAGAATTGGAAGCAAAAACGTACAAATAGGCATAATGAAATTATAGAGCCAAAGTAAATATACCAACTAGCAGCTAGAACGACGAAACGTTCAAACCAGTTGAAAGGTGAACACTAACTGTTGAAAAACGAGTAAGAAAGAAAGAAAGAAATATGAATTCGGAAAAAAAGAAAGGTTGCGAGGTTAAGTAAGGTTAAGAAAACTCTAACCTAGCCAAACCGAAATAGTGTGCGTAAACATTAGATGCAAGACTGTGTATGTAAAAGCCTTCAGCTGCAAATGACTCACCAGAGTTAGTTCAGGGTGTGGAGGTACAATTTATAGCTTGAAAATGGAATTAAAATTAAATGTTAATTATTTTAGGTACTGAAAAGCGGATACTTATTTAACTTAAATTTATTGATGAGAAATTTAAAGGTTCTTGGGGATTTTTTTCTTGAGTCATCATCATCATCATTGTCAACCATTATCAATCCACTGCTGGACGAAGGTCTCCCCAAGTTTCCTCCACAACGGTCTGTCTTGTGCCAGTCTCCTCCATGTCACCCCTGCATACTTTCGAATTTCATCTACCCATCTCCCATGTGGTCTTCTTCTGGGTCTTTTCCTGTCCCTTGGAATCCAATCTAAAATTTCGGCTGTCCATCGATGATCTGTCCTTCTGGCAGTATGTCCAGCCCATTGCCATTTCAGGGATTTAACTCTGATCATGATGTCTTCCACTCTTGTCATTTTTCGGATCCACGAGTTCCTCTTCTTATCTCTCCTGGTTACACCAAGCATGCACCTCTCCATGCTTCTTTGAGTTGTCTGCAGCCTTTGTATGTCTCTTTTAGTTAAGGTCCACGTCTCTGCACCATACGTAAGCACTGGAAGGATGCATTGATCAAACACTTTTCTTTTAAGACATAATGGCATATTGCTCTTGAAAATTATGCTGTTTCTTCCAAAAGCTCTACAGGCAAGTTTTGTACGCCGATTAATTTCTTCATCAATGTGACCCTCACTTGATATCTGCTGTCCAAGATAAACGTACGTGTCTGTTATCTCCAGCTTTTCTCCATCAATCGATAAATCTTCATTTCTTGTAAAAGCATTGAACATCACTTTTGTCTTCTGAAAGTTCATTTTTAATCCCACTTCTTTACTCTTGTCCGCAAGTTCCTGGATCATACTCTGCAGCTCTGATGGGGTAGTTGCAAAAATGACTACGTCATCAGCAAAACGAAGGTGGGTTAGATAATCTCCATTAATCTTTATCCCCTTGTTTTTCCAGCTCAGCGACTGAAAAACACCCTCCAATGTGGCATTGAAGAGCTTCGGAGATATGGTGTCACCTTGTCTCACTCCCTTTCCAATTTTTACGTGTGTTGTATTTTCAAACAGCCTAATCTTTGCACTTGCATTTTCATAGATGTTATTAATAATATTAATGTATGCATCTTCAATACCGCAGGTTTTCAGAGCCAGTGTAACTGCTGATGGTTTCACCGAATCAAAGGCTTTTTCATAATCGATAAAAGCCATGCACAATGGAAGTTCATATTCCCTCGCTCTTTCAATTAGTTCTCTCAGCACGTGGGTATGATCTATTGTGCTGTAGCCACTCCTGAATCCAGCTTGTTCTCTCGGTTGAGCCATGTCCAGTGTTACCTTCAAGCGGTGTGAAAGAACTTTAGTGAAGATTTTATAAACTACTGATAGGAGGCTGATAGGTCTGTAGTTTCCGAGATCCTCAATGTCACCTTTCTTATGTAGCAGGATCATTGTAGCGGTGTTCCAATCCTCAGAAATCTTTCCTTCATAATAACCAGTAAATTTAAGTTATTATGCTGATCCTTTGGGTTAGTGGCTAATTCGCAATTTATCTGATTAGCTTTGCTTTACTTTACTTTACTTTACTTTATTAAACTTTATTTATCTGATTAGCTTTTTTACTTTTATTAAATTGAGTGATTTCATCACTTCTCTTGTTATGTCATTTCTCGTAAGTTATATAAACATATATATCGAAAGTGCAGACGGACAAGCTGAAGCACCAATGCTTCTCCAACTTACAGATTGAAAGCATTTAATAACTGATCACAGTTACGACGGTGAAATTTAAAACTGTAGTGAATATTTAGTTTCTGGATTTTTTTCTCACTCAGAGACGCATCCACAAAGCCTTTTTAAAGTCACTGAAACTCCAACTGGAACAGAAACTTCATCCACAACTCGTGCCAGCGACAACATCACAGTTTTTAATTCCTTAAGCCAACTGTGGTGATGAATACATGCCCTTGTAGAAGATTTCAGGGGTAACAAAAAAAAAGATTGATAACCTATGTTAGCGTCGATAAAATTCATGAAATAAGGATATTTGATTGAAAGCAGTGAAAATATTTAAAAATTTAAATGTATTTATTTATTTTAAAATTTCGTTCAAACTTATCGGTATTGCATGTTTTGAATCCGCGTTATTTCTGTGAATTATTGAATTCTGAATTTACTTTTAGTGATTTAAAATAATTAGAAGACATAAATTCCACAAATTAACAAAGCTATAAAATATGTTGCATTTCCCTACTTATTTTGTTTCTAAATTCTCTTCTACCAGTGATTAGCCAAAAACAAAAAAGGTATATCAAAACGTGTACTGCAATGTGTTCTTCAGACGGTTTCGCCGTATTCATCTGCTCAAAAAGCAATTCGAAGCCATATGATTTTTTTCAAACAAAAAATAATAATAATAAAAAATTATGAAATGAATGCTCTTATTGAATCATCCGAATAACAGAAAGGTAGAATTTCAACAAAAAATGTGTACGTGTGATGCAGTAGAATAAAAAAAACTAGTTTTAATTTTATTTGCTGTAATATTCGGGGATCAATTCCATTGTTAGTCTTGCTGAGATTGTGTAATATCACGAAGACATTTCATTCTAGCCTTGTTAGACTGTTCAAACCATATCGGAATTCCATCAAACACCTGCTCCTGTTCTTCGCATAGGAATCAGTGTTACAAAAACCTACAAGAATATTCTCGGAAACTGAGAAAAAAACTGAAGTACTTAAAACAGCAGTGGGGGGGGGGGAATTATCAGAATGATTAATTTTAATCCGCTCAAGGGTAAAGTGAAAAATAGTTCCCAGCATATACGTGCCAGTTATATCTTCCTTAATCTTCAAAACTACTGAACATAGAATGTTAAACTTGGATGAGGGACGGAAATGATGCCTTAGGAAAATCTCAACAGTTCCAGCTGGTAATCAAATTTAGAAAATAAAAAGAACAACTCACACATTTTTAAACAATGGATCAAATAAAAAATGCACTGTTTTCTTTTTTATTGGATTTTATTTTCTCCATTGGGGTCATCCTTTAAACATAGTAGCATTTAATATTCGAATGTTTTAAATGAAACACATCCAGTTATGTAAATGAAAGAAGATATATATTTCGTTGTTTGCAAAGAAATATATACAATTATTTAAATGATGTGTATTAGAATAATTTGAACATCATATTTTCAATCATTAAAACAATTAATATTCACATGTGTTATAAGAAAACGTTCTCTAGGTTTACAAGAAAAATTTAACCGAACATTTTAATATACGTAGAATATACACTGCTGGCCACCCAAAATGCAACACCAAGAAGAAAGCATCCGATTGGCCTGAAATTCGCAGCATGCGTCGCCCGCGTAAGGACATGCAAACGATTAGCATTGCAGGGCATATGCAAATCATGTGCGCCCGGCACGCCACCGAGAAGCACTGTAAGAAGGGCGCACAGAAGGCGGGATGCAAGTAGTGGAAGTGTGTTGTGCTGCCGGACCTGTGCGTGGGAAGCTTCCTGATGCCTCGTCGCAGAATACGGCAGTCATTCCAGCACGTTTCGGAGTTCGACAGAGGACGAATAGTGGCTTATAGCGACAGCAGTTTATCGTACCGAGACATCGGCGCCCCATGTGGGACGACATCCAGCCACAGTGAGGCGAGTATGGATTCGGTGGGTGCAGGAGGGACGGACGGACCGACGTGAGCGATTGCCGCAGCCACGGCACACCACCGGACGAGAGGACCGGCATGTTGCGCGGCAGGCATTGACGGGTCGCACCGCCACATCATGAACGTTAGCGCAGGAATTAGGGTGTGTTGCGCAACAACCTTTGTCAGCACGTACCGTTCGACGTCGTCTGCAGGAGCGGGGACTTGTCGCACGGCACCCATTGCTCCGATTACCATTGACGTTACACCACCGGCGAGTGCAGTGACAGTGGGCCGTCGAACGCCGCACCTGGACTACGGACTGGCACGACATTATCTTCTCCGACAAATCCCGCTTCTGCCTGCAACACCACGATGGTCGGATCCGCGTGGGGCGGCACCGCGGCGGGAGACTGTATGACGCCTGCATTATGCATCGCCATACCGGTCAGTCACCTGGCGTTATGGTTTGGGGCGCAATTGTATATGACACCCGCGCCCCTCTAGTACGCATCGCAGGTACACTTAACAGCCACGCACCATCTCCGACGTTTTGGAGCCTGTAGTGTTCCTTTACCTGCAGGACCTGCCAGCGGCCACGTTTCAACAGGACAATGCGCGCCCGCACGTGGCACGCATCGTGCAACAATTCTTCACGGCCCACCAGGTGTCACTGCTGCCGTGGCCCGCCTGTTCTCCCGATATGTCGCCCATCGAACACGTCTGGTCGCTGATTGGCAAGCACCACCCGCGGCTACGCCTGGTGAACTGTGGCAAGGTGTGGAAGCAGCCTAGACCGACATACCCCAAGCCCACATCCAAAGCCTCTTTCGTTCGATGCCACGGCGTGTAGCGGCCGTTATTGCCAGCCATGGGGGCCACACGAACTATTGATGTCTGCGTGTTCCGCAAGTCACACAGCCATGTAAGCTCAATCGTTTCATCTTTGTATCTGTTGTTATGTGTCCAGTAAATCTGGGTTTGCTATCTCGTGTCCTTCTTGGTGTTGCATTTTGTGTGGCCAGCAGTGTAGAATATGTAGAATTATCACTGCTGTAATCTACAAAACTTTGAAATTCAAAGAGATCGAACGTTGAACAAATATAGCTCTAAAAGTTTCCTTTCATACTTTGATGAATGTTTCGTTTTATGAATTTCATGAAATTTTCATCAAGGATCATGGATCAAATTGTCACCCGCTAATAGAACACTTAAAACATAGTTGTTACTTCACCCCTTCCCTTCAATGTTAATACACGTACTTCCTCATTATTCAGTTGCGGGAGTTTTCTCAGTAAAGCGCGCCGTCGTATTTTGTTAGGTATTGTATTTTTGTTCTTCTAAATATCCAGTTCAAAAGAAAATACATTTTTGCATTAGACTTTGTTAGGTATAACCAGGATTTGCTGTTTCCACTTTCCAGTTTTTATGCGGCAAAATTTTGCTGACAGGTGTAGCAAATTTAGATTTTCTGCTGGAAGATACTCAACTTCCTAAGGCTAGAATGGAAAGAATTCATTAAGTGTTAACCGTGATCAAAATATTATCCACATGACTTCTGATATTTCGGATGCACTATTTTTTCACTAGGGGACCTAACAGTCACTATATCTGTACTTATAAAAGCCCTATTTTTCACATTTTTTTTTATCAAGTTGCTGCAATCACAACCACGATTCAATTTAATTTTTGTGCTTTTTCTAGCTTTTAGGACGCAAAATAAAATTTTCCCGCTAGGTGTCCTAAAGTTGGATTTTCTTGCTAGGCAATTTTGCATAGTTCCAAAATAAAAACGGAAACGAATTAATGATTGCAGGGTTTCAAATAAAAACAAAAACGAATTTTGGCGAAAGTCTGAGAAAGATGTGCACATTGCACCACAGACTTGAGCTTATTCTTTTGGTTATCTTTGTAACAGCGCATGGTGTACTTTCCCTTTTGTGTGAATTACCATTTCGGGGCTTTACGCTTTTTAATTTGATGCCATACATCACATTAAATTTATGACACACCAAGTCTCGATACAAAGATATCGCAGCCTATTTCCTTTCCCTAATACTCTGTAATCAACAGTGCTTGTGCCTAAAATAAATTACCACTTCCATTTGACAGCTTTTATGTTTTAAGACTACATTTTAAGGCTGTGGCATATACACTGAAGAGCAATTGAATTAGAGATACCTGTCTAGTAACGTGTAGCACCACCTTTCGCCCAGATGACGGCGGCGATTCGTCTCGGCATGGAATCGACAAGAGACCGGAAGCGTTGGATCCACGACCCCTGAACAAACTCCCACAGTTCACGAAGATTTCATGGATTGGGGTCATCTCTCTCGATGGCATCACACATGTGCTCGATGGGATTGAGGTCAGGTGACCTAGCTGGCCAAGGGAGTGAGGTCGCGTCGGTGGAGTGTTCATCCAACCATTCGGATACAATTCGGAAGCGATGGCACGATGCATTGTCTTGTTGAAGGATGAGGTCCCCAGTGAGATGTTGAAGACGCATAAACGAGAGCAAATGGTCGTCCAGGATATCCCGGTAACGTTGACCTGTGAAGGACAATGTCACACGTACCAGGGATCCCATTTCAGTTCCACATAAACAGTCCCTAGACGAGAATGCCACTCCCACCAGTTTAAAGAGTACCCTGCTGACAAGAAGGATCCATCGCTTCATGTGGTTTGCGCCGTACTCGTATTCTGCCATCCGCATGTACCAACGTGAATCTCGACTCATCAGTCCAGGTAACATTTTTCCACATGTCTAGAGTCCAGTGGCGATGTTCCCGCGCCCATGCTAAGCTTTGCACCCTGTGATGTGCGGTCAGCAGCGGTACCCTAGTGGGACGATGGCTTCTGTACCCCATGGCGAGGAGATGGTTCTGGATGGTGTGGCTGCTTACACGTTTTTGTGCACCAGCGTTAAATTGCCGAGTAATTTCTTGCACTGTGGCCCGTCTATCCTCTGTTACAATGCGAGCTAGCCGACGATGACCCCGCTCATCCACACGCTGTTGTCCACGGCAGTTGGTCCTTGCAGGGATGGTTTTGACGGATTCGATGTACTCACGGTGCACCCGGGACACCGTGGCTCGTAAAAATCCCAGTGCCTGCACGACTTCCGAGATGGAGTGACCCATTCGTCGGGCTCCGACAATTTGGCCACGATCAAATGCGCTTAGTCTTACTCATACTGCGTCCGACTCTTACTGATTCCCGTTGCATTACTCCTTATATTGTCGGATCGCTGCATACGTCTTGTCGTTTCCGTTTACAGGGCCGCCCACAGCTCCACATTTGCATAACGCCAGCTGTCTCTAATTCAATTGCTCTTCAGTGTATATACATGTCTTAACTAAATCTTTCATTGTTATTTTTCATACTTTGCTTATCAGTGGTTATGTTGGAATGCGTTAAGATTTCTACGTATTGTAACTGTACTGTCCATATGCCACCTAATTTTTAATTACGGTTGATTACCATCATGTATCCTTAACTTACCTCTCCTATTACGATAATTCGTGTCTCACTGTGATTGTCTGTGCACTGTGTTCTTAGCCTGTCACACACTTCTTGGGGATCGGGGATCGGGGGCTCGTCAGGCTTTTTCATTAAAGCTTTTTTTTCCCGGCTCCATGTCATCCACTTACAGTGCTATATGTGGACATAGATTATTCTTTTACATTTCTTAATATCTATTTTATAAATTTTTGGTTTAATTGTGCAAGTTCTTTAATTGTAATTCATGGCATGTCTATTGTAATTGAGTTACAACATACTAAGGATGCATTACTGAAACTGTATTTTGTTTTGTTTAACTACTTATCACAGTTTTACTGTAATAATGCATTGTTGTGTTAAACTCTGTTATGTACGACGGTGTTGCTGTGGTGAATGGCAGAATATTCAATAAATCAAATCAAATCAAATAACAATGGCAGGACTTATTCTGCTGTCTGATATTTAAGTAATGTACTAAACTAAATTGTCTTAAGCGTAAGCAAACTTTTTCTGTCTTTGGTTATCCCTGCATATACACTGAAGTGCCAGAAAAAACTGGTACAGACCACCTTATGCAAAATACATAGCAACGTCAACTATGCGCGTTCTCGGTTGCGTCCGCGAGTGCGTACATAAAGCGATAGACATCCTTGCCAACTGTCATAGCTGTTTTCGGCATGAGAATGACAAGTAATAACGATTTAAGCGATTTTCAACGCGGTATCATAGTTGGCGCTCGTGAGATGGGCCATAGTATTTCGGAGGTAGAAACGAAGTTCGGATTTTCACGGACGACCATTGCAAATGTGTACCGTGACTACAAGAATTCCGGCAAAACCACCAACCTACGATACCAGTGTGACCGTAAAACAGACATTGGGTGAACGTGACCATCGTCGGCTGGCAAGAATCGTTTCACGCGATAGGCGTGCAACACTCTCGCAGATATCTTTTTTTTTTTTTTTTTTTTATTGGAGGTTTAACGACCACCGTGAGCAACTCAATGGGCTATGAGCAGTCGCCCGTCCCTAATTTAGGGTCACTGGTTCCAGGGAAGGGAGAGAACCAGTGCCGTAAGACAAACACAACATCCATGCCTCACCGGGATTCGAACCCGGACCCCTTTCGGACGAATGATCAGTGGCTATCGCCTTAGACCACTGCGCCACCGGGGCGGCCTCGCAGATATCATCGGAATCCAACGCTGGAGCCTTAACAAGCATCTGCGTCCGGACTATGCAACGTACCCTGCACGATATGGGCTTTGGTAGCCGACGCCCAACTCGAGTCTCCTTGATGGGTGCACGACACAGAGCTATGCGCCTCGCTTGCGCACGGCAACATCGCCACTGGACACTTGATGACTGGAAACAAGTAGCCTGGTCTGACGAGTCGCGTTTCCAACTGTATCGGGCGGATGGAAAGATTCGTGTGGGGCGCAAACCCCTACGAAGCCATTTATCCCGCCTGTCAACGGAACTGTACCGGCTGGTAGGGGGGCGGTAATGGTATGGGGTGTGTTTAGCTGGACTTCACTGGGACCCCTGGTACGTCTACAAACGTCTGTGACCGGCCAACGCTATGTGCGCATCCTTTCTGACGAGGTACACCCGTTCATGTCCTGCATTCATGTTGATGGATTGGGCCTGTTCCAACAGGACAATGCATCTTCACACAAGTGTCGGGACGCCACATTATGGTTAGAAGAGCATTCATCTTGAGTTTGGGGTGTTGCCATTCTCACCCAAGTCCCCAGATCTGGACGTGATAGAACACATTTGGGATGCCATGCAACGCGCTATCGAACACAGGAATAGGAGACTTTGGAATACCCCTGAATTGTGGAACGCTCTGCAGGAAGTATGGTGTGCATTGCCTACAGCATATTTCCAGAAGCCAGTGGAGTCCATGCCCGTCGACTTTCTGCAGTCCTGCGCTCCCGTGGGGGACCTACCAAGTATTAGACAGGTGTACCAGTTTTTCTGGCACTTCAGTGTGTTATGAAAAATATTTCTTCCTTCATTGATTCTATGTAAATTTGGTCGACATGCCCATCAAACTGATTGCAGTTGTGTCTTGCAACAAGTTAGTAAAATCATGCAATGCATTGATTGTGATACGCTTTCCAACATACCAGAAATCATTACTAAATTTATGAGGATAATGGCTGTGGAATAAATCTCGCTCCTGTGCCTTGACCTTTGACCCCATTTCAATGATATTCAACAGAACCGGTTCAGTATATCTCCGGAACAACATACTCAAGTTTTGTCTTTCAAAATCGCTTTATTGGGGCAACTTAAAGAAATACAGGAAGTATAGGGAACATACAATAAATTGGTAGGGAGGTAATTTGAGTAACCTCAAAATGCAGGACACAAATAGATGGACATAAACATTCATTAGTCTATGGGCTCATAAGCAGGAAAATACTGGAATAATAAGGAAATTGAGGCTCCAAATTTCCAAACATGTAGAACGCACGTCTTTCCCAAAGCGCAAAGACTTGGGCGTAGGCACCATAAGAGTCAAAGACATGTTGTGAAGGAGGAACAGGCGAGAGCCGTTTACGCGGCTTTCGTGGACGTCGAGACCGTTGACTGGAACAGTCCATGGAAGCACCAGCAGAGGAAGGCGGAAAATGAGACGACGACGCATCAGTATTCATAGGCAAGGCGTCACTGGGAAGAGCAGACGATGAAACAGGAACAGTTGCAGAAGATTATACGACAACGGCAGAAAACGCAACGGTATAGGACGGCACTGATGCAGGTAGAAGAGCACTCTGGGGTCAGATCGACACAGGTTCAATAGGCATGGTAGCAAACACAGTGAGCTGAGAACTAGCAGGGATAACTGGTGTGGTAGAAGTCGACAGTAGAACAGCAGAGGATAGAGCGGGAGAAGCTGGCACAATTGGAGATTGAAAAACACACTGAATGCAGGAAGCCGCAGGTGCAGGAGGCATGGCAACAGGCGCATCGTGCGGAACACTAGCGGAGATGACTGGTGTAGTAGATCTGAGTAAAGATGTATCAGGATCATCGGAGGACTGAAGATCCGGTGGAGAAGCCACAAGAGAAACATCTGCAGGAGAAGAACTTAATGTGGATGATGACACATGGCGTTTGATAGAAGTTCTGGCAGAAGAAGGACTGGATGGAGGCGAGCATTGTGGTAAACTGTTGGCAAAGTAACTTGCAGAAGAGATTATGGTAGTAGATGAGCAGGCAAGGTATTCTCAACGTGAACAGGTAAAGAAGAAGTATCAGGGGCTGAGAATAAACCATACGAACAAGGAAACAGAGCAGCTGTAGAAGAAGAAGGTGGCAAAGAAGTGGACAATGAGGACAATCCACAGGGGTCCGCCAGAGCGGAAGAGCTGACCGATGGCGATGGAAGACGAACAATGTCCTTAGCAGGACAGGGAGTACTAAAGTGATCAGGTGATTTGCAGGTGAAACAATGAAGAGCGGTGAAAACATGAACGGTGTGAGTATGACGACCATAGACTACTTTGAACGTGGTCGGACAAGATGCAACAGACTGTTCATCAGGAAAAACGACGAGAGTTTGACGTCGGAAACTTAAGTAGGGACGATCACCTTGATCGTCGGAAGCAGCGGACAGGGTGCGAATAGGACCAATAATTGAACCACATCGAAAAGGAAAATCATGCAGAAGATCATTGGAGACTTCAGTGGGAACTGGAGACAAATGAACAAGTGTGGGGCATTGTGCCAGAGGAATGGCGTACAAACTCTGATTGCCAACTAATATAGGAGAAGAAAGGACTCGCTCAACTTGAGCGGGACTGGAAAAATAAACAAGTGCAGAACGGGGTTTCCGGGCTATATGTGTTATAGCAGCAGGCGGGATCAGGAGATGTAAAGCAGAATTGTAAGCTGTAAGTTTGGTATTCGGTAATGCAACATATTTTACTCCCAGAGCTAGAGAGGCAAGCAGAGACTTACCTCGTGGGGAGGACTCAGGAATATGAGCTGTTAAAACTGAGCCTTCACAAGAAATGTGGAAGTCCAAAGCGGATGGCAGAAGATCTGAACGTATGGTAACGGCGGAAGACGAAGAGAGTCTAAACGAGTCGTGTAAACGAGTCGTGTAAACGAGTCGTGAAGCGGAACATCCGGAGGAGGCGCCAGTGGTGGCAGATAGTCGGTAGATTGAGCACAAGCCATGAGCACGTGAAGAAAAAATCACAATCGCAAAAGAGAAGAATGTGGCGAAGGCGTACTGATAATGGACGACATACAAAGCGATGACGTCACGAGAAGGGCAGCTAGAAACGGGTGGTACACGAAGAGCAGCCACCCCGGTGGCGCAGTGGTCTAAGCGATGGCCTCTGATCATTCGTCCGAAAAGGGTCCGCGTTCGAATCCCGTCCGGCATGGATGTTGTGTTTGTCTTACGGCACTGGATCTCTCCCTTCCCTGGAACCAGTGACCCTAAATTAGAGACGGGCGACTGCTTATAGCCCATTGAGTTGCTCACGGTGGTCGTTAAACCTCCAATCAAAAAAAAAAAAAAAAAAAAGAGCAGAGGACGTCACACGAAGATCACTAGCAGAAGGTGACGTGATATGGGAGGTGTTGAGATAAGCACAAGAGTAGAAGCACAGAAGGCAGCGTGTAGGAACGCTGATAAGGAAACGGGAGATAGTCAAGGCGAGTCACAATGTTTACGGAGTAAACGACGAGGGTTAAGCACAAGACATGAAAATACGTCGAAGAAGAAATACTTGTATATAGGCACTTACTGAGCAAAACAGTTCGCAGGAACGATACACACGAGCTTTATAAGCAGAAGAAAGGCACTCACACGAGGTAAGGATACTCTATGCCGTCAGTATGAGGCAAATAATCAAGAGCTGGAAATGGGCGTGGCTGGCAAAGCCAAAATTTTGTCGCAATAGAAGTGTTTTTAGTCAAGTTATGAGGATAATGGCTGTGGAAGAAATCTCGCTCCTATGCCCTGACCTTTGACCCCATTTTAATGATTTTCAACAGAATTGGTTCAGTATACATCCGGAACAACATACTAAAGTTTTGTCGTAATAGAAGAATTTTTACGTAAGTTATGACGCATAAGGGCGATAGAATGGATCCCCTCCGATGTCCTGACCTTTGACCTCACTTCGCCCATTTTCAACAGGGTTCCTTCCCATGTTGTTCCCTACCACATACTAAACTTTCATCGAAATCGAACTATTTTCACGCGAGTTGTCGTGCAGACAGACAGACGGACAAAGCTGGAGCATATGCGTTTCTTCAACCTACGGTTGGAAAGCGTAAATAACCGCCCCGGTGGTGCAGTGGTCTAAGCGCTGGCCTCTGATCATTCGTCTGAACGGGGTCCGGGTTTGAATCCCGGTGAGGCATGGATGTTGTGTTTGTCTTACGGCACTGGCTCTCTCCCTTCCCTGGAACCAGTGACGCTAAATTAGGGACGGGCGACTGCTTATAGCCTATTGAGTTGCTGACTATGGTCGTTAAATCTCCAATAAAAAAAGCGTAAATAAAAGCAACGTGTTAGTAGCCGATGAGCTAAAAGAATCAACGCCAGTTTTAATTTATGATGATTTTAAAAAAAATTGAAAATTTCTAATTAAATAAGAGCCAAATATGATCAGATGTAAATTTTCTGTTCGTCAGAAAAACAGTATTCCAGTTCTCATTTCCAGCAGCTCATTTGTGCATCTGCTTACCTGACGAAAAATAAAAACGGATTTTTTCGTCAGGTGAGAAGATAAAAATGTTATCTTTGAAACGACAGTTGAAATGTTGGTTACATTATTTACTAAACACTTTCTTTGACAAATTTTAAGCTTCGGCAATGTATTTGTGGTTATGAAAGCTAATGAATTCTACAATGTGAACTGATTGCCACAGTAGCACTGACGCTCGGAATATTCTCTCTCTTTGAACGTTGGGAAAAAAGTTATTATATAGGGCAGTAACGTTCATCGATGGATCACCTGACAACTGCATACGAACCACACCCATCATCAGTCGAAGCTAGCGATAAAAAGGATCCTGATAGTACAAAACCAAAGTGTTGCAGATATCCATTTCTAACAAGGAAATTATTTGTTCAGTAACATAAAAATATCTAATTGCATGAATAAAAGTGACAGTACACAGTGAGACATTTTTTTATTCTACCCGAAGATTGATGGTGTCTAAAGCATACGCGATCCTGCATGATTTTTTTGTGTTATTGATCACTCACTCTGTTAGGAGCTTCAGAGTAAATTTGGACAGGCATAAAAATCTGCGTGTAATCGAATAATGTGAACACAATGTGCTCACACAACAGGTGTACATATGGAAGAGACATAGAAACCAAATATTAGGAGTGAAAAGCATTTTTTTATTTTTTGTTTCGGAGTTTAACGACAGCCATAAGCAGCTCTTTGGGCTACGAGCCGTCGCCCGTTTCTAATTTAGCACCACTGATTCCAAGGAAGATACAAAGCCAGCGACATACCATCCCATGTTTCATCCAACACTCGAAACCCGGCCACATCTCGAACGAATGGTGAGAAGCGAGGGCTTTACGCCACTCAGCAACCAGGGTGGCAACCTGTTTCCAACATTAGTCACCAATCCAATATTTATTTTTTTACAAAGAAACCTGGGCTTTTGTTGAAAACACAGCCGGGAGGAGAGATAAACTCGTATTTTCTTTACATATCATCATCATTGTCAACCATTATCAATCCACTGCTGGATGAAGGTCTCCCCAAGTTTCCTCCACAACGGTCTGTCTTGTGCCAGTCCCCTCCATGTTACTTCCGCATACTTCCGAATTTCATCCACCCATCTCCCATGTGTGGTCTTCTTCTGGGTCTTTTCCTGCCCCTTGGAATCCAATCTAAAATTTCGACTGTCCATCGATGGTCTGTCCTTCTGGCAGTTGTGGCGTAAAGGAAGTCTTGACCTTTACGTTAACTTAAAATATCAACATACTAATAAATTGTTCCTAAATGAAACAAACCTTAACGGCCAGACGAAACATATAAACAGACGTCTACTTACGGAAAAAGTCCTTTATTCGGAATGGAATGCACTACACTCTCCAGACATTTATCTCAACACTATTCAAGTCTCTCGTACAACACTTTCATAACAACGCTCATTATAATCGCTCACAATAATAGCTCTTATCAACACCCCTCCTACAACAGATCAGTCGTCACTTTTTATCTCTTGTTCTTATCTCATAACAGGTATACGTCACGTGCATTCAACCTCAATTGTGTTGCCAAACGTATTCATTTGAGGGAAAAGATATTTCGTTAAGCGTGAAGCATAACTGAGAATAAACTCAAGATTTACATAGGGAAAGAAACTAAAAACGGAAAGTTAATCTAGAATATACGTCACACAGTATATCCAGCCCAGTGCCATTTCAGGGATTTTACTCTCATCATCATGTCTTCCACTCTTGTCATTTTTCTGATCAATGAGTTCCCCCTCTTATCTCTCCTGGTTACACCAAGCATGCGCCTCTCCATGCTACTTTGAGTTGTCTGCAGATTTTGTATGTCTCTTTTAGTTAAGGTCCACGTCTCTGCACCATACGTAAGCACTGGAAGGATGCATTGATCAAACACTTTTCCTTTAAGACATAATGGCATATTGCTCTTGAAAATTATGCTGTTTCTTCCAAAAGCTCTCCAGGCAAGTCTTATACGCCGATTAATTTCTTCATCAATGTGACCCTCACTTGATATCTGCTGTCCAAGATAAACGTACGCATCTGTTATCTCCAGCTTTTCTCCATCAATCGATAAATCTTCATTTCTTGTAAAAGCATTGAACATCACTTTTGTCTTCTGAAAGTTCATTTTTAATCCCACTTCTTTAATCTTGTCAGCACGTTCCTGGATCATACTCTGCAGCTCTGATGGGGTAGTTGCAAAAATGACTACGTCATCAGCAAAACGAAGGATAGTTAGATAATCTCCATGCCTTTGTTTTCCCAGTTCAGTGATTGAAAGACATTTTCCAATGTCGCATTAAAGAGCTTGGGAGATATGGTGTCACCTTGTCTCACTCCTTTTCCAATTTTTATGTGTGCTGTATTCTCAAACAGCCAAATCTTTGCACTTGCATTTTCATAGATGTTATTAATAATATTAATGTATGCATCTTCAACACCGCAGGATTTCAAAGTCACTGTAACTGCTGATGGTTTCACTGAATCAAAGGCCTTTTCATAATCGATAAAAGCCATGCACAATGGAAGTTCATATTCCCTCGCTCTTTCAATTAGTTCTCTCAGTACGTAGATATGATCTATAGTGCTGTAGCCACTCCTGAATCCAGCTTGTTCTCTCGGTTGAGCCATGTCCAGTGTCACCTTCAAGCGGTGTGAAAGAACTTTAGTGAAGATTTTATAGACCACTGATAGGAATCTGATAGGTTTATAGTTCCTGAGATCCTCAATGTCACCTGTTTTATGTAGCAGGATCATTGTAGCGTTGTTCCAATCCTCAGGAATTTTCCCTTCATTAAGGCATCGAGAGAAAATTTGGGAGAGTACTGTTTTAATTCCTCCACTTGCTTCTTGTATGATGTCTACAGTAATTCCATCTTCTCCTGGAGCTTTTCCCCGCTTCATGTTCTTGATTGCATGTGCAACTTCTGCTGGGAGGACTAGAAGAACTCTGGTACTGGTACCTTTCATGATGTCTGGAGTACATGTATCATCCCTTTCATATAATTTGGAGTAGAAATCTTTCACTCTTGTCAAAATTTCGCCTCTATTTCTTGTTACAGAACCATCTTCTTTTCTCAGTGCCATAATCTGTTTTTTTCCCTTACTGAGATATCCCTTTGCTATCTTTAGGCTTTGGTTGTTTTCAATTGCTTTCCTTACCAGTTCACAGTTGAATTTCCTTCAGTGATACTTTTTCGTACTGTCTTGCATAGCTCTATATATTCCACTTTGGAAGTCACATCTTCTTTAGTTGTCCTCATCTCTCTTCTTTTTGCATCAACATTTAGGTTTTTCCTGATAATTTGTTCACATGCAACTTGTTCTTAGACCTAGCTAATTTTGTTGCTGTTTCTACAAGAGCTTTGGTTACTTTTCTGTTCACTTCAGAGATATCAACTTCTTCAGATGTTAGACCTTCTAGAGCTGAGAATCTGTTCCTCAGTTCCAATTTGAAGGTATTATGAAGCTTTTTAAGGTTGATCACGTCAATACATTTTGTTTGTTTTATGAGCTTGCCACGCTCGAGTTTACCATTGTCTTTACATACAGCCAACTTTAAATTTATACACAATCTTGGAATTGCAAAACATTGTATTATCTCCTAGTTATTTGTTGAAATTGATTAAAAATCATGTGTTTTCACTTCAGTTCGTTGAAATGAACTGGAATTGATATACTGATGTCTAAAGCTTTTGACCAGCCAAAATTGAAAAACACGGTTTTACAGCTGTAGGTGGTATCGATGGTAAACGAAACATTAATATGAGACCTATAACATCAAACATCATGGGTAATATGTACTAGAGCTTGAAACAGAACAAAACGAAAGAGATAGAGGTTTATGAAAGAAATACGGGATTACACCATATAATACAAATTTTGAAGGTGACAATCCGATTTTTGGTGTAAATGTGACAAGGATGGTAAACACAAATTAATCGGAAACTTAAGACTTGGTCGTTCTGGCTGGTGTAGTGCTTTGCCTACCCTGGCGCTATCTGGGAGACGCGAGTTCGATTCCCGCTCCAGGACGACGGAATTTTCAAGTTTTCAGATATTATCTGACGTACCATCCTTGTCACATTTACACCAACAATCGGATTGTCACCTTCAAAATTTGAGATAGAGGTTCATCTGTCTCCCAGTGTCACTCTTCCATCAGCGCTGCATAAGCAGACTACAGGGCGAAATCCTCAATAGGGCATATGTCCACTCTTCAATGCTATGCATGTTTGGCACCCGTGTGCCATACCTGCACCAAGTGGTTTAGAAGCCTTTGTGGTAAATTGTCTCACTCCTTCTGGATATCCCTGGTAAGTGCCGGAATGGTTTCTGGTAGCGGATACCTTCGCGCAAAACGCATCACAAGAGTGTTCCATGTATGTTCGATCGGATAGAATTCCGGAAAGTGCGATGGGCACTTCATCCGACGGATTTTCTCATCAGCCAAAATTTCATTCACAGCTTCTGTGAGGCGTTATTTTCCATAAAATTAAATATGCGCCCACAGCACCACGTAACAGACGAACGTGACAAAGAGTCACGTCATTGCAGTACGGCTGCCCGGTGATTGTCCCTTGATATATCACCTGGTACGTCCATTGACCATGATACCAACCCGCACCATGACGCCGCTACCGCCATATTTGTCCCGTTCAACAATGTTCTTGGCATTATAGGCCGTCTCACGTTCCTTCCAGAACAATCGCCTCTTGGAATCCGAGGAAAGAGTAAAGCGGCTTTCATCTGGGAACATTACTTTGGCCCATAGATCTGAACACCAATCAATGTGAGACATACACCACTGATGACGGGCTGCTTGATGTGTCCAACATAATGGTAGACAGCGTGCATTTTCTCTTTTTTATGAGCATATTGTCTTGCTGCATTTACATGTCTTGACACACCTGTGCTTGCTTGAAGACGGTTAGCCAACTAGCCAGCAGTTCTTTCTCGACTCTGTTTTGTCCTTATGACCAGATAACAAACATCTCTCTGGCTCGTACGGCGGGGAAGACCTGTAGCAAAACATCTGGCAGCCGTTCTGTGACTCTTGTACGCTGCCAACGCCGCGACATTATGCTATGTGCTACTCCAAACTCTCTGGCGACATCGGTCACATCCCGGCGTTATTCGGCCTCAGGCAAAATCATTCATATGATGTCTGCGTGACACCCTTTTGTTACCTCAGACAAGTAGTTTCTCTCTCCGTCGCTGAAACACATGAAAAACAGCGTGAACTCATATGAAACACGACTCGGCCTCTTGCCTATATACACCCTCGGCAGATGTCACGTGATCGCAGCAAATTTGCATACGGACTGCGCATCATAGAATGTCTTCATACGTTACACCGCACTCGTTTGCATATGTTAGCAAATTCTTTTAACCACATGACGTTCTGTGAACGTCAGATTTCATGTTCGCCCTTACGTTTTGGACAGCACTGTAGTTGATGAAAATGTTCTCACGGGCGAATGCACATACCGTAAAGAAAATGTGTCCTGATTATTATGCCTACCATAAACACTGTTTAAGGAAATCCATTGCTGCCCTGGTGGCGCAGTGGTCTAAGCGCTGGCTTACGACCATTCGTTCGAGATGGGTCCGGGTTCGAATCCCAGTAAGACATGGATGTTGTGTTTGTCTTGCGGCACTGGCTCTCTCCCTTCCCTGGAACCAGTGACCCTAAATTAAGGAACGGGCCGCTGCTTATAGCCTATTGAGTTGCTCACGGTGGTCGTTAAACCCCCAGTCAAAAAAAAAAAAAAGCTTAGTTTTGGGAGAAGTGCATCATCAAAATTTTAAGACTATGGAATCCTGTGACAGAATCTACTGAGTGCAATATTTCCATAAAATATGTTGATTTTCAGTTATTTCATCTCTCCTCTAATATCAGATTTGACTTGATTTGAACTGATTGGCTTGCAGTCAAAATCCTAACTCTTGAAAAATTTCACAACAAAAAAAATATATAAAAGAAAGTCAGCATATTGTGACAAAATCTAATAAGAATTAGGATTTCTGATAATATAAGCACCTCGTGTTGAAACTTCCACGTTTGTTAACAAATCTGCTAAAAACATTCGCAGCATGCTGAGAAAGTAACCAATCTTCATAATTAAAATTCTAACAGTTCATGTCTTGTGAGTCTCTGAAGCACTGTTTTAATAATTATCTTTTAAGCCAGTCACGCTGTCTTCATTTCTTAAGTTATTTATTTTGCTTTTTTCTTACAAAAACAGTGACATGTATTCCCCACTGGGAAAACACAAGGGCCGATTTATAGATTTAACTTTCTTTTGTCGCATTTGAATTGCTGTTCCTTTTAATTAAAATGATTGTATTGTAAAAAGTCTCTTTTCATTAACATCCCCTTAATAAATTTTTCGTGAAGAATTTCAAATGCCCGGAGGACAGGAACTGCAAATATTATTTCTTTGGTAAGTAAGATTATGGATTTTTGTCTGATACGTTTTACGACTTAAAAATTCTTGAAATGGAAAACAACATAAGGAAGCAGCATCACTGATATGGACACATTCCTTTGTTTTTAAATAACACAGAATTTAGCTCGAACCGAAAGCAAAGAATTTAGCCTGAAACGAAGGCCTCTAAATAGAATTAGTCCCTGTGTATCTGCAGCCCTTTGGGCCTTTTGTGAGGGGGTTAAAAATAGAATAAATTTAGAAGCAGGAACATAGTACCCTGTTAGTAAAGAACGACCAAAAAGTGAGTAAAATTTAGATTTGTGGATTATACGGTTTCCCATTAAAAGGGAAAGTTATAAGTTGCCCGAACATACAAAAATTACTCTTGTGATACTTCCGCAACATCTGAAGCCCCTCCGCTCCCCAGATGCGGAAAGGGTCCAAATTAAGATTTAGTATTTAAATAATTATATGCACCTGCAGGTTTGAGAAAAAGAAATTTTCTATCTGTGTGGAGGCAAAATACTTATCACTCGAAGAAAGAATTCTTTAGCGTAATTGAATTAACGGTATAGAGTTGGTTCCGAATACAAAGAGTTATAACAGAATTTAATTTATCAAAAACTTGAGGCAATCAGGTTGTACATGTTCATCAGCTTTCCCGAAGACCTGGTTATTTGAGAGAAAAAACCAGTATTTGATTTGTGAGACTGTTTAAATTTGTCGGGTTTATTTAGTTGATGAAAGAGTCAAATTTGGAAAAAACTGAACAAAACTGCACACGTTTCTAATTTTCTGCCGAAAAAAAAAATATTAAAAATGTTTTCTTCACAAACTAAAAACAGAGTCGTAAATGAAATGATACTTGAATGATCAGAATAAATGATATATCGATCGATAAAAGCTTAAATGAATTTCATCAACACCTTCTGTACAATATTTTCATCAAACATTATGCTGTTCAAAAGTTTTTTGAACTACACAAGAGTTATCAGAAACACCCATAGGTGTTTTTCATGCTATTAGAAGAGTAGAATAGGTATGGTAGTCTAACAAAGTGATATAATTTAGTCATGAGCAAAATAAGAAATAGAGTATTTCGAATCTTGGTGACTTTGCTAACTCCTCCTAATTGCGCAGTGATGTTTTAAAAAAGAGATCATATCCTGGATCAGCCTAAATATTTTGCTCTATATGGAAAAGGCCACACCCGAAAATATTTGTCGGAGCGCCATATAAATTGGTGGGTATGTGTCAACAGTTCGGTAATGTAAATGATTGCAGTTGTTAACCAATCACGTAATGGCTGAAGGAGGTAAATGGGGAAAAACGGTTCGGCTTCGCTAAGTCTGTCGTCTTCACCTACGCGTGCGACCACAGCATCGGAGCGATCTCGGTGGCGAAAACATGTGTAAGGAGTGAGAATGCCTGGGCGACATCATCGGGAATCCTATCATCACACGGACACCTTTACCAGAGGCTTCATCATGGTACGAATGGTTGCTCCCTGTGTCCCATAACGATGGAAACGCGTCGGGATGCAACAACTGTGGGACGAATGCGTCGGTGATGGCTGGAGGGTGACAACGTGCGTCACAGTAGTTGGATTCGAGCACATAGGAGAACATCTAAGAACGTCTGTGAACCTCGATCGCCGCATTCAACAACAAACCGTAGTAGCCCCACAATCTTCAGCGGATAACATTCGATGAGGTGTACAGTAAGCTATGAACATTCCCGTATCCACACAGACTGTGAATCGTAGATTTGCTGAGGCAGGATTCCCCTCTTGCTAGCCATTGCTACAACTGCTACTCACTGTGAAGCACATCTCTGCGCAAGTTTGCAGTGGTACCGTATCAGAAAAGTGTGGCAAGAGGAATGGAAACTTGTCTTATTCAGCGACGAGTTCCGCTTCTGTCTCAGTGCCGACGATCGCCGATTGGTAGTCTGGAGACGACGTGGTTACCGGGATGATGTTGCTGCCATCCGCGACGAATGGAACCATGTCGTATTTAGAGACGAGTCTCGCTTCTGTCTCAGCGCCGACGATAGCCGATTGAGAGTCTGGAGCCGACGTGGTCACCGTGATGATCCTGCTGCCATCCTCGATGAATGGAACTATGTCGTATTCAGCGACGAGTCTTGCTTCTGTCTCAGCGCCTATGATCGCCGATTGAGCGCCTATGATCGTCATACGGCTCATCGGCCTAGTGACCTGGCTTGAGGCGCTATTAGTTTCGACAGTCGTTCACCCCTCGTAACAGATAGTACGCCTAGCGGGTACAATGACAGCCCGACGATACATCGATGAGGTGCCGCAGCCCGTTTTGTTACTGTGCCTCCGTGGTATGCATGATGCCCTGCTTCACCAAGATAACGCCCGTCCGCACACTTCCAACTATGCCTACAAGGTGTCCAGGTGCTGCCTCGGAGAGCGCGATTCCGAAACTTCTGCCCAATAGAGAACGTGTGGAACGTCATTGACAGACGACTTAACACCTCTGCACGACCCCCCTTACAGTGTTGAAGTATTGTTGACACAGGTCAACAGCGTATGGTGAACAATATCTCAGGGCACCATCAGAGGAATTTTCCACTGTATGACACTACGTTTAGCCGAATGTATAGCCCCAGCATAGCGATCATACGATCTACTGACTTAGGCCTCATTACACTATATCTTCGCCCCCCATCGCATTCATGTTATCCCTCAGAAATTAAATCGCTTTTTTTTTTATCTACGTGTTTGCATGTGTGTTAAGCTTCGTCTCATTTCATGCATTACTTCGTGGTGTGGCATTTTTTGTATCGAGAAGTGTATTTGAGCCTTTTCTCATCGATGAAGCTAATGGAAACTCAGCCTATATATGTGAGCCTTTTCTCATCGATGAAGCTAATGGAAACTCAGTCAATATATGTGAGCCTTTTCTCATCGATGAAGCTAATGGAAACTCAGCCTATATATGTGAGCCTTTTCTCATCGATGAAGCTAATGGAAACTCAGTCAATATATGTGAGCCTTTTCTCATCGATGAAGCTAAAGGAAACTCAGCCTATATCGGTGAGCTTTTTCTTATCGATGAAGATTACGGAAACTAAATACTGCGAATGGTATGCTGAAACCCGACTTTTTCCAACAAGCAATATCACCCCTACACTCCCAATTACAAATACCTGTACCGCCCCGATGGCGTAGAGGTCTAAGCCAATGGCTTCTTATCATTCGTCCGAGATGGATCCGGGTTCGGATCCCGGTGAGGCATGGATGTTGTGTTTGTCTTACGGCAGTAGCTCTCTCCGTTCCCTGGAACCAGTGACCTTAAATTTGGGACGGGCGAATGCTTATAGCCCATGGAATTGCTCACGGTTTGTCGTTATGAGTTCGGACGTGCGCAATGAAATCGGGCGTCAGGGCTTTTCGTCGTTTTTCAAATCTTTTCCGCCCATCCTCGAAAAGTGCATACCTTCGGAATATTTGTGCACAAGATAGGCAATTAGTGCTATACACATCACGCAACAATTAAACTGTCTCAGATGTAGTTTTACTGTTTTTCAAACAGAACAGGATATCTGCTGTTTGCTCTGTGACACGGCTGTGACGATTTTTCTCCAGCGAATGACGTCATGCACAACGTAAATAATAATCTGCGCAATTCTCATGAAAACGTTGTTGCCACCGTATAGCTAATGAACTATCAAAACGCCATGCCTTCCCGATCCGTGTATTTTACTACGATTTAAAAAAAAATAAGTTTCATTACTTAATTGGTGCACTGTATATTTCGATACAAATTCTTTTCAGATACTCCCAGAGGAAAAAATCCTCATATGCCAAATCTGGAGATATTGGGGTCCACAAACTTTGAAGCGCTCCGAATAAAGCTGTTACTTAGAGTATTTTTGCAGTAAATAAACTTAGCCCATTTTTTCAAGAAGGTGTATTAAAATATGTGACACCTCTTTTGAGCTCAGCTTATCATAAATTTATTATCGCAGCTCTGTAGATATAGAATGGAAAACGTAAGTCGTGTAAATTTTTAATTCAGGCCATCACGGAAACGTCATTTCATATTTGTAAGCAGAAGGAATCCAAAGCTTATTTCCTTTCGACGATTCAAAAGCATTATTTCATTTATATTTACAGCAGCACGAGTAGAATAAAGCAAAATTTCTTGCACACGGAAGCGAAAGTTTAAGATGTCACTCATGAAAAAATGATCACTTTTTACTTAAAAGAAATTTTTGTTCACATGCTGAAGAAAACAAACTACAGCTGTTTTAGCTGTTCTACTGTAATTGAATACATTTCGTTGAACCCATCACCATTCATATCCATATGCTCCCAAAATGCTGTCACTGGCCAAAAAAAAAAAAAAAAAATTATTTAAAACCACGAGTCAACCCTTTTCTGTGCTGGCTGAACGTGCCTTTACACGAGAGGCTGTTGTCAAATGTTCACATGCAATCGTGCAATTTGTCAACAGTGACCATTTGCTCATGCAAAGCGTGTCTGAAAATGATAATTTCCTCGTTCGAGAGGCTGTTTCCGCGGTGCTTATCGGAAACCGCTTGGGAAAGTCAGTGCGCAAGTGAAACTACGCGACCCGACCGATGCCACCCAACAAGTAACTCCCGGTCCAAAAAGTACCGCTGAACGGAGCAATAATTGCCAATTAAATCTCAAAACAACGACACAAAAGTCCATTTAACAGTTCCATGAAAGAAAATGATCCTGTGATGCATTACGTCCAGGAAAAGGGCAGTTATTCATTTGACATTTGCGCATCAAGTCAGTATTTGGTTAGCATGTTTAAACTGAGAACGCTAAATCTATCAAAGAATTCAGGATTTTCCTCTTAAAAAATCAACAGAGACCAGGAGTTTAAATCTGATTTTAGAAGATACAAATATTGTTCAAAAATAATTTTCTGGTATATCTAAGCAACAGAGAAAGCCTTTTTAAGACTCGTATACTTCTGAATTACATAAATCTTCAAAAGTTAATTCACTAGAACCTTATTCTGCTTGGAAGGTGATTATGCAAATTATTCAAACACAGTAGTCGAAACATCTAAAAAAAAGGTATTAGTTACGGACTTTAAAAGAAGAATAGCATTAATGTCACATTTCCTCTTTCGAAATCCGTGCCCTTAATCCTCTAGAGATCTTGGATTGGATTAGCGCTTGGCGTTATTACATGCATTTCACATTAAGATAAATTAAGTGAAAAGTAATAAGAAGCCATTAAATAACATGAGACAAAAGTTTCTGTTTTAAACATTAACAAGTCTCGCCTCAGCACTCAATTCTAATACAGCGCGCTATGATGTACAATTAGTCTGTTTCTTTTCTTTCTTTGGTTGGAGGTTTAACGACCACCGTGAGCAACTCAATGGGCTATAAGCAGTCGCCCGTCCCTAATTTAGGGTCACTGGTTCCAGGGAAGGGAGAGAGCCAGTGCCGTAACACAAACACAACATCCATGCCTCACCGGGCCGCCCCGGTGGCGCAGTGGTCTAAGGCGCTGGCCTCTGATCATTCGTCCGTAAGGGGTCCGGGTTCGCATCCCGGTCAGGCATGGATGTTGTGTTTGTCTTACGGCACTGGCTCTCTCCCTTCCCTGGAACCAGTGACCCTAAATTAGGGACGGGCGACTGCTTATAGCCCATTGAGTTGCTCACGGTGGTCGTTAAACCTCCAATCAAAAAGAAAATGCCGCACCGGGATTCGAACCCGGACCCCGTTCGGAGAAATGATCAGAGGCCATCGCTTAGACCACTGCACCACCGGGGCGGCTTGGTCTGTTTCACTAATTCTGATAAATTGATTTTTCCAATCACGTTCTTCACCAGATGTTAACGGAAAATTCAAGAAATAAGGGCATAATATCTGATTGAAAAGTATCCAGACCGAATTCCTTTTCTCGCACATTTAACTGCGAAGAAAGTGGCTCCTATGTGCCTGTGCTGACCAAACATTACATGTCCAGACTTGTTTCATCCATTTCTTCGGTCGGTATGATGCACTTTTGAAAGAAACGTACCTTTGCCACCCTCGAAATCTCAGTGCTTGTTTACAGTTTACTCTGTCTGTTCAGTTGTTAAAGATTCAGGCTTAAATTCATATAATTTTGCTTTACGAGAGCGAGGAATGTTGCATTTTTCATCACATTCTGCGAGAACATTTTACAGTCGGTAAGAAACACGATAACATGATCAATATGGCATTTCTAGACGAAACAGTGAGCCTTTCGCGAGTGTCATCTGCAAGAAGGTACAAAAACTTGTGATGTATACCTCTAATTTAACCTTCCTTTTGAGTTGCTGTTTACATGTACATTTGGTTTCTTCCTATAATTGAATTTTTAAACTTACCGCCACAAAGTTTCTCCTGATGAATGTGGTGTTGCAAATCCTGACAGCAGGTCAGAGGGCAAGCAAAGTAGATATAGACTCCTGATATAAAAGCTCAGCATGCAATGTTGAGGGAGCTGTAGTCATGTTGAGATAGCCATGCACGAATGGTTCATGAGCAATGTTAGTTGAGTGATTCATATTTTTGCAACGAACAGATAGCAAGCGAATCATGTAAGACCGTTTTGATATTGAGTTCTATTCAACATATCTTGTTGTGGGAACGACCTGTTTGGGAAAAGACTTTTGAAATGTTGACGAATAAAGAAGCTGGTTGGATTCTTGTGAGCAGCTGTGTATTCATTGAATTCTGGCCTTTATTTAAAGTGACATTTATGTGTAATTAAGTCTTTCAGCTACAAAGAACAAATGGAAGTAATCCGGGTTCTACACTGAACCTAAATTCGCTACGCTGAATTTCAAAGCAAGTTAGTCTTAAACCTTACAAGCTCTAAGCTTCGAGAAAGGTAACCTAACACAAAGTTCAAACCTGCATCCATAAAATAACTTTTATATTATGAGCTCTTGAATTCTGTCAGCCGAATAAATATAGATGATAGCTTATGTGCGTAATTAAGAGCGAAACAAAAAGCCTTTTGACAACTTGGAAAGATGCTGAACAACTTGGAATTTTTGGTGGGTCGTTCATGGCGATTTTCACTGGTTTTGGGAATCAGACGCTTCTCAGCTAAATTTGGTCCAGAACTTCTAAAGTACAAGAACAGTTTAACAAATTCCAAGCTTAAGATAGCTTTACCTTTTATATTCTGGCAGTATTACCTTTTAGCTTAATCTCCGTAACTTCAACAGACTTAGCACAGCTTTGTTGCAGTTATGTAAGTCGTTGATTATAAAAATCTCTTGCGTATACTTCAGACCACGTGCACGGTAATCCTCATAATCTATGAAAAATATTCCTCGAGGGAGCTTCTTCAAATTCCATGAAAAGGAAGGGTCACAAGGAAGAAAGGTCAGAAGAATACGAAGTGTGAGGAAGATGGTGAAACTACCATTTCTCGACAGCAGCCTGAGAAATATTTGTTGTATGTAGTGGAAAGGTCATGTTCAGAGCAAACTGCACTACTCGACTCAGTTTCCTACGACACTTATCCATAATATCCAGCAAATAAGTTATCATAATATTCATCAGTTACACTAATCTTATCGGAAGACAGCCAATCATGAGCAACACGGGGGTATACCAATAATTGTTACCATACCTCCGCACGGAATGATGGCTGCGTCTTGAGCTTGTGCCGTGAAGAGAAACCCTTGTATCTCCATTTCATATTTCCCTTCCTCGATTTAGTTTCCCTAGGGTGGAGCTAAGTTTCGTCTTCTATCATTGCTCATTCAAAACACTTTTGATCATTTTCCTGATGAGCTATCTATTTAACATTGTATCAGTGTTGACAATTCGCTACTTCGTCTTCCTAGTTTTGGCAATCTATGCAACCATTACCCGGCGATTTCCCAGAAAAGTAATTCCTTTATCATGTGGCAAATTTCTCTTACGGTCACTTCAGCTGGGGGACCGCAAAGTGGATCATGTTTTTTTTTTTTTTTTTTGTGAGGTTTAACGACCACCGTAAGCAACTCAATGGGCTATAAGCAGTCACCCGTCCCTAATTTAGGGTCACTGGTTCCAGGGATGGGAGAGAGCCAGTGCCGTAAGACAAACACAACATCCATGCCTGACCGGGATTCGAATCCGGACCCCTTACGGACGAATGATCAGAGGCCAGCGCCTTAGACCACTGCGCCACCGGGGCGGCTGGATCATGTTTCAGTTGCTAACTACATGTACATCTTTTAAAAAAGCTACCTCTTCTCTGTGGCAAAAAAGGGCGAAAAATAATTATAGACTATTTTTTTTTTGTTTGTTTGGAGGTTTAACGACCACCGTGAGCAACTCAATGGGCTATAAGCAGTCGCCCGTCCCTAATTTAGGGTCACTGGTTCCAGGGAAGGGAGAGAGCCAGTGCCTTAAGACAAACACAACATCCATGCTTCACCGGGATTCGAACCCGGACCCCTTTCGGACGAATGATCAGAGGCCATCGCTTAGACCACTGCGCCACTGGGGCGGCATAAACTATTTTCACAGACTCGTTAATACTGGCAAACCAGTTCCTCCTTTAGCTAAAATTTCAGTTACTGCCGAAAGCTCCTTGTTGCCCTGATGGCTCAGTAGTCTGAAGAGCGGGCTACTGACTATTCACCCTAAATGGGTTCGGGTTCGAGTCCCGGATGAGTCATGGGCGGTGTGTTTTTCTTACGGCGCCGACTCTGTGGAACCAGTAGCTAAAAATAAGGGACGGCCGACTGCTTATAGCCCTAAGAGTTGTTCACAATGATCTTTAAACCACGAAATAAAAAAAAGGCTCCTCATATGTACAGTTTTTCCCGCCATTATTTGGTGACATAACAATCCATTCAGCTGAACTCCGGCAACGGATACATCCATTGATCGTTTTTATCTTTTTTATTCCGCAAGAGGATGACACAGAACTAACGAGCACTATCAATAAAATTCATTGAATGTCCTTCGTTTTGTGACCACTTGTGCAAAAACTAAAGAATATAAAACGATGGCATAACCCGCATTGAAACATTTCGTATAACTTTTTTTGTCCGTTCCCTTTGACGAGCATAACGCTAGAGACTTATAAACATGAAGGCGACAAAAGACACCCGAATCAACTTTCAATACCAGGTTAAATCTCCTACTCCTACCACTTATCAGATCAGATCATATGTAGAGGATTTTAGGAAGGGAGTGTCTAACGCCAGGTCTCAAACAATCCTTAGAAATAGGAGATTTGGTCTAGAGTGCCCGATAGGAAAGTGACACAGAAGCGAGGTAGAAAGGGGGAGGAAGACGCCCTTATTATTTACCAGCGAACCAGTACCCGGGGCCCGACTGCTTAACGTGCCCATCCGACGATATTTGGCGGTTCGAGCCCGAGGCCTTCTTCGTGGCAGTCACGAACGTTGACCACTAGGCCACCCGCAGCTCAAATTAGATAAGATCATATGTAGAGGATTTTAGGAAGGGAGTGTCTAACGCCAGGTCTCAAACAATCCTTAGAAATAGGAGATTTGGTCTAGAGTGCCCGATAGGAAAGTGACACAGAAGCGAGGTAGAAAGGGGGAGGAAGACGTCCTTATTAATTACCAGGGAACCAGTACCCGGGGCCCGACGGCTTAACGTGCCCATCCGACGATATTTGGCGGTTCGAGCCCGAGGCCTTCTTCGTGGCAGTCACGAACGTTGACCACTAGGCCACCAGCAGCTCAAATCAGATAAGATCATATGTAGAGGATTTTAGGAAGGGAGTGTCTAACGCCAGGTCTCAAACAATCCTTAGAAATAGGAGATTTGGTCTAAAGTGCCCGATAGGAAAGTGACACGGAAGTAAGGTAGAAAGGAGGAGGAAGACGCCCTTATTTATTACCGGGGGCCAGTACCCGGGGTCCGACGGCTTAACGTGCCCATCCGACGCAAGGCGGGTATTTAGTGGTTTGAGCGTTGCTACCTACTTGAGATCGAACCCGCGATCTTTTCCGTGTCAGTCACAAAATTTGACGACTAGGCCACCCGCGGACCCTCTACCACTTATGATATAATATACAGGATGCCCAGTAAAATTCTTTCTCAGCCCCGTAACTTTCGAACGCCGACAGCTTATAGCCATAAACACGGTGTCTAGGTATAGTAAAAAGGCTATGCGCTATTCGATGAGACCGCTTACAGCGCCTTTTAGCGGCAAAGTCAGGAGTTAGCTGCCGATCTCGAAAACTATACGAGATACGGGAAAATAATCAAACACAAAGTTGTAGAGCAGCATCGATTTAGTACGAAAAGACACCTTGCGCACATGAATGCTAAGAATAGACCGCGTACAACGCTCGTTTGTTTGTTCGCGATGTCGAACACTATTACGTCACGAAACGCGTCAGAAAGGAGATAATATCGCCTTCCGTAAAGCACTAGCCCAACTCAACTGCGGAATGTTTGATTCTAACATGATGGCGCCCCTCCGCACCAGCCAGGAAACGTAACAAGGTGCCTGGTCGTGACATTCGAGCAACAAATTATCGGCTATGGTGGTTGCGTAGAGTGGCCGGCACGCTCACTGGACCTCACCCCATTGGACTTCTTCCTGTGGGGCTACCTCAAAGAGCAGGTGTATCAGACCCCTCCGACAACGTTGCAGGACCTTCGACGCCGTATGACTGATGCTTGTTCCAGCGTGTCACCTGACATGCTTCAAAATGTGCAGCGTGAGATTCAATCTAGAGATCAAATGTGTATTTTTTCTGACGGAGAGCACATTGAGCACCGACGGTAAATGTGCCTAGTGACAACTAATTGCTCCTTTCTGAAGCGTTTCGTGACGTAACAGTGTTCGACATGGCGAACAAACAAACGAGCGTTGTACGCGTTCTATTTTTAGCATTCATGTGCGCAAGGTGTCTTTTCGTACTAAATCAATGATTCTCTACAACTTTTCAATTGACTAGTTTCCCGTATCTTGTATAGTTTTTGAGATCAACACGCTAACTCCTGACTTTACCGCTAGGAGGCGCAGTAAGTGGTCTCATCGAATACCGTGTAGCCACTTTACTATACCTAGGCACCGTTTTTATGGCTATAGCTGTCGGCGTTCGAAAGTTACGGGGCGGAGAAAGGACTTTACTGGGCACCCTGTATATATAAGTGCGTGGTTATAGGAAGATACCCACCGCGTTACCATTGCTGCCACTGTACATCACACTCAGTGATAGCTCCAGAGAAAATATCGAAAAGATCAGTGCTTTTCAATGCCAGATGTCGGTAGCTTCTTGTGGTCATCCTCAAATACCTTTCTTTTATTAATCTCGAAGAGAGGAAAAGAAATTTGAAAAGGTAGAGGAAATTCCTTGTGCTGTAATATTGTCTGTACACGCGATTTTTGGGCGCTGATCTTTGAAGGGCTAATGTTTAAAGTTCAAAAGACTTACTAATATGAATCTTAGCAAAAGTGATTCCCATCGGATTCATGCAAATACGTATTTTACTTATCAAGTCACTTCAGAAATTCCTTTCCTCTGTCAACATTAGAAGTGAATTTTTCAGCTGATAAACAGAAAGGTGACTTCTCAAAACAGTCTTTATAGAAAATTGATTCCCGTGAGTTCGAACTACAAGGCAAAATACTGGTGCACTAGTATTTTAGTTTTCAAAATTATACAAATGATACTACGACGTGAAGCTATTTCCGATTTCTGAAGCAGTGTCCCTATTAAGACTGATCAAATAGCATTAAAATGAATCTAGGTTAAGATATCCTTCCTCGTGGATGTGGATGCTGCCCTTTTAAACTAGATTTCTTCAACAATACAGATATGTATTTACCATCACCCTCTTATTAGAACTCACTAGAAGAACTTTCCAGTTTCTCTGTTTGTCAACAGTCATTTTTTCATCTCATCGTATTTGACTTCCATGGCATCAAATCTTGAGCTTTTTAAGGGTTTTGTTTTTCTAATTAACAGAAAAAGGTCGCAGAAAGTCTTATTTATTGGGTACGAATGACGCCTGGCTTGTGAAACATGTAGAGCTAGTGATTTGTTCATCTGCTGTATAACGAAGTAAATTTCTCCGTCATTTCTGTCCACGCCAGGATTCGAACCCGGATCCCCTCATTCCGGAATAAGTCACTCTACCAGTTGAGCTACGCTGACATTTCATTCTGATTCCTATCTGCCTTTATGTCGTGTGCGTCCTTCTGGCAGGTACGTCACATCTCCTGGTACGTTACATCATCTCCCCCTTATTTTTTTTTTTTTCGAAGTGCTGGAGAAGGGATTCTCTTATTTTTCCTATCTCGCGGTGTGGAAATAACATCACACCATTGCGAGATTTTGAACGGTCGGGTCATCCGGATAGTTCGGGCGCCATTATAACGAAGTGAATTTCTCCGTCATTTCTGTCCACTCCAGGATTCGAACCCGGATCCCCTCATTCCGGAATAAGTCACTCTACCAGTTGAGCTACGCGGACATTTCATTCTGATTCCTATCTGCCTTTATGTCGTGTGCGTCCTTCTGGCAGGTACGTCACATCTCCTGGTACGTTACAGCTGGAGTGAACGTTAAAGAAAGCACATGGTCAATTGACGCATCTACAGCTGAGACGCGTGCGTTTCTTTCCTAAATCTTCAGCAAAATTGGCGTGTTATGGGTCAAAAGAAATTCCATCCACTTTAAAAATTTAACGAATAGTCAGTTTCTTATCACTTTACATGGAATGACTCCTCTGAGCTAAAAAAACGACGAAACCGTTCAAGGACTTGTAACCTGCTTAAACTGTCCGTTTTCTCTAAATGCCATTTGAATGTCATTTGATGAAACTGATAAGTTTTAAATGTGTTTCGTCGTTCATCTCCAAATGTAATATTGCCGACGTTGATAACCTTCAGTTGCCAATGTTTCGATTTCCCGCGAAAATTCACCTTTTTTCCGTACTCTTCGACGAATATCAAAGGCCCTCTGAAGACGAAATCAGATTCTAAAGTACTGAAGCAACGTAAAGAGCTATAAATAGGCCTGGGCATATGTCCTATGACAGTAAAAACAGAACAAAGCCGCGCTCTAAGCTGTTCCACTTATCAGAAATATGAATTCACTCTCATTTCTTTTCGAATCATAACTAATTTTAATAACTTACGAAAATGCTAACTGCGCTGGTTACCCTTTTCTCTTTCATTTTCCTTTTGCCACTCTGTGTCCGAAACAGAAAAGAAGTCTGCTTCTACGTCTCTCCACATGTGTACATTTGTAACCTTTAGCATATTATATTATATATACAATACTGTATATATTTGTGTGTGTGTGTAAATAAAATGAATAATAAAATTCTGCATATATAAACACTATATAAACAAAAGTCACCGGACAAAGGCACGTTCAACCAGCACAGAAAAGGGTTGAGCCGCCCCGGTGGCGCAGTGGTCTAAGCGATGGCCTCTGATCATTCGTCCGAAAGTGGTCCGGGTTCGAATCCCGTCAGACATGGATGTTGTGTTTGTCTTACGGCACTGACTCTTTCCCTTCCCTATAACCAGTTACCCTAAATTAGGGAAGGGCGACTGCTTATAGCCCAATGAGTTGCTCACGGTGGTCGTCAAACCTCCAATAAAAAAAAAAAAAAAAAAAAAGGGGTTGACTAGAGCTCTGTGTTGGCCAGTCCACACATGATACGAAATTATCGTCAAACCACTCCGTAACAGTCTTTGCTTTTATGGCTCTGTGCATTATCCTGCTGGTACCAACAAGGCTCGGTTCCGTAGTATTGCCACAGAGTTGGTAGGGCAGGATTGGCCAGAATATCGAGGTAGACGTGCTGGTTAACAGGTTTGTCCACGATAACCAATGGGCCGGGTCCATACCACGAAAAACACCCCCACACGAGTACACTGCCAGCTCCAAACTCGACCGTAGGAACAGTACACTGTGCTAAATAGCGTTCCCCCGGCTGCCACCATACCCACACACGGCCATCAGACTGATGGAACGTATATCTGGAATCATCAGTCAATAGGACCCGTTTCCATTGATCTACGGCCCACGATAAATGTTCTTTACACCATGCTAAACGACGAGTAGCATTCCGAGTGGAGATGAAAGGCTTATGAGCAGCCCCACGACCACAGTAACCCATGGAATAAAGTTCTCTGCAAATGGTACGTGTACATACCGAGGTTCCAGCATTTTTACTCACCTGTACACTGAGGTCTTGTGCGGTACTCCGTCGATTAGCTGTAACGACTCTCCTGAGGCTTCGACGTCCTCTATCGTTGGTTTTCTTTGGTCTTCCGGTACGTTTTGCTGCTTCAGGCACGCCATGTGTCTTCCACTTATTCAGTACATCCAAAACAGTAGACGTGGGTATGTTTAAACGCCCCTCGGTTTCTCTTATGGACAACCCACTAATATAACACCCAACAATCTTTCCTTTCTCAAAGTCAGTTCTCTCGCGCCGCGGCATTTTCACTCAACCTCACAATGCGATATGATCGCGGTCAGCTTCAGGCTTATTTTTATACCGTTTGCAGCTGTACCGTGCATCTTAACAAAGCAGCAGATCCATTCATTTTGCTTTTGAAGGGGTGTCCGGTGACTTTTGTCAGTATAGTGAATATGGACAAATACAGTACTCAAAAGCGGTGTCCGGATACTTTTGATCATATTGTGTACCTTCCTCTCCTAAACGACACAGCTATGCTATTACTGAACATGTCCCTCATTATTCTAAAGACAGTGCAAGATTGCTCTATTACTTACTACTAAGTATTCCAAATAAAGATACAGCGTTTGACTTCTAAAGTTTTTCATTTAAATGCAAAATTTTCAGTTTAAATCTTTATGATGATCTCGTTTGATGAAGGTATATTCTATATATTTATTAATGTTTTCATCTATTTCCAATTGCGGAAATTTTCTGTCGGTGCAACGGTACAATCGTTGCTTGTCATAATTTCCCAAAATCAGTGGAGATCTGAAACAATATTTTGATCAATGAGATCAGTCCTTTGTAATTCCAAAAACAGTACGCCTATTTTTTTTAAATCCAGTCCGTCAACTCTAATGAAGAATTATCAAGTCCGCTTTCCAACTTAATAAGGTTAATTAACTCTACTACCCTAAAGGAGAAAATGATTTTGTGCATTACTTGCCAAAGACATTAGGAAACGTTTAGAACTGAAGACTAGTTGCCGTGGCTGTATTAAGTGGAATCTTTCTAATCCTTGCGGCTGTGCTTGAATATATGTTGCACAAAGCATACTTGTTCAACCAAAACTTTACGGGGATGCTTTCGAACAAAACAATAAAGTAGCGTGCAGAAAATCATAAACAGAAGGTACAGCTAAGTTTTCCTGAGTGTTGCACATCCTTCGGTTTTACGTTTGAACAAAGATGCGAAAGGCTCATTACAGTATCATTGTCGATGTGAAGTGGTGCATGAAATTGGTTTCAGAGAATGTCATTACGGAATTATGTTTTCATGCCGACCAAGTAATTTGATGTTTACTGCATTTACTTTCACTTGTAATTTTAAGCTACTTATACTGGCATTGCATAAGTGCAAATTGCTATTCAGGAGACTCACTTATGCGATGATGATCTCCGTTTGAGAATAATATTTTGTTAAAATGACTCCTGATTTATTCTTCTTTCTTTAATATCTTTACACCTCGTCTTTTCATATACATTTATGTGCCAAAACCTTACATCCTTGGTTCCCTGTTTTTGTCCATCTGTTCCTCTTTCTCTGAAAATGTTATCTAATTTTCTAAACTCCGGACTGAAAATATTCTATTTTTATGGAACAATGCCAAATATGACCACTGCTGCAATATATTTTCCGTCTTTCCTAATAATTTTCTCACTAGATGGTACAGATTTCTGTTTACAATTTTAGCATTATCTCCTTTTTTTCTGGAGAAAGGTTAGAAAAAATATCCTTGGAAAGGATAGATCTAAGCATGCCCAGTATTTCTCTAGCTTTTTCTGATGTAGTGACTTTCCTGCTTGGTGATGCAAATACATATTTGTGTTTGTCATAACCTAACTGCTTCCAGGAGAAGGAATGAAAAATAAATTTTGAATATAACAGAAGTAAATATTAAACAACATATCCTATATATCTTCAGGCTTCTCTAACAGCAAAGCTTTTTTGCTAAAGACACAAATGCGCAGTGCGTTTGTCACACCTGTTTCTGAAGGATGGACTGAGAGCATTCTTCCAAAATCGCATACAGGTAAGCGGTCTTAACCAGTGATGTATTCAGGCACCTTTTCGGGGTGCTTAGCCCTAGCCCCCCCCCCTAGGCTTTTGGGCGATCTCCCTTTACATTTAGTCAAATTGTTTTCGTTTATAGCTGAATACTTGGAGAAATTAATTAAAAAAAACTTAATGAGGGAAAATATTATAATAATAAAAAAAATCCCCCACGTTGACTTCAATTTTGAATTTCTATCATCCATCATAAAAACGTTAAACTATCCTCGCTGAAGTGGCAATTTTTGAAGCACTGACAACTCGGACTACTTTCGCAATAAAAGCCAAGTTCCACAAAGTAGAGATGTTTGCATTGCAATACATCATCATATTTTGGGAGCTGGCATTCAGCTTTATTTCCGCCTTCTGCATGTCAACTTTCCATGTATACGGTTAAGCTTAGTGTAGTTAAAGTGGCGTTAGTGCTTGCAATATAACAAAATATTTGCTACCTAATTTTTCACAATAGCAAATATTAGAAATTGTTCCCATGAAAAGTAATTTTTTTCTGGCGGAGGGTGGTTTACACTGTATGGCAAAAAAAAAACGGGGCACCTGAAACTGGAATCCAAACGGTTAGTTAGTTTTTTCGTTTTGTTTTTACTACTATGTGCTAATCTAAGGGCGCTGAAACCAAAGGGTAGGGGAATGGCTTACACCATACGTTTTCAGGTAACACTGTAATGATTCCTTAATAATCAGAAACAGGCTTGTAGTAAGGAGAGAACATTTTTACCACTCCTAATGTTTGTTTGTTTTTCATGGGGGGGGCAGGGATTTTCTCCGGCACAGCGTTATCTTATTAGCATCTTCAATATTTTACACCACCCTATGGGGAAATCCGTGGTGTATTACTGAATTAAAACAAAGGTATAACATTTTTACATTTTTAATCACTTGTATGTGTAGATTACTTGGAATTTGCATTTGGGATACACGAGCATAAGAAATATTTTATACTCTAAAATTTTTATATACATTATAAATAATAAAATTGTGATTTTATGTATGTAATCAGTCAACAAGTTTCAGTCCCCTCAAAATTTGTAATTGCCCCCCCCCCCCCCCGGAAAAAAAACTATCTGAATGCAACATTGTTCTTAGCATAATTCTGCAAAATTTCTAGCCTTACCTGTTTCAGAATTTTTTCATCAGGATGGCGCAACTGCACATTTTCTGCTTTTTTGAAATAAGGGCCGTAACATGCAGGGCACTTGAAAACGATTGCAAAATACTTTGAAGCGTTTTAAATTTTTAAGTCTTTTTTTTTTTTTTTTTTTTTTTTTTTTGTACTTTTACGCTTGCAAAATACGTATCTTCATTTCTCTATCGAGTTCTGTGACATTGCCACCTTTTGAACGTACTGTCGGTTTTGCGCTGTAACATGCGTTTCATTATACGAAAAGCATATCACGTAAATAATGCGTTAGGTAGCACTTTTTTTATAATGCGAGTGCGTGTTGTATATAATGCAATCATATGCACAAATGCTAATTACACGGGAATTCACGTCGGTTACCCGACTATCCCAGAGCAGTATGGACTAATCTGGATGCTGGAGGATATTTCTCGTTACTGCTTGTGAGCACATGGCACTGAAAGTAAATAAGCTTTTAACATATTGGTAAATCTTGGAATCAGCCTACATCAGAAAGCGACTCACCAGTGCTACCATATCAGTATCTTCAATTTCACGTAGTCAGTTAATAGTTATTCCAGTTGATTGTGTGAAAGCTTCCCCACGATCCAAAGTCACTTTTGTATATGTTTGTCACATATTAACATTGGAGTGTGCTTAGAGATTTTTAGAATAAAAAAACAAACAATATTAGAAGTTTCTCCTGCGCATGGTCAATGGGGAGCAGAATATTCTCTCTTTCCGATCATCTATCAGTAATTTCCAAGAAGAGGCGATAATAAAGTTTGTCATATTTTACCCCCATCCAGAATATTTGCGTCTTTATTGCTTTGTGAGAGAATGAGATTATATTAGGATACATTTTCTTATTTCACACTTTTTGGTGACCTCCCTAAAAAATCGTAACGCACGCACATTAGAAAATTATGCGAATTAAATCAGACAAGCACTTTAATGTTTCTTCCCAAAACTTGAAGTCATAGACTGTGATATGCAGTGTTCATTGAATAATTAGTGAGTTATTTACATGGACAATACTAAATTCAAATTTCCTTCCGTATTTTTCCTTTAGAAAAGTTACTCTGAAAGTTATTAATCTTTGATTCTAACTCATCAGCTGGTATGCTGTCAAAAACCGGATTTTTGAAATCCGGATTTCGGATTTCAAAATATTCGAAATATCATAAATCCGAATTTCAATACCCGGATATTCGGATATCCGGCTAGTGCTGTCAAAAACCGGATATTGTGAAATCCGGATTTCGGGTTTCAAAATATCCGAAATATCATAAATCCGAAATGCGGATTGCCGCATGAAATCCAAAATCCGGATTTGAAATTCGAATTTCAAAATTCGGATATTCGGATATCCGGCTAGTGCTGTCAAAAACTAGATATTGTGAAATCCGGATTTCGCGTTTCAAAATATCTGAAATATCATAAATCCGAAATCCGGATTGCCGCATCAGTTTTTTACAAAATAAAACACTGCAATTTTATTTATTATCCCTTCATTTAGTACAATATCAATGTCACGAAAGATCACTTTGTCTAATCAAACAGACATCGTGCATCAAAAAAAACGCACGTTCACAAACTCCTGCGTTAAGGTTTCAACAACCTGAGGCCTATCATGGCCAGAATTGTTGAGATGTCTGAATATTCGGTATTCTAAGTCCGTATATCCGAATATCCGAAGTTCGGAATCTGGTTATTCGGAGTTCGAACTATTCGAATGCTGAAATCCGGTTTTCGGATAGTAAAATATCCGGAAATCCGAAATCCGTGAAAGCACTTCCGAAGTTCGAAATCCGGTTAACCGCAGTTCAAAATCCAGATATCCGGAGTTCGAACTATTCGAATGCTAAAAATCTGTGTTTTCGGATATCCAAAAGTTTCGAAATTCGTGAACAGCACTAGTATGGACTCATTCAGGTCTACTCCATTATTTTTGCTGGTTATCCTGGGCTCACTGTTGTAAGTGAAAAATTAATCACTTAAAAATTTAAGTGAACTGTAGTAACAGGGCACTTACCTCAGTTTTTTTTTTGAATAGTACTCAATAAAATTCAGTCTTCATAAAATAATTTCTTGCACCAAGATTTCCTTCGTATAAAACTACTTCTATTGTTTTATTTTACGCCATAAACATTAAAGGAAATAAATAAAAGAGAAAAACAGTACTACATGGCTTATTTTGTACTTTCCTGTTTTTTTTTTTTTTTTTTTTTTTTTTGTTATATCTTTCTGGGGGATTCTGTTGTATTAAATTAGTAGGGAGATCTGTTCCCTGTGGGTATGAACTTATTAGTAGCTGCCACCAGTCCAGAATCATTGTATTGTCTGGACACGCTTATCTTCACTTTCTACTCACCTCAGAAGCGCAGCGAAGGATCACGCACTTGTTAAAACAGATCTGTCCTCTTTCGTGAAATAATGACTTTATTCCTTTATACATGCCTTGACGGTTGATAAAACATTTACAATGATGGTTGAAATATATTCAACTGGTGGAAGGAAGCCAGCTTATGCTGTTAAGGTATTGCACATGCGCAACTCCTTTTCAATATTCCAGTTCTTACACAGCAGTGAGAGTTCCATCGAGTACTCAGACTGTCGCGATGGTTGTGCCAGGGCCGGATTAAGACCTTAGTGGGCCCCTAAGTTAAGGCATCTCAGTGGGCTACCAAAGCTAAGGCACCTGAGTGGCCCCCCAAAGAAATAATGACAGACAATCATTACTGAAGTCCATTAAAACACGAAACTGTAGCAATATGCTTGTGATAATTAATACGTAGTATAATCTTCAAACTAATAAATTACCTGCAAAGTTTTCATAAAGTCACTGTAAATTCTACTGTTCTCACAAGAACATGAGTTAAAAGCTTAAGGTGCCTAGATTTTGTCTTGGAATTTTTAATAATTTATCATTATATATTTTATGGGGTGTTTCTAATAATTACTACTTCACTGTGCGTTTTCTTATCAAAACACAAAGCTCCTGAAGCTCAAGAAAAACAGATCTTCTCCAGGTTGAGAGGGTATGTTTGATTGATTCTGAAAATGCCAACAGACGTTTAACACACTTCCAGTTAATCGGTGTGTGTGATAGCTATGCTCTTTCCTTTGTTCTAACCAAGTTTTAGAGCATAGTTATTAAGATTGAGTTCCAACAAAATATACTTTAATGTTGCAGAAAAATTGACAGCGATAATTGCTAATATCATAAAAAGTAATGGACTGATAATGAGATAAAATGTTATAGCATATCAGAGTTATCCTTTTTTGCTATATTACAGTGGCTCTGTTAGACGAGATTTATCCTTTAACAAGAAGCTTACACATTACAGATAATCTACAAATTTAGAAAATACCCAACTCTGAAGAAAAAGTTCACACAAAGCTTAGTGTCTAACGAAAGTTTTTATATACTGAAGTCAAGCACATAAGGAACATAAATTAATCGTTTCTTCTAAGTTAGGCATTCTCAGATCTCCTGTTAGCAAAACAAAAAAAGCTGCATTAGCATTTGAAACGTTAAAAGCAAACAAGACTTCTTTCAAACAAGAGCCCAATTTAGCATATGATTATAGATTTCAATTTTTGATATTCTAAACTGTCTTGTGCAGCATAGTTTCATTCACAGACTGTCTAATTTCGTCCAAAAGAGCAATAGTAGTCACTTTTTAGCCAGTGAAGTGTTGAATAGGATTAGCTTTGTGCTTTTTTCACCATTTTTGGAAGGTACTAATACGAAATTTTCAAGCACAACGAAGAAAGAGAGAGATGGAATACTTCGTAAGACCTATAAAACAAGTCATATGTGAAATTTATATATTCTCAACCAAGCGTGGGGCCACTACAAACTCTTGAGCATAATCAGTCTTCCGAGAAAGAAAAATTAAAGCGACGCTCAAAAGTTTTAAGGTTCCATAGTATTTCAAAACCCTAACGCAATTCTTAGATCTGTTCAAAGCAACAGAGGTACCGTGCTTGCTGATAGCAAAATTAAGCAATGTTTTTCTTATTCCACACCGCATGTTGCTACCACCTCGGGGAAACATTCCATGCTAGAAAAAACCGCAAAATCTTGTTTATGCCGACTTGTATTCGATCGAAAAATTTCTAGTCCTCTTCAAGAAACAATCATGTAGCAAAGAACATCAACAACGTCGCTCCGGTGGGCGAGTGATCTGAGGTGTGAATTTCGGATCAGTCGTCCGAGATTGGCACAGGCTCGAGTCCCGGATGATACACGGGTGGTGTGTTTGCCTGATAGCCCTAGCTCTGCCCCATCAATGAAACCAGTGTCCCTAAATTAGGGATGAACGACTGATTATATCCCTTTGAAATGATCATGGTAGTCGTCAAACCGTGAAATAAGAAAAAACACATAAATAGAAACTTGTATACCACTATAGCAAAATATTTAGAAAAAAATCCTCCTGTAAAAGCTACACAACGCATTTTAATACTGTTTTTTTTTTTTTTAATTTCACCTCTAGAAATGGTGATAAAGCAGTCACATACAGGTAGGGCAGACCTACGGACGGACAAGCAAAGAAATGTTTATATTCAAACAGAAATCATCGCTCTTTCCACTTTAATAAGTGAGTCTCGGAAAATCTTTCCACGTTAATAAGTGACTGTTAACGTGGAAAGAGCGATGATTTCTGTTTGATGTTCCTGATCCACGTCCAGTGTTTGAATGTTTATATTCAATATCATTAACGGAATTTTTTTCTATCCGATGCAATAATGATTTTTCGATCACACTTTGTGAAGTATATTCTAAATTAACTTTCCTTTTTAGTTTCTTTCCCTATGTTAATCTTGAGTTTGTTCTCAGTTATACTTCATACTTAACGTGTATAACGAAGTAAATTTCTCCGTCATGTTTATACACGCCGAGGCTCGAACCTGGATCCCCTCATTCCGTAATAAATCACTCTACCAATTGAGCTACGCGGACGTTCGTTCTGACTGCTATCTGCCTTTATGTCGTGTGCGTCCTGCTGGCAGGTACGTCACATCCCCCCCCCCCCAAAGAGGGCGGGGGCATGGCCCACGGGTCAGCCGTAACCATGAATCGTTGCAGGCAGCCATCCGCTGTAGAACGTGCACTTGAGAACTCCCAGTCAATCTAGTGTGTGCAATGCAACATCACACACTTTTTTTTTTTTTTTTTTTTTTTTTTTGAAGCGCTGGAGAAGGGATTCTCTTATTTTTCCTCTCTCGCGGTGTGGAAAGAACATCACACCATTGCGAGATTTTGAGCGGCCGGGTCATCCGGAAAGTTCGGGCGCCATTATAATCCACGCCGGGGATTATAATGTCATTTTATCCACGCCAGGGCTCGAACCCGGATCCCCTCATTCCAGAATTAGTCACTCTACCAATTGAGCTACGCGGACGTTCGTTCTGACTGCTATCTGCCTTTATGTCGTGTGCGTCCTGCTGGCAGCTACGTCACATCTCCCCCCCCCAAAGAGGGCGGGGGGCATGGGCCACGGGTCAGCCGTAACAATGAATCGTTGCAGGCAGCCATCCGCTGTAGAACGTGCACTTGAGAATTTCCAGTCAATCTAGTGTGTGGAATACAACATCACACGCCTTTTTTATTTTTCTTGAAGCGCTGGAGAAGGGATTCTCTTATTTTTCCTCTCTCGCGGTGTGGAAAGAACATCATACCATTGCGAGATTTTGAACGGCCGGGTCATCCGGAAAGTTCGGGCGCCATTATAACGAAGTAAATTTCTCCTTCATTCTTATCCACGCCGGGGCTCGAACTCGGATCCCCTCATTCCAGAATTAGTCACTCTACCAATTGAGCTACGCGGACGTTCGTTCTGACTGCTATCTGCCTTTATGTCGTGTGCGTCCTGCTAGCAGGTACGTCACACGTGATACCTTTTCTCTCAAACGAATACTGTTAGCAACAATTGAGGTAGAATGAATGTGACGTATACCTGTTATGAGATAAGAACGAGAGATATAAACTACGATACAACGGTTGCTCGTGTGGTGGAATGTGGAGTGTTGATTTGTGTTATGTGATTTCTATACTATCCTGAAGTGCTATAAACTGTGCTGGAGAAATAAAGCCAGTTTCCGTAAGTTTGACTTCTGTTTTAAATGTTTCCTCTGGCCGTTATGGTTTAATTTAGGAACTATTTCATCGTATGGTTATGTTTTTAAAATAACGTATCAGTACGAAAAGACATTTACGTTATAACTTGTTTAAACAGAAATACTCTATCTATTAGCAGACCAATATAGGACGTACTTACTGATGGGTACAAAAACCAATAAAAAGAACAGTAAAACTTTGATCATACCTTTTCCCTTTGCGGTGTGAAAAGAATCCTTACAGTCCTATTTTCTCGAAGACGTCGTTGTGTGTGTATACAGTAGAACATAGATATTACAGGCTCATATAATACGAATTTCCGCATGAACTAAAGTTTTTATAAATCCAATTGAACTTCATATTATTCTCCCTTTTTATGGAAGATACATTTTGGAAAAACTGCATATATCGAAGTTCATCGCGGTTACCAGAAAACACAATATGTGGCGTTCACCCAGTTTTTACCCGTTTCTATTTCACTGGAAACTGAGAAATTGCTTGCCGACAAAACCCCGTTGGTTTTTTTACAGACTGATCAGTTTGCGTGAAGCTAAAAATACTTCAGTGTTATTTTTTAGTAAATCCGCTAATATTCACCTCCTGGACAAATACTGTCTTTTATCCCCTCCCCTCGCCACAATCTCTGTTTATAAAATCTTAGAGTTATTTTTTTTTTTCTATTTTTTTTTGCGTCTAGGAACATCTTAACCACCACGTCAGAGGAAGTTTTAAGACATTTAAAAAAGCTATCATGACGAGAACGAAACAAGTAACAACTGACTCATGTTCCCGATGGAACGTGCAAGCAATAAATCAAAAGTAACAGCTGAAATTTTAAATTTTATGCTCTTACTTTTATTTTCACAATTGTTAATTTTTTTACTTATTACAGATCTCACACATATTCTTGCTAGCTGTATTTTTAATTAACTGTTTATTAATTGTTCATTATTAATTGATGAATAGCTTGTGATTGACTATTTTTAACACTTTAACTAGCCAGAACGAATTTACTCGGGGTTACCAAAATGGGCTGAAATCAACTGGACGAATATATTTGCTGTCTAAGAAGTGGGCTGAATGCGACTGGGATAAGTACATTCAGGATGTGTTTAGTACTCCCAACGGAGCTCGAACGAGTGACCTGAAAGACTAGAGCATCGATAAGCATTGCTTCTCTCCTTAGATTGGTAATTCAGAGTGGGCATTTAGGGGTATGATTGACAATAATCTTTTCTGGCAGATTACTTGTTAAAGGACTGTAGCAATGGAGATAAATGTAAGAAAGAAGGTGTTTGAGTCATTTATTTTTGCGTAGTTTCATGGTGTCCGTGTCAGGGGAACTGGCCCTTCGGAGGAACTAGCCCTTCCCCATCGTGTCTTGGGTCACAGAACAGCGGAAACAGGACTAGAAAGGAGATTTTATCACTTGTGACAGGTTTATCTTCGGTGCTGCTTAGATGAGAGTGGGAAAGGAACGGTTTTACAGTAGGTTTCGTAAATCCCCGCCGCTATGACAACATTTCTCTTTGGAAGAGCAAAATTTTAGTTACCGTTTGGTTCAAGTGAATAGGCCGCTTAAAAGGTTAAACCTGACAATGTAATATGCCAAAAATAACTCTTTTTTATTTGTCAATTCTCATATATTGAATGTTTCTTCCACTCTCTTCGACTTCGTTATATATCGTTTCGACTCTCTCTCTCTCTCTCTCTCTCTCTCTCTATATATATATATATATATATATATATATATATATATATATATATATATATATATATATATATATATATATATATATATATATATATATATATATATATATATATATATATATATCTCTCTCTCTCAAAAAAGAAGAGAGATGAGGACAACTAAAGAAGATGTGACTTCCAAAGTGGAATATATAGAGCTATGCAAGACAGTAAGAAAAAGTATCACTGAAGACGTAAGGAAATTCAACTGTGAACTAGTGAGGAAAGCAATTGAAAACAACCAAAGCCTAAAGATAGCAAAGGGACATCTCAGTAAGGGAAGAAAACAGATTATGGCACTGAGAAAAGAAAATGGTTCTGTAACAAGAAATAGAGGCGAAATTTTGACAAGAGTGAAAGATTTCTACTCCAAATTATATGAAAGGGATGATATATGCACTCCAGACATCATGAAAGATACCAGTACCAGAGTTCCTCCAGTCCTTCCAGCAGAAGTTGCACATGCAATCAAGAACATGAAGCGAGGAAAAGCTCCAGGAGAAGATGGAATTACTGTAGACATCATACAAGAAGCAAGTGGAGAAATCGAAACAGTACTCGCCCAAATTTTCACTCGATGCCTTAATGAAGGAAAGATTCCTGAGGATTGGAACACCGCTACAATGATCCTGCTACATAAGAAAGGTGACATTGAGGATCTCGGAAACTACAGACCTATCAGCCTCCTATCAGTAGTTTATAAAATCTTCACTAAAGTTCTTTCACACCGCTTGAAGGTAACACTGGACATGGCTCAACCGAGAGAACAAGCTGGATTCAGGAGTGGCTACAGCACAATAGATCATATCCACGTGCTGAGAGAACTAATTGAAAGAGCGAGGGAATATGAACTTCCATTGTGCATGGCTTTTATCGATTATGAAAAAGCCTTTGATTCGGTGAAACCATCAGCAGTTACAATGGCTCTGAAAACCTGCGGTATTGAAGATGCATACATTAATATTATTAATAACATCTATGAAAATGCAAGTGCAAAGATTAGGCTGTTTGAAAATACAACACACATAAAAATTGGAAAGGGAGTGAGACAAGGTGACACCATATCTCCGAAGCTCTTTAATGCCACATTGGAGGGTGTTTTTCAGTCGCTGAGCTGGGAAAACAAGGGGATAAAGATTAATGGAGATTATCTAACCCACCTTCGTTTTGCTGATGACGTAGTCATTTTTGCAACTACCCTATCAGAGCTGCAGAGTATGATCCAGGAACTTGCCGACAAGAGTAAAGAAGTGGGATTAAAAATGAACTTTCAGAAGACAAAAGTGATTCTCAATGCTTTTACAAGAAATGAAGATTTATCGATTGATGGAGAAAAGCTGGAGATAACAGACACGTACGTTTATCTTGGACAGCAGATATCAAGTGAGGGTCACATTGATGAAGAAATTAATCGGCGTATAAAACTTGCTTGGAGAGCTTTTGGAAGAAACAGCATAATTTTCAAGAGCAATATGCCATTATGTCTTAAAAGAAAAGTGTTTGATCAATGCATCCTTCCAGTGCTTACGTATGGTGCAGAGACGTGGACCTTAACTAAAAGAGACATACAAAGGCTTCAGACAACTCAAAGAAGCATGGAGAGGTGCATGCTTGGTGTAACCAGGAGAGATAAGAAGAGGAACTCGTGGATCCGAAAAATGACAAGAGTGGAAGACATCATGATCAGAGTTAAATCCCTGAAATGGCAATGGGCTGGACATACTGCCAGAAGGACAGATCATCGATGGACAGCCGAAATTTTAGATTGGATTCCAAGGGACAGGAAAAGACCCAGAAGAAGACCACATGGGAGATGGGTGGATGAAATTCGAAAATATGCAGGAGTGACATGGAGGAGACTGGCACAAGACAGACCGTTGTGGAGGAAACTTGGGGAGACCTTCGTCCAGCAGTGGATTGATAATGGTTGACAATGATGATGATGATGATATATATATATATATATATATATACAGAGAGAGAGAGAGAGACTTGGTATAACCAGGAAAGATCAGAAGACTAACTCGTCGATAAGAAGGAAAATGACAAGAATCAAAGACATCATGATCAGAGTAAAATTCTTGAAATGGCAATGGGCTGGACATGTTTCCAGAAGAACGGACCATCGATGGACAACCGAAATTTTAGACTGGATTCCAAGGGACATAAAAAGACCCAAAAGAAGACCGCGTGGGAGATGTGTAACGTACTAGGAGATGTGACGTACCTGCCAGAAGGACACACACGACATAAAGGCAGATAGGAATCAGAATAAAACGTCCGCGTAGCTCAATTGGTAGAGTGACTTATTCCGGAATGAGGGGATCCGGGTTCGAATCCTGGCGTGGACAGAAATGACGGAGAAATTTACTTCGTTACAGATGGTATAACGAAGTAAATTTCTCCACCATTTTTGGTCCACGCCGGGAATCGAACCCGAGTCCACTTATTTCGGAACAAGTCGCTCTACCAACTGAGCTACGCAGACGTTCGTTATTGCTGCTATCTGCCTTTATATCGTGTGCGTCCTGCTGGGCAGGCACATTACATCCCCCCCGAAAGAGGGCCGGGGCATAGCCCACGGGTCAGCCGTGACCATGAATCGTCGCCGGCAGCCTTCCGCTGTAGAACGTGCACTTGAGAACTCCCAGTCAATCTGGTGTGTGGAATGCAACGTCGCACACATTTATTTTTCGAAGCGCTGGAGAAGGGATTCTCTTATTTTTCCTATCTCGCGGTGTGGAAAGAACATCACACCATTGCGAGATCTTTAACGGCCGGGTCATCCGGGAAGTTTGGGCGCCATTATAACGAAGTAAATTTCTCCGTCATTTTGGTCCACGCCGGGAATCGAACCCGAGTTCACTTATTCCGGAACAAGTCGCTCTACCAACTGAGCTACGCAGACGTTCGTTATCGCTGCTATCTGCAAAACCTACCGTACCTTCATGCAGCAGTGGATTTATAATGGTTGACAATGATGATGATATGTGTATGCATACATATACGGAGCAGAGATATGGACCTTAACTAAAAAAAGAAAAGCTGCACACAACCGAAAGAAGCCTGGAGAAATGCATGCTTGGTGTAACGAGCAGGAAAGATAAGAAGCGGAACTCGTAGATAAGGAAAATGACAAGAGTGGAAGACGTCATGATCAGAATAAAATCCCTGAAATAGCAATGGGCTGGATATATTGCAAGAAGGACGGACAACCTATATTTTGGAATTGATACCAAGAGGCAGAAAAAGACGCAGAAGAAGACCACGTGGAAGATGGGTGGATGAAATTCGAAAGCACGCTGGTGTGACATGGAAGAGACTGGCTCAAGACAGACAGTTAAGGAAGAAACTTGGGGAGACCTTCATCCAGCAATGGATTGAGAATGGTTGACAGTGATGTCATGTATCTTTTTTTTTTTTTCTCATACTTCTGTTCAATAGATTTGATGAATGTCACTAAAAAGGAGATATAGGTAAAGATTTATAGATGCAGTAACTCTTAGACACCTTCATGAATTTCCGTTCAGTCTGAAAATAGAAAACCGTTCAGTTACACTCACACACACATTTTATTATGTATCTTTTCCGTTTAGGAAAGATAGATAATAAAAGTTTAGGAAAGATAGATAATAAAGTTTCTTTGAAACGTGTTCCGTGGTACGGTCAAGATCTTTATGGCCTCTAACCTTACCGCTGAAGCAATTCTTCTTCCAATAGAATCTCAGTCACTTCCCTGTGCTCTACATGAGCAATTTTCCTCGCTATTACTTACTGACATAAGTGATTAACAGGCTGGCTCAAGTCGGTTAGCAAGGCGTCGGGCACCTCCTTTATGCGCGGGCGCCTTTTGTAACGTACCAGGAGATGTGACGTACCTGCCAGAAGGACGCACACGACATAAAGGCAGATAGGAATCAGAATAAAACGTCCGCGTAGCTTAATTGGTAGAGCAACTTATTCCGGAATGAGTGGACCCGGGTTCGAACCCCGGCGCGGATAAAAATGACGGAGAAATTCACTTCGTTGTACTTTGACTACGCAACTGGTGTAAAGTTTTAAATGTTGAATAACCTGTGCTGCAAAAACAAAATATTTCTGGAGCTCCTATAGCCTTATTTCGTTTTAAAACTATCAACAAGGAGTAGTTTTACACAAAAGCAGTACTGCGCAATTTATCTAGTCTCTCTCTTTGGTCACAAGGCTCTCTGTCAACACACGCATCTTCTTTCCCTTTCAAATGTTTTTTTTTTTTTTTTTTTTTTTTTTTGAGGAAAGGAAACGTGTTTTATTTTAGCATGGATAAAATATAGAGGAACTGATAAATTACTTCCTTATTTCTACCTCCGTGTGGAATCACTCTGAGTAGAGAGAAGCATTGAGGGGGGAGGGGGAGGCAGTTTCTTAACGTGCATCAAATCCCCGTTTAACCCGTGACAATTTGTGCCATTAAGTTCTTGAAAAACACTAAAACATACCGTATCTCTATATTCTAGAAGCGAAATGGGACAGAACAGCTAAATGCGTGTGAATGTACCAAATTCGAAAACATTATGTAAATTTTCTGCACCGAAGTGTTTACAAAGGTTGGCACGTTCCGTGAGGGTGGAAACATCCCTTGAGCTGACGCTGCCGATCAACTTGCTGAACTCAAACAACTGAAAAATCCAGTGGCTTTCATTATCGTTTTTATACTGCTTATAGATGATGTAATACTGACAAACAGTAGAAAAATTAATGCCCCACTGCACAGGCACGTATCCAGGAATTTTGTTTGGGGGGGATGGGGTCCGAGTTCCAGCAAAAACTAAGAATAATTTATGTATAGCAGATGTAGGTGACAAGTTGTTTTTATCATATGCTGTACTAACTAACCTGCCGCATGTATAATGTACATTTTACTATGCCACGTCTCTTGAGGGGGGGGGGACCCTGAGATTACAGAGACAAATTTTCAAACTGATATAATAGAAATAAAATAATAAATTAAGGTTGCCACTAGGAATAAAATGGAAATACCAAATGCGAAATTTATAGAAATATATTAAACTGCCAACTTAAATTGCACAGAAAGTTGCCTTGAAGATCATTCACAAACAACCCGTTCTATATCCATTCATTCATTTTAATAGACTACATAAAGAAGCTTAAGCAGTTTTTTACTGCCTTTTTTTAATGTGTAGGTAGCCGTAGGCCCGGGCATGGGTTCAGGGTAGGAGCACGTGCGAAGGGCGCTGGTGCCCTTGCCCGATTAGAGATTTGTTCATTGCTTCCTCGAAAATAAATTTGTGGACAATATTTTATGTTCGGTAACCTTTGGGAGGGGTCCGGACCCCCTGGACCCCCTCCTTGGATACGTGCCTGCCACTGCATAATACTGGCTTGAAACGCCATCCAAGTTAACATCTTCAGTACTATAACCAAGTTGTACATGAACCATAAAATACGAAACATAAGAAATGAAAAGAATAATGCAATCTACGAAACCTGCGAGAGATTTCTGAAAGTTTTAATACTTTCCAAAAATATTTTACATTCGGTATTCAGCCATTAACATGTGAATACAATATATGACCCTGTGTGCGCATGTATGCGTGTGTGTGCGTGCGCGCTCGGTTTTTGAAGTTCTTTGATGTTACAGTTCAATAAATACCAAAATTATAACAATAGGATTAAATTTGTTTTTATTAAATTTGCCCCAAAACGTGTTATTTTCATGCAACAAATTTAATAGGACGAAATTTTCTGATCGCAACAGAGAATTTTAAAATGAGCTACGACAAGGCCCAGTTTTTTGTTCAAAAGCAAGTGAACCTAGTTTAACATCGTTCAGAATTTCACGAAGACAACCATGAGCGCGCGCTTGGTTTTTGAAGTTTTTTGATGTTACAGTTCAATAAATACCAAAATTATAACAATAGGATTAAATTTGTTTTCATTAAATTTGCCCCAAAACGTATAATTATCATGCAACAAATTTAATAGGACGAAATTTTCTGATCGCAACAGAGAATTTTAAAATGAGCTACGACAAGGCCCAGTTTTTTGTTCTAAAGCAAGTGAACTTAGTTTAACATCGTTCAGAATTTCACGAAGACAACCATGTTTTCTTTCATTTGGAATCCTGCAAAATTTATAGCGGTGTTGTGAAGTGACTGCAAACCAACGAGGGGCGAGAGAAATTTTTCAGTAATCATATCATGCATCATTTAGATGTTAGTGTAAATAAATTTTGGTCAATCGTAGCATTTTTTACTCCCTCATCATAAAAGTGCCCTGTGAACACTCGGTTTATCCCGAAGTTCAACAGTGCTTGCTACAAATTTTCAACAACAGATTACCGAAAAAACTAGTGCTACCGCCCTGGCGTTTTAGGTTTTGATCTTTCTTTTCATGAGCTGAATGGAGACATTTTTGCCTCCATCGACATTATTCGCTTTGTTGTTTACGCCAAGATGAATCTTGAAAGTAAAAAGATTTTCATCGAAGAATGAATAACCAGATGCTATATTCAACCTAACCATCGAAGAATAAAACTTCTAAACAACAGAAAAGATGACAAGATTTTGAAAACTTAAAGGACAATTTTTAAATCGGTTCCATTATAAGAATTATGTCCAATTTTTTTCGTAAATTAAAATAATTTTTGCACCCGATGTATTTTGTTGCTGTCTCCATGTTTAAAGGCTTACGGACCTTCTTATGAGTGTAAAGAAAAACAGTTGCTCATATCTTCATTAAACCTTAGTTGTGAACAACAAATATAACTCTGTGTTAAATTTTATACTCTGTGTTAAATTTTGGACGAAGCTTTGATTTGAATTCAAAAGAAAAGATGAAAACGAGGAAGAAATTTTATTTCTTTCGCACTCTCCAAATGTATTTCGGTTTAAAATTCTGCAGATACCTGTTAATCCAATCAGTCCTGAAATATAGTTCACTTGCGTACAGGAAAATTAATTCAAATTGAAAGTCAAATTAATTTATAAATCTGGTGTTTTACCTGTAACTGAAAATGATATTAAAAATAAATGTCGCCGTCATTGTGGAGTGAGATACAGGAACATTTTGTACTACTCATTAATTTTGTTCTCTTTATCTTGAAGTATTTCGTTTTGTCAAAATTATTTTAACAACGCAATAACCAATAATTTATCCTGTGTAAACTGCACTGCTCTTTTCAAAAGGAAGTAGATCAATACAACAATACAGTTTTGTACAGATATATTTGATCTACCCTCTTTATCTCTTTAAGAAGTATTTCTCACTTCATCATTGCACATGAAATAATATGTAATGCATCGTGTATGGAATAGAATATGTGAACAGAGGAAGCATAATGTGCTAGTTTCCTGGCACGTGAAAGAACAAAAAAAGTGAAAATTTAAAAGTAAAATTTTGCTTGTGGGAAGGTTTCGTAATATAGAACCTATAAAAAAACACATATTTCGTAAGGTAGCATTTTCTGAGTTTAGAACAATCCTGAATGCCTAGTAAAACAAATGAATTTCTGATTGTGGTGTTATTAACGCTAGGCAGTTTTACGATATATTAAGGAAATCTGAGTGCTCTATATCTACAAATTTGTAAAAAACATTCTAACAGATATGTTTTAGGCGCAGTTCATTTTGATATACATGCCATAAAACAGAAAAAAGCAGTAATATCTACAGCTGTACGCGGTAACTAGAAATTTGTGAGTTTCATAGAATTTTGCTAAAGAAATACACATTTTAAAACTATCTTGAAGAAACGCCGATATATCTCAAATTCATTAAGTCGATATGAATAAAAAATAATGGTCGTTATAATTTCATTTTCTTAAATTGGAATTCTATGACATAGAAAATGCGTTTGATATTAAGTTATAGAACCCATCAAAAAGTGTTCCGTTATTATTATTATTATTATTATTATTATTATTATTATTACATTATATTTGAGCCAAAATGAAATGAACCTCCTTGTTATATTTCAATGAACTTCGTTTGTTTCGTTGAAAGAAGTACTTGAAAAATATGAGCCTGAATGCTGTCCTGTTTTTCTCCTAAAACCGAAAATAATTTGAAGAGGATTGCATCCCCTTTTCACGTAAACACAAGTTAGAAAAGTTCCGGTGTTCTGTTTCCTGCAACAAAAAGGGCATGTAGCGTAATATTTATTGATGTAACAAGGATATTATCCAGAAATGCAAAGAAAATATGTGATGCCTCTGATACAAAGTGAGCTGAGAAAGGTAGAGAGAGAGAGAGAAAGAGACGGGAACAGGTGACTGGGAAAGCAGTACTCACCTGAGTTGGCGGCGAGCAGCGCCAGGTGCCAAACGAACATCATCATCTCGGGGCTCGGGAGCAGAAAGTTGTCACCGGGGAGACTAAGGATCGGACCTGCGGCTTGGTCTCCTCCGCACATCGACTGTGGCGCACGCCGATCAGGCTGAACAGATCAATGACATGTTCTGCCGCAGGTGCACGCGGACAGTGACGACGGCACACCTGGCTGGGGCAGCCAGGGGGGCTGGCTGGCTGGCTGAGTAGCGGCTTCACTGGCCAAAAGAAAAGCTCGACGGACGGACGGCCCGGGACCCACTGTAGTCACGTGGCTCGTCCGCCGACAAAGTTGCTGTCACACGGACCACTCTATCGATAGCCCCCCCCTCCCCCATTTTCCGCTTACACATAGAGTGTTGGCATGACAACGGACGGCCCGGGACCCCGTTCTAGTCACGTGGGTCGCCCGCTGTCAGTTGGGCCATACTATCAATACCCCCTCGTCGGGTTACCATGACAACGAATGCCAACAAATACCACTCAAGCATCTGAATGTCCAGCCTGCGTGTTCGGGGATCGCGCTAGTTGGCCGTAGTTGCCAGGTGAATAGTAAAGTGTTAACCCACCTGCTCCGAGGGCCTTTTTCTTCTTCGCTACTGATTCCAACAGAAGCCCTCTCACGCACACACACACACTCACTCGTGCGGATGAAATAACTCTCTTGTTGTATCTCTTCTTCTTCTTCTCCTCCGAGGAACAGGAGGAGGATTAGGATCATTGGTATTTTGTTTTGCTTGGTCGAAACTTTGACTACAAAGAGAAAACATCTGCGTTAGGCAACTTACTGCTTTTATTCGTCTCCTAGTCAGGCCAATTAACTATTCAGCTACCAAAATTAATCTGTCAACTTCCTCCTCGTGTTTACAAAATAAAGGTAGTGAACCGGAAAAGACACTTTTGGCCACTCAAGGGAAGAAAGCATGCCCGTTCCGGCGACTATAGAAAGATAAGTAAAATAGATTGAATTATGTGTGCTTGCGTTACAGGGAAGTCGAATAGCTGACTTCAATAATTTATTAAATCACATCGAAGGCTGTAAATTATAGATATCTATCTTTTTATTTTCAAGACTTGAATTTACCCAACGATCTGAATGAAAACAGTCGATTTAATTCAAAGCATTATGTCTGAATAAACTTTTGATTACAGAAAACTACTAACAATTTTTCCCTCCTGTTGAATCGTGGCTGTCTTCTTCGGAAAACGTCTATGGGAAAGAAATATTTCTGATGATTTATAATGTTCTGTTTCCCTGAAAATGATAAAATAAAATAAAAAGATAAAACGAAGATCGTCACAGAAATACGTAAAGAAATAATCTGGAATTTTTGTGGAAGACGCGAAAGCTCTTATTTTCTTGCTATGGTTATACATACAGTATGTGAGAAATGCATATATCTGACCTGTATCTGTGTTTCAAGTGATAGACTTTCTGCTACGAGGACACAGGCTCCTCAATTTGCTCAGTCTGGAGCTATGCTCAGATTCCTACACAACAGGATCCTCAATTTGCTCAGTCTGGAGCTATGCTCAGATTCCTACACAACAGGCTCCTCAATTTGCTCAGTCTGGAGCTATGCTCAGATTCCTACACAACAGGCTTCAGTTGCTTGGAACCGAAATGCATGCAAGCTGTGGTGAATCAGTAGCTTGCTCGTAACAGGTATCGTGAAGCAAGGGTGCATTTTCCGCTCGAGGACAAGGTATCAAGTTTTCTGGATGTCATATATGGGAGAAAGTCAATTCCTGCAAACTCTGTGCCAGAACTTAACGAATAAAGCAAGAAGACTGAAATGCTGCCAAAATTTTAGAAACCCAGATATCTTAGTGATTCAGTACATACCGAAATTCCTTTCCATTTGCGAAATTCTGTGAAAACCAGGAAATTTTCCAACGATTTGGGGGTTCTCTTTTTTTTTTTATTGGTACTTTTCTGTAAATGCCCCACTGGCTTTGTTCTCCTGAATTCACGAGCCAAGTTCGATGAAACTCAACAGACCTTCTCTGTGACAAAAGAATGTACCTGTTCCTCATGCTACCTCTACCGCTAACTGGATGGTAAACGATCTGTAAGCATCAAAGGCTTCAAGCAGCCGCCGGTTCCTAATTTAAAGTCACTAGTTCCAAGGAAGGAAAGAATCATGCCGTAGGACCGACGTTCGAATGTTTTGGTGATAGCTCATCCAAGACCCTAAAAACCAGGTTCAACCACCAAACCCAAAATTACGGTGGACCAGTCACTTTTTTCAGGTAGAGACATTTATCGAAGAAAGAGCTATGGCATATACACTGAATGGCCACTTTATTATGACCACCCTTTCAGTACTTCTTTGGGCCACCTTTTGCCTTTAATACTGCGTCGATTCTTCGTGGCATGGACTCCACGAGATTTTGAGAGGTGCTTTGTGGAATCTGAGACCATGCTTGATGAATAGCAATTTCCAGGAGTGTGAGATTGCAGGGTTGTGGATCCAGCTGTCTGATGGCTCGTTCAACTTCATCCCACAAATTCTCAATGGGATTGAGATCTGGAGATTGTTGGAGCCACCTAAGCAAAGTAAACTCACCGGCATGTTCCTGCAACCAATCCTGTACAATACGAGCATTATGGCAGGACGCATTATCTTGTTGAAAGTAGCCATCGCCATTGGGATAAACCATCCACATGACATGATGCACTTGGTCCGCAACGATGTTTAGATATGATGTGCCAGTTAGACGTTGATCAACACGAATCAAAGGGCCCAAAGCATGCCAGGATAACATTCCCCAAACCATAACGTTGCCTCCACCAGCTTGAAGGGTTGTAGCTATGTATTTGGGGTCCATTCTTTCGTGCTGTTTCCACCCAATTCTCACTCGGCCATCGACATGGTGCAACTGAAAACGTGATTCATCGGACCATATAATTTGTTTACAATTATTGACTGTCCAGTCCTTGTGCTCCTGTGCGAACTGGAGACGTTTTCTCTTGTTAACTGTAGACAGCAAAGGTGTTTGAACAGGCCTTCGGCTGCCATATCTCATTCGATGCAGTGTACGGCGAACAGTGCGTGCAGAGATCATTTGAGAGGATCCTTGATTAAAATGGTCTGTAATTTGCTGCATTGTTGCCCTTCTGTTGTTTGTTACCAGTCTGGACACTCTCCGTTCCGCCCGAGCAGTCACTAGTCGATGACGACCACACGTTGCACGTAGAGATCCAGTTTTTTGGCTGACAGTCCAGTCTTTAAACACTTTAGCAACAGCTGCTCTGGAACATTTCACGAATGCGGCGGTTTCGGTGATGCTCGCTCCATGGCTCCGAGCTGTCCGTCAAATCGCATTTTTTTCCCATCTCGTCACCCAAAAATCACTTCTACTACTGTCGCTAGCACTAAGCTTTCACTTTTTATACTAGCCTACGCCCTCTGGCGGCAACAGCGTGCAGCCTTAGCTCATTTGCTTAAAACTGCCAGGTGTTAATAATAAAGTGGCCACTCAGTGTATATAGATATACACTATATCTATATACACTATATTGACAAAAGTCACCGGACACACCTTCAAAATCAAATGATCAGATCCGCTGCGTTGTTAAGATGCGCGGTACAGCTGCAAAGGGTACAAAAACAAGCCTGCTGACCGCGATCATATCGCACTGTGAGGTTGGATCAAAAGGTCGCTGAACTGACTTTGAGAAAGGAAAGATTGTTGGGTGTTATATTAGTGGGTTGTCAATTAGAGAAACGGAGGGGTGTTTAAATATACCCTACTCAACTTCTTTGGATGTACTGAATAAGTAGAAGACACATGGCGTGCCTGAAGCAGCAAAACGTACCGGCAGACCAAAGAAAATCAGTGATAGAAGAAGTCGAAGCCTCAGGAGAGTCGTTACAGCTAATCGGCAGAGTACTGCACAAGACCTTCGTGTACAGGTGAGTAAAAATGCTGGAACCTCGGTATGTACACGTAACATTGGCAGAGAACTTCATCCCATGAGTTACCCTGGTCGTGCGGCTGCTCATAATCCTTTCATCTCCACTCGGAATGCTACTAGTCGTTCAGCATGGTGTAAAGAACATTTATCGTGGACCATAGATCAAAGGAAACGGGTTCTATGGACTGATGAATCCAGATACACGATCCATCATTCTGATGGCCGTGTGTGAGTATGGCGGCAGCCGGGGGAACGCTATTTACCACAGTGTACTGTTCCTACAATCAAGTTTGGAACTGTCAGTGTACTCTTGTGGGGGTGTTTTTCTGGTATGGTCCCGGCCCATTGGTTATCGTGGACAAACCTGTTAACCAGCACGTCTACCTCGATATTCTGGACAATTGTGCCCTACAAATTCTGTGGCAATACTATGGAACCGAGTCTCGTTGGTACCAGAAGGATAATGCACCGAGCCACAAAGCAAGGACTGTTACGGCGGGGTTTGACGATAATTCCGTATCGTGTGTGGACTGGCCAACACAGAGCCCTGATATTAATCCCATAGATCGCCTATGGGATGAATTAGAGCGCCGCATAAGAAGTTTGGAACCAAGGCCTACTACTAAGCAACAGTTAGCGGCAGCATTATGTACTGAATGGAAGCGCATACCTATCGCTGTGTTCCAAAACCTTGTCGAAAGCATGTCTCAAAGGGTTAGTGCATGCATTAAGGCCAAAGGTTGTGATTCTCTTCTAGGTGTCCGGTGACTTTTGTCAATATAATGTATATATCACTGGTGTTTTAGACAGTTCGTGAGAAATTAATTATCAGCCAAGTTTTTGTTATGAAAATGAATTCAAAAAGTAAGACACCTTTCATATAGTTACTTACGTTCCTTTATTCTTGTCAGTTAGTGTACTTCGGGTAAGCTGGGCCTATGATGATGAAAGACAAATAAAAAATGAGATATTCAACAGTAGTAATCAACTCGCAACAAAATACCGAGAATTTTAGCTTTGAATAAAGAATATTTGGCCGTCTGCTCATAAGCTTCTACAAATTTTGATCACCCACTGGGGTGAATCTGAAGAAAACATTTTAGCAGCTTATCTCAAAAATATTGGTTTGATCTCATGGTGGTTCAGGTTGGAGCAGGCATTTTATTTCAGGAAACTAACATAGGTTTCATTTCTGCTTGAAAAATTATGTCATGGAGAAGTTCGCTCAGCGAGAACAGCAGCGAAGGGATTTTTCTGTTTAGGCATTGCCACAGAATCGCATTTTACGCAAAATGTTATTCAAAAATACACGGCCCTTTGTGGCTAGGATTGTGTATTCGCATAATGCGTTGGTATTTACGGAGAGATATAGTTAAACACATACCTCATGATTTCCCGGGTGCTTCCATGCAGCCATTCTGAAGGATGTATATTCGCATAATACTTTATTACGAATATTTATTTCCTGGTATATTCCAAACATTTCCCTCTAATGATCGTGCTGGGGACAACTCCACTTCAAAAAAACTTACTCAGAAGCTCTTTTAAATCTCTTTTGATTAAAGAATATCCCTGTACGTGGAGAAGTACGTGGCTAAAATTTGTATGTCTCGTAAACAAGAATGAAAAAACATGTGCTTTATAAAAGAGAATCTGATGAAAATTCAATAAAAAAACATTGGAAGCTACAATTTTCTTTAACACTCTTGTTGCAGTAATATAATTTTTTGTGCACGGAGCATGAAATTAGTATGAAATTCTGATATTTACTTTTTGTTACGAATGTTGATATTTGCATCGAGTCATAAAAGGGAGGAAAATTGAAATCGATAAAACCTCAGAAAATATGATATCTCGTTTCAAAGACAAAAAGCATGTGAAAATCTGTCACGAATTCTAAAATATCTTTATTTTGGCACGCGGATTTGTTGATTTTGAAGTATTTTGCCTAAAGTTTAGACTTTTAAGGTAAAAGCATTATATGAGAAATGAATTTATAAGGCAGTTTTATTATTACACTCACGGACAATGAAATTTGCGCACCAAGAAGGAAGCATCGGATTGAACTGAAATTTTATGGACGTAATGATGCAGATGAATCCTACACATGATGGCAAAAAGAGAGCTGCAGGACAGAGGGATCTGTGGCACGCAGTCCGGTCATATTCAATAGCGCGTCGCACAGCCTCGTGCGGCGATACATGCTGCAATACGGTCCGGCATGGAGGAGTACAGACGCCTGATGTCCTGGGGCAGACTGACCCACGTGTGCTGGACGGTGTGCTCCAAATCCCGGATAGTGCAGTACTGCGGCAGCCGGCGTTTCAACTGGCCCCACACATGCTCGATAGGGGACATTTCCGGTGAGCGGGCAGGCCGTGGAAGTGTATAGACATGGCGTACGCATTCCTGGGCAATCCGAGCCGTGTGCGGGCGGGAATCATCCTCCTGGTGTAGCACACCTGGAATCCCGGCCAGGAATGGGTGCTCATGGAGCCGTAGGATCTCATCCACATACCGCTGGCCTGCCAATGATCCACGAACCACTACCAGAGCTGATCGGCTATCGTAGACAATGGCTCCCTAGACCATAAGGCTAGCAGTGGGGGAGGAGTGGTGCTCGATAGCGAGATTGGGATTGTGCCGTTGACCCGGGGACTTCCACGCCCGGACACGATGATCATATGTCCCTAAAACGAAGCGGCAGTCATCGCCAAACACCGCACATCGCCAGTCTGTTGCGTTCGACGTAGATGGAGCCGGTGATGTCCCAGTGTTAACGCAACAAACGTAAGTGGCGCTGGAACCGCAGATTCGCTTCCGCGAGGCGTCGGGAAATGGTTCGTGGCCACATAGGAGCCGCTACATCTGCCTGTTTACCGGACCGGGACCCCGTGAGATCCGTTTGTGCCTGGCGCACAATCCGTTGATCCTCTCTACCGGTGGTCCATCTGTTTCGTCCGTGGCCGCTCCGCCGTGCGGCAGTGCCGTCTCGTGTCCACTGCTCCCAACACAGTCGGACGGTATGCTCGGAACGATCCAAGTAGCGGGCTATACGGCGCGCCGACCACCCTGCGGTTTTTATCCCGATGATCAGGCCTCTCTCAAAGTCCTTAAGTTGCGTAAATCGACGTGTCTGGCGTCTACCCGGCAATCTTGTCACTCTGTACTCTTGCTTGCATCGGCCGTTACTTTTCGCTTTCATGAGGCATCGACTACATTTCGGTTCATAAGACTTCCGGTTTGTGCTTGCAGGGCCACCACATGGTGTGCGGTCATGCGCACTCTCACCAAACGTGGATCATTTGCATACCAGTACCAACTCTAGCTATTTGCAAAGTTTCGCGGCTGTAGCCTGTTTTCTTCTAGGTCCGCAAATATCATTGTCCGTGAATGTATATCATCACTTATAGGCTCAGAAAAATAGAGAATTTAATTGAATTTTGGGGGCCGCGGGTGGCCTAGTGGTCATCGTTCGTGACTGCCATGGAGATAACCTCAGGTTCGATCCTGGGAAGGTACGAACGTTCGAGCCACTAAATACCCGCCGTGCGTCGGATGGGCACGTTAAGCTGTCGAGTACTGTTCCTCCGGTAGTAAATAAGGGCATCTTCTGCCTCGCTTCCGTGTGACTTTCTTATCGGGTACTCTAGCCCAAATCTCCTAGCTTCCTATATCTAAGGGTTGTTTAAGACCTGGGGTAAGACACTCCGTGAAATCCTTTACATCCGATCTGATCTGATCAGAGAATTTAATTTACTGAGTTTTGCGACGTATCAAATTTTTTTGTAAGGGGTATAAAACCGACCATTGTTTACTTATCATGGGATTTATCAAAATAATGGAAACACAGACTGCGACTGGTGTACACTCAGTGCGCCGGATGTCAATCACAGGAATGACGTCACCCGAGATGTCAGGGGTTCAGCACGATGGCGGATATCACGTAGCAGTGCAACATTCGCAGGTGAAACAGTTCTTGTGGAGCACTTGTCAACAATGTGAGATCTCAGTAACCACGAAAAAGTCATGCTCATTGGTGCGCGCCTCGCAGGACCTTCAGTAACAATTGTAGAATGGCAGAAATAGTAGGTATAACACGAGGAACTGTATCAAAGATAATGACTACCTGTCAAAATAGAACATTGCGTTGCCTCTAAATGTGCAAAGTATGGACGCCATACGAAAATGTCAGATACGAATGGGCAAAGATAGGCACGGGCTGTACAACAAAGCACAAGACCACTGCACCGCAAATGTCAGCAGAGTTGAACGTCAATGGGAATAATCCCACTTCAGTCATAACAGCTCGTCGGAAACTCCATCGTGCCGGTATTTGCACCGACAAGCCATTCCATTGCGACCACAGCGAGCCTAGAGAAATCAGCGCGCCTGGAGACCGAACAGTGGCGTACGTTAAGTTTACAGAGCAGTATATACACTGACGGAAAAAAATCCCAACACCACGATAAAATAGTTGAAGAGGAATGAAATGGCGGCAATACATTTGTATTGGTAACATATTTAATCGTTTAAGGTTTCAAGATCACAGCTTATTCTAAGTGCGAGAAGAGCCATTTTAAATATGAAATGCTGGCACATTAATAACCGGTGTAACCGCCAGAATGTTGAATGCAAGCATGCAAGCGTTCATGCATTGTGTCGTACAGGTGCTGGATGTCAGTTTGTGGGATGGAGTTCCATGCCTGTTGCACTTGGTCGGTCAATACAGGGACGGTTAATGCTGGTTGGGGGTGACGCTGGAGTTGTCGTCCAATGATGTTCCATACGTGCTCGATTGGTGAAAGATCTGGTGATCTAGCAGGCCACGACAACATGTCGACACTCTGTAGAGCATGTTGGGTTACAACAGCGGTATGCGGGCGAGCGTTATCGTGTTGGAAAACACCGCCTGGAATGCTGTTCATGAATGTCAGCACAACAGTTTGAATCACCAGACCGACGTACAACTGTGCCGTCAGGGTGCGTGGGATAACCACGAGAGTGCTCCTGCTGTCATAGGAAATTGCTCCCTAGACCATAACTCCAGGTGTAGGTCCAGTGTGTCCCGGCCGCAGACAGGTTGGTTTCAGGCGCTCAACTGGCCTCCTTCTAACCAACACACGGCCATCACTGGCACCCAGGCAGAACCGGCTTTCATCAGAAAACGCAACAGATCTCCACTCCGTCCTCCAATGAGCTCTAGCTTGACACCACTGACGTCGCAAACGGCAGTGGTTTGGAGTAAATTGAATGCACGCTACAGGACGTCTGGCTCGAAGCTGTCCTTCAAGTAACCGATTTGTAACAGTTCGTTGTGTCACTGTGGTGGCAACTGCAGCTCGAATTGCTGCCGCAGACGCGGTACGATGCGCCACGGCCATACGCCGTACACGGCGGTCTTTCCTCTCAGTAGTGCCACGTGGCCGGCAGGAACCCGGTCTTCTTGCGGCAGTACCTTCCTTGACCACCGCTGCCAACAATCATGCACAGTGGCTACATTCCTGCCAAGTCGTTCTGCAATATTGCGGAACGAAAATCCACCTTCTCGTAGCCCTATTACACGACGTCGTTCAAACTCCGTGAGCTGTTGATAATGGCTTCTTCGTCTTCTTAAAGGCATTCTTGACTAACATCAACACCCTACGTCGAATCTCAACTATAACTAACGCTCACGAACGTTACAGCGCGTATTTACGGCAAACCTGCTTTGCATGTTCCGAGGGGCGCTACTAGCGCCAGACGTATGCGCCGAGCGCGAAATTTGCATAGACGTCATCTTACAGATGTACTCTCACCGCCTACCAACTGTCGTTTACCTAACACAGCCCTTTTCTTGGTGTTAGGATTTTTTCCGTCAGTGTATACAAACATAGGACCGGCTTTCGGTTAGTAAAGTGTTCGGGGTCAGAATGGGAAAAAGCTGCCGGTTTATCGGAGTTTGGCAGAGGACAAATTGTTATGGGACAGCGCCTCGGAACTACGATCTCGGAAACGGTGCGGCTTGTAGGTTGTTCACTTGCCGCTGTAGTGAGTACGTATCAAAAGTGGTGAGCAAATGGCCAAACGACTAACTCTCCTCCAGCCGTATGTCGTCCGCAGCTCACTGATGCCAGAAGGGAGTGGTGACTGCCGTGCATTGTTCACAGCGACCGTAGGGCCGCAGTGCGACAAATCCCCCGCAGCTACAAAAGTGGTGATCAGGGCAATGTGTCACAGCACACAGTTCATCGCAGCCTTTTTCCGCATGGGCCTGCGTAGCCGAAGATCCAGCAAGGTCCCCATGCTCACTGCTCGTCATCGCCAACAACGCATAAAATGGGCCCAATATCATCGATATTGTACCGTGGATGATTGGAAGAAAGTAGCCTGATCTGACTAATCAAGATTCCTGGTGCATCATGTAGACGGACGAGCGAGAATACGCCGATTACCAACGGAGGGTATGGCACCTGGATGCACTGTTGGGCGGAAACAGGCCGCCGGCGGCGATGTTATGCTGTGTGCGATGTTTTCTTGTGACACTTTAGGCCCCATTATCTCAATAGCACAACTCCTGATAGCTGTCAGGTATCTGAACATCGTTGCGGACCAAGTTCGCCTATTCATGGCAACTATGTTCCCTGCTGGTGATGGCCATTACCAACAGGATAATGCGCCATGTGACACTGCCAGAATTGCCAAGGAGGGATTCGAGGAACATGCCGGTGACTTTCTGCTAATGTCCTGGCCTCTGAATGGTATAGTACATGTCTGGCGAAAACCTGCAGAAGCTTACCACCTCGACTATTTGGTCCTGACTGTGAAGCATGGAGGTGGATCACTAATGCTGTGGGGTGCCATATGATGGCATTCCTTAGAGTCATTGGTTATTCTGCAGGGTCGTGCCCCATCTACAGCGTACGAATCCGTTCTTTCGGACCACCTGCACTCAGTGTCGCAGGCATTGTTCCCTAATAACCGTCCCTGGTTTTAAGAAGATAAATCGGCCAGTGCATGGTGCGAAACGCATCAAGTTGTGGTTTGCAGACCGTTAGGATGAGGTACAGCACCTATCCTGGAAACTCAGTCTCCAGACCTCAATATTACTGAACATTTGTGGGAATCTCCAGACCTCCAACATCAGTTCCACAGTTGGGACATATTTCACAAGAAGAATGGTCCCAAACTCTAGTATCGTATGTACATGACTTGTATAAGACTGTTCCCCAGTCGAATTGCTTCTCTTCTGAAAGCCCGAGGTGGACCTACAGGTTATTAATAACAAGTTAGTAAAATCATGCAATGCACTGATTATGGTACGCTTTCCAACATACCAGAAATCATTTCTCAAGTTATTACTGAAGTTATGAGGATAATGGCTGTAGAATAAATCTCGCTCCTATGACCTGACTTTTGACCCCATTTCGATGATATTTAACAGAACCGGTAAACTATACTTCCGGAACAACACGATAAGGTTCTGTCTCAATCGAAGCATTTTTACGTCAGTTATAACGCATAAGGGCGATGGAATGAATCCATAGGATCGCTATGTCCTGATCTTTGACCGCATTTCCCCCATTTTTAATAGGGTTTGCCCCTAGGTGGTCCCCTACCACATACTAAACTTTCATTGAAATCAAACCATATTTACGCAAGTTATGAGGCATAAGGGCAATGGAATGGATCTCGCTCCTATGTCCTGACCTTTGCCCCCATTTCGTCCATTTTCAATAGGGTTCGTTCCCAGGTGGAGCCCTACCACATTCTAAAATTTCATCGAAATCGAACCATTTTTACGCGAGTTATCGTGCGGACGGACGGACAGACGGACAGACAGACAAAGCCATACACGCTTCTTCAACCTAAGGTTGGAAAGCGTAAAAAAGTTCTCCACAAACAATAAGTATTTCCATTATTTTGACAAACCACTGTAGCTTCTAGAGTTTTAAAAAATTTCAGACAAAAGTTCTTGGTTCCAGGAAAACAACTAACCCATAATTTTGTAGATTGTGTCATTTTTAGCTCGTCTTTTCTAAAAAAAGTGCTCGTAGTATCACTTTGTCTGTCTGTCTGTCCTTTCGTCTGTGAACACCGTAACTCTGTAACTTGTAGTCCGAGTTGAAAAATTCTTTTTGAATTGGTAAGTTCGAAATGTGAGAACAAGGATCCTTGCTCTCTGGACCTTTTCCGATGCATTACTTTGCAGCTAGAGGGCGTAAATGCAGATTTTTTTTTTCATTGGAGGTTTAACGACCACCGTGAGCAACTCAATGGGCTATAAGTAGTCGTCCGTCCCTAATTTAGGGCCACGGGTTCCAGGGAAGGGAAAGACACAACGTCCATGCCTCACCGGGATTCGAACCCGGACCCCATTTGGACGAATGATCAGAAGCCATCGCTTAGACCACTGCGCCACCGGGGTTGATAAATGCAGATGCTATTAAATGCAAAACACATTTTCTTCCATATCTTTGCCTCTAAATATCCAACTAAATTTTTTTTTCCTTTGAAACCATTTATTACGACGATCGTTTTGGGCAGCACTTATTTTTCAAGTAATGAACAGTTTTTCCATTAGAGAGAGTAACGGTAAATCGCAATTTCTCCGATATCTCTGCCTTTAAAAGTCATTTGAAAAGTCTTTTTTTTCCGTCTGATAGAGTTTCTGGTGTGAAACGTTCTGCATAAATTTTCTGATTTTGGTGAAAAAATGTTTGCCACGAGGGGCCATCCATATGTGCATATTTATGTTTTTGATGCATTTGCAACCCAACATCTCTGCTTCTGAAAACTCCATTGAAAACTTTCCTTTGCGATCAGATACCGCTCATCACGGAAAATCTTTTGCACACTGTATATACTTGCAGGTTTTTTATGGTTCATATTTTTATCTGGCGCTAGACGGTGTTAGTGCGTTTTTTTTTTTTTTTATATAAACTGTATTTCCGTTTCTAAATATCCTATTAAAGAATTTTTTTCTACCATATAAGTTTTGCTGTAGTAAATATTGCAAAAACTGTCCTCTTTAAATGATGTCCGGTTTTCCATCTAGGGGACTTAAATATCAAAACATTTTTCTCGCAATTTCTGCTCCGAAAGTAGTGACGTATGTGAAAAATTATATTTATTTATTTATTTATTTGTAAGTTCATCCCTACAGATGGTATATATAGTTACAAGAATTGCTATAGTGATATTTACAGTAATATTTATATTTCCAAGTGATAATGATAAGTGTGTCTTGCAAAACATGCTTTACGAACAAAATTATGACTTGCGTTTAAAATATCCGGACATTCTCCAAATGAGTTTTAAAGTCTATACATTTTGCATAACGGATAATTTTTTCCAGCATCAGTCCTGCAAAATGGCACTGCAAACAGTTCACATTTTGTCCTCGGTAAACGTGGGACACGGAAACTTAATTGGTTTACAATTTAAGTATCATCTATCTCTCCATTGATGATACGTTAGAGCAGTGGTCTTAAACTCGCGGCCCGGCGCCAACTGTTTTGCGGGCGGCATGAATGATTACAAAATAAAAATAAATCACTCTTTTTTCAAGTATATTACACAAACGTTGTAATATATTAAATACAATATAAACATAGTAATGCTTAGCAAAGCCATCCTCTTTATAAGTACCAAGTTTATTTACGAAGAATATAACTGTATTAAGCATACGTATTGTTACGTCAAAAGGAATGAAAACGGTAAAGATGTCTTCCCCCGGACGTACTTTCCACAACTTCAAAAGTGCTGGCCGCCGTGTCGCTGTACGGAGGGGACGTCGTCTGAAAAGGGAATATTATTTGTGCAGAATTGAAATCAAGGCTGGCAACACTGATCAACCTTGAAAAGCTCCCTCCCGCTCAGCTGGTAGCTAGTTTCGTCCGGCTGCATCGGTTGCTTCACACGCAAGAAGAAATTAACTTTGGCGAATTTTCTACGAAGATAGCTATGTTAAAAGAGGATTTCAACGGGCGATTTGAATGTTTCAAAGACATGGAAAATATTTTCTAAATGTATTCAAGTCTCCATTTTTTATAATGCTGTAAACGCGCTTGAATTAATAGACTTGCATTGTGATTCTTTCCTAGAACAAAAATTCAATAGCTGCAATCTAACACAGTTTTACCAGTTAGTTTCAAAGGACAAGTATATAAACATTCCTAACCTAGCTGCACGGGTTCTGTCTACGTTCGGAACAACATACTCGTGCGAACAGTTGTTTTCAAGAATGAAGTAAGTAAAATGCCTTGAAAGGAATAGGTTAAACGACAATCACTTATGCTCACTTTTAAAAATAGCTTGTTCAAAGTAAATTATTCCAAATATCGATAAGTTAGTGACAGAAAAGCGAGCCCAAATTTCTAGTCAGAACAAGCTGTGTCGGTACCGAGTTCAGTTAGTCTAGTCAGAACATGCTGTATCGGTACCGTGTTCAGTTGGTAAAATGTGATTGTTTTAAGATCCAAGTGAAAATAATTGTTACGTAAAAGTGATTGTTTTCAGTGATTGACGAAGCATTTGTTTTTATTATTTACCAATAATTAGAAATAATATTCCACTCAAGTGCCAACCCATTGGTGTAGTTTTGTAAAGTTGATATTTATTCATAAAAGATTTATTAAAATTCATGCGGCCCCCTAAGTTCCTTCAAAACTGGAAAGTGGACCTTCCAAGGGTCTGAGTTTGAGACTACTGCGTTAGAGGAACTTGAGTTGGAGGGCCTTCCTTCTCGGTTGCAGAGAGGTCATCCTGAAGAATGACAGAAGGTCATCCTTCGGGATGTCGCCGATATAAACACCAGTCGATTTTTAGAAAAGTGTCGAAGATTTTTTTTTAACTTTCTCCATTTCATTTGCTAAAGTTACAAGGCTAGGGCTTCAAATGATCGCCCGCATACTCCAGTGAGGATCTGACCGTAGTCTCAAAAATGCGAATACGTTTCTGAGGATTAGAAAAATATTTCGAATGTCGCATGATGAATCCAAGATTTCTATTCGCTATACGTACAATTCTTTTGATATGACTTTTGAAGTCGAAGTTGGAATCAAATGTGACTCTCAAGACCTGGACATCGTTTGTCAGGTGAAGAGAATAGTCGCCAGCTTTGTAGTCAGACATAATTGGGTTTCTTTTCCGACAAAAGGAAAAGAAATGACACTTGTGCGATGTGCCTGCACCGTAGGACGCACATGAGATAAAGGCAGATAGCAGTGAGAGCACATGTCCGGGTAGATTAGATGGAAGAGCGACTTACTCCGAAGTAAGGGCAGGGAAGATCCCTGAGAATTGGAACAACGCTACAATGATCCTGCTACATAAAAAAGATGACATTGAGGGTCTCAGGAACTACAGACCTATCAGCCACCTATCAGTGGTTTATAAAATCTTCACTAAAGTTCTTTCACACCGCTTGAAGGTAATACTGAACATGGCTCAACCGAGAGAACAAGCTGGTTTCAGGAGTGGCTACAGCACAATAGATCATATCCACGTACTGACAGAACTAATTGAAAGAGCGGGGGAATATGAACTTCCATTGTGCATGGCTTTTATCGATTATGAAAAAGCCTTTGATTCGGTGAAACCATCAGCAGTTGCAATGGCTCTGAAAACCTGCGGTATTGAAGATGCATACATTAATATTATTAATAACATCTATGAAAATGCAAGTGCAAAGATTCGGCTGTTTGAAAATACAACACACATAAAAATTGGAAAGGGAGTGAGACAAGGTGACACCATATCTCCGAAGCTCTTTAATGCGACATTGGAAAATGTCTTTCAATCACTGAACTGGGAAAACAAAGGGATAAACATTAATGGAGATTATCTAACGCACCTTCGTTTTGCTGATGACGTAGTCATTTTTGCAACTACCCCATCAGAGCTGCAGAGTATGATCCAGGAACTTGCTGACAAGAGTAAAGAAGTGGGATTAAAAATGAACTTTCAGAAGACAAAAGTGATGTTCAATGCTTTTACAAGAAATGAAGATTTATCGATTGATGGAGAAAAGCTGGAGATAACAGACACGTACGTTTATCTTGGACAGCAGATATCAAGTGAGGGTCACATTGATGAAGAAATTAACCGGCGTACAAAACTTGCCTGGAGAGCTTTTGGAAGAAACAGCATAATTTTCAAGAGCAATATGCCATTATGTCTTAAAAGAAAAGTGTTTGATCAATGCATCCTTCCAGTGCTTACGTATGGTGCAGAGACGTGGACCTTAACTAAAAGAGACATACAAAGGCTGCAGACAACTCAAAGCACCATGGAGAGGTGCATGCTTGGTGTAACCAGGAGAGATAAGAAGAGAAACTCGTGGATCCGAAAAATGACAAGAGCGGAAGACATCATGATCAGAATTAAATCCCTGAAATGGCAATGGGCTGGTCATACTGCCAGAAGGACAGACCATCGATGGACAGCCGAAATTTTAGATTGGATTCCAAGGGACAGGAAAAGACCCAGAAGAAGACCACATGGGAGATGGGTGGATGAAATTCGAAAGTATGCGGGAGTGACATGGAGGAGACTGGCACAAAACAGACTGTTGTGGAGGAAACTTGGGGAGACCTTCGTCCAGCAGTGGATTGATAATGGTTGGCAATGATGATGATGATGATGAAGGGCACCCGGATTCGATGTCGGCGCGGACACTCTTGTACGTTATATTGGCGCCCAAACTTCCAGGATGACCCGGCTGTTAAGTTTCTCGCAATTGTGTCATGGTCGTTCTGAATTGGACTGGAAGTTTAACGACCACCGTGAGCAACTCAATGGGCTATAAGCAGTCGCCCGTCCCTAATTTAGGGCCACTGGTTCCAGGGAAGAGGAAGAGCCAGTGCCGTAAGACACACACAACATCCATGCCTCACCGGGATTCGAACCCGGACCCATCTCGGACAAATGATCCGAAACCATCGCTTAGACCACTGCGCCACCGGGGCGGCGATGTTCTTTCCACACGGCGAGACAGGAAAAATGAGAATCCCTTCTTCAGTGCTTCGGAAAAATAAATCGATTTAATGTTACGTTCTATACACGAAATTGTCTGGAATTTCTCAAAATGCACGTTGTTAATGGGATGACTGCCGATAGCGGCACATGGTCCCGGCTGACCCGTGGGACATGCCCCAGGCCCTCTTTCGGGGAGGGGGAGAGATGTGACGTGCTTGCACCACAGGACGCACATGAGATAAAGGAAGATAGCAGTGCGAACACATGTCCGCGTAGCAAAGTTGGGAGAGCGACTTACTCCGGAGTGAGGGAAATGTTAAGTTGTACGTTATACTTGGAAATGTTGAGGTGGAGATGGTTTAACGTACACCACTGAAGCAGGTTATTGACGTCAGTTTGACGAGCAAGACAGTCATCAGGAGCCTGTACATTACGATAAAGCTTGAGATCATCAGCGAACAAGAGACAAGGGCCATCAATGCAAAAAGGAAGGTCATTAATGCACATGGAAAACAAAAGAGGTCCTAAGTTAGAGCTTTGACGTATTCCAGACGTGGCATCATATGGATCAGAAGCATGGTTGTTATAATAACAGACTGGGATCGATTGAAAAGACAGGACTTGATTTTGCTATGAAGAATAGTTTTCGCATATTTTCTACTTTTCTATTATTCAAAATTCTGCCTTTAGAGGATGTCAGTATATACTGCATTTCTATGAGAAAAGCTTTATTCGATTCTAAAAATTCTATTAGAAGAATCTGTTTTTGGTAGGATAGTCTTCGACATCAAAAGTATCTTGAACCCATTTTTTCTTAAAGTAACGCACAGCTTTTCCGCTGGCGCGCTTAAAGTTGCGCCGCTTTATACTCTATATATCTTCTTCCAATTGTTCAATTTGAAAATCTCTTTTACTTCTGATATCTTCTGCTATGAGAAACCTTTTGAGAGCAATTTGTTAATTTTCATAACCGTCTTCTCAGCTGCCAGTAGGAATAAATAGCTATTTCTGTTTGTGGTTGCTTTATCGATTGTAGAAATGTGGTAATTTTTTTTGTTCTATAATCGATTTCATTTACTATGAATAACCCAGCTGACACTACGTATTTCAAATCATGCGAGTTTTTCCCAAGGTGGTGTAAGTGTATTATTTCTTTAGCGGAACGTTTTGGTTTTCTAAAAATCTGTTTTGAAATATTTGTTTCGTGTCGCAAAAAAATCCAAAAAACGTGTTCATTACAATCAAATATTCGGCGCCATCTTTCTTGTTTAAATTGATAGTATTGAACAAATATGTTAAGTTTCGCTTGACCACTTTCTTTTTTTTTTTTCGTCTGATGTCTTGTATTTATTAAGAAATCTAACAGAAAACCGTGCTCCTATATTTAACAGCAAGGACAAAGTAATGGAACTAACACAGAGGTTAACAAAAAAAATATTTTGAATCCATGACAAAAACTTATTTATGTCACAATTACTAGCATTCCTACATTGTCATTGTTTTCTTGAATTGTTTCACTGTGAATCTACTTTTCAAAGGGATTGATTGCGCATGCATACGTAATTTAATCTACAGAAGCGTAAATTCTTGACAAACTACTTCAGGAAAGAGTAACGAGAAGGTGCAAAAATGTTACCTAAGTGTGTCCGCGCAGAAAGTAACTGACCAAACACAAATTTCTCTCTCGAACTAGTATTACCGATAATTCAGAAACGATATCACTTTTTATTTCATTTTTTATGAGTTTAACAAGCCCATGAGTATATAAGAGGCTGGCGCTCATCTCAATCTGTAAGGCAATTAGTTCAAGAGAAATGAAGCAACCAGAGCCTTAGAAACAACACAAGGACAATGTCTTACTTAGGACTTGGACACAAAATCAACATGTGAAAAGTAGGCATCAAGGTGCTTTGTAAACATAAGTGCCGGTACTAAGTTTTTGTAAGCTATTAATTTTGAAGATTGGTGATTTTGATTAGTTTGTGTTACTTAAATCCCGTTTTTAGAACATCCCATCTGAAACTTTTGCTTGTGTCGTGAAACCCTTCAAAGTTGATGAATACACCTACAAAACAGCATAGCGCAATAAATCTCAAAACAACTTTAAAGCCTGGAAGAAAATGAGTAGATCTGACTAATTTTTGTATCCTGATTTCAAAAATGATTTCCAGATTTTCCTATTAAATTGACATTTTGTGTTATGAAACTCTTTTACTTCTAAAAAAGCTTGGGAGTCATTAATTCATAACAACGAATTAGAAAACGAAGCAAAAAAAAAATGCGTCGCTTGTGAATTACAGATGTCAGATTATTGCGATGAAATCATACCGCCATAAAACCGAACGTTTTAGTAAGCGATGATGAAAGACAAATAACAGCATCTACTTGGTTCGTTCAAAGTTTAACATGCCTCATTCTTTCTTCTATTCTGCCTATACTGTATCATTACTTTTCACCGCAGTCTCAGGTAATTTCAGTGTACTTGGCACATCTTTGTTCCTCTGTAAAAATGTCACGATCATGTCTCTACAAACCACGCCTATGTGGCTTCCTGGAGCAATTCATCATTTCTAAAATGTGGATTTCCATGGTTTAAGAGACAACGAAGGAACAGATTCTGAACAGCTTCCATATACTGTAGCCATACACTCGGGAATATTAGTCAAAGTAATTCTTTCTTCTTTCTTTGGCATTTCAATCACTGCTTCATATTCACAGTTTTTCCCACCATAGTTTTCCAAATTGACATAACGAAACAATCTTGCAGAACTCCAATAATCGATATACTCTGTGCCATCGACCTCTAATTTAATCTTCCTTTTGAGTTCCTGTGTTCTTATGTAAATCTGGTTTGTTCTCGTTAAATATTTTCTAAACTTAACGCCACAGAGTTTTCTCCTGATGAATTTGATGTTGGCAATCTTGATGCGCAATCTAAGTTAAATAAAGACTTCTGAGATAAGAGCTGAGAGAGTGAGCGATCAAGAGAGCGAGCAATGTCACGAGAGAGCAGAGACATATTCACTGTTAGGAGCGATTCTTATACACTGGCGGAAAGTGAAAAAAGAACACCAAGAAGGAATTGGCGGACGATCATGAAATTTACATATGTTAATGGGGTCGAGTTTACGTAGGTGTGATGTTACTTTCGGGACCAACCGGTGAGCGCTTACGCCACAGCACGGCATAATATGCAAATTATCGTCGGTGGTATTTAAGGAGTACGGCGAAGTGAATGTAATCAGTCGTCGGCGTAAGGACACGTGCGAAGACCCTGAAGAAGCTGCAATGCCTAGACATGGAAGACGTGTACGATTTCAGAAGTTATCGGACTTTGAGCGAGGTCGTATAGTCGGACTACGCGAGTCCAGGTGGTCGTGTCGTCGTATTGCGGAGCGAATTGGACGGGAAGTATCGGTGGTGGTACGATGGTGGCGTACATGGTCCGAAGAACATTCCCACACGAGAAGACGTGAAACCGGGAGTTACAGACGGACTGATGAGCGGACCGATCGACGCATAAGAAAAGCGGCGCTGTCAAGCAGAACATCCACTGCCACTCAAATCCGAGCTGCCGTTGCACCTGAGGTGACTGTGCGAACAATCCGCAACCGTCTACTGGATGCAGGACTACGTGCACGTGTGCCTCTGGCATGTGTACCTCTGACTCCAGCCCACCGTCAGAAACGGCTGCAGTGGTGTCGCCAACGTCTGCACTGGAGAACGCAATGGCGATTTGTCGTGTTCTGCGATTAAAGCAGATTCTGCTTGGGAGCATCCGATGGCCGTGTGCGTGTTTGCAGACGCACAGGGGAGCGTCTCCACCCTTCTTGCATCCTCCAGCGACACACAGGGCCTACACCTGGTCTCCTGGTGTGGGGAGCGATCAGCTATAAGTCCCGTACACAACTAGTTTTTATACCGGGTACGTTAAACAGCACCTCCTACATCAACAACATCATTCAGCCCGTTGTTGTGCCATTTGTAACGTCGGTCCATCGTGGTGTTTTCCAGCAAGATAACGCACGCCCACACACGGCACGTGCAATGCAACATGCACTTCAGGGTGTGAGACAACTTCCATGGCCTGCACGTTCACCGGATTTGTTCCCCATTGAGCACGTGTGGGATTTTATGGGACAACGACTTATCTGGTCTCCACGGCCAGCCACGACCATGCCCGATTTACGCGTCCAGTTTGAGGATGCTTGGAACTCAATACCCCAAACTTACATCCAACATCTGTACGACAGACTCCATGCCAGAATTGCACAGTGTGACGCAGTTCATGGCGGTTCAACCTCGTACTAACCATGTTACATGGAAATGTTATTTTTCAGTTTACCAGCAAATGCAGCTGTATTTTGCCATAATGTTTTGATCACGTTATCCTCTGTATTCCGTTATGCTGTATAAATTTCGTTGGTATCAGACGTCTCCTTCTTGGTGTTCTTTTTTCACTTTCCGCGAGTGTAATATGAAAGCAGTTTGTTATAATAAATGTAATGAGCGTCACTTATATTGTAATTGAAGTTCTATTCAACGCATATTGTTATGTCGCGAATGACTTGTGGATGATTAATTAATGACGTGCTGGCTGATGCAGATAAAGTGGATTACAGAAAGTAGCATTCTGTTATGGAGCCTTGGCCGTGATTCTGAAGTCTACGTATGATTGATTAAGGCTTTCAGTTACAAAGACTAAGAATTATCCGGGTTCAACGAAAAGCTCTAAGCTTTATGCTAATTTCTTGTAACGTTTAGATTGAAGTTTAAATAAAACTAAGCATAACGTAAAGTCAAATCTACAACCACAAAATAACTTTTGTTATAACTCCTGGTGGCGGCCGATGAGAATTTTTCCGTCAATCACTTATTAACGTGGAAAGAGTGATGACTTTTGTTTGGTGTTCCTGATCCACGTCGAGTGGATGAATTAATTATTCAATCGCCTCCTAGTTATATGTTCAGTTTCTACTTTCCATCTTTGGTGAATCCCCAGCATTGTGCGGGGCTCCTTGAAGCAACCTGCCATGTAGTTTAGCAGTTAATCACTTGTGAGTCTGGAGAATTTGAGGCCGCTGTGGTGCAGTGGTAGCATGTCAGGCGCGTAACTGGAAGACCCTGGGTTCGATTCCCGGTGGCGGCCGATGAGAATTTTTCCGCGACTCACTTATTAACGTGGGAAAAGCGATGACTTCTGTTTGGTGTTCCTGATCCACGTCTAGTGTATGAATTAATGAAGTAGTTATAACTCGTGCAGCAGATCCTTAACTTTCGTACGTAATTCGTTCCTGACAAAGTGTGCAAATTCACACATTATACACGAGTGATCTCTGAATTATGACCACCCCTATCAAAAGTGGATGCTGGCCGTTGACCCCGTGATTTCCGACAGGTTGCGTTTAGTCGACAGACCTAGCATATACACTGAGTGACCACTTTAATATGACCACCCCTCAGTACTTTGTTGGGCCTCCTTTTGCCTTTAATACTGCGTCGATTCTTTGTGGCATGGACTCCACGAGATGTTGATGGGTGGTTTGGGGAATATGAGACCATGCTTGATGAATAGCACTTTCCAGGAGTATGCGATTGCAGGGTTGTGGATCCAGATGTCTGATGGCTCGTTCAACTTCATCCCACAAATTCTCAATGGGATTCAGATTTGGAGATTGTGGGGGCCACCTCAGCAAAGCAAACTCACCGGCATGTTCCTGAAACCAACTCTGTACAATACGAGCACTATGGCAGGACGCATTATCTTGTTGAAAGTAGACATCGCCATTGGGATAAACCATCCACATGACAGGATGCACTTGGTCCGCAATGATGTTTAGATATGATGTGCCAGTCAGACGTTGATCAACACGAGTTAAAGGGCCCAAAGCATGCCAGGAAAACATTCCCCAGACCATAACGTTGCTTCCACCAGCTTGAAGGGTTGTAACAATGCATTTGGGGTCCACGCTTTCGTGCTGTTTCCGCCAAATTCTCACTCTGCCATCAGCATGGTGCAACTGAAAACGTGATTCATCGGACCACATAATTTATTTCCAATTATCGACTGTCCAATCCTTGTGCTCCTGTGCGAACTGGAGACGTTTTCTCTTGTTAACTGCAGACAGCAAAGGTGTTCGAACAGGCCTTCGGCTTTCATATCCCATCCGATGCAGTGTGCGGCGAACAGTGCGTGCAGAGATCATTTGAGGGGGACACTTGATTAAGATGGTATGTAATTTGCTGCACTGTTGCCCTTCTGTTGTCTGTTACCAGTCTGGACACTCTCCGTTCCGCCCGAGCAGTCACTAGTCGATGACGACCAGACGTTGCACGTAGAGACCCAGTTTTTTTGGCTGACAGTCCAGTCTTTAAACACTTTAACAACAGCTGCTCTGGAACATTTCACGAATGCGGCGGTTTCGGTGATACTCGCTCCATGGTTCCGAGCTCCTACAATCATCCCACGTTGAAAGTCCGTCAAATTGCATTTTTCACCCATCTCGTCACCCAAAAATTACCTCTACTACTGTCGCAAACACTAAGCTTTCCCTTTTTATACTAGCCTCACCCTCTGGAGGCAACAGCGTGCAGTCATAGCTCATTTGCTTGAAACTGTCAGGTGATCATAACAAAGTGGCCACTCAGTGTATAAGGTGAAGGTGTAAGTGGAGCAAGAGATAGTAAAATTCAAAGCGTGAAGGTTAAACAGTGGGATTTATCAGACTTTCAGAAAGGACAGATTGTGGGAGCTCGGAAAAGGGTGCCTCGATTTCTCAAACGGCTGAACTGGTGGGTTGTTCGCGAGCCGCCGTATAAAGTGTATCAGGGCTGGCGTGAAAAATGGTCAAGCAATGACCCCGAGGCAAAACTGCACAGGACAGCGAAATGTTGATGTGAGAGGTAAGCCCCGTGTCCGACGGCACGTGCAGGCCAACAGACGTACCACTGTTCAACAGTTCACTAATACAACAAAGGTCAACCCGGAACAGTAACAGTCATGACCATGAGTCGAACTCTCCCACGTATGGGGTATACAGCAGACGACCCCGATGACATACTCTCCTAAAAACGATTCATCAGCGCAAAAGACTCGCCTGGTACAAAGATCATGAAAACTGATCGTCGGATGACTGGGAAAAAGTGTGCTAGTCTGAGGAGTACCGTTTTTTACGCCTTCCAACCGTAGGTTCAAGAAGTGTATATGCTCCAGCTTTGTCCGTCCGCACTATAACTCGCGTAAAAATAGTTCGATTTTGTATGTGGTAGGGGACCATATGGGGAAGAACACTATTGAAAATGGGCAAAATGTGGTCAAAGGTCAGGACATAGGAGCGGAATTCATTCCATTGCCCTTATGCGTCATGACTTGCGTAAAAATGGTTAGATTTCGATGAAATTTTGGTATGTGGTAGGGGACCACCTGGGGACGTACCATATTGAAAATGGCCGAAATGGGGTCAAAGGTCAGGACATAGCAGTAGGATCCCTTCCATCGCCGTTATGCGTCATAACTTGCACCACATATTTTCTGATAAGGCGGATGTTTCACGGGGCGAACGGTGTATTTTTCATCAAACCTTTTGAGTTTCTATTTTCTCATAGTCTTGAAAATTCAAGCAACGTAAAAATGCTTCGCTTGCGACAAACATTTAACATGTTGTTCCGGAGGTATACTGAACCGGCTCTGTTGAATATCATCGAAATGGGATCAAAGGTCAGACCACAGGAGCGAGATTTATTCAACAGCCAATATCCTCATAACTTGACTAAAAATGCTTCGATTGCGACAACACTTTAGTATGTTGTTTCGGAGGTGTACTGAACCAATTCTGTTTAATAGCATCCAAATGGGGTAGAAAGTCAGGACACAGTAGCAAGATTTAATCCACAGCCGTTATCCTCATAACTTGAGTAATGATTTCTGGTGTGTTGGAAAGCGTATCATAATCAATGCATTGCATGATCTTATTAAGTTGTTTACGCTTTCCAGCCGTAGGTTGAAGAAGCGTATATGTTCCAGCTTTCTCCGTCTGTCTGCCTGTCCGCACGATAACTCGCGTAAAAATGGTTCGAATTCGATGAAATTTTAATATGTGGTAGGGGACAACCAGGGGACGAACGCTATTGGTATGGGCGAAATGGGGTCAAAGGTCAGGACATAGCAGCGGGATCCATTCCATCGCCCTTATGCGTCATAACTTACGTAAAATGCGTCGATTGCGACAAAACTTCATGTTGTTCCGGAACTATACTGAACCGGATCTGTTGAATATCATCAATGGGTTCAAAGGTCAGGGCGCGGGAGCAAGATTTATTCCGCAGCCATTATCCTCATAATTTGTCTAAAAATGTTTCTATTGCGACAAAACTTTGCTATGTTGTTCCTGAGGTATACTGAACCAATTCTGTTTAATATCACCGAAATGGGGTCAAAGGTCAAGGCACAGGAGCCAGATTTAAGCCACAGTTATTATCCTCAAAACTTGAGTAATGATTTCTGGTATGTTGAAAAGCGCATCATAATCAATGCATTGCGTGATTTTACTAAATTGTTTACGCTTTCCAACCGTAGGTTGAAGCGTATATGCTCCAGCTTTGTCCGTCCGTCTGTCTGTCTGTCCGCACGATAACTTGCGTAAAAATGGTTCGATTTCGATGAAATTTTAGTATGAGGTAGGGGACGACCAGAGGACGAACCCTATTGATATGGGCGAAATGGGGTCAAAGGTCAGGACATAGCATCGGGATCCATTCCATCGCCCTTATGCGCCATAACTAGGGATACGTAAACTTCGTTTTTACGAAATAGATGCGAATAAATGCGAAATTTCCAATATAAGCGAATAAATACGAAAATTTGATTTTAACTACTTTTCCGCGACATCTCGGTAATTAACAGTTTTTTAAGCAAAAATATGACGTAATTTCGCGCAGCACTTGCGCCGTGCGTGTCCTACTCAGCGTGCGTTACCCGGGAAAACCCCAGGCCATGCCTCTTTGCCTCTCGACGAGTCAGCCAGCGCCGCTCAGTCGCACTGGCTGGCTGGCCTTGAAAGAATACGAACGAGCACATGTTTGTTTTTGCATTTCGCTGGTAGACTAGAAACTACAACGCTCGCGATCCGTTTAGCAGACGTCTATCAATATGGCCCGCCCTAAGAAGGAATTATTTGATAGAGTAAAAGTGTTTGACCGCGAGGGATTGTATTTAAGCGATACAAATATCGTAATGTGCAAATTTTGTAATGTTCGTCTAGAAGGACAGAAAAGGGATACTTTAATGAAACATACGACCTCTGCTACTCACTTAAAGAAGAAAAACGTATCTCAGCTAGGCCCATCTGGAGCTAAACGGCAGACTACAATCGTCGGAGGTTTACAAGCGCAAAACCGTGCCAAAAAGGAAAGAGATGATTTTGTAGAAGACACTGTAAGAATGTGTTTAAAAGCCAATATTCCCATGCATAAACAAGATCACTTAGCTGTTCGTGATTATTTCGCAAAATATGTGCCTGGTTCAGGTAACCTTCCTTCTGGAGATACTTTGAGGCGTAAATACGTACCAATTTGCGGAATTTCGGAAAAAGGGGCAATAAAAGAGCAGCTGGAAAATAAACCAGAAGTTGTAGTGGCCGATGAAACATCCGATAAACAAGGAAGGTGTGTTATTATTGGAGAGCTTCTCTAAAAATACCATTTTTTAAAGACATACCACGGGATGAACTCATCGATGGATACAATAATTTTCACAGACAGCTACTAACAGTGGTCAACCAAGAGACTCCTGTTGATGTCATACAGATTCTAAAAGCAACAAAATGCTGCTACTTAAACTATGCAAAGGCAGCTATTCAAAGCCACCTCCATTGTCCCGTTAACAGCGTGAATGCTGAGAGATATTTCAGTATGTACAACATCGTTATTACTGACAGAAGGGAACGGCTAAAGGAAGAGAATATACAGACTACTATAGCTTTTAACTACGTATTTTGGTACTTAGCCTACCAGTTTACGTAAACTTTGAAAAACAGTAAACTAAGTAAACTTTGAAAAACAATTTTTTGTGTCTTCAGTTTTTGCGAATAAATACGAAATTTTGATCTAAAAAAATCTTTTTGCGAAATTTTGAATTTTTTTTTTTTTTTTTTTTTTTTTGGCGAAATTTAGTATCCCTTACGTAAAATGCTTCGATTGCGACAAAACTTTATCATGTTGTTTCGGAGATATACTGAACCGGTTCTGTTGAATATCACCGAAATGGGGTCAAAGGTCAGGGCACAGGAGCGAGATTTATTCCACAGTCATCATCCTCATAACTTGACTAAAAATGCTTCTGTTGCGACAAAACTTTAGTATGTTGTTCCAGAGCTACACTGAACCAATTCTGTTTAATAACATCGAAATGGAGTCAAAGGTCAGGACATGGGAGCGGGATCCATTCCATTGCACTTATGCGTCATAACTTATGCAAAAATGATTCGATTTTGACAAAACTTTATCATGTTGTTCCGGGAGTACACTGAACCAATTCTGTTCAATATCATTGAAATGGGGTCAAAAGTTAGGGCACAGAAGCGAGATTTATTCCACAGCCATCATCCTTATAACTTGACTAAAAATACTTCTGTTGCGACAACACTTTAGTGTGTTGCTCCGGAGGTATACTGAACCGGCTCTGTTGAATATGATCGACACGAGGTCAAAGGTCGGGGCACAGGAGCAAGATTTATTCCCCAGCCATTATCCTCATAGCTTGAGTAATGATTTCTGGTACGTTGGAAAGCGTATCATAATCAATGCATTGCATGATTTTACTAACTTGTTTACTTCACTCCGTGAATGGCCGTCTACGTATTTGGTTCAAACAACATGAGGCACTCGATCCATTCTGCATTGTCTCCACAGTGCAAGTCGGTGAAGGCGGTTGTATGGTGAGGGGCATGTTTACCTGGCAAGAATCTGGGCCCCTTTGCGCATGTCGAACAATGTATGACTGGTGCCCACTATGGTGAATTGCTTGCTGACTCTGTAACCCAGTAATATCACACTTTTTTCCTAATTGGTGACGGTGTCTTCCAAGATGACAATGCACCAAGCCAGAGGTCCAATATTGTGTAGGAATGGTTTGAGCAACAGAGTTCAGATTTCCAGCATATCAATACGCCTCCGAATTTCACCGATATCAATCCCATACAGCACTTGTGGGAGGCTATGGAACGGCGTATCAGGTGTCTGGATACACCAATCACCTTCATACCTGAAACAAACGAAACAGTTTGTTATAACAGCCATTCCAGTACTTAAATTTAGCCAAAAGTAACTGTTTACTTTCTCAGATCTGCCTGTTTGGGGGTAACAGTAAACAAGAACGAAAACACGTGCTGCGTAACACTACATCCAAGTGTCGTAAAACACATCTTTTCTTTTGCTCGCAATTTACTAATACATGCATCTTGAATAATTATTAATTTATGCTTGCTGTAAAACACTTTTCAACTTTAAATAGGATACTGAGTTCTTAACAGTTGTAACGTACCAGGAGATGTGACGTATCTGCCAGAAGGACGCACACGACATAAAGGCAGATAGTAGTCAGAACAAATGTCCGCGTAGCTCAATTGGTAGAGCGACTTATTCCGGAATGAGGGGATCCGGGTTCGAATCCTGGCGTGGACAGAAATGACGGAGAAATTCACTTCGTTATAATGGCGCCCGAACTATCCGGATGACCCGACCGTTCAAAATCTCGCATTGGTGTGATGTTATTTCCACACCGCGAGATAGGAAAAATATGAGCAGCACTTCGAAAAGAAAAATAAGGGGGAGATGATGTAACGTACCAGGAGATGTGACGTACCTGCCAGAAGGACGCACACGACCTAAAGGCAGATAGTAGTCAGAACAAATGTCCGCGTAGCTCAATTGGTAGAGCGACTTATTCCGGAATGAGGGATCCGGGTTCGAACCTCGGCGCGGATAAAAATGACGGAGAAATTTACTTCGTTATACAGTGTCGACTTCTTCTTGAGCATACAAATATGCTCATCGCCATTCTGATGTAAAAGATAAAGACAGCAAGGAAGAAAGAACATTAAATGAACTCACTGTAGATGCTTACCACGAGTAGTTGAGAAAAACAAGAAGAAATGTGAAGTAAATTTCATTTGTAAGTTAAATAAACTCCACGGGTAGTAAAAAGGTCGAAAGAGTAGACAGGAAAAAAATAAAAGCCTGATAGGCGCCATATAATATTTTGCCTGGCAAACAATTTAATTCCATCGCAAGTCAAATGAATCTAAGAGTATATACAGCAGTTAACATGTATGTGTGTTTTAATTACTAATAGTTCTCCATTTAAAAACTTCAATTACTTGAATACGTATTGCAGAGAATATGATAATTCCTTCTTTTTATCCTTTCTAAGTTCGAATACAAAGGCGGTGTCTCAGAAATCATTTTAAGTGCTTTGGCGGAGTTTCTGTGAGCAATGTTTTGTAGGAAGTCAGGTTTTGCAGCTGTCGACAAGAGAACTTTTTTGCGTTGCCACCGGTCTTCTCAGAGGCGTGGGAAAGAATTCATTCGCCCGAGTTTATTCTTTACGTAAATTTCCCTTAGAGCATTTGGAGACGCGGAGCCGAGAACTGCTCACGTTATCAATGACGGATGCAGGTGGGATAGTTATTAGGTTACCGATGACACTTCTGGCTTTGTGATAGGCGAAGAAAGAAGAGTGTTTGCTTAGATGGAGAAATGAGCGCACATAATTACCTCCTATGTATTAAAACATTTGATACCCTAGTGAAATAAATTGATACGCGCTCACCAATTTGAAAGGTAAGTCGTTGTTTTATGAAGAAAGCAACTGCTGTACATTCGATTCAAAACTAGATATAGTGGCATGCAATGGTGTCCAAAATTAACGTGCCAAACACAAAATAATGAACACAGCAAAATCTACACGACCGAGTTCAATGGTAGTTGTTACGGACGTATATATACCGGTAACGCAGCAATGCACAACAGAAAAGAAATACACTGGCGGAAAGTGAAAAAGAACACCAAGAAGGAATTGGCGGACGATCATGAAATTTACATATGTTAATGGGGTCGAGTTTACGTAGGTGTAATGTTAATTTCGGGACCAACCGGTGAGCGCTTACGCCACAGCACGGCATAATATGCAAAATATCGTCGGTGGTATTTAAGGAGTACGGCGTGAATGTAATCAGTCGTCGGCGTACGGACACGTGCGAAGACCCTGAAGAAGCTGTAATGCCTGGACATGGAAGACGTGTACGATTTCAGCAGTTATCGGACTTTGAGCGAGGTCGTCTAGTCGGACTCCGCGAGGCCGGGTGGTCGTATCGTCGTATTGCGGAGCGAATTGGACGGGAAGTATCGGTGGTGAAACGATGGTGGCGCAGAAGGTCCGAGGAACATTCCCACACGAGAAGACGTGGAACCGGGAGTCACAGACGGACTGATGAGCGGACCGATCGACGCATAAGAAGAGCGGCGTTGTCAAGCAGAACATCCACTGCGACGCAAATCCGAGCTGCCGTTGCACCTGAGGTGACTGTGCAAACAATCCGCAACCGTCTACTGGATGCAGGACTACGTGCACGTGTGCCTCTGGCATGTGTACCTCTGACTCCAGCCCACCGTCCGGAACGGCTGCAGTGGTGTCGCCAACGTCTGCACTGGAGAACGCAATGGCGATCTGTCGTGTTCAGCGATGAAAGCAGATTCTGCTTGGGAGCCTCCGATGGCCGTATGCGTGTTCGCAGACACACAGGGGAGCGTCTCCACCCTTCTTGCATCCGCCAGCGACACACAGGGCCTACACCTGGTCTCCTGGTGTGGGGAGCAATCAGCTCTCACCCCCGTACACAACTAGTGTTTGTACCGGGTACGTTAAACAGTACCTCCTACATCAACAACATCATTCAGCCCGTTGTTGTGCCATTTCTAAGGTCGGTCAATCGTGGTGTTTTCCAGCAAGATAACGCACGCCCACACACGGCACGTGAAACGCAACATGCACTTCAGGGTGTGAGACAACTTCCATGGCCTGCACGTTCACAGGATTTGTCCCCCATTGAGCACGTGTGGGATTTTATGGGAAAACGACTTATCCTGTCTCCACGGCCAGCCACGACCATGCCCGATTTACGCGTCCAGGTTGAGGATGCTTGGAACTCAATACCCCAAACTGACATCCAACATCTGTACGACAGACTCCATGCCAGAATTGCACAGTGTGACGCAGTTTATGGTGGTTCAACCTCGTACTAACCATGTTACATGGAAATGTTATTTTTCAGTTTACCAGAAAATACAGCTGTATTTTGCCATAATGTTTTTATCACGTTATCCTCTGTATTCCGTTATTATGCTGTATAAATTTCGTTGGTATCAGACGTCTCCTTCTTGGTGTTCTTTTTTCACTTTCCGCCAGTGTATATGTTTGTGTGTATGAGAGAGAGAGAGAGCGTGTATACATATGATAGCGTACTTATAAATATAAACGCTCATAACTGTTCGACTTTACCCTGAAAGTTAATATAAAAGATAGCACGAAGGTATAACAGTAAAATTTAAGAATAGTTTCATCTACCAGACCGTGAAGGGAAAATTTGATTGTTTCTGTGGAAAAGCTGTGAGAACAGCAGACTCAGATGCTAAATTTATTTCCTCGGTTTAGGTTGTTCACCACTACTTCTACATTTAGGGGTGAGCCGTTCTGGCCCACTTTTTTCTACACTTAATAAATGTAAATAATTTCTGTGACCAGAGAACAAGTACTTTTACTAATGTTCCTCTACAACTGCTGTACCTGGCAAACCTAAACCAGCGTAGGCTCACTTCTCTAAGTATTTAATATCATATGGGTGGTTAACGTTTACAAAAAACAATATCTTTTCTTAAATCCGACAAAAAGATTGCTGTTGCATTTCAGCACTTATGGTGGACAATTAAAGATTTGGCAACCATAAGTTTGTCCAGCACGTAATAATGTTGGGCAAACAGGGAATCCAAATTGAAAATTGGGAAATCATCTATAGCACGGTTTATCAAGTTTTGCAATGAAACGATCTCTCTAAAAAGACAAATTGGTGCGAACATTCCATGACTACACTTAACGATTTCATTGAGATTAAGGTTAGACAAGAAATAACATTTCCATCACGATCCATAACACATGAAGATAAGGTCGAATACTAATTATATCTAAAAACATTTTAGTTTCCGCGCTTATCTCTCCATGTAGCTAAAACGAACAGAATAAGCAAAAAGCAACTCGATCTCCTTATAACGTAATTTCTTTTGGTGTAGAGATCTTGTCGTTCTTACGTTATTTCTAAATCATTAGATATGAATAAGATGCAATAGTTCCTAATTGAATGATTACGGCCAGAAGAATCATAATACAGAAATCAACTTACGTGAATTCTTTTGTTTAGTCCCAGCACGAATTTCAGTAGCACTCCACAATCTTAAGACAGCAGATATCAGATTACATTATCTAATAATTGAACGTCTACAAACACACATCCACCACATATCTACAACAGCAACTGTTATCTCGTCCTTTTATCTATCGTTCTTATCTCATACATTCATGCGTCACGTTCACTCTGACTTCAAGAGTGTTGCCAACAGTATTCTCGTGAGAGGGAAGATGTCACGTTAAGTTGGGAAGATTAACGCAGAACAGACTTAAAATTTACATAGGAAAAGAAACTAAAAATGAAAGTTAATTTAGAATATACGTCACATCCTTTATTTAACCTTTTCGGTTTTGTTCAAAATTACAGGAATAAGAAAATAATTGGTTACCAGGAGAAACATCCCATGCCTTGAGTTCACGCGAAAAGTAAGCACATAGTCATATGTGATGATACGAGATAGAAGCTACGGTTGCTGGAGCATATACCCTTCCAACCGTAGCTTGAAGAAGCTACGAGCATATACCCTTCCATTGTTGCTTGAAGAAGCTACAATGCTGGAGCATATACCCTTCCAACCGTAGCTTGAAGAAGCTACGAGCATATACCCTTCCATTGTAGCTTGAAGAAGCTACAATGCTGGAGCATATACCCTTCCAACCGCAGCTTGAAGAAGCTACGAGCATATACCCTTCCATTGTAGCTTGAAGAAGCTACAATGCTGGAGCATATACCCTTCCAACCGCAGCTTGAAGAAGCTACGAGCATATACCCTTCCATTGTAGCTTGAAGAAGCTACAATGCTGGAGCATATACCCTTCCAACCGTAGCTTGAAGAAGCTACGAGCATATACCCTTCCATTGTAGCTTGAAGAAGCTACAATGCTGGAGCATATACCCTTCCAACCGTAGCTTGAAGAAGCTACGAGCATATACCCTTCCATTGTAGCTTGAAGAAGCTACAATGCTGGAGCATATACCCTTCCAACCGCAGCTTGAAGAAGCTACGAGCATATACCCTTCCATTGTAGCTTGAAGAAGCTACAATGCTGGAGCATATACCCTTCCAACCGTAGCTTGAAGAAGCTACGAGCATATACCCTTCCATTGTAGCTTGAAGAAGCTACAATGCTGGAGCATATACCCTTCCAACCGTAGCTTGAAGAAGCTACAATGCTGGAGCATATACCCTTCCAACCGTAGCTTGAAGAAGCTACGAGCATATACCCTTCCATTGTAGCTTGAAGAAGCTACAATGCTGGAGCATATACCCTTCCAACCGTAGCTTGAAAAAGGGTATATGCTCCAGCATTGTCAGTCTTTCTGTCTGTCTGCCCGCACGATACTTCGCGTAAAAATGGTTCGATTTCGATGAAATTTTAGTATGTGGTAGGGGACAACCTGGGGACGAACCTTATTGAAAATGTGAGAAATGGGGTCAAAGGGCAGGACAAAGGAGCGGGATTCATTCCATCGCCCTTATGCATCATAACTTATGTAAAAATGCTTCGATTGCGACAAAACTTTGCTATGTTGTTCCTGAGGTGTACTGAACCAATTCTGTTGATTATCATCGAAATGGGGTCAACGTTCAGGGCACAGGAGCGACATTTATTCCACAGCCATTATCCTCATAACTTGAGTAATAACTTAAGTAAAAATGCTTCCATTGTGGCGAAATACAATACGTTTTTCCCTACCGACTTTGGAAGCAGTTCCGCCAAAAAATGTTTTGTCAGCTATTGCGGGCAGTGCGCATGCGTGAGATTCGTTAGCCATTATTTACGAGCGATACCTTCGGTTAAAATTGCCCGATTTACATGGAATTTTTAATAATAAAATGGCTTATGTGCGGTAGCTCTTGATAGTAGAAATAAGTAACACGGGAGCGAAGAGGTTTAATTTTGATATGTGTGTGAACCTCAAACGTTATACCATATTTTAATCCCCTCAAAACCAAGGCATTTTCCTATGATTTCTGGTATGTTGGAAAGCGTATCATAATCACTGCATTGCATGATTTTACTAACTTGTTTAACTTTGAGGAAAGATCAAAGTCGGGAGGACTAAGAGGGCTGTATGATGGGTGGGATGAAGTTTCCCAGCCATATTTCGGCAAAAGTCCCAGTACCAACGCTGCACCATGACACGGTGCATTGTCACGTAGCAAGATCACTCCCGTTTCCAAAACGTTTGGGCGATTTTGACGACATTTCGGTCTCAAGTTTGTCCTCAGAAAGTCACGGTACTATTGTGCGTTGACATTTTGCCCTACCGGTACTCTATCAGAGACCACAACACCCTGGGCCTTCGTACGCAAAAATCATCATTTGCTTCACTTTGGATTGTTACCGACGACTTGGATGCCTTCATTCCGCTGATTGTGACTTCAGTACCAGCTCAAAATTAAGGGTCCAAGTAAAATCAATTGCGACAATTTTGTTAAGGAAGATGTCGCCCTCCCTTTCGAACCTGTGGAGTGACCAGCGCGCAGTGTTTTTTCTTTTTCCCAATGAGTCGGTCAAAATCCGCTGAACAGACATGGTGGACAAATTTACCTGATGAGCAATCTCCTCGACTGTCAAACGGAGATTCTCTTCGAGAAGCGTTGCAACAACGGTGGCAGATGTTTTTCTGTCGTCTTTTGAGTTCGGCCTGAGCAGTGATCATCTTCGATTCTCCTTCGGCCCTCCCGAATGCGCGATGCCCAGTGACACATTGTGCTTTGATCAAGAGTTATTTCCCCACAAACTTCTTGCAAGGCAGTGTGGATCTGTGTCGAAGTTTTCCTCGCAGAGTTACTATTTTCACGTACGAGCGCTGGTCTAACGCCGTGACTCGACCTGAGGAGCTGCACGCTTTCATTTCCAAACACTCCCACGTCCACACAGCAAATGATAGCGCGTCATTCTGACACCACTACGTTGCTGAGAGTCTGACCTTGACATGACGCAATCATTCTCCCAATTGCTTCATCATCTTCCGTTTTATATTAACGTGTGCAGAACTTTTGTTATGACCCTCGTATTTGATTTGGAAGCAAGCTTCGTTAGATGAGACACTCCGCATTTTGCTGTTCCCCTGCGAGCCTGGGAAATACACTGCTGGCCACCCAAAATGCAACACCAAGAAGGACACGAGATAGCAAAGCCAGATTTACTGGACACATAACAACAGATACAAAGATGAAACGATTGAGCTTACAGGCCCGTGCGACTTGCGGAACACGCAGACATCAATAGTTCGTGTGGCCCCCCATGGCCGGCAATAACGGCCGCTACACGCCGTGGCATCGAACGAAAGAGGCTTTGGGGTATGTCTGTCCAGGCTGCTTCCACACGTTGTTACAGTTCATCAGGCGTAGGCGCGGGTGGTGCTTGCCGGGACACTCGGTTGCCGATCAGCGACCAGACGTGTTCGATGGGCAACATATCGGAAAACAGGCGGGCCACGGCAGCAGTGACACCTGGTTGGCCGTGAAGAACTGTTGCACTATGCGTGCCACGTGCGGACGCGCATTGTCCTGTTGAAACGTGGCCGCTGGCAGGTCCTGCAGGTAAGTGAGGACTACAGGCTCCAAAACGTCGGATATGGTGCGGTGGCTGTTGAGTGTACCGGCGATGCGTACCACAGGGGAGCGGGTGTCATATCCAATTGCGCCCCAAACTATAACGCCAGGCGACGGACCGGTATGGCGATGCATAATACATGCGTCATACAGTCTCTTGCCGCGGTGCCGCTACCCGCGGATCCGACCATCGTGGTGTTGCAGGCAGAAGCGGGATTCGTCGGAGAATACAATGTCGTGCCATTCCGTAGTCCAGGTGCGACGTTCAACGGCCCACTGCCGCCGCACTCGCCGGTGGTGTAACGTCAATGGTAATCGGAGCAATGGGCGCCGTGCAAAAAGTCCCCGCTCCTGCACACGACGTCGAACGGTACGTGCTGACACAGATTGTTACGCAACACACCCTAATTCTTGCGCTAACGTTCGTGATGTGGCGGTGAGAGCCGTCAATGCCCGCCGCACAACATACCGGTCCTCTCGTTCGGGGGTGTGCCGCGGCTGCGGCAATCGCTCACGTCGGTTCGTCCGTCCCTCCTGCACTCACCGAGTCCATACTCGCCTCACTGTGGCTGGATGTCGTCCCACACGGGCGCCGATGTCTCAGTACGATAAACCGCTGTCGCGATAAGCCACTATTCGTCCTCTGTGGAACTCCGAAACGTGCTGGAATGACTGCCGTATTCTGCGACGATGCATCACGCACAGGTCCGGCAGCACACCACACTTCCACTACTTACACTTCGCCTTCTGTGCACAATGCTTATAGTGCTTCTCGGTGGCGTGCCGGGCGCACATGATTTGCATATGCCCTGCAATGATAATCGTTTCTTGCGGGCGACGCATGCTGCAAATTTCAGGCCAATCGGATGCTTCCTTCTTGGTGATGCATTTTGGATGGCCAGCAGTGTAGACACACTTGAGCTGGTAGATGTTCGATTTCTAACAGCTTCAAGCAGAATTAAGATGGGCTACTAATTTCATTCTTTCATTTTTCCAGAGGCAAAATAAGAGAGTGAAATTATTAACTCCCCTCTAACCTGGTAGACACAACTAGAGGGAAGTGACTGATAGTTTACAAAGCCTTGAATCAAAGTAAAGTGTTGCTTAAATTTTAATCATGAGTATAGTTGCTTGAATTATTAGGAGTACAAATAAGTTTTGAAGCGTTTTAAGACAACGCAACGTGTAATTTGAGAGAAAACAACAATACCTTTCCGAATAAAAATATGCGCCGTCATTATCTATCAAATTCCGCCATCGGTCGGGCAGCTGACGGATTCCAGCCATGAAGAATACTTCGTCGTGTGACGTGATGAACTAGTCAACCGATTTTTGCACTTCGTCACATGTCCGGAACCATACAGCAGGCAAACCATGTTGCATCGATCGGAACAAATGATAGTCTGAAGGGGCTATGTCGGGACTATACGCCGGGTGCTCCAAAACTTCCCAGCCAAGCGTCAATAACGTTTACTTGACCTTTTTCGCGACAGTGTAGTCATGCAGTAATTTCACGGGACGCATTGCTTTGCCTGTGAATGGACATTTCCCACAGATTTCCTGGTTCAATCGCAGCAATTGTTGCTTGTAGCGATCAGCAGTAACAGTTTGACCCTGTTCCAATGGTTCATAATAGAGCATACCCTTCATATCCCACCAGATGCACAGCAGAACTTTCTTGTTGTGAATATTGTGTTTCGGTATCGAAGTCATTGTTTCACCGGGGTCTACCCAGTGTTTTTCTCGTTTGAGATTGTCGTACCATATCCACTTTTCATCACCCGTAACTATTTTCCACAAAAATGACTTTCTGTATTGTTTATTCAACAGATTCAAACAACTCATGACACGCTCATCCTTGTTCCTCTGGCTCAGGTCATGTGGCACCCATTTTCCTTCCTTCTTAATCTTTCCCATTGCGTGTAAACGATTGGAAATGGTTTATTGAGTTACCCCCAGTTGTTCAGCTAGTTCTTTTTGCGTTTGAGACGAATCTACATCTAGAAATGCTTGAAGTTCCTCATGTGCAACCTTCTGCGGGGCGCCACTACGTTCTCGATCGCTAACATCAAAATCACCAACCGTAAACTGTCTAAACCAAAATTCACACGTGCTTTTCGATACAATACACAGTGCGTCAAAGAATTTTTAAGACTGGGTCTGTAAAATGAAATAGAAACAAGAAATTATAATTTTTTTTGGTTTGTTATTCAAAATAAGTCCCTCTATCTTCAATACACTTGTTACAGCGATTTAATAATGATTCGAATGCCTGTTCCAGTTCACTTTGCGGAACTGCCTCCAAAGCACGCGTCGAAGCTGTTTGTATGGTCGAAATATCATCAAAATAACACCTTTTTAACGTCATTTTAAATTTTGGGAACAAAGAAAAGTTGCAGGGTGCTAAATCAGGCGAATACGGTGGATGATTCAACACACAGGCGTTATTTTTCGCCAAAAATCTACGAACAAGAAGTGAGGTGTGACTGGGTGCATTATCGTGCAACAAACACCAACTGTTTTCATCTCGATATTCTGGACGAATGCTACGAATTCTGCCCATTAAACGCCTCAAAACATTTAAATAAAACTCACCAGTAATTGTTTGTCCACTTGGAACAAATTCTTTGTGGATAATACCCTTACTATCGAAGAATGTAATGAGCATTGTTTTGATTTTCGATGGAACTTTACTTGTTTTTTTTTTTTTTTTTTGGCTTCTGGCGAGTTTTTTTACTTCCATTCCGCACTTTGCCGCTTTGTTTTAGGATCATATTGAAAACACCATGTTTCATCACCTGTAACAATCGATTTTAAGAAGTTCGGATCATTTTCAGCGGCTGAAATGATGACTGTGCAACGTACACTTATCCTTGATTTTTGTTCATTGGTTAACGTGTGTGGAACAAATTTAGCACAGACTTTTGTTTTGCCCAAATCTTCATGCAGGATGGTTCGAATCGTTTCTTTGTTGAAGTTTAAAGACTCTTCCATCATTCTTAGTGACGCATATCGATTGTTTGCCACGAAATCACGCACTTTTTCAATAATCTCAGGTGTCCTAGATGAACTTGGTCTTCCGGTATGCTTATCATCTTCTAGCGTCTCTCTTCCGTCCAAAAACGTTTGTGCCACAGGAAAACATTTGATCTACTTAAACAAAACTCACCGTAAACTTGTTTCATCATTTGGTACGTTTCCGAGGCACTTTTACCAAGTTTTGCGTTAAATTTAATAACAGCCCTTTGTTCCATCTTAATCATTCAACATGAAAAAAATTTTACTTCTCTAATGAACGCCCGTTTCGTTTGAGTTACTTTAACAACAGCGCAGTACTTTTGGCAGAAAGCAAGCAGATGGTCATGATTTATAACGCATTCGCGATTACACTGGTGGCGCCATTGTAGGCTGAAATCTACCGCCAGTCTTAAAAATTATTTTACACGCTGTGTATTCTCCCCAGAACAGAACAGATCGATGCACATCCTTTTGCGGTACTTTTTCCTTGATAAAATTCGTAACGAATGAAGTGTCGAATAAATGCAGTATCGCTTGCCATCTCTCATCTACTGATGTGCAAGTGCGTTTGACTGTTGGACAAATTTCTGAGTCACATTTTATACTCTGGACCAGTTACGGTACACATGACAACAACGCGCGGAAATGTCGATATGTAAATTAGCGGAGATATTCTATTATGTATTTTGGCTTGAAAAGAAAAATAGCCGCCCCGGTGGCGCAGTGGTCTGAGGCGCTGGCCTCTGATCATTCGTCCGTAAGGGGTCCGGGTTCGAATCCCGGTCAGCCATGGATGTTGTGTTTGTCTTACGGCACTGGCTCTCTCCCTTCCCTGGAACCAGTGACCCTAAATTAAGGACGGGCGACTGCTTATAGCCCATTGAGTTGCTCACGGTGGTCGTTAAACCTCTAATCAAAAAAAAAAAAAAAAAGAAAAGAAAAATAAGCAGCAAAATGTTTATTCTCGTAAATTTGCAGATTCATTCCGAGATGTTATAAAATACGCTGGCTCTATTGAGCTTCTAATTTTTTTCTTTCTGGAACACAGGTTTAATATTCCTCTCAAATTATTTTATTGATATGCACTGTGCACGTTCAAAGATTTTTTTTTTTTGCGTTGTTTTTCTTTTGACTTGTTTACCTTATGGTTCCGACTACTTTCATGTGGCTGAATAGTAAATAATGCTGTTAACGTTGAAGCAGCACTTCCTCAGACAGTGTCATATTTCTTCTGTCGCAGACGACCATTCTTGGAGGTTCGTGATTTCTAGGTAAAAGCTAGAAAACGTCCTCTCGATTTCTATTTTTCCTCTTTCGTAACGATGCAAATCTATTCTCTACAGCATTTTTGGTTTGCGTCCTTTCAGAGAACTCTTTCGAAAGTGAAATAAGATATATCCCAGTTTTGTACCTTGGTTTTAGCTGATGGGAATATCTTTATTCATTTTGCCGCACATTTATATGACTTTATTAAAACACTGCGAAAATGTCATCTACTCGGTACTGCCACAGTTTTAACAAACGTTTAAAACATTGAATAATATCGAGCGCAAAAGTAAAACAAGAAAGATGACAACGGATATTCGGTTGTCATGAGCAATATTCGGTTGTCATGAATTCTTTCAGTCACGAAACAAATATTCAAAGCATTTTTTTACAAAACTTAAAAAGTCAGCTGAAACAAAGAATGCGCTTATAACAACTATAACGAAGTAAATTTCTCCGTCATTTTTATCAGCGCCGGGATTCGAACCCGGATCCCCTCATTCCGGAATAAGTCACTCTACCAATTGAGCTACGCGGACGTTTTATTCTGATTCCTATCTGCCTTTATGTCGTGTGCGTCCTTCTGGCAGGTACGTCACATCTCCTGGTACGTTACACAACTAGAGGAAAAACTCGCATAATTTAAGACAAGCAGAGTGAATGGAGCCGGTTACGGAAAAAAATTAACCGCATTTCTATGAGGGAGGATCGAAAAGTGAGGAACAGCAATTGTTTTCTCTTTGCAGGTAGCAGGTTGCAGTTTGGCAGGCAACAAATTTGAATATCACACTGCAGACCGGTTTAGTTGGATCAGGTGTCGCCGTGGTGGAAGACAGTGTGAACGACAGCGCAAAGATGTCGCGTTTGTTAGCGTCGTCTACGAATGAAGAGCAACGCGGTGTTGTCCGATTTTTGTGGGCTAAACGGAAACTCCGACGGAAATTCACAAGGAAATGGTTGAAGTGTATGGTTGTGATTGCCTGGACTGCAGCAAAATCTCCAGATGGTGTTGTTTCTTTGCGGAGGGCAGTGGCAACATCTCCAGATGGTGTTGTTTCTTTGCGGAGGGCCGTGGCAACATCGCCAGATGGTGTTGTTTCTTTGCGGAGGGCCGTGGCAACATCGCCAGATGGTGTTGTTTCTTTGCGGAGGGCCGTGGCAACATCTGCAGATGGTGTTGTTTCTTTTCGGAGGGCCGTGGCAACCTACGTTACGCTCGACCTGTAACTGCGTCATCACCTGTCACTGTGAGAGGCATTGAACAAGCAATTTTGAGTGACCGGCCAATCCATCTGCGCAGATTGGCACAGATATTCACCATTTCGTAAGGTATAGCATATGATATTCTGCATGACAAATTGCAATTTAGCAAGGTCAGTGCGCGATGGGTGCCCAAGGACTTGACAGACAATCAGAAGGTACAGAGAATGATGTCATCCTTGGACCACTTGATTCGTTACGCAGAAGAAGGACGTGAATTTCTGGCTGTGTAGCGAAGAGCGATGAGTCCTAGTCCACTACACACCTGAAACAAAGAAGGCCAGTATGTTGTGGGAACATTCCGACTCCCCGGAACCAAAACAAATCAGAATAACCCAGTCTGCACAAAAAAAAATCATCATGACGGTGTTCTGGGACATGCATGGCATTCTCCTGGTGGAGTTTCATCCAACAGGGACGACTGTGAATGCCGAAACCTACGCTAACACACTGACAAAATTACGTCGTGCCCTTCGTGACAAAATACCCAAACGAGACGCTGCTAATGTCAGACTGCTTCATGACAATGCTCGCCCGCATGTTTCACAATGCGTTCGGGACAAAATTGCGCAGTTTGGCTAGGAGGTGCTGCAGCACCGCCGTACAGTCCGGACCTGGCTCCTTCGGACTTTCACATCTGTTTCGTCTCTTGAAAAGATTCCTGGGAGGCCAACGCTTCTGTTCGGCTAACGAAGTCAAATCGGTTGTTCGTAGGTGGGTATACGCACAGAAAACGGGACTTTTATGAACAAGGTATACTAAAACTGGTACCACGCTGGGATAAATGTTTCAAGCGTCTCGGTTCTTATGTTGCAAAATAGCTAAGAAATGTAGTTCCACTGTGTATATGTTTTGTTTTGCCTATCTATTAAACTGTTGCCAAAAAAGATAGTGTGTGTTACTTTTCGACCTACCCTCGTTCAATTGATAAAACATCCAAATATAGAAATAGCTACACTATCTACCACCAAGTAATTGGACACCTGTGATAGCAAAGGAAAACGTAGTTTATTCACCTTCAATAGTTGGTGGAGCCTCCTCGAGCGGCGATTGCAGCTGCGACCCTCCGGGGCATACTCTCAACCAGACGTTGTACGACGGGTAGCGGCATCTTCTTCCACTCGGCTTGGAGAAGACAGGTCAGTTCCTTCACCGATTTCGGACAGTGGGGGCACCCCTTAAGCCGACGCTCCAACTCGTCCCAGAGGTGCTCGATAGAGTTAAGATCCGAGCTCTGCGCAGGCCAGTCCATTCGATTAACCCCATTGTCACCATACCAAGCCATGGTGGACCTCGCAACATGACAGGTGGCATTGTCATCCTGAAAGTAACATGGGTCCACCCCGTAAAACTGCCACAACGTAGGAAGCGCATGGTCATCCAAAATGGTGCAGTAGGTCTCGGCGTTGAGTCTACCAGGAATTGCGACCAAGGGTCCCGTGCCATACTAGGAAAAACACCCCCATAGCATAATTCCACCGCCACCGAACTTCACAGTTGGCACAATACATTTCGGCAGGAGGCGTTCTCCAGGCAGACGCCAAACCCAGACCCTGCCATCCGAACGGTAGAGGGTGAACCTTGATTCGTCGCTCCAGAGAACGTGTTTCCACTGTTCAACGGTCCACTGTCGGCGTTCTTTGCACCACGTTAGCCGAGCAGCGCTATTGGACTTGGTGATCAAAGGCTAGTGGGCGGCAGCACGTCCATGATAACCAAGCAAATGGGCTTTCTTACGGATGGTATTCATCGAAAGAACACTCCCGGATGCCTGTTCAAACTCCTCGCTGATGTGGCCCATCGATTTGGTGCGGTTCTTCCGAATTTCTCTGTCCAGCACCCGTCGGTCTCTAACTCCCAGTTTTGTGGGTATGCCGGGTCGGGGCACATTCCGTCAGTCACCTCTCATCCTCCACTTGCCAATCACGTAAGCCACTGTCGATTTGGGTACTTCAACTCGCTGGATATGTCACGTATGGATCGGCCATTTCTGTGATAGCCGACGATTACACCTTTCTCGAAATGAGAGAGCTCCGAACTGCGTGGCATCTTGCATGCGACAGGTTGCGTTTTTGTTTCCCACACGATATTTAACGGCGGTGACCGTGACGTGTATCAGGACCGCAGATATCGTCGATTGCAGGGGTTTCCAATTACTTGTTGGTAGATAGTGTACTTACGCCCACTCTCAGCTGAAAAGTGTGTTACCAAAATTAACAAATTGTGCACAAAACATTTCTCATAGCAGAAGATATCAGTGGTAAAAGGGATTTTTAAATTAAACTATTAGAAGAAGAGAGATAAAGTATAATGTAGTATAACTTTACGCGCCCTAGGGAAAAAGCTGTACTGTGTTTACAAAAGAAATTGGGTGCAAAATACTCTTCATAATGAAGTATATAGTACGAAAAACAATACCTAAAAGAATTTTTCTAAGAAATTTCAGAATCGAATAAAATCTTTCACATAGAAATACCCTCACGGACAATGAAATTTGCGTGCCAAGAAGGAAGCATCGGATTGAACTGAAATTTTATGGACCTAATGATACAGATGAATGATACACATGACGGCAAAAACAGAGCTGCAGGACAATTACACAGGGATCTGTGGCACGCAGTCCTGTCATCTTGAATAGCACGTTGCACCGCCTCGTGCGGCGATACATGCTGCAATACGGTTAGGCATGGAGGCGAACAGACGCCTGATATTGTCCTGCGGAAGACTGACCCACAGGTGTTGGACGGTGTGCTCCAAACTCCGGATAGTGCGGCACGGTGGCTGCTGGCGTTTCAACTGGTCCCACACATGCTCGATAGAGGACATGTCCGGGGAGCGGACAGACCATGGAAGTGTCTGGACATGACGTAAGCAGTCTTGGGCAACACGAGCCTTGTGCAGGCTGACATTATCCTGCTGGTATAGCACATCTGGAATCCCGGCCAGGAATGGGAGCACATGGGGCCGTAGGATCTCATCCACACACCGCTGGCCTGCCAATGATCCACGTACCACTACTAGAGCTGATCGGCTATCGAAGGCAATGGCTCCCCAGACCATAATACCTGCAGTGGGGGAGGTGTGGCGCTCGATAGCGAGGTTGGGATTGTGCCGTTGACCCGGGGACTTCCACACCCGGACACGATGATCATTTGTCCCCAAAATTAAGCGGCACTCATCGCTAAATACCACACGTCGCCAGTCTATGGCGTTCCACGTCGCTCTGGCCTGGCACCACTGCAAACGGAGCCGGCGATGTTCCGGTGTTAATGGTAGCACACGTTAGTGGCGCTGCAACTCCAGATTCGCTTCGGCGAAGCGTCGGGAAATGGTTCGTTGGCACACAGGAGCCGCTACATCTACCTGTATAGTGGACCAGGTCCCTGTGGGATCCGTTCGTGCCTGGAGCACGATCCGTCGAACCTCTCTGTCGTTGGTCCTCCTGGTCTGTCCGGAGCCGCTCCGCCGAGTGGCAGTGCCGTCACGTGTCCACTGCTCCCAACACAGTCGGACGGTATAGTCAGAACGATTCACGTGGTGGGCTATACTGCGCACCGACCACTCTGCTTTTTTCAGCCAGATTATCAGGCCTCTCTCAAAGTCCGTAAGTTGCGTAAATCCCCGTGTCTGGCGTCTACCCATCAATCTTGTCACTCTGTACTCTTGCTTGCGTCAGCCGGTGCTTATCGCTTTCATGGGGCATCGACTACACGCCTGTTTATAAGGCTCCCGTTTCGTGCTTGCAGCGTCACTACAGGGTTTGCAGTAATGCGCACGCACCAAACGTGGATGCTTTGCATACTAGCACGCACACTAGCTATTTGCAAAGTTTCGCGGTTGTAGCATGTTTTCTGCTAGGGGTGCAAATTTTATTGTCCGTGAGTGTATATTGCCGCCCCGGTGGACCAATGGTCTAAGCGCTGGTTTATGACCATTCGTCCAAGTAGGGTCCGGCTTCGAATTCCGGTAAGGCGTGGATATTGTACATTGTCTTACGGCACTGGCTCTCTCCCTTCCCTAGAACCAGTGACCCTAAATTAAGGACGAGCGACTGCTTATATATAGTCCATAGAGTTGCTCAAGGTGGTTGTTAAACTTCAATGAAAAAAAAAACAGATATATATGCTGGCGTCCCTGGCGAAAAAAGTACATCCATGCCTCATCGGGATTCGAACCCGGACCCCTTTCGGAAGAATAATCAGAGGTCATCGCTTAGACCACTGTGCCACCGGGGCGGCAAATAATTCTTCATAGCAAAAGCTATGCTGAGGGAGAAGGATTTTTCAAGTAAATCATTTTCAGAGTAGAGATAGCGATAGAAAGTTTTTGAGATCTACGACCCCTAGCGGGAGAGTGAACTGCGCATTATTTAAAGACAATAATGTTCCCAATAGAAATTCTTGGATAAGATCCTTAGAAACGGAGATACAGTTGTTTAACAGAATACACACTAACACCACCTAGCACCAGAACTGTAAACTGCAAACAACCCACGAGCATATGCAACTTGTTCCACAAAATGAATGGTATCCGGTGTTGAAATCATTTTTTAAATCGGACTTTTAGAAGCAGAGATATCGGGAAAAACAAATTAAATACATGTACTTGAACCCCCTCGTGGGAAAAGTGTATGTTATTTTGAACATGAAATGCGCATAAAATGTTTTCATATTTAGTAGTACCTGACCAAAAACGGGTATTTTCAATCAGGTTTTTAGACGCTCAGATATTGCTGCAAACGGAACGGAACTTATGCCCTCTAATGGCAAAATTGTTCGTTAAGAAAACTTTGAAATTAGATGCAAAGCATTCCGCATTAGATATGCTGTGAAGCAAAGAAAGTACTTTTCAGGTCGGACTATTAGAAGCAGGTATCTAGAAAAATGAGATATACATCTGCGCCCCCATGCGGAAAAACTGTGTATTCTTTTATGCAGAAGGTATGCGCAAATAATTTCCCGTGATGATCTGTATCTGACCCCGAGAAGAAACATTTTCGATCGAGTGTTTAGAAGCGCATATACAGCTGCAAATACATCGGAAACTTAAACATATAGTTACGTCCCTAGTGGCGAAGGAGTTATTTACCAAAATTTGAAACTATATGCATAACGTTTCCCACTAGGAACTCTACTCGATGCAAAAAAGGGGGTTCTTTTTATCGTACATTTAGGAGCAAAGATATGGAATAAATCGCAATTTACTTTACGACCCCTAGCGAAAAAAATGTGCGTTACTTAAAAAAGAAAGGCTACCCGAAATAGTCTTTGTAATAAATGGTAACGAAATAAAGACGGATTTTTTCATTCGGATATTTAGAAGCAAAGGTATTGAATAAAATGTATTTTGAATTCCATAGCATCTGCATTTACGCCCTGTAGCTGCGAAGTTATGCATCGGCAAAAGGCCGAAAAGCAAGAATCATGGTTCTCGCATTTCGGGCTTCCCAACGTAAAAAATGCTTGAAATCTGACGAACAGTTGCACAAATATGGTGTCCACAGACGGACGGACAGACAAATGGGCATAGTGTTACTGTAAGCACGTACTTTTTATTACAAAGGACGTGCTTTAAAAACGGCTTTTTGCACAATTTTCATGACACGTTGTTCAAACGAAACTCTACTGTTAATTCAATAACGTAGTATTCTGAATATTCAGCACGTCTTTTGTAAAAAAGAACGTGCTTATGTTATCGGTTTGTCCACCCGTTCGTCCGTTTGTATACTTCATATCTCTGCAACTATTAGTCCGATTTGAAAAATTATTTTTGCATTGGGAAGCTTGAAACATGCAAATGATGATCCTTTATTTAGTTTTTTTTTTTTCTTACGATGTACAATTTCGCCGCTAGAGGGCGTTAATACAGAACATGTCGAATTCAAACTACATTTTATTCCATATATTTGCTTTTAAACATCCTGTTGAAAAAAATTCTTTTATCTTTAGATTCCATTTATGTCGAAGAGTATTACAGGTGTAGTTACTTTTTTAAGTTACGCATAGATTTTCCGCTTAGGGACGTAAAAGTAAATTACGTTTTTCCCGATATCTCTTCTTCTAAAACTACGATTTGATTTTTTTTTTCTTCAGCGGATACAGCTCCTGATGGAAAGTCTTTTGCATATAATTTCTGATTTATGGTAAAGAATACTTTGGCCACCAGGGGGCGTAAGGTTAATTTTTGCTTCTGATTTATTTACCATAAAATCTGAGCTTCTAAAATATTGATTGAAGAAATTCTTTCGTGGACCGATGCCACTCACGTCGATAAACCGTTTTAGAATATTTTCTTCTTAAAATAATGCATGGTTTCTACGCCAGAGGGCGTAGATGTATATCATATTTTTTGTCAATATCTCTACTTCTAGGAGTCCGATTTGAAAAATTCCTTCTGTAACGTACCAGGAGATGTGACGTACCTGCCAGAAGGACGCACACGACACAAAGGCAGATAGGAATCAGAATAAAAAGTCCGCGTAGCTCAATTGGTAGAGTGACTTATTCCGGAATGAGGGGATCCGGGTTCGAGCCCCGGCGTGGATAAAAATGACGGAGAAATTTACTTCGTTATAATGGCGCCCGAACTATCCGGATGACCCGACCGTTCAAAATCTCGTATTGGTGTGATGTTATTTCCACACCGCGAGATAGGAAAAATAAGAGAATCCCTTCTCCAGCACTTCGAAAAAAAAAAAAATAAGGGGGAGATGACGTAACGTACCAGGAGATGTGACGTACCTGCCAGAAGGACACACACGACATAAAGGCAGATAGGAATTAGAATAAAAAGTCCGCGTAGCTCAATTGGTAGAGTGACTTATTCCGGAATGAGGGGATCCGGGTTTGAGCCCCGGCGCGGATAAAAATGACGGAGAAATTTACTTCGTTATAATGGCGCCCGAACTATCCGGATGACCCGACCGTTCAAAATCTCGTATTGGTGTGATGTTATTTCCACACCGCGAGATAGGAAAAATAAGAGAATCCCTTCTCCAGCACTTCGAAAAAAAAATAAGGGGGAGATGATGTAACGTACCAGGAGATGTGACGTACCTGCCAGAAGGACACACACGACATAAAGGCAGATAGGAATTAGAATAAAAAAGTCCGCGTAGCTCAATTGGTAGAGTGACTTATTCCGGAATGAGGGGATCCGGGTTCGAGTCCCGGCGCGGATAAAAATGACGGAGAAATTTACTTCGTTATAATGGCGCCCGAACTATCCGGATGACCCGACCGTTCAAAATCTCGTATTGGTGTGATGTTATTTCCACACCGCGAGATAGGAAAAATAAGAGAATCCCTTCTCCAGCACTTCGAAAAAAAAAAAATAAGGGGGAGATGATGTAACGTACCAGGAGATGTGACGTACCTGCCAGAAGGACGCACACGACATAAAGGCAGATAGGAATCAGAATAAAAAGTCCGCGTAGCTCAATTGGTAGAGTGACACTATTCCGGAATGAGGAGATCCGGGTTCGAGCCCCGGCGCGGATAAAAATGACGGGAAAATAATTCCTTATACTTCTTTGTTGAATAGTGTTTCTGATGCGAAATATTTGTCATATAAATTCAAAATTTTCAAGTAAATCATAGACTTTCCGCTAAGGGGCGCAAAGGTAAATTGCGTTTTCTACCTTATTTTTACTTCTAAAACCCCGATTTGAAAAATTCCTTGTGTATCGCACACAGCTCCTGATGGAAAATGCTTTTCATATAATTTCTAATATTTGGTAAAGAATGGTTTGGCCACCAGGGGGCATAAGGGTTGATTTCTGCTTCTGATGTATTTGCAACAAAATCTGAGCTCCTGAAAACTCGAGTAAAAAAATTTTGTTCTTAACGCTCAAGTCTGCCACAGAGAGCGTAAGTTCACGATTCCGTTTACAGAAATATCTGAGGGATTAAAAACCCGATTGAAAAACTTCTTTCTTCCGTCAGATAGTATTGTTTTCCATACCGGTTCAATTGACTTTGAACAGCTTTGATAAATTTAATTTGCGTCATAACGGATTCAAAACACGGCTCATTACACCCAAAAATTCGATGTCATCTTTCTTGTTTTCTATACTTCACAGATAGAGGCGGAAATCTTTTAGTATGCTGTGTTTCAACGATTCAAATAGAAAGTAAAAAAACTAATTTAAATGTTCCAGGATATTTCTCTTAATAGTTCTTGAAATCCTTTCGGAAGTGAAGAAATAAATAACGATACCTGAAATGTCAATTTCAACTTTGCAAAATTGTTCTCATTTTTCAAATTTTAGCTTCCCAGGTGGAAATTTGATGCATTAACTAAATTCTTCATCTGTGATAAAATCAGGAATATCAGAGAAATAATTCGTTTATAAATGAAGAGAAAATTATTATGTGCGATACCTAAAATAACATTTTCAACTTTACGAAATTTCCCCTTCTTCCAAATTCCATTTCCCCTGGAGAAAACTTTTTGCCTTAACTTAATTGTGTTAAAACTAGCAGATTTGTGGGAATTACATGTCGCGCTTAACTTTACATAACACGAGCTCTAGATTTTCTTGACTTCAATCATTTCTGATAAGAAGTTGAAAAAATTCACTTAAAAAATCCAAAGATTCTAAAGGTTGTAGTTTTTAAATTATTTTCAGTTATAATATTTTGTGTGACTTTAAGAGACCCAATAATAACAATAGCTACCCTTTAATACTGCTAGTCTGCGTCGAATTCTGGGGAAAACACATGCTTTTATTTCCTCTATTTCCACAGGAATGCCAAGCTCCAGTTTTGCATACCTTACTGCAGTGTCTAAGCTGGTCCAAATTAACGGCGGCTACGATGCCCAGGAGATCCACTATGAATACACTTGCAGTGGTAGTGAATTACGTTCATAATTTTTATTCTAGATCGCCTAAACAAATTAATTCGCTGAAGGAAGTTGCTTCTCTTCCTTCATTGAATTGATTTGTTAACTCTGTACGAAGAAAGTATTGTAAAACTGAGCGACTAGATGGAGTGAGGTGAATTTCTTACCATTATATGGCGTTTCCTTTTCGTTAGATTTTTCAGAAGAACAAATAGCAGCTAAGGATATTTTGAAACCTGTTGTAACTTAAAAATTTTGTTACATCTGCATTTCTCCACGGATGTTTTAGGTAAATTTAATTGACTTTCTCTTTGTTCACAGGAGCAAAGCACAAATTTGCAACAAGTACTTTCTCGAATATCTAGTGTGAACAAAGCTTATCGCTGTTGAAATCCACCGATGGCATATCATTTGTCAATGAAACAGTACCAAAATAATCATTAGTGCTTCAAATAATCAAGCGGCCTCGCAATGGCAAAGATCTAACTATGTACGGAAATGAAGTATCAAAACTGATACACCATTTCAGAACATGTTTGGAAAATGCTGTCGTTGAGATTTTAAGCATTATGGGAAAATTTTATGAACTAAAGCAAGATGCACAGTCAAAAAAATGTCAATTCAAAGGTGTTCAATCACTTTTGTAGGAGGACTTTTCTAAAAAAGTATAATGAGTTGCCACGAAAACTGGGAAGAGCTCTACCATTTCCATTATATGCCACCATACCTCTGCGGTAAATGGTATCGTCCGCAAACGACGTATATATAGAGGCAGATATATCCGCAAGCTCAAGTAGTAGTGTGGCAGCTTATCAGGATTTAAGCGATTTCGTACGTGGTATAATAGTCGGCGCCCGAAAGATGGGTCACTCCATCTCGGAAATTACCACATCATTGGGATTTACACGGTCAACAATTTCATGTATGTACCTAGGCTACACAAACTCAAAGAAAACACCCAGAGTGTTAGACCGAGTGAGGCCGTAGAAAAGCCCTGGACATTGGCGTCTGGCACGCATCGTAACATCCGCCTGGCGTGCAACATTGCGCAAATTACAGCGCAATTCAATTCAGTTATTCAATTCTAGTAGTAGCATCAGCGTTCGGACAGTATAAAGTTCCCTGTGTTCTGTGGGGTTCAACAGCCGATGGCCCACCTAGGAACGTGTAGCCTGTAGAGATGAATTCGGGCTCAATTTTCGGAGTCCGAGCCCGTGGTATATCAGCCCGAGCAGGTCCGAGTCCATGGTATTTCAGCCGAAGCAAGCCCGTCCGAGCCAGTGGTATATCAGTCCTAGCCCGTCCGAGCCCATGGTATATCAGCCTCAACAGATCCGAGCCCATGGTATTTCAGCCGAAGCCTTTCCGAGCCATTGGTATTTCAGCCGAAGCACTTCCGAGCCCGTGGTATAACAGCCCGAGCAGGTCCGAGCCCATGGTATTTCATCCGAAGCCCGTGCGAGCCCGTGGTACTTCAGCCGAAGCCCGTCCGAGCCCGTGGTATATCAGCCCGAGCCCGTCCGAGCCCATGGTATATCAGCCTGAACAGGTCCGAGCCCATGGTATTTCAGCCGAAGCCCTTCCGAGCCTATGGTATTTCAGCCGAAGCACTTCCAAGCCCGTGGTATAACAGCCCGAGCAGGTCCGAGCCCATGGTATTTCATCCGAAGCCCGTGCGAGCCCGTGGTACTTCAGCCGAAGCCCGTCCGAGCCCGTGGTATATCAGCCCGAGCCCGTCCGAGCCCATGGTATATCAGCCTGAACAGGTCCGAGCCCATGGTATTTCAGCCGAAGCCCTTCCGAGCCCGTGGTATAACAGCCCGAGCAGGTCCGAGCCCATGGTATTTCAGCCGAAGCTCGTGCGAGCCCGTGGTACTTCAGCCGAAGCTCGTCCGAGCCCGTGGTATATCAGCCTGAGCCCGTCCGAGCCCATGGTATTTCAGCCGAAGCCCGTTCGAGCCCGTGGTATATCAGCCCGAGCAGGTCCGAGCCCATGGTATTTCATCCGAAGCCCTTCCGAGCCCGTGGTATATCAGCCCGAGCAGGTCCGAGCCCATGGTATTTCATCCGAAGCCCTTCCGAGCCTGTGGCATATCAGCCCGAGCAGGTCCGAGCCCATGGTATTTCAGCCGAAGCCCGTCCGAGCCCGTGGTATATCAGCCCGAGCAGGCCCGAGCCCATGGTATTTCAGCCGAAGCCCTTCCGAGCCCGTGGTATATCAGTCCGAGCCCGTGGTATATCAGCCCGAGCAGGTCCGAGCCCATGGTATTTCAGCCGAAGCCCGTCCGAGCCCGTGGTATATCAGCCCGAGCAGGCCCGAGCCCATGGTATTTCAGCCGAAGCCCTTCCGAGCACGTGGTATATCAGTCCGAGCCCGTGGTATATCAGCCCGAGCCGGCCCGAGCCGTGGTATATCAGCCCGAGCCGGCCCGAGCCCGTGGTATATCAGCCCGAGCCCGAATTTTATATTGCAAGATAGAGCCCTGGCCCGAACGACCCCGAAAACTGGCCAACCGGTTCAACCATTAATAATAAAACATCTCCTTTTCCACATTTCCACTCTCTCCTCCTCCTGTAATTAACCAATTATTTCTTAAATGGGGAGTGGCGAAGGGACCTTTATCTATTTTTACAGTGTAACTGTACGATTTTCTTTGACCGTTCGTTTGCACCTGAAGTGCTTCTGGCGACCAGGCATCCAAAATGATCGGGCGGTGCTGCAATTGTATGTTGTTCAAATAATGCTAATATTATCGCGCCATAATGCGCTATGCAATATGTACGTTGCTAAATAGAATTAACAGGGAGATACTGCGTGGAAATAGAGGGTAAATTATCGTCGGCAGGCTATCAACTATCCAATATCTACAGTTCTTGAAAAAGCTTTTTCTTCTCTGCAGAAACACACTAATGCGCGGCCTATGGCATTTTATACACAAGCCCGGAATAAATGCCCATTTTGAATGTCCGCTCCTTAACCAGAACCAGTTGCCCTTTACCAACTATAAAGTATCTCGTTTGCTTAATCATATAAAATCACATTTATATGTAAAAATAAAATATCTCGCTCTCCCTCTCTAACAGTCCGAGCCATCCCGAGGCCAAACCGCAGTAAATATTCTACAGCCCGAGCCATATTCGGGCCCGGGCTCTATTTCGGACTTTCGGGCTCGGTCTCAGTCTGTCTCAGCTCTGGTTGCCTGGTCCGATTAATTTCGGTACCAACTGTTTCGGGAAGATGGGCGACTCCGGGTGTGGCAACAACCCCACGAGGAAATGGATCGCGCATGCCTACGAGGGACACAGTGCAGGTCGGCGGTGGCTCTGCTGTGGTGTGGGGTGTTTTCAGCTAGCACGCATTAGGATCCCTCACACATCTGTTGACCGGTGGACGCTACGTAACCATCCTTGGGGATTATTTGTACCCGTTCGTGTCATGCAACCACCCCGATGGGTGCGACCTATTTCAACACGACAATGCGCCACCGCACACGTCCACATTCGTCATGATTATGGCTGGAGGAATATCCCATTGAGTTTGGCATCCTGACTAGGCCCCCGCGTTTGCCGAATTTAAACGCCATCGAACACAGTTGGAATGCTGTACAACATGCCGTCAATGACAGGAATCCTCCACCGACGAATATTACGGAATTGTGGGATGCTCTTCAGAAAGCATGGTGTGCACTGTCTCCACAGTACTACAGAGAGCTCGTGGAGTACATGTCCCGTCGCCTTGCTGCCGTTTTTCGATCGCGAGGTGGACCAATGTGGCATTAAAGAGGCATCCCAGTTTTTTTGGCGCTTCAGTATGTATAAAAATGTGCTTGAGCTGATGGAAACAACATTGCCTTTTGCCCTTTCCATATCATGTTGCGAGGTGGGTTTCAGTTTCATGAAAAATTTTCAGTGTGACTGGCAAAACAGTATGAAACTAGATGCTTTGAGTGTTTTAATGAATATGGGAATTGAAGGGTCCAAAAACAATATTTTATTCCGCGACCCGCTGTAATTAACCCTCCAGGTGGCAGGAGGTTTGGAACAGGCAATGCGAAATTTGGTCACATGTACAGCAGGAGACTCAGCTAAAAGCGTCCTGTCTTTCTGTCGTATTCAAGATGCGTCCTCGCTACTATGAGCCTAAACATTTTTTCGACGCGTTCTCGCTGCTTTTGAACAGGTTTTCGAAGAACGTATTATTGCGTCATCGCCGCTTTGGGAACAGAAATTTCCGAACGTATTATAACGAAGTAAATTTCTCCATCATTTTTTACCATGCTAGGCATCGAAACCGCGTCCCCTCACTCCGGAATAAGCCGCTCTCCCAACTGAGATACGCGGACGTATGCTCGCGCTGCTATCTGCCTTTATCTCATCTGCGTCCTGTGGTGCAGGCACGACTCCTCCCCTATCCCCTTCCGAAAGAGGGCCGGGGGATATGGTCCACGGGTCAGCCGGGACCATGTGTCGCTGTAGGCAGTCATCCGCTGAAGAACGTACACTGGAGAAATCCCAGTCAATTCGGTGTGTGAAACGTAACATCACACACATTTATTTTTCGAAGCGCTGAAGAAGAGATTCTCTTATTTTCCCCATCTCGCGGTGTGGAAAGAACATCACACCACTGCGAGAATTTCAACGGCCGGGTCATCAGGGAAGTTCGGGCGCCATTATAACGAAGTAAATTTCTCCCGCATTTTTGTCCACGCTGGGCATCAAACTCGGGTCCCCTCATTCCGGAATAAGTCGCACTCCCAACTGAGCTACACGGACGTATGCTCTCGCTGCTATCTGCCTTTATTTCATGTGCGTCCTGCGGTGCAGGCACGTCACAATATATATGCGTGTTTGCCACCTGGAGGATTAAATGGATCGATGATGATAATGTGACATATCCGTGATTGGAACTACACTGCTGGCCACCCAAAATGCAACACCAAGAAGGAAGCATCCCATTGGCCTGAAATTCGCAGCATGCGTCACCCGCGAGAGGACATGGAAACGATTAGCATTGCAGGGCATATGCAAATCATGGGCGCCTGGCACGCCACCGAGAAGAACTATAAGAAGGGTGCACAGAAGGCGGGGTGTAAGTAGCGGCAGTGTGTTGCGCTGCCGGGCCTGTGCGTGGGAAGCTTCCTGATGCCTCGTCGCAGAATACGGCAGTCAATCCAGCACGTTTCGGAGTTCGACAGAGGACGAATAGTGGCTTACCGCGACAGCAGTTTATCGTACCGAGACATCGGCGCCCGTGTGGGACGACATCCAGTCACAGTGAGGCGAGTATGGATTCGGTGGGTGCAGGAGGGACGGACGGACCGACGTGAGCGATTGCCGCATCCGCGGCGCACCACCGAACGAGAGGACCGGCGTGTTGTGCGGCGGGAATTGACGGCTCGCAACGCCACATCACGAACGTTAGCGCAGGAATTAGGGTGTGTTGCGCAACAACCTGTGTCAGCACATACCGTTCGCGTCGTCTGCAGGAGCGGGGACTTGTCGCACGGCGCCCATTGCTCCGATTACCATTGATGTTACACCACCGGCGAGTGCGGCGGCAGTGGGCCGTTGAACGCCGCACCTGGACTACGGAATGGCACGACATTGTCTTCTCCGACGAATCGAATCCCGCTTCTGTCTGCAACACCACGATGGTCGGATCCGCGTGTGGTGGCACCGCGGCGAGAGCCTGTATGACGCCTGCATTATGCATCGCCATACCGGTCCGTCGCTTGGCGTTATGGTTTGGGGCGCAATTGGATATGACACCCGCACCCCTCTGGTACGCATAGCTGGTACACTCAACATCCACCGCTACATCTTCGACGTTTTGGAGCCTGTAGTCCTCCCTTACCTGTAGGACCTGCCAGCGGCCACTTTTCAACAGCACAATGCGCGCCCGCACGTGGCACGCATCGTGCAACAATTCTTCACGGCCCACCGGGTGTCACTGCTGCCATGGCCCGCCTGTTCTCCCGATATGTCGCCCATCGAACACGTCTGGTCGCTGATCGGCAACCGAGTGGCCGGGCAAGCACCACCCGCTGCTACGCCTGATGAACTGTGGCAACGTGTGGAAGCAGCCTGGACCGACATACCCCAAGCCCACATCCAAAGCCTCTTTCGTTCGATGCCGCGGCGTGTAGCGGCCGTTATTGCCAGCCATGGGGGCCTCACAAACTATTGATGTCTGCGTGTTCCGCAAGTCGAACGGGCCTGTAAGTTCAATCGTTTCATCTTTGTATCTGTTGTTATTTGTCCAGTAAATCAGGCTTTGCTATTTCGTGTCCTTCTTGGTGGCTAGCAGTGTATATTTTGGGTGGCTAGCAGTGTATATAAAAAAAGACAAGTTGAGAAATCCACGTGTAGTCTAAATGCATGACATTATACTTAAAATGCATGACTTTATCTTTAAAGTTTTTTTGTTGTTCACATTTCGAATTGAAACATAAAAGTTTAAAATATTAAGCATTTCTTTGATCAACACTCCAAAGAAAGGTTTTACATTTGGAAACTACACTATCTACCAACAAGTAATTGGACACCCCTACAATTGACGATATCTGCGGTCCTGATACACGCCACGGTCGCCGCCGTTAAATATCGTGTGGGAAAAAACAACGCAACCAGTCACATGCAAGATGCCACGCAGTTCGGAGCTCTCTGATTTTGAGAAAGGTGTAATTGTTGCGTATCACAGAAATTGCCGATCAATACGTGACATATCCAGCTAGTTGAAGTACCCAAAATCGACGGTGGCCTACGTGATTGGCAAATGGAAGATGAGAGGTGACTGTCGGAATGTGCCCCGACCCGGCAGACCCACAAAACTGGGAGTTAGAGACCGACGGGTGCTGGCCCGTCGGTCTCTAACTCCCAGTTTTGTGGGTCTGCCGGGTAGTTTCCAACGATGGGCCACATCCGCGAGGAGTTTCAACAGGCATCCGGGAGTGTTCTTTCGATTCACCATCCGTAAGGAAGTCCATCTGCTCGGTTATGATGGACGTGCTGCCGCCCACAAGCCTTTGATCACCAAGTCCAATAGCGCTGCTCGGCTAACGTGGTGCAAAGAACGTCGACAGTGGACCGTTGAACAGTGGAAACAGGTTCTCTGGAGCGACGAATCAAGGTTCACCCTCTACCGTTCGGATGGCAGGGTCTGGGTTTGGCGTCTGCCTGGAGAATGCCTCCTGCCGGAATGTATTGTGCCAACTGTGAAGTTCGGCGGCGGTGGAATTATGCAGTGGGGGTGTTTCTCCTGGTATGGCGCGGGACCCTTGGTCGCAATTCCTGGTAGACTCAACGCCGAGACCTACTGCACCATTTTGGATGACCATGCGCTTCCTACGTTGTGGCAGTTTTACGGGGTGGACCCATGTTACTTTCAGGATGACAATGCCAGCTGTTATGTTGCGAGGTCTACCATGGCTTGGTATGGTGACAATGGGGTTAATCGAATGGACTGGCCTGCGCAGAGCCCGAACCTTAACCCTATCGAGCACCTCTGGGACGAGTTGGAGCGTCGACTTAAGGGGTGCCCCCACCGTCCGAAATCGGTGAAGGAACTGACCTGTCTTCTCCAAGCCGAGTGGAAGAAAATACCGCTAGCCGTCGTACAACGCCTGGTTGAGAGTATGCCCCGGAGGGTCGCAGCTCTAATCGCCGCTCGTGGAGGCTCCACTAACTATTGAAGGTGAATAAACTTCGTTTTCCTTTCCTATCACAGGTGTCCAATTACTTGTTGGTAGATAGTGTGTTTAAAATTTCACATTTCACTTCACCTTTCCAAGAAGTTTGATTGATATGTAGCAGTATAGTTGCTTGCTACAAAGGATTCAAATTTGCTAGTGAATTTTTTAGTTCTAGCAACTACTGCTATTAAGCGAAGAAACATGAATTCCAGCCCTGTGTAGAATTATATTCGACAGTGAGAAAGAGTATCACACAGTGAGGAAGAGTATCAGAACATAAAGAAACTCAGTTGTACACTTGTTAGAAAAGCCGTTGAGAAAAACCAAAGCCTGAAGAAAACAAAGGCTCATCTCAATAATGGAAGAAAACAGATCACGGTACACAAAAAAGTATATGCTGCTCTAACAAAAGATAGAGACGAAATTTTGAGGAGAGTTAAGAAGTTCTATAATTGAAACAATGCTATACTGATCCACCTACATAAGAGAAGAAAACGAGACCTCAAGGACCTCAGGAACCTAAGACCCATGGAGCTTCCTATCAGTAGTTTAGAAAATGTTCACTAAATCACTGCGACATCGCTTGAATAATTGTGGGTCAACCAAGAAAATAAGCTGGATTCATTAATGGTTACAGCACTATTAATCATATCCATTTACTGAGAGAACTAACTGAAAGAGTGAATGACAATGAGCCCCCACTATGTGTGCCTTTTATTGATTATGAAAAGGTTTTTGATTCCGTGAAACCATAAGCAGTTAAAATGTCCTAGAAATCCTATAGTGCTGAAAATGCATACGATAATGTTATCTACAGCATCTATGCAAGCGCAAAGGTTCGACTCTTGGATGACACAGCACTTATTAAAATTGGAAAGGGAGTGAGACAAAGTAACGCCCTATCTGCCAAGATCTTGTGAAAACTACTAATTTGCCGGTGGCAGAGATCGAACCCACATCCTTCTCCTCCTGAGCCGATGCTATCCCAATTAATCTACACCGACAAGTGCTTATCACTCCTACTTGCCGTCTTGGCATGTGCGTCACTTCCGTACTACGTCGCAAATTTACTGACGACATGGTCATTATTTCAAGACTTTCTCAGAGTTGAAGAGCATGAAATAGGAACTTGTTGACAAGAGCAAAGAAGATGGACTGAAATGAACTTACGGAAAATAAAATTGGTGCACAATCCTTTTACGAAAACTGAAGAATTAAAAGCTGATGGGAAAATTTAGAAGTAGCTGATGCTTTCATTTAACTTGGACAACAAATATCAAGCATAAGCCACATCGAAGAAGATATTAATAAGCCTATAAAACTTGGCTAGAGTGCATTTGGAAGAAACAGTACAATTTTCAAGAGCAATTCACCATTATGTCTTAAAAGAAAAGTGTTTAATCTTTGCATCGTTCCAATTCTTATTTATGGATCAGAGACATGGGCCTTAACTAAAGAAGTCATATAGAATCTGCGGTCACAACTGAAAGAAGCATGAAGAGATGCGTGCTTGGTGTAACCAAGAAAGGTGAGAAAAGGAATTCATGGATCAGGAAAACGACAAGAGTGGATGACATCATACTTAAAGTAAAGACTCTCAGGTGGTGATGTGCTGGACATATTGCTAAAAGAACTGACCACCGTTGCACAACTAAAATACTAGACTGGATTCCAAGGGACAAGAAGAAACCCACATAGAAGATTTTGGGGATGAAATTCGAATACATACCGGAATGACGTGGAAAAGATTTTCTCAAGATAGAAAGCCGTGGAAGAGACTTGGGTAGACCTTCATCCAGCAGTGGATTGAGAATGGTTGATGATCATGATACATAACTAAATTTGTATGACAAACAAAATTCTCCAAATTCGCGCACGATTCTTAAAAGCCATTTAAAAGTTTAGAACCACTTAAACAACTTTATTTACAGTTAAGGATGACAAGATCTTTCGTAGCCGCGTCGGCCACATCCTCAGGTCCACACAGTCAAGAGAGTAAGAGTTCTACAGTTATATATACCAAGTGTTCAGAGGGCAAGGTGGTTGCCAGTTTTCAAAGTAGCGTGTATTCACCCAGATCTGCATAGTTTCCCCGTTCTCCGGTTATGGTGGTGCTGGTAAGCTCCGGACAACTCTTTTCCAGACATTGTGAAGTCAGCAAGGTGTTTCTTCATTACATCTTCTCGCTTCATAGTAGGTGATCCACAATGACTCCAAAATAATAAAGGTGCCACAATAGTTGAACAGTCCCAGTCCGGGAAGTGCTGTCCTAATCTCAGAGTTCTTGTTAATGAGGTAGAAATATTAGGGTTCCTAGCTGAATATTCATGTTCTTGTACGCGTGAGAGTAAATTCCTAGCTGTAGATCCCACGTACATCAGTTCCTTTGCTCCCGGTACAGTAGGACGCAGAGGAAGGGTATATACGCCTGCACGTGACTGTAAAGGAATTGAGTCACGGTCTCTATGAACCAAATTGAAAAGATTAGTGGTCCGGACACCAAAATTAAGGTCAAGACTTCTGCAAAATCCCCCTAAATCCCCTAGGTTAACGAGTACCGGGTGGTAGTCGATGGAGTCAACAAGCTTGTAGGGTGTCCTATCGTGTGTCGAAGTGGTTGCAAGCCTCCTAAGTTGTTTTTTAAGTAAGGAAAAGAAAACATGTTCAGGATAACCATGTTGAGAAGAAATTTGAAAGATCCTAGTCAGTTCTTGTTTACGTAACTTGACAGAAGAAGAATGCGTGAAAGCCTTGTTTATTAAAAACCTGGGGGCAGCAAGCTTGTAGCTCAAGGGGTGGGACGAATCAAAAGGAATAATACATGGATCCGATGAAGGCTTGCGGTATACTGAGAACTGAAGATTACCAGTCTTATGGTTGTGACTGAGAAGAAAATCCAAAAATGCAAGTGAACCTGATTCCTCCACCTCCATAGTAACTTTGACAGACGGGTATTGAGAGGAAAACAGTTGCGTAAGTTGCTGCAGTTCGTCAAGACCATACTGCCAAAAAAATCAAAATGTCATCCACATAATGCAAAAATACAAGTGGGGTAAAGGGTACCATTGCAAGTACTGTGTTCTTAAGGAACTGCATGAAAATATAAGCCAGAACCGGTGAGAACGGGGACCCCATAGGGGTAATGCCGATACATAGTGCCGTCGAAACGAAAAAGTGAGCGTGTAGAGACAAGCTTAAGCGCTGATAGAACAGCTTCAACTACAAGAGGAGAAAGGAACGATTTAGCAAGTAGTTTTTCTTCAATAATTTGATGAACCTGTTCAATTGGTACACTTGGAAATAGAGCCACTACATCCAAAGAGGCCATGAAAAGGAACTACTACTAGTAACAAAGGGTCCGATGCGTTCTAGTGCTTCGGAAGAGCTCTTGATAGAATAAGGGGAACCAGAAGTAAGTGGTTATAAAAAAAGAAGCCAAAGTTGATTCCAGAGGGCGAATAGGGGAAGAGCGTCAGGACACCAAAACCCTCAATAGGTGCTCAGGTTTATGTAGCTTTATCTTGCAGAAAGCCTCTGGAACTCTGGCGCCGGGTGATGAGTTCAGTCCTGATGAAATAGATTTTGGAAGAAGTCCCTGTTTACGGAACCTTGCGAGGTGTTTAATAGTGCACTGTGTAGGATCATTTCTTTCGTTGATGGCAGCCCGCATTTTTTCACAATAATCAATACGGTCCAGAAGCACAACTTATTTTGATTTATCGGCTGAAATAATGCTGATGCTGGGTTCTTTAGTAAGTTCCAATAGCGATTTCTTTTTGCCAGCAGATTATTCGCCAACGAGGGGGAGGGCGTGTCGGGGGGTCTGTCAGAAATTTTGCGACAGGCTCTCGTGCCGTATCCCTTCTTTCTTCGGGAAGTGCTTGAATGATATTTTCAACTTGTGGAAGTACATGAAGAGGTTTTGAAAGTGTTGAAAGGAAACTAAACTTGAAACCCGGTTAAGGGCATTCCTTGTATGTGAAGACAATGTCAGTGAGCTGAGGTTCAAAAAGGTGACTGGCCGACTATCTGCAGTGGATAGTCGGTAAGAAGTTCGATATATACATTCACAATCGTTAGCGACAAGTCTCCGAAGTTTCCTCAAGTGCCCCGTTTGGTCTCTTAACACTTCAGATTGAATTTTACTGAATTGCACAATAAGAAAATGATCCATTTGTGCAGAAGGAAAATAGTCATTCAGATAGGTGTAGACTTGATATGATTTCCTATTGAGGAAATCAAGGTAACCTCTTTTTTGCCTTATTGTTGTGAGGAGACGTTTTCTTTCTGCCGCTTTCAGAATGTCCACATCTGTCTGGGAAACAGGTGTAACCCGTAATTTAAGAAAACTCGGGATAACTTTAAGAGTGTTACAATTTATCAAAAATGCCAAATGAGTTGTCTCAATAGATAATTTACGTCGTACCTTGAAGAACACCTTGGACGCTCTTTCCATCTTGACAGTAAAGAGGTGACAGAACACTCATTTCAGAAAATCCAAATTTAATAAGCTTGCATATGTAATAAATTCGTGCTAACACTTCCAAAATGAGAAACAAAATTCTCCAAATTCGCACGATTCTTAAAAGTCATTTAAAAGTTTAAAACCACTTAAACAACTTTGTTTACAGTTAATGATGACAAGATCTTTCTTAACCGCGTCGGCCACATCCTCAGGTCTACACAGTCAAGAGAGTAAGAGTTCTACAGTTATATATACCAAGTGTTCAGAGGGCAAGGTGGTTGTCAGTTTTCAAAGTAGCGTGTACTCACCCAGATCTGCATAGTTTCCCCGTTCTCCGGTTATGGTGGTGCTGGTAAGCTCCGGACAACTCTTTTCCAGGCATTGTGAAGGCAGCAAGGTGTTTCTTCATTACAGCTTCTCGCTTCATAGTAGGTGATCTACAATGACTCCAAAAATAATAAAGTCCGACGGGATATTAAAGGTGCCACAATAGTTGAACAGTCCCACTCCGGGAAGTGCTGTCCCAATCTCAGAGTTCTTGTTAATGAGGTAAAAATATTAGGGCTCCTAGCTGAATATTCATGTTCTTGTACGCGTGAGAGTAAATTCCTAGCTGCTGATCCCACGTACATCAATTCCTTCGCTCCCGGTACAGTAGGACGCAGAGGAATGGTATATATATATATATATATATATATATATTGTTTGTCATTTTGGAAGTGTTAGCACGAATTTATTATATATGCAAGCTTAAATTTGTATATTTTGACTTTATTAAGCAACTTCTGTTTTGGAAGCCTAATAATAGGTCGCTATAATATTTACATTCCATCGTCTTTAGTACATCCTCAACATTTTTTCCATAACCTAGTAAATTCTTTTTCTCTGATTTTACCCATTGTGCTAGATTTTTCGGGAAAACTGTCGAAATGAGAATGCGAAAAAGTGTAAATTCAAGCTCATATTATAATATAGGTTTCGGAATTTCTCCAGTATATCTTCCTCGATCATGTTAATTACAATGTGGATCCATGTACTTTCCCAAAAGTTATGGATAACCATTTTGCAGCCAACTTGTGATTGTTTACCACTTCGACTTCTGTTTTGTTGGAATTCCTCATCCTTGAAAAGCTTTCTGATTTGAGAGCCGGCAATATTCCTTCTTTTATTAGATTTACCAAGACTTGATAAACTTGCTCCAGTGGTATTTAAAGCAGCTAGTTTCCATGTTTAGAGTTTTTCGAAGAGTGGCTAGTCTCTCAGCCATACGTCAGATCATTTGTCAATGGCAAATCTCTGTTGCCAATGTTGACATCTAACTGGGCTTCCCCTCACGCTTAAAAAAACAACGCACATATACTGTAGTATGTGTAGCCAGAGACTTTTGACCTTTAAAATAAACCCAAAAAAATTCCTAATATCCAGACAAAGAACCGACCGTGATCTCTGCACCGAACTTTCATCAAGAGAAGATGCAATTTTATGTTTCTTTCAAGTACACTGAAAGGGTAACATGCATCAATGCATTTGCTTTCCCATTCTGGAGAAAAACTCCTTTGAAAAGTCATTTTGAGTAGTTAATGAACATCTTCCATTCGATTGCACGCGAGACGATTTCAGAGCGGTAAAACAAATGGAGAACAAACTTTTATCACTACAATTTTACCCTGAAAAGACTTTACGGACCGAACGCAGATGCTTGTCTCTTTGTGTGGATCCCACAAACTTTGCCAAACCTTTAAAAGCTAAGTCTAAATCCATTTTCAAACCTTAAATTGTTTTTGTGTGAACAATCGGCACTGTCACGAATTCCCAAGTGACAGATGATCATTTCTTTCTCTTGCCCAGGCACTTCAGCTGGGGGCAATCATTCACCGAAGGATCTGATGCAGAATCTCTTTAGTACACAGGTTTTTGTGTGATGATCTACTTGTAGATGAAAAATTAGAGTAAACAGCCTTTCATTATTTCCCTTACAACCTTTTTCTCTGACTCAAAGAAAATAGCAGTTTTCTTCGCGACTTCTACACTTTTAAACATTTTGTGGTAGATTGCACCACTTTCTGAGAAAATACACACCATTGTGTGGTGTGAACAAAACTAACAACATGGTGCGAACTTGCTCCATAATGTGGTGTAGTCTTGTACCATAACGAAATGGAAAGCTGTGCCACGTTGTTGGGTTTTGTTTGCACCACATAGTGGTGTATATTTTCTCAGAAAGTGGTGCAGCTGCCATATTTTGGTGCTACCTACCACAAAATTTTAACAGTGTAGGCTCTTTTATTTTGTTTCCTTTTTTCATAATTTAACGAGCCCGACCCTAATTTTTTGGCCACTGGTTCCAGGGAAAGAATAGAAACAGTACCCTAGGATAAACGAACCGCCCATGCTACATCCAAGACACGAACTCGGATCCAACTCGGATGATTAGCCAGAAGCCCAAATCTCTGATTCCTAGGTCTCCAGGGTGGGTTTTCTAGGTTCCCTTCAAACCATTGGTATTACAAATGGCTCGGATTTTTTTCACCAATCTTATGCTTTCGACACACTCAGGACATACTTTGTTAGTATCCTTACTTCCCTTGATCGGTTTCCATTACGAAATGCGTAATTTTCAATGATGTCTTCTCTGAGTTTGTACATCACACCTACCACAAATATAACGAAATATGTCAAAGTCATTCACTCACCCGTGTGATAGCATATTCGCAGACGTAGTAAAAGTGTCGCATCAGCATCCAACAATGACTGGTTTACGCTACTGCATCAACATTTCCATCGAACAGACAAAAGTAGCATTGTTCCTACTCATGAAAGTGCCGAGAGACACGGAATACCTCACAGATTGTTTCAGGTAACGTGGTAAGATCCCAGCTGTTTTGACAACTAGGCAGATCATACATAGCCTTAGGTTAAACATGATCATATTCCATGAACTGTGCGATAAATACACGTGTTCTGCTTCATATTCCTGCGTATTTCTCGTACGTGAAATTCCAAAATGGCGCTCCCGCTGTTTGCAACGAAATCATACATGCTAGCCAAAAACAATTTCCATTTTTGCAACCAGCGTCAAAAGTGGGCTGGAAAAACATCAGCATAGTTGAAAACATCAAATCCCATGCAATTCAATGCTATTTAAAAAAAAAAAATAATAATGAACATAAAATACTTATTAACTAGCGGTATTCAAAGAAACAAAAATGTTAGAAAGCTGAAATTACTGCCCCGACAGCTGTCATATATGTTGCATGGTAGCTAGTACGTGGCCAGTTTATTTCTGCTCTCATAAAGCCCTTAGTTTTGACTCTCGAAATTATCGAGTAAAGCATTTAGCTAATCTTTAAGGTAACGTGCGTTAACTGGTTATAGCTCTATCAGCTAATTAAATGTTATTTAATTTTTTTCTTCAGCGAAGTCTTCAGTATATTATTATTTCACTTACGTGACACTGCATATCCTCATTTTTTTTAATTTGTTGATCGATCTTTGATCTCAACAAACTGAGCGTGAACGACCATTGCGCATTAATGAAGTATAAACTCATTAGCCTGAATAAGAATAAATACATATTAATGGCACGTATCATTGTAATGCAAGTAGCGTTCGTTTTAAATCGATTTTTTGTTTGAGGGTTTAACGACTACCGTAAGCGACTCATTGGGATATAAGTAGTCGACAGTCCCTGATTTAGGGCCATTAGTTCTAGGGAGGGGAGAGAGCGAGTGCCGTAAAACAAACATGCCTAACCCGGATTCAGTCCCGGACCCATGTTGGAAGAATGGCTAGAAGACAACGCTTCGTACCATTCGGACACCGAGCTGGCCGCTTTAAGTAAGCAAGTGTCGATGAATTCAAATAAGTTAGTAAAATCATGCAATGCATTGATTATGATACGCTTTCCAACATACCAGAAATCATTACTCAAGTTATTACTCAAGTTATGAGGATAATGGCTAAGGAATAAATCTCGCTCCTGTGCCCTGAACTTTGACTCCATTTCGATGTTATTCAACAGATCTGGTTCAGTATACCTCTAGAACAACATACTAAAGTTTTGGCGTAATAAAAGCATGTTTAGTCAAGTTATGAGGATAATGGTTGAGGAATAAATCTCGCTTCTGTGCCCTGACCTTTGACCCCATTTTGATGATATTAAACAGAATTGGTTCAGTATACCTCCGAAACAACATACTAAAGTTTTGTCGCAATAGAAGCATGTTTAGTCAAGTTATGAGGATAATGGCTGTGGAATAAATCTCGCTCCTGTGCCCTGATCTTGGACCCCATTTCGATGATATTCAACAGATCGGGTTCAGTATATCTCTGGAACAACATGATAACGTTTTGTCGCAATCGAAGCATTTTTACGTACGTTATGACGCATATGGGCGATGGAATGAATTCCGTTCCTATGTCCTAACCTTTGACCCCATTTCGCCCATTTTCAATAGGGTTCGTCCCCAGTTGTCCCCTTCCACACACTACAATTTCATCGAAATCGAACCATTTGTACGCGAGTTATCGTGCGGACAGACACACGGACAAAGCTGTAGCATATACGCTTCTTCAACCTACGGCTGGAAAATATAAAAAATCTGAAACAAAATTACGTTGATAAACGGATATTAGCTGTTTTGATGAGACTGCATAGTACCATCTTGAGAGAACTACTGAAAATCACATTGGCGCAGTGGTCTAAGGAGCTGGCTTCTGATCATTCGTCCGTAAGGGGTCCGGGTTCGAATCCCGGTGAGGCATGGATGTTGTGTTTGTCTTACGGCACTGGCTCTCTCCCTTCCCTGGAACCCGTGACCCTAAATTAGGGATGGGCGACTGCTTATAGCCCATTGAGTTGCTCACGGTGGTCGTTGAACCTCCAACCAAAGAAAATCACATTTTTCGCATTTCCTTTTTGCTACGTCATGTCTCGGTGCTTAATAAAATACTGCCGATTCCCTTTCCATAACTTCAATTACTACTTAGTGCAAAATAATATTTTTTTTATTCAGAAAAGCATGTATTTTTTTCTTGTTAAGAATTGAATAATAACAATTTGCGAAATATTTTACCGTCAAAGTGTTCATTTAAATCCAGCGAACACTCATTTCTACAGATACATTGCAGCAAAGATTTTCATAGCTCACAAAAGAAATGAACAACTTCAGACAAAACCTATAAAAATTAAAACAGTTGTCAAAATTACCTTAATCTTTTTCAGGCATCAAAACAGTATACTCCACTCAAAAGTAGTAAAGTTTCTTTTGTAGCGAAAAAGGTATAGAAATATCATTATTCCTGTTAAATAATTATAATAATCATACTTCATTCAGAAAAAACTGTACGGAAATTCTTCTCATGGAAAAAACTAGTGACGATTTAAATATTTCTAACTGCATTTTTACAGCGAAACCAAAATCAGTCACTTCTCAATGAGTTTATGCGGCATTACATTGACATCACTTTCATTTTTGATATAGAATAAATGTACCCGTGGTATCTGGCATCTCATATTTTAGATAGGATTATTTTGCGTGTTATTTATTCTAGTCAATACATGAAATAAAACGGATAACTGGGAAATATGTCTCTAATCATGGCATAAAATGGCCGTTCAGAAATTTTGTTATATCCTCTGTGCAGACAAAAATGTTCGTTAAATATTCTTCTCCGTCTGCAGCATGATTAGACTCACATTTAAGTAGGGTAGTAGTTATTCGCGCGTCCTCCTTTTTTACGCTTTCCAACCGTAGGTTGAAGAAGCGTATATGCCCCAGCTTTGTCCGTCTGTCTGTCTGTCCGTCTCTCCGCACAATACTCGCGTAAAAATGGTTCGATTTCGATAAAATTTTAGAATGTGGTAGGGGACCAACAGGGGACGAACTCTATTAAAAATGGACGAAATGGGGTCAAAGGTGAGGACATAGGAGCGGTATCCATTCCATTGCCCTTATGCGTCATAACGTGCGTCAAAATGGTTCGATTTCGATGAAATTTCAGTATGTGGTAGAAGACCACCTGGGGACAAACCTGTGGAAAATGGAAAAAATGGGGTCAAAGGTCAGGACATAGGAGCGGGATCCATTTCATCACCCTTATGCGTCATAACTTGCGTAAAAATGGTTCGATGTCGATGAAACTTTAGTATGTGGTAGAGGACTACCTGGGAACGAACCCTATTAAAAATGGACGAAATGGGTTCAAAGGTCAGGACATAGGAGCGGGATCCATTCCTTTGACCTTATGCGTCATAACTTGCGTATAAGTGGTTCGATTTCGAAGAAATTTTAGTATGTGGTAAGGGATCACTGGGGACACATATTAGTGAGAATGGGCGAAATGGGGTCAAAGGTCAGGAATAGAAGAGGGATTCATTCCATCGCCTTTATGCGTCATAACTTACGTAAAAATGCTTCGATTGCAACAAAATTTTATCATGTTTTTTCGGAGGCATACTGAACCAATTCTGTTTAATGTCATCGAAGTGAGGTGAAAGGTCAGGACACAGGATCGAGATTTATTCCACAGCCATTATCGTCATAACTTGAGTAATAAATTGAGTAATGATTTCCGGCATGTAGGAAAGCGTATCATAATCAATGCATGGCATGATTTAACTAACTTGTTTACGCTTTCCAACCGTAGGTTGAAGAAGCGTATACGCTCCAGCTTTGTCAGTCTGTCTGTCCGCACGATAACTCACGTAAAAATGGTTCGATTTCGATGAAATTTTAGTATGTGGTAGGGGACAACCTGGGAAGAAACCCTATTGAAAATGGGTGAAATGGGGTCAAACGTCAGGACATAGGAGGAGATCCATTCCATCGCCGTTGTGCATCATAACTTACGTAAAAATGCTTCGATTGTGACAAAACTTCATGTTGTTTCGGAGATGTACCGAACCGATTCTGCTTAATATAATCGAAATGGGGTCAAAGGTCAGGGCACAGGAGCGAGATTTATTCGACAGCCATCATCCTCATAACTTGACTAAAAATGCTTCTATTGCAACAAAACTTTAGTAAGTTGTTCCGGAGGTATACTGAACCAATTCTGTTTAACATCATCGAAATGGGGTCAAAGATCACGACACAGGAGCGAGATTTATTTGAGACTACGAATTTGTGAAGTCAGATGCTGACAGATAAACACACATAGCGCCGTGGATTGTTGGCACCGTAGCTTAAAGCGAACGCACTCAGCTAGTTATTGAGAGATCTGGGGTTCGATCCCACCAGTGTTAAATACACGATAACTCGCGTAAAAATGGTTCGATTTCGATGAAATTTTAGTATGTGGTAGGAGACAACCTGGGAAGAAACCCTATTATAAATGTACGAAATGGGGTCAAAGGTCAGGACATAAGAGCGGGATCCATTCCATCGCCCTTATGCGTCATACTTGTGACAAAACTTCATCATGTTGTTCCGGAGATGTACTGAACTGGATCTGTTGAATGTCATCGAAATGGGGTCAAAGGTCAGGGCACAGCAGCAAGATTTATTCCACAGCCATTGTCCTCATAGCTTGACTAAGAATGCTTCTATTGCAAGAAATTTTTAGTATGTTGTTTCTGAGGTATACTGAACCAATTCTGTTTAATATAATCGAAAGGGGGTCAAAGGTCAGGGCACAGGAGCGAGATCTATTCCACAGCTATTATCCTCATAACTTGAGTAATGATTTCTGGTATGTTGGAAAACGTATCATAATCAATGCATTGCATGACTTTACTAACTTCTTTTTATGTAGTTTTTGGGATTTCTGTGTTCTAATTAAATTTATATGTTGAGAGTGTGTTAAAAATGGTTAGATAAAAAAGAAGACTCAGAGAAATTCGCATATGGTGTTTGTATATGTTATTCGTAATTGCAATCTCTGTTTGTCCCCTCCTGGAAACTAAGCTATAGGCGCCCATGATCTCGCCAGCGAGCATACTAAGAATTAGCCGCCCCGGTGGCGCAGTGGTCTAAGCGAAGGCTTCTGATCGTTCTTCCGAGATTTGTCCGATTTCGAATCCCGGTGAGGCATGGATGTTGTGTTTGTCTTACGGCACTGGCTCTCTCTCCCTTCCCTGGAAGTAGTGACCCTAAATTAGGGACGGGCGACTTCTTATAGCCCACTGAGTTGCTCACGGTGGTCGTTAAACCATCAATAAAAAAAAAAAGAAAATACTAAGAATTAGCGAGATTTTCGCCTTTGTTACTGTACGAAAAAGAAAAGCAAAGGTTCTCCTGTTTATTCAGCTACAGCGTTTGTGACACGTCAGTGGCCGCCCCGGTGGCGCAGTGGTCTAAGGCGTTGGCCTCTGATCATTCGTCCGTAAGGGGTCCGGGTTCGAATCCCGGTCAGGCATGGATGTTGTGTTTGTCTTACGGCACTGGCTCTCTCCCTTCCCTGGAACCAGTGACCCTAAATTAGGGACGGGCGACTGCTTATAGCCCATTGAGTTGCTCACGGTGGTCGTTAAACCTCCAATCAACAAAAAAAAAAACACGTCAGTGAAATTTTAAATTACGTGTTTGGGTTTCCTCTGCGCAATTACTTACCTCCCTCCCTCCCTCCCTTGTAGAGTCAAAGAACTTAGATTCATTCTCTTAGTCACGGTGTGTGTAGTCACCATTGAAGGGCGTTGTTTGTTCATCAGCAACTTACGAGCAAGAACTTTTTCATAGGCCTTGAGGTCATTACCAAATATTTTTTTAGTTATTTCAATTCTGACTTAAAATGAAGAAAAAACAAAAAAAACACATGTTAACAGGAAAGCTAAAGACCAATTAATTAAAACTAAAGCTTCAGATTTGCTGGAAACTGGCATTTATTCTGCATACACTGTAAGAAATAAGTGGTGTGAATTCACGGAAAATTTCTGAAAAGAACGTGCACAAAATTGCCAGTAGGTATCCGTCTTTTTCAGAAATTTCCGTTTTTAAAAGCGCCTGTTTATGTTAACCCGTATTTTCACAGATTTCCCGTAGTCAGAAATTCCATTTATTTCAGAAAAATCCATTTCGGGTTTTTCTGTATTTAAATTGAAATTCCACAAAATCGACGACGCTGTACTTTTCAGCTTTACCCCAGATAATCCTTCCGCTGAGGTCAGGCTCAATAGGCAACTCGCGCCTTTAACAACTGATCCACAAACGCTCGGCAACCTGAGTCACGTACATGGTAAAATGGATTCGGTGACGATGAAATTTTGTTTTTTGTCATTAATGTTAGTGATTTGGCCATTTTATTTTCTGTTGGAGCTTATTATTTTTCTGAATAGGTTTCTAATTATCTGCAAGAGGACTTTTCACAAACTAAGCATTTTTCATCGGGATTTTTCGAAGCAACAAAATGCATTGCAACTTGATTTTTTTAAACTGACCATGACTTTCAGTTATATTTAAAAAGGTGAAATGTACTTTTTTATATTATTATCCCCCCCCGCAAAAAACTAAATATACAATTTACTCTTGATAGCTATAATAGCTTTTGTCTTAAGTTGCCCAAAGACTGATACATAGACATCGTATATAACCATATATATATACACTATCTCCAACAAGTAATTGGACACCCCTGCAATCGATGATATCTGCGGTCCTGATACACGTCACGGCCGCCGCCGTTAAATATCGTGTGGGAAACAACAACGCAACCAGTCGCATGCAAAATGCCACGCAGTTCGGAGCTCTCTGATTTCGAGAAAGGTGTAATCATCGGGTATCACAGAAATGGCCGATCCATACGTGACATATCCAGCGAGTTGAAGTACCCAAAATCGACGGTGGCCTACGTGATTGGCAAGTAGAAGATGAGAGGTGACTGTCGGAATGTGCCCCGACCCGGCAGATCCACAAAACTGGGAGTTAGAGACCGACGGGTGCTGGCCAGAGAAATTCAGAAGAACCGCACCAAATCGATGGGCCACATCCGCGAGGAGTTTTAACAGGCATCCGGGAGTGTTCTTTCGATTAATACCATCCGTAAGGAAGCCCATTTGCTCGGTTATCATGGACGTGCTGCAGTCCACAAGCCTTTGATTACCAAGTCCAATAGCGCTGCTCGGCTAACGTAGTGCAAAGAACGTCGACAGTTGACCGTTGAACAGTGGAAACAGGTTCTCTGGAGCGACGAATCAAGGTTCACCCTCTACCGTTTGGTTGGCAGGGTCTGGGTTTGGCGTCTGTCTGGAGAACGCCTCCTGCCGGAATGTATTGTGCCAACTGTGAAGTTCGGCGACAGTGGAATTATGTATGGCACGGGACCCTTGGTCGCAATTCCTGGTAGACTCAACGCCGAGACCTACTGCACCATTTTGGATGACCATGCGCTTCCTACGTTGTGGCAATTTTATGGAGTGGACCCATGTTACTTTCAGGATGACAATGCCACCTGTCATGTTGCGAGGTACACCATGGTTTAGTATGGTGACAACGGGGTTAATCGAATGGACTGGCATGCGCAGAGCCCGGACTTTAACCCTATCGAGCACCTCTGGGACGAGTTGGAGCGTCGACTTAAGGGGTGCCCCCACCGTTCGAAATTGGTGAAGGAACTGACCTGTCTTCTCCAAGCCGAGTGGAAGAAAATACCGCTAGCCGTCGTACAACGCCAGTATGCCCGGAGGGTCACAGCTGTAATCGCCGCTCGTGGAGGCTCCACCAACTATTGAAGGTGAATAAACTTTGTTTTCCTTTGCTATCACAGGTGTCCAATTACTTGTTGATAATAAGTGTATATAAAATAGCTGGTGCATAAAATAGGGAAAAGGAGAGAAATATCCTGTGCCACAATAAACAAATCCATGCGATATGCTATCCACAATATCTGGTCTCGCTACGGAACTTCAAAATTCGACAGACGAGTGAAATTTAAAAGTTAATCAAATCTCAAATATTCTCACGAATTCCTCCTACTACCGGTAATTTCTCGTAATACGGATACGGAAAAAGTGAGAACGGAGATTTTCCGTTTTTATTCAATAGGAATTGCGGAAAGGTTTCTGAAAATTTAGAATTTTCCGTTAACACATTGTGACGTATATTCTAAAATAACTTTCATTTTTAGTTCCTTTTCCTATGTAAATTTGAGTCTGTTCTGTTTTGCACTTCCCAAACTTAACGTGATATCTTCTCTCTCACATGAATAAGGTTGGCAACACTTTTCAGGTCAGAGAGAGTGAAGTATGAATGTGATCAGAACGTTAGATAAAAAGGACGATACAGCAGTTGCTTGGAGTGTGTGAGTGGAGATGTTAGATCATTATTAAGCCGGGTTATACGACAGATTAGAGCCCGGCCACGCCCGCGGGCCGGGCCTACAATTTCGTAGGCGGGCTTAGACGGGCCTGCACTTGCATGTGTACCGTGTAGTCAGGTTGTTGATAAATTTAGGTCATTCTGTTTTTGAATTCTCTGTCTTTCCCTTCTCGTGCTCATATTTCTCGTTTCTCGCAATCATTCTTCTCTCCCGCCTTGTGCTATTTTTTATTTATTTATTTTGGCCTCGTCTTTTCGTCTTTGATCTTTGGCAATCGCACTCCCCTTTGAATCCATATTCCATTTATTTCGGAAGTTTACACAGGAAAAACACTTGCTCCGTGCGATTATTTGCATTTATAGGAATTCGGAATCAATTAAAGCTTCAATATGCGCTAGTAAACTATTCTTAGGCTCTGTCTTTATAATTTTGATTTGCTACTTGCTTTGTTTTAAATATGGATGAATATCGGGTTGGGTAAATTAGAGGTTCGAGGAGCAAAACAATCGGAAAATTGTGTTACATTTGGATTTTGGGAGTTATATCCTAAACTTGAAGAATTAAAATCAAAGACGTCGGGCCAACAGAACGGAATCATATTCTGCGTACGAGAGTTGGTTGTATTAACTATTAACCATTAAGTATGTTATTGTGCGTGCGTGTGTGTAACTTAGCATCAATTTATATTATGTTCTGGGCAAAAGTGTGAAAGAAGACAGTACTTGACTCGTATAAACAGTGATCTGACCCTACGAAGGGTTGGATTATGAAATGACGATAATTTACTTAAGTTCACTGAATACTATTTACTGCATTTGCCGTATACTGAATACCGTATGCTGGTTACTGGTGGGTTAGTTAACTTACTTATGCCCTCTTTTTACACGAGTTTCGAGTTAGTCTAAAAAGTTACAGTACAAATACCGTCTGTGTTAAAGCAAGTGACAATTACGCAAATAAAACCTATGCCGGACCTGAATGGCCGGGCCGGGTCGGGTCGGGCCTGGCTTTAACTTGGTGGGGTCCGGGCCTAAACATATTGCCTCTGCAGGGCTCTACGACAGATAATTAAGATATTATGTGCAAGGTATAAAACTAGCAGTGCTATATTTTGGATTTCATCCACTAAGTAGGACCAAAAAAAGGTTATCGTAAGTTTGGCTTCTGTATATGTTTCGTCTGGCCGTAAAAGCTTATTTGGAACTATTGCATCGTATTCTCATTTAGTTCAACATTTCCTTAGTCACGGTTTTAAACATAGCATAACACCAATCGCGCACACGGAACAGGGTTACGTTATAACATCTCTAAAACGGTAATTTACCGTCCATATAAGAAAGAAACTGCGGAAAGGTTTCTGAAAATTCAGAATTTTCCCCGGGTACGAAAAATCCGTTAAATTCAGGTTTCTTTCCGTCATTTTACGGAAAAGGTTGTATCTGAAATATACTTCGTTAATTCACGAAAGAAATGACGGAAAGTTGTCCCTGAATTTCAGATTTTTTTTTTTTACTGTGTAGCAACTAGTCCTATAATGATCAAGAAGATATCATAGATAAATCTGAAGAATGATAGGATGGCAATTTTGAAGATACGACCCAGATTCGAAATATTTGTAATAAAAAAAATGGAAAGGACTGATAGGTTTGAATTTCCTTTTTGCTTCTTGTGAAACGTTATTCAGTATCGTAAATATTTGACGTAATCGTAGTGAAGTACCCTGGTGATGAGATGATCTGAGCTCACGGTCCTGATCACTCGCGGAGATGGAAACGGGTCAACGAGTCGACAACTTTTTCCGGGTCAAACGGGTCGGGTCAAGGTATTCCTGACCCAATTTCGACCCGGATTTATTTCCGTTTTATTTTTGAAAATAAAAAAAAAATATTTTAAAGAAAAATGCGTACTGGGAAATTTTGTGCTCTATACTGGTGCCAGCGGTGTAAAAAATGATTTGTCATACAAAAATATTGCCGTCTCTTTCTTTAATGAACGAAGATTTCCACCTACCGACGATACGACGCAGACGCTGGTCTCACAGATGCCATATTTTAAAACGATATACCTCCTTTGCGTTTGTTTTCAATGCGATTGTCCGGAGCATGATACAGGCAAACGACTGTCGCCTGCTTCTCTGGTGATTCACTGCCTCACACCCCGCGTGTCACATTGTAAGACTGAGAGTTACGTTTCACATCGCATCTTTTGCATTGAGCGTTCAGAGGTTTTCGTTTGACGTGCTAATATCCTGTTCTGTTGCATGTCGTGTCGAAATTAATGCCTTATTTGTTAATATGGATGAATTTAATATTAAGGAGATTGAAAAAGGCGTCGAGGCCAACAAATACGTTTTTTGTTGAAAACAAAAAGGGGGGGGAGTGAATGCTGGAAGTAGTTTCGTCTCATTAAGAAACCAGAATATGTTTCACAGCAGCACGAATTTTCACAAGCTTGAAAGTTTCCTAACTGTGAATGTTGATTTCATGAGTGTACCTTCCTTCTGGGGGCAATGACGAAATCAAAATCCACATTTTGGAAACTTTCAACTCATCACAAGCTGGTGAAAATTAGTGTTGCTGTGAAACAGATTCTGAAGCTTGATATGTTTTCAAGAAAACAGCAGAAACTGAAATTTAACATTGAAGTTACGTAATTCAAAATTTTATTTTGACTGTTGCACCATCAAAATTAAGTGGAATACCCTTAAGATTACTGCGGAGGGACTTTTTACTCTCGCAAATGTGTTTAAAAACATGTGTAAAATAGTTAGGTCATGTGAAGGACGGCAGTTTCATCACTTTTGTTTTTATTGGAGGTTTCACGACCACCGTGAGCAACTCAATGGCTTATACGCAGTAGCCCGTATCTAGGGCCACTGTTTCCACGGTAGAAAGAGAGCCAGCGCTGTCAGAGAAACACAACATCTCTGCCTCAGTGGGACTTCGAACCCGGACCCATCTTGGACGAATGATACCCACTACTGAGAGATTTTTGAACAACACACACACACACACACACACACACACACACACACACATATATATATGTGTGTGTGTGTGTGTGTGTGTGTGTGTGTGTGTGTGTGTGTGTATATCATCATCATCATCATTGTCAACCATTATCAATCCACTGCTGGACGAAGGTCTCCCCAAGTTTCCTCCACAAAGGTCTGTCTTGTGCCAGTCTCCTCCATGTCACTCCTGCATACTTTCGAATTTCATCCATCCATCTCCCATGTGGTCTTCTTCTGGGACTTTTCCTGTCCCTTGGAATCCAATCTAAAATTTCGGCTGTCCATCGATGGTCTGTCCTTCTGGCCGTATGTCCAGCCCATTGCCATTTCAGAGATTTAACTCTGATCATGATGTCTTCCACTCTTGCCATTTTTCGGATCCACGAGTTCCTCTTCTTATCTCTCCTGGTTACACCAAGCATGCACCTCTCCATGCTGCTTTGAGTTGTCTGCAGCCTTTGTATGTCTCGTTTAGTTAAGGTCCACGTCTCTGCACCATACGTAAGCACTGGAAGGATGCATTGATGAAACACTTTTCTTTTAAGACATAATGGCATATTGCTCTTGAAAATTATGCTGTTTCTTCCAAAAGCTCTCCAGTCAAGTTTTGTACGCCGATTAATTTCCTCATCAATGAGACCCTCACTTGATATCTGCTGTCCAAGATAAACGTACGTGTCTGTTATTTCCAGCTTTTCTCCATCAATCGATAAATCTTCATTTTGTGTAAAAGCATTGAACATAACTTTGGCTTCTGAAAGTTCATTTTTAATCCCACTTCTTTACTCTTGTCAGCAAGTTCCTGGATCATACTCTGAAGCTCTGATGGGGTAGTTGCAAAAATGACTACGTCATCAGCAAAACGAAGGTGGGTTAGATAATCTCCATTAATCTTTATCCCTTTGTTTTCCCAGTTCAGTGATTGAAAGACATTTTCCAATGTAGCATTAAAGAGCTTCGGAGATATGGTGTCACCTTGTCTCACTCCCTTTCCAATTTTTATGTGTGTTGTATTTTCAAACAGCCGAATCTTTGCACTTGCATTTTCATAGATGTTATTAATAATATTAATGTGCGCATCTTCAATACCACAGGATTTCAGAGCCATTGTAACTGCTGATGGTTTCACCGAATCGAAGGCTTTTTCATAATCGATAAAAGCCATGCCCAATGGAAGTTCATATTCCCTCGCTCTTTCAATTAGTTCTCTCAGTACGTGGATATGATCTATTGTGCTGTAGCCACTCTATTGTGCTGTAGCTAAAGCAGAGAATCTGTTCTTCAGTTCCAACTTGAAAGTATTATGGTGTTTTTTTGGGTATATATATATATATATATATATATATATATATATATATGTCGGATCCAGTCCAGTTATATATACACTATCTACCAACAAGTAATTGGACACCCCTGCAATCGACGATATCTGCGGTCCTGATACACGTCACGGCCGCCACCGTTCAATATCGTGTGGGAAACAACAACGCAACCAGTCGCATGCAAGATGCCACGCAGTTCGGAGCTCTCTGATTTCAAGAAAGGCATAATCGTCGGGTATCACAGAAATGGCCGATCCATACGTGACATATCCAGCGAGTTGAAGTACCCAAAATCGACAGTGGCCTACGTGATTGGCAAGTGGAAGATAAGAGGTGACTGTCACAATGTACCCCGACCCGGCAGACCCACAAAACTGGGAGTTAGAGACTGACGGGTGCTGGCCAGAGAAATTCGGAAGAACCGCACCAAATCGATGGTCCACATCCGCGAGGAGTTTCAACAAGAATCCGGGAGTGTTCTTTCGATGAATACCATCCGTAAGGAAACCCATCTGCTCGCTTCTCATGGACGTTTTGCCGCCCACCAGCCTTTGATCACCAAGTCCAATAGCGCTGCTCGGCTAACGTGGTGCAAAGAACGTCGACAGTGGAACGTTGAACAGTGGAAACAAGTTCTCTGGATGGACGAATCAAGGTTCACCCTCTACCGTTCGGATGGCAGCGTCTGGAATTGACGTCTGCCTGGAGAACGTCTCCTGCCGGAATGTATTGTGCCAACTGTGAAGTTCGGCGGCGATGGAATTATGCTATGGGGGTGTTTCTCCTGGTATGGCACAGGACTCTTGGTCGCAATTCCTGGCAGACTCAACGCCGAAACCTACTGCACCATTTTGGATGACCATGCACTACCTACGTTGTGGCAGTTTTACGGGGTGGGCCCATGTTACTTTCAGGATGACAATGCCACCTGCCATGTTGCGAGGTCCACCATGGCTTGGTATGGTGACAATGGGTTAATCGAATGGATTGGCCTGCGCAGAGTTCGGACCTTAACCCTATCGAGCACCTCTGGGACGAGTTGGAGCTTCGACTTAAGGGGTGCCCCCACCGTCCGAAATCGGTGAAGGAACTGACTTGTCTTCTCCAAGCCGAGTGGAAGAAAATACCGCTAGCCGTCGTACAACGCCTGGTTGAGAGTATGCCCCGGAGGCTCGCAGCTGTAATCGCCGCTCGTGGAGGCTCCACCAACTATTGAAGGTGAATAAACTTCGTTTTCCTTTGCTATCACAGGTGTCCAATTACTTGTTGGTAAATAGTGTATATATATATATATATATATATATATATATATACTGAAAACCAAACATAAGCCCCAGAAAAGAAACCATTTTGAAGCGCCCAAGGCTGCATAAAAGAAAGATCAAACATAATATTAAAAATGCAAACAACCAGCAAGAAAAAAACAAATTAAAAAAAATTGACCCGAAAAAACAAAACAAAAAAATGTTTAGCCAAAAAACTGAGAACGAAACACAGAAAGAAAAAACTAAAACGACAAAGCCCTACTCCTGAAGCAAAGAAGCCCCGGAGCAGGCAAAAAAAAACAACTACAACAAAACAAACCAATTCAAAAGAAAACCAGAAGAAAATAGGATTTTTTTTTATCAATGACTGATTCCCCCGTGGCTTTGTCAGGGGCAAGGATGAAGAGAATCTCTCACATATCTACACAGACCAGAGAAGTGTGGGTTTCTGCTAGTTTAGCTTGTTGCAAGGCCCAATTAAATATTAAGGTTAAATTCAACGAATGCTAAAAGGGACAAATAATCCCAAAAACAACAAACTAAACCACACTGCCCAACTCACACAGGAAAAAAAATTTCAAAAAATTCTTTTTTTCGTCTTTTTGGGTCATTTTTTTTTCTTTTTAAAATTTTTTTTTCTTGCTGGTTGGTTACATTTTTAGTTTATATATATATATATATATATTATTAATAACATCTATGAAAATGCAAGTGCAAAGATTAGGCTGTTTGAAAATACAACACACGTAAAAATTGGAAAGGGAGTGAGACAAGGTGACACCATATCTCCGAAGCTCTTTAATGCCACATTGGAGGGTGTTTTTCAGTCGCTGAGCTGGGAAAACAAGGGGATAAAGATTAATGGAGATTATCTAACCCACCTTCGTTTTGCTGATGACGTAGTCATTTTTGCAACTACCCCATCAGAGCTGCAGAGTTTGATCCAGGAACTTGCTGACAAGAGTAAAGAAGTGGGATTAAAAATGAACTTTCAGAAGACAAAAGTGATGTTCAATGCTTTTACAAGAAATGAAGATTTATCGATTGATGGAGAAAAGCTGGAGATAACAGACACGTACGTTTATCTTGGACAGCAGATATCAAGTGAGGGTCACATTGATGAAGAAATTAATCGGCGTACAAAACTTGCCTGGAGAGCTTTTGGAAGAAACAGCATAATTTTCAAGAGCAATATGCCATTATGTCTTAAAAGAAAAGTGTTTGATCAATGCATCCTTCCAGTGCTTACGTATGGTGCAGAGACGTGGACCTTAACTAAAAGAGACATACAAAGGCTGCAGACAACTCAAAGCACCATGGAGAGGTGCATGCTTGGTGTAACCAGGAGAGATAAGAAGAGGAACTCGTGGATCCGAAAAATGACAAGAGTGGAAGACATCATGATCAAAGTTAAATCCCTGAAATGGCAATGGGCTGGACATACTGCCAGAAGGACAGATCATCGATGGACAGCCGAAATTTTAGATTGGATTCCAAGGGACAGGAAAAGACCCAGAAGAAGACCACATAGGAGATGGGTGGATGAAATTCGAAAGTATGCAGGGGTGACATGGAGGAGACTGGCACAAGACAGACCGTTGTGGAGGAAACTTGGGGAGACCTTCGTCCAGCAGTGGATTGATAATGGTTGACAATGATGATGATGATGATATATATATATATATATATATATAGTATCCGCCGGTAATAAAATCAACCGCTTTATGCTTTATAAACTCAAATTCCCTGGAACAGATTCAAACCAATACAATACCATTGTAAATCGCCGGTTAATAAAATCAACACCGCCGCTTATAAAAATCAAACATTTTTGGTGATAACGTCAAGCAACATAGCAACTGAGCCAAAAAAATCAAGGTCAAAGGTGGAGGAAGGTCGTTGTGAAGAATGTGGAGGGGCAGAAAACCGGTTCCACAACTAGTGCTGGGCAGACTGCGAAAGCTTTCTTTCTGCGTGTGGTCATTTGACATTCAGTTATGGGGATTTAGTCAGCATGTCTAAACGAAACGATTTGAGCGTTAGGGAAAAGCAAGAAATGTTGCTAAAATACGATGATTTGCCCTAAATGCAGTCAAAGAGAGGCTGCTTCAAAATTGGGGATTTCTCAATCATCTTTATGTAACTTATTGAAACGAAGAGGAAAATTTTCTGATCAGGTGGTGACAAATGGGAATTTATCTTGCAAACGGAAACGTGAAGGAAAGTCAGATGAAATTGAATCTGCACTTGTAGAGTGGTTCAAGAATGCCAGACTGATGAAGGTTTCCATCTCCTGCTCTATTTTGTGTGAAAAAGCGTAACATTTTGCTAACCTTCTTGGAGTCGAAAACTTTACGCCTACAGATGGATGGCTGACACGATGGAAGGAACGCAACAACAGCCGCCCCGGTGGCGCAGTGGTCTAAGGCGCTGGCCTCTGATCATTCGTCCGTAAGGGGTCCGGGTTCGAATCCCGGTCTGGCATGGATGTTGTGTTTGTCTTACGGCGCTGGCTCTCTCCCTTCCCTGGAACCAGTGACCCTAAATTAGGGACGGGCGACTGCTTATAGCCCATTGAGTTGCTCACGGTGGTCGTTAAACCTCCAATCAAAAAAAAAAAGAAAAAAAAAGGAACGCAACAACATCGTCTACAGGAGGCTTCACGGCGAAAAGCAAGATGCAGACTGTGAATCAGCAGACACTTGGAAACAAGAAGTTTTGCCTAGCGTTGAAAGACTACAAACCGCATCAAATTTTTAATGCGGATGAGACCGGTTTGTTGTACGGGGCTCTGCCTAAACATACCTTAATGTTCAAAAACGAATCGAATGGAGGAGGGGGAAAAAATGAAAGAACGAGTAACTGTGCTCCTAACATGCAACATGACCGGATTAGTGAAGAAAACGCCATTGGTCATCGGATCCAGCCAAAAGCCCCGTTGTTTTAAAGGGGTTAAAATTTTTCCAGTGAATTACGCTTGAAACAGCAAAATCTTGGATGACCAGCAAGCTGTTTACGGACTTTCTCCTTCAGTGGGACAGAGATCTGAAGAGTGACAAAGTTCTTCTCTTCTTGAACAACTGTTCGGTACATCCTGCTGACCTCGAATTAAGGAACACTAAAATTGGTGTTTCTTCCCCTAACACCACCAGCATTACGCAATCACTAGACCAGGGCATCATCAGATTCTTCAAGTGCCACTATAGAAAACTAGTAGTTCGAAAGGTAATCAAAGAGATCGATTCCTCCTGTTCTTCCGAGTCACATTCCGCTAACGCCATTTCAAAGTCCTTCACGCTCTAATGTCAGAATGCCAGGACATTACAAGAAAGACAATTTATTGTGCTCTGAAATCCAGAAGGCTTTGGAACGTGTTCAAGGGATAAACAAGCCATTTTGTGCAGAATACGTAAACGTGAAAAAAATGCAATTACCGTCCGCAGGCGTTCCGGCGTAAGATGCAATGCATGCAATCTAAAATGCTTGGGACTCGTGTACGGCAAAAACGATCACCGATTGCTTCAGAGAATGCGGTTTGAATATGCACGAAGAAATCATCACATCAGAAGATGCAATCGATTCTACTGTTGCTGAAGAAGAATTCGATGAAGAATTTTTGAAGTATGTTTCAATTGATGATCATCTGCAAATGACAGTCGGAAAAAACGACTCTGAAATTCCGGAAGAAATTCTGGATTGAAAAGAGCCGCCGCGCCGTACCAGGAAGGTGACGAGGAGTCCGAGGATGAAGAGGAAGAGATTGGCGATGCCCGACGAGCTTTGCAAGTTCTAAGAAGAACGCTGGAACAAAGAGGAGGTGACGCAGATAATTACAGTCAATTGTACTCTTTTACGAACACAATTGAAAGTATAAGTACAGACTCTACCACACAAACTACAATAGGGCAATTTTTTAAGAAAGCTTGATTGAGGTATGTAAATGTATTGTACTACATGTATGTGTAATTTTTACTGTTTTAATTAATGTACACGTACGTACTTATAAATCATTTTGAAAGCTAAACACTTATAATCACTTTGATTTTACTTATACGTACACAGTGTCATTCCAAGTTACATACATACTTGATTTCATAAAAAGACTAAATTTCGAATCGCCGGTTATATAAATCATCCGCTTTATAAACTCAAATATCGTTGGAACGGATGTGATCATAATAAGTGGCCGGCACTGTATATATATATATACTAGTACGTTCAAAAAAGTTCCCGAACTTTTTGAATATTTGCCAAATGTCAGTGAATTACGTCATTCCCCGCTGAGCAAGCGAAGAACATCATGTGACCGACTAGCCAGAACCGGTTTGATCCAGATCCAACACGTATAGCGTATGTGAGTAGTTCGTGATTACAGGCATTCGAGGCTCTCCGTCGCGAGGACAACGATGTCGAATTTTGAACAGCTTCAAGGGTAGAATTTTGTGTTCTGCTCGGAAAATCTTTCGCTGAGACTTTTCAAATGATTAAGTCAGCGTACGGTAAGAGTGCAATGAGTCGAACTAGAGTTTATGAGTGGCATCGACGATTCGAAAACGGGCGACAGAGTATCGAGGATGATGAGAGGTCAGGACGACCTTCAACATCCACAACGGATGAACAAATCACCATTGTTAAAGAAATTGTGAAATATGACCATCGGAAAACTGTTGCAGCGATTGCAGAAGTTGCCGGCATCTCAGTTGGAAGTTGCCATGCCATTTTAACAGAGAAAATGGGCATGCATCACGTGTGCCAACAAATTGTTCCCAAAAACCTGATACAAGTTTGAGGGGATAACATCGATGCAGTGGATTCAGATCTCGATCTCTTGAATCGATTGATCATTGGTGATGAGACTTGGTGCTTTCTGTACGACCCCCAATCCAACCGACAGTCAAAAGTGTGGAAATCACCGTCGTCACCACGACCAAAAAAGTTCAAGGCTAACTGCTCCAAAGGAAAGGTCTTGTTAACAGTTAGTTTTCTTCGATTACAAGGGGTCGTACACAAGGAATTCCTTCAACATGGTCGTACAGTCACTAAAGAAGCGTACGTCAACGTCCTGAAACGTCTCCGAGAATCAGTGAGAATCAAGCGACCCGATCTTCGGAAGACCAACACGTGGGTGCTCCATCACAATAATGCGCCATCTTAAATATCCCTCCTGGTGTCCCATTACCTGTCCAAACATCACATTCCCGTTCTTCCACACCAGCTTATTCCCCTGATTTCGCCCCGTGTGACTTTTTCCTTTTTCCCCAGATGAAGAATTTGCTTAAGGGGACCCGCTTCTCAAGTTCCGAAGAAGTGCAACGAGCTGCGACGGAGGCACTGGAGCATGAGGCAAAAGAAGGCCTGCAATCTGCATTTAAATCTTTGTATGAGCGCTGGCAAAAATGCATAGTTGCACAGGGTAACTACTTCGAAGGAAACACCGCATAAACAGGTATTATCTGTACTCATTCTTTTTGAATATAAAAATTTCCGGAACTTTTTGAACGTAGTAATATGTCAGATCCAATTATATGACGTCAGGGTCCGGGTCCAATTATGGGACGTCAGGGTCCAGGTCCAAAATTTTTGACCCGTTTCCAACTCTGATCACTCGCACTGTCGAGCCTGAACTAGGTAAAAATGTGTTTTTTCTTCCTTGCCGCAACGTGGGAGCTATTCACCTCGTTTCGTCTTTGGCAGGTCGTGTTTGTGGAGCGATCCAACGAATTTCTAGGCATATAGGCCGCAAGAAAGAAAAACAGGAAAGAGAAGTATCCTGAAAAAAAAAAGTACACTTTCATAAAATAAAAAAAGAAATTATCAACAATAATCGCGTAGTAATAAATATATCGACGGCTGCCAACCAGAAGTGGTTATGTCCGTTTTTGGCGAAAATGGGTTAAGTCCACTAAACATTTTATTGTCCCTCGCTGCCCGAAGTGTTTATGTCCATATCCGATTGGAAAGGGCCGTTTGAGATCATTATAAAATGCGTATGTCCATTACCCAAATGACTGTACCCAACCAGAACCGATTTACTCAAAAAGTGAAATTTTAGACATAACCACTAATGGTTGTCAATCCTCGATATACGTATCTGATCATCATATGTAGAGGATTTTAGGAAGAGGGTGTCTGACCCCATGTCTTAAACAACCCTTAGAAATAGGAAGCTAGGAGATTTGGGCTAGAGTGCCCGATAGGAAAGTCACACGGAAGCGAGGTAGAAGACGCCCTTATTTACTACCGGGGTCCGACGGCTTAACGTGCCCATCCGACACACGGCAGATATTTAGTGGTTCAAGCGTTCGTACCTGCCTGGGGTCGAACCTGAGGCCCTTTCCGTGGACAGTCACGAACGTTGCCCACTAGGCCACCCGCGGCCCGATATACGTATCTCTTTGTGCAAGTTGAATTTAACACAGCTATTTTCAAAAAAATACGGATGAGGATGAATAAAATTAAAAGTACATTTCTTACGTTAGTAACCGTACTAAAACATCAAAAGCATACTTTCATAAGATAAAAAAGCAATTTCTAAAACTCAGTAGAACCAAGATTTGTAATGTAAAGTGTGAATATCTCCCTTCCTTACTTTCCAAACAAATTTGTCCAGTATTAAAATTATTCCACACAAAGAGTTCTCAGGTTTCCCACGGTAGGTACAGCTGCAGCGCGTGAGCAGTTAATATTCTTTCAAGAAATGATCTGGGGGTGCACAATTTTTCACATCTTCTGTTCTTGAAGATTACATTGTCGAACGAAAACTTTCCTCTGAAGGCTGAGTACAAGGGAGGGTTTTTTCTTCCTTCTACATTTTATTTGTGGCAGTATAAAACGTTCTGAACGCTTCACTGAAATATTCAATGGTCGCTTACAGATGCTCGGCAGTCTCCTTCAAAGCCTTAGTCGCTTTCTCAGTACCTTCTTTGCCTGGTAGAAATTTGGCTTCGCTGTTGGAGCAATAACCAGGTCTTCATCAGTACCCGTAGCCATGCATCCCCAGTTTCATTTCATTTATTATTTCTGCTGTTACAGATTCCTGATGTATTGTTACATTATTATTTATCTGTTTTATAACAACAGCACGGAAGCTCGGGGAAAAGGCCTCACAGAGTCCTTCCTGACTTGTCCCCGAGCTCCCTAAGTTACACCAAACAGAAATCATCGCTCTTTCCACGTTAATAAGTGAGTTACGGAAAAATTCTCATCGGCCGCCACTGGAATCGAACCCATAGTCTTCCAGTTACGCGCCGGACATGCTACCACTGCACCACAGAGGCCTCGAATTCTCCAGACTCACATGTGATTAACTGCCAAACTACACGGCAGGTTGCTTTCCATCTTTGGTGAATCCCCCGCACAATGCTGGGGATTCACCAAAGATGGAAAGTAGCAGTAGAACAAATAACTAGGAGGCGAATGGATAATTAATTCAAACACTCGACGTGGATCAGGAACACCAAACAGAAATCATAGCTCTTTCCACGTTAATAAGTGAGCCACGGAAAAATTATCATCGGCCGCCACCGGGAAACGAACCCACGGTCTTCCAGTTACGCGCTGGACATGCTACCACTGAACCACAGCGGCCTCGAATTCTTCAGAATCGTATGTGAATAACTACCAGTTAACCCAGGCTCTTCCAGTTACGCACCGGACATGCTACCACCACACCATAGCGGCCTGGAATTCTCCAGACTCACATGTGATTAACTGCCACCTTAAATGGAAGACTCTGGGTTCGTTTCCCGGTGGCTGCCGATGAGAATTTTTCCGTGACTCACTTATTAACGTGGACAGAGCGATGATTTCTGTTTGGTGTTCCTGATCCACGTCGACTATTTGAATTAACTCCTAAATAAGGTCAACAATCCAACACAGCAATGAAATTAGTTTACTATCGGTGTAACATGAAATCTCCGAGGCTTTACAATTAGAGATCACTCTTGCTCTCCAACTTTCCGATTACCCTCCCCTTCCCATCTCTTTTTTTGTAGTTAGTTTAACATACACTGAGTGGCCACTTTATTATGACCACCCCCTCAGTACTTCGTTGGGCCACCTTTTGCCTTTAATACTGCGTCGATTTTTCGTGGCATGGACTCCACGAGATGTTGATAGGTGGTTTGGGGAATCTGAGACCATGCTTGATGAACAGCACTTTCCAGTAGTGTAGGATTGCAGGGTTGAGGATCCAGCTGTTTGATGGCTCGTTCAACTTCATCCCACAAATTCTCAATGGGGTTGAGATCTGGAGATCTAGGGGCCACCTAAGCAAAGTAAACTCACCGGCATGTTCCTGAAACCAATCCTGTACAATACGAGCACTATGGCAGGACGCATTATCTTGTTGAAAGTAGCCATCGCTATTGGGATAAACCATCCACATGACAGAATGCACTTGGTCCGCAACGATGTTTAGATATGATATGCCAGTCAGACGTTGATCAACACGAATTAAAGGGCCCAAAGCATGCCAGGAAAACATTTCCCAAACCATGACGTTGCCTCTACCAGCTTGAAGGGTTGTCGCAATGCATTTGGGGTCCATGCTTTCGTGCTGTTTCCGCCAAATTCAGATTCGGCCATCGGCATGGTGCAACTGAAAACGTGATTCATCGGACCACATAATTTGTTTCCAATTATCGACTGTCCAATGCTTGTGCTCCTGTGCAAACTGTAGACGTTTACTCTTGTTAACTGCAAACATCAAAGGTGTTCGAACAGGCCCTCGGCTGCCATATTCCATCCGATGCAGTGTACGGCGAACAGTGCGTGCAGAGATCATTTCAGGGGATCCTTGATTAAGATGGTCTGTAATTTGCTGCACTGATGCCCTTCTGTTGTCTGTTACCAGTCTGGACACTCTCCGTTCCGCCCGAGCAGTCACTAGTCGATGACGACCACACGTTGCACGTAGAGATCCAGTTTTTTGGCTGACAGTCCAGTCTTTAAACACTTTAACAACAGCTGCTCTGGAACATTTCACGAATGCGGCGGTTTCGGTGATGCTCGCTCCATGGCTCCGATCTCCTACAATCATCCCACGTTTAAAGTCAGTCAAATCGCATTTTTTACCCATCTGGTCACGCAAATATCACTTCTACTATACCGTGCAAATTAATTGGGACAAGCTATTTTATTCTCCGAATTGTAATGTGATCGCCAGTTGATATCGGAAACCCACGTAAACCGGTTTTATTAGCTGTGAGGTAATGTGACTGTTAGAACTTGATAGTAAGAATGTAGTTTGACCGGTTTTAAACAGGAAATAGGCACTTCAGCTTCAGTTGCGAGCTTTCGTGTGTGACAGGTGGATGTTAGTTTTTGCTCTCTGTGAGTACGTGTTGCTTTCGTGTATTGAAAAATGGATATTTCCCCAAGGAAGCGTGCAAAAATAATTGCTCTGAAGGATCACACTTCCATGACAGTGAGAGATATCGCTTCTGCAGTTGGTGTAAGCAAATCAAGTGTATCAAAACTGCTTACGCGATACAATGCATCTGGATCATCGTCTCCAAAAAGGAGAGGTAAATGTGGAAGGAATCGAAAAACAACTATATGAACCGCTAAATATCTAATCAGAAATAGTAAAATGAATCCAAAAAAAAAACAAGCACTGACTTTCAAAGAGATTTATTGGCTAGTGGTTGTGATGTTAGTGATTCAACTGTACGCCGTAGGCTTCTGGAAGTTGGCCGGAAGGCAAGAAGACCAACGAAAAAACAATATTTGAATGCGAAAATGAAGATAAAACGTTTAGCATGGGCCAAAAAGTATAAATCATGGACTGCTGACGACTGGAAAAAGGTAATTTTCAGTGATGAAACTCATTTATTTGTGCAGCGTTACCAAGCAAATGTCGTTAGACGAAGCAAATGTGAATCCTTAAGACCTGAGCATGTCAAACAAACTGTAAAACACCGTCTGAAACAGATGTTTTGGGGTTTTTTCACATCAAATGGCACTGGAAGCTTAGTCCCTGTTCAAGGTATGATGAATTCAGCCAAGTACGTAGAAATATTACAACGTAGGATTGTTCCATTCTTGCAAACTTTTGACGGGACATTTCGACATGACTTGGCCCTATGTCACAATTCGAATTTGGTCAAGAATTTCATGCTGGAAAATCAAATTCATTTGCTTGATTGGCTTGGAAATCCCATAGAAAACTTGTGGAGTATTTTGAAGAGACGTTTAGGTAAAATGGACTGTACAACCAAAAAACGCATGATAACGAATGCTATAAAAGTGTGGTTCCACGATTATGAAGTCAAAAATATGTGCACTCAATTAGTGGAGTCAATACTAAAACGAATTCAAGAGGTCATTTATGCTAAAGGAGGACATACTTCATACTAATGCAGGTACTTATCAGTGTATATCAAGGCATAGAATGATATAAAGGCATAGTTTTGGAAAAAAGAGTGTTTTTTTATTTTGTCCCAATTAATTTGCACAGTATAGCTACTACTGTCGCAAGCACTAATCTTTCCCTTTTTATACTAGCTTCGCCCTCTGGCGGCAGCAGCGTGCAGCCATATCTCATTTGCTTAAAACTGTCAGGTGGTTATAATAAAGTGGCCACTCACTGTATATCTTGTTTGTTGAGAAAATGTCCCTTATGTCTTCTTTTAGATGGGTAGTATACTCAGTTTCATTTTAATCTCAGTCGGTTAAGCTGAAAATCAAAGTGCAGCAGAAATATTTAGCAGAAGCTTTCGTTGATACAACTTTACTGGGTGCACGCATTTTAATTGGTTCCGACGTTTCTCATTGGAAGAAAAAGTGTTGCAGATAATCTTAAGACTGTGCGTCCTTCAGTTGTAAGGGTGGATGAACACATTTAACAGATCCATGCAACTTGCAGAAGATCGTCAGATAAAAATATTTCGGATGCTGGCAACCAAGCTGGGCCCGAATAAAAGTAGAAGCTTCCGGATATTTACAGAGGACCTCATATAAACGAACGAAGAATAAATCTGCGCATATACATGGAAGCCATAGAAGTGAAATTTATGGAGACAAAATCTATCGACAGGTACTGACTGCTCCAGGGCGATTCAATTTTCAAGCTTTCTGAGGAGATGGCTTCACGACAAGAGGTAAATGTGACGCTTCGAGGTCGAAAAGTAATTTGCTTTTCACCAAGAATTCGGAAAAGGGAAACTGTTCCAGAAATTTGCCCCTTGCAGTCCAGAAAGGGAATCAAAGCAGACTCGGTCTGCGTTTTGTATTGATCTTGTGAAGATTGCAAAGCAGTTCAAAGCTTTTCTGGCTTCAGTGATTGCTGTAGATGAAATGTGGTGCTTCCACGGATGACAAAGCCAGGAGTGGAGTGAAATAAACACTTCTGTCGAAAGCAGCTCACTTTCAAAATGTTCGGAAGCAATTATTTCACGCGAAGGACAAAGATTTCCCCAGAAACTCTTTACACCGCAATAATGCTTCGCTTATATTAATTATTTAGTGAACTTACCAGTGTTGTGGAATTTTAGATCTATTCTATATATGTCAGAAATAAAGCTCTTTGCCGGGGGTTCTGTAAATATCTATCGCTACATAGAATGAGTTCTTCTACTGTAGAACTCTAGTCGCTCGTTATTTTACCCAGTTCAGTAATATCATTCTACCTTTAGCATTTAAAGAAGAATATGTTTAAGTACCAAGACCTTTTCAATGATGTTCTGCGGTTTGCAAATAAAATCTCACCGGAAAGAAGCTCTCTAAGGAATGAATATTAACACCGGTGATAACTTTTTCTAAAGCCGATTTCAGTGCTTGCAAATAAATAACAATAATAAACTAAACTAATTCACAATTTTTTTATTAAAGGTTTAATGACCACAGAGAGCAACTCAATGGAATATAAGCAGTCTCCCCTTCTTAATTTAAGGCCAACTCCATGGAACGGAGAGAGCCAGTGCCGTACAACAAACACAATATTCATGCCTCAGCGGGATTCGAGCCAGAACCCATGGTCATAAGCTAGCGCTTACACCACTGCGTCACCAGCGCTGCCGCAAAATTCGGAATATGGATAGCAAAACTAAACTAATCGAAAAAAATCTGATGAAAAATACAAATTAGAATTACCGATACCCTGAGGTTTTATTTTTAACTCAAAATCTCGAAGATAAAGTACAATTACCACTCACAGAACTGTATTCTGTTATGGCTATTTTGTGCTTTTTCCTGATGTAGTGAAATTAATTTGCTTCAGTAGGATCTTTCTATTGAATATAAAATTAATTGCTCGACAAATTACACTACATCGACAAAGTTGTGCTTTTTTTTTTTTTTTTTTTTGCAGGTTTAACGACCACCGTAAGCAACTCAGTGGGCTATAAAGCAGTCGCCCGCCCCTAATTTAGGGCCAATGGCTCCAGGGAAGGGAGAGTGCCAGTGCCGTAAGACAAACACAACATCCATGCCTCACCGGGATTTGAACCCGGAATCCTTTTGGGCGACTGATCAGAGGCCATCGCTTAGACCACTGCGCCATCGAGGCTTCAATCCCTTTTTTTCCTGAGAGTGCTCGCTACAAGCACATGTTGCACTCGGTTTCCATAACGTCAAATGACCGCCTCGGTGGCGCAGTGGTCTAAGCGATGGCCTCTGATCATTCGTCCAAAAGGGGTCCGGGTTCGAATCCCGTGAGGCATGGATGTTGTGTTTGTCTTACGGCACTAGCTCTCTCCCTTCCCTGGAGCCAGTGACCTTAAATTAGGGACGGGGGACTGCTTATATCCCATTGAGTTGCTCACGGTGGTCGTTAAACCTCCAATCAATAAAAAAAATGTTTCGCAATTTTCAGAATTTTGATTCAAACGACCAGGAAAAGTCACAGGGAGGAATTACCCTTTCGTTTCCCTTCTTTTTTTATATTTTTTGACACTTATGAATTATCTATAGGTGGTTTTGTTTAAATTTCTTTAGGAGCGGTCGTGCAATAAAGTGGCCCACAAGCTTCCTGTCCTTCAGTTTCTAGTCAAAATGGTCAAGCATCAGCTATACATTTATTTTATGAACCGTCAAATAACACATTGAGACAATCATCATTCGCACGGCTTCACAGGCGTCCATAACAGTAGGCATTTTTAAAAAATATTCGTTCATCTTCAGGATGACGCAATCATTTAAAAACGCGTTCGCGTCCCGTGGTTTTTCAATTCAAAATTCTATGTGCCTGTTTGTCGGTTTCCTCCAAAAATTCAATGCATTGTTTCTTATTCCTGTATATGATTATACTCAAATCATGCTCAAAAAACTTTGAATACTGAAACGGATTATGAGTGACTGAATCAACAAAATGAGCTAACAACACACTTGTACGATGGGGTTTCGAATTCTATGATATATTTTTTTTTTTTTTTGCAAGTACACTTTAATGGATATTAGTAGCACTTCTTTTAAATTATTTACCATTCCGCTGTGAGCCTTTCTTAGAGAAATCAGCATAATGGCAACCTCTTATCAGTCGTAACACTTCATCCAGCTGTACTGTGTTTCACATATTGAAAATGGCATCTTTCAGTTTACGAGAACATCGCGTGATTACCTGACGTTTGCATCTCACTGTGTAAGTTCTTATCGAAATTCATCTGGAAAAGTTGGAAATCCGAAGCTCCTCATGGATGTGGGAAACGTGCATTAGCTTCATTAAAAGATGGAAGTAATGCGAGAATGTGAAATACGTGAAACAAAATCAGTCGTAGCAGTCGTAGGCCAACATCTCCTGGAATGAGGAAATACACTGCTGGGCAATTGCTAAAGACGGATCATAAACGGCTATATAGCGCATAAAAAAGTAAGTGTGGTTGGATGCCAAGTGAAATAAAATAATGTCAGAATGCCACGATATTACAAGAAAGACAATTTATTGTGCTCTGAAATCCAGAAGGCTTTGGAACGTGTTCAAGGGACAAACAGGCCATTTTGTGCAGAATACGTAAACGTGAAAAAAATGCAATTACCGTCCGCAGGCGTTCCGGCGTAAGATGTCAATACGGGATATGGCCACCATGGAGGGCGATGCAAGATTCCACACGTCGTGTCATGCTTTGCACAACATTATCAAGCAGCTGTAGGGGTAATTTATCCCATTCGTCTGTCAGTGCACGGATGAGGGTGTCCTTGTTTATTGGAGGGCATTGGCGACCAGCAAGACTCCTCCCCAAAGCATCCCACACATTTTCAATGGGATTCAGATCTGGAGAACGTGCTGGCCATACGAGGCGTTGAATATCCTCGCTCTCAAGACACTCCTGGACAGCGACTGTTCGATGACATGTTGCGTTGTCGTCCATGAAAATGAATCTATCACCGACAGCACCACGGAACATGCGAACATGAGGTAGCAGAACATCATTAATGTATCGTTGGCCAGTCATAGTCCCAGTTGGAAGCACATAGAGGGACGTACGGCCATTGATCATGATGCCAGCTCATACCATGACACTACATGTCGGATATCGGTCCCTTTCCTGTATGTTTGCTGGACAATATGCAGTACCACTATCACGCCAGATCAGTTGTCGTCGACAATCAGACGATAGACTGTATCTACTCTCATCTGAGAAGAGGACAGCAGACCAGTCGTTATCAGTCTAATTGCGATGTTGATGGCACCATTGCAAACGGGCGGTACGGTGACGTCTGGACAATGGGATGCACACAACAGGACGGCGGGCGTATAGTCCTCCTTCATGCAAACGTCTGGCGACAGTTTCTCGGGAGATCCGCTTACCAGTAGCAGCCATAAACTGATTTGCTACCTCACTAGCTGTGCTGCGCCGGTGTCTTTTTGTTGATAGCACTATATACCGATCTTCTGCAGGTGTCGTACTGCGAACACGACTTCCCCCGTGACGTTTGCTGCACTCTCCATTTGTTTGAAATGATTTCCAAAGACTTGAAACAACACTGTGGCTAACGTCGAACTCCCCGGCAATATCTGTTATTTTTCGCCCTTCTTCAATCTTGCCAATAATACGGCCACGCGTAAAATCATCTAGGTGATGTCGGGAAGACATACTGAAAATTGCAAGTTCGTCAATTGATTCTTTCCCTTTCAACTTTGCGTTTGAACAACAACGGTCAATACGCGTCAAATCCTTTATGTCTTTTATCAGCGCTATGACGTCACGAACAAGTTCGGCAATCCAAAATTTGCATACGCACAACACGTCTTACTGTATCCCGCCCTTATGCTAATTTCCACATTTTCCTGCCTTCCATTTTATGGTTGCGATCGTTGCTATTGTCATCCGTCCTTAGCAATTGTCCGGCAGTGTATATGTGTTCACAAGTACGATAGATGAACGGTGGACGAGATTACCCCATCTTGAGGAATATCTGTTGTCTCTATACATACCATTCTGCATGCAGATTTCAAAATGGGTAAAGTTCCGGCCAAATGGACTTCAAGATATCTTTCCCAAGTGCAAAAAACAATCGTGTGAGTCAGGGGCGGATTGTCCCACAGGGACACCGCGACATTTCCCGGTGCACCACCCGAAACATGGCTCACTGTCTCGTATTCTTTTTGTGTGTGTGTGTGTTTTTTTTTTTTTTTTTTTGAACGAACTAATAACTATTTTGGTACTTTTGAATAATAATCGTTAACTTTATTTAAGCTTTATTCCTGCCTGAAACGTTATTTCCTTAGAACAATTAAAAAACATTATTTGTATTTATATGTTAGGCGTTTTTTCTGAAGTGAAATAGCAAAATTCTCCGTACTTAGTTCAGGAAAGTGCCGTCGGATTAAGCACGTTGTTGCAAATTAATTAAACTAACGCTAACTACTACAATTAGCCGCCCCGGTGGCGCAGTGGTCTAAGGTGCTGGCCTGTGATCATTCGTCCGTAAGGGGTCTGGGTTCGAATCCCGGTCAGGCATGGATGTTGTGTTTGTCTTACGGCACTGGCTCTCTCCCTTCCCTGGAACCAGTGACCCTAAATTAGGGACGGGCGACTGCTTATAGCCTATTTGAGTTGCTCACAGTGGTCGTTAAACCTCCAATCAAAAAAAAAACTACAATTAGACGTAGGTCATTGGACTTGGATGCCAGGGTGTATGGTAAGCCCTACCTGCTTTTGAAATCTTGAAGGATATATTAGTACTCATTGTGATGATGATCCACTCTCTTACCCACAGATTGGCATAGAGCTTAAAGCAATTCTCCGGCAGAGATATTCCGAAACCCGTGTTCCTCCCACTTTGATCTTAAAAGAAACAATGATTTACTAGTACTGATTCACGGGTCAAAATATCGGTAAATTGTAAAATGTGTCTACTAAAGGAGGAGATACCAATACATTGTGTAGCAGACAATCGTTGACCAAAAATTACCGTAGTAAAATTGTTATGTCGCATGTGCACACCTTTCAACTTTCAGAACGATCTTCATGGTGATTTAGCTGGAAATCGAGTCTTCAAAATACTTTTTTTTTCCCAGTCAAAACCAAATTTTTAAAAGGAAAATAAGTATCCGGAATTTCAAAAATTCGCTTATGTTTGAATGTAACGTGGTTTTGATGCTACATTCAATCATAAGTGGATTTTTAAAATTCTTTCACCGGTAAATCGTTATTAAAATTTGTTTAAGGCTGAATTCGTTTTACAATGCCTATTCCAACAGTTCTCTTCCATCGAGTATCTAACAGAATTTTTTTCGTGAGGGAAATTATGAGGATATTTTCTATTGGTGTACGTGTGATTTTCTAGCGGACCGAAAGACTAAAATTCCCGGTGTGGTTTGGTTCGCCCAATCCGCCCCTGGTGTGGGTTTGTGTCTGGCGATGCTTATACGAGATGCCGCCATGAACAGTTCTTTCTTTTCTTCGATTGTGACACAAAAATGAGATCCAGAAACAAAGCGTCAGCCTGCCCAGTGGAGCCACGTTGACACATCGCCACCGAAAGGAACTTTTCAAGTTGCAGAAAGTCGTCGTCCTTAGATGGATGATTCACATCAGGGCACCACGGGTTATGTTGCAAACACCTGTGAAGGCATATTCAAATACTCTAAGTGAGTTGCATAAAGATCAATTACGTGGATTCCAAGAATTGCTAAGTAGAAAATGAAATTCGCAAACACCTGTGAAAGCATATTCAAATACTCTAAGTGAGTTGCATGAAGCTCAATTAGGTGGATTCAAAGAATTGCTAAGTAGAAAATGAAATTCTCAAACACCTGTGAAGGCATATTCAAATACCCTAAGTGAGTTGCATAAAGCTCAATTACGTGGATTCAAAGAATTGCTAAGTAGAAAATGAAATTCTCAAACACCTGTGAAGGCATATTCAAATACTCTAAGTGAGTTGCATAAAGCTCAATTACGTGGATTCCAAGAATTGCTAAGTAGAAAATGAAATTCTCAAACACCTGTGAAAGCATATTCAAATACTCTAAGTGAGTTGCATAAAGCTCAATTACGTGGATTCAAAGAATTGCTAAGTAGAAAATGAAATTCTCTCCGTAGCCACCACGACGGCGCAGTGGTCTAAGCGATGGCCTCTGATCATTCGTCCGAAAGGGGTCCGGGTTCAAATCCCGGTGAGGCATGGATGTTGTGTTTGTCTTACGGCACTGGCTATCTCCCTTGCCTGGAACCAGTGACCCTAAATTAGGGACGGGAGACTGTTTATAGCCCACTGAGTTGCTTACGGTGGTCGTTAAACCTCCGCAATATTTCACACGTTAAAAAAATATGTTTCAGAATCGTAGCGCCCGGTAAAAGATAAATATTCATGCACAATATAAACTTTAGGTAAAACCAGTCGTAATGTAATTGAACAAAAGTGGAATCACTGCTTTTCTTGTAAATCCTTGTAATCCAGAGTTTATAAACGGAAAAATCCAGAAGTTGCCTATTGTTTATCATGTTATAAATTCAGAGTTCACTGGCAAGTCGTACAATTTCATTGACAAATGCAGCTATTTACATTGTGGCAAACGATAATGCAAAACCCCAGGTTCTAATGCAATGGTTCAAATAATTTCCGTAAGCAGAGCAAGAAAAGTAAAATATTATTACAACATGGAGATGAAATGAATCAGTCGAATAAACTTTAAAACCTTGAAAAAACGATACTGAAATCGCTAAAAAAAATCAAGAGAATGATATTAAAATATCTAAAAATCACTACGACTCTCTTGAACATATCACTATACTAGTTTCAGCTTACTTACTCATGGCCATCATCAGTGGTTAAGTTTCGCCAGTCTGTAGGTCCAGAAGTCCCTTATTTTAATATCATTTTCTCGAGGTTTTTTCAGTGATTTTAGCATCGTTTTTTCAAGGCTTTAAAGTTAATTCTAATTATTCATTTCATTTCCATATTGTATTAATTTTTGAATTTTCTTGTTGTGCTCAGAGTTGGAAACGGGTCAAAAATTTCGGACCCGGACGTCCCATAACTGGACCCGACCCGGACCCGTAACTGACCCGGGCAAATCTTCTTTGAACTATAAATTCGATACTCAATTTATATATATATATACTATATATATATACATATAAACGTAATACATATATTCATCCCAATAACTGCTTGATATTTAATAACTGAAATCCTTTTTTAATAATAAAATTTGGTTACTTGCTAAATTTTAGTGCCATTTTTAGCGCCACTGTTTTGCGTAATCCAGAAGTAATGGCTGACTATGACCGTGACCATGAAGTATATTACAAATGGGAATCATTATTTACGATTACACAAATCTATTTTTTAGATGAAATTGTTCACTGTTTCCAAGCTTTGATGGAGGTGCGCATACTTTCATATGGTCCGTTAGACTTTTGGTTCCATAAACTCTTATTACACGTCGACATCTTTCTTTGTAATTACACTTTCCACATTTTGAACAACAAGCAAGACCAAACAACACAGAATTATTCAACGGTTCCTTGATGAGACGAAACAATTTCCAGTATTCACTCTTCCCCTTGCGGTTTTGAACAAGCACGTATTTGTTGGCCTCGACGCCTTTCTCACCTTCCTTATTATTAAATCTATCCATATTAACAAATAAGGAGTTAATTTTGACATGACATGTCATGGGAACGGGATGTTAGCACATCAGTCGAAAACCTCTGAATGCTCAATGTATAAAATGCGATCTGAAAAGTAACTCTTAGTACGGAGAGAGTGGATCAGCTGAGAAGCAGGCGAATGGCGTTTGCCTGTACCTGGCCCTGGACAATCGCACTGTAAAAGAACGCAAAGGAAGTATCTTTTTACGATATGGTGTCGGTGTGTTTGACGTCGGTCGGTAGAAATCTTCATTGCTTTAAGAAAGAGACGTCAATATTTTTGCATGGCAAATCATTATTCACTCCGTGGGTACCAGTATCAACTACAGAATTCCACAACGCGCATTTTTCTTTGGGAATATGTTTTTCTCTTTTCAAAAATAAAACGAAAATAAAACCGGGTCAATTGCAGGTCAATGCACTTTGACCCGACCTGTTGGACCCGCAAGAAATTGTCGCCCCGTTGATCCGTGACCCGTTTCCATCTGTGGTTGTGCTTACTGAAGTTATTTGAGCCATTGCATTCGAATCTGGTCTTTTGCATTATCGTTCGGCACAATGTATAACACATAGCTGCATTTGTCAATGAAATAGTACGGCTAGCCAGTGAACTCTGAATTTATAACATGATAAACAATAGGCAACTTCTGGATTTTCCCGGATATAAACTTTGGATTACAAGGATTTACAAGAACAGAGGTGGGTTCACTTTTGTTCAATTATATTACGACTGGTTTTACCTAAATTTTATATTATGCGTGAAAATTTATCTTTTACTGGGCAACTGCGCTCCTGAGACATGTTTTTTTTTTAAACGTGAGAAACAGAAAATATGCGGAGAATATCATTTTCTACTTAGCAAACCCGTGAAGACTTTCTGAGAGAAAAATTTCTTCCGGCTCTGTAGAGAAACGTCCCTGCGCCAGGATACACCTGCGATTCTACCACAATAATCTGTTGTTCCATCGTGCTGCTAAAGTACAAGATACAAAATTAAACTTACCCCACACCTTCTAGGCTTATCAGACCTTTCATTAAGTGACTGGTTATTCCTGAGGATGAAAAATAAATTTCATAGCTGGAAATTTCCGAGATAATGATCAGCTGCTCATGCCATTTTGCAGTAGTCTAAATACATCCAGACACCTTGGGTAAGAACATGTCGAAAATATGCGAAACTTTTCGAAAACATGAAAAATGGCATAACGTTTGTTCTCATATTATAAATAACTTCAGGAGTAGAAAATTAGGAGTCCGTGTTGAACGCACCTTACATGGGAAATATAATATAAGCACGCATTTATCGAAGTTTAGTCTGTTCAAAATTCTGTTTACCTGATATATTGAAAGATATTAAACCGAGTTCGATACTTTTTTTTTTTACGCTTTCCAACCGTACGTTGAAGAACCGTATATGCTCCAGCTTTGTCCGTCTGTCTTTCCGCACGATAACTCGCGTAAAAATAGTTCGATTTCGACAAAATTTTAGTATGTGGTAGGGGACAAACTGAGGACGAACTCTATTGAAAATGGGCGAAATGGGGTCAAAGGTCAGGACATAAGAGCGGGATCCATTCCATCGCCCTTATGCGTCATAACTTACGTAAAAATGCTTCGATTGCGGCAAATCTTTATCATGTTGTTCCGAAAATATACTGAACCGGTTCTGTTTAATATCATCGAAATGGGGTCAAAGGTCAGGGCAAAGGAGCGAGATTTATTCCACAGCCATTATCCTCTTGACTAAAAATGCTTCTATTGTGACAAAACTTTAGTATGTTGTTCCGGAGATATACTGACCAATGCTGTTTAATATCATCGAAATGGGGTCAAAGGCCAGGGCATATGAGCGAGATTTATTGCACAGACATTATTCTCATAACTTGAATAATGATTTCTGGTATGTTGGAAAGCGTATCATAATCAATGCATTGCATGATTTTACTAACTTGTTAATCAGGCTCTGATCGCTTTTATTCATAAATAAAGGTTATTATTACCTCTAATTTAAGTTTCCTTTATACAGAGTGTCCCACTCGCTACTGAACCCGGCATTTCTTAAAAAATATTAACACCAATGAAGATATTGCAACAAAATTTGAAGTGGACTTATATCATTTCGTGCGAAATGTGATGACATCACAACATGTGCTGGAAGTGGCCCCCATTTGAGTCCAGACAGCATTGAACCCGACGCTGTTCGCCAGCCAGCCGGAGTGCTTCTTAGTGGCAGACACATTCCTAAGTGTGGCGCCATTGAGGAGGAGTCCGCCAGCCAGCCGGACGCGCCTCTGTGCTGCTTTGTTATGTCATTTCGTTGAGCGTGTCTACACAATATAGTTGTTGATAGTGAGTGCTCGTGGCTGATCGCTTACGTGTGAAAATGTATCGGTATACTCTGAAGGAGCGAGGGTTTATTGTTCGTACTTATGGGAAAGCAGAATCTATAAAGCCTTGTCAACAGCAATTCCTGAAGAGGTTTGCAGGTAGACATCCGGCGAGCAAGTCCACCATTTGGGCATTGTCGAACAAATTGGGAACCAAGGGGACTTTATTAGACGGAGGTCGTCCACAAATTTCGAAGTGCCTGTGGCCACCGCGCTCGTCCGATCTGACGCCTCCTGATTACTTTTTATGAGGACATCTAAAAGGGAGGGTTTACCAAAAAAAACGTGAACCATAGATGCCTTGAAAGCAAACTTCACCGAAGAAATTCAGGTAATGACAGCGGACGTACTGGCAAGGGCTTTCCACAATATGGTGCACCGGGTTAAATGCTGTCTGCACGCAAATGGAGGCCACTTCCAGCACATGTTGTGATGTCATCACATTTCGGGACACCCTGTATGAAGTTTAACGTCTTCAAAACCTTATTTTTCTATAGCTTGATTTACAATTTTCACAATTTAATGGCCATGCGATATACAGTGTTTATTTCTTAGAAAACAAGAAACATAGACACTATACATTCTAAGGATAATATTGATTTCATCTGAGGATGTGTCTGTACATCATTTTTCAAAACATTTTCCCCTCCGGGTTTATATTTGATAAAATTCAAAATCTAACGGAACACATTTTTTTTTTTTAATAATTGTATGTTTTCAGATATTTCCTACTTATTTTCGGAATGAACTACGATGCTACTGAAGTTATCTTTAAGGAAGAAAATTAGATAAATTTTGTAAACGTCCAATGCATGCTGCCGCTTCGGTGCTTTTCCTTAGGGATGGCTTTCTTGACACTTGCAAGATTTCTTTGAATGAGTGATACTACTCCTGAATTTCTTTTAAGAGTAGATACTTCTCAGTAGATCGCACGCTGTTGCTTCGGACTCTCTCTTTGCGCAATGTGTCTCCCATTAGGGTAAGATATTTTGAAGGAAGCAGACTCATTGATTTTTCTTTGCTTGAAAAACAAATATTTGATCAGATTTCTTTCACACAGATCCCAACTCATGCCTATCTCCGAGTTTCTGCTTTTGCTGATTTGCAAAGTAGCATGTATATATAAAATCTTTAAAAAGACTGCATGGGGACAAATGGATACGTTACGCTACCCAAGAATTGGAAAGTATACAACGCGGGCAAAAATGTAACATAGATTAATATTTCACTGCTATCTCATAATCCTCTTTAAACAAGACGTATGAATAAATGCATATTTGTTCTTCCACGCGTTAAACCAATATGTTTTCCGATCTCTGCAAATTAATTAGTAATACTGATTTCACCTGAGCATTGGACTTGATTTTCTCAGCGTGTTAATTAACCAGCTTTGAAAGAGATGAACGAGAAGTCATTCAAGTGAAGATGTACAACGAAATAAATTTATCCGTCATTTTTGTCTACGCCGGGCATCGAATCCGGGTCCCCCTCACTCCGGAATAAGCCGCTCTCCCAACTGAGCTACGCGGACGTATGCTCTCACCGCGAGTGGCCTAGTGGGCAACGTTCGTGACTGCCACGGAAAGGACCTCAGTTTCGATCCCGGTAGGTAAGAACGCTCGATCCACTAAATATCCGCCGTGAGTCGGATGGGCACGTTAAGCCGTCGGACCCCGGGTAGTCCCCCCGGTAATAAATAAGGGCGTCATCTTCCCCCTTTCTACTTCGCTTCCGTGTCACTTTCTTATCGGGCACTATAGCCCAAATCTCCAAGCTTCCTATTTCTAAGGGTTGTTTACGACCTGGGGTCAGACACTCCCTTCCTAAAATCCTCTACATACACTAACGGAAAAAAATCCCAACACCACGAAAAAATAGTTGTAGAGGAATGAAATGGCGGCAATACATTTGTATAGGTAACATATTTAATCGATTAAGGTTTCAAGATCACAGCTTATTGTAAGCGCGAGAAGAGCCATTTTAAATGTGAAATGCTGGTACATTAATAACCGGTGTAACCGCCAGAATGTTGAATGCAAGCACGCAAACGTTCATGCATTGTGTCGTACAGGTGCTGGATGTCAGTTTGTGGGATGGGGTTCCATGCCTGTTGCACTTGGTCAGTCAATACAGGGACGGTTAATGCTGATTGGGGGTGACGCTGGAGTTGTCGTCCAATGATGTCCCATACGTGCTCGATTGGTGAAAGATCTGGTGATCTAGCAGGCCACGGCAACATGTCGACACTCTGTAGAGCATGTTGGGTTACAACAGCGGTATGCGGGCGAGTGTTATCCTGTTGGAAAACACCCCTGGAATGCTGTTCATGAATGGCAGCACAACAGGTTGAATCACCAGACCGACGTACAACTGTGCCGTCAGGGTGCGTGGGATAACCACGAGAGTGCTCCTGCTGTCATAGAAAATTGCTCCCCAGACTATAACTCCAGGTGTAGGTCCAGTGTGTCTCGGCCGCAGACAGGTTGGTTGCAGGCGCTCACCTGGCCTCCTTCTAACCAACACACAGCCATCACTGGCACCCAGGCAGAACCGGCTTTCATCAGAAAACACAACAGATCTCCACTCCGTCCTCCAATGAGCTCTAGCTTGACACCACTGACGTCGCAAACGGCAGTGGTTTGGAGTAAGTGGAATGCACGCTACAGGGCGTCTGGCTCGGAGATGTCCTTCAAGTAACCGATTTGTAACAGTTCGTTGTGTCACTGTGGTGGCAACTGCAGCTCGAATTGCTGCCGCAGACGCGGTACGATGCGCCACGGCCATACGCCGTACACGGCGGTCTTCCCTCTCAGTAGTGCCACGTGGTCGACCGGAACCCGGTCTTCTTGAGGCAGTAACTTCCCTTGACCACCGCTGCCAACAATCATGCACAGTGGCTACATTCCTGCCAAGTCGTTCTGCAATATTGCGGAAAGAAAATCCACCTTCTCGTAGCCCTATTACACGACCTCGTTCAAACTCCGTGAGCTGTTGATAATGGCTTCTTCGTCTTCTGAAAGGCATTCTTGACTAACATCAACACCCTAAGTCGAATCTCAACGATAACTAACGCTCACGAACGTTACAGTGCGTATTTACAGCAAACCTGCTTTGCATGTTCCGAGGGGCGCTACCAGCGCCACACGTATGCGCCGAGCGCGAAATTTGCATAGATGTCATCTTACAGATGTACTCTCACCGCCTACCAACTGTCGTTTATCTAACACAACCCCTTCTTGGTGTTGGGATTTTTTTCCGTCAGTGTATGATCTGATCTGATGTCGCTGCCATCTACCTTTATCTCATGTGCGTCCTTCGCGGCAGGCACGGCACATCTCACCCCCCTCCTCCCAAAAAGAGGGCAGGGGGCATGGCCCACGACTCAGCCGGGACCATGTATCGCTGTAGGCAGTCATCCGCTGAAGAACGTACATTGAAAAAATCGTAGTCAATTTAGTGTGTGGAACGTAACATCACACACATTTAATTTTCGAAGCTCTGAAGAAAGGATTCTCTTCTTTTTCTTGCCTCGCGGTGTGGAAAGAACATCACACCATTGCGAGAACTTTAACAGCCAGGTCATTCTTGAAGTTCGGGCGCCAATATAACGAAGTAAATTTCTCCGTCATTTTTGTCCACGCCGGCCATCGAATCCGGGTTCCCTCATTCCGGAATCAGTCGCTCTCCCAACTGAGCTACGCGGACGTATGTTCTCACTGCTATCTGCTTTTATCTCATGTGCGTCCTGCGGGGCAGGCACGTCACAGGTAGCTGTGACGTGCGGCTGAAATGTTGCAAACAAATCCTGTATGCGAAGACGAAGAAGCCAAGAAATCGAACCTGAAGAGTTCCTTCTATATACACTCACGGACAATGAAATTTGCGCACCAAGAAGGAAGCATCGGATTGAACTGAAATTTTATGGTCGTAATGATACAGATGAATGATACAAAAACAGAACTGCAGGACAATTACAGAGGGATCTGTGCGACGCACTTCGGTCATTTTCAATAGCGCGTCGCACCGCCTCGTGCGGCGATACATGCTGCAATACGGTCCGGCATGGAGGCAAACAGATGCCTGATATTGTCTTACGGCAGACTGACCCACACGTATTGGACGGTGTGCTCCAAATTCCTGATAGTGCGGCACGACGGCAGCTGGCGTTTCAACTGTTCCTACACATGCTCGATAGGAGGCATGTCCGGGGAACGGGTAGGCCATCGAAGTGTCTGGAAATGACGTAATCAGTCCTTGGCAACCCTAGCCGTGTGCGGACGGGAATCATCCTCCTGGTGTAGCGCACCTGGACATACCACTGGCCCGTCAATGATCCACGTACCGTTATTAGAGCTGATCGGCTATCGTTGGTAATGGTTCTCCGGACCATAATGCCTGCAGTGCGGGAGGTGTGGCAAGGTTGGGATTGTGCCGTTGACCCAGGGACCTCCACACCCGTACACGATGACCATCTGTCCCCAAAACGAAGCGGCACTCATCGCTAAACACCACACGTCGCCATTCTGTGGCGATTCGCGTCGCTCTGGCCAGGCACCACTGCACACGGAGCAAGGCAATGTTCCAGTGTTAATGGCAGCACACGTAAAGGGCGTTTAGATCGGTTCGTGAGCACACAAGAGCCGCTGCTTTTGCCTGTGTAGTGGACTGGGTCTCCGTGGGATCCGTTCGCGCCTGCGCACGATCCGTCGATCCTCATCCTCTCGCATCTTTTAAAAAAGAAAAGTAATGGCGACAATTTTGTGGCATTTCGCAGGTATCATTCATGTTGATTTTCTTTAACATGGTGGCACTGTCAGTAGTTCTCTCTATACTAAGACGCAAAAGAAACTCAGGGAAGTGATTGGCAAAAAGACAGCAGATATACTGTCCTCCTACACCCCGACAACTCCTTAACACCTCACTTGAAATGTCTCGGGCGATTTCCAAAATAAGCTGGACAGTTATCCCACACCTGCCATACAGTCCCGATTTTTTTTTTTTAAAGAATACCGTTCGCAGTTCAGTGAGCTATAAGCAGCCGCCCGTCCTTAATTTAGGGCCACTGGTTCCAGGGTAAAGACCGAGCCAGTGCAGTAAGGCAAACAAAACATTCATGCTTAACCGGGACTCGAACCCATCACGGATGATTGGTCATAAACCAGCCCTTAGACCACTGCACCAAAGAGACGTCTCCTTTATTGACACCCGTCTGACTATCTCCTATTCGGCCCCGTGAACCAAAGTCTTCGAGGTCAACATTTTGAGCATTTAGATGAAGTTAAACAATCTGTGAAATACTGGGCCAAGTGGAATGCTTCCAAAGTGGTTACACATGTTGGGTTGAAGGATTGCGTAAATGTTTGATTTCAGCTGGGGACTATTTTGAGTAGCACCATTATATTCAGCAGATTGCAAGAATTTTTGTACCGAATTTCATTAAAATATATCTCAGCTGTCAGGGAAGTCATTTGTAATGAGACATTACTTTCAGGACAACCCTCGTATATGAAAATTCTCTGGAATCTTTGGGTTTATCCCCTTCAAAAAGAATTTTTCCAATCCATCATATTGGGGAATATAAGTTTCTTACGAAATATAAGACACAGTTATGCAACGAAGCGGATAGACTGAGCAATTGGAAGATAGATCAAACATTTTGAGCATGCCTATGAAATGCACGAATTAAACTCAAAGCCTAATATGAATTTACCTTACACGTATAATGGCAATCTTGCGGCATTTTTATTTCGACATCCTCCCCAGTAGTTTCAATGCATTTTGTACATTTATACGCAAGCTGTGTTAATCATAGCAATAAGAGCCTCTCTCATATCCTTCAAATCATGCTTAGCTATATGCGTCCTGATGCTCTTTATCGTACCTGAAGCGAGTTCCACATTTTCATAGAGAGCAAAGAGCTCCAGCATCTCATCAGATGGTGGAGAATCTACAAAGAAACGCTCGTGATTAACAATCGGAGGTATTATATTTTTCGTTAAAAGTTTAGTCTCTGCTTGGTGCTTCACATTTACAACTTTCCCTGCTATAACTGTTGCTGAAGTAAGAACCCAAGTTTTTGTAAATGTTATATCCTGTGCTTGCCTGATCGTATTTATACTGCCAGAGGATGATGCAATGGTAACTAGTCAACAACCATGCGTTATTTCATTATACTCGGCATAGGAACATTTTACTTTGAAAGTCCTTCATTGGTATGTCTTTCATGCTGTGACACCTATGTGAAGATGCTACATGCTACAAATGTAGCGGACGATGAACACATTCCCAAGAAATAAATTCTAACAAAGAGATTTTCTACTTATTCTTATACACTGGTGTGCAAACATTAAGTACGAATAGGAGAAATTAGCATAACAGCGGAACGAGCAGGCAGAACTGACCGAAAGACCACTCAGGAGATACTCTGGGGTCCGATATGGTAGGGCATGCGCATATATGCAGCATGACGTAGAGGGGGAGTGTCGGAAGGGTATAAAGCACACGGGCGGTGTACACTCTGCAATGCGGTGAAAGCTATTGCACGGTGTACATCGGTTTGAAGGACATCGAGTTTCTGCCACCGTGTGATATGGCCAACAGGCAATCCAGTAGACGACATCTGGATGACTTTACCCGAGGTCGCGTCATTGGGAAGTTGGAAGAAGGTCGAAGTGTGACTAGTGTGGCCGAGGAGTTCGGGATCGCTCACAGCATCATTTCACGAGCTTGGAGAGCATTTCAAGCTATCCGAGAGTTTAGCAGCAGTCGTCCATGAGCAACCACGGCGGCGGACGACCGGTATATTTTCCGGCAGGCGAGAAGAGACAGACGGCAGACAGCGGGAGAAATCGCAAGACACATGCTACAGACAACTGGACGTCTGTTATCGCGTTTTACCGTGGCCAGGAGGCTGCACAAAGGTGGTCTATTTGCACGACGACCAGTACGGTGTGTGCCATTAAAGCCTGCTCATCGGAGACGGCGGTTTCTGTGGTGCCAGGAACACAAGAACTGGACACATCAGCAATGGGGTCGAGTTCTCTTTACGGATGAAAGTCGATTTAATCTGACGAGCGATTCTGGACGTATACACATCTGGTGAGAGCAGGGAACACGCAATCACACCTCCAACATCATCGAAAGGGACAGGTCTGGAGGTGGCGGAGTTCTCGTTTGGGGCGGTATCATGCTAGGTAGCCGTACTGACCTCCACATCTTCCAAGGAGGTTCAGTCACTGGTGTCCGCTATTGTACCGAGGTTCTCCTGTCTCACGTGCGTCTGTTTAGAGGTGCTGTGGGTCCTGAGTTCCTCTTCATGGACGACAACGCTACACCTCATCGTACAGTGGCTGTCGCAGAGCTGTTGGAAAGTGAAGATATTCAACGCATGGATTGGTCCGCAAGGTTCCCGGACCTACATCCAATCGAACACGTGTGGGACCTTCTCGGGAGACGCTTGGCAGCACGTCACCAGCCGCCAGCAACGATTCCGAAGCTGCGATTGGCGCTACAAGAGAAATGGGCCGCGATGCCTCAACAGCTCCTTGACAACCTCGTCCTCAGCATGGACAGACGTTGTAAATCCTACAACGCAGTCAGGGGTGATCATATCCCCTACTAAAGACTGGATTTTTCTTGGCAGCCGCCTGTCACATGGGCGTTACTGTCTTCTGTCCAGTTGTGCTCGAAGTTACCTTTTCAATAAAGTGCCTTTGTATCCTTTGGATTCCTTGTTTGGACGGTTTTGCTCACTTGTCCCATATTCCTACATCTTGGGGATCTTATTGTATGATTTGAGTCGATGTGGAGCACTTCTGCACGACGTTACATTTGAAAAACCGTCTCGTCGTTAATTTTTGCACGCCAGTGTATTTCAGGGAAGGGAACATCGTACCAAAGACAAGTATACGTAAATTTATGGCACCTGATGTAAAACCTCTGCCCTAATAAAAGCGTAAAATGTATGGATTATCTCGCATTATATTCACACTGTTCGGCATACAACAAATGTTTTGTAAAATGGCTGCTGACAAGTGAAAAGATAACGTACACAAATCCGTTTTTAGCATGCATATTTACGATAAAAAAATGACGTAATTATGTTTTTTTTGCGTCTGCTTATTTTTGTAACGCAATTAATACAGTGTTAACATGTGGTTAAAGAGAAATGTTTAAAAACCATGTTGCCGTATTTCGATACTCAGCGTTTGTTATAATAATAAAAATCAAGACCAGTGGTCAGCAGCCTTTGATAAGCGTTGTGCTTAAGTAATTCTACGCAGCGATCAGTCGTGCCAGCTTCATTTCTTCAAATAGGGCAACTTCTAATTTTCTAAGATCCGAGTTAAAAGACAAAGTAAATAGATATTTAGATGTAGAATAAATCAAATAATTTAGGACTCGCCTACACCGACCACTCGCCCAGGGCCCCAACGCACTACGCGCTCGTGTGGCCCTACAGCTGTACATATTTTTTCTACAAATTGACACCTAATCATTAATAAAGAAAGAATATTTAAAAAACTGAAATTTATTTTATTATTAGTAATATAAAATACAAACATGAAAAACCCATTAGAAAGTACCAATCACTCACCTTAAAGATCATGGTAACCTCCAATGACAACACACTTCCAACACGTCAATCATCGTGATGTAACTGGGCTTCCAAGGTTTACAGACATCTTGCTTACGCTTCTTACTTATGGGTGTGAAACATCGTATTTAAGATGTCTGTAAACCTTGGAAGCCCAGTTACATCACGATGATTGACGTGTTGGAAGTGTGTTGTCATTGGAGGTTACCATGATCTTTAAGGTGAGTGATTGGTACTTTCTAATGGTTTTTTCATTTATGAATTGCACGTAAACTATGCGCACTTTGCAAGAGGTTAATACCTTAAAAGTGCAAATATAATAAAATACAAACATTTGTGTATTTTGAAGGAAAATCAGTTTCGAAGATAATTAGCATAAAAAAGCATAATAAAGAAACAGGTCTCGTTCATTTGGCCGAAGTTTACTTCACCGAAGGGTCGCTTGACCGAAAATCACTTTACCGAAAAGATTGTTTCACCGAAATATCACTTGATCAAAAAGTCCATTTCACCGAAAAGATTGTTTCACCGAAAGATCACTAGATCAAAAAGTCCATTTCACCGAAAAGATTGTTTCACCGAAAGATCACTTGATCAAAAAGTCCATTTCACCGAAAAGATTGTTTCACCGAAAGATCACTTGATCAAAAAGTCCATTTCACCGAAAAGATTGTTTCACCGAAAGATCACTAGATCAAAAAGTCCATTTCACCGAAAAGATTGTTTCACCGAAAGATCACTTGATCAAAAAGTCCATTTCACCGAAAAGATTGTTTCACCGAAAGATCACTTGTGATCAAAAAGTCCATTTCACCGAAAAGATTGTCTCACCGAAAGATCACTTGATCAAAAAGTCCATTTCACCGAAAAAATTGTTTCACCGAAAGATCACTTGATCAAAAAGTCCATTTCGCCGAAAAGATTGTTTCACCGAAAGATCACTTGATCAAAAAGTCCATTTCACCGAAAATATTGTTTCACCGAAAGATCACTTGATCAAAAAGTCCATTTCACCGAAAAGATTGTTTCACCGAAAGATCACTTGATCAAAAAGTCCATTTCACCGAAAAATCACTTGATCGAAAGGTACATTTAAAGGAAGGGTCAGTTGATCTAAAAGTTTATTTCACCGAAAGATCACTTGATCAAAAAGTCCATTTCACCGAAAAATCACTTGATCGAAAGGTACATTTAAAGGAAGGGTCAGTTGATCTAAAAGTTTATTTCACCGAAAGGTCTTTTTACCTAAAAGTTCATTTCATCGAAAGGTCATTTCACCGAAGGGTCACTTTATCGAAAACTTTGGATTTCATTACAGGATCTGTTGAAGCATGGTGCAAGTTCGGCAGACAGACCACCGAAACGTTAAGGAATTATACTATTGATTTCCCCGTGTCACAGAGAACGCAAAGATTTAGTTTTAAGACAAATCTTTTTTTTAAAGACAATAGGCCTCGGCTTAGGCCTTTTTATCACATTTTAATCATGTTCATAAGGTTTACATAAAAGTCATGTTCAGAGCTCATGTTCATAAGGTTTACATAAAAAGCAAAATTAGTAATGTTGCACATTTTTTTTTCAGACAAAAAGAATCAATTTTAGGTCCCTAGGCCTTGGCTTAGGCCTTTTTACCCAATTTTAATTGTGCGAACACATTTTCATAAGGTTTAGATAAAAAGTCAAGTTAATAATATTGCACATTTTCAGGCAAAAAGAATCAATTTTAGGGCCCTAGATCTCGACTTAGGCCTTTTTAGCAAATTTCAAACGTGCGTGCTCATGTTCATAAGGGTTACATAAAAGGTTTCATTACATTTTACGTAATGCTTATGAATATGAGTAGAATGGCCTGTATCTAGGCCTACGGTAAAAAAATCAATGTTTTGTGGTTGAGTAAAAGTGGAACATTATTTACTTGATTTACTGTGTAACCCTTATGAATATGAGTTCGAAGGATTAAAGTTTGACAAAAAGGCACATGGGGAGGCGTTTCATAGAAATTAAAAATGTATTTTTTTTTTACAATCCGATAATGTTTAGGGAACCAGTTTTTCAAAAACCCGCACCACACTCCAACAGATCTCTAACAACAAAATTCTAAGTTTTCGGTAAACTGACCATTCGGTGAAATGATCTTTCGATATAATGAACTTCTAGTGCTAAGTAATCCTTCGGTGAAATGAACTTTTCGATCAAATGTCCTTTCGATGAAATGAACTTTTAGGTGAAGTGACCTTTCGGTGAAATGCACTTTTCGGTCAAGTGACCCTTCGTTGAAATGTACCTTTCGGTCAAGTGACCTTTCGATCAAGTGAACGATACCCTAAAGAAACCACATTGATTTTTCTTTATGCCCGTGACGATATGGGCGACGAAAACCTTCGTGCAAAGGAATCAAACTAATTACAAACAATACCGTCTCAGCACGATTTATTAAAAGATGAATAATATGTACAAATTAAAACCATAAGTACTTTAAAGGTGACGATCACCTCATCTTCAGGTGTATCAGACACGCCAACATAACATCTTACATACACTGCCCATGCGCACCATGGGTACGTTACTCCAGAAACACGTGACAAAACAGGATTTTTGTAAACAACTTATGCAAATCATGATGAAAAAGGTAAGCTGTAAGAACAAGTTATTCCAAATTAAACACATTATGTCACTTGAAACAACAGTTTGTTACGAAACGTATTAATGAGGTGCTCCCAAGTTCCAGACACTTCAATCGTTGCCGCCCTGGTTACCAAAAGCTGTAATATAAATACTTTCCATGCACAGTAGTGAGTGGGAAGAGGCGGGGGTTGCTAATAATTTAGTGTTCTGCCAGTCTGGGTACATAATTCCAGAATTCACATTCTTTGCTAGCGCTGCGCTACTTAGGTTAGCTTTTAAGCTATATTTGTGCTCCTGCAAGAGCAAATCTATCTGCAGTCTAGTAAATCCTATGTAGTTGCTGATAATCTCTGCTGAGCAAGGGTCCAACATAGGGATATTGTAAACACCCTATGTTTGCAACATATCAGCTTTATTGCGATCTTTTCTAACATATGTTAACAAATTTCTAATGCTAATGCCAATGCGTAATTTATGTCTGGAGCACAGGCGAGATAGCACATTACTAATGTACGGCATGTGTTAAAACGTACCTACGAGTTCCTCCGCTCTATGTCTCGCCAGAGCAGTAGAACGACTCGCCCTAACGCTAGCATAAATGCGTTTAGGTATGTAGGTAGGGTAGCCGAAACTACTAGCAAGATTAAAGATGTAATTAATCTCCCGATCGAAGAAGGTCCTAGTAGTGGTATGCGTGTAAGCCCTGCGAAAAAGAAAATTAATAGCGGAAGTCTCATACTGAAATCGATGCGATGAATTGAATGGAATTAATGAACCAATAGCTGAAGGTTTTTACCTTTCATTGGGGATATCACAATTCAATTAACGCTTGATTTAAATGTTTATAAAATACATAACAATTTGAATGAAAGGAAATAATAATGGGATCCTTGTCCTGCTTTTTCTTCCCTAGTTTCTTTATAACAGAAGTGTATTTCGTAACTTTAGGTTTCGAACAGGCTTTCTGAAAGGGTAGTAATTAGGTGGATTCGAGAAAGAGAGAGAGAGAGAGACGTGGATTCAAAACCCGCTTCTTGTATGAAAATATATGCTCATAGGTTTATGGAGGTCCAGAAGCAACGCAAATGCAATTTTCTCCAAGCAAATGAATTTTTCAGTTGTCCAACAATGCAGGATAGCAGCTGATCCATCTGGGTAATTTCCTCTAAGAGCTTTCGGCAGTTCTCGGAATTTTGTTCTTCATAATTCAGACACCTTAGATTTAATATGCTGAATTTTAAAATGATCAACACTCATTCATTCAGAAAGAGTTTTGCCGAAGGGGAAGTTACGAAAATCAATTAAATCAGGCTTCATAAAGATAGAACACACTGCATTTCAAGATCTTGGCATCGATTTGTAAACTAGTTTGAGTGCTTCGACGTACTTCCATAATTCGTCTGTGTTAACAGGTTAGTGAGTTTGTGACGTATACCCTAATTTAACCTTAATTTCTAGTTCCATCTTCTTATGAAAATATTGGATTACTCTCGTTAAGCGTTTTCCAGTCTGAAAGCTACGTATTCTCTCTCGTCGAATTTGTGTTTTCGCAACCTATCAACAGGTCAAAGTGTAATGACATTTGCTAAACTGATGATAATAGTTGCAGTTTTGAAATGACTGGTGATAAGAGTTCGACGATTTGATTTGTAACAGAAAGACTATTTGAATTGTTCGAGAGATTTGATTTGAAGGCATTCACAGATTCACGGTGACTCGTGTAGTCTCTCACTTGTTTGTGGGACGTTGACTACATGTTGGCTGAACCGCAACTCGTCGGAAAACACTATTCGCTGCCATTCATCACGCCAATGTCTGCGTTCTTGGCCCCATTGCAACCGATGACGTCCGTAGTTTAAAATCAAGGGAAGTTGAAGTAACGGATTTCGGAGGCATCTCAGAAGCAAACCACGTCGGACAGAGATTGCAGGCAACCTTTGATGAGATACAGATTTCCACTGTTCAGCTAACAGATTTCCACTGTTCAGCTAACCGTCAGACCTTCATCTTCCCACTGAGCAATATTCGGATCATCGTGCTCGTGTTTCGTCAAACACGAACGGCGATGTCGCTGGTCCATCTTCTCGCAGTCTAACACATTGGCCTCGTCAGCTGCACCTACGGGTCTCATCTGCTGCGGCGAGGCATATTACGTTACTACTACTACGTTACTGCCACAGTTCCCTTGAATCGATCCACCATGGCAACTTGTCCTGTGCGTCCTGCTTGCATACCTCCCGCTGGGCAGCTACGAGGATGGGGCTGGCATAAATAATTTGCATGTGCGCTGTGGTTGTAATCATTTGCACCTCCTCACGTGACCTACCATTCTGTGAATTTTAGTCCGATCACACACTTTTTTCCTGGTGTTGCATTTTCAACAAACAGCAGTGTATTTGATTGAACAGGGTGTTTCCCATACCACTCTTTCTTGACGATCGTGAAATAACAGACTAAACCTTGTGAGTACAGTTTGTTTGACATTCTTCTGGCCGCTGTGGTTTGTAGTGCTTAATTAGTTGATTTATGTTAATTAAGTACCGGCTGCGACAAAGTGAAGCTATCCGGAATTCAATCAAGGTAACTCAATAAGCTTTACAGTGAAGTAAGATAATTCGGCAGGTAAAAGCTTTAGCTTGTAATCAGATTAGTTCTTTACAGTCAAGTTCATGTTGGGGTATTGGTTTGAATCATAAACATGTACAGCTTAGTCTTGCCTTAAATACTGTTACAAAGTATTCAATGAAATAACAAAAGAAATTTAATGATATTTTAATCTACACGTGACATAAGTAGTACATCTGTGAATACATGGCACCAATCACTTTTCAAAATGGCATCCTTTTGCCTTCACACAATCTTCCAGTCTCTGTGGCCACTCATCAATAGCTTTACACAGGGTCACCACAAGGAAAGCTGCTACTGCCAGCACCAAAGATCGTTTGAGACTGTCAATACTGGAGTGTCTCTTTCTGCAGGCCATGTCCTCCAGTGTGGCTCACAACTTGCAGTCCAATGGGTTCAGTTCTGGGCTGCTTGAAGGCCAATCATCTGGAAAAATGAAGTCTGGCAAATTCGCTTGAAGCCACTCCTGGGTTGACTTGGCCTTGTGGACAGGTGTGGAATCCTGTTGAAAGCTACACTGTCGGTTTTGGAAGAGGGTGCGACTTACATTTTTGACCACTGCCTCCAGAACACTGTCCTGGTAGACTTTGACGGATGTTTTTACTCCTTTCTCACCGAAATGGAGCTCCGTGGTGACCTCGTAGGAGAGTAAATATATATTAAAATAATACAACGTAGTTTATCACAAATATTTATTTTTTCAAGCCGACCATGGTTTTGCTGGATATTGACCTAGCTTCATCAGGACGAATGGCAATTAAATATTCAAATTTACGTTGAATATTTACGTTTTATATCTAATATTTTATATCTACGTTGTATTATCTTAATATATATATATATATATATATATAATCGTCACAAGACTGTAGTCTTTGAGATCAAGAATCTCGTAGGAATCTTCCCACCAAACCATGACAGAAGAAGGATGATGGCCTCTCATGATCCTTGGAGCTTTCTCCTGAGCTTTTCGTGAGGTTGACGCATACACCCTGCCATTTTGGCGGTTGAAAGCTTCTTCAATAGTGAAATTTTTTTCATCATAGAAAAGGATCTGTCTGTGGCGATTGTCTGCGTAACGCTGCAGCAAAGGTTATGGTTTTAGCACCCTCTGCTGCTTCAGTTGTGGTTTAAGGAAGTGCCCTGTAAGCCGCCAGTAAGCTCTCACCCTTAGGTCACTCCGCAGCACGCGTGACATCGACATTCTTGAAATGTTCAGCTCACGAGCCATCACTGATTGTTTTCTGACAGGATTTTGTCGAATACGGGCTGCCACTGTCTTCAACAGGCGAGCAGTCCTCATGGTACACGGCCAACCCTTTCTGGGGCGGTCACCGACGGTCCCAGTCTCAAGGAACCTTTTCATGGTCCGGTAGACAAACATTCGGCTGATTTTCAGCTTCTTCAGCATGTTGAAAATCTCGGAAGCTGATTTTCGAACTTTGTGCAGAGCTATTACAGCAACAAGTAGCCCCACTCCATGGCATGTACTTCACGAAACACGTTATCTCTTCTATGACTAAACGCACAATCATTCACTAGCTGCTTCTTGCCTCCTAGCTTCTCGGTGGCGTTGCACACCGGTTGCGCACCATCTGTCGAACGTTTTTAACATTATTTATGCTAAGACTGGGTACTATTCGACAAGTTGAGTGTGCCTTTACGTTGGAAAAAATACTTATAGATATCTGTGGTAATATCACAGCAAAATACATCCGGTATTGATTTAGATAATTTCCAATACTCATGAAAATGAAAACCTGTTTGGCCTTCTCCCTGTAGTCACAAATTCAAGTCATTCAGATGTGTCGTAATAACAGCTAGGAAGAATGTGAATTGAGTACAAAGCCGCCCGCGTCCGCTACCTTACATTCAGTAGCGAAAGGGTCACGCAAACCTATTTCATAGGTACAGTAGTTTTGTCTTAAAGAAAAAAATATGATGCAAAATATTAGGGTTATTTACCATCGCCTAAATTTATTTTGTTGTTTTTCTATGCTCTTTGCCTCAAACTTGCCCCATGCCATTAAACATTGCTCCGCATGCCGTAGGATGCCGACCCCTGATCTAGTTTATCTCGTTCTGATGTGGTAAAATTTTGACTAACAATCCCACGGAAAATTCCTGTTGAAAGAAATGCTCCTCCGGCTTTTACAAAATATGTGTTAGAAAGTATTATAAGAAATATGACTCTCAGAGTTCCTCGACATTTGAACCAGAAGCCTCAGCGCACGTTTAACAGAATTGCAGGTGGCGCTGCTCGAAACTTATTTTTTGTTTGCTCTAGCGAGCGTTGCCTGAATCCCCTTTTGCTGCTCACGTCGGTTAGTAATCTAAGTGGTTGATCTTAGAAACAACAATGTCGGTGATATATAGAGGGTGTAAGTGTTGGAATAGTGAGTTACACTGCCGGACAATTGCTAAGGACGGATGACAATAGCAACGATCGCAACCATAAAATGGAAGGCAGGAAAATGTGGAAATTAGCATAAGGGCGGGATACAGTAAGACGTGTTGTGCGTATGCAAATTTTGGATTGCCGAACTTGTTCGTGACGTCATAGCGCTGATAAGAGACATAAAGGATTTGACGCGTATTGACCGTTGTTGTTCAAACGCAAAGTTGAAAGGGAAAGAATCAATTGACGAACTTGCAATTTTCAGTATGTCTTCCCGACATCACCTAGATGATTTTACGCGTGGCCGTATTATTGGCAAGATTGAAGAAGGGCGAAAAATAACAGATATTGCCGGGGAGTTCGACGTCAGCCCCAGTGTTATTTCAAGGCTTTGGAAATCATTTCAAACAAATGGAGAGTGTATCAAACGTCACGGGGGAGGTCGTGTTCGCAGTAAGACACCTGCAGAAGATCAGTACATAGTGCTATCAACAAAAAGACACCGGCGCAGCACAGCTAGTGAGGTAGCAAATCAGTTTATGGCTGCTACTGGCAAGCGGATCTCCCGAAAAACTGTCGCCAGACGTTTGCATGAAGGAGGACTATACGCCCGCCGTCCTGTTGTGTGCATCCCATTGTCCAGACGTTACCGTACCGCCCGTTTGCAATGGTGCCATCAACATCGCAATTGGACTGATAACGACTGGTCTGCTGTCCTCTTCTCAGATGAGAGTAGATACAGTCTATCGTCTGATTGTCGACGACAACTGATCTGGCGTGATAGTGGTACTGCATATTGTCCAGCAAACATACAGGAAAGGGACCAATATCCGACATGTAGTGTCATGGTATGGGCTGGCATCATGATCAATGGCCGTACGTCCCTCTATGTGCTTCCAACTGGGACTATGACTGGCCAACGATACATTAATGATGTTCTGCTACCTCATGTTCGCATGTTCCGTGGTGCTGTCGGTGATAGATTCATTTTCATGGACGACAACGCAACATGTCATCGAACAGTCGCTGTCCAGGAGTGTCTTGAGAGCGAGGATATTCAACGCCTCGTATGGCCAGCACGTTCTCCAGATTTGAATCGCATTGAAAATGTGTGGGATGCTTTGGAGAGGAGTCTTGCTGGTCGCCAATGCCCTCCAATAAACAAGGACACCCTCATCCGCGCACTGACAGAGGAATGGGATAAATTACCCCAACAGCTGCTTGATAATCTTGTGCAAAGCATGACACGACGTGTGAAATCTTGCATCGCCCTCCATGGTGGCCATATCCCGTATTGACATCTTACGCCGGAACGCCTGTGAACGGTAACTGCATTTTTTCACGTTTACGTATTCTGCACAAAATGGCCTGTTTGTCCCTTGAACACGTTCCAAAGCCTTCTGGATTTCAGAGCACAATAAATTGTCTTTCTTGTAATGTCCTGGCATTCTGACATTATTTTATTTCACTTGGCATCCAACCACACTTACTTTTTTATGCGCTATATATCCGTTTATGAACCGTCCTTAGCAATTGTCCAGCAGTGTATTACCTTTTTGTGGAGATGTACAATAAATATTAGTGCGTTGTAATTCAAGCGTTTAAAAGGTGTGGAATCCATTTCTTTTTTTTTTTTTTTTTTGTGATAACTAAAGGATAGATCTTCCTGCAGTTGGTAAGTGGCTTACTGCGTTACATAAAAGGCTATCATCAATTATCGATTTTATTTATTTAGAAATAACTAACAATATTCACCAGATTAATTAATTCAGAAGATATTGCCAGCAAACAAATTGTGCATAACCGCCTCACCCTGTGGTAAGGCGGTTATGATGTGTTCTCTTTATGTCAATAGTCCAAGAAAATGACATTATTTGAGCTTCCTTTTCATATCCGGAAACAATAAAACATCCCACAAGACTACGTCCAGGCTGTATACAGAGTGAAATGCATACTCGCTATTTTTCTGGGCCGAAAATATGATAACAGTGTTAGAGCAACATAATAAAATTTAATTCCTTCCATACAAAGAAAATGTTTTACTCTTACACACACTCTTACAAATTTGGGGATAGGATAGGTTGCACTAAAAAGTGGTGCTACACCAGCTGTACTACTTTCTGAGAAAAGATGCACCATTATGTGGTGCAAGCAAAACCCAACAATATGGTGAAACCTTACATCCCTTTATGGGGTAAGGTTGCACCATAAAAGGGTGCAATCTTACACCATCAAATGTAAGGGTGTACCATTTTACAGTGCAACCTTGCTGCGTAATATGGTGCAAAGTTGCACCACTTTTTAGTGTAAGTTTTCCAAAATGTGGTGCAGCTGGTGTATTTCCACTTATTAGTACAACATATCACGAAATTTAAAGGTATCCCACTACGTTGGGGGCATTTTTTTTTTAATTGAAAAAATGCAAGAATGGGTATTTTTTTAGGAAGGCTAACACACAAAAGCGCATGAACGTTGAAAACAAAATGATATCAATATAAATTTTCAAGAAATTCGGAAATTTGTGAAGGAATTTAAGGAAATATATCGTTTACGGTAAACACTCTAAATAAAAACGTTACAGATGGCATTTTTGGCATCAGTATATGCGCATGACTATTATCTATGCAGTGAACTAAAAGGTAAGTGATGTTCCTAAACATTGCTGAGATACACTAATTCCTACATGCATTAGTGGGAATTTTCGACAAATTTCTCCACTATGTTGAATGTAAATAGCTATAACCTAACTTTGAACTCACAAACGGCAAACATTTTAGTTCAATGCATGCACAACATTGTAAGAAAGATGTATACCAAGTTTCAGCAATTTATTTACACACCTTTTGCAGTTATCAGGTTTTCCGTAAAGAGTTCGGGACGAAAATCTCATCTTGAAAAAAAACGCGTTCGTCACTTCCTGTTCGTTTGACACCTGCGTTTAGATATTCCGATTGCTATAACTCTGTATCTATTCATCGATCGTAGACGAGAAACAAATGCAGTTTTGGAATCCTAAAGAATGGGGCTTCAAAATGAACGCATTTTTACAAAATGTGAAAGTTCGCCCAAAACGACCTTTCCAACGTAGTCGGATATCTTAGTGCAGTCCTTTTGCACCACTGCTTTATGGATAAAATATTTTTAAAACAGAGTTTCTGTGCACAGTTCCAAGGAATTTGTGTTTACTTCATCAATTTAGGAAGAAACGGTTCTTTTTTTTTCTTTTTAAATTTTTTCTCGCATATTCGGAAGATTTTAATCTTCAACGCTTATGTAGCAGATATAGTCTCAATTTCAAGATCAATACACTGGGCCAATTAATGTCGCAATTTGAGCTTGTTATACTACATTAGAAGCTACTTCCATGTGAACAATCTCTTCAGAAAACCAAAATTGTATTGTCCTACAGTGGCTAGGTACATATACTGCATTACATCAGAAAGTTCAACGTGAAAATAATTATGTCAGAAACACCAGAAATATATGTGCTAGAGAAATTATTTTCATCACTTATCTTATTAACTTGAGTGAACACTTCTTTAAAATTTTCCAAACTCGCACTCTTTGTGACGACAAAAGCAACATGGCGGTACAACACAACATCTGTCTCCTTCGGATGACTTGATGACGAAGACATACGCACCGTTTCCTTCACTGCCCCAAAATGTGGTGCAAATTAGCGTTGCTCTGACTGCATTTGGTAATTTGCACGAAAACTTGGTGCAAGTCAAAGTTTTCATGCGCCACTTTATGGTGCAAGTGTGAAAATCGCACTTGCACCATAAAGTGGCGCATGAAAACTAATCGCACCAATATCGTGTCAGATGCTGCACGATATTGTGGTGCAACATTGAACTAAAATTTTTAACAGTGTAGTTGTTAGCTACGAGATTAAATAGCATAAACATGTTACGCGCGAATATTTATAGAAAATATTGCGTTATGCTTTATGATTAAATAATGTACGAAATGCATTATTCTATTCACGCACCACAAATGTATAATAGAACGAGATTTAAACGCAAGGGCTCGTGTAACACATATTTTGTTGTTATAGTTTGCACTAAAGAAGCCGAACAATACCCTCCAGGATTTGAATTTGAAACTTTTGTTAAATCACAGAAGGCAAATTTTTTGTAAAGCTTAAAAAGCGTGCGATTTCATCTTCCATCATACCATCATCAGGTGGTACGCTTTAGGCCATTTCAAGTGAAGATAAAACATGAATATCCAATTAAATCAGCATAAGTACTTCTCTACTTTTTTGTCCATACATACCCTATAAAAGTAGTCCAGAATCGATCAGAAAAGCCTCAAAACAACTAGTATGACTCGAAAATATCTACTGGTTGTTCCAGTGACCCATGACCCATTTCTCTCTCGAACTTGTGCAAGAAAGTTGACTCGATAAGTCGTAGGCCACTGTACGCTTCTCATGAGCTAACCTCCTGATGTATATTCTGCCATTACTCCTTCTGAGACACAAGTGGCATTCGCCGGTGAACAATACTGATCTTTATCGTTTGTCGTAGTGGTGGAAAAAAGAAAGTATATGCTCCTGTCGTATACGAAGTGGTGTAGTGGTGGAAAAAGGAAGGTATATGCGCCTGTCGATACGGTTTTATCTAATCAACGGCGAGAAGTGTACAGTTGTAGGCCACTGTGCACTTCTCATGAGCTACCCTCCTGATGTATATTCTGCCATTACTCCTTCTAAGGCACAAGTGGCATTCGCAGGTGAACAATACTAATCTTTATCGTTTGCCGTAGAGGGGAAAAAAGAAGGTATATGCTCCTGTTGTATACGAAGTGGTGTGGTGGTAGAAAAAGAAAGGTATATTCGCCTGTCGATACGGTTTTATCTAATCGACAGTGAGAAGTGTACAGTCGTAGGCCACTGTACATTTCTAATGAGCTAACCTCCTGATGTATATTCTGCCATTACTCCTTCTGAGACACAAGTGGCATTCGCCGGTGAACAATACTGATCTTTATCGTTTGTCGTAGTGGTGGAAAAAAGAAAGTATATGCTCCTGTCGTATACGAAGTGGTGTAGTGGTGGAAAAAGGAAGGTATATGCGCCTGTCGATACGGTTTTATCTAATCAACGGCGAGAAGTGTACAGTCGTAGGCCACTGTGCACTTCTCATGAGCTACCCTCCTGATGTATATTCTGCCATTACTCCTTCTAAGGCACAAGTGGCATTCGCAGGTGAACAATACTAATCTTTATCGTTTGCCGTAGAGGGGAAAAAAAGAAGGTATATGCTCCTGTTGTATACGAAGTGGTGTGGTGGTAGAAAAAGAAAGGTATATTCGCCTGTCGATACGGTTTTATCTAATCGACAGTGAGAAGTGTACAGTCGTAGGCCACTGTACATTTCTAATGAGCTAACCTCCTGATGTATATTCTGCCATTACTCCTTCTGAGACACAAGTGGCATTCGCCGGTGAACAATACTGATCTTTATCGTTTGTCGTAGTGGTGGAAAAAGAAAGTATATGCTCCTGTCGTATACGAAGTGGTGTAGTGGTGGAAAAAGGAAGGTATATGCGCCTGTCGATACGGTTTTATCTAATCAACGGCGAGAAGTGTACAGTCGTAGGCCACTGTGCACTTCTCATGAGCTACCCTCCTGATGTATATTCTGCCATTACTCCTTCTAAGGCACAAGTGGCATTCGCAGGTGAACAATACTAATCTTTATCGTTTGCCGTAGAGGGGAAAAAAGAAGGTATATGCTCCTGTTGTATACGAAGTGGTGTGGTGGTAGAAAAAGAAAGGTATATTCGCCTGTCGATACGGTTTTATCTAATCGACAGTGAGAAGTGTACAGTCGTAGGCCACTGTACACTTCTAATGAGCTAACCTCCTGATGTATATTCTGCCATTACTCCTTCTGAGACACAAGTGGCATTCGCCGGTGAACAATACTGATCTTTATCGTTTGTCGTAGTGGTGGAAAAAAGAAGGTATATGCTCCTGTCGTATACGAAGTGGTGTAGTGGTGGAAAAAGGAAGGTATATGCGCCTGTCGATACGGTTTTATCTAATCAACGACGAGCCACTGGGGCAAACACAGGTGTGCCACTGGCTCTCTGGAAATAACATCTACTCTAACTAGTAATCTTACAAAGGTTGGTCAAAACGTAATGCATGATAGGTCATATAAATTTTTCTATAGCATTTAAAAAACAGGAATTTGGTAGATATGTTACCGGCAGTGTCTGAAATTAGGCATTGAAAGAATGCCTAGTAAATCTGAAGAATTCCGAAAATGGGACGTCAAAGTATGAAACGCTTAACATATCACACATTTCCTAGGCATTCTATGCAATGCCAATAGGCAAATACGTGACTTTCAACGCTCGCGTTAAGCGCCGCCTATGACGTTTTTGTTTTGGTTTTTTCACTTGGCGAAGCACGTGACGTTCAACGCTCGGTTCAAGCTGACAGTATTTAGTATTATCGCCATTTGCAGTTCTGTCTTTGTTCGGCAGTGACGAAACACGCGGGTTCCGATTTGCGCAGCAGGCATTAGCCCATACTGTGTTGTATGAGAATGGCGGAGCACAAGTGTACTGTCACGAAAAGAATCACGGCATGTTGACATGCAACGACGATTCTACGAAGAATTATCTGAAAGTGCGAGCCAAAGCTGCTAAAAACTGTATTTTTCTAACCAAAACCACTTACCAAAAGTTAGTGACCGATGTGAAACAGGATAAGACCACAACTAAGAAGGAACTACGGGACTATTAGCTGCTGAATCGCTATGATGTGATTGTGGTAGAAAATAAAAGTAAGTTGGTTTATCCTGTTAAAGAAAGCGTCACGGACTCTTGAGTTATTTAACGTACTTCATTAGGCTCATTTGCCCTTTGGTCATGGTGGACGTGACAGAATGTTGAAAGAAGTTTCAACAAAGTACAAGAATATTACTCGTCATGACATTGAACTATATATTCATCTTTGTCAGCCGTGTCAGAAAAAACAAAAAGACGTTAAAAAAGGTCTTCTGAAGCCTATGTTGTTGTTTTTTTATTTCAATTCCCGTTGTCAGGTCGATCTCATCGATTTTCAGTCACGTCCTGACAGGAAATACAAGTTTATAATGGTCTACCAAGACCATCTTACTACGTTTGTGGTTCTCGAAGCTCTGACTTCAAAGACAGCGGAAGACAGCGTATACTTACATCAAAGACAGCGTATATTTTATTTTGTATTTCTTCCTTGATTTTCATATACATCTTTTCAAGAAAGGCCTTTTCATGATTATATTTTCATACTTTGCCTAAATAGTCCTTGTCGTTTTATATAATGCCTAGGATTTATATAAAATGCCTAGGAAACGTATATACAATACTACAATAACATAAATATTTCATGCTTTGCCTAAAAAAGTCATGCATTCTGTAGATTTCCTAGTACAATGTCTGTTTTCCACACATTGCCGATAACAGATATAATAAGCAACAATAACAAGAGTGAAAGATTTCTACTCCAAATTATATGAAAGGGATGATACATGTACTCCAGACATCATGAAAGGAACCAGTATCAGAGTTCTTCCAGTCCTCCCAGCAGAAGTTGCACATGCAATCAAGAACATGAAACGGGGAAAAGCTCCAGAAGAAGATGGAATTACTGTAGACATCGAACAAGAAGCAAGTGGAGAAATCGAAACAGTACTCGCCTAAGTTTTCACTCGATGCCTTAATGAAGGGAAGATTCCTGAGGATTGAAACAACGCTACAATGATCCTGCTACATAAAAAAGGTGACATGGAGGATCTCAGGAACTATAGACCTATCAGCCTCCTATCAGTGGTTTATAAAATCTTCACTAAAGTTCTTTCACACCGCTTGAAGGTGACACTGGACATGGCTCAACCAAGAGAACAAGCTGGATTCAGGAGTGACTACAGCACTCCTGAATCCAGCTTGTTCTCTTATCCACGTACTGAGAGAACTAATTGAAAGAGCGAGGGAATATGAACTTCCATTGTGCATGGCTTTTATCGATTATGAAAAAGCATTTGACTCAGTGAAACCATCAGCAGTTACAATGGCTTTGAAATCCTGCGGTATTGAAGATGTATACATTAATATTACTAGTAACATCTTTGAAAATGCAAGTGCAAAGGTTCGGCTGTTTGAGAATACAGCACACATAAAAGTTGGAAAGGGAGTGAGACAAGGTGGGATGCAGGTCAAAACACCGACAGGTCAAAACACCGACACCGAAACACCGACAGGTCAAAACACCGACACCGAAACACCGACAGGTCAAAACACCGACACCGAAACACCGACAGGTCGAAACACCGACAGCTCAAATAAAAATAATAAAGTTCCATCGTTCACCGCTAGGGCCAGCACATAGGCATCGACATATCCAACACCGCATCCCCCTTCCCAATCATCCACTCAGATGTTGCCTTCGCTCGGAATTAAAATATGTTTCCATCGGTCGGAATAAAAATTTATGCAGTTGCATCGTTCACCACTAGGGGCAGCACATAAGCATCGTTTCGTTGTTGTTATCCCCTTCAATCACCCAGCCATTTGTGCATCCACTCCCATGTTGACATCTCTCGTAATAAAAATAATAAAGTTCCATCGTTCACCGCTAGAGGCAGCACATAAGCATCGACATACCCAACACCTATGCATCCCCCTTCCCACTCATCCACTTCGATGTTGCCATCGCTCGGAATAAAAATATGTTGCCATCGGTCTGAATAAAAAATGTATGAAGTTCCGTCGTTTACCGCTAGGGGTAACCACATCCATCGATTGGGTGTTGCCATCCCCTTTCCCACCCACTCTATTGTTGCATCGCTCGGAATAAAGTTCTTCTACTCGCCGGACAATTATATTAATCCATATAATTGTCGGTGTTATGGTTGTTTCGGTTAGGATTTGTCGGTGTTATGGTTGTTTCGGTTAGGATTTGTCGGTGTTCTGATTGTCGGTGTTTTGAACTGTCGGTGTTATGATTGTCGGTGTTATGATTTGTCGGTGTTTCGGCCTATCGGCGTTTTGAACTGTCGGTATTTTGATTTGTCGGTAATTTGATTGTCGGTGTTTTGTACTAGAACCGACAAGGTGGCACCATATCTCCCAAGCTTTTTAATGCCACATTGGAAAATGTCTTTCAATCTCTGAACTGGGAAAACAAAGGGATAAAGATTAATGGAGGTTATCTAACTCACCTTCGTTTTGCTTATGACATAGTCATTTTTACAACTACCCCATCAGAGCTGCAGAGTATGATCCAGGAACTTGCTGACAAGAGTAAAGAAGTGGGATTAAAAATGAACTTTCAGAAAACAAAAGTGATGTACAATGCTTTTGCAAAAAATGAAGATTTATCGATTGATGGAGAAAAGCAGGTGATAACCAATTCCTACATTTATCTTGGACAGCAGATATCAAGTGAGGGTCACATTGATGAAGAAATTAATCGGCGTATAAAACTTGCCTGGAGAGCTTTTGGAAGAAACAGCATAATTTTCAAGAGCAATATGCCATTATGTCTTAAAAGAAAAGTGTTTGATCAATGCATCCTTCCAGTGCTTACGTATGGTGCAGAGACGTGGACCTTAACTAAAAGAGACATACGAAGGCTGCAGACAACTCAAAGCACCATGGAGAGGTGAATGCTTGGTGTAACCAGAAGAGATAAGAAGAGGAACACGTGGATCCGAAAAATGACAAGAGTGGAAGACATCATGATCAGAGTAAAATCCCTGAAATGGCAATGGGCTGGACATACTGCTAGAAGAACAGACCATCGATGGACAGCCGAAATTTTAGATTGGATTCCAAGGGACAGGAAAAGACCCAGAAGAAGACCACATGGGAGAAGGGTGGATGAAATTCGAAAGTATGCGGGTGTAACCTGAAGGATACTGGCACAAGACAGACCGTTGTAGAAGAGGCTTGGAGAGACCTTCGTCCAGCAGTAGATTGATAATGGTTGACAATAATGATGATGATCCCTTATATTTATGTATAGGTGTCATTTATTATATCCACCTTTACATTCTACACATTTTATCTATGATTTTTACCGGTCTACAAAAGCACATTGGTAAAATGAAGATCCCCACCAGTACTTGACCTTGTTTATCAAGTGTTCACCATAATCAAAAGGTTTGATTCTGATCTCTTTAATTTACCAAAAAGGAGAAACAAAAAGTTTTCGTTAGGTATATTTAAAAATATATCAATTAAAAATGTGTAGATCAAAAACTATGCTGATCTTACAGTTATATTTTTAATGACTAATTGTACATTACTGATTGATTTTTATATAAATTAATAATTTCTATATGAATTTAATAATTAACTTCATCACATTAAATCATCTAAACAGTCAAATGTGTTATTTGAATCTGTTATTTGAATAATGATCGTGTAAAGACGGCGGAAATCAAAATAGAAAGTCAACGTAAGCCCGAAATGAACATTTACTTAGTATGTACATTACTGTTTGAACGACAGTTGTCTGACAGGGTATTGTCTTGATCAGTGTTATGCCATTGAGACTCAGTCCCTGGTCACCGTGTTATTCGTTATAGCGTAGTTCAAAAGCATGAACTACATTTGCGGTTCTGATATAATGACGGAGCATGTTTCTCCAGACAGGGTGGGGGGGGGGGCAATGGAATCTCTACGATAACATCAAAGATTTTTAAATTTGGATTTAGAATATAGCTTTCTCTGGTACACTGGCGTGCAAACATTAAAGACGAGACGGTTTTTCGTCGTGCAGAAGTGCTCCACATCGGCTCAAATCATACCATAAGATCCCCAAGATGTAAGAATATGGGACAAGTGAGCAAATCCGTCCAAACAAGGAATCCAAAGGATACAAAGGCACTTTCTTGAAAAGGTAGCTTCGAGCACAACTGTACAGAATACAGAAACGTCCATGTGACAGGCGGCTGCCAAGAAAAATCCAGTCTTTAGTAGGGGGTATGATCACTCCTGACTGCTTTGTACGATTTACAATGTATGCCCATGCTGAGGACGAAGTAAGTTGTCAAGGAGCTGCTGAGGCATCGCGGCCCATTCCTCTTGTAGCACCAATCGCAGCTGCGGAATCGTTGCTGGCGGCTGGGGACGTGCTGCCAAGCGTCTCTCGAGAAGGTCCTACACGTGTTCGATTGGATTTAGGTCCGGGGACCTTCCATGCGTTGAATATCTTCACTCTCCAACAGCTCTGCGACAGCCACTGTACGATGAGGCGTACCGTTGTCGTGCATGAAGAGGAACTCAGGACCCACAGCACCTCTAAACAGACGCACGTGAGGCAGGAGAACCTCGTTACAATAGCAGACACCAGTGACTGAACCTCCTTGGAAGATGTGGAGGTCAACATGGCTACCAGGCATGATACCGCCCCAAACGAGAACTCCGCCACCTCCAAACCGGTCCCTTTCGACGATGTTGGAGGGGTGATTGCGTGTTCCCTGCTCTCTCCAGATGTGTATACGTCCAGAATCGCTCATCAGACTAAATCGGCTCTCATCCGTAAAGATAGCTCGACCCCATTGCTGATGTGTCCAGTTCTTGTGTTCCTGGCACCACATAAACCGCCGTCTCCGATGAGCAGGCTTTAATGGCAAACACCGTACTGGTCGTCGTGCAAATAGACCACCTTTGTGCAGCCTCCTGGCCACGGTAAAACACGATAACGGACGTCCAGTTGTCTGTAGCATGTGCCTTGCGATTTCTCCCGCTGTCTGCCGTCTGTCTCTTCTCGCCTGTAGGGCAATATACCGGTCGTCCGCCGCCGTGGTTGCTCGTGGACGACCACAGCTAAATACTCGGACAGTTGTTCTTGTCGTTTGAAATGATCTTCATGTTCATGAAACGATGCTGTGAGCGATCCCGAACTGCTCGGCCACACTAGTCACACTTCGACCTTCTTCCAACTTCCCAATGACGCGACCTCGGATAAAGTCATCCAGATGTCGTCTACTGGATTGCCTGTTGGTCATATCACACGGTGGCAGAAACTCGACGTCGTTCAAACCGATGTACACCGTGCAATAGCTTTCACCGAATTGCTGAGCGTACACCGCCCGTGTGCTTTATACCATTCCGACCCCCCCCCGTCATGCTGCATATATGCGCATGCCTTACCGTACCGGAACCTAGTCTATCTCCTGAGTGGTCTTTCGGTCCGTTCTGCCTGCTCTTTACCCTGTTATGCTAATTTCTCCTCTTCGTCCTTAATTCTTGCACACCAGTGTATAAATTCTTTCTCCATTGTAATCTAGTTTTGTTCAAAATGTTTCTTTTACTAACAGCTTAAAGAAATACAGCAAGAAATCTCTCATCAGGGTTTTCTTATTATAAAAAAGAAAACGTTTCAACTTCTTAAATTCCTGGTTGCTACAATCATTCATCAACAAAATGGGGATACCATGAATTTTGGAGACGAAATGAAATTTCGAGCTTTAACAAAGACTTTGAGTAAAAGGATGTGAAAGTAAAGAAGGAATTTGCCGACAAATGAAAGAAACCGTCTGGTATCGACCTAAACTTCTGAATTTCAATGCAAAAGAAATATTGCTGCTGATGATATATTGATCTCAAAGATAATAAGAGGCGATTTTGTTTTTCCAAAAATGAGTAATTCTATAAACTACGCAAGATTTCGAAACGTTACTTTCCCGAGAAAAATACCATTTTCAGTTAGTTGTCTTTCGACGAAGTTCCTTTTGTTACACAGGGAAAATCTGAAACAGAACCACAGAAAAAATTTTGCACTTCGAGTAGAAAGAAATAAAGCATTTTGTATAACTGTGTTTATTTCTAACCTGACATCATTTGCTTTCTCCCGGAGAAGATCTGAGTTCTCTCACAGTCTAGGCACAACGATGAACGTGTTTTGCATCTGAGCAAAACAATTCATTTCAACCAAAACTAAGTCACTGATTCAAGAAAAGCATTGAAACAAAACGATTCATCAAGCAATTCATCCATTCCTTCGAAAGCATCAGCACTGCACTGATTAAACTTTGACGATCCGAGCCCACATGAAAACTGACTTGCAATTTCGATGCACGGCATTCAAATGGTAATCATTTATCTGATCATTGGCGTTAATCTTTTTCTTTCCTTTTTGGTTGCGTCATTAAGTTGGATGCGTGACATGTGAAGGAGGTTTCAGATGGAGAAAAATTAGCACCTTTCCTGTCTTCGTTAAAATACAAAAGTTCACATCCTTCTCCCATGGAAAGTTTTGGCACCTGCACAAGTACATTCTGCCATTAGCTGTGTAATGTTATCTGATAAACTTCCACGAGACTCAGGAAAACGAGTTCACCTCATTCCTTATGTAATTCTGCATATTGGATCTGCAGAATGATACTACAAGATATCGGAAGAGAAATGAATATGGCCACATTACACGCACTGTGTTAGGAGACATGCTGGGATACATGACGTACTTATCATCACTGTCACACCTAACTACGCCTCTCATTATCAATGTTTACATCGAATAATATCGCAATTTTTCTGCCACGCTGATGAACAAAATTAAAGTAACGTTTCACGTTGTGCTTATGAAAATGCTGATGTAATTAGTTCGGTTAAAAAGCTGTGCTAAGAATAATTTGAACCCAAAGGAATCCTTTCTTAAACATCAGAATTTATTCCATTCGTCAGATGATGAAACTATTCCAAACTCAAACATGAGGGGGCCTTTTCTCCGAAAGAACTGTTGGCTTTCTGTAATTCATAATTATTCCGCCTTATATTCTATGTAATTATTCCACACAATATTTAAACGCTGGGCAGACACTATGGATAATTCATGCACATAATAATCATGTTTTCTCTCTCCAGATTTGTTTCCGCATCATAAAACCTCTGGATGCTTCCCCTTTTAATAAACTTAAGAAACAGAATCTATAGGAGGAGAATATATATATATATATATTCGAAAGTATGCTGGAGTGACATGGATGAGACTGGCACAAAACAGACTGTTGTGGAGGAAACTTGGGAGTTCTTCGTCCAGCAGTGGATTGATAATGGTTGACAATGATGATGATGCTGATGATATATATATATATATATATATCATTATCATCATCATTGTCAACCATTATCAATCCACTGCTGGACAAAGGTCTCCCCAAGTTTCCTCCACAACGGTCTGTCTTGTGCCAGTCTCCTCCATGTCACCCCTGCATACTTTCGAATTTCATCCACCCATCTCCCATGTGGTCTTCTTCTGGGTCTTTTCCTGTCCCTTGGAATCCAATCTAAAATTTCGGCTGTCCATCGATGATCTGTCCTTCTGGCAGTATGTCCAGCCCATTGCCATTTCAGGGATTTAACTCTGATCATGATGTCTTCCACTCTTGTCATTTTTCTGATCCACGAGTTCCTCTTCTTATCTCTCCTGGTTACACCAAGCATGCACCTCTCCATGCTTCTTTGAGTTGTCTGCAGCCTTTGTATGTCTCTTTTAGTTAAGGTCCACGTCTCCGCACCATACGTAAGCACTGGAAGGATGCATTGATCAAACACTTTTCTTTTAAGACATAATGGCATATTGCTCTTGAAAATTATGCTGTTTCTTCCAAAAAGCTCTCCAGGCAAATTTTGTACGCCGATTAATTTCTTCATCAATGTGACCCTCACTTGATATCTGCTGTCCAAGATAAACGTACGTGTCTGTTATCTCCAGCTTTTCTCCATCAATCGATAAATCTTCATTTCTTATAAAAGCATTGAACATCACTTTTGTCTTCTGAAAGTTCATTTTTAATCCCACTTCTTTACTCTTGTCAGCAAGTTCCTGGATCATACTCTGCAGCTCTGATGGGGTAGTTGCAAAAATGACTACGTCATCAGCAAAACGAAGGTGGGTTAGATAATCTCCATTAATCTTTATCCCCTTGTTTTCCCAGCTCAGGGACTGAAAAACACCCTCCAATGTGGCATTAAAGAGCTTCGGAGATATGGTGTCACCTTGTCTCACTCCCTTTCCAATTTTTACGTGTGTTGTATTTTCAAACAGCCTAATCTTTGCACTTGCATTTTCATAGATGTTATTAATAATATTAATGTATGCATCTTCAATACCGCAGGTTTTCAGAGCCATTGTAACTGCTGATGGTTTCACCGAATCAAAGGCTTTTTCATAATCGATAAAAGCCATGCACAATGGAAGTTCATATTCCCTCGCTCTTTCAATTAGTTCTCTCAGCACGTGGATATGATCTATTGTGCTGTAGCCACTCCTGAATCCAGCTTGTTCTCTCGGTTGAGCCATGTCCAGTCTTACCTTCAAGCGGTGTGAAAGAACTTTAGTGAAGATTTTATAAACTACTGATAGAGGGCTGATAGGTCTGTAGTTTCCGAGATCCTCAATGTCACCTTTCTTATGTAGCAGGATCATTGTAGCGGTGTTCCAATCCTCAGGAATCTTCCCTTCATTAAGGCATCGAGTGAAAAAAAAATATATATATATATTTTTTATTAATTATATATATATATATACATATATATATATATGAAAATGCAAGTGCAAAGATTAGGCTGTTTGAAAATACAACACACATAAAAATTGGAAAGGGAGTGAGACAAGGTGACACCATATCTCCGAAGCTCTTTAATGCCACATTGGGGGGTGTTTTTCAGTCACTGAGCTGGGAAAACAAGGGGATAAAGATTAATGGAGATTATCTAACCCACCTTCGTTTTGCTGATGACGTAGTCATTTTTGCAACTACCCCATCAGAGCTGCAGAGTATGACCCAGAAACTTGCTGACAAGAGTAAAGAAGTGGGATTAAAAATGAACTTTCAGAAGACAAAAGTGATGTTCAATGCTTTTACAAGAAATGAAGATTTATCGATTGATGGAGAAAAGCTGGAGATAACAGATACGAACGTTTATCTTGGACAGCAGATATCAAGTGAGGGTCACATTGATGAAGAAATTAATCGGCGTACAAAACTTGCCTGGAGAGCTTTTGGAAGAAACAGCATAATTTTCAAGAGCAATATGCCATTATGTCTTAAAAGAAAAGTGTTTGATCAATGCATCCTTCCAGTGCTTACGTATGGTGCAGAGACGTGGACCTTAACTAAAAGAGACATACAAAGGCTGCAGACAACTCAAAGCACCATGGAGAGTTGAATGCTTGGTGTAACCAGGAGAGATAAGAAGAGGAACACGTGGATCCGAAAATGACAAGAGTGGAAGACATCATGATCAGAGTTAAATCCCTGAAATGGCAATGGGCTGGACATACTGCCAGAAGAACAGACCATCGATGGACAGCCGAAATTTTAGATTGGATTCCAAGGGACAGGAAAAGACCCAGAAGAAGACCACATGGAAGATGGGTGGATGAAATTCGAAAGTATGCGGGAGTGACATGGAGGAGTCTGGCACAAGACAGACCGTTGTGGAGGAAACTTGGGGAGACCTTCGTCCAGCAGTGGATTGATAATGGTTGACAATGATGATGATGATGATGATATATATGGCAAAACAAAACAAAAAATTTAACAGGAAAAATAAAAATAGAAAATGTGTTTTACTTTGTGTTTCAGTTTCCTGGGTTTGGGTTTTTATTAGTTATCCCTTTGTGACGTACCTGCCAGCAGGACGCACACGACATAAAGGCAGATAGGAATCAGAATAATCGTCTGCGTAGCTCAGTTGGTAGAGCGACTTGTTCCGGAATAAGCGGCCTCGGGTTCGAATCCCGGCGTAGACCAAAAATGACGGAGAAATTTACTTCGTTATAATGGGGCCCGAACTATCCGGATGACCCGACCGTTCAAAATCTCGCAATGGTGTGATGTTATTTCCACACCGCGAGATAGGAAAAATAAGAGAATCCCTTCTCCAGCGCTTCTAAAAATGTGTGATGTTGCATTCCACACAGCAGATTGACTGGGAGTTCTCAAGTGCACGTTCTACAGTGGATGGCTGCCTGCAACGAATCATGGTCACGGCTGACCCGTGGGCCATGCCCCCGGCCCTCTTTCGGGGGGAGATGTGACGTACCTGCCAGCAGGACGCACACGACATAAAGGCAGATAGGAATCAGAATAATCGTCTGCGTAGCTCAGTTGGTAGAGCGACTTGTTCCGAAAAAAGCGGCCGCGGGTTCGAATCCCGGCGTAGACCAAAAATGACGGAGAAATTTACTTCGTTATAATGGGGCCCGAACTATCCGGATGACCCGACCGTTCAAAATCTCGCAATGGTGTGATGTTATTTCCACACCGCGAGATAGGAAAAATAAGAGAATCCCTTCTCCAGCGCTTCGAAAAATAAAAATGTGTGATGTTGCATTCCACACAGCATATTGACTGGGAGTTCTCAAGTGCACGTTCGACAGTGGATGGCTGCCTGCAACGAATCATGGTCACGGCTGACCCGTGGGCCATGCCCCCGGCCCTCTTTCGGGGGAGATGTGACGTACCTGCCAGCAGGATGCACACGACATAAAGGCAGATAGGAATCAGAATAATCGTCTGCGTAGCTCAGTTGGTAGAGCGACTTGTTCCGGAATAAGCGGCCTCGGGTTCGAATCCCGGCGTAGACCAAAAATGACGGAGAAATTTACTTCGTTATACCTTTTATTGACTTTTTCCCCTAAATTTAATTGGTCCTTTTAGCAAACTAAAATAGCAGAATCCCACAATTCTCTGGTCTTAGTATATTAGTGAGTGTTTTCTTGTTGCTTGCCCTTGACGAAGCCGACAGGGAGGCAGTCATTATTATGCTTCCCTGCATTCTGTTATTCGGCACTTTGCCTCGTTTGAAGCTTGCCTGGGTCGGAAGGTGTATTTGGTGCCCGTTGGTCTTTCTATTTTTATTTTTATTTTTATTTCTCCTGTTAAACTTTTTGCTTTGTTTTGCCATATTGTTATGTTTTTTTTTTTTTTTGCTTCACGATGTTTTTTTTTAGTTCACGTTATTTGTTTTTGCTATATATATATATATATATATATATATCATCATCATCTTTGTCAACTATTATCAATCCACTACTGGACGAAGGTCTCCCAAAGTTTCCTCCACGACGGTCTGTCTTGTGCCAGTCTCCTCCATGTCACTCCTGCATACTTTCGAATTTCATCCATCCATCTCCCATGGGGTCTTCTTCTGGGTCTTTTCCTGTCCCTTGGAATCCAATCTAAAATTTCGGCTGTCCATCTATGGTCTGTACTCCTGGCCGTATGTCCAGCCCATTGCCATTTCAGGGATTTAACTCTAATCATGATGTCTTCCACTCTTGTCATTTTTCGGATCCACGAGTTCCTCTTCTTATCTCTCCTGGTTACACCAAGCATTCAACTCTCCATCGTGCTTTGAGTTGTCTGCAGCCTTTGTATGTCTCTTTTAGTTAAGGTCCACGTCTCTGCACCATACGTAAGCACTGGACGGATGCATTGATCAAACACTTTTCTTTTAAGACATAATGGCATGTTGCTCTTGAAAATTATGCTGTTTCTTCCAAAAGCTCTGCAGGCAAGTTTTGTTCGCCGATTAATTTCTTCATCAATGCGACCCTCACTTGATATCTGCTGTCCAAGAAATCAATCGATAAAAAAACGTACGTGTCTGTTATCACCTGCTTTTCTCCATCAATCGATAAATCTTCATTTCTTGTAAAAGCATTGAACATCACTTTTGTCTTCTGAAACTTCATTTTTAATCCCACTTCTTTACTCTTGTCAGCAAGTTTCTGGGTCATACTCTGCAGCTCTGATGGGGTAGTTGCAAAAATGACTACGTCATCAGAAAAACGAAGGTGAGTTAGATAACTTCCATTAATCTTTATCCCTTTGTTTTCCCAGTTCAGTGATTGAAAGACATTTTCCAATGTGGCGTTAAAGAGTTTGGGAGATATAGTGTCACCTTCTCTAACTCCTTTTTCAATTTTTATGGGTGCTGTATTCTTAAATAGCCGAATCTTTGCACTTGCATTTTCATAGATGTTATTAATAATATTAATGTATGCATCTTCAATACCACAGGATTTCAAAGCCATTGTAACTGCTGATGGTTTCACCGAATCAAAGGCTTTTTCATAATCGATAAAAGCCATGCACAATGGAAGTTCATATTCCCTCGCTCTTTCAATTAGTTCTCTCGGTACGTGGATATGATCTATAGTGCTGTAGCCACTCCTGAATCCAGCTTGTTCTCTCGGTTGAGCCATGTACAGTGTTACCTTCAAGCGGTGTGAAAGAACTTTAGTGAAGATTTTATAAACCACTGATAGGAGGCTGATAATTTTGTAGTTCCTGAGATCCTCAGTGTCATCTTTTTTATGTAGCAGGATCATTGTGGCGGTGTTCCAATCCTCAGGAATCTTCCCTTCATTAAGGCATCGAGTGAAAACTTGGGCGAGTACTGTTTCGATTTCTCCACTTGCTTCTTGTATGATGTCTACAGTAATTCCATCTTCTCCTGGAGCTTTTCCCCGTTTCATGTTCTTGATTGCATGTGCAACTTCTGCTGAGAGGACTGGAAGAAAAATATATATATTTACATTGAGTGGCCACTTTATTATGACCGCCCCCTCAGTAGTTCGTTGGGCCACGTTTGCCTTTAACCCTCTAACCGGCTAGAACGAATTAACTCGGGGTTAGGAAAATGGGTTGAAATAGCTCGCACGGATATATTCACTATCTAAGAATTGAACAGAAAGCGGTTGGAACGAGTCAACTTGCTCATGAGAAAGATTTGCTTCGCCTTTAGCTATGTCATTCAAAGTGGTCATTTAGGGAGATGATTGATACTAAACATTTCTGACTGATTACCCTTTAAAAGGGCTGTAATAATGACGAAGAACTTAAGAAAGGAGAGAGAAGATGTTTGAGTCACTTGTTATACTATACAGTGGTATGATGCCTCGATCATGTCTTGCGTTATGGAGCAGAGAATAAAGAGCTTTAAACGCCTGCCAATATCCCTGTAGCCTAGTGGAATGCTTACCAACAGTAACAGGTTCATGGCCAGTGTTGATCAGGTGAGAGGGGAAAAGAAATTGTTGTGGGGTAGCTTTCGTAAAACCCGAACGCTATGTGAATATTTTTGTTTGGTAAGCGTAGAGAGTTTTGGGCAACATGTGGTTCAGATTCATCGGCCGCTTAAAGGGTTAATACTGCGTTGATAATTGTTTTGGGTTTACTGAATAAGTGGAAGACACGTTGCGTGCCTGAAGCAGCAAAATGTACCGGCAGACCAAAGAAAATCAGTTCATAGAGGACGTCGAAGCCTCATGAGAGTCGTTAAAGCTAATCGATGGAGTACTTACTGCACAAGACCTCAGTGTAAAGATGAGTAAAAATGCTAGAATCTCGGTATGTACCATACCATTCTCAAAGAACTTCATTCCATGGGTTACCGTGGTCGTGCGGCTCCTCATAAGCCTTTCATCTCCACTCGGAATACTAATCGCCGTTTAGCATAGTTTAAAGAACATTTACCGTGGACCATAGATCAATGGAACTGGGCCCTATGGACTGATGAATCCAGATACACGATCCATCAGTCTGATGGCGGTGTGTGAGTACGGCGGCAGCAGGGGGAACGCTATTTACCACAGTGTACTTTTCCTACAGTCAAGTTTGGAGCTGGCAGTGTACTCGTGTGGGGGTGTTTTTCGTGGTATGGTCCCGGCCCATTGTTTATCGTGGACAAACCTGTTAACCAGCACGTCTACCTGGATGTTTTGGACAATTATGCCCTACCAACTCTGTGGCAATACTATGGAACCGAGCCTTGTTGGTACCAGCAGGATAATGCACAAAGCAAGGACTGCTACGGCGTGGTTTGAAGATAATTCCGTATCGTGTGTAGACTGGCCAGCACAAAGCCCTGATCTTAATCTCATAGAGCATCTATAAGATGAATTAGAGGGCCGCATAAGAAGTTTGGAACCAAAGCCTACTTCTAAGCAACAGTTAGCTGCAGCATTATGTACTGAATGGAAGCGCATACCTATTGCTGTGTTCCAAAACCTTGTCGAAAGCATGTCTCGAAGGGTTAGTGCATGTATTAAGGCCAAAGAGGGACAGACACCGTACTAATATAAGTCAGTAAATGCTAAGTTGTGTTACTCTTCTAGGTGTCCGGTGACTTTTGTCAATATAGTGTATGTAGCTTATAGGAATCCCAAGAATATGCGCTATTAGAAGCAATGGATGGAAACCTAAAACTGTACGTCATCTGTATTCCGACCATTATACGTGCATGCCTTTCATGAATTTGCTAAGAATTATTTCTCCCTGGGATTCGCTTTCCATTTGTTTGTATGGTCCGAAACATTGGAGATGTATTGATCTTTATCCGTACATGGATAACAAAGGGTCATCGTCGCTACGATGAAGCAGGAATCCCTTCGACTAGCGTACATCCGGAGCTTCAGTTGCTTTGATCTTCGCTAGACTGAGCGATATAATCGTAGCATGCTCGAACGTTAATCGGGGGATTAGAGTTCTATTCCCGTTCTAGGGTGATGTAATTTTCAAGTTTTCGGAAGCATGGCTACATGGGAAACAATAAAATGATACGCTACATGCCTACAATCATACGTATAGCCCTGTATATACGAGTATACATATAAGATCACCTAAGGTATACAGTGAATCCGCTTAATACGATTTTCGATGGGACCAACGCAAATTAGCGTCTTAAACGGGAAAGCGTCTTAACCGGAAACAGAAAATAAGTAAAAACCTACGCTACGTATTTTTGTATGTGTCGGCTGCATATTCACGAAACTGTTGGAGAACACTAAAAATAATGGTATTAAAAAAAAGGAACACCAGAAAAACACAATTTACTGTAGTCACAAACTGTACTACTGCACAATATTAATTAAAAAGGTACATAAAAAACATCACCTAGATTATAAAAATTATTTTGTTCTTGTACAATATTTAGAAACTGTAATTCGTTTTTCATAGTTTCTTAAAATAACTCTCAATCTTACTTTGTTTCGTAATTTTTAAAAGTGGGATTCAGAATTATCGTTTCTAGCTGATTAATTTTACTTATGGTGTCGTCAGAAACTCCAATCATGCTGGACATACTTCAGCGAGTGAATTTAATTGTGCGGCTGGCGTCGGGGTAGCACAGGCTCATCTTCTTCCTCACTCTCCTCGTTTGTAGTAGTACTCGCAGCATTATTATCATCTACAATTTCTTGTATTGTTCGAATTTCATTTCAGCGCTTGAGGTTTCTATGCTTTCTTCCCGTCAAAGTCACGGAAAAGGGGACCCTTATGTGCGTGAAAGCCACACCTGAAGCTTGAAAGCCACAAGCTGAGCCTGCAACAATTTTTTGCATAGTATTCACCCGAATTCAAATGTACATGATGCTACAAAACTAAGCGCTTATTAAGCGGATTCGAAGCGTTTAAATAGAGTATATTTGTACTTTTTTGCCTCTTAATTCTAGAGACTGCGTGAAAAATGTGTGTTAAGCAAGGAATCCTATTAACCGTGAGCGTATTAAGCGGATTTCATTGTATATTTATGTATTTTGCTTAACGAAGATCTTCAATCTTCGGGATATAAAATCCTCTACGTTAAAATCGCTTCTTTCGGATCCCAAAAACTAGAATAGGAAAGGCAATATATACGCACAAAACAACGCGGTACTTCATCGTACTTTCATAAAGTGATAATCTTGGAAGAAATGAAGAAAAAGCAAGTTTTGAATTTCTGATTTAGCCTTTTTGTACGACATTCTTCTGAACCATTCACATGTCCACCGCGTCGTTAGTGTTCGCGATGCGTGTAGCTGTAGTAGTTTAACTTTGTCAAACTGATCTGTGCCACTGAATATGTCCTATGCCGCCCCGGTGGCGCAGTGGTCTAAGGCGTTGGCCACTGATCATTCGTCCGTAAGGGGTCCGGGTTCGAATCCCGGTCAGGCATGGATGTTGTGTTTGTCTTACGGCACTGGCTCTCTCCCTTCCCTGGAACCAGTGACCCTAAATTAGGGACGGGCGACTGCTTATAGCCCATTGAGTTGCTCACGGTGGTCGTAAAACCTCCAATCAAAAAAAAAAAAAAAAAAAAAAATATGTCCTATATATAACTATCCCCTTTATAAAACAAGTTAGTAAAATCATGCAATGCATTGATTATGATACGCTTTCCAACATACCAGAAATCATTACTCAAGTTATGAGGATAATGGATGTAGAGTAAATCTCGTTCCTATGACCTGACCTTTGACCCCATTTCGACGATATTCAACAGAACCAGTAAAGTATACTTCCGGAACAACATACTAAAGTTTTGTCTCAATCGAAGCATTTTTACATAAGTTATAACGCATAAGGGCGATGGAATGGATCCCGATCCTATGTCCTGACCTTTGACCCTATTTCGCCCATTTTTAAAAGGGTTCGTCCTCAGGTTGTCCCCTACCACATACTAAACTTTCATCGAAATCGAACCATTTTTAGTCAAGTCATGACACATAAGGGCAAGAAAATGCATCCCGCTCCTATGTCCTGACCTTTGACCCCACTTCACTCATTTTCAATACGGTTCGTTCCCAGGTTGTCCCCTACCACATACTAATATTTCATTGAAATCGAACCATATTTACGCACATCATGACGCATAAGGGCTATGGAATGGATCCCTCTCCTATGTCGTGATCTTTGATCCCATTTCGATGATATTCAACAGAACCGGTTCAGTATACCTCCGGAACAACATGATAACGTTTTGTCGCAATCGAAGCTTTTTTATGTAAGTTATGACGCATAAGGGCGATGAAATAGATCCCGATCCTATGTCCTGACCTTTGACCCTATTTCGCCCATTTTTAAAAGGGTTCGTCCTCAGGTTGTCCCCTACCACATACTAAACTTTCATCGAAATCGAGCCATTTTTAGTCAAGTCATGACACATAAGGGCAAGAAAATGCATCCCGCTCCTATGTCCTGACCTTTGACCCCATTTCGCCCATTTTCAATAAGGTTCGTCCTCAGGTTGTTCCCTACCACATACTAAAATTTCATTGAAATCGAACCTTATTTACGCAAATTATGACGCATAACGGCAATGGAATGGGTCCCGCGCCTATGTCGTGACCTTTGATCCCATTTCACCCATCTTCAATAGGGTTCGTTCCCAGTGGTCCCCTACCACATACTAAAATTTCATCGAAATCGAACTATTTTTACGCGAGTTGTCGTGCGGACAGACGGGCAGACAAAGCTGAAGCATATACTCTTCTTCAACCTACGGTTGGAAAGCGTAAAAAAGAGCTTCCTTACTTTCTTCAGAAATATTTATCTGCACGAATAGCAAGCTGTCTTCCTCGTTTGTCTTCCCGACATTTTTAATCGTTTTTGACTGTCTTCCTCACATTTTTAATCTTTTTCTATTGTCTTCCTTACATTTTAATCGTTTTTCAAATTTTTCGAAGCTCCGCGCGTAGAAAGCCTAAGCCTGCGACCTTGAAAGGAAAAGACCCGTTTAAATAAATCTAAAAATTCTCGAGAAATCCCACTATCGTCTTGAAGAATATTCCGCCTTTCTGAGTTGCCCACAATCGATGTTTATTTTTGTTGTGGAAACTGCTTCGGTTGACATCGTTGATCATTTTTGTTAGAACACATATTCTCCATGTTACTATAGTGCAATTCTTCGATAGCGGGGGTCAACGAAATGATCCCAATAGAATACGTGACAAAAGAATTCGAAATCACTTACTTGATATCAATAACTAGACTTTATTCCAGAAACAGAAGACTTCGGTATACTTCGTTAACGACAAAAAAAAGGACGATCAACTGTTATACACTATCTACCAACAAGTAATTGGACACCTGTGATAGCAAAGGAAAACGAAGTTTATTCACCTTCAATAGTTGGTGGAGCCTCTACGAACGGCGATTACAGCTGCGACCCTCCGGGGCGTACTCTCAACCAGGCGTTGTACGACTCCTAGCGGTATTTTCTTCCACTCGGCTTGGAGAAGACAGGTCAGTTCCTTCACCGATTACGGACAATGGGGGCACCCCTTAAGTCGACGCTCCAACTCGTCCCAGAGGTGCTCGATAGGGTCAAGGTCCGGGCTCTGCGCAGGCCAGTCCATTCGATTAACCCCATTGTCACCATACCAAGCCATGGTGGACCTCGCAACATGGCAGGTGGCATTGTCATCCTGAAAGTAACATGGGTCCACCCCGTAAAACTGCCACAACGTAGGAAGCGCATGGTCATCGAAAATGGTGCAGTAGGTCTCGGCGTTGAGTCTACCAGGAATTGCGTCCCAGTGTCCCGTGCCATACCAGGAGAAACACCCCAATAGCATAATTCTACCGCCGCCGAACTTCACAGTTGGCACAATACATTCCGGCAGGAGGCGTTCTCCAGGCAGACGCCAAACCCAGACCCTGCTATCCGAACGGTAGAATGTGAACCTTGATTCGTCACTCCAGAGAACGTGTTTCCACTGTTCAACGGTCCACTGTCGACGTTCTTTGCACCACGTTAGCCTAGCAGCGCTATTGGACTTGATGATCAAAGGCTTGTGGGCGGCAGCACGTCCATGATAGCCGAGCAGATGGGCTTCCTTACGAATCGTATTCATCGAAAAAACACTCCCGGATGCCTGTTGAAACTCCTCGCGGATGTGGCCCATCGATTTGGTGCGGTTCTTCCGAATTTCTCTGGCCAGCACCCGTCGGTCTCTAACTCCCAGTTTTGTGGGTCTGCCGGGTCGGGGCACAATCCGACAGTCAGCTCTCATCTTCCACATGCCAATCACGTAGGCCACTGTCGATTTTGGGTACTTCAACTCGCTGGATATGTCACGTATGGATCGGCCATTTCTGTGATACCCGACGATTACACCTTTCTCGAAATCAGAGAGCTCCGAACTGCGTGGCATCTTGCATGCGACTGGTTGCGTTGTTGTTTCCCACACGATATTTAACGGCGGCGGCCGTGACGTGTATCAGGACTGCAGATATCGTCGATTGCAAGGGTGTCCAATTACTTGTTGGTAGATAGTGTAGATGCACATATGGCATGGGTTTAGTCAAATATCAAAGCCAAACGTAAACATAATCCGGTCGTTACTTCTTTTTAAAACAGCTGACACACATCCCAAACAACAACGTCTATTATTCTCCATTGCACTCACAACACTGCTAAATGTCTTGTGTGTTCTCTCACGTGCACTCGTACATCGTTCGATACATTCTCGTGTTGGCAGAACGAGGCACGTTGCTTGACATCTGGCGCGATTCGTATTGGTCGCGGCGTGTTTCCAACACTCCAAAGAAGACTTATTTTTAAATTACTTAAGAGCAATTATTTTTTCTTTACGGATAACTGCTTTTAAGTGATTTTAGGAAAGAAGTACTTCATTTTGAAAGAATTTCCCATGAGCATGAATGTCTCTGTCAATCCCTTCACCTGCGGGACCTAGTATTAATGAAATATTAACTTAATGTTTCATAGCAAAACTGTAACACAGAGTAATGTAAGAACACCGGACAAAAAATTAGTCTCCCCATGCAGAACTTACCTAATAACGGGTGACGGTGCCTCTCGCCTTGATAACAGCATGAACCCGGTGTGGTAGAGACTTCACGAGGTTGTGGATGCATTAAACATCGATTTATTTATTTTTTTTTATTGGAGGTTTAACGACCACCGTGAGCAACTCAATGGGCTATAAGCAGTCGCCCGTCCCTAATTTAGGGTCACTGGTTCCAGGGAAAGGAGAGAGCCAGTGCCGTAAGACAAACACAACATCCATGCTAGACCGGGATTCAAACCCGGACCCCTTACGGGCGACTGATCAGAGGCCAGCGCCTTAGACCACTGCGCCACCGGGGCGGCTGAACATTGATTTGTAACCACTCGTGCATCAATTGGTCCCAAATTTCCACCAGAGTACATGGGTGTCTATTCCGGCGTTTTACCTTCTGTTCCAAAGGATCCCACAGATTTTCAATAGAATTTAAATCTGGGGATTTGGCAGGCCAGTTGAGGTAAGACAGTGTTGCTGATTGTTCATCGTGCCACTCAGACACAGTTTTAGCCCTGCGCACACGGCAACTGTCGTCTTGGAAGACAGGAGTGGCAATGTAATGCCACTCCTATCTTCAGGGCAACACTTCGTCATTCCGAATGCGGAGGTAAGCATGCTGGTTCAAATTCATCATCGCTGCAACGAGAGGGCCCATTTCGTGGTATGAAAAACATCCTCAAAACATCACAGAACCTCTCGAGTCTGAGCAACACCTTCGATAGAATCAGAATTAAAGGCGGCCTGCGATGCACTCGCCTCCCGTCACTGGAGTCCAAACAAAAACGAGACTCATCTGACCAAATTACTCGTTTCCAATCCTCCACAGTAAAGTTTAGTTTGGTGTCGCTGAGCCTATTGATAACATGTGACTTGCTGTTAAAAGAGGCCTCTTCCGTGGTACTCTGCTCCAGGCGTCCATCGCATGCAGTTTTCGTCTCAATGTCCTTTCAGAAATTGGTTGGAGTGGACTTTCATTGACTGTTTGGAGTAATTGTTCCCTGGCTTGAAACTGATTTGCAGTTACTAGGTATGCAACATGGCGGCGGTCTCTGTTGGTAAGAATCGTTTTCCGGCCACAGTTACATCGCTAATTTTCAGTTAACTGCGAACTACACCACTGTTTGCATACCAGCTGGATAGTACGCTTCCGCGGACCAACAAATTGGGCGACTTCATTCACTTTGTGTCCGTGGGCACGGCCAAATACGATGACTCCTTTTTGCCACTCAGTAACGCCTGTCTTACGAGCCCATATTGTAGACTAAATTCAACACATACGTTGCTCTTCACCACCGCACGAGACAGAAATGATCCTGTAGACCACGTCAATGCCATTTATCTCCCAACAATGTTATCAAGGCGCCCTGTGTGGAAGCGGTAACTTCCTACTGTCATATACGTAATTATAAATACACCCCACGGTGAATACTCAAGAGACGCAAATAGCGTATTAAATCCGTTTATATGTATGTCTACCATTGCCTTGAGAAAGCATCCCAGTGGAGTGCGAAATCTTGGCGAATCTTTGTACTTACTACGCCGCAAATATAAACGGATTTAATACCCTATTTGCGTTTCTTGAGTATTCCTACTGTCATTTCTGTTAGGGGTGACTAATTTTTTGTCCGGTATGCTTACCTTCTTATGTATAAGTAATGTACGAATAAATGTTTTAGATTATTTCCTTAACGAATGAAATGGCACGTGGTTTCAGACTTTTCTCCGTGACTGTACTTCATTGCCGATATAACAACTCATCTCTTCGGGAACGGCAATAGACATTATACAACGGTGTGCAAAAATTAAGAACGTAGAGGAGAAATTAGCATAACACCTGAACGAGCAGGCAGAACGGACCGAAAGACCACACAGGACATAGACTAGGGTCCGGTACGGTAGAGCATGCGCATATATGCAACATGACGTGGGGGGGATGTCGGAAGGGTATAAATCACACGGGCGGTGTACGCTCAGCAATTCGGTGAAAGCTATTGCACGGTGTACATCGGTTTGAACGACGTCGAGTTTCTGCCACCGTGTGATATGGCCAACAGGCAATCCAGTAGACGACATCTGGATAACTTTATCCGAGGTCGCGTCATTGGGAAGTTGGAAGAAGGTCGAAGTGTGACTAGTGTGGCCGAGGAGTTCGGGATCGCTCACAGCATCGTTTCACGAGCTTGGAGAGCATTTCAAACGACAGGAACAGCTGTCCGAGAGTTTAGCAGTGGTCGTCCACGAGCAACCACGGCGGCGGACGGCCGGTATATTGTCCTACAGGCGAGAACAAACAGACGGCAGACAGCGGGAGAAATCGCAAGGCACATGCAACAGACAACTGGACGTCCGTTATCGTGTTTTACCGTGGCCAGGAGGCTGCACAAAGGTGGTCTATTTGCACGACGACCAGTACGGTGTGTGCCATTAACGCCTGCTCATCGGAGACGGCGGTTTCTGTGATGCCAGGAACACAAGAACTGGACACATCAGCAATGGGGTCGAGTTCTCTTTACGGATGAGAGCCGATTTAGTCTGACGAGCGATTCTGGACGTATACACATTTGAAGAGAGCAGGGAAAACGCAATCACACCTCCAATATCATCGAAAGGGACCGGTTTGAAGGTGGCTGAGTTCTCGTTTGGGGCGGTATCATGCTTGGTAGCCGTACTGACCTCCACATCTTCCACGGAGGTTCAGTCACTGGTGTCCGCTATTGTACCGAGGTTCTCCTGCCTCACGTGCGTCTGTTTAGAGGTGCTGTGGGTCCTGAGTTCCTCTTCATGGACGACAACGGTACACCTCATCGTACAGTGGCTGTCGCAGAGCTGTTGGAGAGTGAAGATATTGAACGCGTGGATTGGCCCGCAAGGTCCCCGGACCTAAATCCAATCGAACACGTGTGGGACCTTCTCGGGAGACGCTTGGAAGCACGTCTCCAGCCGCCAGCAACGATTCCGCAGCTGCGATTGGCGCTACAAGAAGAATGGGCCGCGATGCCTCAACATCTCCTTGACAACTTACTTCGTCCTCAGCATGGACATACATTGTAAATCGTACAAAGCAGTCAGGAGTGATCATACCCCCTACTAAAGACTGGATTTTCTTGGCAGCCGCCTGTCACATGGACGTTTCTGTCTTCTGTCCAGTTGTGCTCGAAGCTACCTTTTCAATAAAGTGCCTTTGTATCCTTTGGATTCCTTGTTTGGACGGTTTTGCTCACTTGTCCCATATTCTTACATCTTGGGGATCTTATGGAATGATTTGAGTCGATGTGGAGTACTTCTGCACGACGTTACATTCGAAAAACCGTCTCGTCCTTAATTTTTGCACGCCAGTGTATCTACGCAGAATAGTGTACACACCATTGTTGAGCGTGTGAAGGGTACTCCAAAATTAAACGCTTTTGCGATATGACGTATGACAAAGTGAACGGACTATTCCTCCTTTTTTTTTTTTTTTTTTTTTCTTTTTTTGTTAAAAAGAGGATGGACTGTGAAAATCCTCTAAATACGTGGCTTCACTTGAATAAATAAGTAAATCCATCGCTCTTTCCACATTTTTACCAACACACAACAACTGAAAAATTGTTATTCGGCCGCTGCCGGGAAAAGAGCGATGGATTTATTTATTTATTCAACTGACAGCACGTATTTAGAGGATTTTCACTTTCGGTCTCGCTCTTTGGATTTAACTGCTATAATTAATATATATAGCCAGTGCCTTTAATGCCCACCAGACGGAGACGTCTCAGTAGCTGAGCCCATCTTACGGATTTATGATGTCAGATGCTGACTGAAACTGAAAAACACACATAGCGCCGTAAATTGTTGGTCGCTGTGGTATAAGGCTAACGCGCTCGGCTAGATATCAAGAGATTCGGGATTCAATTCCCCGGAGGCGGCCGAATAGCAATTTTTCGGTTGCTGTGAGTTGGTAAAAACGTGGAAAGAGCGATGGATTAATTTATTTATTCGAGGATGGACAGAATTCTTTATTTTAATATGTTAGATTTGTGATTGTTTCCCCAGTTACTTAATGACAAATTTAATGAGATTTTTTTTACATAAGGAGCTTTCCCATGTGTCTACATTACATTTTCGTAAACGTTATTGCCTGAGCACTGGGTTGATCGTGAGGGGGCCCACGATCCCAAGATCTCATTTTCCTTGGAATCCACGATCCCAAGATCTCCTTGTTTTTTTCGCTACAGTGTTTCGCAATGAAAAAACTGCAAAAGATAGCTAATTTTTACCCTCACTCTTCCTCCTCTTTGAAGGTATCAAACAATAGCGTAAAATAAAATTTGATGTTGCTAGATAGCAGTGCTGTACAATCCGTCGGAGGAAGACTTTTTAACTTTAAAAAAGAATTCAAAAATATCTTTATCGTGAAAATGCATTCAGTTGTACACTGAAGAGCAATTGAATTAGAGATACCTGTCTGGTAACGTGTAGCACCACCTTTCGCCCTGATGACGGCGGTGATTCGTCTCGGCATGGACTCGACAAGACACCGGAAGCGTTGGGAAGCCATACGGATCCACGACCCCTGAACAAGCTGCCACAGTTCACGAAGATTTGATGGAGGGGGATCAGAGCCTCGAACATCTCTCTCAATGGCATCCCAGATGTGCCCGATGGGATTGATGTCAGGTGACCTAGCTGGCCCAGGAAGCGAGGTCATGTCGGTGGAGTGTTCATCCAACCATTCGGATACAATTCGGGAGCTGCATTGTCTTGTTGCAGGATGAGGTCCCCAGTGGGATGTTGAAGATGCACAAACGGGAGCAAATGGTCGTCCAGGATATCCCGGTAACGTTGACATGTGAGGGACGATGTCACACGTACCAGGGGTTCCATTTCAGTCCACGTAAACAGTCCCCAGACGAGAATGCCACCCCCACCAGCTTGAAGAGTACCCTGCTGGCAAGAAGAATCCATCGCTTCATGTGGTTTGCGCAGTATTCGTATCCTGCCATCCGCATGTACCAACGTGAATCTCGACTCATCAGTCCAGGCAACATTTTTCCACATGTCTAGGGTCTAGTGACGATGTTCCCGCGCCCATGCTAATTCTTGCGACCTGTGATGTGCGGTCAGCAGCGGTACCCCCGTAGGACGATGGCTTCTATACCCCATAGCGAGGAGATGGTTCCGGATGGTGTGGCTGCTTGCACGTTTTTGTGCACCAGCGTTAAATTGCAGAGTGATTTCTTGCACTGTGGCCCGTCTATCCGCTGTTACAATGCGAGCTAGCCGACGATGACCCCGCTCATCCACACGCTGTTGTCCACGGCAGTTGGCCCTTGCAAGGATGGTTTTACCGGATTCGATGTAATCACGGTGCACCCGTGACACAGTGGCTCGTTAAAATCCCAGTGCCTGCACGACGTTCGAGATGGAGTGACCCATTCGTCGGGCCCCGACAATTTGCCCATGATCAAATGCGCTTAGATCCTTCGTCTTACCCATACTGCGTCCGACTCTTACTGATTCCCGTCGCATCACTCTTTATATCGTTGGATCGCTGCATACGTCATGTCGTTTCCGTTTATTGCGCCGCCCACAGCGCCACAGTTGCATAACGCTAGCTGTCTCTAATTCAATCGCTCTTCAGTGTATTAGTCTGTGGACCCCTTAAGACAAAGCTATTATAGTTATCAAGTGCAAATTTTACGTTTAGGAGTTTGTTAATTAATGGTATAAAGCAGTACATTGCACCTTTTCTTAAAGATAATTGAAAGTCATTGTCAGGTTAAAAAGATCTCAAGTTCGGAGGCATTCCGTTGCTTTGAAAACTCATGACGGAAAAAATCCTCCTACAGAAAAAAATTAATTATGACGAACTTATTCAGAAAAATAATGAGATCCAACAGAAAATAAAATAACTAACTCTCCAGTATTAATAACAAAAGCATTCCATTATTGCGCAATTAGAGTTCTGCGTGATACATAACGGCGATTTACGTGGATTCCTGGCTCAATCGGTAGCACGCGCGTCGAATGAGGCAGGTTCGATCCCCCACTAGGCACCCACGGATATGACATGAAAATGTCAAAATTGGAGATTTTGGGAAATTTCTGTATAAATACGGAAAACCCCGAAATGGACTTTACTGAAATAAACGGAATTACTGGCTACGGAAAATCTGTCAAAATACGGAAGTTAGAAGAAACGGAAACTTTTAACAAGTTAGTAAAATCATGCAACGCATTGATTATGATACACTTTCCAACATACCAGAAATCATTACTCAAGATATGAGGATAATGGCTGTGGAATAAATCTCACTCCTGTGCCCTGACCTTTGACCCCATTTCGATGATATTCAACAGAACCGGTTCAGTATACCTCCGGAACAACATACTAAAGTTTTGTCACAATAGAAGCATTTTTAGTCAAGTTATGAGGATAATGGCAGTGGAATAAATCTCGCTCCTGTGCCCTGACCTTTGACCCCATTTCGACGATATTAAATAGAACCGATTTCATATATCTCTGGAAGAACATACTAAATTTTTGTCGCAATCGAAGCATTTTTACGTAAGTTATGACGCATAAGGGCGATGGAATGGATCCCGCTGCTATGTCCTGAACTTTGACCCTATTTCGCCCATTTTCAATAGGATTCGTCCCCAGGCTGTCCCCTACCACATATTAAAATGTCATTGAAATCGAACCATTTTTACGCGAGTTATAGTGCGGACAGACAGACGGACAAAGCTGGAGCATATACGCTTCTTCAAGCAACGGTTGGAAAGCGTAAAAAACGGAAATTTTGTTAAAAGACGGACAACTACCTATAACTTTGCTGCACGTTATTTTCAGGAATTTTCCTTGAATTCACTTCTTTTTATAGTGTAGCTGCATATGGGCCCCGTTTTGCCCTCTTGATAATTCCTATTATCTAAACTTAAAGTTACGAAAATAAAATCTAAAGGAGCAAGAAAATTCGATGTTGAAAATTGAAAATTGAAAATTTGCTGAAATAAAATCAAAAAAAGTCAATGTTCAAAATGCGAAACTTGCGAAAAAGTAAGAAAAGTCAACATTTATAAGAAGTAAGTCCAAATAAACTATGGAGTATCAGAAAATAACACACCTTCTTGTACAGCCTTTCTTGTAGAGCCTGAGCAAACAATCTAAATATTTACCTTGTGATTAAAAGGACCGGTTTTAAAAATTCACCAAATTCGTTGAATGGGTCTCCAAATATGTTCTATATAAATGTTCTAACGAAAAGCTCCGAGTGAGTCCCGAAGCAAATCTGAACTAGGTCCCAAGATTACACTGTTTGAAATTCTGTGGTAGGTTGCACCAAAATGTGGTGCAAACTTGCACCATAATATGAGGCAACCTTGTATCATAACGTGATGCAAAGTTTCACTTGTTGTTGGGTTTTGTTTGCGCCACACAATATTGTGTCTTTTATCAGAAAGTGGTGCAGCTGCTGTAGCACCACTCTTTGGTGCAACCTACCACACATTTTTTTAACAGTGTACATTTAAACCTTCGCTACCTAATTGGCATACAATTTCGTATATTTACAGCATTTGAAATCTACGGTTGGGCTGAAATTGTATCAATAATCTACAATAAGAGAAATTCATAAAACCATAAATAAACTACTTAGTTAACATTTCTTACAATTTATTTTACTTGCGGCTTTAAGCATAAATGAGAACTGCCAAATAGTTAATACGTATATCCTGTAGCTGGCCCGCAGTAGTTTTCAAACTCTGTAATAAACACTAGTTCCGTAGTGAAAGGGTTAAAGTATTGTTTACCGCGTCTGAAATTTATGTGCAGGAAATATCTTGAGTTTTTTTTTGTTTGTTTTTTTTATGCTATGCATCTTTCCCGACAGCAGTAAAGTAAATCCCAAGTAAAACAATTTGATGTAACAAAAATGGGTAACAGTGGGTCTTTGTCAAAACCATTGTCGAAATCAGATCGCGCTGCATGCTGTCCCATGAAGTGATGTAACAATAATTAACTTCATTGTTCTCAACAATGTAACTAAACTATCGTCGAACATTATTTCATCGCGTTTTTCATAAACGTAACAATATGGTATTGCAATCTGCGAAATTACGAAAACATGGTGCTAAATGTGATAAAGCCATTACAAAAAAATTACGAGAACCTGGTGCTAAATGTGATAAAGAAATTACAAAAAAATTACGAGAACCTGGTGCTAAATGTGATAAAGCCATTACAAAAAAATTAGGAGGACCTGGTGCTAAATCTGATAAAGCCATTACAAAAAAATTACGAGAACTTGGTGCTAAATGTGATAAAGCCATTACAAAACAATTACGAGAACCTGGTGCTAAACATGATAAAGCCATTACATGAAAATTACGTGAACCTGGTGCTAAATGTCATAAAGCCATTACAAAAAAATTACGAGAACCTGGTGCTAAATGTGATAAAACCATTACAAAAAAATTACGAGAACCTGGTGCTAAATGTGATAAAGCCATTACAAAAATATTACGAGAACCTGGTGCTAAATGTGATAAAGCCATTACAAAAATATTACGAGAACCTGGTGCTAAATCTGATAAAGCCATTACAAACAAAATTACGAGAACCTGGTGCTAAATGTAATAAAGCCATTACAAAAAAATTACGAGAACCTGGTGCTGAATGTGATAAAGCCATTACAAACAAAATTACGATAACCTGGTGCTAAATGTAATAAAGCCATTACAAAAAAATTACGAGAACCTGGTGCTGAATGTGATAAAGCCATTACAAAAAATTACGATAACCTGGTGCTAAATGTGATAAAGCCATTACAAAAAAATTACGAGAACCTCGTGCTAAATGTGATAAAGCCATTAAAAAAAATTACGAGAACCTGTTGCTAAATGTGATAAAGCATTACAAAGAAATTACAAGAACCTGGTGCTAAATGTGATAAAGCCATTACAAAATGCCTTTCCGGCAGTAATAAAGTACGCGTCGTAGCGAAATTTCGCCTCTTCTCGACCCCCCAATGTGGGGTTACCTGCTGTTGACGAACACGATGGGGGTGTAAACTGTAGATAACTTAGTCCAAAAGTTACCAATCCCCTTAGCTAACAAACTTGAGATTCAGCTCTTTTCTTTCTATCTTGAGGGCAGATTTTAGCTTGATGGACTTTCGTAGGTACATCACATTTCATCGATTTCAAGGTCGTTTCTTTCGTTCGTCTGAATCTGAATAATATATAATAATAATAAAAATAATAAATATTATTTGTGAGAAAATAAACAGTCGAAATACTATTGCCGGTGCCATAGTTTCGTAAATATTTACTCTAATGAGTCACGTATCTTCTTTCATTGGTTTTACGACAATAACATCAATTAATCCTAAGTACCACTCAATGTCAGGAATTAGTAAACCTTATTGTTTACTGTTATGATTTAATTCCACTTAGTATGTACCGGCAGTAGCGTAGCCACAGGGGGGTTGGGGTTGACTAACCCCCCCCCCCTTTGAGGGAGGATTGAACACGAATTTAAAGCAATATGCTCTATATTGACAAAAGTCACCAGACACCTAGGAGAGAAACAGAACACAGCATTTATTGACATACATTACAACGGAGTCAGTCCACCTTTGGCTTCAATGCATGCACTGACCCTTCGAGACATGCTTTCGATAAGGTTTTGGAACACAGCGATAGGTATACGCTTCCATTCAGTACACAATGCTGCCGCTAACTGTTGCTTAGTAGTAAGCCTTGGTTCCAAACTTCTTATGAGGAGCTCTAATTCATCCCATAGGTGCTCTACGGCATTAAGATCAGGGCTCTGTGCTGGCCAGTCCACACACGATACGGAATTACACACCGTACCAGTCCCTGCTTTCTGGCTCGGTTCATTATCTTGCTGGTACCAACAAGGCTCGGTTCCATAGTATTGCCACAGAGTTGGTAGGGCATAATTGTCCAGAATATCGAGGTAGACGTGCTGGTTAATAGGTTGGGCCGGGACCATACCACGAAAAACACCCACACACGAGTACACTGCTAGCTCCAAACTTGACCGTACGAACAGTACACTGTGGTAAATAGCGTTCCCCCGGCTGCCGCCATACTCACACACGGCCATCAGACTTGTGGATCGTGTATCTGGATTCAGCAGTCCACAGGACCCGTTTCCATTGATCTACGGTCCACGATATATGTTCTTTACATCATGCTAAACGACGAGTAACATTCCGAGTGGAGATGAAAGGCTTATGAGCAGCCGCACGACCACGGTAATCCATGGAATGACGTTCTCTGCGAATGGTACGTGTACATACCGAGGTTCCAGCATTTTTACTCACCTGTACACTGAGGTCTTGTGTAGTACTCCGTCGATTAGATGTAACGACTGTTATGAGGTTTCAACATCCTCTATCACTGATTTTCTTTTTGGTCTCCCGGTACGTTTTGCTGCTTCAGGCACGCCATGTGTCTTCCACTTATTCAGTACATCCAAATCACTTGACTTGGGTATGTTAAAACGCCTCTCGGTTTCTCTTGTGGACAACCCACTAATACAACACCCAACAATCTTTCCTTTCTCAAAGTCAGTTCAGCGACTTTTTCACTTAACCTCACAGTGCGATATGATCGCGGTCAGCTGCAGGCTTGTTTGTATACCGTTTGCAGGTGTACCGCGCATCTTAACAACGGAGCGAATCCGTTCATTTGCTTTTGAAGGGGGTGTCCGGTGACTTTTGTCAATATAGTGTATGAGTATACAAGGCTTTCACCAATGAACCAAATGGACCCCCCCCCCTTAAGAAATTTCTGGCTACGCCACTGTGTACCGAACTGTGGCTCAGTGTAGTTGTGGGTGACGCGAATAAATGCAATATGTTGTATGTAAATAAATGTATACTCTCAAATCACTCGTTTTATTCCACACCCACAAACTTAACATGAGGAAGATGCATAGCATAAATTATCTACAAAAAGTACCTGGGTACTGTCTCGATTTTTTTGTGCTGTAACACAACTGTTGTGCGTCGTGATTCCTCCGGTACGAAGAGTTGGTCTCACTGTTTATGATTAAATACAAATTCTAGAGACTAGAATTTTTTTCCTTCGAAGAATCATAGATACTTCTTGGGCATTTTTAAATTATTGATAGACAAAGGAGGCGTGATCTGAGTTCGGATGATTGTGAAGGATGGATATCAGTATGCAGCATATTCATGGAAACACGGTTTGTTCGTTGATATGAGTGTGCTGGATTTTCCAGGCATCGATTGGAGTGTGGCGCGCGGCCCAAGCAGGTGGTGATTGTCTAACGATGAGCCATCAAGTTTGCGCGACCCGGAGAGCCCGCTTACGCAATAATGACGTGAATTAAAAATAACGATGGCGGGAAGCGATGAGAGGCGGTGTTTTGAACGAAGAACTGAACGCACTGGAGACTAAGGTTATTAGGTATCGAATTACCAACCCTGCTGAGCCGAGAGCGCTCGTTAAGAAATGGGCTATCGTCGAGATAACGATTGGTGTTCACAGGAACCGTTGCTAGCGATACTGTCATTACCATCTAAGAAATCCTAAAGATACACCAACATTCCCTGCAGTGAAAAAAATAGATATATGTGTATCTATCATTGTTAAATCACAGATAATGTGATCATAAATGCGACAGTGTGTTTCTTTCGCTGTATTTGATTGAACGGCCGTGTCTTGTCTTTTAGTAATGAACAAATGCATAATGAATGCATAGATTTCATACAATAAGGAGCAGTGTTGTGTAGACTGTTAGAATTTACTGTGGACTTTTTCTATAAAAATGGAAAAGTGCTTTGCTATTGAAATAATTAAAAATTTTGCAATCGCAGTCCGGAACTTTAAACATATTAGTTATCTTTTCTCTTTAAGAAAAATATAATCTCCGAAATACTACTAACTTTTGATGCTAGTTTATTAAAGGACCATAGATATAAAGTTCCTATTTCTTGTTTAAGTGTTCTTATTCGTGTCGAAAATTGTAAACCAACTGTGTGTGTCACTAAAATATCATTTTTCCTATAGACGGCACTGGGAACATCGGAAATGATTCCCATTGTTTTCGCAGTATACCTGAAAGTATGGAATGAACTAGGTTCTTCTCCGAGTAGTCGAAAGCGTGCGGTAGTGTGTCAACTGCAGTTAGTTTTGATCGTGCCTCTGAGGAAAAGGACGAATACCAATGTTCTGAATAAGTTTGTTCCTCTGCAAATATACGAAGACATTGCAACAACAAGCATAAATATAGGCTAATCCTTCGACATATTGGCAATTCGGCTTCATAGAAAATATCTGAACCCTTTCCCTATGAGTCGTTCAATAGTGGCAAGATTTGTCAACGGAACCAGAGGTCATCAGGGCAGTGGATTACAGTTTACAAGAAGGTAGTGATCACGTTTGATATACTAAGTACACTCATGACACATGTTACGTTGATTACCTAGAACTTACCCCAGAGATACGTTGATTACCTTGATCCAAGAGATGTACTAAAGTATGTGCTTATTATCGGTACTTCTAACAAGACAAAGCGCGTCTGCTTGTCAAAAACAATCTACAAGGGTACAACATGTGGCACACAACGTGGTCCCCCTGATGTTGTGCCCATAAATGTTCAACCCGCAAAAGTTTATTTCACGAATAAACTTTCCAGTTATATACAAATTATTTCTTCTGTCAGTTCGATTGGGAAACGATTTTCCTGAAGAAATATTACACATGGTAGGGATTAAATCTTTCATATTTTCACTGTACACCATGTAACCCCTCCGTTCAGAAAACTTGAAACTTTTTATCGTCCTGGAGCGGGGATCAAATCCGCACCTCCCGATTTCCGGTCGAGCATGATAGGCATTACACTACCCAGGACAAGAATATTCCAAGCAACTGAACATATACAGGGTGTTCGTAAACTGTTTTGACAAAAGAATAGGGGTGATAGTACCCATCAAGACGAACAATATTTACAATGGAACCTAGGGTCGCATTCCACTCTGAGTGTCAGAAAAGAGTAACTTCGAAATACGTCCAACAAGCACAAGTCGTCACCTCAGACGTCATTTCTTTCGTGCCGGAGAAGTAGAACATCGCCAGAACATCACCGTAAAGCATTTACCGTATGCAAATTTCCAGAGAAAAGACGCAGCATCGACAGTTGCAGCTGATTGGCTTATCAAGGTGCAGCAGACACTTCCTGAATGCCACATATCCCGCACGATGGATTGGACGTGGCGGACCTGTGGCATGGCCTACACGCTCACCGGACTTAAACCCACTGGACTCCTTCTTCTGGGGGCACATGACATCATTGGTGTACGAGACGCCTGTGGATTCTCGCGACGAGATCTTCCGTGGAAGATAAACTTCCGTGGAAGATTCTCGCGACGAGATCTTCCGTGGAAGATCTCGTCGCGAGAATCGTTGTTGCAACGGACAGGATAAACACGACACCATTAGTCTTCGAGAGGGTGCGCCAGTCATTCATTCGCCGGTGTGAATTCTGCAAACGGCACCCGAGGCCGCCACCTTGAGCATCTACTTTAAGTCTGTCCCTGATCTCCATAAATGGGATTGTGTAACTTATGATGTCGTTAATTCTCCTTCTTTGCACTGTTGAAAGTTCAACTTGAACTTTTCTCTTTTCTGTCACTCAGAGTGGAATGCGACCCTAGGTTCCATTGTAAATATTGTTCGTCTTGGTGGGTGCTGTCACCCCTCTTCTTTTGTTAAAATAGTTTACGAACACACTGTATATCTGATTCTCATCAGATTTGCGCTAGTCGAAGCGATTCTTCCCCATCATAGCGACTCAAGACCTTTACTAAGTCAAGAGTCGCTACGATGGGGCAGAATCGCTTCGACTAGCGCAAATCTGAAGATTATCAGATATTTATCTTCAGTTGCTTGGAATTTCCTTGTCCTGGGTAGTGTAACGCCTAGCATGTTTGACCGGGAATCAGGAGGTGCGGGTTCGATCCCCGCTCCAGGATGATGAAAATTTTCAAGTTTTCTGAACGGAGGGGTTACATGGGGTACAGTGAAAATACAAAAAAACTTTCCAGTTGTTAGTAAAATGCCTACGGAAAGCCAGAAACAGAAAACCATGAGCAAACATTATGGGTCGCTATGATATCATTTCAGTTGATTAACATTTATTAAGAACCGAAGACCCAAACATCATACTGTTACCGTTACTGATTGCGATAACTCCGGCTGTTTGGTTCTACTATGCTTTATTTACTATTTTAATTTTATTACATGTATTCTTCAAAATGCTTTACTGAAATAACTATGAGTAGGCTAAATTCTTCAAATATGGCAAGGTAATACACTATATTGGCAAAAGTCACCGGACACCCCCTTCAAAAGCAAATGAACGAATCCGCTGCTTTGTTAAGATGCGCGGTACACCTGCAAACGGTATACAAACAAGCCTGCAGCTGACCGCGATCATATCGCACTGTGAGATTGAGTGAAAAGGTCGCGGCGGGAGAGAACTGACTTTGAGAAAGGAAAGATTGCTGGGTGTTATATTAGCGGGTTGTCCATAAGAGAAACCGAGAGGCGTTTAAACATACCCTAAGTTAACTGTTTTGGATGTACTGAATAAGTGGAAGACACCTGGCGTTCCTGAAGCAACAAAACGTACCGGCAGACCAAATAAAATCAGTGATAGAGGACGTCGAAGCCTCAGAAGAGTCGTTACAGCTAATCGAAGAAGTACTGCGCAAGACCTCTGTGTACAGGTGAGTAAAAATGCTGGAGCCTGGGTATGTACACGTAACATTCGCAGAAAACTTCATTCTATGAGTTACCGTGGTCGTGTGGCTGCTCATAACCCTTTCATCTCAACTCGGAATGCTACTCGTCATTTAGCATGGTGTAAAGAACATTTATCGTGGACCGTAGATCAATGGAAACGAGTCCTATGGACTGATGAATCCAGATACACGATCCATCAGTCTGATGGCCGTGTGTGGGTATGGCGACAGCAGGGGGAACGCTATTTACCACAGTGTACTGTTCCTAATGTCAAGTTTGGAGCTGGCAGTGTATTCGTGTGTGGGTGATTTTCGTGGTATGGTTCCCGCCCATTGGTTATCGCGGACAAACCTGTTAGCCAGCACGTCTGCCTCGATATTCTGGACAATTATGCCCTACCAACTCTGTGGCTTCCAAAATTGTTTATTGAGAAAACCTGAGAAGAGGGTACAGAGGGCCTGTATTTACAGTGCCAACAGAAACATAATTGACGACATATGTACAGTGAAGATGACAAATGTACAGATGCTGATGTGCTATATACAATGGCAATTTTTTTTTTTTTTTTTTGATTGGAGGTTTAACGACCACCGTGAGCAACTCAATGGGCTATAAGCAGTCGCCCGTCCCTAATTTAGGGTCACTGGTTCCAGGGAAGGGAGAGAGCCAGTGCCGTAAGACAAACACAATATCCATGCCTGACCGGGATTCGAACCCGGACCCCTTACGGACGAACGATCAGAGGCCAGCGCCTTAGACCACTGCGCCACCGGGGCGGCATACAATGGCAATAAAAAACATAGTAGATGAGTATCTTCACAGATATAAGTTGAGCCACAGAAGTGACCGACAACAATGGTGCATGAGTAATGCACGAGAGGTACACAGTGAAAAATCAATATGAACAATTCCAGTAGAAATGTGTAACAACGATAAAGGTATAGTTATAATACTATGTACAATGTAGTGATGTACTGGGTAGGTGTCTATGAGAGGCTAATATCAAATGAGCAAGAAATATTAATAATATGTACAACATGTGCGGTAATAGAATGGTTGATATCAAATAGAAAGTGTAAAAGACAATGTCATAACATGAATAAGTAGAGTACACAGGTAAGAACTTTACAAGGTGCAAGTGATACAAGTAAAATTACAAATGGCAAAGTAATGGAGAACAGTTCTCAAAGAAGGAGTTGTAGATGAACTGAAGGATCAGTAAACCAGGTTCGATTTGGTGACCAAACTCGAAAAAAGTGACGTTTCTGAGTGGCAGACGCATATGCGAGGCGCAATCGCGACAGAAACCTGTTGCGAAAGATACAACACATGGCATCCTACAATTCAAGTTCACTATCTTGAGCGGATATGTCAGATGGTGACTGGATGGTGTCATCGGCTGCTATGCAAAGGAGGTCTAATCGACGAACGAATTTCGTTATCCAGCGCGGATCACCAAAGGTTTCACGAGGCACCGCTTGAAGATGAGAACGGATGATTTGCAATTGTAGAAGAACATCAGGTAGAATTGCAGTATAAGAGGATAAAAAGTTTTTCGACCGTTTGTTTTGACGGTGACCTGAAAGGAAATTATATAGAACATCTCCAGTGACTGGAATTTGAGGAAGAGAAAAAGTTTTTAGAAATTGAAGAAATTCATGTGAGAGAACTGGGTCTGCAGAACCGGTGTCAGTATCAAGTTCAACAGAAGCATCTGAAGCAGTGTAGCCGACTGAGTAAACGCTACGGTCAGAGCGGTCAGTTGTTATTCGGGTTTTCTTAGCACGAGCATTGTGGGTCCTTCGACACTTTCCTCTACCCCGAGGGGGGTAGCATCACGGTTGTCAGGTACTTTGAAATGGCTAGACGCAGTGGACCTACCAGGAGAAACAGACGATTGTACTTGAGCATCCCCAAAGTGAGGGGTGAGGGGAGTGAACTAACAAGCGAAGGTGTGTCTGATGGAAGATGTGACGGAGAAGGATACACAGGTCCGGATTCTGCAGGTCGTTGCGAAGTCACGCGTTGACCAACGGCTGTAATGCTACTTTTGTCTGAAGTAGCGTGTTGACCGACGGCTGTAGTGCTAGTTTTACTTTTGTCTGAAGTCACTTTTGCTTTTGGCTTGTGCTGAAGTAGTTGAGGGTACCGCTGAAGCAGACGGTGTTTGGGCTGTCGAAGTTGTAGTAGAAGTGCGATGTGGACATATGGCACGAGGGTGTCCATAACCTTTACATATAGCACACATAGGGCCGACAGTAATGTTGATATCACGGATGTGCGTATCACAACGAATACTAAACTTGGGTGGAACTCGTAGTTTAGCTTCATCAGACGGAAAAACCACTCTTACATTTCGCCGTAGGCCAAGAAGATAACGATCTTCCGGCTGGGTTGGAAAAGAGGAGAAGGTGGTGATTGTGCCAACTACACATCCAAAGTTTTGCGCAATGGACAGTAAAAGTTCGTCAGAAATTTCTGGCGGGGCTGGGGAAAAACTCAGAACAGTAGGCATGTGGGAGATAGGATCAGCATTAATATTGCGGTCATCAATAGAAAATCCATCATTTATAACTTGAAGTGCAAATTTGGGATCAGAGAAATATGCGGTTACTTTGCTATCTTTCCTGCCTACGTATGTGACAGCTGACTTAGCGAAGAGTAAACGAAGTGCTGCGCTGTACGCAGTGAGCTTAGTATTGGCAAGAGCAGGGAAGGCAACGCCGAGGTCAACTTACTAAGAAAGTGTTGACCAGCTGGCGACGTTGCTGGAGATCGACGAAGAAGTTGGAGTTAGCATCACACTTCATCTGATAAGGGCCTTTGATAGAAGCCGACGCAGAAGGTGGAGAAGATTTCTTCGAAAGGACGGCTGCATATGGAGTGGCTGGGCAGTGTGATGACGTAGAGATCACTGATGAAAATGAAACGTCCATCGCCTCTTCTGTCACCTGCTGGGAAGATTGCTGGTCACCACTCAGTGACGTAAAAGTAGGATTAGATGATAGGGTAGCTGAACTACGCTTAGGAGAGGAGGGGATTGTCGGAGCAGGCCCACCATTGGTGGATGGTGGAAGAGGAGGAAAATCGTTATCAGAAGCAAGAGCTGGGACGTCGACCTCGCCCGATGTAGATATCCGCAATGGCGAAGCAGAATTCACGTCTTGGCCGACTCGTCCAAGACAATAAAACGAAGATAACTTAACAAAATGATCACTCACCGACTTGTTGTTGTTGTTGATTGGAGGTTTAACGACCACCGTGAGCAACTCAATGGGCTATAAGCAGTCGCCCATCCCTAATTTAGGGTCACTGGTTCCAGGGAAAGGAGAGAGCCAGTGCCGTGAGACAAACACAACATTCATGCCTCACCAAGATTCGAACCCGGACCCCGTTCGGACGAATGATCAGAGGCCATCGCTTAGACCACTGCGCCACCGGGGCGTCCTCACCGACTTGGAAGGGATACGAACAGAATCGTGGAACCTTCACGGAACTCACACACACAAAAATAGATACTGGGAACACCGAAGAGAGCACAAGCAAGACGAAATGTATGGAGCAGAAAAACTGCGTGTCTGTGGCAATACTATGGAACCGAGCCTTGTTGGTGCCAGCAGGATAATGCACAGAGTCATAAAGCAAGGACTGTTACGGCGTATAATTCCGTATCGTGTGTGGACTGTCCAGCACAGAGCCCTGATTTTAATCCCATAGAGCACCTATGAGATGAATTTGAGTGCCGTATAAGAAGTTTGGAACCAAGGCCTAAGCAACAGTTAGCGGCAGCATTATGTACTGAATGGAAGCGCATACCTATCGCTGTGTTCCAAAACCTTGTCGAAAGCTTGTCTCTCGAAGGGTCAGTGCATGCATTAAGACCAAAGGTGGACTGACGCCGTACTAATGTATGTCAATAAATGCTATGGTGTTTTTCTCTTCTTGGTGTCCGGTGAGTTTTGTCAATATAGTGTATGTTTAGTGATGAAACAAGTCTCTGTTTAGGAAAAACATGATGGTGAGCAATAGTGCATCGGTTCCTGTAGAAAACACATGATGGCAGGTAACAGTTAATCGGTATGTAATATCATGTAAAAGTGTTTACATTACGTTTCTAAACATAGGAGTGTTTCCAATGTCAATCACCGCGTCCGCAATGTTTATTTTTTTTAGAGGTTAAACGACCACCGTGAGCAACTCAATGGGCTATAAGCAGTCGCCCGTCCCTAATTTAGGGTCACTGGTTCCAGGACAAACACAACATCCATACCTCACCGGGATTCGAACCCGTGTCCCTTACGGACGAATGATCAGAGGCCATCGCTTAGACCACTGCGCCACCGGGGCGGCCACAATGTTTATTGTACTGGTATTGCACTTTTTTGAAGTTCTAACGAAGAACCCGAACAAAAGGCAGTATAAACAGAATCGAGAGTATCTGTAAGCTGTCTGCATGCATGCGATTTCTTTTTTACTTCCTTAACCATCAGGATCAGAGATTTTTGCCTTGTGAAACAGTACGCTACAAGAGATACAAAATTTGATTCATAAAATCAATCAAAATAAAATTGTTTAATTATTCTCATCAGAAAATACGAAATACGTTGAAAAGATCGTTTTGGGCCAAATTTCCCATTTTGTAAAAATGCGTTCATTTTGAAGCCCCATTCTGGAAGATTCCAAAACTGCCTTTATTTCCTGTCTACGATAAATAGATACAGAGTTATAGCAATCGGAATATCTAAACCCAGGTGTCAAACGAACGGAAAGTGACACTTGAGACGCGTTTTTTGCGGGATGAGATTTTCATCCCGAACTTTTTACGGAAAACCTGATAACTGCAAAAGGTATGTAAATAAATTGATGAAACTTGGTATATACATCTTTCTTACAATGTTGTGCATGCAATGAACTAAATGTTTTGCTGTTTGTTAGTTCAAAGATAGGTTATAGCTATTTACATTCAACATAGTGTCGAAAATTAACACTAATGCATGTAGGAATTAGTGTATCTCAGCAATGTTTAGGAACACCACTTACCTTTTAGTTCACTGCATAGGTAATAGTCATGCGTATATACTGATGCAAAAAATGCCATCATGTATCTGTTACGTTTTTATTTAGAGCGTTTACCGTAAACGACATATTTCCTTCAATTCTTTCACAAATTTCCCAGTTTCTTGAAAATTTATAGTGATATCAATTTTTTTTTTCAACGTTTATGTGTTTTTGTGTGTTAGCCTTCCTAAAAAATCCCATTCTTGCATTTTTTCAAAAAATGTGCCCTCAACGTGTAACGTATACTCTATATTCACTTTCCTTTTGATTTTACTATCTCTGGTTATTTTATTTTTCTATGTAAATTATCTTCTTACTGAACGAGATGTTATTTCACCCGCTGAATGAGATCTGGCAATGAGTGTAAGTCATGACGTGGTGGTAGCCAGTATAAATAGGCGCGTTCAACGATACACTAGCGTCTCGAGGTAGAGACATCCACATGTATCGAGTTATCTCATTGGCAGCAATACAACTGGGACCCACCAATTGGCGAACGGCATCGTAACGGCTTTAACAGTTTGGCGGAAATCTATAAAAAGAACACTGATTTCTCATAGATTGGTGATTACAGTAAGCTGCAAAACATAAAAGCACATCAAATAAATCCAATTTCACCTTAAAATATCAATTGTACAGGACTATCGACAACCGCCAACGAAGAAACTAATGTTAACTAAGATGTAAACAACCTGTGTCACGACTTCGACGACGTATATCTGGCTCAAATTGTATTTCTACCCGAATGAAACAGTACAAATCGAACAACTTAACCTGTTCGCAGTATCCATCCAAATATAATTATTAACTAGATAGAAGTTTTAAAGAAAACTACTTACTTATTCTCTCAAACTTACCTCTTCGCAGCGTAGCAGTAGCCATTATCCACCATTATTACCGCCAAACTGTTAAAGCCGTTACGATGCCGTTCGCCAATTGGTGGGTCCCAGTTGTATTGCTGCCAATGAGATAACTCGATACATGTGGATGTCTCTACCTCGAGACGCTAGTCAACGATACCCGAGGATAGCGTTTGTTGTACGGAGAGCGTTTGTTGTTGTACGGAGAGCGTTGGTTTATGTGAAAGAGAGCGTTTGTTTATGAGTATAGAGCTCCGTTCATGTGCAAGGAGCTACGTGTTATTTGAGTAGCTGTGTGTGATGATACCAGTAGAAGTTCATAATAAAAGGTTTTACGTAAGTACTTCTTTCTCAGTTCATAGTACTGTCAGACCTCTGTCTGGCTGTTAGGTTTATTTCAATTAATATTACTAGTAACAACCAGCACAAGACTTTATTCATCTTAATTACTGCTACAACATTACTACCAGTTATAAGTTTGTTCATTACTATTACTACACTACTAGCAGGTGACTTTATTCATGATCTTAATTAACTAGTAACAACAACCATTTGAATTCACTATTTGAAGCTTAGTACAAGCATATAATTCAGTAGCAGAAGCATTATACTTAGCTTAGTTGAAAGCTTTATTCATTGTAATTAGCTTAGCTGGGAGAGAAGAGTTTATTCATTATAAACGTTGTATGATACCGTAATATTGTTAGTAACGTCATTCTTCGGTAGCGAGAGTTAATGCAGTAATCAGAGGTGACTTTAGATCTTATGGGGCCGTAGGCGCTAAAAGGTTCAGAGGCCCCTCCCCTTCTTATCGCCCCAGAAACTTTCATCCATCAGATTAACAAAATAAAAGCGGGGGGTCAAGAAAAAAGGTTTTTACGCTTTTCAAAATGCCATTATATCTTCCTATTATTAGAACGTTCTGTAACAAACAGTGCTAGCGTAATAATTTTTCCTGTCCTTTCACATCGAACTTTTTGATTTTAGAGATATTTCAAAAGTTATTTTTGCGGCTAATAGGAAATCAATGGATATTAAGTTTGGCACTTTTAATATCCCATGTGCTTCATGCACTGCAGTTATCAGAAACAGAATTTTGAGGCTAATATGAAACCAATGGATATTAAGTTTGGCACTTTAAATGCCTGTATCCCATTTATACCTGCACTGCAGTTATCAGAAACAGAAGCATACGAATAAAATGCCAAAAGATTCGGTTTGAAAATGGAAAAGTAGGAAACACATATTTTTTAGTATCATTGAAACTTTTTATTGCTTTTTCAATAGCTAGTTTTATGTAGATTTAAGGAATAGAAAAGGTGAGAATACTTGATAATTATCAGTATTAAATCAGGGGAGCAGAAAGTAATGAGTAAATGTTGTTGCAATACAATATAAATTACTTTTAACACTATTAAATAAGAAAAAGATAGTGTAATATTCTCGAATTTCTTTACTTTTTCAGCCTAAATATTAATAAGTATTTTATTTTAGGATGGCTTAGAGGGATTAGGGCCAAGAAAGAACTTGATTGTCCTAAAAGGAATTATCCTATAAAGAATATTTCTTTCTTCATTGATTATTCGACCACGAAGGAAAAAACAATTAACAGCAAACACCCCCTAAAGTTTTTACAAGCACTCCTTATCGCAACTCGGGGGCGGGGGGGTCAACACAGATATGTTCCCTCGGCTGGAAGTAGCATGAAAGCAATTTATAGCACAGCAGGCCAGTTAAGAATTCGCCTTAAACAATGAAAAGTGTGGAAAGCGTGAATAGCTCCTTTACCTACCACTAAAAGGGAATCAAAATAATTTCAACCATTCCTTTCCAAATACTTATATCGATAAGAACTCGAAAATTCGGAATAACAGCAATAAAAAATATGTTATTAATATGAGAAAGTAAAATATCAATTGACAGTACAAAGAAGTCGCTTTAAGGATTGATTTATTCAGTCCGTGAAAACCAAAACAAAACTGAAAATCCAGTTATATGTTTTTGGGGCCCCATAAACATTAAGGCCCTAGGCGTGCGCCTAGTACGCCTAGCGGGAAATCCGCCCCTGGCAGTAATCCTGAACGAAATGTAAACAAGAAGATTCGAAAATTACTCACCTTATGCCAGTATACTATAAAACGATGTTTATTAACATAAGTGTAGACTACGATGACTACAGATGACTGATGGAGTAGATATGATTTAGATATACATCCTATTTTTGAATTTAAATATGGTTGTAATTATCTTCCATTGCAATCATGTCCGGACGATCAAAAATGAACGACTATTTTACGTACATTGAATTCACAACTCTGGAAAAAAGTTTCGTTCTTCATTATCTTATGTGGGCTCGTACATCGTACGTCACATCCTCGTGTTTTCAGAACGTGGCACGTTGCTTGGCCCCTGCCGCTAATCGTGTTTGGTCACGGTTTGTTCCCAACAAATATGGCGCTCAAATATCAAGCTATGAGTTTAAGTAAATGCAGTACAATAAGAGTTTTATACCACACAGACGGGAAACTCGTGAGTTTAATATCGATAAAAAGATGATGAAAGAACTGACTCAGGCTGTTTATTCGCACCAACTGGTGAGGAAAGGGTAGTCTTGGCTGCAAAACTGGCGTGTTGCTAACGCTCTGTGAGCTGCTGCATTGTCGTGATGCAGCAGGAAATCGCCCCTGCACCACATTTCAGGTAGTTTGTGGCGAATGTCCTCCCTAAGGCGTCGCAGAACATCGCAGTAAAAAAGAGCGGTGCCGGTCTGGCCCTGGGGGACGAATTCACGGTGCGCAACCCCACGAATATCAAAGAACACGATGAGCATGCTTTTAGTTGCGCTCCGGAGCTGTCGGGCCTTCTTCGGTCGTGGAGATGCCGGGCTCTTCCACCGCGACTACTGTTGTTTGGTCTCCTGGTCGTAACCGTACACCCAAGTCTCGTCCCCAGTGATGACCCGCGCCAGGAACTTTGTTTCATTCACCACCTGCTGACAAAGATCTTGACAGAGTTAGACACAGAGTACCTTCTGTTCGGGGTTCAGAATCTTTGACACAAACTTTGCAGCAATGCGGTGCATATTCAAAACCGACGTCAGAATTTCTTGTACTGTTACGTATGACACATTGACGATGGTAGCAATGTCTTGAATGGTTCTCCGACGATCCGCATGCAAAGGTTCCCTAATTTTGTTCACATTTTCAGGGGTTTTGCTCGTGGACGGTCGCCCTGACCTCTCGTCGTCTTCCAGTGCCGTTCTGCCTTTCTTGAAGCACGAGTGCCGCTCAAAACACCTCGCACGACTCATTGCTTCATTGCCATAAGCCTGCCGCAACATTTCATGCGCCTCCGTTCCCGATTTGCCAAGTTTGACGCAGAATTTGATGTTCGCTCTCCGCTCTAGTTTGTAGTCCATACCGAAATCGCAGCTGTGTTCTGCCCGTGGTCACCAAATATCGTGTAGCACAGCTCTCGATGTTCACAGAACGACGCCACTCGGCACAATGACTCATGAAGGTCACTGCCTTTGACCGCTTCTCGCACGTGCGCGTACTACCATCTGTTGGCGCGCCACGTACCTAGTCTGGGAACTTTTTGATCGTACTAGATATAGACAGAGGTCGAGTCGTGTCTCATAAGGGTTCATTCCGTTTTTGTTTTGTTTTTGAATTGGAGGTTTAGCGACCACCGTGAGCAACTCAATGCGCTATAAGCAGTCGCCCGTTTCTAATTTAGGGCCACTAGTTCCAGGAACGGAGCGAGCCAGTGCCATTAGACAGACACAACATCGATGCCTCACCGAGACTCGAACCCGGACCTATCTGAGATGAATGATCAGAAGCCATGGCTTAGACCACTGCGCATTCCGTTGTTCATGTGTTTCTGTAACGGAGCAAAAACCTGCGTGTCTGAGGTAACAAAAGGATGTCTCGCAGACATCACATGGATTATTTTGACCGAAATCGAATTATGTGTAAGATCGAAAAAACTGGACTGTGACCGATGACACCAGAAAGTTTAAAGAAGCGCACAACATATTGTCCTGGCTTTGATCAGCGTTCAGGAGACACACAACCGATGCCTGATGTTTTGCTGGAGGTTGTCTCCGCGACAGAAGCCAGCGAAGACGACGCCGGTTACCTAGCCACAATGGCAAAACGGAGTCGTAAAAGTACTGCGGACCAGTTGACTAATCGTCTTCAAGAAAGCACAGGAGTGTGAATTTCACACAACCCATGTCAAGACGTCCAAATACAGCAGGACTATATGTCCGGAATCCCGTACGCTGCCAACTATAACCCAGGGCGCATTGTACAGGCCGCCATCAGTGGTGTAGACTGAAGTGCCAGAAAAACTGGTACATTAGTCTAATACTTGGTAGGTCCCCCACGGGAGAGCAGGACTGTAGAAATACGACAGGGCATGGACTCCACTAGCTTCTCAAAATATGCTGTAGTCAATGCACACCATACTTCCTGAAGAGTGTTCCACAATTCTAGTGTATTCCGAGGTTTCGGATTCCTGTGTCCAATAGCGCGTTGCATTGCATCCCAAATGTGTTCTATCACGTTCAGATCTGGAAACTTGGGTAGGAATGGCAACACCCCAAACTCAGATGAATGCTCCTCTAACCGTAATGTGGCGTCCCGACACTTATGTGGAGGTCTATTGTCCTGTTGGAACAGGCCCAACTGATCAGCATGAATGCAGGACATGAACGGGTGTACCTCGTCAGAAAGAATGCGCACATAGCGTTGGCCGGTCACAGACGTTTGTAGACGTACCAGGGGTCCCAATAAAGTCCAGCTAAGCACATCCCATACCATTACGGACCCCCCCCCCCCCGCCAGCCGGTACAGTTCTCTGTTGAAAGACGGGATCCATGACTTCATGGGGTTTGCACCACACACGAATCCTTCCATCTGTCCGGTACAGTTGGAAACGCGACTCGTTAGACCAGGCTACTTCTTTCCAGTCATCAAGTGTCCAGTGGCGGTGTTGCCGTGTCCAAGCGATGCGCATAGCTCTGTGTCGTGCACCCATCAAGGGGACTCGAGTTGGGCATCAGCTCCCAAAGCCCATATCGTCCAGGGTACGTTGCACAGTCCGGACGCTGATGCTTGTTAAGGCTCAAGCATTGAATTCCGGTGATACCTGCAAGAGTGTTGCACGCCTTTCGCGTGAAACGATTCTTGACAGCCGATGATGGTCACGTTCACCCAATGTCTTTTTACGGCCACACTGGTATTGTAGGTTGGAGGTCTTGCCGGAATTCTTGTAGTCACGCTACACCCTTGCAATGGTCGTCCGTGAGAATCCAAACTTCGTTTCTACTTCCGAAATACTATGGCCCCTCTCACGAGCGCCAACTATGACACCGCGTTGAAAATCGCTTAAATCGTTATTCCTTGTCATTCTCATGCCGAAAACTGCTCTGACAGCTGGCAACGATGTCTATCGCTTTATATACGCACTGTTGGACGCAACAGAGTACGCGCATAGGTGACGTTGCTATGTATTTTGCATAAGCTCGTCTGTGCCAGTTTTTCTGGCACTTCAGTGTATGTCTAACTGTGACTGGTCTTCAGATAAATAGGCTAAGGCAGAGGTTCCCAACCTGTGCGCCGCGACGCCCTGGGGCCTCGTCGGTTTTGGTCCGGTGCGTCGCGACTATAAGGAAAAACTAAAACTTATAATTTTTAGTGAAACGCAACATGCAAATTTTCAAGACGTGTACATATTTTAAAGAATGAATTGTAAGATAGAATGTTAAAGAAAAAAGTCCGACAAGTTCCTACGTTACACAAGTGTATACAAGAAAACGATATCCTATTAAGCGCGAAATTAAAATCTGTGATTTTGGAGCGTCTATCTCAACACAACGTTCAGTTTGAAAAATATTTTCCTCCACAAACAGATGAACATAAGTGAGTTACAGATCCATTTACAGCAGATCTACTATCAACCTTCACAACTGCCGAGCAGGAACAGTTAACAGACATTTCTTCAGACTCCACACTGAAAATGATATTCTCTTCTGGAACTATGCCACAGTTTTGAAACAGTGTGACAAGGGAGTACACAGAATTGTCTAAGGAATCAGTGAGAGTAATTCTCCCTTTTGCCACATCCTACCTTTGCGAGGCAGGATTTTCAGCACTGACGGTAATAAAATCCAAATATAGAAGCAAAGTTAACGTTGAGAAGGAGATACGCGTAGCTGTGTATCGAACATTGTCCCCAGATTCGATGTTTTGTGTGACGAAAAACGATCTCTCCATCCCACTAAGAAGCAAATACCTCTGTTAGTTAGTTTTTAAAATAACTGTAAAAACGTGAAAGCCAAATAAAGAGTGTTACCGTTGTGAAAATATGCCTATCTCATCCATTTCTTCTTATTCAGTTCTGTAATTTTATTCTACTTTTGTATTTTTACATTTAAAAAATACAAGCTAGTAATGTAAATGACTATTTCCCTTTAAAAAAATAACGCAAACTCAAATTTGGGCAATTTTGTTTTTAATTTTGGGTACAGGGGCATCGCAAGGAAAATGTGACATCTGAAAAGCGGCGTGGTCTCAAAACGTTTGGGAACCCTTGCGCTAAGGAATATATATATACTGATTTCATTGTCCCGTTCCGCCAATCTGTCTTGGCTCCACGGGGACTTATTGAGCACCTTGGATGTTATTTTGACATGTTGCGACAATTATCCTGCCTTGGGACGCCGGTTCGGACCCTGGCCACCCCAATGGCCTAGAGACCAGCCCGTGGTGACGTGCTGGCAGGCGACCTAGTATACCTTGTCTGGGTTCCCGCTCTGTCTGGCGGGATAGGTCGTTTCTTACTTTATCGTTGACTGGAAGATTCCTTGCCCTCGAATTTTTTTTGGGGAATAATTTCCCTTTATTTTCTTTTTCAAAACATCTACACACATGTATGCACTGTCCTCATGCTTAGGACTTACAACATCAAGAGATAGCAAAAAATTTATTTACAGAATATTTACATTGGTGGTCTCTTCGTCTGCTTTCCCACAGACTTCTACCCTCATTCATCTTCCGAATCGCTTTCGGTGTGCACGTTCACCTCCTGCGTTTCGGTCCCCGTTTGATTGGGGAAGATGGTATGTTGCTGGAGGGTTAGCCTTTCAACCAAGGCTATTATCCCCCTCCTGTTAACGGAAGATTGGATGAGCAGATCCAATCTTCGCGTTCTTTGCACACCTGGGATCAGTGTGTTTCTCCATTCGGCGAAGCCACTGCATTCAAGTACGCAGTGTTCTATGCTTGCCGTTCTCTTTCCACAGGGACAAGTGCAGTTCCTGATGGCAAATCTGCCTAGGTATTCAGGGCTGATGCCATGGCCACTGAGTACTTGATTCAGGAACTTATTTGTCTGTGCTCGTTTGGTCGAGACCTTCGGAAACACTCTGTGTGTCTTCCGCCCTGTCTCTGCCGTGTCCCATCTGACCTGCCATTCGGTCATGGTCCGACGTGCTAATGCTGCGCGAGTACACCTTCGCGGCGTTTTGCATTGCACGTCGACCGTCTCTTTCAGCGTGGCTGCCTTCGCCAGCTGATCTGCCCTTTCGTTTCCTAGGGTTCCGACATGGCTTCGTACCCAGTGGAAACTAACTGCCCCATCTCCCTCTGCCCTCAAGAGGGTTTTGATCCTCTGGACGATGGGGTTTCTTCCCCTGAATCTACTCAGAGCCTGCAGTGCTGCCTCACTGTCCGAGTAGAGTTTTATTCTTTCTTCACTACGCCTGGGGAGTGCCCAGGTGAGTGCCATCTCTATCGCCAGAAGTTCTGCCTGGAAGACAGAAGCGTTCTGCGATAATTTCACGCTTCCTGCAGTGGCTTCGTTCCCGTCCGAGAACGCACAGAAGCCTGCCCCCACTTGTCCCTTCAACTTTGAGCCGTCCGTGAACAGCTCATGCCCAACTCCCGTGGGTTTCTCCTTGTCCCACGGTGGGCAAATTTCCTCGGCAGGGTGGATCTGCCAGTCCACGCTTTCCATCTCCATGTCGGAGGCTCGATGCGGCGCACCGAGAAGGTAGGCGTCCTCGCCTGACCTTAGGCAGTGCATTGCTGCCTCCCTTTCCACTACTAGGTCTGCCGGCTCGCACCCCGCCAGCACTTGGAGTGCTAGGGTCGACGTTGTGCGAAAACAACCGGTTATCCCTAGTAGGGCCAACCTTTGGATTTGGTTTATCCCCTTCTTCATTCTGACTGTGGGAGTCCACCATGCTCCACTTGCATACGTCAGAATTCTTTCAATTCCTCTCTGATAGATGGCCTTCTTGGTTTTGCCCGTTAACCTCATGCCATTCAATCTATTGAGAATCACCGTGCACCTTGTTCTAAGGTGCCTCAGGTGTGGCAGCCCTGATAGACTCTGATCCAGGACCACACCCAAGTATTTCATTTCACGCACCGCCTTGATAGTGCACCCTTGGAATCTGCACTGGGGTGGTGTTTTCATTACTCCTCTCTTAGCTATTGCTAGCAGAGTGGTCTTCTCAGGAGCGAAGCACAGTTTGCTTTCTCTGCTCCAATTTTCTAGCACATCCAAGGCCCTATGTGCTTCTCTTTCGATCACGTGTCTCCCTGAGGCGGAGACCACGAGAACGAAATCGTCCGCATAGGCTTGAATCTCCACTGCGGGCCCCAGGTCTAGGTTCAGTGCTGAATCAGCAACTATATTCCACCAGAGCGGCCCGGAGTTAGATCCTTGCGGACACCCTCTTTGGTACGAACGCGAGGATTACCCATTCCCCGCTTCGAACTCGACTCTTCTATCAGACAGGTAGCTGCTGATCAGTTTGAACAGGTTCCTTGGACAGCCAAGTTCTTTAAGTCTGGTTAAAACCATTGGCCACCAGACACTGTTGAATGCCCCCTCACGTCTAGTGAGATGAAGCAGGTATGGAGCCCCTCCGCTTTGTTCCTCTCTGCCCTCTCTCGGAGGCTGCGAATTGCCTGCGTTGCGCAACGCCCCGGAAGGAAACCGAATTGGTTCCTGTTTAGCTTTCCCTGCTCCATGAGAAAGCCAAGCGCTCTGTTCGTTATGAGCTTGTCCAGCACCTTGCTCCACGCCGAGAGGAGGCAGATGGGCCTATAGGCTGCGGGATCATTTTTGTTCTTTCCGGTCTTGTTGAAAAGAACTAGCACAGCTGTTTTCCACAAGTCTGGGAAGATTCCCCTCCCGAGGCATTCGTTTAGGAGCGCCACAAAATACCCGGGATTTGCATAGTAGATTTCTCTGACTATGCTGAGGTCGAACCCATCCTTGCCTGGTGCTTTGCCCGTATTTAGACTGGAGAGGGCATTCTCCACTTCGTCTCTCGTGAAGGAAGGGTCCTCACCAGTGTCCGGCGGGATCCGACATTCTTCCCTTATTTCTTTTTGTTGAGGGGAGTCCCCTTCTCCCTCGTCTCCTTGGAAGTCGTAATCCAAGAGACTTTCTACGGTACTATCAAGAGTCTTTGATAGGCTACCGTCTGCCCTTTCTACCGCTGCCAGTTTTAGCGGTTCGGTTATGGATCCCCTCGAGATCTTATAGGGGATCCCGAAAGGGTCACCCGGAGTTTGAAACTCACACAGTTTTCTCCAGTAGGAGATTTTCGAGAGATTCAGTTCTCTCCTGTATGCTGAACGAGCCTTTTTATGCACTTCTGTGCACTCCCTGTCTTGCGGAGTAGCTTTTGCTCTTTGCAGAGCTTTCCTACTCCGCCTAGCTCTCGCCCTTAGAGCTTTTAGTTTCTCCGACCACCAGGGGTGGGGGTCCTTGGCTCCCCTTTTATTTCCCCTACTACTCTCGCATAGCGTTGTTATTTGACTGGTAAGTTCTTCAAAGAGGGAGTTGAGGTCCGACACTTCTGCGGCCTCTTCTTCCCTCCTACCCCCCAACAAGGTAGTTAACTTGGCTTTAAATGCCCACCAGTCTAGATTCTTCATTAAGAACCTTTTGCGCTTGGGTCGGATGGGCTTGTCCGATCCCAAAACGAAAGATAGCGCTAGGTGGTCACTGCAGCTCTCGTCGTCCAGTACTTGCCAATCCTGGACAAGGCTGCGCTTAGAGACTCTGACGAGAGTCACGTTGATCCAAGAGGAGCCCCTCGCCCCTTGGAAGGTCGGGGTGCTCTCTGGATCGTTCAAGAAACTCAGGTCTGCCGCGTTGGCAAAGTCCACTAGTAGCTGGCCGCGTTCGTCCTCGTTCTGATTGCCCCAGAGAGGACTCTTCGCGTTGAAGTCGCCTGCTATTATTATCTCATGACTGGGGAATTCCCCTAATAGAGCCATTAGCTCATTCAGCGTATCTCTCAAATTGCCTGCTGGAGAGCTGTATACGTTCACCATTAAAAATTTCGCATCACCACATTCCACGCCCAGGGCGACCACGTTCTCGGAGCATTTTATCTCGAGAGCCGCTAGGGACGGGTCTTTCACGACCGTGGCCACCCTGGGCTTTGCCACCCTAGGGTGGTAGATCCGGTAGGAGTTAGGGAAGCCCACCACTCTTCCCCCCTGTTCGAATGGTTCCTGCAATAGCAGAATATGAGCTTTTTGCTCAGTGGCTGTCACCAGGGCCTGTGTTGTTGCTGCCCGTGCGTGGTGCAGATTGATTTGAAGCACCTTAACGCCTCTCTTTGGTTTATTATCCATAATGAGTGCGTTCTTTTAGCAGAGCCAGTTCTCTGACAAGGCTTGGGCATTCCTTGTCTAGGCTCGAGTGGCCTACATCCACTCGACGCCTGAATCTCTTGTTGTTTGCCAAGCAGTTAGTGCATACCGGGCTATTGCTGCACTCCTGGCGCTTGTGCCCGGTTTCCCCACACCGGGCACACCTATCCTGCTCTTCGGTGCACCTTGACCTAAAGTGCCCGAACCCGTTACACCTGTAGCAACGGACCTCCCTCAGATATTCCCTTACTGAGTGGACGGTCCATCCCACTCCGAGCTTGCCTCGCTTCATCACTTTTTTGAAGGTCAGTGGGTCCGCCTCTGCTACCCAGTGGCGTTTCCCACCCTTCACCTTCAACGAGAACTTGAGCTGGAGGCTGCTCTCCTCCAACTCTGGGTTCTGTTCCGCGAGACATTGCTCGACCTCTTCCCTTGACAGGTTTCCGTCTATCCCGTAGACGATAAACTTCGGATTCCTTTTAGCTGGCAATCTGGACCGAAGGTTCTCCTTCGTCACTGCATTGCTTTTAGCTCCGAATCCAGTTTCTCTATTTCTTTGGCGGAGGAGCATTCCACCATCACTCCTCCCCCATTGACCTTTCTAACTCCCTTAACCCCAATCTGGAGTTTGGCGGGGCAAATCTGAGTTTGCAGAACCGCCTTAACGTCTTCTGACGAGGGAGAACCCTTGTCTGTTGCGGGGTAAACGAGAAGCACGTGCCTCTTCTCGACCCTCTTGGCTACCACCTTCTTGGCTACCTCCTTCTTAGCCGTTTTTTGCTTAGGGGCCGTGTTCCCCTTGCCGGGCTTCGCTCGAGCCGCTTCGGCATATGTTTTTGGAGCCGCGCTAGCGTGCTCACTTCTTTCCTGTAGTCTCCCTTGGATGAGACTCATTTCTATCACTTGCTTGGTGCAAGCTGCTTGTAGCGAGTTCGCTACCTTTCTTATCTTGGTTCTGGTGTTAACCAGAACCTTATTTGATGGATTCTCTAGAATCCTCTCCAACTCTTGAAAGAAGGAGTTGACTGCGCTTGCGAATTCCGACGGAATTTCTAAGTCGCAGTCTGCCTCAACGGGCTCACTTGGACCGGGGGTTGAAGCCCCCGCGTCCTCTGCCATCTCTCTACTCGGGTTGCTAACCGAGTGTAAGCCCTGGGACCTGTGTCCCTGGTCGGTCAGACTTACGTCGTTCGAAAGTCAGGTGCTCAGCGGTACCCTGGGGTTCTTCCGCTGTAACCTGCACCTGACCCTGGTTGAGTGCGGGATTTGGACTGATCCGTAGATCAGTGGGACCAGCACGGCGACGACGTACCCGCTCGTTTGTCAGAGTTGCGCACTGTGCTTTGACCGCAGCTTGGACTTTGCCCTGACAAGGACAGTTTTTCTAAGTCCAAACTGACTGCACCAAAACACTTTTTTCAAATTAATGAAAAAAAATTTTTCTTCCCTTCGTTTTGAAAAACGAAAGAGAAGAAAAATCAAGTTTTTGAGGGGAGAAACAACTCCCCTCGCTCTGCTAACAGAGTCTATTGGAACAGCAGTCGATTTGATTCGCAATCAATCACACAGTACTCACTCAACCAGCCTCTGACAACGGCCGGTCTGCGCTAAGGAATGTATAACGAAGTTAATTTCTCCGTCATTTTTGTCCACGCCGGGGCTCGGACCCGGTTCCCCTCATTCCGGAATAAGTCCCTCTACCAATTGAGTACGTTCGGTCTGACTGCTATCTGCCTTAATATTGTGTGCGTCCTGCTGGAAGGTACGTCACATCTATTCGTTATTATATTTGAAATTGTGGTTAAATATGTATTTGAAATCCTTTAGCCACCGTTAGCTTTATTAAACAAGAAAGATGACACCGAATTTTCGGGTGTAATAAGCACGCCTTTTGAATCCGTTCTAACGCAAATTAAATTTATCAAAGCAATTCAAAGTCAATGGAACCGGTATGGAAAACAATAGATCTGACGAAAGAAAGAAGATTTTCAATCGGGTTTTTAATCCCTCAGATATTGCTGCAAACGAAATCGTGAGCTTACGAACTATTAGAAACAGTGATATCGACAAAATAAGATGTGACTTTACGTCCCCTGGTGGGAAAACCATGCATTACTTTGGAAGAAAGTATTCTCAAAAGGTTTATCCATATAAGCGGTATCGGTCCAAGAAAAAAAATTAGTCGAGTTTTCAGGAGCCCAGATTTTGCAACAAATACTTCAGAAGCAGAAATTAACAATTATGACCCCTGGTGGCTAAACCATTCTTTACCAAACGTTAGAAATTATGTGAAAAATATTTTCCATCAGGTCTTGTATGTGATACAGGAAGAATTTTTCAAATCAGAGTTTAGGAGCAGAAATAACGCAGAAAACGCAATTTACCTTTGAGCCCCATAGCGGAAAGTCTATGATTTACTTGAAAATTTTGAATTTATAGGAAAAACATTTCGCATCGGAAACACTGTCCAACAAAGAAGGAATTTTTCAAATCGTACTCTTAGAAGTAGAGATATTGACAAAAATAAGATATACATCTACGCCCCCTGGCGTAGAAACCATGCATTATTTTAAGAACAAAATGTTTCTAAAAGATTTGTCGACACGACTAGTATCGGTCAACAAACGACGTTTTTTTCAATCGTGAATTTAGAAGCTCCTATTTTGCTGCAAATACAACAGAAGCGGAAATTAAGATTTACGTCCCCTGGTGGCCAAACTATTTTTTACAAAAATTAGACATTACGTGCAAACGATTTCCCATCAGGAGCTGTATCCGGTGCAGAAAGAATTTTTCAAATCGGAGATTTAGAAGCAGAGATGTAGGGGGAAACGTAATTTACCGTTACGCCCCCTATCGGAAAGTCTATGAATTACTTGAAAATTTTGAAATTCTATGAAAAACATATCACACGGAAAACACTATCCAACAAAGAAGGAATTTTTCAAATCGGACTCCTAGAAGTAGAGATATTGACAAAAATAGGATGAACATCTACGCCCCTAGCGGAGAAACTGTGTAATATTTTAAGCAGAAAATATTCCGAAAAGGTTTATCGATGTGAGTGGCATCAGTCCACGAAAGGAATTTTTTCAATCGATATTTTAGAAGCTCAGATTTTATGGCAAATACATCAGAAGCAAAAATTAACACTTACGTTCCCTGGTGGCCAAAGTATTCCTTACCGAAAATTTGAAATTATATGCAAAAGATTTTCCATCAGAAAATGTATCCGATGAAGAAAAAAATTTTCAAATCGGAGTTTTAGAAGAAGAGTTATCGGAAAAAAAGTAATTTGCTTTTACCCCCCCTAGCGAAAAGTCTATGCATAATTTGAAAAGGAAACTATATCTAAAACACTATTCGACATAAATGGAATCGAAAGATAAAAAAAATTTCAATCGGATGTTTAGAAGCAAATATGTGGAATGAAACGTACTTTTGAATTCGACATCATCTGCATTTACGCCCTCTACCGGCGAAAAACGAAATAAAGGATCATCATTTGCATATTTCAAGCTTCCGAATGCAAAAAGAATTTTTTAAATCGGACTAATAGTTGCAGAGATATCGTGGGTACAGACGGACGGACAAACCGATAACAGAAGCACGATCTTTTTTTACAAAAGACGTGCTAAAAATGCTTTGAATTTTTTATGCGTAAGAGCATGGTTTCCGTCATTGTAAATTTCTTATCTTAACTACGTTGTTCATTGAATTTTATATTCCCAGGGAAATTCACATAACGCTTATTGGTGTACAATGCAATATAACATTTCACATTTGATTCTACCTCTTTTTCAATCAAAAATAAAATTTAGTTTATTCTTCATTTAGGGCTGGCCAGTTCGGCAGCACTGATTCTACACTAACCACCGAAACAATATTCAGGGTATAAAGTATAAATCGGCGCCCCGGTAGCGCAAGGCTCTGGCTTCTGATCATTCGCTTTAGTTGGGCCCGGGTTCGAATCCCGGTGAGGCATGGATGTTGTATTTGTCTTCCGGCACTGGCTCTCAATATGTTACTTGCCCAACACTGGTTAATTGTGTACTTTGGCCATTTAGCATAATGTCCAATTCATGTTTGATGTATACTTTGTTCACAATGTGTTACATGATCAACACTGACTATATCTGTGTGTATTGATCATTTGGCATGCTGTAAACCACGTATGATTTGTACTTGTTGCTGTGAAACCTCTGTATCCTGTTTATGTTTGCTTGTTTGTTATGTCTGTGCCGCCAGGTCCAATAAATCATTAAAAAAAACCCAATAAAAAAAATAAGATTTAAATTTTACCTCTTGATAGTTAGTTGCCTGTCTAGGATTTTGGCGAAAAGGCCATATACAGTAATGGCCAAAATTGTTGAAACCTTTTGAAAAAAGTGTATTTTTGAGGTTTGATGGCTCATAACACCACTGTTTTTTGCAGTAATACCATAAAATTATATATCAATGGAAAGAAAATTTCATCAAAAATGTAATGCAACAAAGTGTGTTCAATTATCTGTATTCAATGAAAAGTTATAGCGAAATAACCAGAAAAAGGAAGCACAGCTTGCTTAGGTTGATATGAAGCAGCTTTCCTTCATTTTAATGTAGCCAATGAGAATGAGTGTTTAGAGAGCTAATCAGGTGTCATCTTGTTTTCGCAATGAGCCAATCAGGTCACAGTAGGATTCAGCTATTGATATCATGTATTGGAGCTGAGAGAAGGACATTTGTCAGAGTATTATGTGATTGCTATCAAGTTGGTTGGGGTTTTTTTGCGTTCTTTCATTTAGTGAGCTTGTAAAACGTAATAAAATTAAAGAAATGGCGCAAAGACTTTACTGGTCACCCAGAAAGCGACGTAAAATAGTACTATTAAGGGAACAAGGCTTCAGTTATGAAGAAATTAAAAGAAAAATTGGTGGAAACTTAACCACAGGTGACATTTCTAAATTTTTGAAGAGTTATAAGGAGACTCAGTCACTACAAAACCAGACAGGTAAATGTAGGAAAAGGTGCACAACAGCAAGTGATGATAGAAGAATTAAGAGACTGTGCCTAGGTGACAGAAGAAAATCATCTAGGTGTATACAAGGTGAAATGGCGCAATGCAATGTGAAGTTGAGTGCAAGGACTGTTCGGCGCAGACTGCGGGAATTTGGTCCAAAAGCTAGAATTCCATGAAAAAAGCCATTTTTATCTCTCAAACAAAGGTTGAAAAGATTAAACTGGGCTAAAACCCATTTTAACTGGACAGCGGAACAATGGGACAGTGCTATTTGGAGTGAGGAGACCAAAATATCCCTGTTTGGTAGTGATGGTATAAAATACGTAAGGAGAAGAATCGGAGAAGATTTGCATCCTGATTTCATTGCATGTACCGTGAAACACCCAGTTAGTGTTATAATCTGAGGTTGTATGACATCAGAAGGTGTGGGCAGAATTTGCGTGATTAATGAGAATATAAATGGCCAAAAATACATTAATGAAATACTTGAGCCCAAACTGAAGCCTTCCGCACGTGAGCGTTTCTAAGATAATGAAGCATTTATATTTCAACAGGATTCAGCTCCATGTCATGTTGCTGCTGTGTGCAAAAAGTGGTTTCACGATAATCATATTCCACTGCTGGAATGGCCTGGGAATAGCCCAGACCTTAACCCCATCGAAAATTTATGGAGCGGACTAAAGAAACTTGTTAGTCAGAAGCAATTCAGCAATAAAACCCAATTAACAGAAGCAATAATTCAATCTTGGTTTCACATTATAACAGCTGCAGAACTAAAAAACTTGGTTCACTCCATGGGAAGGCGTTGTAAGGCCGCAATTAACGCTAAAGGTTACCCAACTAAGTATTAACTGACATAGTGAGAATTTTTGCATATCTCATTTTTCCTATGTGTTTCACTTTTCTTCTTTATAACTGCTGTTCTAACACAAAATCCCTCCTAAAAGTCATTTCATTACATTTTTGATGAAATTATCGTTCCATTGATATATAATTGTGTGGTATTACTCCAAACAAATGTGGTGTTATGAGCCATCAAACCTAAAAAATACACTATTTCTGAAATATTTCCACAATTTTGGCCATTACTGTACGTAATAGCATCAAGCACAAGATCTTCACAAGAGACTCCTTTTGCTGTACCCCGTTTCGCCAAGACATTTTCACTGTTAGTAGTAACCTTTAAGCTTTAGCCTTGAGTTTCGGTCAGAAACGAACCAAAAAAGACTCCTAATTCCTGGCCAAAAGTTAAATCAATCTTAATTCTCTAAGTCCATTTACGGCATATACACTATATTGGCAAAAGTAACCGGACACCTACAAGAGAAACACAACATAGCATTTATTGACATACATTTGTACGGCGTTGATCCACCTTTGGCCTTAATGCATGCACTGACCCTTCGAGACATGCTTTCGACAAGGTTTTGGAACACAGCGATAGGTATGCGCTTCCATTCAGTACACAATGCTGCCGCTAACTGTTCCTCAGTAATAGGCCTTGGTTCCAAATTTCTTATGCGGCGCTCTAATTCATCCCGCAGGTTCTCTATGGGATTAAGATCAAGGTTCTGTGCTGGCCAGTCCATGATACGGAATTATCATGAAACCACGCCGTAACAGTCCTTGCTTTATGACTCGGTGCATTATCCTGCAGGTACCAACAAGGCTTGGTTCCATAGTATTGCCACAGAGTTGTTAGGGAAGAATTGTCCAGAATATCGAGATAGACGTGTTCACGATAACCAATGAGCCGGGAGCATCACGAAAAACACCCCCACACGAGTACACTGCCAGCTCCAAACTTGACCGTACGAACAGTGCACTGTGGTAAAGAGCGTTCCCTCGGCTGCCGCCATACCCACACACGGCCTATAACGAAGTAAATTTCTCCGTCATCTTTGGTCTACGCCGGGATTCGAACCCGAGTCCGCTTATTCCGGAACAAGTCGCTCTACCAACTGAGCTACGCAGACGTTTATTCTGATTCCTATGTGCTTCATGTCGTGTGCGTCCTGCTGGCAGGTGCGTCACATCTCCCCCCCCAAAGAGGGCCGGGGGCATGGCCCACGGGTCAGCCGTGACCATGAATCGTTGCAGGCAGCCATCCACTGTAGAACGTGCACTTGAGAAATCCCAGTCAATCTGGTGTGTGGAATGCAACGTCACACACATTTATTTTTCGAAGCGCTGGAGAAGGGATTCTCTGATTTTTCCTATCTCGCGGTGTGGAAAGAACATCACACCATTGCAAGATTTTGAACGGTCGGGTCATCCGGATAGTTCGGGGGCCATTATAACGAAGTAAATTTCTCCGTCATCTTTGGTCTACGCCGGGATTCGAACCCGAGTCCGCTTGTTCCGGAATAAGCGGACTCGGGTTCGAATCCCGGCGTAGATCAAAAATGACGGAGAAATTTGCTTCGTTATAGGCCATTAGACTGCTGAATCGTGTATCTGGATTCATCAGTCCATAGGACCCGTTTCCATTGATCTACGGTCCACGATAAATGTTTTTTACACCATGCTAAACGACGAGTAGCATTCCGAGTGGAGGTGAAAGGCTTATGAGCAGCCGCACGACCACGGTAACCCATGGAATGAAGTTCTCTGTGAATGGTACGTGTACATACTGAGGTTCCAGCATTTTTACTCACCTGTACACTGAGGTTTTGTGCAGTACTCCGTCGATTAGCTGTAAGGACTCTCGCTTCGACGTCCTCTATCACTGATTTTCTTTGGTCTGCCTGTACGTTTTGCTGCTTCAGGCACGCCATGTGTCTTCCACTTATTCAATACATCCAAAACAGTTGAATTGGGTATGTTTAAACGCCTCTCGGTTTCTCTTATGGACAACCCACTAATATAACACCAAACAATCTTTTCCTTTCTTAAAGTCAGTTCTCTCCCGCCGCGACCTTTTTAGTCAACCTCACAGTGCGATATGATCGCGGTCAGCTGCAGGGCTTGTTTTTATACCGTTTGCGCGCATCTTAACAACGCAGAGGATCCGTTCATTTGCTTTTTAAGGGGTGTCCGGTGACTTTTGTCAACATAATGTAATTCAAAATTATTTAAAGAATTACTTACAGTTCTACCTCTGTCTACAGAAGAGGTAGCTAGAAATTCCTCAACAATTCTATTCCTGTGTTAACAAATGTACATTCAAATCTTTGTATATGTTTGACAAGATCAAGAATTCTAATTTGTTTTAGCTGAGAGATGCTGTAATCATTTTGACATTAAGTCTACACGCTTTAGTTTGGGACAATGGGACAGATAGATATAACAGCCGAAAGGCAGTTGTTTTTTTCTGTGGAAAAGTTTAAAGATATTAAATACAAAATTCCACTCTTTTATATATTTTTTGGGTGTTTAATAACACCACATGCTCGTAAGTAAATCTCCTCGTAAATTTCAAGTTCGTTTTAATGATGGCATGAAATATTTTGAAATGCTCTTGCACGATTGGCGTCTGGAGCTGAGACAAAGCACACACTCTTCCATCACACTCTTTAATCCCGGAATCTGAAGCAAGCAAAAGTGAGATGGCCTGTTCCTATCTCTTAAGTGGAAGGGACCGCCCCATCAAACACGAGTCTTATCTCGAAAAACCTCGCTACGGCAACTGATAACGTGCACCTTGATTAAGAATGAAGCGATGGACCGCGCCCAACAAACGCCCACGCCCACCTCGACCACACCATCAGTCATTGGGAGCGTTGCTTTGGAAGCAGACGTCCCCATCATCCGCCGATTCCCCTGCTTGCTTGCCCATAATATACCCTAAGACCAGTTTACTTTGTTGTTACCTTTTGTCAAATGCCCTTTACCTAAGGGTTATGAAAGGCCTGTCATATGAAACATCTCTTAGTCACTCTTAAGTATAAAATGGCAAAGTCAGAAAACACAAACGATTTCGTCAGCAATGTAATATCAGACATAACTTATTAAATCGCGCAGCAGATCCTAACCCAGAAATGATATATCATAGGGCGGTTAAACCCACAGGTTTCTAATACTTTTGAATAACAGCCAAATTCCTCTGTTGTTCCTTTATTTTATTTGACGTAATACCATTAAATATTGCAATGCTGTTAAGGATCACATTTAAATGAGGTAAAAAGAAGCTAAAACTTTCTTCATACCGAACGAAAAACTCTGTGAATTGTGAACAATTTAAAGCTTTCTATTAAATTAAAATAAATAGAATGGAATGCTGCTGCTTTCAACGGAAGGTCCTTTCAAATATGAGTTGCGACGTGCCTGTACCGCAGGACGCACATAAGATAAAGGCAGATAGCAGTGAGAGCACATGTCCGCGTAGCTCATCTGGGAGAGTGACTTACTCCGGAGTGAGGGGACCGGACTTCGATGCCCGGCGTGGACAAACTTGTACGTTATATTGGCGCCCGAACTTCCAGGATGAGCCGCCTATTAAGTTTCTCGCAATGATGTGATGCGCTTTCCTCACGGCGAGACAGAAAAAATGAGAATCCCTTCTTCAGTGCTTCGAAAGAATATTTTTTTTTTATTTTTTTTTTTTGTTGTTACATGCTCTCTTAGAAGAAAAGAAAGAAAAAAAAAGAGTGGGGGGGGAAATTGACGGTACATAAATGATTAACATAGACTAACGACAGGGAGCCGCCCCGGTGGCGCAGTGGTCTAAGGCGCTGGCCTCTGATCATTCGTCCGTAAGGGGTCCGGGTTCGAATCCCGATGAGGCATGGATGTTGTGTTTGTCTTACGGCACTGTCTCTCTCCCTTCCGTGGAACCAGTGACCCTAAATTAGGGAACGGGCGACTGCTTATAGCCCACTGAGTTGCTCACAGTGGTCGTTAAACCTCCAATCAAAAAAAAAAAAAACGACAGGGAAGAAGAGCGAAAAGGTCAAAATAGCCTGACATAGCCCCATTCTCCCCGTAGAAGAAACAAGAACAGATAGACACATCAAGTCAGACAATCAGAAGACGTTTTGCCAATCTTTTCCCCTTTTTTTTAATTATTGAAGAATATAGAGTTTGAATTTTTTTTTTAAATAAATTAAAATTATGTAAGTTAGTCAGATTGCTAGGTAAAGAATTCCAGTATTGAAGGCCTCTGTAATTTAGAGTAAGTTTAATTGATTTCGTTTTTGGAAAAATACGTTGTAATTGTAGTTTATTCCTTGTTTCATACGAATGTACAATCAGTGTGATGTTACCTTCCACACGCCAAATTGTCTGGGATTTCTCAAATGCACGTTCTTCATCGGATGACTGCCTACAGCGACACATGCTCCGGGCTGACCCGTGGGCCATGGCCCCGGCCCTCTTTCAGGGGGCAGGGATGTGGCGCGCCTGCCACCGAGGACGCACATGAGATAAAGGCAGATAGCAGTGAGAGTACATGTCCGTGTAGCTTAGTTGGGAGAGCGACTTACTCCGGAGTGAGGGGATCCCGGATTCGGATGCTCGGCGCGGTCAAACTTGTATGCTATGGAGTACTTTGAAAGAAAGTTGCTGTGTCTGAGAAAAACGGAATTCTACTGACATGAAAATTAACTGGATTTCCAAATCGTGTTGAGGTAAGAAGGTATTTAAACAACGAATGACAATATTGAAATTTTTGCAAAACCTTTACGCTATTATATTCATTCGAATTCATAAAAATACGCGTCAGGAATTTATATTCGTGGGAGAGACAAACAGAAATGTGATACATAAAGAAATACACTGACGGAAAAAATCCCAACACCAAGAAGGGGTTGTGTTAGATAAACGACAGTTGGTAGGCGGTGAGAGTACATCTGTAAGATGACGTCTATGCAAATTTCGCGCTCGGCGCATACGTGTGGCGCTAGTAGCGCCCCTCGGAACATGCAAAGCAGGTTTGCTGTAAATACGCGCTGTAACGTTCGTGAGCGTTAGCTATCGTTGAGATTCGACGTAGTGTGTTGATGTTAGTCAAGAATGCCTTTAAGAAGACGAAGAAGCCATTATCAACAGCTCACGGAGTTTGAACGAGATCGTATAATAAGGCTACGAGAAGGTGGATTTTCGTTCCGCAATATTGCAGAACGACTTGGCAGGAATGTAGCCACTGTGCATGATTGTTGGCAGCGGTGGTCAAGGGAAGGTACTGCCTCAAGAAGACCAGGTTCCGGCCGGCCACGGGGCACTACTGAGAGGGAAGACCGCCGTGTACGGCGTATGGCCGTGGCGCATCGTACCGCGTCTGCGGCAGCAATTCGAGCTGCAGTTGCCACCCCAGTGACACAACGAACTGTAACAAATCGGTTACATGAAGGACAGCTCCGAGCCAGACGCCCTGTAGCGTGCATTCAACTTACTCCAAACCACTGCCGTTTGCGACGTCAGTGCTGTCCAGCTAGAGCTCATTGGAGGACAGAGTGGAGATCTGTTGTGTTTTCTGATGACAGCCGGTTCTGCCTGGGTGCCAGTGATGGCCGTGTGTTGGTTAGAAGGAGGCCAGGTGAGCGCCTGCAACCAACCTGTCTGCGGCCGAGACACACTGGACCTACACCTGGAGTTATGGTCTGAGGAGCAATTTTCCTATGACAGCAGGAGCACTCTCGTGGTTATCCCACGCACCCTGACGGCACAGTTGTGCGTCGGTCTGGTGATTCAACCTGTTGTGCTGCCATTCATCAACAGCATTCCAGGGGATGTTTTCCAACAGGATAACGCTCGCCCGCATACCGCTGTTGTAACCCAACGTGCTCTACAGAGTGTCGACATGTTGCCGTGGGCTGCTAGATCACCAGATCTTTCACCAATCGAGCACGTATGGGACATCATTGGGCGACAACTGCAGCGTCACCCCCAACCAGCATTAACCGTCCCTGTATTGACCGACCAAGTGCAACAGGCATGGAACTCCATCCCACAAGCTGACATCCAGCACCTGTACGACACAATGCATGAACGTTTGCGTGCTTGCATTCAACATTCTGGCGGTTACACCGGTTATTAATGTACCAGCATTTCACATTTAAAATGGCTCTTCTCGCGCTTACAATAGCAATAGCAGCAATTCAAGCTGTGATCTTGAAACCTTAATCGATTAAATATGTTACCTATACAAATGTATTGCCGCCATTTCATTCCTCTTCAACTATTTTTTCGTGGTGTTGGGATTTTTTTTTTCCGTCAGTGTAAAACTCCAATTCGGAATTGAGATCAGAAGCTACGACTCAAACTCTAAAACTAGGCAAATAAAATATCCAGATTCCGGATAGTAATAAGCCCAGCTGGCTTTCTACGACTGTAATATAGGTTTTTCGAATTCATAGTTATAAATTTAATGTTTATAATTTATTCAAGCCTTATTAAAACCCAAGCGGAAAACCTGCACTCGTGGTCCTCTTCACAGCTTAAATTTAATAAATATTAAAATCAAATAAATAGCGCAGCGAGAAGAATAAGACCATGCATATCTACCAAAAAAATTAAAACTCTTGAAGCTTATTAATTTCTTTCTTATTTGTGTTGTATCAATACTAATTGTATACTTTCTGCAGCTAAGCTATTTCCTTTTTCTTAGGCGCTGTCATTGTTGCTTTCATGGTTTCGACGAAACAACTGAGCAGGAAATAAAATAAAATTATTGCACCTAAATGAAATGTGAAACGACGAACATAATTTAGAACAGGATTATTTTATAAGAAGTTATTCCAGACATGAAATAATAGCTCGTCGAAGAGCCTTAAAGCTCTGTTCAATATTAAGATGATGTTGAGTAGCTGTTTTGTTTATCACACTAATTAGCTAATGGGCTATTAATTACACTCTTGTGATGTAGAATGAATTATGCGAACGTCGCATGATAAAAGAGACAGAGAGAGAGAGAGAGAGACAGATTTCTACGAAAATGGGTGAAAAATTCGGCTTCCTTTTTAAAAACGTTCCTCATTGGCTAGATGATCAAAATCTCCAAAACCTTAAGAACTCTCCTATTATAAAATTCCCGGTAAATCTATCCGTTAAGAGACTTTCTGATAATGATGGCCAAAAATTAGCGGCGTTCTCTGGTTGTCGTCCGAGGGAGATAATTCGTAGTAAAGAATCATTTGGATTTGAAATTTTGTGAAACATTTTCATTTTAAATTTTTCGAAAATTTACCTAAATTAAACCACTCTGGCGTGTGATAACATACAAAACACAACATTCTGTATACATCACCCAAATTTGTTGTTCAAATCGAAAAATATGAATTTACATTTCAAATTCTGATCGAAATAGAGAATTAAATTTCTTCAAAACATCAACGCAAACATGCGACAGATTTTGTATTGTCTGAACCAAACCAGTCGAAAAAACCATATGCCGCCCCTGTGGCGCAGTGGTCTAAGCGATGGATTATGACCATTCGTCCGTGAAAGTGTCCGGGTTCGAATCCCGGTGAGACATGGATGTTGTGTTTGTCTTACGGCACTGGCTCTCTCCCTTCCCTGGAACCAGTGACCCTAAATTAGGGACGGGTGACTACTTATAGCCCATTGAGTTGTTCACAGTGGTGGTTAAACCTCCAACCAAAAAAAACATATGCTCATGTCGGCAGGCTATAAATTTTGTAATCTTTTTCAATAACCAAATATAGCGAAAATTAACAAAAGGTAAAAGCGTGACACGAAAACATGCATTGAAATTATTGAGTAGGAGGGAAAATAAGAGGCATTTCAAAAGTCGGTTAAGCATTGTAGATGGAAAGCAGAATTCTATCTTTTTGTTATTCTCTGCAAAATGAAAAAAAAAAACTGAATTAAATGAAATTGTACAATTCCTGCAGTAAAGTGATCAGAATTTAAAAAGGAGAAGGCCTCAAAATGGAAAAATGTTACTATGTTCTTTGCTGTGAAGACAATGGAAAATGAGAAATATCTTTCGCGGTTTCTTAATCCTGGCTCTCTTCAAGAGAACAAACCACTGTCTTATAGCAAAAACACAAAACAAACCACTGTCACATAGCTATAATTCCCAGTGTGTCCATGAAAGAAGTCAGAGTCCTAATAACTCAGCCACAGGGAAACAACGATCTTATTATAAATAAAACTGTTTCAGCCCTCAAAAAAAGTAATAAAGCACACTCAGAATATCAGTCAAATAATTTAGCAGAGTACTAGATGCCATCACTAACTAAACTCTTAACTGAAAAAACTAATTTCTTCTAGTAAAATAAGCTAAGGGGACCAATCCTGCAAAAACAAAAATTTTATGTAATTTCTTTTTCTAGAGAGTTTGCTGAATCGAATGGTATACAACACTTGAGCAAAGCAGAGGAAGTTCAGCAAAGCAGAGGAAAAGGAGTATGATGCGGAAGGTTTCTAGTCACAGGTCTTCTTCGTTTTTCGCCTCCCTGAAAAGTTGTGGTTTTGTACATTTAGGAACATGTTTCTCATAAACCACTGAAGATAATGACTTGAATTTTTTTATACCTTACTGTATATATCAACAACCACCTGAACTAGAATCATGACTAAATAATGTACTCAATTAAAATAATAAATACAATTGCTAATGAAAACCTTAGCAAAATCGACACCAATTTTGATTAATTAATACAAAATTAATTAATTGACCGATTGCGATAATTCTAGTTCAGGTGTTGTATAATATCCTTAGTAAAATGCATACCAAGTTTGCAATTGATAGGCCAAGTCTATCGTGAGAAACATGTACCTAAATACATCGAGACCTCCCAAAAGGTTAACATGCGAAGCCTAAAAAGGGAATGGTCCCCTTAAATGCAGTGACTGTGTAACGTATACTCTAGATTCACTTTCCTTTTGATTTTACTATCTCTGGTTATTTTATTTTTCTATGTAAATTATCTTCTTACTGAACGAGATGTTATTTCTCCCGCTGAATGAGATCTGGCAATGAGTGTAAGTCATGACGTGGTGGTAGCCAGTATAAATAGGCGCGTTCAACGATACCAGAGAGAGCTTTTGCTTGTGTTACGTGAGAGAGCTTTTGTTTATATGGAGAGAGATTTTCGTTTATGTGTGGAGAGCTGTTGTTTGTGTAACCTAAGAGAGCTTTTTGTTGATGTGCGTAGGGAGAGCTTTGTTTCATGTGTAAAGAGATCTTCGTTATATGCGTAAGGAGAGCTTCGTTTATGTGAGTAGAGCTTCGTTCATGTGCAAGGAGCTACGTTTTATTGAGTAGCTGTGTGTCCGGTGAAGTGTATGTTGGATCATATCAAGAGTTTCCCTAATAAAAAGTTGTTTTAGTAAGTACGTTTTTCTCAGTTCATAGTTTTGTCAGACCTCTGTCTGGCTGTTAGGTGTATTTCATTAAGTGTTATTAGTAACAACCAGCATAAGACTTTATTCATCTTAATTACTACTACAACATTACTACCAGTTATAAGCTTGTTCATTATTATTACTACATTACTAGCAGGAAAGTTTATTCATGATATATTTAACACAACAAGCATTAGAAGAAGTAATAGAAGAAGCTTAGAAGAAGCAATATTCATTATAATTGGCGCCCGAACTTTTCTCGAGCACGAGGTCTTGACAATTATTTATTACCCATGTCTTCCTTACCTGAGACAACTTCAATTTTTCACCCTAAATCAAATTTCGATGGTGATGGGATTAATTTCGACCATCTGCAAGAAGCCTGTGGGGCTCACTTTGATATAAGTGATCTACACGTACCCAGGCATTCTTCACAATTTCGTAATTCACCAGCTTCCTATTACTCTGAGTCGCGGGTCGTACCTGAGGGAGTTCAATCCTCTCAGAGAAGCAGAATGCTTGCCCATTTCGTGCCGCATGCAGGAACAATTCATTTCAGTGGTTTCGAGGGGTCCTTAAAATTCCTCGAGGATTTGGAAGATCATTTTGATCTATACAATATTCCTCAAGACTGCAAAGTGCAAATAGCAGGCACTTGCTTGAAGGATACCGCTAAGACCTGGTATCGGCAGTGGAGAGTGTCGAACCCGGATTCTCATTATGAGAATTTCCGAGCAGAATTTTTGGAAGTCTTTCCTTTCGGCCTCAGTCGAGCTAGCCTTGCACAACAACTTTTTTCTCGTCAGCAAGGACCCAACGATAGCCCTGTTGCATTTGCTTTGGAAACAACACGCTTGTATAACTTATGGGATCCACATGCCAGTCATGTCGACATGTTGGACACCCTATTGCAGCAGCTCGATCCATTTCTACAGGATTTTCTTGAAGTTCGACACCCTGCTACAGTTCATGAATGCCTTCGCCTCATACGAACGTATGAAGAGCGACACGGCAAACATGGTTCAACGCACCATGCTCGGGCACCCCGTGAGGCTTATTACGAAAATCCTCAGCGGCATAATAGGCCTAATGACTTTCAACGCGAGCGTACACAAGTGCACGCCCAAGCTTCATACGTTCCACCGCATAGAAGAGTGGTACAATAACCGCTTGTTTCTGAACAATTTTCTGGGTACCGTACAAATGCACAGTATGCTCGACCCCATTCCAATCCGCAGAATTCGGAACGTTTTCATGCTCAGGGCAATGATTTTGCTGCCCGTGCTGAGGGAAGAAGTAATAGAAATGCAAATGTCAACAGACATGCGGAGTTCCCACAGCAGTTTTCACGCAGTTTTTTTCACCGTGAAAACTTTCCCGATACCCGGCAGGGCCGAGGTTTCAGATCGCATGATACCACAACCAGGAATCCTTTAAACTTCCAAAGGAAGTAGACCAAGGGTCGGTCCTGCTTCCTGATACCAAGCATTCTGACCCTAAAACAGTATTAGTGACTGTTCAAACTCCTCAGTTGCCTGATGTGTTCTTGACAATTGAAGATATTATTGTCGAGACAAATTTCGACACTGGTTCTGAAATATCAGCCCTAAATACGAAGTTTTGCACTGACAATTTTCCTGCAATACAAGTTCAGCCTGCGACGCAGTCTTTGCGAGGTGCAAATAACGAAATCTTCAGTATCACAGGAACTGTCACATTATCTCTAGGGCTGGGAAAGGCTCGTTTTACGCATTCTTTCCTGCTTATAGACGAACTACCTGTTAAATGTCTAATGGGCATGGACTTTATCAACACTTTTCAAGTTACTCTGAATTTCGTACAACATGTTATTTCCTTTCCGGAACCTGTCGAAGTGATTCCTACGGATCCTATAGATATAACGAGTTTGTTATTGAGTAACCAATTGAATGAGAGGCAAAGAAACCAGCTTTCTCTACTTTTGCAGGAAAGCCCTGGTTTATTTTCTGATCAACCTGGTTTCACACAGGTGGTTTATCATGTCATTGACACTGATGGTTCGAAACCGATAGCGACGAAACTTTACCCTTGTGCTCCCCATAAAAAACAGGAAATGCAACGTCAAATTTTTGAGATGATTAAACAGGGCATAATAAGGGAATCAACAAGCTCCTGGGCTGCGCCGGCCTTTTTGGTTCCAAAGAAACAACCCAATGAATTTCGTTTCGTGACAGATTTCCGCAAGCTCAACCAAGTCACGAAAACGATCAATTATCCACTACCTGTCATGTCGCATATTTTGCATGACCTGTCATCAACTAAATGGATGTCAACCTTGGATTTGGCGAGTGGATATTGGCAGGTGGCGGTACATCCAGACTCCGTCGATAAAACAGGCTTTGTGACTCCTTTTGGGGCTTATGAATACCTGCGTATGCCCTTTGGACTAGCTTCTGCACCTGCTACTTTCCAAAAGCTTATGGATACGGTTCTCAGACCTGTTCTGGGTCCCCATGTGCATGTATATTTGGATGACATTATTATTACATCCGAGACTTTTGACGAGCACCTTTCTTTGCTCAAACAGGTGTTCCAACTCATATACAATGCTGGCTTGACGTTAAAACCTAGTAAATGCCAGATAGCGAGGGACGAGATTGTATATCTGGGGTTGAAAATCACTCCCCACGGCTTATTTACGGATAATGAAAAAATTAGGCCTATTGTTGACTTTCCTCGGCCTAAAACAGCAAAAGAACTATCACGCTTTCTGGGAATGACCGGATGGTATCAGCAGTTCGTCTCCGCTTATGCTACAATCTGTGAGCCATTGTATGCTTTGAAACGTAAATACAAGAAGTTTGTTTGGACACCTGAGGCTAACGCTGCATTTGAAGCACTGAAGTCTGCGTTGACTTAGCCTCCTGTGTTGGCTTTCCCGGATCATACTAAGGAATTTGATATTTATACTGACGCATCCGGAGTTGGTCTTGGTTGCGTTTTGTCACAAGCTGGGCATCCAATAGCTTTTGCGTCTCGTACTTTAGCCAAAGCTGAACGCAATTATTCAGCTATGGAACGTGAATGTCTTGCTGTAGTGTATGCTCTTGACAAATTTCAATGTTATCTTAACGAATTGACAATTAACATAATTACGGATCATTCTGCCCTTCAGTATTTGAATTCTGCTTAGCACCTATCTCAAAGACTTATGAAGTGGGCTCTGAAGTTACAAGAGAGCAATATCAAAATTTCGTATCAGCCAGGTCATAAGAATCAATTACCGGACGCATTGTCTCGCGTTCCGATTAGTGGGGTCCCCACAGAAACTACTCCTGGATGTCAGCCTTTACTTCTAATAGCTGATATAACATCCAGAGAGCAGATAATGGCAGAATTAATAAATGATTCAGATTTTGGGGATATCTATAATTTTTTGCTTGCGGGTTCGCCCCTACAAAGTGATCCTTCTCTGGCTGGGAGGTCACAGCATTTTGAAGTCATAGAGGGTCTTCTTTACTATACGAAATCTAGGACTACTAGGGCAGAGTTTCGCCCATGTATTCCGCGAACCCTTAGAATGGCCCTTTTAAACGAATTTCATGACAAACCTCTTGCAGGCCATTTAGGTATTCGCAAGACCCGTTGTAAATTGCGGGATGTTGCCTATTGGCCTGGCATGTACCAAAGTGTGCTCGCATACGTTCAATCATGTCACTCGTGTCAGATTAATAATTACCGTAATGTAAGACCGGCCGGTCACTTGAAATCTAGTTCAAGTTCTCATGTTTTTGATATTATTTCAATAGATTTATTGGGACCTTATCCTTTATCTGTTAAAAACAAAGCTCGTTACGTTTTAGTATTAACTGATAATTTTTCTAAATGGGTTGAAGTTTTTCCCATTAAAGCCGCTACGGCAGAAGTTATTTGTAATGTATTAATTAATGAAGTATTCTCTAGATATGGTGCACCTAATAAAGTAGTTTCGGATAATGGTCCCCAATTTATTTCTGACATTTTTGAAAGAATGTGTGCGAGACTACACATTAAGCATAAATTCATTTCTCCATATCATACCCAGAGTAATCCTGCGGAACGAGTAAACCGCACGCTAGTGAAAATGATTGCTACATTTGTCATGGATCATCACGAGCGATGGGATGAACATCTTGAGCTTTTTCGTTCGCCCTCCGCTCGTCTGTTCACGAATCTACTAAAATTACTCCTGCAGAACTTTTTCTGGGTCGCAAAATTAAGACCCCTTTTGAAAATTTAACGGGGATTATCGACGAACTAAACCAGCGACCAACTCCGCAATCAGTACGAATCATGGCTGAAAAAGCTCGTGTTGCAATGCTAGGAGCACAAGCGGCTCAAGCAAGATACTATAATACTAGGCGTAGGGAACCAGATCTTGTCGTTGGAGATCTCACTCTCGTGGAAACGCACTTCCAGTCTTCTGTTTCTCATACTTTAGTGAAGAAATTTGCACCCAGCTACGAAGGTCCATATCGGGTGGCAAATGTGTTTGAAAATAACATTGTTCTTGAAAAACCTGACAATCAATTTCAATACGTACACGTTGCACAGTGTCGCAAGTATCATGAACGAAATACCGATTTTATAATCAACCCTACTCAGCCTTCTGTTCCACAGACTCAAAAGTCTATATCTCACGATCAACCTCCAGAAATTTTGGACGAACCGACAAACATTTTTGAAGAATCCCCAGTGATTTTTTCTTCCCCTCCCCTCCTCAAGACGGGCTTCCAAACACGCAACCTGATTCTCCCATGAGACGAAGGCTCGAATCAAGTTCTTCAAATACTAGTATCGTTCCTTTCCCTCCAACCATTGCCAAGACTATTGCTGCACCATTTCCTGATAACTCTGCATCAACACAAGCTCCTACTTCTTTGAATACCTCCTCAGAGAGTATTCCTATAGGCAGAAATAAACATCGCCCTCCACGACCACTAACTTACAGCAGCGACTCAGAGTCATCAGATATTTCTGATTTATCAGTTATGGACAATAGTTTGACGATTCCTAAACGTCAGGCACAAATTACAAACCGTCCAGCAACACCAAAAGCTGGTCGAAAACGTAACTTGTCTCCCAATCTGCTTCGCCGCAACAGTGACGAAGCCAGAGATCCTTGCATCCGCCTGGGTTTCGCCCCTGGAACCTACGCTCAGGGCAAACAGGGCCGATGCCGGCTTCTACTCTCATGCCACGAGGTAGAAAGCGAAAAGAAACGATGTGGCCGGAGCCACGTCCCTCCAAAAGAATGCTGGAAGGACAACACGGGCCCCAGCACAAAGGGACTACATATCAAAAGCCTGGGGAGCCCGTTCCTGTCAGCCGCAGGGATTTCCTGACCGACAGACTTCGGCCGTTCCTGATCGACGGACTTCAGCCGTTCCTGACCGTTCCTGTCAGCCGCAGGGATTTCCGGACCGACAGACTTCAGCCGTTCCTGACCGTTCCTGTCAGCCGCAGGGATTTCTTGACCGACAGACTTCAGCCGTTCCTGACCGTTCCTGTCAGCCGCAGGGATTTCCTGACCGACAGACTTCAGCCGTTCCTGACCGTTCCTGTCAGCCGCAGGGATTTCCTGACCGACAGACTTCAGCCGTTCCTGACCGTTCCTGTCAGCCGCCGGGATTTCTTGACCGACAGACTACAGATGGTCCAGATCCAGTCACGTCCTTGAAGAGAGCTACGCCACCTGAATTTACCAGTCCGATTAGGCCTGGAAAACGTTATCGTGCTAGAGATTTTTATGCGTCCTCGAGATAAGTAAGTTCTCGTGGACAGGTTCTTTTCTCCGTTTGTTGTTTTTCCTGTACGACCAGTTGGCGTGTCAGAATTTCTTTTTTCGTGTGGGCCTATGCATTCTTTTTGTGTATATATGTGGTTTTTTTATTTCTTCTATGTCCATCTACTAATCCAATTTATATATATATATATATGTGTTTAGGGGTAAAATAATAAAAATTGTTACTGTTAGGCAGCTACAGGCAATCTTCGCTGCTGATACAGTTGGTTTGTATTCAACGATACTATGTGAACGTAATTTGAAATCTATATATATGTGCGTAGGGATAAAATAATGAAAATTGTTACTGTTAGGCAGCTCCAGGCAATCTTTGCTGCTGATACAGTTGGTTTGTATTCAACGATAATATGAGGACGTAATTTGAAATTAAAAAAAGTGATTCCTGCTAGGCAGAATAAAAGGAAGGTATGCTGATGCAGGTTTGTTTTGTTCAAGTATACAAAGTGTTTCACAGACGAATACAGATTTCTTGATTTTGTCATGCCAAGTTTGATATTGTACATACTGCTGCCACCAAAACAACAACAAAAAAGAGGTCGATAAACGTCAGTCAACGAAGTGTAAGACTTACACTCCAAAATTGATAGGTTTTTCGAAAAAAAAAAAAAAAAGCATTAAGGGGGAGATGATGTAACGTATACTCTAGATTCACTTTCCTTTTGATTTTACTATCTCTGGTTATTTTATTTTTCTATGTAAATTATTTTCTTACTGAACGAGATGTTATTTCTCCCGCTGAATGAGATCTGGCAATGAGTGTAAGTCATGACGTGGTGGTAGCCAGTATAAATAGGCGCGTTCAACGATACCAGAGAGAGCTTTTGCTTGTGTTACGTGAGAGAGCTTTTGTTTATATGGAGAGAGATTTTCGTTTATGTGTGGAGAGCTGTTGTTTGTGTTACCTAAGAGAGCTTTTTTGTTGATGTGCGTAGGGAAAGCTTTGTTTCATGTGTAAAGAGATCTTCGTTATATGCGTAAGGAGAGCTTCGTTTATGTGAGTAGAGCTTCGTTTATGTGAGTAGAGCTTCGTTCATGTGCAAGGAGTAGCTGTGTGTCCGGTGAAGTGTATGTTGGATCATATCAAGAGTTTCCCTAATAAAAAGTTGTTTTAGTAAGTACGTTTTTCTCAGTTCATAGTTTTGTCAGACCTCTGTCTGGCTGTTAGGTTTATTTCATTAAGTGTTATTAGTAACAACCAGCATAAGACTTTATTCATCTTAATTACTACTACAACATTACTACCAGTTATAAGCTTGTTCATTATTATTACTACATTACTAGCAGGAAAGTTTATTCATGATATAATTAACACAACTAGCATTAGAAGAAGTAGTAGAAAAAGCATATTCGTTATAACTGCGCTCAAAGTGTGATAATTTTTATACGATATCAATCAGTAAGTAATGCACATTAGAGTGTTTTGAAGCTTGAGCATTATTTTTGCTGCTAACTAAAGATTTGTTAAAGACAACTCGCACTGTCGTCCTGTGGAGGAAAAGGTCATGGTCGCTTTCATCTAACTTCTATTGCTGAGCCTGGGTTTGAGCGGAACTGCCGCGCTGAAAGGGGGTCGTACCATCACCCCCTAATAGCTCAACAGGCCCGCGCACCAAATACCGGAAGCTGCGTGACGTAGGGGAGAGTAGGCTGATGTCCGTGGTGGGTGGTCGAGCATTTAAGAGAAAAAAAGTACCTGGATCGACATGAATCCACATATTGGGGAAACTATGTTCTAAACAAACAAGATTTTTAAAATACAAGTTGAAATATATACTCGCTTTCTTTTTTTTTTTTTTTTTTTTTTGTAAACATTTGCTTAAAGTGAGAGATCAACTTTTTATTCATTTATCTATACTTATCTGTTTCCAGACTCCCTGCACTGTGTCTTCACAAGCTACAGCTATAATAACTGGAACTAATATATCTCATATTATCCGATAACTACTGGAAAGTGTGCTTCCAAACGTGGGGGTGGGGGTCAATTTTTGTATGGGGAAAAACTTCTTTAATCCTTCATAGAATTTATTTTGAAACCAAAATCATAAAAAAAGGAAAAAAGCAATCTTTTTCAATAGCTTTAGTAATGACAAAACATTTGTGCAAAATTTTATACCATTGCTTTTTATAGTTTCTGAAAAAAATGGTACATCAAGTTAGTCAATTTATAATGAAACATGTACATCTTTTAAAATACATCCTGTAGTGCCAAAACAATCGCTTAGATTTATTCAGTACAATAACTGCGTGTGCATTTGTCAGGTTCTCAAAAAATATAATAATTATCTGAAAAAATACTTTAAGAAATTATTGGAACAAATTTCAGATTTTCTTAGAAATGTGTCTTTGAAATTCTTCAAGAAACAGCTAACGGAAGCATAATCAAATTGTGTTTGTGATACACAAAGAACTACACAACCATAATTATTTGTACATTGGCAGTTTTCCTGAATACTTCTTGAAAATCAAATTTCAGGAAATTTCTGCCAATAAGTTACTTGTATTTTCCAGATAAAAAGAAATGCTTATATTGTGGATCCAAATAGTTTTGCTTAATGCTACTAATATACTTAATGCAGATGTGTTGAAATTTGACAAGGTAACTTTTTTGAAATAGTGCTCTGGAAGACAAAAATTATAAACTTTATATTTGCTTATCAAAATGAAGTTGTCCAAACACGTTACTAGATGGTACTAAAATTAGGAAAACTTGTTATGTCATTATTGTACGTTTAATAATGTAGCAATTGCATAACTTTCTTGAAATCTTAATTTATTTGATGCAATCAGTGGATCAAGCAGCATTTTACTGTATGTACGTTAAAACGTGTTTTATTGAGCCTTTGGTAATAATTAAAACACACAGAAAAAATTCAGTTTTTCTTGACCTTTTTTTATATATTAGTGATCACGGATTGCATATAAATTGCTAGTTACTGTCTGATGATAAAATACATTTTCACTAAAGGAATTATTTCATTACTGAAATTTTCATAGTCATAAGTTTGCAATGAATGAAATATCTGATTCCTTAAATTAGTCAATCGACATCTTTTGAAAAGACGGCGATACTTCGTAATGGACCCTCAAACTAATCTTTCAAGTACAAGAACGATTTGTTCACAAGTACAGGAATCATTCGGTTAACTATAAAGACACTATAACTTCAAGTGAAACTACGACAACAGTTTATAATTTCGATTATAGGAATGGCTTATCACTTCCAGTGAAATGACAGTGATGCTTTCATTAAGTTGACGAATCTGTCTTGCTTACCCTTTCAAGTCGAAATTATTGCTACGCTAAATATTACGCTGTAATTTCTTTTTCTTCTGTATTTTAAAAGATTATTAAACAAACTTGTTAACTCTGCAGTTATTTAAAAACTAACATACAAGTTCTTATGTAAATGCAGTGAAACTCTAAAAGAACGCACGACCTTATTAGTTGGTGTACGTAAAGATGCGTTCGTTTCGCACATCGCCGTAATGCTCCTCTCCGCGACTACGGACTACTCTAGTGACGTCACAAATCTGTGCGCGGGCCTGTTAAGCTATTAGGGGTGATGGTCGTACCCAGGAGCGGATTTCCGAATAGGCGCACCAGGCGCGCGCCGAGGGGCCCAGAGCTTGAGAGGCCCCGAAATCGGATAATTGGATTGTCAGTTTTGCTTTCGTTTTCACGGACTGAAACAAATCAATCCTTAAAGCGACCACTTTATTTGTATTATCAATTGATATTTTACTTTCTCATACTAGCAACATACGTACTTTTAGCACGCCTTTTGTAAAAAAAGATCGTGTTTATGTTATCGGTTTGTCCGTCCGCCTGACGACCTCGCTCAAAGTCCGATAACTGCTGAAATCGTACACATCTTCCATGTCCAGGCATTGCAGCTTCTTCAGGGTCTTTGCACGTGTCCGTACGCCGACGACTGATTACATTCACTTCGCCGTACTCCTTAAATACCACCGACGATAATTTCCATATTATGCCGTGCTGTGGCGTAAGCGCTCACCTCCCGAAATTAACATCACACCTACGTAAACTCGACCCCATTAACATATGTAAATTTCATGATCGTCCGCCAATTCTTTCTTGGTGTTCTTTTTTCACTTTCCGCCAGTGTATATAGGGCGTTCAAAAAGTCTTTCCGCAGTGGGTATCTTCGGTTATATGGAAATCAAACGAATATATTATAGGAACGTCTAATTTATGCACTTACTTACAGGAAGTGTTGAAACCGTCGTCCTTCATTTGCAGAACATAACCTAACTGATTTACACATGTTTTCAAACACATCTGCGAGAGCTAAAAAGTCTCTCCGCAGTAATGTTAAGGCTGCTCCACCTAATTTTGATGGCGCTACCGTCAACATTTTTGAATTAAGCAACTTGTATGTTTAATTTCAGTTTTTGCTGTCTTCTTGATAGCGTATAAAGCTTCAGAATATGTTTCACAGCAACACCAATTTTTACAAGTTTCTGATGAGTTGAAAGTTTCCAAAATGTGGATGCTGTTTTCATCATTGCCCCTCAGAAGGACTTTTTTTCCTTCTGAGGGGAAGGAAACGGATCTTCCTTCATATTGCATGACAAATCATTTTTCATTCTGCGGGCACTAGTATCGAGATGGAAATAAAACCGCATCGAAATTGTGTCAGGAAGACCTTGACACGACCCGTTTGACCCGTTAGAAATTGTCGACCCGTTGAACCGTGACGTTGGAACACCAAATCCAGCCTGCGGAGGATCAACCACATAACTTACAAGACTTAAAGGATCTGTTGGTAACGTGTCGGTATCAGATGCCACAACACAACTTTGGAAATCTTGTAGTGTCCATGCCTCGTTGGGTAATAGCTACTTTGGCGGCACCCGGAGAACCAACATCATACACTGCCTGACAGAGAAAATGCCACACCATGAAGGAATGCTCGAAAACAGACCAAACTGCACACACAGATAGACAAGGATATCCTGAACAAATGGTTTAATTGTCACATGCAGACTAGGCTCCAGTGGCCGATTATACAGGATGATCAATAAGGAGTGTGGCCTCCATTTTGGGCGATACAGCGTTGAATCCAACGTGGCATCGAGGCAATGAGAATCCGAATAGAGTCCTGGGGTATCATGGAACCACAGTTCATATTCATTTTGCGGAGATGGGAGGGTACTCAACCGACGTCAAATCGTGTCTCACAGATGTTCAAGAGGTCGGGGAGATCGTGCTGGCCACGGAAGCATCCGCACACCGTGTAAAGCATTCAGGCTGATCCGAGCGGTATGCGGGGGCGTTATCCTGTGGAAAGACAGCGTTTGGGATGCCCTGCTGATACGGTAGTGCCACATGCCGCAGCACCTCGTCCACATAGCGGCGTGCCGTCAGTGTACCCGTAATGCATACCAGCGATGAGCGATTGTTGGCGCTGATAGCTCCCCACACCATAATTCCACGTTGCCGGGCCGTATGGGGTTCCACAATGGCGGAGGAATCCGCCCGTTGTCCACGTCGCCTACAGACTCTCACACGGTGATCATCCGTGGTTGGACAGAACCGCGATTTGTCGCTGAACACCACACTGTTCCATTCGGCCCCGCACGCAGCTCTGGAGCAACACCACGCCAAGCGGTGACGACGATGGCTCGCTGTTAAGGGTGGTCTTCACAACGGACGGCTGGACAGCAAACCTGACGCAGCCAATCCGCGCGAACCTGTCCGCGTCGATATCAGAGCGTCCAAGCCTCCCCATAGACTCCGCGAAATGTCGCCCGTTGTAGCCTGTGGGTCGGCTACAGCATGACGTCTGATGCGACTGTCCGTCCGCTCGGACGTCCGTTTCCGTGCTCCGGTCCCTCTACGACGTTGCACAGATCCTTCCTGGGACCACTGTCTCCAAATGCGACCGATGGTTGGGGTATGACGTTGCGTTTCTTCCACAATACGACGCAAGGACCACTAGGCGGTACGAAGGCTTATGATGATACCTCTAGTGAACTCATCCGTTTGAAGAAATCGCGTACGACGGCGTCTTAACGGCTTGTTCTCCAGACACTTTTACAGCAGAAAAACTCACTTCTCGCGTCAGTGACGACTTCTTGACTGATGGCCTCACGGGCTGGTTGTCCGCTTATACCTCGCGTGCCGTTCGTGCGATTAGCCTGCAAATGCAATCATTTACATAACTTGTGCGTGTGCACCCTCCCTGCAATTTGCATGGTCTGCGTTCACGTCTTCGTAGTGTGGCATTTTCTCTGTCAGGCAGTTTGGCTGGTAGTCATAATGTTTCGGCTGTTCTGTGTATATTCAATTCCAGAAGTCGGATTGGAAAAATTATATATCTACCGATAACGGCAGCCATGAGCAAGGTTACTCGGATGCTTTTCGACCTCCATGATACACAGAATTCCAGCTGTATGGCAAAACTTATTTTTGCAATTTAATTCTACCTGTTTACTTCTAAAAGTCGTTTTGAAAAAATATGTATTATACTGAACGGATATAACTGTAATAACCACGATTATCTATATTTATTCCAATTTCCCTTAAGCTCAAATTTCCCCAGAAGGTGGAGCGAGAATGCCGTTTCAGTGGGGCAGTGGTCTAAACGCTGGCTTCTGACGATTCGTTCGAGAAGGGTTCCAATCCATGTGAGGCATGCATGTTGTGGTTGTCTTACGGCACTGGCTCTCTCCATTCCCTGGAACCAATGGCCCATAGTTAGGGACGGGTGACTGCTTATAGGTCATCGAGTTGCTCATTGTGGTCGTTAAGGTGGACGTCTAGTGATTTTGCTTCCTATACTTCCAATGGGCAAACTTCTGTACACATTTTTTACACAATTGATGCGTTCCCAAGGATGAAAATTTGAACATCGATTAAAATAACTTCTTATTATAACTTGGAATACTTAATATTTTCTAAAAATATAACCATAATTTATATATACAAAACTTGCCTGGAGAGCTTTTGGAAGAAACAGCATAATTTTCAAGAGCAATATGCCATTATGTCTTAAAAGAAAAGTGTTTGATCAATGCATCCTTCCAGTGCTTACGTATGGTGCAGAGACGTGGACCTTAACTAAAAGAGACATACAAAGGCTGCAGACAACTCAAAGCAGCATGGAGAGGTGCATGCTTGGTGTAACCAGGAGAGATAAGAAGAGGAACTCGTGGATCCGAAAAATGACAAGAGTGGAAGACATCATTATCAGAGTTAAATCCCTGAAATGGCAATGGGCTGGACATACTGCCAGAAGGACAGATCATCGATGGACAGCCGAAATTTTAGATTGGATTCCAAGGGACAGGAAAAGACCCAGAAGAAGACCACATGGGAGATGGGTGGATGAAATTCGAAAGTATGCAGGGGTGACATGGAGGAGACTGGCACAAGACAGACCGTTGTGGGGGAAACTTGGGGAGACCTTCGTCCAGCAGTGGATTGATAATGGTTGACAATGATACTAAAAATCAATAACTTTTCCTTTGGTGGTGTCGAGACCAGAAAAACGATGGCGGGACCTGTACAATGATGACGTCAGTAGACAAACAAATGTTGGATTATGGTTATGTTTTAGAAAATATTAAGTATTCCAAGTTATAATATGAAGTTATTTTAATCGATGTTCAAACTTTCATCCTTTGGAACGCATTAATTGGGAAGAAAATGTGTACAGAGGTTTGCCCATTGGAAGTATAGGAAACAAAATCACTAGACGTCTACTTTAAACCCCAAACTGAAAAAAGAAGTAAGAATTTCTTTACCGAAACGAAATTAAAACAAAAATCTAAAAAATCATTACTTTATATGCAACTATTGATTTCACATCTTAAAACACCAACAAGACATTAAAATTTAGACTTTCTTGTTAAAAGTTATGTTCATTACACCTAAGACTTCCGTAGCACCCGTCTTATTTTTCTCGGATTTTGCCTAATGTAACGAACATAAATTTAAAATGAGCAAAGCAGCAGCTTGGTGAGTGCCTGGTAAACGTTAAAATGCATCTCTTTTAAGCTGTTCCGTCGCATATCGAGCATATTCACACTTCCAAGTGCAGTGGAGAAACAAGAATGACACTGAATTCTTACGAGATGTAATGATCACAGTTCTAGGCAAAAGCCTCAAACCTACTATGGTACAAGTATTACTAAACATTTCCCTTTATTTCACATATCTATCAGTAGTACCATTTAAAAATCCTAAATTTACGTAACCGAGTGAGAAAATTTTGCGTCAGAAAAGAATTAAAGGGCACGGAAAATCGCAATCGTTTTTACAACAGCCTCACACGCAAAAAACTTTTCGAATCGGACATTGAGAAGTGTAGATATAGTTCCAAGCATAAATATACCTCCCGTCTCCTAGTGGAAAATAGCGCGTTTGAAAAATCAGATAATAAATGTATTATGTTTTGTTCATGGCCACAGATAGTCGATGTTAAAGGAAATTTTCCAATCAGGCAATTAGAAAGAAAGACCCTATTGAGCAAATAATTCTAATGAATTTTAATGCGGCAAACAGAATAGCCATTGCCTTGCTTGCTGTTCAACATGCAACTTTAACATCCGAAAACTGGAAAATTTCACCGTCCTGGAATCGAAGCTTCATCGCCCGATTTCCGTTCGAGCATGCTATCTGTTATACCACCCAGGCCGACGAAGGTCCAAGTATCTGAGTGTTAAGAATCAGAACATTCCCTGATTTTCTCCAGTCGAATCAAATTCTGAAATTCTGCTTCCTCGTAGGGTTTTTATTAATCACCAGTATTTCAAATATGGATATTGTTGAACTATTCTTCTCAAATACATGGAACAACTAGAGGATTTTTAAGGCAGCAAACAGAATAGCCATTTTCTTGCTTACTGTTCAACACTTAACTTGAACATCAGAAAATCAAGTTTCTGAAGAAAGTTCTACTTCCTCGCACAGCCGGAGGTGTGACTTCTATCAGGAAGAGAACTTTGTACATAATGCCAGGGCACCGAATTCAACGACCATATCGCCAGCTGAGTGCATTTGTGAGGTATCCGAGGGGGCTGGAAGGTCGACTTGATGTTTTGCGCAGCATTGGGAGCAGTACATCGATGCTAGCAGTAGATCTTGAGAGAAGATACAATCTCGTCGGTAGGAATTGGGGCACGTAGGAAGACCGCAACCACGGGAACACCGGTTTATCCCAAGGAGGTTTTATTACTGGAGACACCACTCCTATCCACGCAGCATTGGCCGCCATAAGTCACCGTCCGTGCTGCAAATGACGTCATGAGCAGGCACGACACAGCCGCAGAAAAGAAGCTGCTTTGAAACCAATGGAACAAAAGCTTCTAAGCGTATAAACAGATAAAATGAGTAATTCAATAATCTTTATCAATGATACACAAGCTTGCTGTTTTATCAACGGTATAATTTAGTTCGTCTTTGCCTGCTTCAGACGTCACACCACAGATTAGCTGTGACCTATGGCGGCAGAGCCAGTGGTGTCTCTAGTAATATAACCTCCTTGGTTTATCCGACCACATGCTTCCGCGTCCTTACAGCTACTCTCTTTATCATCAGAAAAGCGGTAAATGTTGCTTCGTCCCGTCACAAGACAGGCGTTATCTCGAAGACTTACGGAGGCAGGACTTCACTCACGGCGTCCATTGCGTTTCTTTCCCCTGTACAATGGTCATCACCTCCAGCGTCCAGAGTCCGGAGTGTGCTCGAGTGAACTAGCAAACACAATGGTTTCGTGTGATCTTCAGCGACGAATCTCGCTTTTGTTTGACGTCCGATGATTGCCATATTCACGTATAGAGACGATGGGGAAAACGAAATAATTCAGAGGTTATTATCCAGAGACTAATATTAAGCACGAACGGCTGGAGTCATGATCCGAAGAACAATCAGCTACGACAGCCGAATATTTGTAGCATACCCCACAGGCAGGTTGACAGCTCCGGCGTACGTTCGGAATATCATTGTGGCTATTGCCATCAATTTCGTAAAGGGGTCACCTGGCAGCATGTTTTAGCGAGATAATGCGAGTCTTAATAATGCAAACATCTCCAAGAAATGTCCTGGAAGAGCCATCAAGATCCCCGGATGTGTCCCCAATAAAGCATTTGTGGGACATGGTTGAACGACATCTCAACACCCACTCACAACCAGCGCAGACAACGGCAGCCCTGCCAGACCAAGTGCAGAAAGAATGGTGGACAAGGCCACAGGAGGCCATCAGACTTTTCTACAACTCAGTGCATGACGCACTGCTGCATACATTGCAAATGGAGGTGGCTGTGACGTATTTATCATGTATTCAAACTGTCCATTAGCTTTGAAAATCGAATCCGGTCTTTCGTGTCTCTCATTTTGCTCCATCCGTGAACATCAGTTGAATTTTTCCACCGCTTCTGAGTATGCAATTTCACTGTGAAAAGGTATACAATAATAGCATTGCAATTTTGCTTTTTTGAACTGACAGACACTTCCTGAAGAAATTAGTGCCTGATGAACTTCGCAGTCAAAATGCCTATGGCCGACCCGATGGCTCAGTGAACTAAGTACTGGTTTATGACCATTCGTGTGAGAAGGGTCCGGGTTTGAATCCCAGGGAGGCTTGGATGTTGTTTTTGTCTTACCGGCACTGGCTCTCTCATTTACCTGGAGCCAGTGGCTCTAAATTATTTTTTTATTGGAAGGTTAACGACCACCGTGAGCAACTCAATAGGCTATAAGCAGTCGCCCGTCTCTAATTTAGGGCCACTGGTTCCAGGGAAGGGAGAGAGCCAGTGCCGTAAGACAAAAACAACATCCAAGCCTCACCAGGATTCGAACCCGGATCCCTTTCGGACGAATGATCAAAAACTATCGCTTAGACCACTGCGCCACCGGGGCGGCGCTCTAATTTAGGGACCTGCCACTGTTTATAAGCCCATTGAGTTGCTCACGGTGGTCGTTAAACCTTCAATAAGGAAAAAGCCTGTTCTTCATAAGATCATAACTTGGTTGAAAACCAAAAGCATTGCATGCAAAGTCAACGAAATTAATTATTTCGATATTGGTAAACAAATATCCTAATAGCAATTGTGTTGAGTGCGTTAGTTAATATATGCAAAATAATTCTGAATTCAATGGAGAATTGGTCATAATTTCTTTTGTCAATACGTAGCTGTTTCTAATAACGAAATATATTCGACAGTGAAAGAAATGAAGTTGTAAATACAATCCCGAAGATGGCTGTTAAAATAGGCCGCTGTTGCTGCAGTTCAATACGATATCCTGATGCAGTTGCATCCTCCGCATATCCTATTCTGAAATCCCTTCAAACGAATTTCAGTCAGAGAATAAAGAGCGGATTCCTTTTTTAAAAAAAAATTCAGTTTGCAGTTTAGTTCGATGCTGTGAAACGCTTTTTCTTCCTCAATGGGAAAAGCTTCATAATGCCTTATATTTGTTCATTCATTTTGTTCCGCTTTATGAACACGTGCTTCTTCTAAAGCTTCGTTCGTTCGAAGTATTGCATCGTATTTTAACGTGTCTTCCTCTAGTTTTCCTGACAACGTGTTCTTAAATAAGTATGTTCACAAGAACTCCAAATGCTATTTATTAAGAATATTTTTAAGGATTCTAATTCCGTTATTTTTATCAAAAGAAATTTTTCGTGCTTAGCTGTAGAGGTGAATAAAGGCTTTAAAAGTTGACGTCTTCTCCGGGTACCAGATCGAAAATGTTATTTACGTGGTAACATCATTGTCATACTTCCAGGATGTGTTTTCATGGAACTGACATTATTCGCTACAGTCCTATTAATATTACTGCTACTATCCTGTAAACTGTGAACGCTAGTCCAGAATTGTGAGCTAAGATTTTATTAGATTCAAATTTAACAAGTGAGTAAAATCATGCAATGCATTGATTATGATACGCTTTCCAACATACCAGAAATCGCGCGCAGACAAACCCTCCCTGACTATTGATTCGTTCAGTATACCTCCGAAACAACATACTAAAGCTTTGTCGCAATCGAAGCATTTTTAGTCAAGTTATGAGGACAATGGCTGTGGAATAAATCTCGCTCCTGTGCCCTGACCTTTGACCCCATTTCGATTAACAGAACCGGTTTAGTATACCTCCGGAACAACATGATATAGTTTTGTCGCAATCGAAGAATTTTTAAGTAAGTTATGAAGCATAAGGGCAATGGAATGGATCTTGCTCCTATGTCCTGACCTTTGACCCCATTCCGCCCATTTTCAATAGGATTCGTCCCCAGGTTGTCCTCTACCCCATACTAAACTTTCATCGAAATTGAACTATTTTTATGCGAGTTATCGTGCGGACTGACAGACGGACAAAATTAATCTTCGCTTTCTTTAATTTCTATCGCTTTATAAATTTGAACTGAACTTCTTGCACAATTCTGGACATTGTCAATTTTCTCAAGAGATTTTTCGTAATTGCTTTATTAATAATAAGCACGTTTTGAAAAAGATATTAATTTTTGGCACATTCTGCCTTCCGTTCTCTCTAAGGGCGAAGAAACTATTTCAAATTCTGAATTCAGTTAAAGCAACAAAATTCGTCAGAGTGGAATAAAGTCTTCGACAGTCTTTCTCAGAGAACGTAACTTGTCTGTTGCTTCTCAGCAACTAAAGTAATTTTTTTCTTATGCTGGTTAACAGCGAGCTGCGGTCCAGAAAAATGGGTAACATGTTGTTAATTGGGTAAAGTGTTGTTATACACAATATTGACAAAAGTCACCGGACACCTAGAAGAGAAACACAACATAGCATTTATTGACATACATTAGTACGGTGTTGGTCCACCTTTGGCCTACACATGTCTTCACGAGCTCCGTGTTTGAGTGCTTCACGTATGTGTTCTGTGTGTCCCATCATCGTTCTTCTATGTGTATGCCGAAGTTAAAGGTCTGTGCTTTCATTCAAGATCCCTCACGAGTTGGTGAGTGCTTATTTTTCTTCATTATCAGTGTTTTAATTTACACACCGAACTGGTCGTTTTCTTCGTAAACCCTTGCCATTGATTATGGCATCTGCCGATGAGGGCGCTGTTCCCGCCCGCATCGCTGAAGCTACTCGCGTTGCCTCTTCAACAACAGACGCAGCCGATCAATCATCTTCGCTTGCTAGTGGATAGCCTCTTAATTTTCCTCCTGTCATTTGCACGTCTTCTCCTGCTCAGGTCTCCGACTCTGCCATTGAGAACGTGGATGTGCCGTCCCTGGCCTCTGCTGACGTTCATGAATTCATGGACGTCTCTGTTGACGTCGCCAATCTGCCCTCTACAGTTTCTACTGTCTTTGTTTCCAGTACATTGTCGCATACTGCGTCAATGCCTTCCAGAGGAGGCACTTATGCACGCACGTATTCTGCGGCTGCCTCTGGTATTCCACCTACTTTCTCCTCGTCTCGTCTGCCCCCTATGGATTCTTACGTTACTCTCAACGGTGACACCATCGTATTAGACATTCCCGAGAACTCTCCTGCTGGTCAACGTCCTCATTCGACCCTCGAGTTGGGGGTTTGTTTTGATGCGCTGCCCAACACTCCTTTGAAGCAGTATAGCTCCGCTCTCAAGAAGATGCTGCCTTCTGGTGCCATCACCCACCTCACCCGAAAGCCACGAACTGTGATTGTTTATTTTTCGAAGAAAGAATATGCCGAGCTTGTCTTGTCTCGAAGCCTATCAATTGGCGATCGTCACCTCTTAGCCGAATCCATCGCCCAGCGTCCTGTTCTGGTCTTTCTACATCCGGTACCCTGGAGATCTCTGATGATATGCTGTGTGCTGCATTTAGTCGATGCGGCAGAGTAGTCGGCCAAGTGAAGACTCTCTTCTTTCCCCTCTGACTCCGTTGATAAACATATCTGTGGCTTCCGTAGAACTGCTCACGTGATCTTCCCGCCGGAAGAGCATCTCAAAAAGTTTCCACTGTTCCTCGATGTTCGTTGCGGTAACGAGCGCCGCCGGATTGAGCTCCTCACCTCAGCTCATTGCTCACGCTGCAAGGCTTACGGCCATCAGCAGGCCCAATGCTCCCATGCAGAGCCACTGACTCCTGCAGCTCCAAGGCAGCATTCTACCTCTTCCTCCGTTTCTGCTGCCATGCCTCCTCCTCCTGCGTCTGCACCTCCTGGACCCAGTTATACCGAATATCTGATTAAAGCCTTCGATCAACACGCTTCTTCCGATGCTGCTTTCTCCACTCTGTCGGATCTTCCTCCGCTTGACTCCTCCTTGCCTTCCCGTGTTCTCTCTCCATCAGAAGTCATCACGGCTGATCTTCAAGCTTCATTCACCGTCGGTACTTTTGCTCCCGGCGATGAGGTGGACCTTTTCTCTGATTCCACATCTCGTGTGTCATTGATCCACGGCAAACGTCGCTCTACTACCGGAACCGAGGCCCGGAGGAAAAAGAGGTCACCTTTTCCGAACTGGACGCCCACATCGCTCCACCCGTCTAGCACGCTCCAAGTCTCCCCTGTCACGTCCTAGCTCTTCCTCTTCAAAGCCCAAGGGTCCTCTGCCGACGTTTGAAGATTTCTCGACTCTGCTTACCAATGCCTCTCTTCCTTCAGAACCTGTCTTCTTTCAAGATCTTTACGAGTTTCTCACTCATAAAACAAATCAGGAGGCTTCTCTCATCTTTTTACAGCAGTTTGAAACAGTTCTTTCCGAGGTCTCCGACCAAGCAACCTCCATCCTCAAATTCCTCCGGCATAATGCCAAGCAACCCGACTACGTCTTGTGGTGTCGTGGTATCATCAATCGCCTCGACACATTCCAGAAAGCAACCATAGCTGCCCTTCATCCGACGTCGGACTTACCCATTGAAGGTCGCCACTCTGAATTGTAGGTGGTTTGCTAACCCCCTCTCTAACGCTCTCGTTCTGGAAGATCTCTCGCCTCTTGGGACCGACTTACTCCTTCTGCAAGAGACGAACTGCCACTCCTCGACACTTTTTCATAGATGGCGCACTTGGGACTTCACCTTTCACCATGCTTTCCGTTACTCTGTGCACGGTGGTACAGCAGGAGTATCGGTCTGCCATCTCGGCATGCCGTGAAAGCTCCTTCTATGCTACGTGGTCACCAGTGACCCCGTGGTTCGCTGTTACACCAAGTCCGTTAAATCTTCCGGTGAGTTAAGACTCTGCGTTAACTTTTTGATGTTCTTTCGCACCGCAGTGCCGCACCTGAGATCATTTTGTTCTTCCTCAAGCATTGCTCTGTTTGCATCACGTTGTAAATTTGTCATTACTCATTCAATGTACGTATCATCGCTTTTATCAGTTTGTATCATTCCTGTTCTTTTTTTTTCTTTGAGACGATTCCATGTTGCTCGTCTCCTCTGTTTTGTTACATTAAAGCGATTCTGAAACCACCTTTGGCCTTAATGCATGCACTGACCCTTCGAGACATGCTTTCGACAAAGTTTTGGAACACAGCTATAGGTATGCGCTTCCATTCAGTGCATAATGCTGCCGCTAACTGTTGCTTAGTAGTCGGCCTTTGTTCCAAACTTCTTATGCGGCGCTCTAATTCATCCCATAGGTGCTCTATGGGATTACGATCAGGGCTTTGTGCTGGCCAGTTCACACAGGATACGGAATTATCGTCAAATCACGCCGTAACAGTCCTTGCTTTATGCTGCTCGCATGACGTATCTTCCCGAGCTGTGTGTTTGTGTGCCTCAAGTGGCCTTTTCTGGAAGTTCTACCGTTTATCGTTTGTGTGTGCCTTGAAGTTAAAAGTTTGGTCTTTCTTTTAAGCCATCTCACGAGTTAGTGCGTGCACGTTTGTTTATTGTATCCTCGTTTTAATTTACTGACCAAGCTGATCGAGCTTTAAGTTAACCCTCGCCATTAATGATAGCGGCTGCCGATGAGGGCTGCTGCCGCCTCCATCGCTGTGGCTCCTCCCAACTCCTTATCATCCTCTGCTCTGTCGAAGTCGACCAATCACCTTTTTCTTGGCTGCCCCGGTGGCGCAGTGGTCTAAGCGATGGCTTATGATCATTCGTCCGAACGGGGTCCGGGTTCGAATCCCGGTGAGGCATGGATGTTGTGTTTGTCTTACGGCACTGGCTCTCTCCCTTCCCTGGAACCAGTGACCCTAAATTAGGGATGGGAGACTGCTTATAGCCCATTGAGTTGCTCACGGTGGTCGTTACACCTCCAATCAAAAAAAAACCATTTCTCGATGATGGTGCGTTCCTTCGTTCTCCTCCTGTAGACTATGCCTCTTCTTCTGCTACTCAGGTCTCCGATCCTACTCTCACAAGTGGTGACGGTGGGTAGCTGCCCTCCGATGTCGAGTATGACATCATCGACGTCTCACATGGCGCTGCTACCCCTGCCTTCAGGTGTTCCTTTCTCCTCTGCTTCGGGCAAGGTGCCCAATGCTACTCCGTTATCTTCTCGGGTAGGAGTTTCATCCCGCTCTTATTCTTCTGCAGCATCTGGTACTGGTAAGGCTTCAACATTGTCCACAGTGTACCCTTTAGATTCATACGTCACGCTATCTGAGGACGCGCTTTTTCTCGATATCCCCCAGACTTCTCCTGCAGGTCAGCGCCTTCACAGGACCCTCGAGGGGGTTTGCTTCGATTCTCTGCCCAACACTCCATTTAAGAAGTGTAACAAAGCTCTGAAGAAGATTCTTCCCCCTGGTGCTATCACCCATCTAACCCGCAAGCCGCGGACTGTGATGGTTTACTTCTCAAAGAAGGAATTTGCCGAACTCGTTCTGACGCAGGGGCTCACTCTCGGCGATCATCATCTCCTAGCCGAACTGTTTGCTCAGCGTCCTATTCTGGTTTCTCTCTATCCAGTGCTCCCAGAGATTTCAGATGATATGCTTCATGCTGCGCTCATTCGTTGCGGCCGAGTGATCGGTCCTCTGACCACTCTTTCTTCAGCTCCCAACGACCCCGACAACAAGCATATCGGCAGTTTTCGCAGGTGCGCCCGCACTGTTTTTCCTTTCGAAGAGCATATCCTCAAGTTTCCGCGGTTCCTCCATGTTCGATGTGGACAGCAGCGTCGTCGAATAAAGCTGCTCACCTCTCAACACTGTTCTCAATGCAAAGGATACGGCCGTCAGCGTGCCCAGTGCTTCCATGCTGTGTCACCGACCACTGCTGCATCGGGATCGTTTCAGACCTCTTCAACAACCTCTACTACAGCGTCCATTCCTGTGCCTGTGGCCCCAGAGCCTAGTTCCACACAAAAGTCGACTAAAGCCTTCGATCAACGCGTGTCTTCCGATGCTAATCTGTTCTCACGTCAGGATTTTCCAGCACTATCTTCGCTCCCTCTTCCAAAAGTCGTTTCTCCACTTAGTGACATCACTACTGATCTTCAAGCTTCCTTCACCGTCGGTGTTTCCGACCTTGGTTGCGGAGCTGACCCTTCCTCTGACTCTCCCTTCACGTCCCGTGCGTCGTCGGTCCAGGACAAACGCCAGGGTACTAACCGATCCGGAGCCCGGGAGGAAGAAGAAGTCCCCTTCTACTACTGCCCAGCCATCGCGCCCTACCTGCTCTACGGATAGCGTGTCTCCTCCTCCTTCTGCAACTGAACCGATGGAGTCCACGCCTAAAGGACCTCCTCCAGCGTCCGACGTTTTCTCTGCACTGCTGACAGGCTACTCAAATGTCTCCTCCCCAGGCCAGCATAACCTTACTGTGATCGCCTTCTCTCACGCCTCCGGCTGGAACATCAATCAATCTGCGCTCTCAACGCACAGTGAAAGTACCTTCTTTGCCACGTGGTCACCCTCTGACCCGAGGTTTGCTATTACGCCACGCCCGCTGCATCTCACAGTAAGCTAAGACTTTTATTTCGTATTGACTTTTCTATGTTGATTGGCAACGTGGTGCCCCGCATGTGATTCTCATTGATTCTACAGACTTTGCTCTTTTTGCATCATACTGTGCATATTACCATTACTCATCTCAGGGTATATACCATTGCTTTTAGTAGTTTATATCATATTTTTTCTTTGAGACGATCCCATGTTGTACGTCTTCTTTTTCCTTTATGTTACAATAAAGCAATTTTGAAACCTTGCATTATGGGTCAGTGCATTATTCTGCTGATACCAACAAGGCTCGGTTCCATAGTATTGCCACAGACTTGGTAGGGCATAATTATCCAGAATATTAACGAAGACGTGCTGGTTAACAGGTTTGCCCACGATAACCAATGGGCCGGGATCATACCACGCAAAAATCCCCATACGAGTACACTGCCAACTCCAAACTTGACCGCACGAACTGTGGTAAATAGCGTTCTCCCCACACACGGCCATCAGACTGATGGATCGTCTATCTGGATTCATCAGTCCATAGGATCTGGTCCACGATAAATGTACTTTACACCATGCCTAATGACGAGTAGCATTCCGAGTGGAGATGAAAAGCTTATGAGCAGCCGCACGACCACGGTAACCCATGGAATGAAGTTCTCTGCGAATGGTATGTGTACATACCGAGGTTCCAGAATTTTTACTCACCTGTACACTGAGGTCTTGTGCAGTACTCCGTCGATTAGCTGTAACGACTCTCCTGAGGCTTCGACGTCCTCTATCACTGATTTTCTTTGGTGTGCCGGTACGTTTTGCTGCTTCAGGCACGCCATGTGTTCTCCAGTTATTCAGTGCCGCCCCGGTGGCGCAGTGGTCTAAGGCGATGGCCTCTGATCATTCGTCCGTAAGGGGTCCGGGTTCGAATCCCGGTGAGGCATGAATGTTGTGTTTGTCTTACGGCACTGGCTCTCTCCCTTCCCTGGAGCCAGTGACCCTAAATTAGGGACGGGCGACTGCTTATAGCCCATTGAGTTGCTCACGGTGGTCGTTAAACCACTAATCCAATCCATCCATCCACTTATTCAGTACATCAAAACAGTTGACTTGGGTATGTTTAAAACGTCTCTCAGTTTCTCTTATGGACAACCCGCTAATATAACACCCAACAATCTTTCCTTTCTCAAAGTCAGTTTTCTCCAGCCGCGACATTTCCACTCAACCTCACAGTGCGATATGATCGCGGTCAGCTGCAAGCTTGTTTTTATACCGTTTGCAGCTGTGCCGCGCATCTTAACAACGCAGCGGATTCAACGCAGCGGATTCATTCTATTCATTTGCTTTTGAAGAGGTGTCCGGTGACTTTTGTCAATATAGTGTATGTTGTTATTACCTCAATACAAAAAAACTGCAATCATTCGTAGACTTGGGGTGAAAACCTGTTTAAACAGTAAATGGTGATGTTTACATAGATATTTTTCTTTTTTAGGAATGGGGTAACTTGATAGTTTTTCCCAAAAGCGGACGGTTCAAAATCAGTTTCGTGGGCCATTTGTGGATCGCCAGTCCGCCACTGCACACTCTCATCATGCATCCTGACATTCAGCGAGTGAGAAAATAGTTTAACGTTAAGGTTGGAACGCTAAAACAGGACGAACTAAAAATTGATATACGAAAAAAAAATGGAAGTTAAGCTGCAGTATACGTCATAACGCGCTTATTGTTTTTTTATCTTTTTTTTTTTTTTTTGAGAAGTCCTGTGTTTTCTGCAAACTTCTCAACGTGGCCTTTATCTTGAAACTGAGATCCTTTCACCGCTTGATACATTTTTTTCATCAGTTTATTAATCTTGACAGATTCGCTTTGACTGTTGGCGCACGCGAATCACTCACTGAAATTTAGAGATTTTTGTCCACCACGAAACATGCTGAGCTGTTTTGTTCAAGCGTCGGCACATTGATGCTTAACTTTTAGAGTTAGTACAGAAGCTGTTCACACATTTTAGAACGTTTTTGATAAGGAATTACAGAAAATAAAAGAAGTTCAAAGAATTAAAACATGCAACAGCGTGTTAGATTAACACGAAAGAGATATATATCTGCTGCAGTTAAATATCGTCTGCTGAGGAGAAAATGGCGTATGTAAACATGCTGTGGACAGAAAGTTATGTTTTTGCTCTTTACGGAGAGAAATATTCGTATTCTGTAATTAAAAAACTCCGTGAAAATCATAGAATTATCATTTCTAAATGTAAAATAAGCAATATTATTAATAGAAGGGGAAATCGTCAAGCATTGCTTGTGACGTGCCTGCACCGCAGGACGCACATGAGATAAAGGCAGATAGCAGCGAGGCCGCCCCGGTGGCGCAGTGGTCTAAGGCGCTGGCCTCTGATCATTCGTCCGGAAGGGGTCCGGGTTCGTATCCCGGTGAGGCATGGATGTTGTCTTTGTCTTACGGCACTGGCTCTCTCCCTTCCCTGGAGCCAGTGACCCTAAATTAGGGACGGGCGACTGCTTATAGCCCATTGAGTTGCTCACGGTGGTCGTTAAACCTCCAATCAAAAAAAAAAAAAAAAAAAAAAAAAAAAAAAAAGATAGCAGCGAGAGCATACGCCCGCGTAGCTCAGTTGGGAGAGCGACTTTTTCCGGAATGAGAGGACCCGGGTTGGATGCCCGGCGTGGACAAAAATGAAGAAGAAATTTACTTCGTTATAAACTGTATTACCTGCTCGATGCATACCCACGCCTGATGATGTGGTCAGAGTGACCGCGAAAGATCTCGCATGTGTTTTTAACCTTTTATTGTAAATAAAGTTTGTAATGTATTTTGAAGACGGTTTCTCAATGGGGTGGATAACACTTTGTTATCGTGCTGAAACAGCTTATGCGTACACCTTTAGGGTGCTCTTTACGACAGCGTGCACGACAGATATATTTTAATATTTTAATTTAATATATAACAAGATATTGATTCTAGTGCTCAGCTATCCCAATGCTATGAGCAGGTGTCGAATATTACTTCTAAAACGTTGGACAGCCCGCGGAAGAGCTGAGTTATAAGCTGTATGCATGTTGACCTGTACTCTGAATTCACACTGATCCTCAATAAAATATACATTCCAAGCTGTCGTTCAGAACATTTGTTGCATAGGAATTTTTCTAGCATGCACAGGCTTTAGCGCTGTTTGTCTCATAAAAAAAGTTTCATATTTAAAAAGATATCGAGTAATTCATGGAAATACAAATAAATGGTAGAAGAACACAGCTCTCCTGATGCTTCAAGCACAACTGGTCATCAAATAGTTCATCCCGTGTTCAATTTTTCCTAAATAAACAGTTTTGCGGCAATTCGGAAATCCATGGATCAACTTCAAATTTTAAAATTGCTTGGGCGAGACATAGATCCAGGAGATTAGCGTCTCATCGTCTTTTCAGGTCGTCGTCACACGCACACACGCCAACATTCTCTCCTGCTTTTCTTCTTAAGCTGTCCTTTCGGCAAATTACACCTTTTTTTTTATTATCCTTCTTTTTCTTCCGTCCCTGCGTGATGCAAAAGGAGGTGGCAGTTTTAGTGAGCGCTATTAAATAGCACGAGGAGCTGAAACTTTTTAAGAGTGGGCCGCGTGACTATTTGCGCACTGAAGCTACTTTCTCTCTCAGTGTGAGAAATGAAATTTCACCTTCCTCCTCAGTATCTTCGGAAACGAACGAAACGAAAGTGTTTCGCGAGGAGGCGGTTATAGAATTCTTTCCCATTTTCTGCCCGAAAGCGTACGATAGCTGACGACTCTATTGTAAAATGGCTGCTGTAGGTCAGCCATTTACGGTACAGTTAGGTATCATAGGCTCTCAGACAAAAAGCGCTTTCCTTACATTCAGTGGGGCTTATCACTCTGTGTTATTCCACCATGGTCTCTCTTCCTACCATTAGTTTTCTGATGAACAGTTGAACGGTTTTCACCCATAGTTGCTGACTAAAGACATGCAAGTAAGGGATGTCTCAAAAACTTCCAAGGAAGAGTGTCTCCCTGAATATTGAAATGCAAGATTTGAGATATCGGCACATGGATATAAGCTATGCTCCAGGTCTAGTGACGGCCACCACTAGAACAGTTCTATAGAACGCACTGTAGATAAAAGATAGCCTAGTCCACACTTTTTAACTGCAGCAATCGTTCTTTTACTGCGTTGACACGACAAGTGCTTGACTCATTTGTTCTGCTTTGGGGATTCATCGCGCGCGTCAAGTCTCTGTGAGGCCTTTACCCTGTTTTCCTTTGCTGCTATTGATTTTTAGTTGCACATAAATATCTCTGATTGATGATGTTATAATGAAACAGCATACATATTGAAATAAATAAAAATAATATTCAGCAAGTCTTTTGTTGGAGAAGATAAACGATTTTTAAGCGTATAGGTGGAAAAGCAGAATCAGTACTATCAGCCTGTGAGCCAGTTAATCAAGTTGAAGAAGCCAATGAGCATCTTTAACTACATACAAAGCAAGGGGAAGGATCAATGACGGAAGTCATTGGATAGGTGAGACAGTGCGCGCTAACCACAAAGTAACAATTAAATCCTCTGATACGCTTAAGGCAATCATCGAGCATAATAACTACCACCCCAAGCGAGTCTTCAGTGTGGTCGAAATCTGGCTCTATTGGAATTTAATGCTGGCACGCGCTTTTATCGTCCCAGAGGAGAAGCATGTATCAGGGTTTAAACCTGCCTAGGACCACTCTTGCTGGAGGGTAATACACCGGGAGGTTTTAAACTGAAACCTTACGTATCTACCATTCAGCGACACCCTGAGCGAATAAGGGGTATTTCGAGTAGCATCTGTTAGTCATGCGGAAGTCAAATAAAACTACTTGGATAGCAAGAGACATCTCCAAATAATGGTTTATTTTCAGTTTCTGTCCAGCAGTAAAGCATCATTGCGAGAAACATGACCTAGAGCGCAGATCACTGTCAATGTTCGACAATGAGCCTGGCTATCCCAGTCGACAGCCTATGGACTTTTATGCCTGTGAAAGATTATGGACGGCGCAGATTGACAGTAGTGAAGAGAACTGTTTTCAATGTGATATGCTGCTGTAGAGAAATGCTGCGAAGAAAGAAGTTTCAGGCAAAGAAATCAGCCCTTATGCCTTCTTCAAGAAGAAAAAGGATGTGCCATAATTTGTCCATCTTCGCGTGCTAACTCCCATTATGTCTCCTAACACTACCAGGTTCGCCATATTTGGATTTTAGCCATGCATTTGCGAGTACAGCACATTTCAACTAACTTTTTTTAAGTTTTTCTTCACAGTTATTCATTTGACAATACCGAATGCATTTCGTGAAATCAAGGTTACCGTATGTATTATTGTTTGAGTAGCCCAATAGACCAAAAATATGTTATGTTGATCGTAGGCAATAAATTACGATGTCGGGAATGCATATCTTTAAGGCTACGCTATAATGACACCGTATAGTGCTGATTCAGTTCATGGTTATTCAAAAATAGTAAACAATAGTAACATGTTCAGCTTTCGTTTTATTTTGATCACGTTCCTAGTGTGTATGTATCGTATATTCTATTTTCACTTTCCTTTAGAGTTTCTTCTTCTATATAAATTTGAGTTCGTTCTCTTAGACATTTTCAAACCTTAACGTTATGTCTTTTCCCTCAAACGAGGATGATGTTGGCAACACACTGAGTTCGGAACGAGTGACTTATGTGTGGCCGGATAAGAACGATAGATAAAAAGGCAATGCAGCGGTTGTTTACGGGGAGCCCAAATCTCCTAGCTCCCTATTTCTAAAGGTTGTTTAAGACCTGGGGTCAGACACTCCCTTCCTAAAATCCTCTACATATGATCTGATCTGATCTGTTTAAGGGGATTGATGTTATTGATGATAGACGTGTGATGATATACTGCGATTGGATGTTAAATCATTGATACTGTATTGAGTACGGATGTAAGTGTGGAGTACAAACCATGCAAGCAAAATAAACGTATTTGTAAGTACTACAATTGACCTCTTTCTTGTAATGCGTATGGGTACCTGCTAATATTACATTGACTTTAGCACACATAACGTAATTACTGACGTAAGGACTAAGTTACAGCGGAAAGACAAATTACGTTATATTTACGCATTAAGAATAGTTCATCAATAATCCAGTAAGTTACCCCATAAAGTAACAGCTAGTACACTAGTGGGTTTGGTTAAGGCTTCCCCGGGCCAAGCCGATTATATGAATGAGCTCCGTATTAAGAGTTTTTTTTTCTTATTATTAGCCCGGTTTAAGATTATTTTTATTACTTAACGGACAAAATCAGTGCCTTCAGTTTAGTGCTCGAAAAAAAAATTCTCTCTTCTTCGCACTTGAAAACGGAAAACTATTTTTTCAAGAGATGCAGTTTTCTCAGTTTTAAAAACAAGAAAGATGACACCAAATTTTTGGGTGTAATAAGCACGTCTTTTGAATCTGTTCTGACGCAAATTAAATTTATCAAAGCTATTCAAAGTCAATGGAACCGGTATGGAAAACAATAGTATCTGACGGAAGAAAGGAGTTTTTCAATCGGGTTTTTAATCCCTCAGATATTGCTGTAAACGGAATCGTGAGCTTAGGCCCTCTGGTTGGAGACTTGTTCGTTAAGAAAAACATGAATTTATATGAGAAACATTTCGCACCGGAAACGCTCTCCAACACAGAAAGAATTTTTCAAATCGGTCTCTTAGAAACCCAGATATCGACAAAAATAAGATGTGACTTTACGTCCCCTGGTGAGGAAAACCATGCATTATTTTAGGAAGAAGGTATTCTCAAAAGGTTTCTCCATACGAGCGGTATAGGTCCAAGAAAAAAAAAATTAGTTGAGTTTTCAGGAGTCCAGATTTTGCTACAAATACATCAGAAGCAGAAATTAACACTTATGCCCCTGGTGGCCAACCCATTCTTTACCAAACATTAGAAATTTTGTGAAAAATATTTTCCATCAGGTCCTGTATGCGATACAGGAAGAATTTTTCAAATCGGAGTTCTAGAAGCAGAAATGACGCAGAAAACGCAATTTACCTTTGTACCCCCTAGCAGAAAGTCTATGATTTACTTGAGAATTTTGAAGTTATAGGAAAAACATTTCGCATCGGAAACACTATCCGACAAAGAAGGAATTTTTCAAATCGGACTCCTAGAATTAGAGATATTGACAAAAATAAGATATACATCTACGCCCCTGGCGTAGATACCATACATTATTTCAAGAAGAAAATGTTCCTAAAAGGTTTGTCGACATGAGTAGTATCGGTCAACAAACGACTTTTTTTTCAATCGAGATTTTAGAAGCTCATATTTTGCTGCAAAAACATCAGAAGCGGAAATTAAGACTTACGCCACCTGGTGGCCAAACCATTTTTTACAAATATTTGAAATTATGTGCAAAGGATTTCCCATCAGGAGCCGTTTAAATTTATCAAAGCTATTCAAAGTCAATGAATGAGCTCCGGTGCAGAAAGAATTTTTCAAATCGGAGATTTAGAAGCAGAGATATAGGACGAAACGCAATTTACCTCTACGTCCCCTAGCGGAAAGTCTATGAATTACTTGAAAATTTTGAAACTATATGAAAAACATGTCACACTGAAAACACTGTCCAACAAAGAAGGAATTTTTCAAATCGGACTTCTAGAAGTAGAGATATTCACAAAAATAAGTTATACATCGACGTCCCCTGGTGGAGAAACTGTGGAATATTTTAGGAAGAAAATATTCCGAAAAAGTTTGCCGATGTGAGTGGCATCAGTCTACGAACGAATTTTTTCAATCGATATTTTAGAAACTCAGATTTTATGGTATATACATCAAAAGCAAATATTAACACTTACGCCCCCTGGTGGCCAAAGTATTCTTTACCAAAAATTTGAAATTATATGCAAAAGAATTTCCATCAGGAGGTGTATCCGCTGAAGAAAAAAATTTTCAAATCGGAGTTTTAGAAGAAGAATTATCGGGAAAAATGCAATTTACTTTTACGCCCCCTAACGGAAATTCTATACGTAATTTGAAAAAGTAACTATATCTAAAATACTCTTCGACATAAATGGAATCGAAAGATAAAAGAATTTTTTCAATCGGATGTTTAGAAGCAAATATGTGAAATAAAACGTATTTTTGAGTTCGACATCATCTGCATTTACGCCCTCTGGTGGCAAAATTGCACATGGTAAAAAAAAACGAAATAAAGGATCATCATTCGCATATTTCAAGCTTCTCAATGCAAAAAGAATTTTTCAAATCGGACAAATAGTTGCCGAGATATTGTGGGTAAAGACGGACGGACTGATTGACGGATGAACGGACAAACCGGTAACATAAGCCCTATCTTTTTTTACAAAAAACGTGCTAAAAATGCGTATTACTAAAACGGAAATACATAAAATAATTAATTTCAAAAATGTCTAGTCAAAATAAATTGCAGTCACAATCCGCAATTTTTTTTCATTTTCTGTTTGTAATGTGTGTGCTGTTGTAACATGAACATTTGTTTTCCTTCTTCTCACCAATGACGCTTTACAATGATGAAATGGGTTTTAGTCAATGACATTCTTGCATTAATATTTAGGATTAAGTACAAACTTCAACATTAACATACACGATATGGTAGAAAAAGAGCGAGCGGCAGGAGATTGAAGTAAAATATGTTGCTGGAGGAAGTTCGGTGGTGAAGCGGAACTGGGTTACTGGCATACAAATGCCCCGATTTCCATTCATGACAGGATATCGCTAATTAATGTTCTTTGCTTGTATACCGCGAGTAAGAAGGAACGCACATTGCGAAGAAGACAGAGAACGAACTTATAGGTAAATATACAGCGGACCTCAAAAGCAGAAATACACTATTTATTTGTGCTTGTGTAATTAATTTAAAAATATTTCAGAAGTTAGATCTAAAAATAGAAATTTGAAATTGGGTGCTCTCTAAGATTGGTTCTGCTTGCACAGGAACGTGTCAGAAAACCGGTGAAACGAATGCCAAAGAATCATCAGGCCAATTCCCGATAATCGTGAGAGAACGGGAGCTGCAGTTTGAAAACCTCTTTTCTTCAGTGTTTTCCGTTTTTAAAGCGGGAACAGAAAATTCCGTTATCTCCGCGGTTAAACTACTCAACTTTTTCTTTTGGGTCAAAAGTTTTCTTACCCTATTTTATTGAAGTTTTACTTTGCAAATGATTGACGTTTATATTTTCAAAACTTGCAAGTCCCCGCATAATTTTCTACACGATATTGTTCCAGATGTTTCCTTTGTGCATTAAAAGACACAAATCTCCCTCTCCAATTTCATCATCTGCTGATAGAATCATAAATCACACTATTGCATCGATGAATAAAAACAGTTATTTCGATGCATTATGATGTTCAACATAGGTCAGTGGTGTATTCAGGCATCTTCTCGGGGGTGCTCACCCCCGAGAAGATGCCTCTGCTTATATTTAGTCTAATTGTTTTCGTTTATAGCGGAATATTTGGAGAAATTAATTAAAGAAAACTTAATGATGGAAAATATAATTGTAATAATAATAATAATAATAATAATAATAATAAAAACACCCACATGGAGTTCAATCTGAAATTTATACTGTCCTTCAATAAAACATTAAACAGTCCTCGCTGAAGGGGCAATTTTTCAAGCACTGACAACTCGGACTTTTTCCCCCAATCAAAACCTAATTCCACAGAGTAGAGATGTTTGCACTGCAATACATCATCATACACAGTGCGTCAAAGAATTTTTAAGACTGGCGCTAGATTTCAGCCTACGATGGCGCCACCAGTGTAATCGCGAATGCTTTATAAACCGTGACCATCTGCTTGCTTTCTGCCAAAAGTACTGCGCAGTTGTTAAAGTAACTCAAACGAAACGGCCGTTCATTAGAGAAGTAAAATTTTTTTCATGTTGGATTATTAAGATGGAACAAAGGGCTGTTATTAAATTTAAAGCAAAACTTGGTAAAAGTGCCTCGGAGACGTACCAAATGATGAAACAAGTTTACGGTGAGTTTTGTTTAAGTAGATCAAATGTTTTCCTGTGGCACAAACGTTTTTGGACGGAAGAGATACGCTAGAAGATGATAAGCAAACCGGAAGACCAAGGTCATCCAGGACACCTGAGATTATTGAAAAAGTGCGTGATTTCGTGACAAACAATCGATGTGCGTCACTAAGAATGATATAAGAGTCTTTAAACATCAACAAAGAAACGATTCGAACCATCCTGCATGAAGATTTGGGCAAAACAAAAGTCTGTGCTAAATTTGTTCCACACACGTTAACCAATGAACAAAAATCAAGGAGAAGTGCACATTACAGAGACATCATTTCAACCGCTGAAAATGATCCAAACTTCTTAAAATCGATTGTTACTGGTGATGAAACATGGTGTTTTCAATATGATCCTAAAGCAAAGCGACAAAGTGCGGAATGGAAATCAAAAAACTCACCACAAGCCAAAAAAAACAAGAAAAGTTCCATCGAAAATCAAAACAATGCTCATTACATTCTTCGATAGTAAGGGTATTATCCACAAAGAATTTGTTCCAAGTGGACAAACAATTACTGGGGAGTTTTATTTAAATGTTTTGAGGCGTTTGATGGGCAGAATTCGTCCAGATTATCGAGATGAAAACAGTTGGCGTTTGTTGCACGATAATGCACCCAGTCACACCTCACTTCCTGTTCGTAGATTTTTGGCTAAAAATAACGTCTGTGTGTTGAATCATCCACCGTATTCACCTGATTTAAAACCCTGCGACTTTTTTTGTTTCCCAAACTTAAAATGATGTTAAAAGGGTGTTATTTTGATGATATTTCGGCCATACAAACAGCTTCGACGCGTGCTTTGGCTGCAATTCCGCAAAGTGAATTGGAACAGACTTATTTTGAATAACAAACCAAAACAAATTATAATTTCTTGTTTCTATTTCATTTTACAGACCCAGTCTTAAAAATTCTTTGACGCACTGTGTATATTGGAAGCCGGCATTCAGCTTTATTTCAGTCTTCTGGATGCCGACTTTTCGTGTATTCGGTTAAGCCTCAGTCAGTGCAGCTAAAGTGACGTTAGTACTTCCAATACAACAAAGTATTCGGTATCTAATTTTTAACAATGGCAAATTATTAGAAATTATTCCCATAAAAAGTGTGTGTTCTTTTCCTCGCGGTGGGTGGTTCACACTCTGTGACAACACAACAAAAAAAAATCGGGGTACCTTAAACTGGCATCCAAACGGTTAGTTAGTTGTTGTTTTTTGCTACTATTTGCTAATCTAAATAATCTAAAGGGGCTGAAACCAAATGGCAGGGGAATGGCTTACACCATACGTTTTCAGGTAATACGGTAATGATTCCTTAATAATCAGAAACACGCTTGTAGCAAGGAGAGGACATTTTTACCAATCCTAATGTTTTGGAGGGGATTTCCTCCAGTACAGCTTTATCTTACTAGCATCCTCAATATTTTACATCACCCACGGCGAAATCCGTGGTGCATTACTGAATTAAACCAAAGGTATAACATTTTTACATTTTTAATCAGTTATATGTGTAGATTACTTGGAATTTGCATTTGCGATATGCGAGCATAAGAAAATTTGTATACTATATTTAATACGTGGCCTAGTTTCTTCATATTATTACGTTTGCGCCTATTCATTTATTGTCTAGTCAAGTCACCGCGATGGCCTCTGATCATTCGTCCGAACGGATTCCGGGTTCGCATCCCGGTGAGGCATGGATGTTGTGTTTGTCTTACGGCACTGGCTCTCTCCCTTCCCTGGAACCAGTGACCCTAAATTAGGGACGGGCGACTGCTTATAGCCCATTGAGTTGCTCACGGTGGTCGTTTAACCTCCAATCAAAAAAAAAAAATCAATCAAGTCACCGCGTTCAAATTGTTGAAACGTTCAATTGTCCAGTTTGCAGTTAGCTGTCTACCTTCCTTGAAAAAGCCATCTGGTTGATGTGCGAAAGCTTGGAAAATTTTATTTGTATTCCACTCCAAGAAATTTCGGATTTTTAGTATAGTTATACTATTTTGAGTATAATTTGGTGTACAGTTCCTACTTATTGAATTAATTTTTATATTTATTTGGTCATTGATCGCCTACTGCGCAATGGTATTGGAATCTTCCCATAAACCAGTATCGGTAAATCGTTATTTCTTTAATAAGGTATCCCACTACGTTGGGGGCACTTTTTTGAAAAAAATGGAAGAATGTTTTTTTTTTTTTTTTTTTTTTGTTGTTGTTCTGTAGGAAGGCTAACACACGAAAACACATAAATGTTGAAAAAAAATTGGTATCAATATAAATTTTCAAGAAATTGTGAAATTTGTGAAAGAATTGAAGGAAATATGTCGTTTACGGTAAACGCTCTAAATAAAAACATTACAGATGGCATTTTTTGCATCAGTATATGCGCATGACTATTAATTATCTATGCAGTGAACTAAAAGGTAAGTGATGTTCCTAAACACTGCTGAGATACACTCATTCCTACATGCATTAGTGTGAATTTTCGACAAATTTCTTCACTATGTTGAATGTAAATAGCTGTAAACTAACTTTGAACTCACAAACAGCAAAAATTTTAGTTCATTGCATGCACAACATTGTAATAATAATACTGATTTCATTGTCCCGTTCCGCCAATCTGTCTTGGCTCCACGGGGACTTATTGAGCACCTTGGATGTTATTTTGACATGTTGCGACAATTATCCTGCCTTGAGACACTGGTTCGGACCCTGGCCACCCCAATGGCCTAGAGACCAGCCCGTGGTGACGTGCTGGCAGGCGACCTAGTATACCTTGTCTGGGTTCCCGCTCTGTCTGGCGGGAAAGGTCGTTTGTTACTTTATCGTTGACTGGAAGATTCCTTGCCCTCGAACTTTTTTTGGGGAATAATTTCCCTTTATTTTCTTTTACAAAACATCTACACACATGTATACACTTGTCCTCATGCTTAGGACTCACATCAAGAGATAGCAAAATTTATTTACAATATTTACATTGGTGGTCTCATCGTCTGCTTGCCTACAGACTTTCGCCCTCATTGATCTTCCGATTCGCTTTCGGTGTGCACGTTCACCTCCTGCGTTTCGGTCCCCATTTGATTGGGGAAGATCGTGTGTTGCTGGAGGGTCAGCCTCTCAACCAAGGCTATTATCCCCCTCCTGTTAACGGAGGATTGGATGAGCAGATCCAATCTTCGCGTTCTTTGCACACCTGGGATCAGTGTGTTTCTCCATTCGGCGAAGCCACTGCATTCGAGCACGCAGTGTTCTATGCTTGCCGCTCTATTTCCGCAGGGACAAGTGCAGCTCCTGATGGCAAATCTGCCCAGGTATTCAGGGCTGATGCCATGGCCACTGAGTACCTGATTCAGGAGCTTGTTTGTCTGTGCTCGTTTGGTCGAGACTTTCGGAAACACTCTGTGTGTCTTCCGCCCTGTCTCTCCCGTGTCCCATCTGACCTGCCATTCGGTCATGGTCCGACGTGCTAGTGCTGCGCGAATGCACCTTCGCGGCGTTCTGCATTGCACGTCGACCGTCTCTTTCAGCGTGGCTGCCTTCGCCAGCTGATCTGCCCTTTCGTTTCCTAGGGTTCCGACATGGCTTCGTACCCAGTGGAAACCAACTGCCCCATCTCTCCTCTGCCCTCAAGAGGGTTTTGATCCTCTGGACGATGGGGTTTCTTCCCCTGAATCTACTCAGAGCCTGCAGTGCTGCCTCACTGTCCGAGTAGAGTTTTATTCTTTCGTCACTACGCCTGGGGAGTGCCCAGGTGAGTGCCATCTCTATCGCCAGAAGTTCAGCCTGAAAGACTGAAGCATTCTGCGATAATTTCACGCTTCCTGCAGTGGCTTCGTTCCCGTCCGAGAACGCACAGAAGCCTGCCCCCACTTGTCCCTTCAACTTTGAGCCGTCCGTGAACAGCTCATGCCCAACTCCCGTGGGTTTCTCCTTGTCCCACGGTGGGCAAATTTCCTCGGCAGGGTGGATCTGCCAGTCCACACTTTCCATCTCCATGTCGGAGGCTCGATGCGGCGCACCGAGAAGGTAGGCGTCCTCGCCTGACCTTAGGCAGTGCATTGCTGCCTCCCTTTCCACTACTAGGTCTGCCGGCTCGCACCCCGCCAGCACTTGGAGTGCTAGGGTTGACGTTGTGCGGAAACAACCGGTTATCCCCAGTAGGGCCAACCTTGGATTTGGTTTATCCCCGTCTTCATTCTGACTGTGGGGTTCCACCATGCCCCACTTGCATACGTCAGAATTCTTTCAATTCCTCTCTGATAGATGGCCTTCTTGGTTTTGCCCGTTAACCTCATGCCATTCAATCTATTGAGAATCATCGTGCACCTTGTTCTAAGGTGCCTCAGGTGTGGCAGCCCTGATAGACTCTGATCCAGGACCACACCCAAGTATTTCATTTCACGCACCGCCTTGATAGTGCACCCTTGGAATCTGCACTGGGGTGGTGTTTTCATTACTCCTCTCTTAGCTATTGCTAGCAGAGTGGTCTTCTCAGGAGCGAAGCACAGTTTGCTTTCTCTGCTCCAATTTTCTAGCACATCCAAGGCCCTATGTGCTTCTCTTTCGATCACGTGTCTCCCTGAGGCGGAGACCACGAGAACGAAATCGTCCGCATAGGCTTGTATCTCCACTGCGGGCCCCAGGTCTAGGTTCAGTGCTGAATCAGCCACTATATTCCACCAGAGCGGCCCGGAGTTGGATCCTTGCGGACACCCTCTATGGTACAAACGCGAGGATTGCCCATTCCCCGCTTCGAACTCGACTCTTCTATCAGACAGGTAGCTGCTGATCAGTTTGAACAGGTTCCTTGGACAGCCAAGTTCTTTAAGTCTGGTTAAAACCATTGGCCACCAGACACTGTTGAATGCCCCCTCACGTCTAGTGAGATGAAGCAGGTATGGAGCCCCTCCGCTTTGTTCCTCTCTGCCCTCTCTCGGAGGCTGCGAATTGCCTGCGTTGCGCAACGCCCCGGAAGGAAACCAAATTGGTTCCTGTTTAGCTTTCCCTGCTCCATGAGGAAGCTAAGCGCTCTGTTCGTTATGAGCTTGTCCAGCACCTTGCTCCACGCCGAGAGGAGGCAGATGGGCCTATAGGCTGCGGGGTCATTTTTGTTCTTTCCGGTCTTGTTGAAAAGAACTAGCACCGCTGTTTTCCACAAGTCTGGGAAGATTCCCCTCCCGAGGCATTCGTTTAGGAGCGCCACAAAATACCCGGGATTTGCATAGTAGATTTCTCTGACTATGCTGAGGTCGAACCCATCCTTGCCTGGTGCTTTGCCCGTATTTAGACTGGAGAGGGCATTCTCCACTTCGTCTCTCGTGAAGGGGGTCCTCACCAGTGTCCGGCGGGATCCGACTTTCTTCCCTTATTTCTTTTTGTTGAGGGGAGTCCCCTTTCTCCCTCGTCTCCTTGGAAGTGGTAATCCAAGAGACTTTCTACGGTACTATCAAGAGTCTTTGATAGGCTACCGTCTGCCCTTTCTACCGCTGCTAGTTTTAGCGGTTCGGTTATGGATCCCCTCGAGATCTTATAGGGGATCCCGAAAGGGTCAGCCGGAGTTTGAAACTCACACAGTTTTCTCCAGTAGGAGATTTTCGAGAGATTCAGTTCTCTCCTGTATGCTGAACGAGCCTTTTTATGCACTTCTGTGCACTCCCTGTCTTGCGGAGTAGCTTTTGCTCTTTGCAGAGCTTTCCTACTCCGCCTAGCTCTCGCCCTAAGAGCTTTTAGTTTCTCCGACCACCAGGGGTGGGGGTCCTTGGCTCCCCTTTTATTTCCCCTACTACTCTCGCATAGCGTTGTTATTTGACTGGTAAGTTCTTCAAAGAGGGAGTTGAGGTCCGACACTTCTGCGGCCTCTTCTTCCTCCTACCTCCCAACAAGGTAGTTAACTTGGCTTTAAAAGCCCACCAGTCTAGATTCTTCATTAAGAATCTTTTGCGCTTGGGTCGGATGGGCTTTTCCGATCCCAAAACGAAAGATAGCGCTAGGTGGTCACTGCAGCTCTCGTCGTCCAGTACTTGCCAATCCTGGACAAGGCTGCGCTTTGAGACTCTGACGAGTCACGTCGATCCAAGAGGAGCCCTCGCCCCTTGGAAGGTCGGGGTGCTCTCTGGATCGTTCAAGAAACTCAGGTCTGCCGCGTTGGCAAAGTCCACTAGTAGCTGGCCGCGTTCGTCCTCGTTCTGATTGCCCCAGAGAGGACTCTTCGCGTTGAAGTCGCCTGCTATTATTATCTCATGACTGGGGAATTCCCTAATAGAGCCATTAGCTCATTCAGCGTTTCTCTCAAATTGCCTGCCGGAGAACTGTATACGTTCACCATTAAAAATTTCGCATCACCACATTCCACGCCGAGGGCGACCACGTTCTCGGAGCATTTTATCTCGAGAACCGCTAGGGACGGGTCTTTCACGACCGTGGCCACCCTGGGCTTTGCCACCCTAGGGTGGTAGATCCGATAGGGAGTTAGGGAAGCCCACCACTCTTCCCCCTGTTCGAATGGTTCCTGCAATTGCAGAATATGAGCTTTTTGCTCAGTGGCTGTCACCAGGGCCTGTGTTGTTGCTGCCCGTGCGTGGTGCAGATTGATTTGAAGCACCTTAACGCCTCTCTTTGGTTTATTATCCATAATGAGTGCGTTCTTTTAGCAGAGCCAGTTCTCTGACAAGGCTTGGGCATTCCTTGTCTAGGCTCGAGTGGCCTACATCCACTCGACGCCTGAATCTCTTGTTGTTTGCCAAGCAGTTAGTGCAGACCGGGCTATTGCTGCACTCTTGGCGCTTGTGCCCGGTTTCCCCACACCGGGCACATCTATCCTGCTCTTCGGTGCACCTTGATCTAAAGTGCCCGAACCCGTTACACCTGTAGCAACGGACCTCCCTCAGATATTCCCTTACTGAGTGGACGGTCCATCCCACTCCGAGCTTGCCTCGCTTCATTACTTTTTTGAAGGTCAGTGGGTCCGCCTCTGCTACCCAGTGGCGTTTCCCACCCTTCACCTTCATCGAGAACTTGAGCTGGAGGCTGCTCTCCTCCAACTCTGGGTTCTGTTCCGCGAGACATTGCTCGACCTCTTCCCTTGACAGGTTTCCGTCTATCCCGTAGACGATAAACCTTGGATTCCTCTTGGCTGGCAATCTGGACCGAAGGTTCTCCTTCGTCACTGCATTGCTCTTTAGCTCCGAATCCAGTTTCTCTATATCTTTGGCGGAGGAGCATTCCACCATTACTCCTCCCCCATTGACCTTTCTAACTCCCTTAACCCCAATCTGGAGTTTGGCGGGGCAAATCTGAGTTTGCAGAGCCGCCTTTACGTCTTCCGACGAGGGAGAACCCTTGTCTGTTGCGGGGTAAACGAGAAGCACGTGCCTCTTCTCGACCCTCTTGGGTGCCACCTTCTTGGCTACCTCCTTCTTACGCGTTTTTTGCTTAGGGGCCGTATTCCCTTGCCTGGCTTCGCTCGAGCCGCTTCTGGCATATGTCTTTGGAGCCGCGCTAGCGTGCTCACTTCTTTCCTGAGTCTCCCTTGGATGAGACTCATCTCTATTACTTGCTTGGTGCAAGCTGCTTGTAGCGAGTTCGCTACTTTTCTTATCTTGGTTCTGGTGTTAACCAGAACCTTGTTTGAAGGATTCTCTAGAATCCTCTCCAACTCTTGGAAGAAGGAGTTGACTGCGCTTGCGAATTCCGACGGAATTCCTAAGTCGCAGTCTGCCTCAACAGGCTCACTTGGACCGGGGGTTTGAGCCCCTGCGTCCTCTGCCATCTCTCTACTCGGGTTGCTAGCCGAGTGCAAGCCTTGGGACCTGTGTCCCTGGTCGGTTAGACTTAAAACGTTCGACAGTCAAGTGCTCAGCGATACTCTAGGGTTCTTTCCGCTGAAACCTGCACTTGACCCTGGTTGAGTCGCGGGATTTCGCCTGATCCGTAGATCAGGGGGACCGGCACGACGACGCACAACATTGTAAGAAAGATGTATACCAAGTTTCAGCAATTTACTGACATACCTTTTGCAGTTATCAGGTTTCCCGTAAAGAGTTCGGGACGAAAATCTCATCCTGCAAAAAACGCGTTTCAAGTGTCACTTCCCGTTCGTTTGACTCCTGGGATTAGATATTCCGATTGCTATAAGTCTGTATCTATTCGTCGTAGACAAGAAACAAAGGTAGTTTTGGAATCCTAAACAACGGGGCTTTAAAATGAATGCATTTTTACAAAATGTGAAATTTGGCCCAAAACGACTTTTTCAACGTACCTTTTAAGAAAAATGTGAGTGGGATACTGATTTCGGACTACTTCTGCCGGAGAATCGCTTTGGGTTAGTCTGTGAATAAGGGAAGTGGGGATGATTTGGCAATCACAGTAGGTACTAGTGTTTCTTTCAAGATTACAAAAGGCGGGTTGGGCCTACCAATCACCCTGGGCTCCAAGTCCAACGACCTGCATCTAACTTTAGTTAACTTTTGCTTAATTGGCTTATAACAGTGTGCTTGGCCCAGTGACACTTATCTCACGCAAGTATAGAGAATTTTGCTACGTTATTTCAGATCAAACGCCCAACACAGACAGAAGGAACTTCTTTTTTTTTTTTTTTTTTTTTTTTTTTTTTCCAAAAGGACTTTTTAGATGGAAATATCACAAATGAAGCTAGCGATTATTATTCATAAGTACAAAAATAGTTATTCACTCGTTCAAAAAAAAAAAAAAAAAAAAACTAGAAAGCGGCCCATTTCTCAAATGATCTACCGGTGGGGCAACCCGCTCCTTTGTGTGAGTTGTAACGAAGTAAATTTCTCCGTCAATTTTGTCCACGCCGGGCATCGAACCCGGGTCCCCTCTTTCCGGAATAAGTCGCTCTCCTAACTGAGCAACGTGGACGTATGCTCTCAACATCCATGCCTCACCGGGATTCGAACCCGGACCCTTCTCGGACGAATTGTCATAAGCCAGACCTATCCAGCATTGTGCGGTCCCGCGCCAGAGCTTCGTGGGTTTTCCTGTAACCAGAAACGTCGCCAAGGGGTGCGAGAGAGGGCTCTAGCCGACCCTTCAAATTGTCTTGCCCACCCCGTTGAAGATGTGCCTCATTTTTTTTTTCTTTTAACTTTAAAATATAATCTGGAATCCTGCAAGGAATAATGACCCCCGTGTTTTTCGTCGTGTAGCTCTACATATTTTCCCCTAGAAAATGCGATTTTCCTTCTACTTAGAAAGGGTATCAACATCCGCAGGGTCATGAAAATTCAGTTGTTCTCCACTCGTCCAAATCCTAAATTCAAGCCTTTTCTTCAAGTTAGTATGATCAGAGGCGAATGAAGAGGGTGAATAGGAATTTACTGAGGTCATCAGTTATTACTCTGCTGAATGTTTGAGCTATAAAGCAGGGGATTCCAACGCGGAAAGTGGAGACTAAAGCTGTACGAGCGTTCTTAAGCCAGCCCTAGAGTAATGAGGGAGCAGGTCGTAGCTGACGATGTAACGTACCAGGAGATGTGACGTACCTGCCAGAAGGACGTACACGACATAAAGGCAGATAGCAATTAGAATCAATGTCTGCGTAGCTCAGTTGGTAGAGCAACTTATTCCGGAATGAGTGGACCCGGGTTCGAACCCCGGCGCGGATAAAAATGACGGAGAAATTCACTTCGTTATAATGGCGCCCGAACTACCCGGATGACCCGACCGTTCAAAATCTCGCATTGGTGTGATGTTATTTCCACACCGCGAGATAGGAAAAATAAGAGAATCCTTTCTCCAGCACTTCGAAAAAAATAAAAATAAGGGGAGATGATGTAACGTACCAGGAGATGTGACGTACCTGCCAGAAGGACGCACACGACATAAAAGCAGATAGGAATCAGAACAAATGTCCGCGTAGCTCAATTGGTAGAGCAACTTATTCCGGAATGAGGGGACCCGGGTTCGAATCCTGGCGTGGACAGAAATGACGGAGAAATTCACTTCGTTATAATGGCGCCCGAACTATCCGGATGACCCGACCGTTCAAAATCTCGCATTGGTGTGATGTTATTTCCACACCGCGAGATAGGAAAAATATGAGTAGCACTTCGAAAGAAAAAAGAAAAATAAGGGGGAGATGATGTAACGTACCAGGAGATGTGACGTACCTGCCAGAAGGACGCACACGACATAAAGGCAGATAGGAATCAGAATACATGTCCGCGTAGCTCAATTGGTAGAGCAACTTATTCCGGAATGAGGGGACCCGGGTTCGAATCCTGGCGTGGACAGAAATGACGGAGAAATTCACTTCGTTATAATGGCGCCCGAACTATCCGGATGACCCGACCGTTCAAAATCTCGCATTGGTGTGATGTTATTTCCACACCGCGAGATAGGAAAAATATGAGCAGCACTTCGAAAGAAAAATAAGGGGGAGATGATGTAACGTACCAGGAGATGTGACGTACCTGCCAGAAGGACGCACACGACATAAAGGCAGATAGCAATTAAAATCAATGTCCGCGTAGCTTAATTGGTAGAGCAACTTATTCCGGAATGAGTGGACCCGGGTTCGAACCCCGGCGCGGATAAAAATGACGGAGAAATTCACTTCGTTATAACGACTACTTTGGAAGAGATGAGCGCAAGACAAGGTTGCTAGCTTGAAGGAAAGGAGTTAAAGAAGGTAAAGGTATTGTCTGCTAGTTGGAATCACACTAACTTAAACTGTTGGGGGGTGGATGTTAATCACACTGACTTGAACATTTCCCCTCAATCCTAATCCACGAAAGCATTTCCTTTAAGACCTTTCTCCTAGGCATGAAATTTTCTTTTAGTCAGGGCGTGATACTAGTGGCAGTGTGTCATGTTTATTATACGGGTATGTAACTCCTTAGGATTTACTAATTTTATCAAAAATGGATGGACGGAACATAGCAAAAAACTGACTCTAAACTTTAGATTATTTTGTATTCCAAAAAGTGCAAAAACTTCAAGACAATTCCAAAATTAATGAGTATGTATCCAAGAGAGGGAGGGGTGAGATATTGCGAATACCTTTGCAGCCTGTAGAAAAAAGTAAGCTAATTCTTTGTTTCAGTGTTTTGTAAATAAACTTGCTATCAAGCTTGCCCCACCAAAAATAATACTCTCCCACTCGTCGCCCATCCTGATTTCGAAGTCTAGCGACCAGTGGCGTATATTCGAGGCTAGCTAGGCTAGCTGCGAAGCCCAGAGACTGAATGCACAAATAAAATTGAATCAAATATACACAAATAAAAGTCAATTATCAACGGTATTAAAATATGTCCATGCTTTCGGTGCGAAAAAAAAAAAAACGCGTGCGGATTCGCTTCTTTGACTCAGTCTGGCGAGCGAAAACCAACGGCATAACGTAAGCAGCTCTTCCAGAGTCTTCGCAGTTCTGATGCCAAAACCTTCCGTACAATCGCCTGCTAGCGTTTCCATGACAACATGAATCAGCTGGTAGAGGGGAATGCGCCATTGCTTTGGGAAACGGTTCGCTCAGAAAAAAAAAGAGTTAGACTATCTCAGTCACTCGCATACTCCCGCCCATAAGTGTTTCGCGAGAGCTGTTTCAGTTTTTGTGAAGTGTCAATGAATTAAAATCAAGGATAATATATTTTAAATTCGTGGCTTTGTTGGTTGGATTCGAACTGTTTTGATAAATTTTGTGAAAGCTTCCCTGAACATCTACTGTCAGAACTTAAAGAACTCTATGCTTCAAATTTTGATACAGCTCGACTAAAGAATGAACTGAAGGTGTTTTATTCCCTTAATGAATACAAAAACAAATCAGTAAAAAACATTACGTGTTACATAAAGTTGAATAAATTGGACATAGTGTTTAGTCAGGTGTACAAATTAGCAGACCTCATATTAAACTTTCCATCAACAACTGCAACTGCCGAAAGAAGTTTTTCAGCATTAAAAAGAATCAAGATATGTCTTAGATCCACACAAGGACATGTAGCCTACATTCGAAAAACTTGGCTGTTTTGTCAATAGAGAAAAACATTATTTTTAAATATGAAAAAGTACTCAGAAGAAACATTTTATGAAAACGTAGCACTCAAGTTCACACAAAAGGAGACTCAGAAGAATGGAGTTCATGTACAAATAAAGTATTCAGAAGAAGAATGGAGTTCATGTACAAATAAAGTACTCAGAAGAAGAATGGAGTTCATGCAGGCCCCGATTTACGGGAGGGCACACGGGGCACGTGCCCAGGGCCCCCGATTTTTGGGGGCCCCCAAATTTGAATTAAATGTGTACTTAGTTAATGGGAATTTTGTGTGTGTATATTCAAAATTTATTATTTTTACTTTTGCATGCTCATGAGTCATGTGTTTATAGATGTGGTACTTACACACAGTGAGTTTGAGGTTCGAATTTCACGTAAACACGTGGCCATTAATGAGTTTCAGTGGTTTAATAGCCTTCAGGTGGCCAGTGAGAAGAAGGATCGCTTCCATTGAGTCACGTGCCTTTTCTTGCGTTTCCGAACGCACCTAAACTCAACTGATCCTTCAACTTCCTGCACATGGCTTGTCGTTGTCGTAACTGTAACCACGAAGGTTTGGTTGTATTTTGCGTTGCGTTTCTTGTAGTCTGATGGAATGTTGAATATTTGTTAAATTTATATATAATCAAATTTAGTTAGTTGTAACAATATATTTAAGTTGAATTATTTAACAGTTAAATTATGTCAAAACGTACATACTTATCAGGCAGCGCTAAACGGAAAGCCAAACAATTGAAACTGAAGGATGATGACCTGCAGCATGGTAGCATTGAACGTTTTGCCATTAAAAAATTGGATATTTCACTTGGTCCCAAACGTTCTACAAATTCATCTAATTTTACTACTGGTGAGTCTCTTGAGCATAATCTGACTTCAGAATCATCTAACATCACAGGTGCTCCTAATTTGGGAAATCTTTTGAATTCATCTAATGAAGAGAGCACAAGTTCCACAATGAATGCAGTGGATCCTGCCTTATGGGGAGAAATTACAGAAGAAATGCGCGAATGCTTTTTGAGCGATCCACCAGTCCAAGATTTGAAGTTGCTGGCATTCACAGGGAAGGATATATGTGGTAAAAAACGTTTTCTAACAGAAGGTAATTTTTTCAGAATAAAAAAAAATAATGAGAAGGTAAAACGCGACTGGCTTCTTTTATCCCCATCAACTTGTTTACTATTCTGCTGGATATGCAAATTGTATGCTAGGAGCACTACAGCATTAGGATCCACAGGTTTTTCTGACTGGAAGCATGCAAGTGAACGTCTTACAGAGCATGAAAATTCACACATACACAGGCAAGCAGTATGTGACTATTCATCACGCATGAATGCTTCTGCACGCATTGACTGTGAGATAGTTGAGCAGTATCGGAATGAATCCAAGTACTGGCAAGATGTTTTGCATAGAGTTGTTGCAACAGTTAAGTATCTCTCAGTTCGTGGGTTGCCAATGTATGGTGATGATGAAACAATTGGATCAGTTCAGAATGGAAATTTCCTGGGCTGCTTAGAATTAATTGCAGAATTTGATCCATTCTTAGCTCAACACTTGGAAAAATGTGGGAATCCAGGAAGTGGTAACACCAATTACTTATCTTCAACATGTGTGGATGAATTTGTTGAATTAATGGCTGTACGTGTTTTTAATGCCATCACTGATGAAATAAAAATGTCAAAATATTTTTCTGTCATAGTCGACTCTACTCCAGACATTACACACATAGATCAACTGGCTTTTATCATAAGGTATGTCAACAAAGATTTTGAAGCAAAAGAACGGTTTTTGACATTTATTCCATTCCATGGACATACTGCAGAAAACATTACAAATACCATGATATCTTTTCTACAAGAAGCTGGCTTGGATATTATGAATGTCAGAGGCCAAAGCTATGACAATGCCAGCAACATGTCTGGGAAGTATTCTGGTGTTCAAACACGCATTAGGGAAATCAATCCACTAGCGGAATATGTGCCATGTTCTGCTCACACTTTAAATTTAGTTGGTGTGAATAGCATAGATAGTTGTGGTAAAGTTCTCTCTTTTTTCACATTTTTGCAAAAACTCTATACTTTTTTTTTTCTGCATCAACTCACCGTTGGAAGATGCTTCAGGAGAAAGTCCAGGAAGCACATGGAAATTCATCACTCACACTGAAGAGTCGGTCAGTTACCAGATGGTGTGCAGATGCTGCAGCTACACGATCAGTGAGGAAAAATTATCGTGAAATAGAGAAAGTTTTAGTATTTCTGTCAGAAAATGTTGATGATTCTCCACAAACAAGAGATGAAGCAAAATCACTGCTGAAGAAAATGAGAACAATGGAAATATCGATCAGCACAGTAGTTTGGGACACAATACTTCAGAGATTAAACTGTGCAAATCAAACTTGCCAGAATCCAAAAGGAAATATTTCTGAAGTACCTAAAATTTTCCAGTCGTTAATTGAATTCATTCAGTTCGTGAGGGAAAATTTTGAAGTCTATGAAGAGGAAGCTCAAACATTAGTGTCTGAAAATGTGCAATACCATGGTCATGATTCCCGAAGAAAGAAGGTGCCCCAGAATAAACACCTAGATGAATGTAACATTGAACTTATAGAACTCAGTGCAAGGGATATATTTAGAACTCAAGTTTATTATGTGCTTTGTGATGCTTTAGTCACTCAGCTTTCAAGCAGAAAAAGTGCTTATGAAAATATCATGAGAAAATTTGAATTTTTTACAAAAAAATCAAGATGTGAAATTTTTGAAGGTGCAAAAGCATTGCAGGAATACTATAACAATGACCTTGACGACCAGTTTGCAGATGAGTTTTTGCAATTCTCCTCAATGATTGGGGAGCATGCAACCATTCCCCAGATGTTGCAAACTTTGAAGGTAAACAATTTAGAAGCCACATTTCCGAACACTGAGACTGCACTTAGAATGTTCATGACATTACCGATTTAAAATTGTACAAGTGAGAGATCATTTTCTTTGCTGAAAAGACTGAAAAATCCCTTACGATCAACCACGAGACAAACGAAACTGGCATCATTAGCTCTGCTGTCTTTGGAGAGTGATGTGACACAGTCTTTAAATTATGATTCTCTGATACATGACTTTGCATCTAGGAAATGTAGAAGAAAAATATTCAACCCAACTGTTTCGTCCTGATATAGGAGGTAAATTTTCAATTGTTTTTATTCATTCCTAAAAATAAAGAATAGTAAACGAGTTATTACAAATAAAAAGATCTGGTGCCCAAACACAGCACTTTGTCATCGTATTGTCAGTTTTGTTTGACATTGGACAATTTATACATTCATGGCATTATGTGCTCATTAGATTTTGGTAAAAATTGGGGAAATGTGTAGTTTAGCGTGGTAAATTATTTGGTCGGAAAAGTTGTAAAATTTCTAAAAAGTGTGACGTACAGATTCTAAAATATGCAATTTAAGGGGAAATGGTGAAAAAATTTCATCGTTAGATTGAATATTAAAGATGTTTACCGAAAAACTTGAACTCCAAGTATGACGAGTCAGCAGACACTGCGGGAGGCCTTAAACAACGCTGAGGCGTTGACATGAAGCTGTGCTCCGTTGAAAGGAAGGATCGCTGCAGCCAGGACATTCACGGGCAGAATAGTACAACAGGAACCGGGTACGTTGTTGTCAGGAAAGAGTGTAGTGCTACGCTACAGAAAATAGTTAATTTCGGTGTCAGTTCTTGACATCGCAATCGGACAGTTTCTTGTTTTTTTCACATGGGATTCTTTGATGCTGAATGTATGAACTCATTTCTCTGCGAAAGCTTTTCTTTTTAGTAATCAAACTTTCACTTTGAGACTTGCCATCTAACTTCCGTTAGAGAGAATGCGACACCTACTCTAACGCTTTTCTAGAAACAAGAAAGGCATGTGCATACTTACTATTTCGTATCACGGAATTACATACCAAAGAACGAAGACAGTCTCTGCATGTTTTTTTAAAAAGTGAGACAGAAATTACAAACTTCATTCTTTAGCATAGCAGTATATTCTGCTACTCTTTCCTGACAAGAGCGTACCTGATTCCTGTTGTACTCTTCTGCCCATGAATTCCCAGCCGCAGCAAACCTTCCTCTCAATGGAGCAAAGCTTCAGGTTGTCGCCGCAGCATGTGTTTACTCATCCTACTTGGTGGTAAGTGTTTCGGTAAACATCTTTAATATGCTTTTTTTTTTTTAATTTTACAACTTTTCTGACCAAATAATTTAGGATGCCGAAGTACAACACATTTACCAAAAATTGAACCGGACTAGGTGTTCCCCTCAGCTTTTCAGATTATTATGTTTTTTGTTTTGTTATTATTATTATTATTATTATTATTTTTTTTTTTTTTTTGTGTAACTCAGACTCTTCCTCATCAACACAAAATTTTATGTTTTGCAGTTTTCTGATATATTGATCATGATGCGCTGATTTGATCTTAGCAGAAACCGTGAAGCCCATAGCACTTTTTCAATTTTTTATGCAGTTTCACACCTCTATTTATGAGGAAGTCCAGTGGAGGTCACCATGGATTTTTTTTTTCTTGTTTTAGTTCACATTTTTTTGTTGGATGCATTGCTCTCATGTTCTAGACGCAAGAATCAGTACATTGCAAGACCACAATATTCACTAAAATTAAGATATCCATCCATTTTGTCATAAATATATTGTTATAGTTAGAGTCTATGGGGGTCATTAACACCACAAACTACTGATCAACTAGTTGTACCCGCACAGCCAGAGTTGTATAAAAATAAAATGCATCTGCATGCACAGCTATTGAAACAGAAGACTCGCTGCCAACCTGCATACCATGATAATAGAATAAGATAATTTAAAGGAAAATTAATAAAACAAATAATTATTAGAACATTACAGATTCCAATGAGGACAAAATAGTACATTCTAATTGAATGTGCAGCAATGTGTGTAAAATGGACTTTTATGGCAAAATATTAAAATATTGGACTACCTACCTCATAAAAACAAGAGATTAATTAAAGAAAGTTTTTATATCCAGAAAAGCAGTTCTATCAATGAACCTTCAAAAATTATAAATATGATTTTCAACAAGTTCATTCAAAAATACTGGACTTACAAAATGCATAAGGAAATATTTTTATTTAATTGGCAACTGAAAGAGGAACCTGGCAATAAAATTTAAATTCTGTGTAAACAAAACTTTTAATACAGTTCGTATACATTGAGAACAGGCCTTGATAAAATCTAGAGGCCAGAAATGTCTGTAAAAACAAAAGAACTCAGAAGATGTGAAAAATAATTTTCTTCAGTTAAAATAGAATTAAGTATATTAATCTGAGTAAAGTGTTGAGTAAGTGTTTTAATTGCTGTATATAGGCCTAGCATTTTTATTTTTTTAATCTACATGAAAAAAACTATCTGCAAACCTGCTAAGGATTTGGAAACTATCATGCGTACGCATGTACGTCTACATTCTGCTACTCTGCACACAGTGACTATTATTTGGTCGATAGAGAATAAGGAGGGGGCCCCGAAAATGTTTTGTGCCCTGGGCCTCGCATGTAGTAAATCGGGCCCTGAGTTCATGTACAAATAAAGTATTCAGAAGAAGAATGGAGTTCATGTACAAATAAGTGTTCAAATCCTAATCCTCATAATTATTTGGTATCATGTTAGCAATGGCATGTACCTAAAATTTAGGAAAAAAGTTACTTCTATTAGTTAACAATTAAAAATTTAGCTTCGCAATTTAAAAAGAAAAAACAGTACTGGATGGAGAGGGGAATAGCCCAGGTCTCGGACCCAAGATAAGCCACTGCTAGCGAGTCCCTGCCTGTAACAACCCTGGTTGGTAGTTATATGTGTCTTGAAGGCTTAAATGATGCCAAATAATGTCTCGCCTTCCCGTTTACAGAATAGCAACTTTTTTTCCTCTCTGTATTTGTTCTTTCGTAAGACAGGACACGATTGCAGTTTTAAATTCAAAGTAACGAAAGTAAACGCAAAATAAAAAGTTTATGTGCTGCCATCTGTTGACTGTGATGACAGCGGTACACACGTGATGTATTGGATTTAGAATAAAATATCTGCTTGTTACTAAAATAAATTAAAATGTCTACGTAACAACTACAGAGGAAAATTTTGTAAAATACAAATTAAATACGTTGTGTTATCAACTTTAGTATGTTAACCATTTTCTGTCAGAAGTATGATGTTTTTTTTTATTTTATTTGTTTTAGAGCTTAAACCATTCCCATTCTCGAAGTTCAGAGATTGGCAGCAAAATTTTAGGGCATTCATTATAAAGATGTCGCTACATTTTAAAGTTACGTGCCCGAATCTGCATAATTTTTAATTATGTGCATAAATTGGTATACTTCTGAATTGCATGCATAAATGAATGCAAATTCGATAGAATCGAGAGAGAGAGAAACAGAAAAATAATTAAGAATACAGTAAAACTTTATAAACCCATGAAAATAGCTCAGTAAAATAAAAAATCTTGTGCTTAACTGTCCAAAAAAGTGGTTTGTGGGAGCTTGAAAGAAAAGAAAACTTTTAGATATTTTTTTTAAAACAAAAGTTCTCGGTTTTGTTTTGTTTTTGGTTATTGAAAAAAAGAGGCAATCAATTTTAATTTAAGCAAGCCATCTGCAATCAACGCAGTAGTTATATTACGAAAGTCTTGTTCATATTTATTAAAATTATTCAATGCTGAAAACTTCTTAGACTGCAGTGTGGGGCTAAAATTTAAAAAAAACTGTAGCTGAAGTAAAGCAGGTTTTTTTCTTTTCAAATGATCAAACCGTAAATAGTTAATGTATCTATTTTTGTAAAATTTAATAAATTATAATAATACATGCTCAGATTTACGTAAAAGTTTTCATAAGAACTAAAATTCTAAAATTTGCTGTAAATGTGGATACAAAAATGATCTGTTCGAGCTTCAATAGAAAAAATGGGGGTTCAAAAACAGAGAAAACAGAGAGTAGAAATGAAAAGTCATTTGATCATGTAATGCAATGGGTGTTCTTTGTAATGTTCTTTAGTATTGTCTGATATCATTAGTAATAAGAAGCAGGGTGTGTGAGGTAGACTTCGGAGTGTCTGTGATAGTGTGGATGATAGAGCGAAGTACGTACCTCGATTGGTCTATAAACTAAAACTCCTAACAAATTTCGAAGCTGGAAATGTTACTATTGCATTAATCCATCTGAAAATATGAATCTAACTTTATTTTGAAACTTTTATAAAGAAACTGAGATTTAAAAGGCATGAAACTGGGGTCTTGGAGAAGCAGGCAAACGAACACCATAAAAATAGAGGGGATATTTCAGTTCTTGTTCATAATTTGTGATTCCAAAATTTAGAATTATTTCAATGGAAAATGTTTAAAATGCCTTGCAATCACAGGAAAGGTCAGAGCTGCAAGTTTGCAGTGTGTATACCTTCCCAAAGCAGCCCCGGTGGCGTAGTGGCTTCTGATCGTTCGGCTGGAAGGGGTCCGGGTTCGAATCCCGGTGAGGCATTGATGTTGTGTTTGTCTTACGGCACTGGCTCTCTCCCTTTCCTGAAACCAGTAACCCTAAATTAGGGACGGCCGACTGCTTGTTGCTCACGGTGGTCCTTAAACCTTCAATCAAAAAAAAAAAAAAAAAAATACCCTCCCAAAACCGCTCTTTTAGACCGCAGCAACCCCCCCCCCCCCCCCCCCCCCATTAGCCCCGTTGTTGAATGTGTCCTATGATTTATTAGAAATCCTTTTTCACTGTGCTCATGGGCGCCCATATAGGGGGGTAAGAGGGGGCATTTGCCCTCCCCTGGAAATTGGATCATGGACTTCCTATTCTTGGAAGGTATTGCACAGATTTTCACTATAACACTAATTCTGATTACTAATTTTTCTGTAGAACTTCTGGATCCGTGTGTATGACGTAGAAAAAAGAAAGACGTTGGGAATCCCCAGCAAAGAGGTACAAATTTACAGTATGAAATTCCCCATTTCATGTTGGAGAACAGCGTACGTGCATACAATATGGAAAAGTATGAGAGGCGAATAAATGAAAAAATATACCATCCTCTGCAGGAGCTACTCACTGCTGGACAAAGATCTTTCGAAATTTTTCCCAGAAATTTGTCTTGAGGGTATTTTTTCTTTCTTGATGACCAACTGATTTACTTCTGGGGTTTTGTGAAGCATGCGAAGCAAGCGGCCGAAAAGATTAAAAGAACGACAAAGAAATTTCGTTTTTGTACCACCAAGCTGTCTAATTCATTTATCCATCACTTTTATGTAGATTTTTTTTTTTTTTGGGGGGGGGGGGTCATCTGGTTTGCAGTTACATTTATGTGTTGAGAGTGAGGTAAAAGCTGATGGATAACTGAAAGGCACAGAGGAAATATGCATATGGTGGGGGTGGGGAGGGGGGTTCTTATTGGAGGTTTAACGACTACCGTGTGCAACTCAATGGGCTATAAGCAGTCGCCCGTCCCTAATTTAGGGTCACTGGTTCCAGGGAAGGGAGAGGAGCCAGTGCCGTAAAACAAACACAACATCCATGCCTCGCCGAGATTCGAATCTGGACCCCTTACGGACTAATGATCAGAAGCCATCGCTTAGAAATACCTTTTTTTCGCTATCTCTGCTCCCGAGAGACGTATTTGAAAAGTTTTTTTTCCTTAGCGTAGCTTTTTCCATTAAGAACATTTTCCGCCTATTTCCAACTTTTCCATTATGCAAAACTCTTCCGCTAGGAGACGTAGAGTTGCGTCATGTTCCCGATATTTCTTCGTTTAACTGTTTGCTTTGAAAATATGTTTGTCTCGGTTATCTTCCTTCTGCTATGAGAAACGTTTTGTGTGCCGTTTGTAAATTTTCGTAGCATACTTTTTAGCCGCTGGTGGAAGTAAGCAGCAGACTTTTCTATTTCTGAATGTTTTATCGATTGTAAAGATCTGGAATCTGGTTGTGTGATTTTTTTCTAACCGGTTGCATTGACTTTGCGTAACTTTGGCAAATTTAATTCGCGTCAGAAAAAATTCGAAAGACGTGCTCATTACAACCAATAATTCGGTGTCATCTTTCTTGTTTTTGCCTTAATAAGGCTGCTTGCATGATTTTTTGTCACTTTTAATTTTTCTGTCACTGTTATGAAATGGCTGCTGTATACGTAGAGCAAAACCTCAGTCTAACAGGGACAGCAGAACTAAAACTGAGTATTCTTAAACTGTTAGCACTTTACCTGACTGTATTGAATGCGTACATATCAGTACAACCTTTGAGATAGTGGGCTGGAAGAAGCAATATACACCAGATTTTTTTTATTTTATTTTTTGATTGGAGGTTTATTTTGGGCTTTTTTGACAGATACAGTTATACGTATATACATTGAACATATATTAGACTTAGTTGACAGACATATACAGTAGAGACATTCTGTGTTTCAACAACAGCAATGTACATAGGTGAGCAAGGAACTCAGCGAATAAACCCCCAAAAGACAAACATAAACAACCATGTCTTGCTCGGGTTTTGAACACAGACCTCTCCGTTGGGTGTGATCAGAAGCCATCGCTTAGATCATTGCGCCACCGGTGCGGCACACCAAACTTTGTAACTGAATAAATATTATATACAGTGCATACCAGAAAAACATTCAACTTTTTTTTTATTTCACATTAAGGGTGGAATTTTTAATTTGCTTATATACAGCAGTTGTTTTGGCACAGAATGAAAACATGTATAAAAATGACAGGGGTGGCCCAGTGTCCCGTCCATATTCGCGCCTGTTTTTACACTGCCGGAAAGTGAAAAAAGAACACTAAGAAGGAATTGGTGGACGATCATGAAATTTACATATGTTAATGGGGTCGAGTTTACGTAGGTGTGATGTTAATTTCGGGACCAACCGGTGAGCGCTTACGCCACAGCACGGCATAATATGCAAATTATCGTCGGTGGTATTTAAGGAGTACGGCGAAGTGAATGTAATCAGTCGTCGGCGTACGGACACGTGCGAAGACCCTGAAGAAGCTGCAATGCTTGGACATGGAAGACGTATACGATTTCAGCAGTTATCGGACTTTGAGCGAGGTCGTCTGATCGGAATCTGCGAGGCCGGGTGGTCGTATCGTCGTATTGCGGGGAGTATCGGTGGTGGTACGATGGTGGCGTAGATGGTCCGAAGAACATTCCCACACGAGAAGACGTGGAACCGGGAGTCACAGACGGACTGATGAGCGGACCGATCGACGCATAAGAAGAGCGGCGTTGTCAAGCAGAGCATCCACTGCGATACAAATCCGAGCTGCCGTTGTACCTGAGGTGACTGTGCGAACAATCCGCAAACGTCTACTGGATGCAGGACTACGTGCACGTGTGCCTCTGGCATGTGTACCTCTGACTCCAGCCCACCATCAGGAACGGCTGCAGTAGTGTCGCTAACGTCTGCACTGGAGAACGCAATGGCGATCTGTCGTGTTCAGCGATGAAAGCAGATTCTGCTTGGGAGCCTCCGTTGGCCGTATGCGTGCTCGCAGACGCACAGGGGAGCGTCTCCACCCTTCTTGCATCCGCCAGCGACACACAGGGCCTACACCTGATCTCCTGGTGTGGGGAGCGATCAGCTATCACTCCCGTACACAGCTAGTGTTTGTACCGGGTACGTTAAACAGCACCTCCTACATCAACAACATCATTCAGCCCGTTGTTGTGCCATTTGTAAGGTCAGTTCATCGTGGTGTTTTTCAGCAAGATAATGCACACCCACACACGGCACGTGCAACGCAACATGCACTTCAGGTTGTGAGACAACTTCCATGGCCTGCACGTTCACCGGATTTGTCCCCCATTGAGCACGTGTGGGATTTTATGGGACAACGACTTATCCGGTCTCAACGGCCAGCCACGATCATCCCCGATTTACGCGTCCACGTTGAGGATCCTTGGAACTCAATACCCCAAACTTACATCCAACATCTGTACGACAGACTCCATGCCAGAATTGCACAGTGTGGCGCAGTTCATGGCGGTTCAACCTCGTACTAACCATGTTACATGAAAATGTTATTTTTCAGTTTACCAGCAAATACAGCTGTATTTTGCCATAATGTTTTGATCACGTTATCCTCTGTATTCCGTTATTATGCTGTATAAATTTCGTTGGTATCAGACGTCTCCTTCTTGGTGTTCTTTTTTCACTTTCCGCCAGTGTATATGATGAACAAAAGATTATTCATAATGATATAAAAACACATAATCCTGCTTATTCGGTTTAGCACAAATATCAGATAAAACAAATCCAGTTTCTATTAAAAACTTTGGAGCTTACACACACAGAGTTCCCGTGTTAAAAACTTTGGAGCTTACACTGCGCTGTAGCAGATATTGCTGTAAACGGAAACGTGTATCTCCGCTTTGCGAAGCGTGAGGAAGATGCAACGTCTGTGAAGAAGAACAATTCATATCTTAGGTTGAGAGACCCGAACCCACAGCGCTATGAGCCTTTTGGCAGGTGAAAGTGAAAATGAGAGAATTGGGAACAGATTGCCCTTATAGTATAGCACTAAAGAAATGTATAGAAGAATTAGAGTGGAAGGAGTAAACGGTTTCCCGTTAAGTATTGAAGTTGTAAGCTACCCTGTACTTACCTGCAACAATTCGCTCCGAGCAATTAATCCCGCAGCCAATGTCCGGCCGCAGGAATCAGGGAAAATGGGAACCTGAGGGAAAAAGCACACACACACGAAAAAATCCCACAGAGAAACACTCAGTTCTCTCACTACACCATGACTTGAAAGACACCTGAAATCACAGAATTGCCGTTTGCTCAGTTTCCAGGTAGGAATCGGCTATTTGCCATGCTTCTCAGGGGTCAATTAGAGAAAGAGTTTTTTCCCTTTGGCTGGTGGGGAGTTGTTTTTTTTTTTTTTTTTTTTAACAACTATGTTTCTTCATATGTGTGAAGAATACCCTCTGTACACTAGTGCCAATTATTATTATTATTATTATTGCTTGTGTAGCTATGAATTGGGTTCATTTCTAGAACTTTATTCAAAATAACTTTTGGCCTTTCATATCTGTCAGTGTCATTGACTTAAAGGCCTCTCTGACCAGAGGATTAGGATGAATCTTAGCTTTTTCATAGTACCTTTTAGCTAAATCGTACATCGTATAATGGATAGAATTAATATTTAACATGCTATCATGATTTGAAGTTCTTCCATCAAGTCCAACCATCATACGTAGGGATTTATTTTGAAATGAGGTAATATTATTTTTCTGCTGTTTGTTGCAGTTACACCAGATAGGACAGCCATAAGTAATAACAGAGCTGATACAGGCTTTCCAGAGCAAAGTTTTGTTTTTCCTGCTAAGCCTTTTATTTTTTATTATTAGCTGAAGACTTCCTCTGATCTTAAGAGCTTTGGTCAGACTTTCTTTAATATGCTTGTTCCAGTTCAGCTTGTGCTCCATAATAAGTCCTAAGTATTTAACATCTTTTACCCAAGGTTGTTTTTTTCCATACATTTCTATTTCAAAGTCTGGATTGTATTTATATTTGATCCTAGAAAATATAATTGTTTGGGTTTTTTCAGTGTTGATTTTGATTTTCCAATCTAAGAAATACTTCTCAAGTTGGTCCACATAATGTTGCAACATAACAGTTGCTTGGTTTTTATTTTTGGAAGTATAAGCAAGTGCAGTGTCGTCCGCATAAAGAGCTGTAGTCAGATTCCTGTTATTATAGTTGGGAAAGTCTGACGTAAAAATAGAGTACAGCGTTGGCGCGAGTACACTGCCTTGCGGTACACCAGCTTCGATTTTTTTTAACGATTTTTTCCCATTGATTTTTACACAGAATGTTCTGTTAGTCAGGTATGATTTGATTATATGAATAATCCAGGGTGGGAAATCATGTGCTATTAGCTTGTAGATAATTTCCTCATGTGGACATTTACCGAATGCTTTTGCCACATATAGAAATATGGCTGCTGTGTGTTCTTTTTTTATTATTCCTTCCGCACATTTTTCAGTTATTCGATAGAGTTGATGCACCGTGGAGGTTTATCTCTAAAACCTCCTTGAAAAAATGGAATTACTGGGAATTCCTCACAGAATTGTTGCATTCTAATAAGAATTACTTTTTCGAATATTTTTCCCATAGTTGGGAGCAACGAAATAGGTCTGTGATTTTCTGGAATAGTCGGGTTTTTACCGGGCTTGGGAAGTAAAATTACCTCAGCGGCTTTCCACTCATCTGGAAAGTATTTTATTTCAATAGCTTTATTGTGTGTTTTGGTATGCGTGCGCACATATGCTTCCGGTAATTTTTTCATGATTTTATTATTAATACCATCCTTACCAGGTGCCTTTTTATTCCTGAGTTTGTTAATATGAAACCGTACCTCCCTGTCACTAAGAGGAAGTGGGTTTTCAAAGTCAGGTGAAATAAATTTCTTTCGACTCTTAAAAAGGCCGTTGCAATTTTTTTTTTTTTTTTTTTTTCACGGTCGGATGCTGTCCGACTTCTGCAGCTTGTTCTGGGTTAGCGGACCTAAGAAAGGTCGTAGCACTTTCCACTTTAAGTTGTTGCTTTCTCTGTCTTTTTCCCCGTTTTTTTTTTTTTTTTTTTTTTTTTTTTTCACGGTCGGATGCTGTCCGACTTCTGCAGCTTGTTCTGGGTTAGCGGACCTAAGAAAGGTCGTAGCACTTTCCACTTTAAGTTGTTGCTTTCTCTGTCTTTTTCCCCGTTTTTTTTTTTTTTTTCACGGTCGGATGCTGTCCGACTTCTGCAGCTTGTTCTGGGTTAGCGGACCTAAGAAAGGTCGTAGCACTTTCCACTTTAAGTTGTTGCTTTCTCTGTCTTTTTCCCCTTTTTTTTTTTTTTTCACGGTCGGATGCTGTCCGACTTCTGCAGCTTGTTCTGGGTTAGCGGACCTAAGAAAGGTCGTAGCACTTTCCACTTTAAGTTGTTGCTTTCTCTGTCTTTTTCCCCGTTTTTTTTTTTTTTTTTTTTTTTTCACGGTCGGATGCTGTCCGACTTCTGCAGCTTGTTCTGGGTTAGCGGACCTAAGAAAGGTCGTAGCACTTTCCACTTTAAGTTGTTGCTTTCTCTGTCTTTTTCCCCGTTTTTTTTTTTTTTTTTTTCACGGTCGGATGCTGTCCGACTTCTGCAGCTTGTTCTGGGTTAGCGGACCTAAGAAAGGTCGTAGCACTTTCCACTTTAAGTTGTTGCTTTCTCTGTCTTTTTCCCCGTTTTTTTTTTTTTTTTTTTTTTTTTCACGGTCGGATGCTGTCCGACTTCTGCAGCTTGTTCTGGGTTAGCGGACCTAAGAAAGGTCGTAGCACTTTCCACTTTAAGTTGTTGCTTTCTCTGTCTTTTTCCCCGTTTTTTTTTTTTTTTTTTTCACGGTCGAATGCTGTCCGACTTCTGCAGCTTGTTCTGGGTTAGCGGACCTAAGAAAGGTCGTAGCACTTTCCACTTTAAGTTGTTGCTTTCTCTGTCTTTTTCCCCGTTTTTTTTTTTTTTTTTTTTTTTTCACGGTCGGATGCTGTCCGACTTCTGCAGCTTGTTCTGGGTTAGCGGACCTAAGAAAGGTCGTAGCACTTTCCACTTTAAGTTGTTGCTTTCTCTGTCTTTTTCCCCTTTTTTTTTTTTTTTTTTTTTTCACGGTCGGATGCTGTCCGACTTCTGCAGCTTGTTCTGGGTTAGCGGACCTAAGAAAGGTCGTAGCACTTTCCACTTTAAGTTGTTGCTTTCTCTGTCTTTTTCCCCGTTTTTTTTTTTTTTTTTTTTTTTTTTCACGGTCGGATGCTGTCCGACTTCTGCAGCTTGTTCTGGGTTAGCGGACCTAAGAAAGGTCGTAGCACTTTCCACTTTAAGTTGTTGCTTTCTCTGTCTTTTTCCCCGTTTTTTTTTTTTTTTTTTTTTTCACGGTCGGATGCTGTCCGACTTCTGCAGCTTGTTCTGGGTTAGCGGACCTAGGAAAGGTCGTAGCACTTTCCACTTTAAGTTGTTGCTTTCTCTGTCTTTTTCCCCGTTTTTTTTTTTTTTTTTTTCACGGTCGGATGCTGTCCGACTTCTGCAGCTTGTTCTGGGTTAGCGGACCTAAGAAAGGTCGTAGCACTTTCCACTTTAAGTTGTTGCTTTCTCTGTCTTTTTCCCCGTTTTTTTTTTTTTTTTTTCACGGTCGGATGCTGTCCGACTTCTGCAGCTTGTTCTGGGTTAGCGGACCTAAGAAAGGTCGTAGCACTTTCCACTTTAAGTTGTTGCTTTCTCTGTCTTTTTCCCCGTTTTTTTTTTTTTTTTTTTTTTTCACGGTCGGATGCTGTCCGACTTCTGCAGCTTGTTCTGGGTTAGCGGACCTAAGAAAGGTCGTAGCACTTTCCACTTTAAGTTGTTGCTTTCTCTGTCTTTTTCCCCTTTTTTTTTTTTTTTTTTTTCACGGTCGGATGCTGTCCGACTTCTGCAGCTTGTTCTGGGTTAGCGGACCTAAGAAAGGTCGTAGCACTTTCCACTTTAAGTTGTTGCTTTCTCTGTCTTTTTCCCCGTTTTTTTTTTTTTTTCACGGTCGGATGCTGTCCGACTTCTGCAGCTTGTTCTGGGTTAGCGGACCTAAGAAAGGTCGTAGCACTTTCCACTTTAAGTTGTTGCTTTCTCTGTCTTTTTCCCCGTTTTTTTTTTTTTTCACGGTCGGATGCTGTCCGACTTCTGCAGCTTGTTCTGGGTTAGCGGACCTAGGAAAGGTCGTAGCACTTTCCACTTTAAGTTGTTGCTTTCTCTGTCTTTTTCCCCGTTTTTTTTTTTTTTTTTTTTTTTCACGGTCGGATGCTGTCCGACTTCTGCAGCTTGTTCTGGGTTAGCGGACCTAAGAAAGGTCGTAGCACTTTCCACTTTAAGTTGTTGCTTTCTCTGTCTTTTTCCCCGTTTTTCTTTTTTTTTTTTTCACGGTCGGATGCTGTCCGACTTCTGCAGCTTGTTCTGGGTTAGCGGACCTAAGAAAGATCGTAGCACTTTCCACTTTAAGTTGTTGCTTTCTCTGTCTTTTTCCCCGTTTTTTTTTTTTTTTTTTTCACGGTTGGATGCTGTCCGACTTCTGCAGCTTGTTCTGGGTTAGCGGACCTAAGAAAGGTCGTAGCACTTTCCACTTTAAGTTGTTGCTTTCTCTGTCTTTTTCCCCGTTTTTTTTTTTTTTTTTTTTTAATCACACCATTCTGAGTGTTTTTATTTGGGGATGTTCTCACAGGTTTTTTTTTACTGGTCAATTCCTCATAGAGGTGTGCACTTTGTGCAATTACTCTAGAGTTTTCGACATCCCCCACATGATTAAAATAAGTATCCAAGGCCTTTAGGGTTTTGATGGATGCATCCGTATCAGGGATATCATTTATTTTAAACTGTTTTTCAAGTGAGTTTGCAAAAATTTCCGCTTTTTCTTCGTCAGTTGTAACTACCGTCCCATCTTCTTTTCGAACGAGTGGGAGTAATTTGACATTTTTATTTTGCAAGCTCGACGTAAGATTCCATAGGGTCATTTTATTTTTTTTATCAGAATCTTCAGAGCAGTCAATATGAGCTTCCTCTAATACTTGTCCCCATGACCCATTTTCGAATTTCACTTTTCATTTGTCTATTTAGGAAGCAATAAAGGTCATAGAACGTTTTATTTCTTGTTCTTTGCCACTTGCTTCGGTATTTTTTTTCTTTAATAAGCACCAAAATTTCTTTGGGTAAATAGTACGGATTTTTTTTTTAGATGCGACGTCTGTTCAAACAGTTGAACTTTTATGATAGCGCGGTAACATGATGTGACACCGATGTGCAGAAGATGGCGCTGGGTAGCAAGTAACCTGTCTTTTACGGCGTCTTTCTATCGTGATTAGCCATCATGCTGCTTTGTTTCAAAGAGCTTGTTGTCCGTGTTATGCGCAGATGCGTAAGTATACTTCGATTCACCCTATGATGATACTTAAAGGGAAGGTACGTGAAACCTATCGCCGCGACTAAAAGTAGTTCCCAACATTTTCCGTGAAAACCAACGCATTTATTGCCCAGAATCATACTTTATATTGTCCTAGCTGTTTACTTATTTACAAGTACATACGGTTATTTTATACAAATCTAAAAAAGATCTATTTTCAGAAATTAAGTTTTAAAATTAGACCTTATATTCAGTCAGACACAGTGAGGATGCAGGATTTGTCATTTTTACGTAGGACTTCCGTCCACAGGGAGTAGAGTTTAGGTCCCAGCCACCTACAGCGAGATCGCCTTTTGGGCAGGACACAGAAACGGAAGGAATGAGAGCAAGTCTAGCGACTTTGACAGAACAGTTTGTAGTGAGATTAGAGTACAGTAGATGGCGCCACCGTACAAGTACGATATTGCACATAGATGGGTGAGAGAATTTCAGGGGGGACATAGGAAAGGATACCCATTTTACCAGTGGGTCCAGCCTGGGGGCCGTCACTTTACGTGCTCGTCCGATGCACGGCGGATATTCAGTGATTGTTAGTAAATCACACCATCTCTGAAAGATCAGCCCAGGCTTGAACCTGGGGACCCAGCATCGACAGTCTGAAACACTAACCACTTAGCCATCCGCGGCTATATGTTAAAATTAGACCAACACACGCATGCGTAGATATACAGTGTTTGGGAGACAAGGATGCCACCGAGTTGATGGGGGAAGAGATTGACAGCTGCTAACAGCAGAACACAGTGGAGAGTGATGCGGATGAACATAACTCTTGGCCGTTCCCGAAAGCTCAGTGAGTGCGTAGGCTCTTGTACCTTAAACTGCAGTGGCATCTTAGGGTGAATCGAAGTATAAACATTGCTGCGGCCAGGGAAAACCACAAAAAATTGCGCCCGTAAGTGTTTTTTTTTTTTTTTTTTTAATTTAACGACCACTGCTACTAACTAAGGAATATAAGCAGTTGCCAGTCCCTAATGCAGGGTTCCTGGTTTCCAGAAAGGGACAGAGCCACTTTCTTTTTCTTTTTTAATTTATTGAAGGTTTAACGACCACCATGAGCAACTCAATGGGCTGTAAACATTAGCCCGTCCCTAATTTAGGGTCATTGGTTCCAGGGAAGGAAAAGAGCCAGTGCCGCTAAACACAACATCCATGCCTCACCGGGATTCGAACCCGGACCTTTCTCGGACGAATTGTCGCAAGCCAGCGTTTAGACCACTGCGCCACCTTAAGACACTGGCTTGAGTCAGTGTCGTAAGACAAGCATACCACCCATGCTTCATCCGAAATTCGAACCCAGGTTTACTGGGACGAACACCGTAAAAAAATCAACGACATGCCCCAATGACATCTCTGTGAGGGAGTCACAGTGCCGAGTGCAAGGTGAGGTATGGCAAAGACACTAGCTCTCTCTTCCTTCACTGAAGCAGCTGGCCCTAAATGAGAAACAAGCGAATGCTTATCCTAATTTAGTTGCTTACGGTAGTCTTATACTCCCCTCTCCTTTCCAAACAAACAATCAAACTATGAGTGTCTGTGCAGCTTTTCTCAACTGCTTCAAAGTTCGGGCCTTCGGTACCACATCAAACTGGCTTAATGAAGCTGGTAGTCGTGGCTCGCAGTCACAGTAAAGATAGAATAGCCCCCAGGGAATTTAAAACGCTGTGAACGACATCATTATCTTGCAACGTACGTGCAACCGCGTCTTCAATTCCGAATGTGAGCAACTAACATACATTTTACATTTTGAAGAAGAAATGCGATTTTAAGCTGTGAAAGTTACCAAAACTTTCGAAACATACTGTATAAACACATTCTGTAAATGGACAAATGACGAAGGATGGCCAGAAAAATGTGTACCAGAAATACATAAGATAAGGTTCAACACAGATAAAAATTTGAACCATATACTACGTGGGATGTAAATCTAATAAATTGGGGATATACCCTCACATATACTGTTACATACGTATCAATAAAATAAGTACACAACGATCTGCTAAAGTAGGTGTAGAACTGTACTGAATCGTATCTATTACTGCCATACGTTATATGTATATACCGCAAACAGAAGATGAAAATAAATATTAATCAAAAACAATAGGTAATGTTTGCGATACTACAATAATGTGGACTAATTTGGAATTTTCTATGGTAAAACATTACCTCAGAGGCGTTCGGAAGTCCTGATGTATGGATAGGCATAATGAATGTGTAAACATTTCCACAAAATCTTTAGCAGTAATACATACCATAGCTTGTATATCCTAAAAGTGAAGTCAGTCCTGTCTTACGGTCATAGATTGTTCAATTATACAAGTTGCAAAGTTCAGGTTCATCGTAGCATCTAGGACATGAAACACTAAAAACCGTGTAATTAAAAACAAACTGTCGATATTGCGATATTTCAAAATATAACGAAGTAAATTTCTCCGTCATTTTTATCCGCGCCGGGGCTCGAACCCGGGTCCCCTCATTCCGGAATAAGTTGCTCTACCAATTGAGCTACGCGGACGTTTTATTCTGATTCCTATCTGTCTTTATGTCGTGTGCGTCCTTCTGGCAGGTACGTCACATCTCCTGGTACGTTACATCATCTCCCCCTTATTTTTATTTTTTTTTTTTCGAAGTGCTGGAGAAGGGATTCTCTTATTTTTCCTATCTCGCGGTGTGGAAATAACATCACACCAATGCGAGATTTTGAACGGTCGGGTCATCCGGATAGTTCGGGCGCCATTATAACGAAGTAAATTTCTCCGTCATTTTTGTCCACGCCAGGATTCGAACCCGGATCCCCTCATTCCGGAATAAGTTGCTCTACCAATTGAGCTACGCGGACGTTTTATTCTGATTCCTATCTGCCTTTATGTCGTGTGCGTCCTTCTGGCAGGTACGTCACATCTCCTGGTACGTTACAAAAAGTATTTTGAAATATCGCAAAATCGACAGTATTTTGCGATACGGTCTTCGCAAGTTCTTCGGTCTTGCTGCACCTTTTCTAACCAACTATGAAGACTGCATTTTCAGATCGAAAATGCATTGTAGCCGTAAACCCACGTCTCATCCCCAGTGATAATTCTTTTCACGAAACTTTTGTCGTCCTTTGCGCGATCCAAAAGTTCCTGACAGATTGCAACGCGATTGTCTCTCTGACCCTGAGTCAGCAGACGTGGGACGAACTTCGCGGCAATTCGATGCATTTCCAATTTTTCGGTCGAAATGTTCGGACACGATCCAATTGAAATAATACAATCGTCGGTGATTTCTCGAACAGTGAATCGACTATTTGAACGTACGATTTCGTGAACTTGGGCCACATGAGTGTCATCGAGGGTCGCCCTGACGTGGAGCATCCAGTGATGTAAAATTTCTAGGCTTAACGGGTGGTTAGATGGTAAAAGAGAGACGCTTTTTGTGGTTAGATGGTAAAAGACGCTGGGCATTTTTTTTTCCGATTTTTTTTTTTTTTTTTTGATTGGAGGTTTAACGACCACCGTGAGCAACTCAATGGGCTATAAGCAGTCGCCCGTCCCTAATTTAGGGTCACTGGTTCCAGGGAAGGGAGAGAACCAGTGCCGCAAGACAAACACAACATCCATGCCTCACCGGGATTCGAACCCGGACCCCGTTCGGACGAATGATCAGAGGCCATCGCTTAGACCACTGCGCCATCGGGGCGGCTTTTTTTCGGTAATCATGTATGCAAAAATAGGGGAATCTATCTTTCATATACCAACATACTCCTATCTTTATGTAATGTTTATAGTCCAGAGATCTCGCTCCGGTGGTCGAGAGGTCTTAGGCGCTAGTTACTGGCAATTCGGGTCCCTGCGCACGAAACCAGAAGGTGGCTTAGTGCTGTGAGGAGAAATTATCAAAATTTAATAATTGAGAGATTTTTTTTTTTTTTTTTTTTTTTTTATGGTTGGAGGTTTAACGACCACCGTGAGCAACTCAATAGGCTATAAGCAGTCGCCCGTCCCTAATTTAGGGTCACTGGGTCCAGGGAAGGGAGAGAGCCAGTGCCGTAAGACAAACACAACATCCATGCCCGACCGGGATTCGAACCCGGACCCCTTGCGGACGAATGATCAGAGGCCAACGCCTTAGACCACTGCGCCACCGGGGCGGCTAATTGAGAGAATAACTTCCCCTAAATGTTGGCTTCCCTGAAATACACCAAAAGGATTTGGATTTTTTTTTTCTTCTGAGAAAACAGAACATTGAACCCGGGTGTATTTTTGCAGCCTACTAGAAATACCTAGGTGTTGAGCGTCACCATATAAGGAGGTGACCCCGAATCGAAGTCAACATAACGCTTCTGGAATTAGCAACATAGCACACAAACGCACGGGAGTATATACCGTATTTACTCGAACCTAACGCGAACTTTTTCCCTCCAAAATCGAACCTGTTTATCCGGATGCGCGTTAGAATCGGGAGTCTCGCAAATGCCTGACTGTCTAGGACGTCGTCGCTGCTGCGTGTCAGCTGATGGAATTTCCTCTGAGCGTCTGACTGTTGCTATGGCCACCGACAATCTCCAACTTTCCCCATTCTTCTGCATTCGTTGAAAAGCTTCGGCGAAAGATATAAAATACGGACAGTCGCTTGCCTCATAGTATTGTTCTCTGAAAGAAACACTGCATTTTGTTACTTGAACGTGGAGTACACTGTCCAGAGATGTGTTCTAAACGGCAGCATTATCCAGCAGAGTTTAAATTGCAGATGGTTGCCTATGCAGAGAAAAATGTCAATCGCTCTTGTTTTAGGGAGTATGGAGTTTCAGAAGTGAATGTAAAGCTTTGGAGGAAGCAAAAGGAAAAGCTGAATCAGTGCTCCAAAACAAGAAAGACGTTCTCGGGACCTAAGACGAATAGCTTTTCCGAGATTGACGTTCATCTAGATCAGTGGTCTCAAACTCACATCCTTGGAAGGGCCACTCCAGTTTGCAGGAATTTAGGGGGCCGCATGGAAATTAATAAATTTCTTATGAATAAATATCAACTTTACAAAACTACACCAATGGCTTAGCACTATAGTGGAACATTATTTTTAATTATCGATAAATAATAAAAACAAATGCTTCATCATTCACTGAGAACAATCTCTTTTCATAACATTTATTTTCACTTAAAACTTAAAACAATCACATTTTACCAACTGACCACGGTACTCGGTACAGAAAATATTACGTGTTCTGACCAGAAACTTGGGCTCGCTTTTCTGTCACTAACTTATCAATATTTGGAATAATATCCTTTGAACATGCTACTTTTAAAAGTGAGCATAAGTGGCTGTCACTTAACCTATTCCTTTCAAGGCATTTTACTTGGTTAATTCTTGAAAACAACTTTTCACATGAATATGTTGTTCCGAACATAGACAGAACCCGTGCAGCTAGGTTATGAATGTTTACGTAGTTGTTCTTTTAAACTAACTGGTAAAACTGTTAGATTGCAGCTGTTGAATTTTTCTTCTAGGAAAGAATCACACTGAAAATCTATCAATTCAAGCTGAAGTTCTTCAAGCGCGTTTTCAACATTATAGGAAAATGGAGACTTGAATATATTGAGAAAATATTTTCCATGTCTTTGAAACATTCAAACTGCCTGTTGAAATCCTCTTTTAACATAGCTATCTTCGTAGAAAATTCGCCAAAGTTGATTCCTTCTGGCGTGCGAAGCAACCGATGCAGCCGGACGAGACTAGCCACCAGCTGAGTGGGAGGGAGCTTTTCTAGTTCGATCAGTGTTGCCAGCGTTTCATTTAATTCTGCGCAAATAATATCCCCTTTTCAGACGACGTCCCTTCCGTACAGCGACACGGCGGCCAGCGATCTTGGATTCGTAGACAGTACGGGGGAAGACATCTGTACCGTTTTCGCATTTCTTTCGACGTAACAATACGCATGCTTAATACAGTTGTATTCTTCTAAAATAAACATGGTACTTATAAAGAGGATGGCTTTGCCAAGCATTACTATGTTTATATTATATTTAATATATTACAATATACTTGAAAAAAGGGTGATTTATTTTTATTTTCTAATCATTCATGTGGGCCGCAAAACAGTTGGCACCGGGCCGCGAGTTTCAGACCACTGGTTTAGATAATTCCGTGAAGCAGCAGCGTGCATCAGGTTTTGCTGTTACTGTAGAAATTCTTCAGGCAAAAGCACGAGAAATTTATCGTGAACTTCGATCCAGTGTAAGGTTCACTGCTTCAAGAGAATGGATTTGCCATTTTATGAAAAGAAAAGGATTTTCTCTGAGGCGGCGCACTTCAATATATCAGAGAGTGCCATCTGACTTTGAAGAAAAGCTATACAGTTTTCTCAAGTTCGTCATATCAGTAAGAAAGCAAGGGCACCATGTTTTAAGACATTGGGAATGCTGACCAAACACCATTGTATTTTGATATGCCATCAAATTTCACTGTACAAAGTATTGGTGCAAAGCAAGTTAAAGTGCTAACAACAGTAAACCTGCCAGCAGGACGCACACGACATAAAGGCAGATAGCAGTCAGAACAAACGTCCGCGTAGCTCAATTGGTAGAGTGACTTATTCCGGAGTGAGGGGATCCGAGTTCGAATCCTGGCGTGGACAGAAATGACGAAGAAATTTACTTCGCTATAGTGTTATGTATTACACTTGTTCGCACATAATCGCCATGCTTCAAAATATAATGAGCTAAAAGGTGTTCTTCGCCAAAACAGAGGCCTGTCATTTTTTTTATAATACAGTCAAAAGAAATGATTTTTAATATGTGCAAAACACTGTGACGTTAAGTGTGGTTTTTTTTATATTCAAAAATAAATAATAAATAATTTTACTCTTTTTGCCCCACAATTCTTAATTGTTGCTTTTTTATTTGCTTACTTATGCTCTGTATTTTCATATAAATCGCGAAAGCTCATTACACACTGTCACTCAGCAGTTATGTGTGTTGCGTATGTGTGATCGTGAGACATTTCAAAGAGACTGGCCTTAGTTCCCTAAAAGAATAAAATTTGCATGATATGATTAACTTTGGCGTAAGCGTTTTGTAGTACTTTGTATTGGTTATAACGTAACCCTTTTTCGTGTGCGAGATTAACGTTACGCTATGTCTAAAAAAACCATGACTAAAGAAATGTTGAACTAAATGAGAATACGATGAAATAGCTGCACGGGAAAGCTCAAATTACGGCCAGACGAAGCATATACAGAAGCCAAACTTACGATAACCTTTTATTGGTACAGAAACGATTGATGAAAATCCGCCATATAGCAATGCTAGTTTTATACTTCACATATAATACCTTAACTATCCATCGTATAATCTAGCATAACAATGATCGAACATCTCCACACACACATATACACTAAGCAACTGCTGTATCGTCCTTTTTATTTAACGTTCTTATCACATTCATACGTGTTGCCAACCTTATTCATGTAAGAGAGAAGATATCACGTTAAGTTTGGAAAGTACAAAAGAGAACAAACTCAAATTTACATAGGAAAAGGAACTAAAAATGAAAGTTAAATTAGAATATACGTCACACGGTGTAAAACTACGGCATTTATTTCAATTACAACGTGCACATTTGTATTACACGCAATAGAGTGTAACAATTTTGGGTTTTACGAAAAATACCTAAAGGTTCCAAAGAATTTGAATTATTAAAACGCTTGTAAAGCCTAGTTAATAATATTGAATTTAAAAATTTCGTTAATTGAAAGGAAATAGATTTTTGTAAAAGGGCCTGGAAAATATTTTTTTGCGGGGGGTCCCGAAATTTTCAGGTATGCCACTGCTTCGTAAAATTCAGAGGGGTTGGTTTTCTTGCTGTGTTAGAATAATTAGTAAGGCCTCCACTAATATTTAGTTGTGTGCAAATAAATGTCAGTAAATAACGAAATTTAGTCCTTTGAACTTTATCCAAGCCTCTCTCCTCAATAATAGTTTTCCTAATCTTAACGCGATGCAAATTAGACGATCACGACCGGTGGGGGTCGGAAATTAAGGAATCGAACCTGGCCACCAAAACATTAGCCACGCGCTGGAACTGCCCTTCGCCTAAAACTAGTGTCCCTAAATTTAGGACGGGTGTTTGTTTGTAACCCTTTGAGTGCTCATTGTGGTCGTTAAATCTGGAAACAAACAGGTCCTGTATGGATAAGACTATTCAGTCTGATCATGCAGTAGGAATTCTCACGGATCATACGAGTTTGAGTACAAAGAGAATATGAACTCAATTTTCTAGACGACAGTCAAAATAAATTTATAGCAGGTGATGCTTCAAGGATTGAGACTGCACTGCCCCGCAAGAAAACAAGTAATCCCCTGGCTCACTCACTGATAACTTCTGGATAACACAAAAGGAATCTTCTACATTCACCTCATAAATTTTATGAAAACCAGCGTATTAGTCGCACTGAAATGTTATTGCTATGCTAGTTGCATCTATCCAACGTAACTAATAAATACAGGGGTTGGACGGGATAATGTGAACACCACGCTCAGAGATGTGACTTTTAATGCAGCTGCGTATGCTGCAATACTTAAAGGTATCCACCACTTTTTGGTTATGATAGCTTTGTTTAGAACCTCAAGGTCCTGTTTAACTGCATTTAAAGTGTCTTGTTACAAAATTTCTTTCAGGGTGACAACGAAATGAGCGACCTAACGGACTTCGAAAGAGATGGCCGGCTAGTTGGTGTCTCCGTGACATAGAGACATTAGCCTTCCCCAAAGTACTGCCACAACTTTGGTAGTGCATAATTGTCCAGGACGTTCTATATAGACAGAGCTCAAGATGTATGGTTTCGTTCAAAACGACTAACGGGCCCAAGCCGAACCACAGAAAACACTCCGCCAAACTACATTATCGGGACGATACAGTCCTTTTTCCCAGCATCCGTCAGACTCAGGAACGACCATTGGATCGGTAGACTGCCAGTCCAAAGCATAGTTTTTCATTGGTCTACAGTCCAAGATCGACGTTCCTTACACCACGATAACCTGCGAGCGGCATTGGTCAAAGTAATTCGCAGCTTCTGGATGGCTGCTAGGCAACGGTAACCATGCCGTGCAGCGTCCTGCTCATTGTACTTTAACTAACGTCAGTCCCAACAGTCTCAAATAGGATTTGCGTGGTTTAAGAGAATGTTGATTTGCGTTCTGAGCAGACAGTCCTTTACACTGGTGTCCTGCCCTGTTCTGTTAGCTTCGAAGGTTTACCGGGTACCGGGTCATATTTTGGCAGATTCAGGAAGTTTAACGACCACCGTGAGCTACTTGATGGGCTATAAGCAGTCGCCCGTGCCTAATTTAGGGTCTCTGGTTCTAGGGAAGGGAGAGAGCCTGTGCTGTAAGACAAACACGACATCCATGCCTTACCGGGATTTAAACCCAGACACATCTCGGATGAATTGTCAGAAGCCAGTGCTTAGAACACTGCGGCACCAGGGCGGCGAAATGGTCTAAGCACACTGAGCCATTGAGGAGACAAATTTCATTTTAAATTATTCAAATGAAACTCTTCAGATATTTTCCAGTAATCGGGAATTAGATTCCTGTTAGTTTGAAGAAATGGCACTATTAAGGTAATGATCCAATGCTACTATGACAGCAGAGAGATTTGATCGCTGTTTTGTTTTCGTCTTCTTTCACGCAGTCAGGTCATTTTCAACAGCGCGTCGCACCTCCTCGTGCGGCGATACATGCTACAATACGGTCCAGCATGGAGGCGAACAAACGCCTGATGTTGTCCTGCGGCAGACCGACCTACATGTGTGGAACGGTGTACTCCAAATCTCGGATAGCAGCAGCTGGCGTTTCAAATGGTCCTACACATGCTCGATAAGGTACATGTCCGGGGAGCGGGCAGGCCATGGAAGTGTCGGGACATGACGTAGGCAATCCTAGGCAACCCGAGTGGTGTGCGGGTGGGCATTATCCTGCTGGTATAGCGCACCTGGAATCAAGGCCGGGAATGGGAGCACATGGGGCCGTAGGATCTCATCCACATACCGCTGGGCCGTAAATGATCCACGTACCACTGCTACAGCTGAACGTCTATCGTAGGCTATGGCTCACCAGACCATAATGCCTGCAGTGGGGGAGGTGTGGCGCTCGATAACGAGGTTGGGATTGTGCCGTTGACCCGGGGACCTCCACACCCTGACACGATGATCATCTGTCCCCAAAACGATGCGGCACTCATCGCTAAACACCACACGTCGCCAGTCTGTGGCGTTCCACGTCGCTCTGGCCTGGCACCACTGCACACGGAGCCGGCGATGTTGGGGTGTTAATGGCAACAGACGTAAGGGATGCTGGGATCGCAGATTTGTTTCCGCTAGTCGTAGGGAAATGATTCGTGGTCACACAGGAGCCACGGTTGTAGCATGATTTGTTCTAGGTACGCAAATTTCATTGTCCGTGAGTGCAGAAGCACTATTTAATTCACATAAAATATTGGGCCTTTTCTCGTTTTTGCAAAAGAGATGTCGTTGATACCAATTTTAATGGTTAGTTCGCATTGAAGGCAAATGATACATGTCTACATACTCTGAAAGATTAGGTTCCTGCACGTCCGTATAAAAGGAGTCTGGCGCGATCGGTTGAATTGTGTTCATTGGTGGTAGCATTGAAAATGGGACACAATAAAGTTCATTTTCGTTATTTAATCCTGTTTTCCTATCGCAGTTGTAAAAGCGTGATGCAAACGCAGAAACAAAGTGTTGTGTATGATGAGGAAGCTGCGAGCGTTACTTTGTATCAGTATTGGTTTAAAAAGTTTGTAGTGGAGATTACTGCTCACTTGCCGATGAACCAGGCTCTGGAAGACTGTTTGAAGATGACCAAATCAAAGAATTACACCGATGAGCCTTTACATTATGACCACCCTCAGCCTAGAGAAATGAGCGCGCTTGGAGACCAAACGGTGGCGCAGGTGAAGTTGACGGAGCAGTGTATTTACAACCTGAGGACCGGCTTTCGGTTAGTAGTGTTCGGAATCAGAATGGGAAAAGCTGCCGGTTTATCGGAGTTTGATAAAGGGCAAATTGTGATTTACACGGCGCCTCAGAACTACGATCTTTGAAGCGGCGTAGCTTGTGGGTTGTTCACATGCCGCTGTAGTGCGTACGTATCAAACGTGGTGCACAGATGGCCAAACGACGAACCGTCGTCCAGCCGTGTTTTGTCCGCAGCTCAATGATGCCAGAGGGAAGCGGAGACTGTCGCACATTATTCATAGCGACCTCAGGGCCACATTGCGACAAATCACCCGCAGCTACAACAGTGGTGATCAGGACAATATTACACAGTTCATCGCAGCCTTCTGCGCATGGGCCAGCGTAGCCGAAGACCCAGCCGGGTCTCCGTGCTCACTGCACGTCATCGCCAACAGCGCATGAAATGGTCCCAAGATAATCGAGATTGGACAGTGGATGATTGGAAGAAAGTGGCCTGGTCTGACGAATCAAGATTCCTGGTGCATCAAGTAGATGACCGAGCGCGGATGCGCCAATTACCAATGGAGGCTAGCTTACCCGGTGGCGCAGTGGTCTAAGCGATGGTTTATGATCATTCGTCCTGGATGGGTCCGGGTTCGAATCCCGGTGAGGCATGGATGAGGTGTTTGTTTTACGGCACTGGCTTTCTCCCTTCCCTGGAGCCAGAGACCCTAAATTAGGGACGGGCGACTGCTTATAGTCCATTGGGTTGCCCATGGTGGTCGTTAAACCTTTAATCAAAAAAAAATGGAGGCTATCCAAAATAAAGGACAACACTAGACCTCAGGTTCCATTGTTTACCAGGAAAAATTTGTTTGAGCTTGGCTGGGATATCTTGCCTTCCCCGGTCTATTCATCCGACTTTACTTCTTCAGATTTCCATTCATTCCGGTCTCTGCTTAACTCACTCAATGGAAAGAACTTTCCTTCTTTGGAGGAATGCAAAAATCGTCTTTACCAGGGCTTCGCTCAAAACCTTTCAAAGTTATGGGCACATGGAATCCTCAAGCTACCCCCGATAGATGGCGAGTGGTACTGAGAAATAATGGCTTCTACATTACTAACTAAAGTGGCAATGATATGTAAAGGTTTCGTCTTTCACTTTTGTCTACAAATGCGAAAACACTTTTTACACAATCCAATACATATTGAAATGAACTTATGCATACACCAGATACATTGATATATTTTATTCAGAGAAAATAATCAGTTTATGAGAATACACTAATTATTTAAAAATTAAATTCTTTGTTCATACAGAAGTACAGTAGGAACATGCAATTTATTTTCTTTGGTATAAAATACTTAGGAGAGAACACTTTTGCAGGAACTTTTAATTTGGTGTGATGTCTTGGGAAATTATGTCACGTTGATAACTGCACAGTTTATATGAAATAAAGGTCTAACTGAATTTATTGCAGTTAAGCCTACACAGGTCTCCTCTTCCTTGCTTGTTTAGCCCTTTGTTACTTTTAAAAGAAGATTTAATCATGTTTTCCTTCAATGAATTTAATTTCAAGTGAAAACAGAATGTGAACGATTTTTTTATTGGAGTTTTAACGACCACCGTGAGCAACTGAATGGGCTATAAGCAGTCGACCGTCCCTAATTTAGTGCCACTTGTCCCAGGGAAAGGAGAGAGCCAGTGCCGTAAAACAAACACAACTTCCATGCCTCACGGGATTCGAACCCGGACCCCTTTCGGGCGAATGATCAGAAGCCATCGTTTAGTATCAATATTCGCTTTTATTCACTTAAAAGAATTACAACAGAACATCCCCAACCTCACACGCAGTGTGAGAGAAGGGGAGAAATAAAACAAAAAGTAGATATTTACAATGAAATGGTAATTGTACAAATGAGCAATGACAGGCATTGCATTATTTGCTGTCAACAGCAGTAGCTCTGGGATAATTGTTCATTGAAGTCTTGAAACATCACTGGAAGGAATCAATTTGTAGAAGTAATTTGCGCAGTTTTTGTGACATGGGAATCACTGGTGGCAGAGAGTCACTGTGAGCATGAAGAGAACTGTGTACAAAAGGCGACATCAGCAGGAAGCAAACACAATCCAGTTCCAGGAGGAAACATGGTGAGGGAACAGTAAAAATAGAAAGTGCCAACGTAGGTTTAAGAGTATAAGATATTCCTGTCATCTGGGTCTGTTGGTGCGGAAGACAGAATGGAAATGGAACCAACTACCTTTGCACACCGGGAAAGGGCCGCCATTAAGTAATGGTCCTTGATTTCTGGTGGTACGGGGTAGCACGTAAAAAGCACGGGGCGCTGCGTGAGCGGGACTCCCAGTAAGATATGATCTCCAACATGCAGTCCGTTAGATAAGATGCGCTCCGTAAACTCTGGCTTCGCAAAATAGATGAGAACAGTCCTAGGTTTCCTCGCCATATGGGTGATCGCTCCCTTAGGGAGGATTTGGCGAGCGGCTAAAGAGTATTTCTTAAGGCTGGTGTCCGGGACGGCATCAGAACATATGTCAAGTTTCTGTGTGCGTAAAACCTCTTGCCCAGCAGCTGAAGTTTCCGGAATTTCGATGCGTAATTTCTTGTTGTCTCTAGTGACGATCATATCAAGAGGCATTGTACATGGATTCTTCGCTGTAGAGGAAGATGAACTGGTACCCTTCACAACGGAAGCATAAGGAAGAGTTGGCGGAGATGGGGAAGGTCGAAACGCAGTGCTCGCAGGAGCAAATGAAGTACCAGAGGCAACGGATACTGAAGAAGTTAATGACGTCACTGTGGTGAAGAATGTCGGGAAATCAACATCCATAGAGTTGGAAGAAGAGGTGGTAACATCAGATAACGCGGCTTGGAAACCAGCTGCGTGTGGTAATAACGAAGACCGAACGTGGCCAGGTGAGGGCGGAGCTTTGCTATCAAGCTTCAGACCTGGCCTATCAGATGCGGTCGGCCGCCCCGGTGGCGCAGTGGGCTCTCTCCCTTCCCTGGAACCAGTGACCCTAAATTAGGGACGGGCGACTGCTTATAGCCCATTGAGTTGCTCACTTGCTCACGGTGGTCGTTAAACCTCCAACCAAAAAAAAAAAAAAAAAAGATGCGGTCGCTGCCATTTGCAATGGCTGGCCTGCTAAACCCGACCCTGGGCAAAGCCAGGACGGAAAAAGAGTTAGTACAAGTAAAGTTTTACTTACAGGACGTCAAGGCCGGACTCAATCGACACAAGAGATGTTCACAATACAGGAGATACACAAAATTACGGCACATACACAAAAGAACACTAATAAACGCAGGTCAAACACGCAGCACAGGTCAACACAACCTTTACAAAGCCATCGCTTAGACCACTGCGCCACCGGGACGGCGTGAACGATTTGGCGAAAGATCTATTAGGAAATTAATATCCTTCTTTTACTTGCAATAATGTGCAGATGTCTCCTTTCGGGGAATGGGAGTTAGCGGTCATAATGAGCACAACTCATAGGACTATAAAGCGGTCGCCCGTCCCTAATTTGTGGCAGCTGGCTCCTGGGATGAAGCAGAGCCAACGCCATCAAACAAACGCACCAACCATAAATCTTCCTTGGCTCGATCCCAGACCAGTCTCGAACGAATGGTCAGAAACCAACGCCTCAGACCACAATAGTGGCGCGTAGACTTCTTTTCCGCTATTATTACTGTAAAATCAAAAGGAGGAAGTAATTTTGAAACAACTCTTCAAATAACGAGCTGAAGCATTTCTCCAAGGCATACTTGTCGGTTCTCCTGAGTTGCATTAATATCTTATCGGGTAGAAAAAATTTATTGTACGTTTTTGCTGTCTTTAAAATTTTAGGAATGATTAATGTAATACTAAAATATAAATTACTTCAACGAAAATTATGCCACCAGAGTTCACTAGATATAATCATCACTTCTTTTGCTAAAAGAAGATTTAAATTCGAAATATTCCACAAATTCCAAGGTAACAGCGATATCGTGTTCACAGGGGAAAAGTATATTGTGTCTTTTCTACCAAAGAAATGTCTCACTACCATCAACCAATGTGGCATTTCTCCTGTTTGTTCCTGAGAAGGGGGGGGTTAACAACAACCTGAAGATCTAGGGTCGTGTGCAGCCCCTTTGGGGCCGCTGTTCCGAGGAACGGAGAGAATCAACAACGTAGGGAAGGAGCACCATCCAGAACTCAGGTCCAGGCCCAGATGACCGTGCCTTTGACCACTGGGACACAGGGGCTACATTTCTTTGCTTACTTCCATGGGCGCCCATATCTTAGTTTTTAGGAGGAGGCAAACAGAAATTGTTACTACAAATAACATACAGTGAAAATTTGCATATGGTGTCTGTGTAATGTAATCCGTTTTGACCATGCACGTTGAACCAAAGCCGTTTAAGGCGGGTTTTCCTAGCGACGGGTTTTATACGCAGCGGAGAACGGAAAAAGCTACCCAATCACGTCGGGCGCTGCGCAACGTAATACGCTGGCGTGGAATGTTTTCCTCAACGGGGCAGACGACAACGGAATAAGTCAGTCGTGATCCAACAGTGTGAGGACATCTACTCGTATAACAATGCAGTGCGTTTCAAAAAGTGTGAAAACGTGTGTTTCAAAGAAGAAACTATGTGTTTTATGGCTTGTCAAGTACTTGGAAGAAGTGGAAGAAGAGGAGGATTACATACTTGAACGGTTGCACGACCTAAAACCAATTGGTGCGATGCATACATGTCGGAAAAAAGATGGAGTGCATAGAAGTTTGATAGAAAACCATTTGCTCGATGATGAACTTCAGTTTAAAGCATATTTCAGATTCACGAGGGAGCAGTTTAATTTATTTTTTTATTTTTTTTATTTTTTTTTTATTGGAGGTTTAACGACCACCGTGAGCAACTCAATGGGCTATAAGCAGTCGCCAGTCCCTAATTTAGGGTCACTGGTTCCAGGGAAGGGAGAGAGCCAGTGCCGTGAGACAAACACAACATCCATGCCTCACCGGGATTCGAACCCGGGCCCCTTACGGACGAATGATCAGAGGCCATCGCTTAGACCACTGCGCCACCGGGGCGGCTAATTTCATTTTGACTCTTATTGAAGATATATAGCCTGCAATTCATATAATCGAGTGAAGAAACCAATAACACCTGCAGAAAAACGTACCCTCACTCTGAGGTAAGTAACTAGAGGAACATGTGTTATTAAAACAAATATTTGTGTAATTGCGAATTTTTTTTATTAAGTATTGTGACGTGCTTGCACCGCAGGACGCACATGAGATAAAGGCAGATAGCAGCGAGAGCATACGTCCGCGTAGCTCAGTTGGGAGAGCGACTTATTCCGGAATGAGGGGACCCGGGCTCAATGTCTGGCGTGGACAAAAATGACGGAGAAATTTACTTCGCTATATTGGCACCCGAACTTCAAGAATGACCTGGCCGTTAAAGTTCTCACAATGGTGTGATGTTCTTTCCACACCGCGAAACAGGAAAAATAAGAGAATCCCTTCTTCAGAGCTATGAAAAATAAATGTGTGGGATGTTACGTTCCACACACCAATTTGACTGGGATTTCTCCAATATACATTCTTCAGCGGATGACTGCCTACAGCGATTCATGGTTCCGCGGGCATGCCCCCGGCCCTCTTTCGGGGGGGAGATGTGACGGACGTGCCTGCACCGCAGGACGCACATGAGATAAAGATAAAGGCAGGTGGCAGCAGGAGCATAGGTCCGCGTAGCTCAGTTGGAATAGGATAAAAGTATTTATTTTTACTCATTACTGTCGCTGAGGGCGTATGTAAAAGCGTCTCTGAGGATGTTGCTTTCTTGAGTTGAATACTGTTCCATAAAATAGGATTTCTACAACATGTTTCATGAAATAGGATTTCCACCAATCAATTCTATCAACTGCTCATCCTCGGAAGCTGAGAAACGATCCAATGGACATTATTAAAAATAACAGGGTATCAATAATCGAAGAAAAACAAACTATCTTGGTGAATGAATTATACTATCGCTCTGCGTGCTACTTAATTGACTGCTCTCAAAGCAATCGCCTTATCACGCCGGGCGTCTCATGTCGGCAGAGTACAGATTTCTTTCTTTTAGGAAAACAGTCTGGGTTCTTTCCATTTTACAAGTGGGGAGAGTAATGCGCTCGACGTTTTCCGTTCTCCGCTGCGTATAAAACCCGTCGCTAGGGAAACCCACCTTTAGAAAACACAAGGCCGTGACATCAGAGAGATGAGTCAAAGCTGTCTCGATTACTAACAGGCCTTAGTCTCCGTCCGATTCGTGACGTCACCGCCCGGGTCGAAACAAACGCTGCCGTGACTGCCATCTTCTCTAGCAGCAGGGTTACAGCGAGGCGATATCAGGATTCAAATTTTTCGTAACTTCACAGCATCGATGGAAAAAAGCTATAAATTTCGGTAAATGCAAAACATTTGATAAAAAACAAAACGCAAACACTTTATGAGCCACGGGAGCGATTAATTCAGTGATTATTTCATATCTACAAACTAATTCAGATAAAAAAGAGCTTTAAAATTTTCGTTTTACATCAATGGGTTGTTGTTTTGCACATATTCACGAGTATTACATTTTTTTAAACAAATCCATGCATTTTTTTTAAACAAATTACATTATATTTCATTTAAATAAGTTGAGGAGAAAAAAAGGGGGAAAACTTTATACAAGTTAATGAGGAACGTTCCATACATCGTATTAAAATTGCCGTTATTGATATGGTAATTCCATATTCTTTCAGCAACGCAATGTGCGACTGATACATATTTCTTTTATTTCAGCATGACGTCGGAAAAGCACATTTCTAAATATTTCGTAGAAAGTAAGGAAACCGTACTGGACAAAAAAACAACGCATAATGGTTAATGAAAAATTGCTAAGCCTAATGATTCATGACACGTTGCTTAAGCCTAATAATACGTGAAACGTTTCTTAAACCTTCTTAGTTTCGCGGGAATTATTACGTTTGCAAAAAAAAAATAGTCCATTTCATCAATTCATAAGAAAGATACAATCTAAATTAATAAAAATACCAACTTCTCTTCGAATCCTCATATCGCGCATTAGGTCTTCAGCACTCACAGTATAAGACACACGCCGAGCAAACACATTGTTTCTCGGTTTGAATCGTAGCGGGTTTTGGTTTGTTATGACCCGGTTGCTGACGTCACAAACGGAAAAATCGCGTAGGCTTAGGCCTCTAGTACTCAAAACGGCTTTGCATGAGTTCCCTCTGTTTGTGACGTCACTCTCATGTTACACAGATTGATACGTCGGTATCGTGTTTAACGTCACATACGACAGCGTTGGAAACCGATCGGAAGTCTTGATGTCCGCGTGACGTCACTAAAAGAGGTAACTCATCTCCCTAATGGCATGTGTGATGTACATTCTGATTTAACTTTCATTTTTAGTTCATTTTCCTTTGTAAATTTGAGTTTGATCTCTTTTACACTTTCCAAACTTAACGTGATATCTTCTCTCTCACATGAATGAGCTTGGCAACACTTCTGAGGTCAGAGAGAGTGACGTGTGAATGTGATAAGAACGATAGATAAAAAGGACGATATAGCAGTTGCTCAGTGTATGTGTGTGTGTGTGTGTGGAGATGTTCGATCTGTGTAAAAGCTAGATGATACGATTATTATATGTGGCTGTATTGTGGATGTCTTCAATTTGCTGGACCAATAAAAGGATATCGTAAGTTGACTTCTGTTTATGTTTTGTCTGGCCGCAAACTATTGCATCGTATTCTCATTTAGTTCAACATTTCCTTAGTCATGGTTTTAGACATAGCGTAACACCAATCTTGCCCACGAAAAAGGCTTACGTTATACATGGCTTTCTGTTTTCCAGACGGCCTATGTTGAACACATAAATTAAACTGAAATCCAGAAGATTCAAAAGCTACATAAAAGTGATGAATAAATGAAATTAGGGAACTTATTGTGACAACAAGGGAATTTCTTTGTTATTGCCTTGCACCATTTGGCTCAAAAATAAATAATAAATAATTTATCTCTTTTTGCCCCACAATTCTTAATTGTTGCTTTATTATTTGCTTACTTATGTTCTATATTTTCGTATAAATCGCGAAAGGTCATTAAACACTGTCACACGCTACATAAATAGAGGGACAAAAAAATAGTCACCAGTCACCCCACTCAACGGAAAAATTGTGCTCTAGGGAAAAGGAGAAAATTCGTGAAAAATCGTAGTTTTGTTATGCTTGCATCTATCCGATACAAAAAGGTTTCCCAATGCAACTTCCAGTATCAGAAATGCTCTACAGACAGAAGGACAGAATGAAGATATGATAAAAACACAGTTTTTTTAGGAATAAAAACGAGATTTGCTTCTCCGGTAATGAATGAAACTACAGAGTGTAACGTATACTCTATATTCACTTTCCTTTTGATTTTACTATCTCTGGTTATTTTATTTTACTATGTAAATTATCTTCTTACTGAACGAAATATTATTTCACCCGCTGAATGAGATCTGGCAATGAGTGTAAGTCATGACGTGGTGGTAGCTAGTATATAGGCGCGTTCATCAAGACTTACACTCCAAAATTGATAGGTTTTTCGGAAATAAAAAGAAAAAAAAAGAAAAGAAAAAGGAAAAAAAAAGAAAAATTAAGGGGAGATGATGTAACGTATACTCTATATTCACTTTCCTTTTGATTTTACTATCTCTGGTTATTTTATTTTACTATGTAAATTATCTTCTTACTGAACGAAATATTATTTCACCCGCTGAATGTGATCTGGCAATGAGTGTAAGTCATGACGTGGTGGTAGCTAGTATATAGGCGCGTTCATCGAGACTTAGGGGAGCGTGTGTGTTGTTATGAAGAGAGCTTGTGGTCGTTAAGAGAGAGCGTGTACAATACGAGGAAAGATTATTCATTATTGTGTACAAGAGTTATGTGTGCCTTAGTTGACCAAGAGTCGTTGAAATAAAGAAGTTTTCAGTAAGTTCAGTCTTTCTCAATTCATGGTTTTTGTCAGACCTCTGTCTGGCTGTTAGGTTTATAATATTTATTGACTCCTATAAATAACCAGCGTTGAGACTTTGTTTACGTTCGTAATTAACTAGTAACAACACCCTTTTGAATTCATTATTTTGAAGCTTAGTACAAGTATATCATTAGCTAGCTGGTAGGAAGAGAATCATTCATAATAATTAGCTTAGCGGAAAGTAAATAAAGCTAATTCATTATAAGAGTACTTCAATAAAGTAATCGTTGGAACTTAAGGTAGGAAGAGTTTAATAACGCTTAACTGGTTATGATGATTTAGAATTCACTTTTCGAAACTGGAGAAAGGAACTTTAAAAATGGATAGTTTTCACACATGGTAATGCAGATGATCCAGATTGCATTGTTGATTGAATCCTGATTATGTAGAACATAATGAGTTAAAAATGACAAAAGAATTTGTTTATTTTTATTTTGTGTGTGTGTGCGTGTGTGTTTTGTGTTTTGTTTTTCCGAAAAAATACCACAGAACTCTTGCGACCGCTTTCTACCCTCTCCGCCGTGAAATTTTAGACTTTGCCTGCATTTTCCTCGCCATTGCAACCTAAATTAGATGGGATTTTATTGACTCAACAGAAACAGTAAACATAACAATAGCATCTCCATCCGCTGAATATTATTTTTAACCTTTGTGTGTGTGTGTGTGTGTGTGTGTGTGTGTGCGGTGTTCGATGGCATTCTCATTAGTTTGTTTTTGGGTTTGTTAAATTTGAAAGAAAAAGTTCCGCATGAAACCCCTTGAGAAAACATAGGGCTTCTTAACTTGATCACACTATCTTTTGGTACATGTCATTAGCGTGTGTTTCATATGTTTGAAAAAATAATGACTCTTATTAAAAACAACGACACTATATTCATAATTATTTTTTATTAGTGTGTTTTAACTTGTTCGCGAACCATCAGAACTTTCTCTTTTGTTTTGTTTATAAAGTTTACATTACTGTTATTTCTAAGTTTACATTACTGCTATTTCTAAGTTTACATTAATGTTATTTCCAAATTCATTTATTTGTTAACTTTACTTCTTCAAGATGTAAAATGCCAACGTAAACGCGTAATTTATTCGTCGTTTCTCATATTACAAAGCACTGTGAGTTGCGTCGGTGCAAATTCGAACAAATGTACACACACACACCGGCCGCTGAATTAGAAAACTTTCTCAGATGAACGTAAACGTCACTTATATGCAAATCACGTGGTCGCGTGCATTACCACGTGATTTAGGCAACTACACTCACGGACAATGAAATCTGCGCACCTAGAAGAAATCATGCTACAACCGCGAAACTTTGCAAATAACCAGAGTGCGTGCTGGTATGCAATGTATCCACGTTTGGTGCGATTACGCATGATCGCAAGCCCTGTGGTGGCGCTGCAAGCACAAACCGGCAGCCTTATAAGCAGGCGTGTAGTTGATGCCCATGAAAGCGAAAAGCATCGGCCGACACAAGCAAGAGGACAGAGTGACAAGAATGCCGGGTAGACGCCAGAGACGTCGATTTACGCAACTTACGCAATTTGAGAGAGGCCTGATCATCGGGCTGAAAACCGCAGGGTGGTCGGCTCGCCGTATAGCCCGCCACGTGGATCGTTCTGAGCATACCGTCTGACTGTGTTGGAAGCAGTGGACACGTGACGGTACTACCACACGGCGGAGCAGCTCCGGACGAACCGTGAAAACCACCGGTAGAGTAGATCGAATGGATCGTGCTCCAGGCACGAAAGGATCCCACGGGGACCCGGTCCACTATACAGGCAGATGCAGCGGCTCCTGTGTGCCCATGAACCATTTCCCGACGCCTCGCGGAAACCAATCCACGATCCCAGCGCCCCTTACGTGTGCTGCCATTAACACCGGAACATCGCCGGCTCCGTGTGCAGTGGTGCCAGGCCAGAGAGACGTGGAGAGCCACAGACTGGCGACGTGCAGTGTTTAGCGATGAGTGCCGCTTCGTTTTGAGGACAGATGATCATCGTGTCCGATTGTAGAGATCCCCGGGTCAACGGCACAATCCCAACCTCGCTATCGAGCGCCACACCTCCCCCATTGCAGGCATTATGGTCTGGAGAGCCATAGCCTACGATAGCCGATCAGCTCTAATAGTGGTACGTGGATCATTGACGGGCCATGTGTATGTGGATGAGATCCTACGGCCCCATGTGATCCTATTCCCGGCCGGGATTCCAGGTGCGCTATACCAGCAGGATAATTCCCGCCCGCATACGGCTCTGGTTGCCCAGGACTGCCTACGTCATGTCCAGATACTTCCATGGTCTGCCCGCTCCCCGGACATGTCCCCTATCGAGCATGTGTGGGACCAGTGAAACGCCGGCTGCCGCCGTGCCGCACTATCCGGTATTTGGAGCACACCGTCCAAAACGTGAGGACCAGTCTGCCGTAGTACAACAGCAGGCGTCTGTTCGCCTAAATGCCGGACCGTATTGCAGCATGTATCGCCGCACGAGGCGGTGCAACGCGCTATTAAAGATGACCGGACTGCGTGCCACAGATCCCTCTGTAATTGTCCTGTAGGTTTGCTTTTACCATCATGTGTATCATTCATCTGTATCATTGCGTCCATAAAATTTCAGTTCAATCCGATGCTTCCATCTTGGTGCGCAAATTTCATTGTCCGTGAGTGTATTTAAGACTGTTGCTCCACAGTAAACGTCAGTGGTGTTGAACACAATGGGGAAAACATAGGATCTTTTGGAGTTCGACAAAGGGCTTATTATGGGTGCAAATCTGGATGGAGCGGCGATTTTGAAATTAGCAGAGCCGACTGGTTTTTCAAACGGTGAGATATCTCGAGTCTTTAATCAGTGGAAAAATCATAAACTGTGGCGTAACTGTGACTTGACGACAATCTGTCGGAAACGAGATCGCCTTCGTCTGAGAATTCTTGTACGGAGAAACAGGACTTCCTGTGTGCAGCAATTGACCAAAGCATTCAATGAAGGCTGTTCCTGACCCATATCTAAGCAAACTATGCGCAGGGAATTGAAGAGGATTCTGTATTGGCAGTCGCATGCCTGTACGGAGACCACTGATTTCTTCAAACAACCGGAAAGTTCGTCTGCAGTGGTGTCAGGAATACCATGACTGGACACTGAGAGTTTGGGGGAAAGTCATGTGGTCCGACGAGTTGCGGTACACCTTGTTCTGTACCGTCGGTAGACAGAGTTTGGCAGGATTCCTATGAATCAATGGACCCAGACTGCCTTGTAAGCTCAACTCAAGGTTGTGGAGATGGAGTCATGGTGTGGGGCACATTCTGTAGGTATGAAAAGGCTCCCATGGTATTGCTGGAAGGTTTAGTGTCCTCCACGGATTATCTGAACACTGTTGCAGATCAAGTCCATCCTGAAATGTTGACTTTTTATCCAGCAGGAGACGACTATTTCATGGACGGTAACGCTACTGTCAGTTGCGCAAGATTAGTTCAGCAGCCACCACAAAGTCCGGATCTGAACCCTATTGAGAATGCATGGAACATGCTAGAAAATAGATCCGGGGATTTTTTCCGTCAGATCTGAGCCAGTTAAAGGACTGTCTAGTGAACGTCTGATATGCTGTAGACGTACTCCAACACCTTAGGATTCTATGCCAAATCGTATACGTGCTGTAATTCCGGCTAAAGAAGGTCCAACCAGGTATTGAATAAAAGCTTTTAATTCAGTGGCTGATATGTCTACAAAGGTAAATCAAGAGGCTTTCTTTTTTAACCAAAACTGGCCGCGAGACCTTTGAGCGCCCCTGCATTTCTACGTCGCCAACGCTTTGGTAAATGACAGGAACTCGAGTTTTGAGGTTTGAATGACAAAGACAGTCGTTGTTGCGAGAGCAGGTCCCACTACACAGTGAAGACAGAGCGAAGACGCTGCTGTTATCTTACGAGGGCTTGACCCTGCGCCCGAATCGTACGAGTAATCCGCTCCACTCTGCCACTGGATAATTACAAACTGCACGAAACGTAATTAGCATAATTAACATGATATAAATGCAGAACTTACAAACATATTTTTTTTAACATGATCATCCGTCTTTTCAATACTCATAGTTCAGCGTCGCCCAAGTTATATATGATTTCAGTAGAAAAAAACGTTTTAAGCCGTCGATGCGAGCCACACCACACAAATGCATCTTCTGCTTTAGTTATGTTCGACGGCAGAAGGGTGGCCTCTTGGTGCATCTCTGAAGGGGAACCTTTTTTATTTAATATCAAGATTTGCCTGAAGGCTGAAAGCGCGCATAACCATAACCGCGGAATCTTCCATTCATATGTCTGTCAAAACAAACGGAGTAAATATGGCCGCTCTGCTTGTTACATATACTTAGAAAAACAACGTACAGTGATTCGTTTTTACAGAAAACAATTATTACCATCTCAAGATTGAAAATAGGATTTATGTTATAAAAAGCAACATGATTATGAGGAGCATCACGATTACTTATATAAACTATATTGACAAAAGTTGCCGGACACCTAGAAGAGAAACACAACATAGCCTTTATTGACATACATTAAGACGGTGTCGGTCCATCTCTGGCCTTAATGCATGCACTGACCCTTCGAGACATGCTTTCGACAAGGTTTTGGAACACAGCGATAGGTATGCGCTTCCATTCAGTACATAATGCTGCCGCTAACTGTTGCTTAGGCCTTGGTTCCAAACTTCTTATGCGGCGCTCTAATTCAGGTGCTGGATGGGATTAAGATCAGGGCTCTGTGCTGACCAGTCCACACACCATACCGAATTATCGTCAAACTACGCCGTAAGAGTCTTCGCTTTATGACTCGGTGCATTATCCTGCTGGTACCAACAAGGTTCGGTTCCATAGTATTGCCACAGAGTTGGTAGGTCATAATTGTCCAGAATATCGAGGTAGACATGCTGGTTAACAGGTTTGTCAACGATAGCCAAAGAGCCGGGACCATACCACGAAAAACACCCCCACACGAGTACACTACCAGCTCCAAACTTCACCGTAGGAACAGTATGCTGTGGTAAATAGCGTTACACCGGTTGCCGTCATATTCACACACGGCCATCAAGGTGATGGGTAGTGTATCTGGATTCATCAGACCATAGGATCCGTTTCCACTGATCTACGATACACGATAAATGTTCTTTACACCATGGCAAACGACGAGTAGCATTCCGAGTGGAGATGAAAGGATTATGAGCAGCCGCACGACAACGGTAACCCATGGAATGGAGTTATCTGCAAATGGTGCGTGTACATACCGAGGTTCCAGCATTTTACTCACCTGCACACTGAGGTCTTGTACTCTCCGTCGATTAGCTGTAACGACTCTCCTGAGGCTTTGACGTCCTCTATCGCTAATTTATGTTGGTCTGCCGGTACGTTTTGCTGCTTCAGGCACGCCATGTGTCTTCCACTTATTCAGTACATCCTTTGGTGGTGTTGAAACCAGAAAAAAGATGGCGCGACCTGTACTTTGATGACGTCAGTGGACAAATAAATGTTGGATTGAAATAATTACGGTTATGATTCAGAAAATATTAAGTATTCCAAGTTATGAAATGAAGCTATTTTAATCGATGTTCAAATTTTCATCTTTGGGAACGCATTAATTGTGAAGAAAATGTGCACAGAAGTTTTTTCCATTGGAAGTATAGGAAGCAAAATTACTTGACGTCCACCTTAAAGTAGCAATTCTTGTGTGTATGTATGTACATTTTATTTTGAAAACGGCTCTAAGAATTTTGATGAAAGTCGTTAACCTACAGTTTTCTGGTACTAGAAATCGATTTAACTTGATCTCGACTTTAGGAGAATTCGTGTAGTGGGTTAAATAACCACCCCGAATTATAACGTTTTTAGTGTCATGGCGTCGTTCCATTAATGTTACCAATGCTTAGAAATCTTATGACGTCACAATCTCGCGTTTGAGAGTGTTGGCGCGCGGTCACGTCATCTGTCTTATTACGTCACGCGTTGTGTGTGGATCCTATTAAAGTTTTATGACATCACACTCTTGCAAGCAGATGGTCGCGATTCCCATCTGTCTCATTACGTCCTGCGTTGTGTGCGTATGTCCGTCCGCACGATAACTCGCGTAACAATCGTTCGGTTTCTATGAAATTTTAGTATCTGGTAAGGGATCACCTGGGAAGGAATACTATTTAAAGTGAACGAAATGGGGTCAAAGGTCAGAACATAGGAGCGGGATCCATTTCACTGCTGCTATGCGTCATAACTAACGTAAAAAAGGTTCGATTTCGATGAAATTTTAGTATGTGGTAGGGGACCACCTGGCGACGAACCCGATTGAAAATGGGCGAAATGGGGTCAAAGGTCAGGACATAGGAGCGGGATCACTTCCGTCGCCATGATGCGTCATAATTTACGTAAAAATGCTTCGATTTGGATGAAATTTTAGAATGTGGTAGGGGACAACCTGGGGACGAACCCTACTGAACAAGGACGAAATGGGGTCAAAGGTCACGACATAAGAGCGGGATCCATTCCACTGCCCTTATGCATCATAACTTACGTAAAACTGCTTCGATTGCGACAAACCTTTATCATGTTATTTCGGAGGTATACCAAACGGTTCTGTTGAATATCATCGAAATGGGATTAAAGGTCAGAGCACAGGACCGAGATTTATTCCACAGCTATTATTCTCATAACTTGAGTGATAACTTGAGAATGACTTCTGGTATGTTGGAAAGCGTATCATAATCAATGCCTTGCATGATTTTACAAACTTGTTATTTTTTCTTTCTGTGTTTCGTTCTCAGTTTTTTGGTTAAAAAAAATATTTTTTTTCGTCTTTTTGAATCAATTTTCTTCTTTTTTTTAAATTTGTTTTTTTTTCTTGCTGGTTGTTTACATTTTCAGTATTATATTTGATCTTTCTTTTATGCAACCTCGGGCGCTTTAGAATTTCAAAATGGTTTCTTTTCTGGGGCTTATGTTTGGTTTTCAGTATATATATATATATATATACACTGACGGAAAAAAATCCCAACACCACGAAAAAATAGTTGTAGAGGAATGAAATGGCGGCAATACATTTGTATAGGTAACATATTTAATCGATTAAGGTTTCAAGATCATAGCTTATTGTAAGCGCGAGAAGAGCCATTTTAAATGTGAAATGCTGGTACATTAATAACCGGTGTAACCGCCAGAATGTTCAATGCAAGCACGCAAACGTTCATGCATTGTGTCTTACAGGTGCTGGATGTCAGTTTGTGGTATGGAGTTCCATGCCTGTTGCACTTGGTCGGTCAATACAGGGACGGTTAATGCTGGTTGGGGGTGACGCTGGAGTTGTCGTCCAATGATGTCCCATACGTGCTCGATTGGTGAAAGATCTGGTGATCTAGCAGGCCACGACAACATGTCGACACTCTGTAGAGCATGTTGGGTTACAACAGCGGTATGCGGGCGAGCGTTATCCTGTTGGAAAACACTCCCTGGAATGCTGTTCATGAATGGCAGCACAACAGGTTGAATCACCAGACCGACGTACAACTGTGCCGTTAGGGTGCGTGGGATAACCACGAGAGTGCTCCTGCTGTCATAGGAAATTGCTCCCCAGACCATAACTCCAGGTGTATGTCCAGTGTGTCTCGGCCGCAGACAGGTTGGTTGCAGGCGCTCAACTGGCCTCCTTCTAACCAACACACAGCCATCACTGGCACCCAGGCAGAACCGGCTTTCATCAGAAAACACAACAGATCTCCACTCCGTCCTCCAATGCGCTCTAGCTTGACACCACTGACGTCGCAAACGGCAGTGGTTTGGAGTAAGTGGAATGCACGCTACAGGGCGTCTGGCTCGGAGATGTCCTTCAAGTAACCGATTTGTAACAGTTCGTTGTGTCACTGTGGTGGCAACTGCAGCTCGAATTGCTGCTGCAGACCCGGTACGATGCGCCACAGCCATACGCCGTACACGGCGGTCTTCCCTCTCAGTAGTGCCACGTGGCCGGCCGGAACCCGGTCTTCTTGAGGCAGTACCTTCCCTTGACCAGCGCTGCCAACAATCATGCACAGTGGCTACATTCCTGCCAAGTCGTTCTGCAATATTGCGGAAGGAAAATCCACCTTCTCGTAGCCCTATTACACGACCTCGTTCAAACTCCGTGAGCTGTTGATAATGGCTTCTTCGTCTTCTTAAAGGCATTCTTGACTAACATCAACACACTACGTCGAATCTCAACGATAACTAACGCTCACGAACGTTACAGCGCGTATTTACAGCAAACCTGCTTTGCATGTTCCGAGGGGCGCTACTAGCGCCACACGTATGCGCCGAGCGCGAAATTTGCATAGACGTCATCTTACAGATGTACTCTCACCGCCTACCAACTGTCGTTTATCTAACACAACCCCTTCTTGGTGTTGGGATTTTTTTTTCCGTCAGTGTATATATAACTGGACTGGATCTGACATATATATAATGTATATATATATATATATGTGTGTGTGTGTGTGTGTGTGTGTGTGTGTGTTGTTGTTGTTCAAAAAGTCTCTCAGTAGTGGGTATAATTCGTCCAAGATGGGTCCGGGTTCGAAGTCCCAGCGAGGCATAGATGTGTTTCTCTTACGGCGCTGGCTCTCTTTCTACCGTGAAAACAGTGGCTCTAGGGACGAGCTACTACGGATAAGCCATTGAGTTGCTCACGGTGGTCGTTAAACCTCCAATAAAAAACAAAAGTGATGAAACTGCCGTCCTTCACATGACCTAACTGTTTTACACATGTTTTCAAACACATTTGCGAGAGTAAAAAGTCCCTCCGCAGTAGTCTTAAGGCTGTTCCACTTAATTTTGATGGTGCTACAATCAAAATAAAAATTTGAATTACGTAACTTCTATGTTTAATTTCAGTTTCTGTTGTTTTCTTGATAACATATCAAGCTTCAGAATCTGTTTTACAGCAACACCAATTTTCACCAGCTTGTGATGAGTTGAAAGTTTCCAAAACGTGGATTTTGATTTCGTCATTGCCCCCCAGAAGGAAGGAACACTCCTGAAATCAACATTCTCAGTTAGGAAACTTTCAAACTTGTGAAAATTGGTGTTGCTGTGAAACATATTCTGGTTTCTTAATGAGACGAAACTACTTCCAGCATTCACTCTCCCATTTCCCCTTTTTGTTTTCAACAAAGAACGTATTTGTTGGCCTCGACGCCTTTTTCAATCTCTATAATATTAAATTCATCCATATTAACAAATAAGGCATTAATTTCGACACGACATGCAATAGAACGGGATGTTAGCACGTCAAACGAAAACTTCTGAACGCTCAATGCAAAAAGATGCGATGTGAAAAGTAACTCTCAGTCTTACAATGTGACACGCGGGGTGTGAGGCAGTGAATCACCAGAGAAGCAGGCGACAGTCGTTTACCTGTATCTTGCTCCGGACAATCGCATTGAAAACAAACGCAAAGGAGGTATATCGTTTTAAAATATGGCATCTGTTAGACCTGCGTCTGCGTCGTATCGTCGGTAGGTGGAAATCTTTGTTCATTAAAGAAAAAGACGCAATATGTTTGTATGACAAATCTTTTTTTCACCGCTGGTACCAGTACAGAGCACAAAATTCCACAGTACGCATTTTTCTTTGAAATATATATTTTTTTTATTTTCAAAAATAAAACGGAAATAAATCCGGGTCGAAATCGGGTCTGGAATACCTTGACCCTACCCGTTTGACCCCAAAAAAAATTGTCGACTCGTTGACCCGTTTCCATCTCCGCGAGTGATCAGGACCATGAGCTCAGATCATCCCATTACCAGGGTACTTCATTACGATTACGTCAAACATTTACGATACTGAATAACGTTTCACCAGAAGCAAAATTTTAATTCAAACCTATCAGTCCTTTCCATTTATTAGGATTACAAATATTTCGAATCTGGGTCGTATCTTCAATATTGCCTCCCTATCGTTCTTCAGATTTATCTATGATATCTTCTTGATCATTATAGGACTAGTTGCTACACAGTAAAAAAGTTCTGAAATTCACGGACAACTTTCCATCATTTCTTTCGTGAATCAAAGAAGCATATTTCTGATACAACCTTTTCCGTGAAATGACGGAAAGAAACCTGAATTTAACGGATTTTTCGTACCCGGGGAAAATATAGCTTAGTTTCCAGGAGGGGACAAACAGAGATTGCAACTACGAATAACATAAACAAACACCATATGCGAATTTCTCTGAGCCTTCTTTTTTATCTAACCGTTTTTAACACACTCTCAACATATAAATTTAATTGGAACACAGAAATCCCAAAAACTACATAAAAACAACTTAGTAAAAACATGCAATGCATTGATTATGATACGCTTTCCAATATAACAGAAATCATTACTCAAGTTATGAGGATAATAGTTATGGAATAAATCTCGCTCCTGTGCTCTGACCTTTGACCCATTTCGATTATATTAAACAGAATTGGTTCAGTATACCTCCGGAACAACATACTAAAGTTTTGCCGCAATAGAAGCATTTTTTGTCAAGTTGTGGGGCTAACGGCTGTGGAATAAATCTCACTTCTGTGCCCTGACCTTTGACCCCATTTCGATTATATTCAACAGAACCGGGTCAGTATACCTCCCGAACAACATGATGAACTTTTGTCGCAATCGAAGCATTTTTACGTAAGTTATGACGCATAAGGGCGATGGAAAGGATCCCGCTCTGATGTCCTGACCTTTGACCCCATTTCATCCGTTTTTAATAGGGTTCCTTTCCAGGTTGTCCCCTACCACATACTAAAATTTCATCGAAATCGAACCATTTTTACGCGAGTTATCGTGCGGACAGACAGACAGACAGACAGACAGACGGACAAAGCTGGAGCATATGCGCTTCTTCAACCTACGGTTGTAAAGCGTAAAAAATGGTTGAATGAAATTAGACAGCATGTTAGGACAATAAGGAAATTTATTTGTCGTTCTTTTGGTCATTTTTGGCAATTTGTGTAACGTACGATACGAAACCCCAGAGACTACAATTGGTCAACAAGAATGAAAAAACACCCTCATGAAAAATTCTTTGTCCAGTAATGAATAGCTGCTGCGGTGGATGATATATTTTTCATTTCTTCGACTTTCATAGTTTCCCCTACTGTACGTATGTACCCTGTTCTCCAACATGCAATGGGAAGTTTCATTACTACTTTTTATTGCAGATTTCCCCTTTTTCATGGTGAAAATCTTCCAGATACGTGGAAACAATGTGTATAGACAAAGTTATCGCTCTTTTCACGTTTTTCTTTAATAAACACACAGCAACCAAAAAAATTGTATTTCGACACCGCTGGGATCGAACCCCAGATCTCTCGATAACTAGCTGAGTGCGTTCGCTTTACGCTACGGTGCCAACAATCTACGGCGCTATGTGTGTTTATCTGTCAGCATCTGACTTCACAAATCCGTAGGGATGGGCTCAGCAACTGAAACGTCCATCTGGTGGTGTTGGAAATTTCCCCTTTTTCAAGTAGAAATTATCAACGTTTTCCCCATTTTTTCCTGCATAAACAAGCATCCGAAACTTCTACAGAAAAATTAGCAATCAGAATTAGTGTTATCGCGAAAATCTCTGTAGTACCTTCCGAGGACAGAAAGGGTACGATTTCCAGGGAAGGGCAAATGCCCCCTCTTCCCCCCCCGATTTCCAGGGAAGGGCAAATGCCCCCTCTTTCCCCCCTTATATGGGCGTCTATGGGTGACATAGGATTCATTTATACAGTACGCTGACGCAACAACAACCAGATTCGCTCCAGATACAATAAATTAGGAACTGAAAATGTTCATACATGTCTCTTCATGAAATATCTTACGTAAATAATTACGAAACTAATCTGGAGTATTCGGCTAGAGAGTAAACATTCATATTTTCAGGCTATGACAGTGAAAGGTTAATTAAATCTAGTGGGCGAAAGGTGTGGGCCTAATCCTCCGAGTTGGGCCCGGACTTGAGCCAAAGATGAGGAATAGGTGGGTATGTCTGTCCCACCACTCCGGTTCGCTCTCCTCCTGGGATCCAAAAGTCCTACGCTCGGAACAGGAGACACCCCCCCCCCTTCCTGGATGATTACAGTGTTTGTGACATATAAGACCTTTTTAACCTTCCGTTTTCTTTTACACTGCCGGACAGTTGCTAAGGACGGATTACAATAGCAACGATAGCAACCATAAAATGGAAGGCAGGAAAATGTGGAAATTAGCATAAGTGCGGGATACAGTAAGACGTGTTGTGCGTATGCAAATTTTGGATTGCCGAACTTGTTCGTGACGTCATAGCGCTGATAAGAGATATAAAGGATTTGACGCGTATTGACCGTTGTTGTTCAAACGCAAAGTTGAAAGGGAAAGAATCAATTGACGAACTTGCAATTTTCAGTATGTCTTTCCGACATCACCTAGATGATTTTACGCGTGGCCGTATTATTGGCAAGATTGAAGAAGGGCGAAAAATAACAGATGTTGCCAGGGAGTTCGACGACAGCCACAGTGTTGTTTCAAAGCTTTGGAAATCATTTCAAACAAATGGAGAGTGTAGCAAACGTCACGGGGAAGGTCGTGTTCGCAGTACGACACCTGCAGAAGATCGGTACATAGTGCTATCAACAAAAAGACACCGGCGCAGCACAGCTAGTGAGGTAGCAAATCAGTTTATGGCTGCTACTGGCAAGCGGATCTCCCGAAAAACTGTCGCCAGACGTTTGCATGAAGGAGGACTATACGCCCGCCGTCCTGTTGTGTGCATCCCATTGTCCAGGCGACACCGTACCGCCCGTTTGCAATGGTGCCATCAACATCGCAATGGGACTGATAACGACTGGTCTGCTGTCCTCTTCTCAGATGAGAGTAGAAACAGTCTATCGTCTGATTGTCGACGACAACTGATCTGGCGTGATAGTGGTACTGCATATTGTCCAGCAAACATACAGGAAAGGGACCGATATCCGACATGTAGTGTCATGGTATAGGCTGGCATCGTGATCAATGGCCGTACGTCCCTCTATGTGCTTCCAACTGGGACTATGACTGGCCAACGATACATTAATGATGTTCTGCTACCTCATGTTCGCATGTTCCGTGGTGCTGTCGGTGATAGATTCATTTTCATGGACGACAACGCAACATGTCATCGAACAGTCGCTGTCCAGGAGTGTCTTGAGAGCAAGGATATTCAACGCCTCGTATGGCCAGCACGTTCTCCAGATCTGAATCCCATTGAAAATGTGTAGGATGCTTTGGGGAGGAGTCTTGCTGGTCGCCAATGCCCTCCAATAAACAAGGACATCCTCATCCGTGCACTGACAGAGGAATGGGATAAATTACCCCAACAGCTGCTTGATAATGTTGTGCAAAGCCTGACACGACGTGTGGAATCTTGCATCGCCCTCCATGGTGGCCATATCCGGTATTGACATCTTACGCCGGAACGCCTGCGGACGGTAATTGCATTTTTTTCACGTTTACGTATTCTGCACAAAATGGCCTTTTTGTCCCTTGAACACGTTCCAAAGCCTTCTGGATTTCAGAGCACAATAAATTGTCTTTCTTGTAATGTCCTGGCATTCTGACATTATTTTATTTCACTTGGCATCCAACCACACTTACTTTTTCATGCGCTATATAGCCGTTTATGATCCGTCCTTAGCAATTGGCCAGCAGTGTACTTCCTGTCATGTAAATGTTTCTTACCTCTTGTTATGTTTCTGCACTAAACGTCACCTCGTAACTCCAAAGAAGTTATTTCACTAGATCACACTGGCAGTCAGTCATGTGAAGCATACTTGGATAAAATAAGACTTAGAAGCTCAACACGTGTGTTAGGTGTGAAAGTTACCGAAGATATAGGCTAATATTGCGACTGCATTTGTAAATTATGTTTAAAAGCTTTGTTACGTTTGAAGTTTAACTACACCTGTGACTTGTGGAGATTAAACTTTTAATAGCTGTAAGATTAATTGCTTAATTATGTGTTCCAACAAGTCAATGATCGTAGTGCTTCCTTGCACATAAATGTCACTTTTTAAACAATTAGCAAAATGGCCAAATATAAAAACCAGCGTGAGAAAATAGCCTTACACTCATCCAACAGTTTTATTTCTTCCTTCAATGAAAGTTTAAATGCACTAATACTTCGTGGCTATCGGGTCTTTAAGCAGAAATAGATCCAATGATAGTAATAGTCGCTAAAATATAACTCAACAATCTTTATAGCAACGTTTTATAATCTCAACATTTAACAATCTACTATATTTATAATCTGCATATTATCTCTAATCAATCTGCCCCTAATTTTCGCCTTTTCGCTTTCTCGTGCTATGGCCAATTGTCAGGGTTACCAAATTGTACAAACTCTTTGGGGAAGTAATGTATCGTTCAGTAAGAAAACGTTTAGCCAAAAGATACTAAAAATGTACATCAGAAAACAGAAACTCAAAAGGAAAGTTATTAGGTGTACAAATAAGTTTTAAAGCGTTTTTTATGTGGAGTATACCACTAATTTACATACCCGACATTTCCCCGCGTATTTATCATGTGATCATAACTGGCCCAGAGTATAAAATGTGACACAGAAGTTTGCCCAACAGTCAAACGCGCTTGCACAACGGTAGGTGAAAGATGGCAAGCGATACTACATTTATTCGACACTGCATTCGTTACGAATTTCATCAAGGAAAAAGTTCTGCAAAAGTATGTGCATCGATCTGTTTGTTTTGGGGGAGAAAATTGTATCGAAAAGCGCGTGTGAGTTTTGGTTTAGACGGTTTAATGCAGGCGATTTTGATGTTAGCGATCGAGTACGTAGCGGTGCCCCGCAGAAGGTTGCACATGAGGAACTGTAAGCATTGCTGGATGAATATTCGTCTCAAACTCAAAAAGAACTAGCTGAACAACTGGGGGTAACTCAACAAACCATTTCCAATCGTTTACGCGCAATGGGAAAGATTCAGAAGTAAGGAAAATGGGTGCCACATGACCTGAGCCAGAGGAACAAGGATGAGCGTGTCATGAAGTGTTTGAATCTGTTGAATAAACAACACAGATAGCCTTTCCCGTAGAAAATCGTTACAGGTGATGAAAAGTGGGTATGGTACGACAATCCCAAATGCAAAAAAACTCTGGGTAGACCCCGGTGAAGCAACGACTTCAACACCGAAACGCAATATTCACTCCAAGAAAGTTCTGTTGTGCATCTGGTGGGATATGAAGGGTATGCTCTATTATTAACTATTGGAATAGGGTCAAACTGTTAGTGCTGATCGCTACAAGCAACAACTGCTACGACTGAATCAGGAAATCTGTCGCAAACGTCCATGCACAGGCAAAGGATTGCGTCCCGTGAAATTACTGCATGACAACGCTAGGCCGCATGTCGCGAAATCGGTGAAGGAAACGTTATTGACGCTTGCCTGGGAAGTTTTGGAGCACCCGGCGTATAGTCCCGACTTAGCCCCTTCAGACTAACATTTGTTCCGATCGATGCAACATGGTTTGTATGCGGTACGGTTCCGGACATGTGACGAAGTGCAAAAATGGGTTGACGACATCATCGCGTCACATGACGAAGTACTATTCATGTCTAGAATCCGTCAGCTGCCCAACCGATGGCGGAAGGTGATAGATAATGGCCGCGCATATTTATTTATTTTTTTTGATTGGAGGTTTAACGACCTTCGTGAGCAACTCAATGGGCTATAAGCAGTCGCCCGTCCCTAATTTAGGGTCACTGGTTCCAGGGAAGGGAGAGAGCCAGTGCCGTAAGACAAACACAACATCCATGCCTGACCGGGATTCAAACCCGGACCCTTTACGGACGAATGATCAGAGGTCAGCGCCTTAGACCACTGCGCCACCGACGCATATTTTGATTCGTAAAGGTATTGTTGTTTTCTCTCAAATTACATGTTGCGTTGTCTTAAAACGCTTTAAAACTTATTTTTACACCTAATATTTAGACATACGTCACACACTGCTTGTGATTAACCTCCGACGAGGGAATGATTGTCTTCGTAAACTGATTGTCTTCAGTTACTGCTTGATAGTGTAGGAAAGTTAAATCCACTAATACATCGTGTCTCTTGAGTCTTTACACGGAAATGGATCCTAGGTGTTGGACCACAAGTGAAAGCCTTCCGTTAATACAATGCGTGTAGGTTTTAATTTTTTATACTATTCTTTTCTAGTTTGAGCCCTGAAACTTTATAGAGTATAGCTAATTTACCCTATAAAGTTTTAAGGGTAATTCTTACAGGGTAGCCTCCCTCCTATCCTCCTTAAAAGGAATTTCTTTATAATGGTAATACTTCTTAAGATAACTCTTAAAAGGTTAATGATCCCAAGACGCCGGGCTCTAGAGCTCAAGGATTACTGCAAAATATAGAGCAAAACTAAAAAAAAAATGTTTTTTTTTATGAATCATTTCAATACAGATCACTTCCAAACTCAGCGCCGCCCCGGTGGCGCAGTGTAGAGATGAGCTCGGGCCCGGGCTCTGACGGGCTCAGAATTCATTAACTACCGAAAAACCCGGGCCCGGACTGAGCCCTGGCTCGGAATTACATGTCTTGAATTTCATTACTGTAATTAATTCAACACGTGTAATTCCGAGCCCGGTTGAATTACACATGTTGAATTTCATTGTGGATTTGTTACCATGGTGGAAGGATTTTCAATTTTCTAAGCTAGCTGCCATTGCAAGACAAATTTTGCTTAGCAAGACTTGCATTATTCATTGTCCAAAGCTATACCCCAAGCAAGGATTAGGTTAAGGAGGTCTAGTATCGAAAAACTGGGAAAAAATCACATTCCCATTTTTTGTATTTTATTAAAAATCAAGAATCTTATCTTTAAAATCATGTATTAATATCCAAAATTGTGCAGTTAGAAGTGTTGTTATTTATTTTTTTTAATTTCCTCACTCTCGCGATATTTCGGGTGACGTTGGTTTTTAGTGCAGCACTTCGAGTTTTAGAGAAAAGAAGATCAAGTTGAAGCGTTGAGGCATTAGATGCAATTCTCTCTCTCTCTCTCTCTCTTTTCATGATGAACTTGATCTGGAAACTGCACACACATATGATAATATTGTGATTATTATACTATTAAGCGCAAAGCTTTCTTAATGTTACAAAATGCAGAATAATCTGGTCTGGAATGCTTTTACGTTCTTTTTTTATTCTAAATGATGGAAATTTCCCTACATGTTTTTTTTTATATTCTACTACATCACTCTAAACTACCTTTACTAATTAGCATATATGTAAATGATATTGCAAAGATTAGTTTTCTAGAGTCAAAATTTCAAACACTTGCAACTGTCTGTACGGCGTTGTACGTTTCATAATGCAATTTATTCAAAATAAGAGTAAATTTAGAAATCCAAAAGAAATAACGAATGGAATTTTTTGTTTCTAAACGATTTTCTTTTCTTCAGCTTTTACCAAAATTACTGATTCCCCTGATACGGTCGAAGGGCACGTTGATTATTTATTTATTTTCAAATCCACATTTTAGAACATTTGACTTTATGCGTAGTATTTCGAAAAACATATTAATATTGTGAAGTGGATTAACTGAACTAAACTTTTTAAACTAATGATTTTTAAACTAATCCTTGCTTGGGCCATATCTTTGGCCAGTGTATAATGCATAAATGCAAGCCTTGATAAGCAAAATTTTCCAAGAATCCGGGCCCGGGCTCCTAAAATTGAGCCCGTACTCATTTCTAGCGCAGTCTAAGCGCTGGCTTATGACCATTCGACCGTGAAGGGGTCCGGGTTCGAATTGCGGTGAGGCATGGATGTTTGTGTTTTTCTTTCGGCACTGGCCCTCAATATGTTACTTATCCAACACTGGTTATATGTGTACATTTGTCATTTAGCCATGTTTGATGTATACTTGTTCACAATGTATTAAATGATCAACACTGTCTATATCTGTGTAAATTGATCATTTGGCATGCTGTCAACCATGTATCAATTGTACTTGTTGCTGTGTAATTTCTGTCTCCTGTTTATGTCTGCCTGTATGTCTTTGTACCACCAGGTCCAATAAATCATTTAAAAAAAACACCTTCAATCCAAAAAATAAAAAAAAACGTAATTAACTTCATTTGATGTCTCCATTCACACTGTAATCCAGATAACTTTAAAATGAAACAAATGTTGTTGTTTTTTTACTGACATTAGTAAACTGATCCTTAATAGCAATCATGATAAAGGTATGTTGTAGCAGTTAATCTCCTTAATTTCTATATTGATTTTTTTTTCTTTTTTTGCTAGATTATGGTTCTCCAAGGAATTCGTAAAACTTACTGTCCACCACACCCGCAACTCTATGACGGCCATTTAGTTTATTGACTCTTATAGTTGATACATCAGCTGACACCAATACATAATTGCCCTACGAGCACGTGACTAGACTGTAAGGAATTTAGAATTCCCAGAAGAGTAGTTTCGATTTTACCTCCAGAATCCAACGTGCGAAAATGAGATAGAAGGAGGGGGAGACAACCATGGGTTGAATTTGTTGCAAAAATGTAAACACAGATTACCGTGAAGTAGAATTTTCAGACACATTAGTTTAAGTGGATAAGGCATGGACCATCAATACACAGCAATCATGGCAACAACGAAAATATTTACGGAGAAATTTTTGGCATAAAAAGGAACTTGAATCTTAATCCAAATCTCTTGTCCTGCGTAATTGTTTTATTTGCACGATTAAAATATCTCGGATAATCACATATTTTGATTGATCACTGCTAAATTTCATACATACATACAGACAGTAGCATCATGTCACTAGGATCAAAAGACGTGGTACAACCAAACAATTCTGACACATAATGTTTTTTCCACAAATCATAATTAAATTGTTAAATTAAAAATTCACGATTCCTTAAAGTCTCCACATATTATACGTAAAAGAAATATTTGGAGATAATATTGCACCTTACATGGGGAGATTGAAAAGACACACTAACTGTAATAAAATACACTCATCGTCAAAAATAGTTGCACCCAGAAGGATGTGTTGGATTGCAATGATATTCTGGAGGAAGGTAAAGGTTACCAGGAACAATAAACGATTAAACATTGAGACTGATATGGGCAATATTTATTGAGCTACACGCCGATAAGTAGTGTCTCTCAGTATGGCGTCGGGCCACCATGTTTGCTCACACACCATGCTAGACGTCTCGGCATGGAGTTGTACAGGTTCCTAATGGTGTCCTGCGATAAGCCATCACATGCAGCTTAAATCTTCTCTCGCAGTTCCTACAGATTGTGCGGTAGGGGTGGAGTGTGGATAGCGCGTCTAATATCATCCCACACACTTTTAATCGGCGATGCGGCTGGCCATGGCAGAGTGTCAGTGCCTTGAAGGCAAGCTCTCGAGACAGCAGCAGTATGCGGACGAGCGTTGTCCTGTTGGAAAATCGCTCCGGAGTGAGCGCTCAGAAAAGGTAGGGTCACTGGTTGCAGGACCTCATTAACGTAACGTTGGGTTGTCAAAGTGCCTGTAATGAACACCAAAGATGATCAGTCATGGTAGGCAATTGCACCCCACACCATGATACCAGGTCTTCTGTGCGTCTGACGCTCGACAACAAACCGGTCATCTTGGCGCAGACCACGGTGCCTCCACACACGGATTCGTTTGTCGTCTCCTCCTAGACAAAAGCGGGACTCGTCACTGAAGATCACCCGCTGCCATTCTGAGTGACTCCATGACGGTCTGGCACGACACCATTGCAGTCTTTGGTGACGATGCACTGGTGTTAAGGGCAGTTGTCGTAACGGTCTGCGTGCGTGTAGTCCTACGTCGTGCATCCGTCTTCCAATGTTGCTGGCACTAGTCGGGCAATGCATAGAGGGCACCACTGCTCGCTGGATAATCGTAATTGTAGCTGTTGGGTCAGTCCGCGCTTGTCGGACAACCCGTCGGTTATCTCTCTCTCTCCGTGGTTCGTCTAGGTCTCCCAAACATTTCCTGTCGCTGCTGCGTGCCTTGTTCTATCTACTGCCGCCAACAGCGTGCTATGGTGATATCCTCACGACCGGTATGGCGCGCAATACGGTGATAAGACCATCCTGCTTCCCGGAGCCCGACGATGCGGCCCCTCTCGAACTCCTTCAAATGTTCGAATTGCTTCCGAACTTTTCTCCGAGGCATACTTCACTTGCAAAGGATGCAACCAACACAACAGCACAAGTCAGAATGGCAAGCACGCGCAACGGGACGACCTTATATAGTCGGTCAGGTACAGCACTACGACCCTTCCTTGCTTGCGTCACATGCGCTGCCGAGCTTTGTACTTGAATCATTTGCCTGCCGTACGATGTCAAACCTACCCCACCAAGTTTTATTCCTGTCGGTTGCTTCCTTCTGGGTGCAACTATTTTTTTGACGATAAGTGTGCAAGGTGGACGTAAAGTCTTTCCCTGATTAATTATTTTTTTATTTTAAAAACTATGATAGGTAGAAACAAACAGTTTGTGGCATGATGCTTCTAAACTAATGGAGTTTTTCCCTCTACATTGTTAGTACACCTCCACATGCGCGCCGTTGGTGGTCAGGAGCACATCTAGTCGGTATTCAATTTCTCGTCATGTTTTGCCTAACATATCTTTGGAGACTGTGGCAATATCATCTGTTATCCTCCTCTGCAAGTTCCAATATCAGACACTGGTGTTGAATAGACTTTATCCTTGATATACAAGTTAGTAAAATCATGCAATGCATTGATTATAATACGCTTTCTAATATACCAGAAATCATAGGAAAATGCCTTGGTTTTCAGAAGACTAAACTATGGTATAACGTTTGAGGTTCACATATATCAAAATTAAATCTCTTTGTGCCTGTGTTACCTATTTAGATTATCAAAAGCTACCACACATAAGCCGTTTTATAAATAAAAATCCCATCTAAGTCGGGTAATTTTCATGGAGTTATCGTGCGAAAATAATGGCTAACGAATCTCACGCATGCGCACTGCCCGCAATTGCTGACAAAAAACATTTTTGCCGGAACCGCGTTATGGAAAAACGTATTGTATTTCGTCGCAATCGAAGCATTTTTAGCTAAGTTGTGACGCATAAGGGTGATGGAATGGATCCCGCTCTTATGTCCTGACCTTTGACCCCATTTTTCCCATTTTCAATAAGGTTTGTCCCCAGGTTGTCCACTACCACATATTAAAATTTCATCGAAATCGAACCATTTCTACGCGAGTTATCGTGCGGACAGACAGACAGACGGACGGACAAAGCTGGAGCATATACGCTTCTTCAACCTACAGTTGGAAAGCGTAAATAACCACACGGGAAAAAGTCTAGTGGTGTTATGTCGGGTTATCGTGGCGGCAATGATGTTGGACCATTCCTCCCAATCCACCTTTTGGGAAATGTGGTATTGAGGAATTTCCAATGTAATGGAGCACCATCCTGCTGGAAAATTAACCATGGTTGACATTCGTCCAACTGAGGTGGAAGAAAAAGCTCCATTATATCGCAGTTGTTATTGTGCGCTCACAAAAAAGGAAGGTCCGATTACTCTGTTGTACATGAGACCACACCAAACATTCACTTTTGGGCTGTCCCTCTGTTTTTAAAAAGACAACATGGGGCCTTCTGACCCCCATATACGTAAGGTGACCAGATATTGAAACTGATTCGAGGACAAAAGGGCGTGGCGTCCCCAAATCGGCAGTTCATTTGGGGACACATATGTACTGAAAATAAATATGCAAATATTTTTGTCACAAAACTGCATTGTTTCAATAACTGTGATATTACAGATGAAAATTTGTGTCTTAAAAGGATATGTCTTGTAGAATGTTGGTAATCTGTATTGACAAAGTAGAACTATGATGGCGAGAACATATTAGCAAAAGTGAAATGCTTAGGTATATGTGCCGAATTAAAATCAAGCTGCACACCAAACTAATTGCATGGCGAATTTTTCAAGTTTTATGAGAAGTTAGTAGAGTCGAAATATGACCGCGCCAGTGGTGCAGTGTCCTAGTGCTGGCCATTGACGATTCGTACAAGTTGGTACGGGTCTTTGTCTTACAACACTTTCTCTCTCCCTTGCCTAGAACGGATGTCTCCAAATTGGAGACAGGTGACCGCTTATAGTCCTTAGAGTTGCTCGCGGTGGTCGTTAAACTCTAAAAGAAGAAAAAATACAGTCAATTTGTTTTCACAAAAAGCATGTTGGAAAATTAGTGCAAACGAAAATTATTTTTAAAAACATTTTTCATTAGAAATCTAACGAACTAATGAGAAAGTGTAAATTCAAGGACATTTGAGAACAAACATCAAAATTTGAGGATAGTTTCCGTCCCCAAAGGCATCAGACGTTTTTGGGGACAGTAAACTAAATTCGAGGACTGTCCTCAAGAATTGGGGACAGCTTACATATACGCACATTGTGTTTGTTTACTTCACCAGAGGTGTGAAACGTAGCCTCATCCGAAAAACACACATGCTGCAGGTAGTTGTTGTTATCATCGACACACTGTAAAATCTCAGTTGCAAAAGCAGCACTACGCCGGCGGTCTTCCACCTCCAAGGCTTGAACAACCTGTACTTTGTACGCATACAAACGAAGCCTCTAGTGTAAAATTTCCTTCAGTGTAGTGCAGGGGATTCCGAGTTCAGACGAAGCTTAGGTGGATTTCGAGGTACTGCGTATGAAAGCTGTCCCCTTGCGTCAACGATTTCTTCCCTGACACCCTGTCGGTCAGTCCATTTTCGGTCATCAACACTTCCTGTCTCCTTAAAGTCTGCATACCAAGCTGTTATGTTTTTTACGCTTTCCAACTGTAAGTTCAAGAAGCGTGTATGCTCCAGCTTTGTCCGTCTGTCTCTCTGCCCGCACGATAACTCGCGTAAAAATGGTTCGATTTCGATGAAATTTTAGAATGTGGTAGGGGACAACCTGGGGACGAACCCTACTGAACAAGGACGAAAGGGGGTCAAAGGTCACTACATAAGAGCGAGATCCATTCCACTGCCCTTATGCATCATAACTTACGTAAAAATGCTTCAATTGCGACAAAGCTTTATCAAGTTGTTCTGGAGGTATACTGACCCGGTTCTGTTGAATATCATCGAAATGGGGTCAAAGGTCAGGGCACAGGAGCAAGATTTATTCCACAGCTATTATCCTCATAACTTCCGTAATTACTTGAGTAATGATTTCTGTTATGTTGGAAGGCGTATCATAATCAATGCATTGCATGATTTTACTAACTTGTTATGATCAGGTGGTGGACGCCTGTACTATCTTCTGAAATTAGGCTGAACAGTTATCAGTGATTTGGTCTCGTGGTACAACAGAACACATTGCGCCTTTCCTTGCAAAGACGCCATTTTAACCGCTTGTGCTGGCAGCTCTACCTAGTTATTACTCAGCATGCACCTACAAAAACAAGAAACAAAAGCTATTAGTTTACATGCATCATGCCACAAACTGCTTGTTTCTATCATTGTTTTTTAAATAAAAATGTATTTAATGAGGGAAGGACCCTATGTCCACGCTGTATTGTACACTGAAGAGCAATTGAATTAGAGATACCTGTCTAGTAACGTGTAGCACCACCTTTCGCCCTGATGACGGCGGCGATTCGTCTCGGCATGGACTCGACAAGACACCGGAAGCGTTGGAAAGACATACGGATCCACGACCCCTGAACAAGCTCCCACAGTTCACGAAGATTTGATGGAAGGGGGTCATCTCTCTCGATGGCATCCCAGATGTGCTCGATGGGATTGAGGTCAGGTGCCCTAGCTGGCCAAGGAAGCGAGGTCGCGTCGGTGGAGTGTTCATCTAACCATTCGGATACAATTCGGGAGCGATGACACGGTTCATTGCCTTGTTGCATGATGAGGTCCCTAGTGGGATGTTGAAGACGCACAAACGGGAGCAAATGGTCGTCCAGGATATCCCGGTAACGTTGACCTGTGAGGGACGATGTCACGCGTACCAGAGGTCCCTTTTCAGTCCACGTAAACAGTCCCCAGACAAGAATGCCACCCCCACCAACGTGAATAGTACCCTGCTGGCAAGAAGGATCCATCGCTTCATGTGGTTTGCACCGTACTCGTATCCTGCCATCCGCATGTACCAATGTGAATCTCGACTCATCAGTCCAGGCAACATTTTTCCACATGTCTAGATTCCAGTAGCGATGTTCCCGCCCCCATGCTAGTCTTTGCACCCTGTGATGTGCGGTCAGCAGCGGTACCCTCGTGGGACGATGGCTTCTGTACCCCATAGAGAGGAGATGGTTCTGGATGGTGTGGCTGCTTACACGTTTTTGTGCACCAGCGTTAAATTGCCGAGTGATTTCTTGCACTGTGGCCCGTCTATCCGCTGTTACAATGCGAGCTAGCCGACGATGACCCCGCTCATTCCCACGCTGGTGTCCACGGCAGTTGGACCTTGCAGAGATGGTTTTACCGGATTCGATGTACTCACGGTGCACCCGTGACACAGTGGCTCGTGAAAATCCCAGTGCCTGCACGACTTCCGAGATGGAGTGACCCATTCGTCGGGCCCCGACAATTTGCCCACGATCAAATGCGCTTAGATCCTTCGTATACTGCGTCCGACTGTTACTGATTCCCGTCGCATCACTCCTTATATTGTCGGATCGCTGCATACGTCATGTCGTTTCCGTTTACAGGGCCGCCCACAGCGCCACATTTGCATAACGCCAGCTGTCTCTAATTCAATTGCTCTTCAGTGTACATATTGAAATACTGCATATATAGTATTAATGGTTGTAGTTCATTACGTGTCAGCTGGATTGATAAACACGTGTAACGCCGTGGTTATACACGCGCCTTCTGCAGCTTTAATCTGAACTTTAAATGCAAATGGCTTTACTCCTATAAGAGAAGTAGCTTTTGTTTGTTTCATACGGGTATATCAAGAATGGGTGCAGGCCCGTACTGTAGAAGTCGCGAGGGGCGGGTGATGACTGATATCGGGCAAAGGATATAAAGGAGGTCGGGCAAATGATATAAAAGAGGTTAGTCACTGCACTGTAGCGTGGATCTCTAGGACGGGCAAAAGGAGACACCGGTCGGGCGCCTACAGGCCTGACCCACCCCTGGCTACGGCCTCGAATGGGTGGCGTGAATATTGGATCACTTTGTATTTATTACAGAACAACCGCACTTATTAGAGCTCGATTTACTTCTCAGAAATCGCATGCTGATACAATATATGCACTGCTCGACACAGAAAATGCTACACCATGAAGGAATGCTCAAAATGAGACAAAACTTACCACTCCTGTACTACACTGCCGGACAATTGCTAAGGACGGGTGACAATAGCAACGATAGCAACCATAAAATGGAAGGCAGGAAAATGTGGAAATTAGCATAAGTGCGGGATACAGTAAGACGTGTTGTGCGTATGCAAATTTTGGATTGCCGAACTTGTTCGTGACGTCATAGCGCTGATAAGAGATATATAGGGTTTGACGCCTATTGACCGTTGTTGTTCAAACGCAAAGTTGAAAGGGAAAGAATCAATTGACGAACTTGCAATTTTCAGTATGTCTTCCCGACATCACCTAGATGATTTTACGCGTGGCCGTATTATTGGTAAGATTGAAGAAGGGCGAAAAATAACAGATGTTGCCGGGGAGTTCGACGTCAGCCACAGTGTTGTTTCAAGGCTTTGGAAATCATTTCAAACAAATGGAGAGTGTAGCAAACGTCACGGGGGAGGTCGTGTTCGCAGTACGACACCTGCAGAAGATCGGTACATAGTGCTATCAACAAAAAGACACCGGCGCAGCACAGCTAGTGAGGTAGCAAATCAGTTTATGGCTGCTACTGGCAAGCGGATCTCCCGAAAAACTGTCGCCAGACGTTTGCATGAAGGAGGACTATACGCCCGCCGTCCTGTTGTGTGCATCCCATTGTCCAGACGTCACCGTACCGCCCGTTTGCAATGGTGCCATCAACATCGCAATTGGACTGATAACGACAGGTCTGCTGTCCTCTTCTCAGATGAGAGTAGATACAGTCTATCGTCTGATTGTCGACGACAACTGATCTGGCGTGATAGTGGTACTGCATATTGTGTAGCAAACATACAGGAAAGGGACCAATATCCGACATGTAGTGTCATGGTATGGGCTGGCATCATGATCAATGGCCGTACGTCCCTCTATGTGCTTCCAACTGGGACTATATATGGCCAACGATACATTAATGATGTTCTGCTACCTCATGTTCGCATGTTCCGTGGTGCTGTCGGTGATAGATTCATTTTCATGGACGACAACGCAACATGTCATCGAACAGTCGCTGTCCAGGAGTGTCTTGAGAGCAAGGATATTCAACGCCTCGTATGGCCAGCACGTTCTCCAGATCTGAATCCCATTGAAAATGTGTGGGATGCTTTGGGGGGTCTTGCTGGTCGCCAATGCCCTCCAATAAACAAGGACACCCTCACCCGTGCACTGACAGAGGAATGGGATAAATTAACCCAACAGCTGCTTGATAATGTTGTGCAAAGCATGACACGACGTGTGGAATCTTGCATCGCCCTCCATGGTGGCCATATCCCGTATTGACATCTTACGCCGGAACGCCTGCGGACGGTAATTGCATTTTTTTCACGTTTACGTATTCTGCACAAAATGGCCTGTTTGTCTCTTGAACACGTTCCAAAGCCTTCTGGATTTCAGAGCACAATAAATTGTCTTTCTTGTAATGTCCTGGCATTCTGACATTATTTTATTTCACTTGGCATCCAACCACACTTACTTTTTTATGCGCTATATAGCCGTTTATGATCCGTCCTTAGCAATTGTCCAGCAGTGTATTACACAAAACAAATCACTTCTCCACCTACTACTCAAGCAGGTGGAGAAGAAGTGATTTAATTTCTGAGGGATTACATGCATGCGGTTAGAGAGGAGATAGTATCATGTGGCACAAGTCGGTAGATCCTATGACCACTATGCTGGGTTATGCATTCGGCAATATCGCGTGGCATCGAGTGGAAAAGTCCCCAGACAGTGTTCCGAGGTATCGTTGCACTGTTTCCAGAATTATTCGACATTGCGAGAGGGTCCTGCAAAGGTGTTAGGTCGTCTGCAAACTACGTCCCATGCGTTCTCTATTGGGTAGAAGTCTGGGGGACCGTGCTAGTCATGCTAGCGCGCACACACCTCGTAAACACAGGCTGCTGGTGTTGGCAGTGTGAGGACGGGCATTATCTTGTTCAAACTGGGCATCCGAAATACCGCGGATACCTGACAACAAAACAGGTTGCAGCACCTCATCAACGTACCATCGTGCTGCCACTGTACCCACTAAGTGTACGAGTGGTGAATAGCTGTTGAAGCTTATTGCTCCCCAAATGACAGCAGGTTGAGGACGACGCTCACGTATGGCAACAAGATCAGCCCAGTGACTACGTCGTGTCCAGACTCTCAATCATCGATCGTGTTGGTGTGGAGACAGAAGCGACACTCGTCGCTGAATACGACATAGTCCCATTCTTCCAGCCACGCATGTCAGGTGCGGCACCACTACAACCTTGCATGACGACGTGCTGCGGTGAGTAGCAGTCGTCGCAATGAGCGACGAGAGCGCAAACCTGCCTCAGCCAATCTGCGATTCACAGTCCGTGTCGATACTGGGATATTCACAGCTGCCTGTACACCTTGTCGAATGCCGTTCGCTGTGTATTGTGAGGCTTCAACAGCTTGCCGTCGGATGCGGTAATCGAGGCATTCTGACGTCCAGCTTGCGTGCTCCAGTCCCACTACGGAGAACGCACGTCGCCTTCCGTCGCGACATTCTGCTGAAAGCTGTTGCTTACTGATCAGGGCCGGCGGAAGCCGATAGGTAAGGTAAGGAAAGTATCAGGCGCCTTATCTAGAGAGGCTCCATTATCATCGCAACTATTTCAAAAATTTTAAATAGCCTATGTGGAGATAAAAAAAAATATTTTTGGCGTTCTTGTCGCCTTATTTCTTTTTTTCCTTTTTTTTTTTTTTATTGAAAGTTTAACGACCACCGTGAGCAACTCAATGGGCTACAAGCGGTTTGCCCGTCTTTGATTTAGGGCCACTGGTTCTAGGGAAGGGAGAGAGCCAGAGCCGTAAGACAAATACACCATCCATGCCTCACGGAATTCGAACCGGGACCCAACTCGGACGAATGGTCATAAGCCATCGCTTAGACCACCGAGCCACCGAGTAGCTTATTCCGTTTTACAGCAGAGAAGAACAAAGAGTGGTTTTTTCTACCCGAATAGTACCGACCAATTTATTCTGCTTATCTTCTTTAAGCACAAGCTACCTTGCTTGTCACGTCTGGCAATGCATCTTCCCTCCCTTTCACTCCTTTCTTTTGCTGCGAAAACCAAACACAGTGTTCATTTGCCTAAAGCATGTTTTTCCTTTTTTCCCAGCTAAGTCCTCGCCTCTCATTACCGCATTTCCTATTGAACAAAGAAAGCAGATATTTAGGGTGCCTAGATTAACGGTGGGGAGGAATTTCACTCTTTAAAAATTTCACCAAGCACTTTTTTTTTCCATGAATAAAATGTAGCCATATTAAAAAATTACTTGCGTATTTTTATCTCTCTCTGCGATCACTCTGAGTCGAGCACCCAATAACTTTACGAAGAGATCAATTCCTATCCAATATTTTTCGTCCTGTTTAATTAAAATAAATTTTTCTTTGTGAGTGTGTGTGTGTGTGTGTGTGTGAGTGCGTGTGTGCGTGTCATTTTCGAAATGCGTGAATTGAAATACACCGTCTGACAATAAAGTTCCAGGACAGCTGCTGTTACAAGGAAAGTTTAATGCACTGAGTCCAATCGTCCAACTGTGGTTATGGTTCTTCAAAGTAGTCTCCCTTCTTGTCGATTCACCATTTTGATCGCTCCACAAGATGTGTGAAACACTTTTTGAATTCATTTACCGGAACACTATTCATTTCCGCGGTAACGGTTTTCTTGATAACCTGAACAGTCACGAAACGTCGTCCCTTCAACGCTAATTTGACATTGGGGAACAGGAAGTAGTCGGTGGGAGCTAAGTCCGGGGAGTAGGGCGGATGGTTGAGCCTGGGTACTCCGGACTTGGCGAGAAACTGTGTCACCGACAATGCCGAGTGGGCAGGAGCATTGTCATCCAGAAGGAACTAATTTCCATGTGCACGCAGGTGCGGCCTCACACGATGAATTCTCTTCCGTAGGCCAGGTTGAGGCTGGATAACTTGGCGAGGAACAGTGTCACCGACAGTGCCGAGTGGGCAGGAGCATTGTCATCCAGAAGGAACCAACTTCCACGTGCTCGCAGGTGCGGCCTCACACGATGAATTCTCTTCCGTAGGCTATCAAGAACTTGCAGGTAGAAGGCACTGATGATTGTTGCGCCCTCCGAAAACCATTCCCTGTGAATGATGCCGCTGCTGTCAAAAAACGTGATCAGCATTGCCTTGATTTTTGACTTCTGCAGACGAACCTTCTTGGGTCTCTGTGAACTTGGTGCCATCCACTCCATGCTTTGCCTCTTTGATGCTGGATCGTGTTGAAAGCACCATGTCTCATCATCTGTCACAATGCGATCCTGCATCGAAGGGTCCGATTCCACGGCCGCAATGAACGCCTTGCAGCTTTCGACTCTTTGCACTTTCTGTTTTTCAGTCAAATTGTGCGGCACAAATCTTCCTTTAGAATCCGCTGGATTGTTTCATGGTTAATATGGAGTTCGTCCTCCATCATTCCTACCGTAATTCGAAGGTCTGACTACACCAGAGCGCGAACTTTCTCCACCAGTTCGTCATAACGGCTGCTTGACGGTCTTCCAATCCTTGGGTCATCCTCAACGTCTTCCCTTCCTTCGCGAAAGCGAGCATACCATTCGAAAATGTGATCACGTGATAGGGCATTGTCCCCGTAAACAGTTTTGATCATTTCGAAGGTCCCTGTTGCTGACTTCCCGGACTTGCAGCAAAACTTCATGTTTACTCTCTGCTCTCTGTTTAAATCCATGACACTGGTCTTTGGGGTACCTTCAATTAACAGTCTTCAGAATCGGACAGGTCTGCACTTTCTTAGATCTCCATCTGTCCTGCAAGAGAGGGAAACACAGTTACAATTTGACCCACAGAACATATTTTTACCATTACCATTAACAGAGTAATACCCGCTGTCCTGGAACTTTATTGTCAGACGGTGTATTTTCGAAGGAAAAAAAAATCCCATTTGTTAGCACGTCTTTTGTAAAAAAAGATCATGCTTATGTTATTGTTAATTAATGCAGACATTTGACGTGGACCAGGAACATCAAACAAAGGTCTTCGCACTTTCCACGTTTATAAGTGAGTCACGGAAAAATTCTCATTGGCCGCCACCGGGAATTGAACCACGGGTCTTCCAGTTCGTAACTGGAAGACCTGTGGTTCGATTCCCGGTGGCGGCCAATGAGAATTTTTCCGTGACTCACTTATAACTGGAAGACCCGTGGTTCGATTCCCGGTGGCGGCTAATGAGAATTTTTCCGTGACTCACTTATAAACGTGGAAAGAGCGAAGACCTTTGTTTGATCTTATGTTATCGGTTTGTCCGTCCGTCTGTAGACACGATATCTCTGCAACTGATAGTCCAATTTGAAAAATTCTTTTTGCATTAGGAAGCTTGAAATATGCGAATGATGATCATTTATTTCGTTTTTTGTTTTTTTTTACGATGCACAATTTCGCCGCTAGAGGGCGTAAATGCAGATGATATCGAATTCAAAATACATCTTACTCCATATATTTGCTTCTAAACATCTAATTCAAAAAATGCTTTTACCTTTCGATTCCATTCATGTCGAATACTAATTTAGGTATAGTCACTTTTTCAAGTTACGCACAGATTCTCCGCTAGGGGTCGTAAAAGTAAATTGCGTTTCCCCCGATATCTGTGCTTCTAAAGCTCCGATTTCAAAAAAAAATTCTGCAGCGGATACAGCACCTCATGGGAAATATTCTCCATAGAAATTCTAATTTTCGCAATAAAACGGTTTGGCCACCAATGGGCGTAAGTGTTGATTTCTGCTTATGGTGTATTTGCAACAAAATCTGAGTTTCTAAAATATCGATTGAAAAACTTCTTCCGTGGCCCGATACTACTCACGTCGGCAAACCCTTTCGGAATATTTTCTTCTTAAAATAATGCATGATTTCTCCGCCAGGGGCATAGATGTATATCTTATTTTTGTCAATATCTCTGCTTCTAATGATGCGATTTGAAAAATTTCTTACTTGTTGAATAGAGTTTCCAGAGGACATGTTTTTCATGTAATTTCATATATATATATATATATGAAATTATATGAAAAGCAAAAAATATATACATCTACGCCCCTTGGCGGAGAATTCACCATGCATTATTTTAAGAAGAGAATACAGTGAACTCCGCTTATAGTGAACATCTGCGGACTCGCACATTTCGTTCACTATGTCCGTGGTTCACAAAAACCGAAGTGTCTCCCCTTAACCTGAATTGAGTGGAGTGGTGAGCAAGAAAATGGAATATGTACATATGTATCTAAAAAATAATATTCTTAGGTACGTAATGTATATTCTTCGAATAAAGCAAAATTAATTTTACATTACCTTAACTAACATGAAAACAGTCTGTTATGTGCCGCTGCTTGCTGCAAACATTTTTAATAAATATTTTCTCTATGTCCTTTTCTAGAGTCTGTGCTTTTGCTACACTCGATTCTACATGTTCCATACATTCTAGGAACTTTAGCACAGTCCTGACACGCTTCAACATCTCTTTGATTATTGAAACACGTTCATTGTCGTCCTCGTCATCTTCAGCCTCGTTTTCTCCCGTGCAGGAACCGTTTTTCACAGCCTCGACAATAGTTTCATTCGACAGGATTTCATTCGTCATAACTTCACAGTCATCATCGATAAAATCTTCAGCTTCAGTGGAATTCGCACCGATATGCTGAAGCAAGTCCTTAAGAGGCACATCCTCCTCTTCTTCGAGTGCCACACGTCCAGTAGCAAAACCAGACCTCCTGAAACAGTTCTGTATAGTGCCAGTTGACACACTCCTCCGCGCTTTGTTTCCAAAACGTACAGCATTCAGAACATTTATTGATGTGTTCTGCTTTGATTCCAAGGCTTGGATTAAATGAAGCATTACTTCCCTTCTGTAATAGGTTTTAAAGCTGCGAATCACACCTTGATCCATCAGTTGGAAGAATGACGTGTGTTGGCAGGCAAGAACACCAGCTTGATGTTGCTGAGGTTTTTAATCCTACCTTTGTCCTTCAACGCACTTAAGGAGTAGTAGGCCTACAATATTGTTCTCAACACATTCTTTCAAGATTTTACAAAAAGGTTTGCTTTGAAATAATTACAATTTCATGTTACAAGTATATTCTTTCCTTTGAAGTTTTATTTTATAGGTTCACTGTAACCGAAGTTGAGGGTTCACTATAAACGAAAATTTTAATGTACATTTCCGATGTTGCGTGTCGGGACCAATGATTTAGGTTCACTATAGCCGAATGTTCACTATATCCAGAGTTGACTGTATTACGAAAAGGTTTGTCGACGTGAGTAGTATCGGTCCACGAAAGAAGTTTTTCAATCGAGATTTTAGAAACTCAGATTTTGCTGCAAATACGTCAAAAGCAAAAATCAACTCTACAGTGATTGGGAGGCTGCGGTGATTGTATCACATGTGGAACATCAGGACACATCAGGACCGAGGTGCTGTAATTGTAATATTTAAGGATTCGAAAATTACTGGTTTTATTAATCGATTTTCAAGTTATATTATGCAATATTATAATAAATCATAATTTATTTTCCATGGAACAATTTGAAAGAATTTCTGGATCCATTGAGACACATGAACACCTTACAGTCTGAACGCCGTACTGTATTTAATTCATTGCACTTTGAATTTCGGCATCTCCTTCTTCTGTGGTCGCTATCTTCAGTCATCTCAGGCATGTATCTTACATGCTTATTTCGTGTTCAATCATGTGGCATAGATGTAAGGAATAATCCTACATTTAGAAAGTGGTTTGTTATCATCTGAGGATTCGTCAGAAAAAATGAATAATATTATAAGTAAAAATTTCAAGTAATGATGTTAACACAAGTAACGTGAGTTAACATCATTACTTGAAATTTTCTCTTAAATTATATTTATTAAATATTACATAGATTGTAGAAAATATTTAGTAAATACAAGTGTTAGCACCCGCTAAAAATAACTCATAAAACTTTTTGCGACAGGATTGGAAACCATTGAATCACCAGTGATCAAAAGTTTTTTTGATCACTGGTGATACAATTTCTTTTTTTATTATTATTGGAGGTTTAACGACCACCATGAGCAACTCAATGGGCTATAAACAGTCGCTTGTCCCTAATTTTGGATCACTGGTTCCAAGAAGGGAGAGAACCAGTGCCGTAAGACAAACAAAACATCCACGCCTCACCGGGATTCGAACCCTGACCCCTTCCGAAAGAACGACCGTAAGCCATCGCTTAGACCACTGCGCCACCGGGGCGGCAAAAAAGTGGTTTACGAAGTCACTACTATCTAATATGTTGACGAAATTAAACTTATTTACTTTATTTCAAAATATACTTTATTGGCAAAAACATAGGGAATACAGGCGTACCACATATGGCAAAATAAACAACAAAACAATGAGCGATACTGATGAAATATTACAGGTGAATGTGATACGGCAGTCAACTAAGGATGACAAAATGTTAAAATCGTTAATAAGGAACAGTATATGCTTGAGGAAGATGATGCACAAGCAAAAGTAATGATTAATTAATAAAGCATGTGACGACGTGCAGAGTGAAAGCAGAGCACAAAACAACAGGTAAATATATTTACAAGAACATGGCTGTACAACGCAGTGCACAAAAAGAAGGGAACATGTAAAACACAACAAAAGCATATACTACGATAAAGGTACAGAAGTTCCCACAATCCAGGAAACCACACGATATGTGACAAAAACATGATAAGTATTACAGAACATAGTGGAAACTTGGGCAAACTCCCCAAGTGAAACATAAGGATACACAAAATACAAACAGCAAGCCGTGCAGTATTGCATCGGTCCAAAAAACAATGACATGGGACGAGCAAAAAATACATGACGTCAAAGAATGTGAAAATGCAAGACAGAAATAAGGTATAAATTAAAAGATGCAACACAATGCAGCAAGAAAAAACAGAAAGAACAAAGTATCGCAGGGCAATACCTCTCGTATTGCTCCTAGAGAACAAATACACGGTGCGCAACTCAATGAAGGTACAGGCAGCAAAAGCAGACACATGAGTGAAGAATAAGTATTAAGGACAGGTGCAACGAAGAAACAAATACAAAACGGTACATGCACACGAATTACACAAAAATTGCAGAAAACCCCTACAATACAAATCATAAGCAGTTACATGACAAACACTTAGTAGACGCTGTGACGAAGCACCAGGAAGAGAGAACACAAAATCTCGACTGATGCATTCAGATCTTCGAAGCTGGAAAAAAACAAAAAATCAGAAAGAAAGATGAATGGAAGATCCAGTGATTTCGAACCAACCGGTCCCCTGCGCCCAGGTAGACCGGAAAGAGGCTTGAGATTGAGGGGTGGAAGCAGCGAAGTTCTCCAGGCGTAGTCGAGACACGATGCGATTCCTAAAAATCGACCGTAAGGCCGCGCCAGCAGAGAGGATACTAGGTGTGGTAGCAGGAGAGCGGAGAGATTGATGATAAAGAAAAACGACATGTTTCACAAGTACGAAGAGATAGGCACAGGCATCCGGCAAAATAGCCGGGGGATGTTTGGTAAGCAAAAGCATCTCGTACGCTTGAAAAGGGATGTCTCTGGAGCAAATGGTACCTACAAGACGAAAGGCAGTATTGAGAAGTGGAAGGAGAACGGAACAGTGACAGTAGACATGAGGAACATCACCTTCAACACCACAAAAGCAGCAAAGAGAAGTAGAAGAAATAGACATGTGAAAGAGAGAAGAAGGAACAGGAAGGCGGCGGTGAAGAAACCGCCAGTGGATGTTTCGCTCTAACGGGGTAGAAAGGGGAGAGAAAGAGGCAGACCAGATAGGCAGCAGAAGAGAAGGAGAAGCATCAGGAAGACCATGCGGAGAAGTGAGGGGCGCACGAAGGATCGCATAGATAGAGGCAGTGGAAAAAGAAGAAATGGGAGCAACAGAGTCCCGAAAGGGAAGGAAGAAAGGAAGAGAGAGGCTCGGTCCAGAGACAGAAACAAGGCCAGTGTCAGAAACCAGAAGTGGGAAGAGGGTACGGAGAGCGGAGCGAAGAAGGTCATACTCCTCTTCCAAGGTGGAAGAAGGGTCAGGGAAAAGAGAAGAGAGGGGTTTCCAGGTCAAATCGGAAGTTAATAAAGCTTCGACAGTGAGAATTCCTGAGCGGAACCAAGAGGGGAAAAGAAAGTATGGTTGATCGGGTGGATGAATCTGAGTAGAAAAGAAAAAAGGTTCTGCAAGCAGGTCCAGGGTGGTAGAGGGAGGAGCGCGGAGTAGCGGGAGAGAATGAAATACCGCTAGTGCGTCGATAAGAAGTGGTGGGAGGCGTTTAGAAGTAGAAGGAGATGAATCCATCCGAAGAAAAAGGAGGAAAGTGAAGGATGGATCATGAAGAGAAATAAGAGTATTCAGGGTAGAAGAAAGTGCAGGGGAGGGCGAAAGGAGAAGACGAATGAAGGAGACGATTCGGTGAGCTCAATAATATGTTCTGACATCCGGGAAATGAAGACCACCAAATGATGTTGGCAGAGAAAGCGTTGCAGCAGAAATCCAATGTCTAAATAACTAACTTATCAAAATGGAATGTATATACTTAAATAGATATAACTTTTTTAATTAAGTAGTTATAAAACACTTACCAGGACCACGACCATGGACTTGTTCTTACAAGACGCCGCTACAAGTCACGAAAGTTGACTTGTGCTGCCATTTATTGACGATAAGAGGAAATTTAGCAAAATATTTTGCATAGTTTGACATGTGATACAACCGGTTCTGGAAGATTTTCTGCCATTGGGCATTTTTTTGTTTAATGTGAAATTATTGTATCACATGTGATACACGAGAACCGAGGAGGTTAAAACATTGCATAGTTTTTCCGCCAGGGAGAGAACATGCGTATCATATTTTTGCCGATATCTCTGCTTCTAAGAGTCTGATTTGAAGGATTTTTTCTTTGTAGGGGAGCGTTTGCGGTGCGAAATGTTTTTCCTGTAATTTCAAAACAAACAAGGGTGTCACCAAGGGGTGTAAGTTTAACTTTTCGTTTACAGCAATATCTGCGAGACTAAAAACCCGACTGAAAATATTATTTTTCGGTCAAATACTACTAACTATAAAAACTCTCTGTGTGCATTTTCTTCCCAAAATAATACACAATTTCGTCACTAGAGGGCGCAAGTGTTTAATCTGCTTTTCTCAATATCTCTGTTTCTAAATGTGTGATTAAAAAAATTATTTTAATGCCGGATACTATTTATCTTGTGAAATACTTTAAGTTTGTATTTGAGGAGTTTTGTAGATCATAATTTTGTGCTTAAGTGATGTTTGTGTACTTCTGTTTGCAACTATCTCCGCTTTTAAAAACTCTATTGAGAAATGTCTTTTTAACTGAATGCCATTCGCTACAACAAAGAGCATTTTCCTCTTTAAAAAGTGCATAGCTTTCCTAATAGGGGAAAGACTAAAGGTCAAAACCTTTTCCTTGCTGGCTCTGCCTCAAGGAGACCACTCACGGACAATGAAATTTGCGCACCTAGAAAAAAACATGCTACAACCGCGAAACTTTGCAAATAGCTAGAGTGCGAGTTAGTATGCAAATGATCCACGTTTGGTGCTAGTGCTTATGACCACACACCCTGTGGTGGCGCTGCAAGCACGAACCGACAGCCTTATAAACCGGCGTGTAGTCAATGCCCCATGAAAGAGAAAAGCATCGGCCGACGCAAGCAAGAGTACAGAGGCACAAGAATGCCGGGCAGATGCCAGAGACGTCGAGTTACGCAACTTAAGGACTTTGAAAGAGGCCTGATCATCGGGCTGAAAACGGCAGGGTGGTCGGTGTGCTGTATAGCCCGCCACGTGGATCGTTCTGACCATACCGTCCGACTGTGTTGGGAGCAGTCGACACGTGACGGCACTGCCACACGGCGGAGCGGCTCCGGACGGACCAGGAGGGCCACCGGTAGAGAGGATCGAAAGGATCGTGCGCCAGGCACGAACGGATGCCACGGAGACCCGATCCACTATACAGGCAGATGCAGATGTAGCGGCTCCTGTGTGCCCATGAACAATTTCCCGACGCCTCGCGGAAGCGAATCTGCTATCCCAACGCCCCTTACGTGTGCTGCCATTAACACCGGAACATCGCCGGCTCCGCGTTTGCAGTGGTGCCAGGATAGAGCAACGTGGAACGCCACAGACTTTTTTTTTTTTTTGATTGGAGGTTTAACGACCACCGTGAGCAACTCAGTGGGCTATAAGCAGTCGCCCGTCCCTAATTTAGGGTCACTGGTTCCAGGGAAGGGAGAGAGCCAGTGCCGTAAGACAAACACAACATCCATGCCTGACCGGGATTCGAACCCGGACCCCTAACGGACGAATGATCAGAGGCCAACGCCTTAGACCACTGCGCCACCGGGACGGCTTTTTTTTTTCGATTGGAGGTTTGACGCCCCCCGTGAGCAACTCAATGGGCTATAAGATGTTGCCCGTCTCTAATTTAAGGTCACTGGTTCCAGGGAAGGGAGAGAGCCAGTGCCGTAAGACAAACACAACATCCATGCCTCGCGGGGATTCGAACCCGGACCCTTTTCGGACGTATGATCAGAAGCCATCGCCTTGACCACTGCGCCACCGGGGCGGCAACGCCACAGACTGACGACATGTGGTATTTAGCGATGAGTGCCGCTTCGGCTTGGGGACAGATGATCATCGTGACCGAGTATGGAGGTCCCCGGCCAACGGCACGATCCCAACCTCGCTGTCGAGCGCCACACCTCTCCCCAAGCATTAGGTCTGGAGAAGTCATAGCCTACGGTAGCCGATCAGCTTTAGTACTGGTATGTGGATCATTGATAGGCCAGCGGTATGCGAATAAGACTTACGGCCCCATGTGCTCTCATTCCTAGCTGCAATGCCATGTCCGCTATACTAGCAGGATAATACCCGCCAGCACACGACGCGTGTTGCCCAGGACTGCTCACGTGATGTCCAGACACTTTCATGGCCTGCTCGCTCCCGGATATGCCCCCTATCGAGCATGTGTTGGACCAGTTGAAACGCCAGCTGCCGCCGTGCCGCACTATCCAGGATTTGGAGCACACTGTCCAACACGTGTGGGACAGTCTGTCGCAGGACAACATCAAGTGTCTGTTTGCCTCCATGCCGGACCGTATTGCAGCATGTATTGTCGCACGAGGAGGTGAGACGCGCTATTGAAGATGACCGGACTGCGTGCCATAGATCCTTCTTTAATTGTCCTGTAGCTTCATCATGTGTATCATTCATCTGTATCATTTCGTCGATAAAATTTCAGTTCAATCCGATGCTTCTTTCCTGTTGCGCAAATTTCATTGTCCGTGAGTGCATTTCTTAAGTTCTTTATCCTTAGCATAGCTTTTGCCATGAAGAATACTTTGTGCCTATTTTCAACTTTTGCATTATGCAAAATTCTTCCACTAGAAGGCGTAGTGTTACATCATGTTTCCTTCTGGTCTTTAACTGTTCAGTTTGAAAGTCTCTTTGTCTCTGATGCCTTTCTCCTGCTATGAGAAACTTCTTGCACATCTCTTGTTAATTTTCGTATCATAGTTTTTTGCCGCTTGTGGAAGTAAGTAGCTATTTCTGTTTCTGGATGTTTTATCGATTGTAGAAATCCGGCTGATTTTTTCTTTTTTTCTAACCGGTTCCCTTGACTTTGAATAAATTTCATTAATTTCATTCGCGTCGGAAAGGATTCAGAAGACGTGCTCATTACAACCGAAACTTCGGTGTCATCTTTCTTGCTTTTAGTCATTTGACTCATCCAAACATTACAAGCTGGACATCATGTTATGCTGCATATATGATCTGTGTATCTCAAAAGTTCAATAATTAAAAAAAAAAAAGTCATTGCATTCCATTTTGTAGGATGATGAGTTGGGCAAAATCTCGTTCCCCTCCACGACATAAAAATCTGTGACATACGTCATACATCGGCAGCTATTCCTATTTTTGAAGAAGTAGATCCGAACTTGGATCGCTGTTCGACTTGGTTGGGCTGCAGATGTCTGCATACCAAGCAGTGGCGTGAGTATCACCCCCGCAGCTGCGGGAGGGGCGCAGGTAACCAAGGGGTGTACTGCAGCTTTCAGTTATAGTTTTTTGAAAAATTCGAACACGCGCAAAGACAAACAAACAAATAATTGACCCAAAGGTTCATATTTTCTTTTAAGGTACATTTAGCTTTGCCTAAATAAATGTCAAGTTTCACTTTTAAAGTACTGGATGTCCTCCAGATTGAAGCTATTTGGCCTTTTGGCTCCAGGTTGTCATACGATCTCTCTCCAATCGCCCTCTCTCTCTCTCTCTCTGCGCTGCTGAGAAAAAGCGCAAGGCCACATGGGGTTTCCCCATGGAGGATGTGGGGAAACAGTCAGTCACCTAGGATTACGTGCACGACAGGCGCCAACGTTTATTCATAGCAGCCACAGATCTGCAATGTACAAGAGGGTGATTTCTTCAAGTGATTTATTTCAGTTTTTTACAAAACAATTTACCTGTATTGTTAAATCTATTACTTAAAAAGTTAAAACTGCAGAGCTCTAGGTACCAGCATTACTTTACCAGACACTCTCCCTGACTTCCTGACACCCCACCCCCACCCTCGTCCACCACACTCCCCGAGAAAAACGCATCCTCCCTCGTGCTTGAAATCCTTGGGAAATTACTGTGCTTAGGGGCGCTGAAGTAAATCTTGCGGCGGGGCGCACATTGTGCTAGTTACGCCACTGATACCAAGAAATTTTTAAAGAGAAAAAATTAAAAACTCAAACCATTTTTTCACTCGTTGTATAACAAAAGACTTTCATTGGAATCACACTAGACTTCCACATCGAGTGGGGGAGACAGAGCTTCTTAATTTGGCACCCGTTTCAGCTTCAGTTCCTTTTTTGTCTTCGGAACATGATTCAAATAGCCCGTCTCAGACTGACGATTTACTTTACAGTTTTTTCGGGGAAGAGAGGTGCGAAAAGCTCGAATATTGCGAGCACAAAGTGATCTGGATTTTTCCAATTTTACTGATTTATTTCATTCTTCCAGACTTAATAAGATTTTCTTTAAATGAACTTTTTTTTTTTTTTTTTTTTTTTTTTTTTTGATTGGAGGTTTAACGACCACCGTGAGCAACTCAATGGGCTATAAGCAGTCGCCCGTCCCTAATTTAGGGTCACTGGTTCCAGGGTAGGGAGAGAGCCAGTGGCTAAGACAGACACAACATCCATGCCTCACCGGGATTCGAACCCGGACCCCTTTCAGACGAATGATCAGAGGCCATCGCTTAGACCACTGCGCCATCGGGGCGGCTAAATGAACTTTCACTGTTTGTTTATTTATTGTGTTTCAAAGGTGTGTTTAAAAACAAAGTTACGCTACTATGGGTGTAGATTTATGCGCTCCGAGAACGCATATCGTTTGGGAAAATTTCTCTTGAATTATTCGAGGTCCTGAGGAGGGCAATCGTCGCACGAAATACGACGTCCCTGTAATTAAGTTCAGTATTTACGTACTGTGAAGGCTTTCACTGCAAATTTTAATTACTGTCTTTTCGTAGGATATGTTTGTTTCTGTAGATCTTTCGATGGAACACTTTGACAAAGAAATTACTGCATTAAATTATCTGTCGATCGAAGAACTTTTCGAGGCTTCTCTTTTCCGTACCGGTTAAATATTTTTTTAGAACTCTCTGTATTCTTAAGTCAGCAAGACAGAAGGAATAAAAAGTAAACAAAACGAGTTTGTTTGTTCGTAACAAAGAGCAAATGCTAAGTAATGAAATGTGCCCTTCAGTGACGAAAATCCAGAATAGTGATTGTCTTCAAAAAGACAAAAAGACAGTAGGAATATGTAATTTATAGCTGGAACCTCAAATTATCGTGAGCATGTTTTAGATAACACACAAGGTGTGTCAATAAATTCGGTGAAGGCACGGTAAAACTGAGCAACAGATAAAAGAAAACTTACTTCATTGCTGGCCTTCGAAATACCCTCCTTCCCCCCAGGTACAATACACTTTTCGTATCGTTTGCATAACTGCTGGAAGATATAAAAAAAATCCGTTCTTGTTATCGTCGGCAGCTGGATTGTCACGCTCGCTAGAATATCCGAAATGTTCAAAAATCTCGTCGCCTTTCAGTGCTGATTTCAGTAGGGAGAAAATTACTCTGTTGGTGCCAGATCAGACAAATACGATGGGTGATTCAGTGAAGCAACTGCTCAGTTTGAAGCAGAATTTCGCAACCCAGGTGGCGCAATGGTCTAAGCGATGGCTTCTGATCATTCGTCTGTCTGGGGTCCGGGTTTGAATCCCCGTGAGGCATGGATACTGCGTTTGTCTTACGGCACTGGCTCTCTCCCTTCCCTGGAACCAGTGGCCCTAAATTAGGGACGGGCGACTGCTTATAGCCCATTGAGTTGCTCCCGGTGGTCGTTAAACGTCCAATAAAAAAAAAACAAGAAAGATGACACCGAATTTTCGGGTGTAATAAGCACGTCCTTTGAATCCGTTCTGACGCAAATTAAATTTATCAAAGCTATTCAAAGTCGATGGAACCGGTATGGAAAACAATAGTATCTGACGGAAGAAAGAAACTTTTCAATCGGGTTTTTAATCCCTCAGATATTGCTGTAAACGGAATCGTGAGCTTACAATCTCTGGTTGCAGACTTGTGCGTTAAGAAAAACATGAATTTATATGAGAAACGTTTCGCACCAGAAACGCTCTCCAACACCGAAATAGTTTTTCAAATCGGACTCTTAGAAACAGAGATATCGACAAAAATAAAATGTAACTTTGCGTCCCCTGGTGTGAAAACCGTGCATTATTTTAGGAAGAAAGTATTCTCAAAAGATTTTTCCATATGAGCGGTATCGGTCCAAGAAAAAAAAATTTAGTTGAGTTTTCAGGAGCCCAGATTTTGCTACAAATACATCAGAAGCAGAAATTAACACTTATGACCCCTGGTGGCCAAACTATTCTTTACCAAACATTAGACATTTTGCGAAAAATATTTTCCATCAGGAAGAATTTTTCAAATCGGAGTTTTAGAAGCAAAAGTAACGCAGAAAACGCAATTTACCTTTGTGCCCCCTAGCGGAAAGTCTATAATTTACTTGAAATTTTTGAATGGAAAAATATTTCGCATCGGAAACACTATCCAACAAAGAAGGAATTTTTCAAATCGGACTCCTAGAAGTAGAGATATTGACAAAAATGAGATATACATCTACGCCCCTGGCGTAGAAACCATGCATTATTTCAAAAGAAAATGTTCCTAAAAGGTTTGTCGACATGAATAGTATCGGTTAACAAACGACTTTTTTTGCAATCGAGATTTTAGAAGCTCATATTTTGCTGCAAATATATCAGAAGCGGAAATTAAGACTTACGCCACCTGGTTGCCAAACCATTTTTACAAAAATTAGAAATTACGTGCAAAGGATTTCATATCAGGAGCTGTATCTGGTGCAGAAATATTTTTTCAAATCGGAGGTTTAGAAGCAGAGATATGGGGGGGAAAGCAATTTACCTTTCGCTCCCTAGCGGAAAGTCTACGAATTACTTGAAAATTCTGAAATTATATGAAAAACATGTCACACTGGAAACACTCTCCAATAAAGAAGGAAGTTTTCAAACCAGACACCTAGAAATAGATATATTGACAAAAATAAGATATACATCTACGCCCCCTGGTGTAGAAACCATGCTTTATTTCAAGAAGAAAATGTGCCTTTTTTTATTGGAGGTTTAACGACCACCATGAGCAACACAATGGGCTATAAACAGTCACCCGTTCCTAATTTAGGGCCACTGGTTCCAGGGAAGGGAGAGAGCCAGTGCCGTAAGACAAGCACAACATCCATGCCTCAACGGCATTCGAGCCCGGACCCCTTACGGACGAATTATCAGAAGCCATCGCTTAGACCACTGCTTAGACCACTGTGTTTTGAGTTTAACGACTCCCGTGAGCATCTAATGTGATATGGAGTCCCAGTCCCTCATTCAAGCCACTGGTTCTAAAGAAGGGACAGAAAAAACACCGTAGGACAATCACATCGCCCATGCTTAATACCAAGACTGAACTTTCACTCATTTCGGATAAGCCGGAAACGCACACCTCTGACAGCCCATCGGGTGGGGATGCGACAGTCAAACACGAGATGACTTCAAAATATAATTGGGCTATCCAAAAATCAGAAAGGATCATTCTACTCTTCAAAAACAAGATAATTCATACCCATACGGTCATACCTTAAAGTACAGTCGTGTTTTTTATTATTATTGCTGTACGTGATGTTGAAATAGAACTTTTGACATTTAACAGTCAGTGTACCATGTGCAAAAATTTGCATAATTCCGAGAAAGAATTTTCACAGTCTCAGTCAAATCCCTTTAGTAACAAATTGGAGATGGCAAAAAGTTGCCCGTCTGTATTTATCGATTATTGTTTCATTTTGTAAGCTTAAATCCCCTCCTCCCGTAGATGGCTTTTTTTTATGTCTGTAAGTGCGGATTTTGATGTGCATCTATAATAGAACTGAGTGTCTGTCAGTTTTTTTATTGGATTTTTAACGACTACCGTGAGCAACTCAATGGGCTATAAGCAGTCGCCCGTCCCTAATTTAGGGTCACTGGTTCCACGGAAGGGAGAGAGCCAGTGCCGTAAGACAAACACAACATCCATGCCTTACCGGGATTCGAACCCGGACCCCGTTCGGACGAATGATCAGAGGCCATCGCTTAGACCACTGCGCCACCGGGGCGGTGTCTGTCAGTTTGTTTCGGGGTTAAACAATTACCATGAGCATCTCCTAGCGCATATAAGCAGCTACTAGTTCCAAATTTGGAAGCACTGGTTCCAGGAAATGTATAAAGCCAGCGCCGTGGAGCAAAACATACGACCCATGCTTCATACGGGACTCGAACTTGACTACTAGCCAGTACACTCGGCACTGGGGCGGCTCTGTCTATCTGTTGGTCGCCTAAGAAAAATAAAATACAGGTAGGCTCAGTTCTGATTGAGCCGTCAGTTTGGAACGTAGGACTACGACTTGTAGATCGGAGTGTTGAAATGAGCTAGTCGAGTATGGTTTCAAAGCGTTTATTTAATTTGTTATAGCCAACACTGGTCTATGATGTGAAAAGTAGCTTACATAATTTTTACAAATAATGCTGGATACATTGCGAACACAAAGCAGATCGATACACGAATTACCCAACATGGTGCTCCATCTCCTTTGGCTTCTTACATTCCTCATCACTTGCTCTTGCTTCTCGTTTTGATTTTCTCCACTTTTGCTTGCGTTCATTCTACGAATTCCGCGGCATTGTCGAAAATGTTAACCCGTTCACACGAAAACAATTTTTTTTTTGTTTAAACCACTGCGAAATGTTCTTCGTATATTTGAATAGATCTCGTCGAGAGCTTTAAAACGATACCACTCACAGTCGTGCTGCGCTCACGGCTTCCGAGATAGACTGAGTCAAACGCGGCGGCACACCCAGATTTATTGCATCATCTCCCCCGCGCACAGGAAGCGAGGGGATCAAATGATCATATGTAGAGGATTTTAGGAAGGAGTGTCTAACCCCAGGTTTTAGACAACCCTTAGAAATAGGAAGCTAGGAGATATGGGCTAGAGTGCCCGATAGGAAAGTGGCACGGAAGCGAGGTAGAAGACGCCCTTATTTACCACCGGGGGAACAGTACCCGGGTTCCGACGGCTTAACGTGCCCATTCGACGCACGGTGGATATTTAGTAGTTCGGGCGTTGGTACCCGCCTGGGATCGAACCTGAGGTTTCTCCGTGGCAGACACGAACGTTGTCCACTAGGCCACCCGCGGCCCGGGAGCGTCGCGCGTAGGATGTATTTGCGCAGTACGCGAATTGAACGCCATGTTGTTTACGAATATGCTAACACGATGAGTGTGCGGCACGCATTTTTAACACTATAATGATTTCATTTGGGACCTATTTTTGTCACAGGCGGTTGGCCGTAAGTCACCCATACTATCCGCGGAATTAGACGTAGTCCTACGTAAAAACTACAAAACGAAAGGGTTTGAAGTTTAGCATAAACTCGCAGAAGCAGCTGACGATGTGCACCTCATCATAGCACAGACATCGACTTCCAAAAATCTCGAGAGATCTCAAATTCAAAAGGCAGGTACATTGAAACAGTATAACTATGCAATATTAAAGCAATTTATTAAAAAAAATTATACTGGGAATTTTGCTCTCGGAGTGAATTTATATGCATTCGATGCCTTTGCATGATTCCTCCACATGCATCGGCACAGTGTATGAACGCTAATCGAATATACGTTTTCCACAAAATGGTGCCCTGGGGCTCCATTTGTAAATATGATCCGAAAAACGAAGAATAAGATAAAAACTCATGGAACGATAAGTGGATGTAATTAACAACGTTGAGTGAAGTTAGTTCTGCAGTGGCCAACCCAGTCAAAACTAATCACACGTAGCGAATTTTAAGAAGCGGAGGGACGAATTTGTGTTATAGTAATTAAATTTTTAAGAAATTCAAAAAAATGAAAATAATCATGAACATGCAAAAACAAGATCGAAATGATACATCAGTATCATGAACAACATCCAGCTTGATATTCAGTTTCTTTTACCTGTGTTTTAATAAATGGATGCAAAAGTTCGATGCAGCAGCAGAATACAAACTATACACTGAAGTTCCAGAAGTCATGTGATACGTACCTAGTATCGTGTAGGACCTCCTCTAGCCCGGCGAAGTGCAGCAACTCGACGTGGCATCAATTCCACAAGAAGCCGGAAGACTTCGGTAGAGATTTTGAGCCATGCCGTCTGAACAGCCGCCCACAGTTCTCTGGTATTTGCAAGTGCAGAATCTTGGGTGTGAATGGACCTTTCCACCACATCCTATAAGTTCTTTATTCGGTTCGTGTCGGGCGAACGTTGTGGCCACACCATCCATCGGAACTGTCCAGAATGCTCCTCGAACCAATTTTGGACAACTTTTTTTTTTTTTTTTTTTTTTTTTTTTTTGATCGGAGGTTTAACGACCACCGTGAGCAACTCAATGGGCTATAAGCAGTCGCCCGTCCCTAATTTAGGGTCACTGGTTCCAGGGAAGGGAGAGAGCCAGTGCCGTAAGACAAACACAACATCCATGCCTGACCGGGATTCGAACCCGGACCCCTTACGGACGAATGATCAGAGGCCAACGCCTTAGACCACTGCGCCACCGGGGCGGCTTGGACAACTTCGGCCCGATGACATGGTGCATTGTCTGCTTGGGAAATCCCGTTGTTGTTGGGGTACATGAAATTCATGAAGGGCTGCAAATGGTCACCCAGCAGAGCAACAAAGCGATTACCGTTAATGACGTGTTTACGAGGACCCAAACTGTGCCACGCAAAGACACCCAACACATGTATGGAACCACCACCAGCTTGAACAGTGCCTTGTTGACAGTTTGGGTCCACGGCCTCATGGGGTCAACGCCACACCCGAACCCTACCATCAGCTCGTAACAACTGAAAGCGAGACTCATCGGACCGCGCCACATGTTGCTAGTCTTCCAGGGTCCAATTACCGTGATCACGAGCCTAGGTGAGGCGCTGTGTCCGATGTTTTGGTGTTAACAAAGGTACTCTGATTGCTCTTCTGCTCCCATATGCCATGGACGTTAAATTACGCGGCAACGACATGATGGATGTCTCTGGTATCTCCTGCATTGAATGTGGATGTCATTTGAGCCAGTGTCGCTTGTCTGATGTTAGCATGGATTTTGGATTGGACTGTCGGTTTACCGACCACCGTGAGCAACTCAGTGGGCTATAAGCAGCCGCCCGTCCCTAATTTACGGCCACTGATTACAGGGAAGGGAGAGAGCCAGCGCCGAAAGACAAACACAACATCCATGCCTCACGGGATTTCGAACCCGGGCCCATCTCAGGCGAATGATCAGAAGCCAATTCTTAGACCATTGCGCCACCTTATTAACATGGACAATTCTGGTCAGATGCCGTTGGTCACGGTCATTCAGCACCCGTGGTCGGCTACTGCGCTGTCCACGACGGGTGATAATGCCTTCCATGACCATGAAAGGTCATGGAAGGGAAAGGTCTCGGTACACACGTGACACCATGGATCGAGGAATGTTGAATGTTCGCACAACTTCAGAAATTGAATGTCACATCCATCTGGCTTCCAATACAATGCCTCGTTTAAACTCCGATATTTCACGTCAGTTTGCCATAATCCTACTGACGATTGTTCAACCTGACTCACGCGGATACACCTCACAACTGATTAAAAATCGTGGCGTGCATCGAAGCTTTTATACGATGGCAGCGCCAGTTAAAAATTTGCGTACTGCTATCCCATGATTTTTGGCACTTCAACACACGCCCGTTGGCCCCCCAAGAGCCTTGAGCAGATCAATAGGGCGTCAAGTACATCCAAAATGCTCCAGTCATTTCCTGCTTTTAAGATGAAGCAATCTATTGAACGACTTTTATCATTCTCTCTTAACCTGTCAGGCTTCACTTCTGATTAAGCCCTTTCACGGCTATTTTCACCTGAATTATTTTTCTTTGGTGAGCTTTTGAGAATCAAGATGCTTCAACATACTTATTCGTGATGACCTGATTTCTTTTTTTTTTTTTTTTGATTGGAGGTTTAACGAACACCGTGAGCAACTCAATGGGCAATAGGCAGTCGCCCGTCCCTAATTTAGGGTCACTGGTTCCAGGGAAGGGAGAGAACCAGTGCCGTAAGACAAACACAACAACCATGCCTCACCGGGATTCGAACCCAGACCCCGTTCTGACGAATGATCAGAGGCCATCGCTTAGACCACTGCGCCACCGGGGCGGCTAACCTGATTTTCTCTGTGTTTAAAATATTTCGTTACTAGGCCAGTACGGATAGATTTTCTATCAGAAAAGTAACTGATCTAACAACTCGTGCTTTTACTTTATGAACAGCAGAGCAATCAGGAGGAACCAAGGAGGGGTCTAAGGCGTTGGCCTCGGATCATTCGTCCGAAAGGGTCCGGGTTCGAATCCCGGTGAGGCATGGATGGTGTGTTTGTCTTACGGCACTGGCTCTCTCCTTCCCTGGAACCAGTGACCCTAAATTAGGAACGGGCGACTGCTTATAGCCCATTGAGTTGCTCACGGTGGTCGTTAAATCTCCAATCAAAAAAAAAAAAAAACCAATGTGGTTAGAATAGTACTTCTGGAGATGCCCTGAGTCTCTTAACCGTGAAGCCGCAAACTGTGGGAATTTGCCGTTGCTTACATGATACCTATGTAATTTCTCTCTCCTCTCCTATTGGAGGTTTAACGACCACCGTGAGCAACTCAATGGGCTATAAGCAGTCGCCCGTCCCTAATTTAGGGTCACTGGTTCCAGGGAAGGGAGAGAACCAGTGCTGTAAGACAAACACAACATCCATGCCTCACCGGGATTCGAACCCGGACCCCTTCGGACGAATGATCAGAGGCCAACGCCTTAGACCACTGCGCCACCGGGGCGGCTATGTAATTTCAACTGCGTTTATTTTTTTTTTAGGTTTAACGACCACCGTGAGCAACTCAATGGGCTATAAGCAGTCGCCCGTCCCTAATTTAGGGTCACTGGTTCCAGGGAAGGGAGAGAGCCAGTGCCGTAAGACAAACACAACATCCATGCCTGACCGGGATTCGAACCCGGACCCCTTACGCACGAGTGTTTATTTTGGAACAGCGGGGTTTTCAGTTGTTTCTTTTGTTTGTTTTTTTTATTGGAGGTTTAACGATCACCGTGAACAACTCAACGGTCTATAAGCAGTCGCCCGTCTCTAATTTAGGGTCACTGGTTCCAGGGAAGGGAGAAAACCAGTGCCGTAAGACGAACACAACATCCGTGCCTCACCGGGATTCGAACCCGGACCCCTTTCGGACGAATGATCAGAAGCGACCCACTGCGCCACCAGGGCGGCTGGTTTTCGGTTGCAGAAACTGTGTTAATATCAAACCGTAATGAATTATACGAGTGAAGTTTTCAATTTTAACGTTATGTTTTGTTTAGAATTCGCATTAACGTTCGTGTGTTTCAATTCAAAATAAAATTGGGAAGGAGCCTCAAAATACTTAAGAACTTTATGAATCCAGCATTTTCTTACACATCGGCAGCATTACGATGCGAAATCGGAAATATTTGCGACGAAAGAAGGCGGTTCGGCCAACACGAAATGCATTGCAATAGCCTTGGGTTTTTTTTATTGGAAGTTTAACGACCACCGTGAGCAACTCAATGGGCTATAAGTAGTCGCCCGTCCCTAATTTAGGGTCACTGGTTCCAGGGAAGGGAGAGAGCCAGTGTCGCAAGACAAACACAACATCCATGCCTCACCGGGATTCGAACCCGGACCCCGTTCGGACGAATGATCAGAGGCCATCGCTTAGACCACTGCGCCACCGGGGCAGCACAATAGCCTTGAAAACCATCAGCTTTCCCACACTTTGACGGCCATCGCTCGCGTTTATAGGCTTCACGCAAAATGGTACTACTCCATTAACAAGGGCATCTCCAGATATCTTATTCTAACCTCCTTGGGAGGAACAAATAATGATGAAAAAGTTATAACACTGCCAAAAAACAAAAAACAGGAGGCTGGAAGAATATCCCCGAAATTTTCAAAACATTTGGGTGGTTGAATTTGCTGCATTGCCGATTAATCACAAACCAGTGTGCAGTGTGTCCTTTGTGCAGCAGATCGTTAAGTGAAATCAAGGCTTACAATTTCAAAAAAAATAAAATCAGTACAAAAATTTCTACGAGAAATTTCAGCGCGATACTCATTCTCTGGGCAATAAAATGGAACGTCTGAAGTCCAAAATCTTCGAGCAACAGCGTAAATCTGAAAAGTTTCTTGCCTGTGAATGTGCGACATTAGCAAGCTACAAAATTTCTTGGATTTTAGCCCGTCAAAAAACTGCCTCCTTCTGGTGAGAAATGGCAAAAGAAATTCTGTCATTTCTGATCTAGAAATTTTACTAAAAAAATTTTAAGAAAAAAGTGAAAGATGAAATCATAGCAAACATGAGGAATCTGCCATTAAGTGGCAAAACTATTCTTCACAGAATGCTGGACATGTTCCACAATCTTCAGACATAACATATTCATCGGCCGAAAAAAGGTCCGTCTCTTGATGAATCGACTGATATTTCTGACACAGCTCAGTTTTAGTCACCTAGGTTAGAATGGTATCATGTGATGTGAAAATTCAAGAACTGCTCACAGTTTGTGAACAACTGCGAGATAAACCACGTGGATCTGATATCCTCAAAAACACGTCACTAAAAATTTGAATACAATGATTTACTTGCAGAAAAAAAAAATAGCTTCAGTGACAACTGATCGTGCACCTGCCATGGTAGAAAGCAAATCTGCAGAGCCGTATGGCCAGTGTGGCCCCTGACATAGGCGACAGTTAAACGAAGGCGCCGTATGGTGTTTAAAATACTTAAATAAATAGTAATTAATAACTTTAAGGTTTCAAACAGCAACGGAAGCGCAAACTTCCTGTATACTTGAATATTTTCATTATTTTTATGTATGTTTGAATATTTTATTTCAGCGGCGACCTGAATTGCTATTATTTCTTCATAAGTTGTTTGCAAGTCTTTCGGTAACGAAGCCACGGAGAATAATATTAATCCTTTTCTTGACTGTCGAACCAGGTGGCTGTATCCCTGGATTATAACCGCGAGCGAGCATATATTTCGTATTTCACAATGGAGACTTAGTCTGGTGATCAACCAAAGCGATTGGTGTAAGTTATGCGTGACATAGAAGCAGAATTTCTGGATGATTCCCACTATTATCTGTGCACAGAAACAATTTGTTTTTTTTTGTTTTTTTGATTGGAGGTTTAACGACCACCGTGAGCAACTCAATTGGCTTAAGCAGTCGCCTGTCCCTAATTTAGGGTCACTGGTTCCAGGGAAGGAGAGAACCAGTGCCATAAGACAAACACAACATCCATGCCTCACGGGATTCCAACCCGGGCCCATCTCGAATGACTGGTTCGAAACCAGCAACTCAGACCACGCGGTCACCGAATCAGCGACGTGTACATGCCTTGTGTAACATTATGACACACGTGAATGAACCGAATGTGAAGATTCAGGATAGAGAATTAATGACCAAGCCCAACATGTTCATGAACTTACCACAAAACTATCACTAATCCTGTGTCCCAGTTAGAAATAGCAGACATTACTAATTTTCCGGTTCTCTCAAAATTCCTTGAAAAAAATGAAGTTCATATTTGTGATAAAAAAACTCAATCTTTATGTTAAATAAACAAAAAATCCTTCTCGAAAATTTGAAATGCGCTTCTCTAATTTTGACAACTTTAAATCTGGCTGTATGCTGCTGCGTGATCTGTTTCGAATCGATATATCTCAATATATTCGAATCGATATATCTCATTTCAGCAAGGAAGTGGCTTCACCGTTGTCTTTGGACAGGTGAAGTTTAGAAACAGAGACTATAAGCATGGAGCACTTAAGTACAAGCCTATAAATCGCTGAATCAATGTGAAATGGAAATTAATTCTGACTGAAATTCTGCCAACCCTGAGACTCGGAACTGACAAATTGTTTTCAATGTTTGAGTCGACGTGATTGTGTGAATCATCTTTTGCTCCAGTGGGGATTGTAAGGTAAGAAATCGATCTCGTATCATTGATGAAAATCTGGAAGCTGAGTTACGTTGTGCGGTTCCAATGACTGGACCGAGATTTCTGAAACTTTTCAAACACAAAGAATGCCAACGATCGCATTAATTTCTTTTCAGTTTTCTACGTGTGTTTTTTTAATGCTAAAGAAGACAAACTGAAGAAAAGCAACCCTACATAAATGAATAAAAATGTATATATGCTGTTGTTTTTTCAATACAAAAGGGTCCGAACTCAATTTTGATAGCGTGGCGAATGTTGCCTACAATTTCTCACAAATATGAGAAATTCTAGGCAAAATTTGAAAACTGTTGGTCACCGCGGAGTTACAGTGTCTACTGCAATAAGAAACGTCTAGTCAACTATTATGTTCTGTGCTAAAGTTAAAATTCAAGTTTTTACGAACGGCGCACAGTGTAGGATTTTGCGAATCTAACGGGACAAAATTACATTAACAATGCAAAGGCATAAATTTAATCAAAAGGTATGGACAACAAGTACAATGGCCTGGTATGGCACAACAGCACATATTATATGACCGATGTCCGAGTCTTTGTTTTGTTTGTTTGTTTGGAGCTTTAACGACCACCGTGAGCAACTCAATGGGCTATAAGCAGTCGCCCGTCCCTAATTTAGGGTCACTGGCTCCAGGGAAGGGAGAGAGCCAGTGCCGTAAGACAAACACAACATCCATGCCTCACGGGATTCGAACCCGGACCCCTTTCGGACGAATGGTCAGAAGCCATCGTTTAGACCACTGCGCCACAGGGGCGGCGATGTCCGAGTCATCGGTCATTTTTTTTTTTTGATTGGAGGTTTAACGACCACCGTGAGCAACTCAATGGGCTATAAGCAGTCGCCCGTCCCTAATTTAGGGTCACTGGTTCCAGGGAAGGAAGAGAGCCAGTGCCGTAAGAAAAACACAACATCCATGCCTGAACGGGATTCGAACCCGGACCCCTTACGGACGAATGATCAGAGGCCAGCGCTTTAGACCACTGCGCCACCGGGGCGGCAGTCATCGGTCATATAATATTATATATGCGGTCATATAATATATATATATTCATATAATATTATATATGCGGTTCCGAGTCGTCATTTCTTAATACTTCGTGTAATTCCCGTTTTGGCAGCCCCGGTGGCGCAGTGGTCTAAGCGATGGCCTCTGATCATTCGTCCGAACGGGGTCCGGGTTCGTATCCCGGTGAGGCATGGATGTTGTGTTTGTCTTACGGCACTGGCTCTCTCTCTTCCCTGGAACCAGTGACCCTAAATTAGGGACGGGCGACTACTTATAGCCCATTGAGTTGCACACGGTGGTCGTTAAACCTCCAATCAACAAAAAAAAAAAATCCCTTTTTGACACTAGCATGACGGTACCTGAACCAAACGCGGAAAACATACATTAACGCACGTAGTTGAGTTAATGTATGTTTTCATTCGCTTCATCTCTATAGGAATCAAGGATCACATAACACATACAATTGTGACATTTAAAGTCGTACAACAATCTTGACAGTTTACTGAAATCATCATGACTTAAAATTCCATTTGTGTTTCTGTCACTTGTGGTCTTACGCGGTATTGTGCACTTTCAAACATGTTGAAATAGATATTTTACTTCGCAAATACAATGTACCAACCTTGGTGTCACTGTTCCATAACAATGTGCCCAAATCTATACACAACACGTACTTCGTTCACAGTTGATTTCCAAACCGACTGCCTACGCTCGAGCGCTCCTGTACAACTGATCCGGGCCGCCCCGGTGGCGCAGTGGTCTAAGCGATGGCCTCTGATCATTCGTCCGAACGGGGTGCAGGTTCGAATCCCGGTGAGGCATGGATGTTGTTTGTCTTACGGTACTGGCTCTCTCCCTTCCCTGGAACCAGTGACCCTAAATTAGGGACGGACGACTGTTAAACCTCCAATAAAAAAACTGATCCGGTAGAAACCTTTTATGAGCGGTTACAGTTAGTGAGGCGCGGGGTCACTTTTGACTTGACATGTTTTCTCATTGGCTTAAACGGTTCATCGGCTTGAATTTTAACCGATTGTACGTGAATACATTGCATGTTATTTTTTTTTTTTAATTTTGTCCCGCTAGATTAGCAAAATCCTACACTGTGCGGCGCAAGGAAAACTCCAATCAGATAGCGTCTTCTACAGAAATAAACAATAAACACAGTAAAGAAATTTAATGAAATACTAATAATCCGCAAAAAATCGCTCGATTCAAAGACAATTTTGCGTATGGGCTATGGTACATAAAATCATTTAATAACAATTTAAATTGCGCTATTGTGCAAAGACTAACAGAGCAGGGCTACAGCTACACAAATATGAAATCTTGTAGGAAACACATACACTGCTGTCTAATACCTCGGGACGAGGTACATTTTGAGCAGACAAAATCGGAAAAAGCAGTTTTACAGTTATAAGTGGTGTCTATGGTAATATCAACAATAAAATGAAAAGTATGACATCAAAAATCATGAGTAATATGTAATGGAGATCGAAACAGAACAAAATGTTACGAAAGAGGTACTTTTTTTTTTGATTGGAGGTTTAACGACCACCGTGAGCAACTCAATGGGCTATAAGCAGTCGCCCGTCCCTAATTTAGGGTCACGGGTTCCAGGGAAGGGAGAGAGCCAGTGCCGTAAAACAAACACAACATCCATGCCTGACCGGGATTCGAACCCGGACCCCTTACGGACGAATGATCAGAGGCCAGCGCCTTAGACCACTGCGCCACCGGGGCGGCCGAAAGAGGTACAGGCACACCTGCTGCTCAGCGTACCATTTCCATCAGCACTGAACAAACAGACTACAGGGCGAATACCTCAGTAGGCGGCCCCGGTGGCGCAGTGGTCTAAGCGATGGCCTCTGATCGTTCGTCCGAAAGGGGTCCGGGTTCGAATCCCGGTGAGGCATGGATGTTGTGTTTGTCTTACGGCACTGGCTCTCTCCCTTCCCTGGAGCCAGTGACCCAAAATTAGGGACGGGCGACTGCTTATAGCCCATTGAGTTGCTCACGGTGGTCGTTAAACCTCCAATCAAAAAAAGAAAACCTCAGTAGAGGGTATGCCCATCCCAAACTGTGTCATATTCAGCACCAAGTGTTTTAGGAGCTCTTGGGGTAAATTTTCCCGCTCCTGCTGAGTGGCCCTGATAATGCTGGAAGATTCATTTGCTCAAAGTCTCCCCAAGGCGTCCCAGGCATGTTCGATTGGATTGAGATCACGGGAACGCGCTGGCTACTACATCTGACGGACTTTATCCACAGCTGCTGCGCGTGTATGAGGACGGTCGTTATCCTCCATAAAGAAAAATAGCACCCACATCACCACGGAACACACGAACATGGTGAAGAATCACGCCACATCACTCCAGTACAGGTGCCCGGCGATTGTCCCTTAATTCATCACCTGCAGTTTAGTACGTCCACTGACCATGATACCGGTCCACACCATGACACCGCGACCGCTGTATTTCTCCTGTTCAAAGATGTTCCTGGCATCATACGCAGATCAACGTTGTTGTTTTTTTATTATTGGAGGTTTAACGACCACCGTGAGCAACTCAATGGGCTATAAGCAGTCGCCCGTCCCTAATTTAGGGTCACTGGTTCCAGGGAAGGGAGAGAACCAGTGCCGTAAGACAAACACAACATCCATGCCTCACCGGGATTCGAACCCGGACCCCGCTCGGACGAATGATCAGAAGCCATCGCTTAGACCACTGCGCCACCGGGGCGGCTCAACGTTCCCTCCAGATCAATTACAGCTTCGAATCCAACGAAAGACTAAAGCGGCTTTCATCTGTGAGCATTATCTTCGCCCACTGATCTGAAGGCAAGTCAACGTAAGTTGTACACCACTAATGGCAAGCAGTACGATTCGCCCTGTGTAATGGTAGATTGTGTACTGGGTTTCTGGGAATATAGTTCTGTCGTATTTAGATGTTTTGACACAGTTTGGCGTGAAATTCGCACACCAGTCTATGCTTGAGGATGATTAGCTAACTGTTTCGCAGGGCTTTTATGACTCTATTTTGCCGTTATGACCTGATAACGGTCAACCTGCTAGCTCGTAGAGCGGGCACGACCTCCAGTAAAACATCTGGCAGCGGCCCTGTTTCCTGAACGCTGACTAAATATGCTGTCGCTAGAATTCAGAGTAGCTCACTATGCTGTGTGCTACTCTAAACTCTAGCGACAGCGGCTTTAAGTCCGGCCTTCTTCGAGTTTGCTGATCAGTTCTGCCTCTGGTAAAATCTTTTTTTTTTTTTTTTTTTGGGAGGTTTTTTTTTTTTTTTTTTTTTTTTTGATTGGAGGTTTAACGACCGCCGTGAGCAACTCAATGGGCTATAAGCAGTCGCCCGTCCCTAATTTAGGGTCACTGGTTCCAGGGAAGGGAGAGAGCCAGTGCCGTAAGACAAACACAACATCCATGCCTGACCGGGATTCGAACCCGGACCCCTTACGGACGAATGATCAGAGGCCAACGCCTTAGACCACTGCGCCACCGGGGCGGCTTATTGGAGGTTTAACGACCACCGTGAGCAACTCAATGGGCTATAAGCAGTCGCCCGTCCCTAATTTAGGGCCACTGGTTCCAGGGAAGGGAGAGAGCCAGTGCCGTAAGACAAACACAACATCCATGCCTCACCGGGATTCGAACCCGGACCCCTTTCGGACGAATGATCAGAAGCCATCGCTTAGACCACTGCGCTACCGGGGCGGCCACTCATACCTGCTCAGACCATCAATACATGTCCGCCGTAATGTGATGTTTCCTAAACAAAAGCTGGGTTTTGTGTGCCGGTTTCCTCCCAGATGAGAATTCGTCCATTGTCAGACTCCACACTAAATCTCGGCTCGTCAGAGAAGATAACTTGATTCCACTCATCGTGCCTTCCACCACGATGTTCCTCAGGCCCAGTTTCTCCGTACGGTGTCGTGAGGTTAAAGGGACGCACACACTACATGGTCATAAAGTCACATTGGTGAAGGCGACTGCGCATTTTTTTTAGTTTACAGCCTGCGTCTTGTTAACACGAGCTCTCGCTGGACCTGAGTAGCATTTCGCCGCCTGTTCAGACGGGCTGTTAATAGATAACGGTCGTCCCTTGGTGGTGGTGTTCGTGAACGGCCGCGACCTCGTTTTCTTCGAACACTTCTCGTACCCTGTAATCGGGTCCAGTCGAGAAATGACACTTCGTGATACTCCAATGGCCTCTGCTACCACCCGCTGTGTCTGACCTGCTTCTATCCTGACAGCTCTCCGCGCCGCTATGATAATTTATGCTGTTGATACATCGTTCGAATCAAAGACTTCAAGAAACGAAGTGTCAGCATAAACGCGGCGGCATATGAGAGCTCCCGGAAAACCTTCGTTTGTATCCCAATCTGTGATTTATGCATTTTGACGTCACATACGCTAATCTGCAGAAGGATATGCATGATTCGGCTTTCTATGTCACACTCTACTTGCATTTACTACGTTTCGGTACGATAACACACGACTGGTTTGCATAATGTCGCCAAAGTCACATGCTCCCTTAATTATTTTGAGCAGTGTATGTCCGAGTCAAAAGTGAATTATTTATGAACATGAGAAGCCAAATCGTTTAATCTCCTGAATAACTGCATGTACATGATCTCAGGGGAATAGAGCAAAGGACGACCTCTCTGCTGGGCAAGATGTTACAGGTATAGTTAATATTTTTAGTGTTTTCATGAATTCCGACAGTAGATCTCGAAAGGAGTCTTTAGTTGTGAAGAAATCGAACAGCATCCATTGTTTTTGCAACGTCTAAAAACATATGATATACAGAGGGCGAGTCGAAAGTTTTGCAATATTTGGATCACTTTGTCTTCATGCGTACCTTTACGACGAAAACTGACTAGCATTCAAAGTATAGACCATCGTGTTGCACCGTCTTTAGCCATCTGCTGCCAGTTCTTTGATTCCGCGGCGGTATCAGTTCTTGTGCTTCGAGACGGGAAACGCCTTCACCCCAGCTGCCACCTCCTCCTGTTTGTTGAAGTGCCGCCAGCGAAGGAAGTGAGACATGAACCGGAACAAGTAATAATCCAACGGGGCAAGGTCCGGACTATATGCTTGGTGTGGCATCAGTTCGATGCCCTCAAATTCCTGGAGTTTTGCCAGGGTCGTTCGCGCAGTAAAAGGCCGAGCGTTGTCCTGCTGTAGGAGAGAGCGCGCTTTCTGTTTACCAGTGGTAGGTACTTCTCCAAAACGGCATACATCAGCTCCAGCTCCAGCTGTTCAGATTAGAGGTTGGAGTTAATGGTCCAACAGTCTGGAACAAATTCGTAACGGATTATTCCCCCGAAATTCCACCAGATCCAGAGCATCACCTTGTGCTCGAAGCGCCCATGTTTGACAAAAGGTTCAGGAAGCTGGCCCGGGATCAACCACTTCCGTTGGGTGTTAGGATTACGGAAATATACCTACTTTTCATCGCACGTAACAATTATCTTAGTGAAACGTACATCGCGTGGGTTTTTAGGAGTTTCGTGCACACTTCCACTCGACAGTTTGCTTCAGCTGGCGTTAGTTCGAGAGGGACAATGCGGCAGTTCCTGTAGAACTTGCAGACATCCTGAAGGTGACGAACTACAGTTGTCTGTGAAATGCCCAGCTCACCTGATAATCTCTGGAGTGCTGGTTGTCAGATTTGCCTCTACGGCCTGGCGCACGGCCTCCGAATCCACGGTTCACGGCCTACCTGACCTTGGCTTGGCTGATCGTCGAGGTTTCTGTCACCTGAGCGAAATTTCTTGAACCATCTGGTTGCGGGGCTGTGGTCCACGTAACCTTCCCCTTTCGAATGACAAATGTTTCGTGTTGCTTGAGCAGCGTTATGGTAGAGTTCAAACTCGTAAAGACCTAAGTTCCCTAATTAACCGGTTGCGGCTGTTCATCTTTTAGGCATCCCAACCACAGACAGAACGACGACATGCAATGCTGTTCACAGCAATGACTACCACTTTATATCCCTTTTGACTGAATGCAGTGCGCGACTTGAACTAGCTTAAACACGAGACCTACCCGCCGGAGCACATGCGTTTATGTAGATATTGCAATACCTTATAACCATAAGAATATGGTCAATTGTAATGTGCTGAAACTGTTAAACAAATGAGATGCATTATTCATACATTAATCGGATTACAAACTCTATGCACATTTTATTACACGCAAGGAGCAAAGTTCCATTCTGATGATGGTAACCAAAAAGCACGAGAATCAAATAATGTTAAATTAACTTAAGGGGGTGAAAGTTATGAAATTGAAGCACTTTGCAAGACAAACAGTATACGTGCTAGAATAGTAACTCAAGTCTTGAACGTAACACAGTTCTGTATCAGTCCAACACAGCTCCGTTGCCCAACACAGTTTAACACAGTTCTGTATCACTCCAAATACAAGGACTTGCAAATGCAAGTTTAAATATGCAGACAGTTTGATAGTTAAAATGTTTAAAAGATCACGCCTAAAAATATCTGGTGCAGCAGTATTAAATAGATGAAAAATAAAAAGAATTTTTTAATTGGCTAAAAAACGTCGGAACTTCGCTTCTTCACAAAGTACAACAAACATCCGTGCGAGATTCAGGCACACGCTATGCATTTCTGTATATGTGCATACCATTATCAAGCTGTAATTTGGTAGTTTCACTGGTGGAGAGGGGTAGATACACCTGGAAACTGCCAATCTGTGGCCATTATGCTACTGTTTACGTTATCGTAAACAGATAACTGTTTACGTTATCCAACAAGTAATTGGACACCTGTGATAGCAAAGGAAAACCAAGTTTATTCACCTTCAATAGTTGGTGGAACCTCCACGAGCGGCGATTACAGCTGTGAATCTCCGGGGCATACTATCAACCAGGCGTTGTACGACGGCTAGCGGTATTTTCTTCCACTCGGCTTGGAGAAGACAGGTCAGTTCCTTCACCGATTTCGGACGGTGGGGGCATCCCTTAAGTTGACGCTCCAACTAGTCCCAGAGGTGCTCGATAGGATTACGGTCCGGGCTCTGCGCAGGCCAGTCCATTCGATTAACCCCATTGTCATTATACCAAGCCATGGTTGACCTCGCAACATGACAGGTGGCATTGTCATCCTGAAAGTAACATGGGTCCACCCCGTAAAACTGCCACAACGTAGGAAGCGCATGGTCATCCAAAATGGTGCAGTAGGTCTCGGTGTTGTCTAACAGGAATTGCGACCAAGGGTCCCATGCCATACAAGGAGAAACACCCCCATAGCATTATTCCACCGCCGCTGAACTTCACACTTGGCACAACACATTCCGGCAGGAGGCGTTCTCCAGGCAGACGCCAAACCCAGACCCTGCCATCCGAACAGTAGAGGGTGAACCTTGATTCGTCGCTCCAGAGAACCTGTTTCCACTGTTTAACGGTCCACTGTCGACGTTCTTTGCACCACGTTAGCCGAGCAGCGCTATTGGACTTGGTGATCAAAGGCTTGTGGGCGGCAGCACGTCCATGATAACCGAGCAGATGGGCTTCCTTACGGATGGTATTCGTCGAAAGAACACTCCAGGATGCCTGTTGAAACTTCTCGCGGATGTGGCCCATCGATTTGTTGCGGTTCTTCCGAATTTCTCTGGCCAGCACCCGTCGGTCTCTAACTCCCAGTTTTGTGGGTCTGCCGGGTCGGGGCACATTCCGACAGTCACCTCTCATCTTTCACTTGCCAATTACGTAGGCCACTGTCGATTTTGGGTACTTCAACTCGCTGGATATGTCACGTATGGATCGGCCATTTCTGTGATACCAGATGATTACACCTTTCTCGAAATCAGAGAGCTCCGAACTGCGTGGCATCTTGCGTGCGACTGGTTGCGTTGTTGTTTCCCAGACGATATTTAACGGCGGCGTCCGTGACGTCTATCAGGACCGCAGATATTGTCAATTGCAGGGATGTCCAATTACTTGTTGGTAGATTGTGTGTGTGTGTGTGTGTGTGTGTGTGTGTGTGTGTGTGTGTGTGTGTGTGTGTGTGTGTGTGTGTGTGTATATGCAACTGACTCAGAGGAGAGAAAATATATATATATATATATATATATATATATATATATCAACATCATCATTGTCAACCATTATCAATCCACTGCTGGACGAAGGTCTCCCCAAGTTTCCTCCACAACGGTCTGTCTTGTGCCAGTCTCCTCCATGTCACTCCCGCATACTTTCAAATTTCATCCACCCATCTTCCATGTGGTCTTCTTCTGGGTCTTTTCCTGTCCCTTGGAATCCAATCTAAAATTTCGGCTGTCCATCGATCGTCTGTTCTTCTGGCAGTATGTCCAGCCCATTGCCATTTCAGGGATTTAACTCTGACCATGATGTCTTCCACTCTTGTCATTTTTCGGATCCACGTGTTCCTCTTCTTATCTCTCCTGGTTACACCAAGCATGCACCTCTCCATGCTTCTTTGAGTTGTTTGCAGCCTTTGTATGTCTCTTTTAGCTAAGGTCCACGTCTCTGCACCATACGTAAGCACTGGAAGGATGCATTGATCAAACACTTTTCTTTTAAGACATAATGGCATATTGCTCTTGAAAATTATGCTGTTTCTTCCAAAAGCTCTCCAGGCAAGTTTTGTACGCCGATTAATTTCTTCACCAATGTGACCCTCACTTGATATCTGCTGTCCAAGATAAACGTACGTGTCTGTTATCTCCAGCTTTTCTCCATCAATCGATAAATCTTCATTTCTTGTAAAAGCATTGTACATCACTTTTGTCTTCTGAAAGTTCATTTTTAATCCCACTTCTTTACTCTTGTCAGCAAGTTCCTGGATCATACTCTGTAGCTCTGATGGGGTAGTTGCAAAAATGACTATGTCATCAGCAAAACGAAGGTGGGTTAGATAATCTCCATTAATCTTTATCCCTTTGTTTTCCCAGTTCAGTGATTGAAAGACATTTTCCAATGTGGCATTAAAGAGCTTCGGAGATATGGTGTCACCTTGTCTCACTCCTTTTCCAATTTTTATGTGTGTTGTATTTTCAAACAGCCTAATCTTTGCACTTGCATTTTCATAGATGTTATTAATAATATTAATGTATGCATCTTCAATACCGCAGGATTTCAGAGCCATTGCAACTGCTGATGGTTTCACCGAATCAAAGGCTTTTTCATAATCGATAAAAGCCATGCACAATGGAAGTTCATATTCCCTCGCTCTTTCAATTAGTTCTCTCAGTACGTGGATATGATCTATTGTGCTGTGGCCACTCCTGAATCCAGTTTGTTCTCTCGGTTGAGCCATGTCCAGTGTCGCCTTAAAGCGGTGTGAAAGAACTTTAGTGAAGATTTTATAAACCACTGATAGGAGGCTGATAGGTCTGTAGTTCCTGAGATCCTCAATGTCATCTTTTTTATGTAGCAGGATCATTGTAGCGTTGCTCCAATCCTCAGGAATTTTCCCTTCATTAAGGCATCGAGTAAAAATTTGGGTGAGTACTGTTTCGATTTCTCCACTTGCTTCTTGTATGATGTCTACAGTAATTCCATCTTCTCCTGGAGCTTTTCCCCGCTTCATGCTCTTGATTGCATGTGCAACTTCTGCTGGAAGGACTGGAAGAACTCTGGTACTGGTACCTTTCATGATGTCTGGAGTACATGTATCATCCCTTTCATATAATTTGGAGTAGAAATCTTTCACTCTTGTCAAAATTTCGCCTCTATTTCTTGTTACAGAACCATCTTCTTTCCTCAGTGTCATAATCTGTTTTTTCCCCTTACTGAGATGTCCCTTTGCTATCTTTAGGCTTTTTTGTTTTCAATTGCTTTCCTTACTAGTTCACAGTTGAATTTCCTTACGTCTTCAGTGATACTTTTTCGTACTGTCTTGCATAGCTCTATATATTCTACTTTGGGAGTCACATCTTCTTTAGTTGTCCTCATCACTCTTCTTTTTTGCATCAACATTTTGGTTTTTCCTGATAATTTGTTCACATGCAATTTGTTCTTAGACCCAGCTAATTGTGTTGCTGTTTCCATAAGAGCTTTGGTTACTTTTCTGTTAACTTCAGAAATATCCACTTCTTCCGATGTTAGGCCTTCTAAAGCAGAGAATCTGTTCTTCAGTTCCAATTTGAAGGTATTATGGTGTTTTTAAGGTTGGTTATGTCAATACATTTTGTTTGTCTTATGAGCTTGCTACGTTCGAGTTTAGTGTTGAGGTGCATCTTACATCTCACCAATCTATGGTCACTGCCTGTGTTGAACTTGTTTAGCACACTGCAGTCTTCTATGAAGAATTTTTTGTTACACATAATAAAATCAATTTCACTTGTCGTCCCATTTGGATGTCTCCGTGTCCATTTCCTGTGTGGCTTTTTCTTGAAAAAGGAGTTCAAGATGAAAAACCCTTCAGCCTCTGCAAACTCTACGAGAGTATTTCCACGCTGGTTTCTGTTGCCGTGACCGAATTTACCTACTGAAGTTTCATTCTGTTGCCGTTGCCCTATTTTTGCATTGAAATCTCCCATACTTATCTTCAAGTGCTGCTTACCTTTATTATTTAGATCACGAATTTCCTCATAAAATTATATACATATATATACACACTGACGGAAAAAATCCCAACACCACGAAAAAATAGTTGTAGAGGAATGAAATGGCGGCAATACATTTGTATAGGTAACATATTTAATCGATTACGGTTTCAAGATAGCAGCTTAATGTAAGCACGAGAGAAGCCATTTTAAATGTGAAATGCTGGTACATTAATAACCTGGGTAACCGCCAGAATGTTGAATGCAAGCACGCAAACACGTTCATGCATTGTGTCGTACAGGTGCTGGATGTCAGTTTGTGGGATGGAGTTCCATGCCTGTTGCACTTGGTCGGTCAATACAGGGACGGTTAATGCTGGTTAGGGGTGACGCTGCAGTTGTCGTCCAATGATGTCCCATACGTGCTCGATTGGTGAAAGATCTGGTGATCTAGCAGGCCACGGCAACATGTCGACACTCTGTAGAGCATGTTGGGTTACAACAGCGGTATGCAGGCAAGCGTTATCCTGTTGGAAAATACCCCCTGGAATGCTGTTCATGAATGGCAGCACAACGGGTTGAATCACCAGACCGACGTACAACTGTGCCGTCAGGGTGCGTGGGATAACCACGAGAGTGCTCCTGCTGTCATAGGAAACTGCTCCCCAGACCATAACTCCAGGTGTATGTCCAGTGTGTCTCGGCCGCAGACAGGTTGGTTGCAGGCGCTCACCTGGCCTCCTCCTAACCAACACACGGCCATCACTGGCACCCAGGCAGAACCGGCTTTCATCAGAAAACACCAGATCTTCACTCCGTCCTCCAATGAGCTCTAGCTTGGCACCACTGACGTCGCAAACGGCAGTGGTTTGGAGTAAGTGGAATGCACGCTACATGGCGTCTGTCTCAGAGCTGTCCTTCAAGTAACCGATTTGTAACAGTTCGTTGTGCCACTGTGGTGGCAACTGCAGCTCGAATTGCTGCTGCAGACGCGGTACGATGCGCCACGGCCAAACGCCGTACACGGCGGTCTTCCCTCTCAGTAGTGCCACGTGGCCGGCCGGAACCCGGTCTTCTTGAGGCAGTACCTTCCCTTGACCCCCGCTGCCAATAATCATGCACAGTGGCTACATTCCTGCCAAGTCGTTCTGCAATATTGCGGAAAGAAAATCCACCTTCTCGTAGCCCTATTACACGATCTCGTTCAAACTCCGTGAGCTGTTGATAATGGCTTCTTCGTCTTCTTAAAGGCATTCTTGACTAACATCAACACACTACACGTGTCGAATCTCAACGATAACTAACGCTCACGAACGTTACAGCGCGTATTTACAGCAAACCTGCTTTGCATGTTCCGAGGCGCTACTAGCGCCACACGTATGCGCCGAGCGCGAAATTTGCATAGACGTCATCTTACAGATGTACTCTCACCACCTACCAACTGTCGTTTATCTAACACAACCCCTTCTTGGTGATGGGATTTTTTTCCCCCGTCAGTGTATATATATATAGTATTTTTTTTTAATTGGTGGTTTAACCACCGCAAGCAACTCGACGGGCTGCAAGCAGTTGCCCGTCCCTAATTTGGGCACTGGCTCCAAGGAAAGGAGAGAGCCAGTGCTGTAAGACAAACACAACATCCATGCCTCACTGGGATTCGAACTCGGATCCATTTCAGATGAATGGTCAGAAGCCAGCGCTTAGACCACTGCACCAACAGGGCAGCCCCGCTGGATATGGTACAATTCACACATTGAAAGGTCAACTACCTTTATAAGAAAAAAAAAAAAAGAAAGGAATTACTGATAACATAATTGAGAGAGAGAAATCCAAAAGCCATAATTTAAATGTTTTATCAAACAATATATGTACATCTTTAAAATCTGTATCACACTAGATAAACTTCTGAATAAGTGAAATCATGGCAACCCTAGGGATAATATTAATTACCTTGAATGTAATTAAATGAATGGAATTACTAGATAATCATACAGAATAACTTGCCTGATTTTCAGGTTGTACTTCAACTCGTTTTCTGCAACTGACTTATAGGAATGTGTTACCATTCATGTGGCAATGTCCAATTTTTTTGGTAGTTAATTACGGCATCTCTTCTTTGAATTTCTAAACTTTCTTCTAACTTATTTTTTATTTTATTTTCTTGTTTGGTGGTTTAACGACCACTGTGAGAAACTTGATGGGCTATAAGCAGTTGTCAGTCGCTAATGTAGGCCCACCAGCTTCAGGGAAGGGAGAGAGCCACTGCCGTAAGACAAACACAACATCCTTGCTTCGCTGGGTTTCAAACCCAGATCAATCACGGGTTAATGGTCAGAAGCCAGTGCTTAGACCACTGAGGTGTCCTTTTTCATGAAGGGCTCCTAATGAAATCATTTTAAGTAGGTATCAATTAAAAGTATGTTCGATGCTCTGACCATTTGTATTAAAATCCCGTTTTGCAGGTAATATTTTTTATTACAGTTGTATGTTCTGCTACACAGATTTCAAGCTGCCTTCTAGTTTCACCCATGTAGGAATCACCACAATGAGATTAACACAATACACTAGTTCTTCTACAAAGAGGACATGGTCTTCTTTTTGTTTTATGGTAGGGAGGAATTTATTAATTTAAATTCTGGAGCATTGTCTAACCTGATTTTTCACCACATTTTACACTTATCTTATTAGGCCTCCAAGGTCATCTCACCAAACATGTTCCTCACAAAAACTTCACTTAACTTGTTTTTTTTTTTTCTACATCTTATGTACTGCTATTATGAATTCTTGTCTTCTCAGAAAGCCTGTTCTTCCCTGCCCACATTATCTTTCTTACATTTTGCCCTACTCTGGTGGGCCAGCCATGAAATAGTAATTTTACCTTGCAACCTTCCCATATATGCTTCCTTCTCTTTTACAGCTTCTTTTGTTCCTTCAAGCAACATCTTTACTGTCACCCACCACTGTAGGGCCACAATCCTATTCAATGACAGTGACAAAACAATCTTAAAACATGCTACTTGCACACACACATTCAACTGATTCATTATAATAAATTCTTCCCTACCATAAAGCAAAACAGAAGACTTCTTACTTCACGAAGGAGTAGCGTGCAGTGTTAACTTTCATCACAGTGATGAATACATAGATGCAACCGTAAGCCAACTTAAGACCAGTGCAGTGCATACATTGTTTAAAAAGCAACAAGACTGATGCCATAGCACCAAAACAAACACACAGATTAAAATGCAGTGGCCTGTGTTGGAGCACCTGCAAGGTCAGTCACGTGACAATGCATCATTACAGCACTCCGCTAGTTCATTCTTGTAGTAAACAGCATAGAGTTCAGACATGTTTCTGCAACCCAGTACGGATTTAAAACTGGAGCAAAGAGCAGCTATAAAATTTTGTGTGTGCTTGAATAAAATTGCCACAGAAATGCACGAAATGATTAAAACAGCCTATAAGGAACATGCTTTGTGTAAGAATTTTTTGAATGGTGAAAAGTGTCTGGAAGATGCGCCATGCTCTGGTAGGTCTTCGACATCGGCTACGGAGGTTAATGTCAAAACCATCGAGGCACTCCTACGCAAAGACCACCGAATGACCATTGAGGAGGTAGCTAATGGGATGCAGATATCCATTGGTTCCACTGTGAGAAACTGGCTGGGGTACCGAAAAGTCACTGCAAAGTGGATTCCCCACTTGCTCACGGATGAACACACAGCAAATTGTGTTATCACTTGTCACCAATGGAAATGCGAGCTACAACATGAGCCACACTTTTTAGATCGAGCTGTCACATGTGATGAAACATTTTTTCACAAGTTTGATCCAGAAACAAAACACCAGAGCACTCAATGGAAGCACCCACAGAGTCGCTGATCCAAGAAGGCAAAGGTTCAACAAGAAAGTGCACAGAAGGTCATGCACCTAGTTTTTTTCCGATAAAAAGGGAATCGTGTATGATCATGTTGTTCCACAGGGGAAAACTGTTACCAGTGACTATTACTCTGAAGTCTTTAAAGGTCCTCTAAAGAAAAACATTTCCCTAAAACACCCAGAATATGCACAAACTGGTCAGACTTTGCATTGAAATAATGCCCCTGCATATCGTGTTTTGCTTACCCAGCAGTTTATCCAATACCCAGGTGTCGAAATGATGGTGCACCCTCCATATTTACTAGACCTGGTGCTGTGTGACTTCCACCTATTCCCTGAAGTGTAAAAACGACTCCATGGTCATTGGTTAGCATCAAAAACTGAACTGAACAATGCTGTGATGGGTATCCTGAACCAGATGTCAAGGAAGGGGTTCAAGCACACCTTCCGGAAGTGGATAGAAAGGGAGACCGGTACATTCAGGTAGAAGAAGAGTACTTCAAAAGCATGGAAGTGTACATGTGTTTACTGCATTACACTTCTGCCTCCATTTAAAATCAGCCTCATTACTTTTAAATGAGCCTAGTAGAACACAGTTGTAATGAAAAATGTGAACAGCAAAATAAGACTTGATCAACACTGGAAATTCGACACGTTACTATTGTTTATGATTCCCTAGTAATCCTTGCATTTAATTATATTCTAGTTAATTGCTAGATAAACTCTAAAACAAAATTTTCTATATAACTGAAACAATAACATAACATGAGCAGTCTTGTCATCTGAGGAACACATTTGCATTTTCAGCATTCTCTTTACTAGAATTCTCTTCTTTTATAAATGCTATGTTACGAAAGAGAAGAAAATTTTTTATTGGCATTGGAGTGTGAAGTTTATTAATTTTTGGGATGATATTTTCCTGCATTGATCGACGGATAGTAAGACGACATAAGTCAGATAACCTCATAGGGTTTGTTTTCATATAAATCAGCCAACCTTTTATACTGTTAAAACTACAGCTGTAAGGAATACTTGATGGTAGTATTTCCAGCCATGGTGTGAGTCTCAAATCAAATCCTGAATAAACAAGAAGCTGAACAGTACGAAAATGGTTCTTTCGTCGTGCAAGGCAGAGATTGTCAATATTGCAAGAGTAGACATTTCCTAAGTTTGCATCAGAGCCATTCCTTATCAATTCCTCAGCAAATAAAAACTTGTCAAGCAGAATAGCACGATATAATGGAGTGTCACCAGGGGTAAAACTTTCAGAATTCAACTTTCCACCATATTTTAGTAGCAGCTCAACAACTGAAATGAATATGCCATGATCTAATTCTGAAATGCTATCAACAGCTTCATGTATTGCAGTCTGACCTGAGATACCACTCCCTAGATTAACACTGCTTCCTAAAATAAAAGAAACACAAGATATCTTTTAAACAGAAATTTAAATAACAAAGAAAATAGACAAATGGTATATCTAGGTTACATACAGAAGCTTGTGGACAAACAAATTTTAATTACATTTAAATATACAAAACAAAGCAATTACACACCTCAAGCAGTTATCGAAATATGATTAATTACAAATCCTGCTATCAACACACAATTTTTTTCTGTCTTTAAACATAAATTTTGCTTTTGCTTTCACAATGTTACATTTTCTCTATGTTATGATGACAAAGTCTTTCCTCTTGGATATAGTAGGATCTATAATTAGTCATAATGAACAATGAAACTGATAATGATGAAATTAAGGATCACCAAGAAGACTACAAATTTCTATCAATTCATGATCCTAAAATGACATTTGAAAAAGAGGGTACTAAATACTTCATAGCATACAAAGACTAAGTTTGAAACAGCAGAGATCCATGAATTTCTTTTATGTTGATGCTTATCGTAAAGAAATTAGAAGCATTTATGGATTAAAAGTTTATAAAAGGTAACATTGTCATTGTTGGCACAAATGTGCCATATTTTCACTGTTTCTGTCTCTTTAGAAAACTTGAAAATTATATCGCCCTGAAGCAGGATATTTTTAAAAAATTGCATTGCCCTGGAGTGATGTAATTTTCAAGTTTTCTGAAGAGGTGGCGGCTACATGGAAACAGTGAAAATATGGCACATTTGTGACATCTCTGTATACATTGATGAGCCATTACATTATGATCACCTAAATAATAAGCTGTAGAACCCCCTTTAGCCTCAAAAGGTGAACACTCGGCGAGGCATCAATTCGATGAGTGGCGATAGGTATCCTGGGGTGTCTGGTACCATAATGTCAACAGCAGGTCTTCTAGTTCCTGTAAATTTCAGGAAGGTGTTGATTTAGCATGAACCCGCTTTTCCAGGCAGAACCACAAATATTCGATTGGGTTCATGTCAGGTGAATTTGGAGCCCAGGGGCATTAACAGAAAGTCACCAGCATGTTCCTCGAACCACTCCTTGATGATTCTGGTAGTGTGGCATGGCGCATTATCCTGTTGGTAATTTTCTTCAGAAGTGAGAAATACATAGGGAACACAGTTGCCATGAATGGGTGAACTTGGTCCACAATGATATTCAGTTACCTGACAGCTGTCAAGAATTTTGCTATAGGAATAAAGGGGCCTAAAGTGTCCCAAGAAAACATCTCCCACAGTCTAACACCCCCGCCAGCCTGTTTCCACCCAACAGCGCATCCAGGTGCCATAGCCTCTGGTAATCGGCGTATCTGCACTCAACCATCTACATGATGCGCCAAGAATCTCGATTCGTCCGACCACGCCACTTTCTTTCAATCGTCCACGTTCCAATATCTCTATGATCTTGGGCCCATTTTATGCGTTGTTGGCAATGACGTGCAGTGAACATGGGGACCCAGCTGGGTCTTCGGCTATGCAGGCCCATGTGCAGAAGGCTCCGAGGAACTGTGTGCTGCAACACATTGCCCTGGTCACCACTGCTGTAGCTGCGGGTGATTTGTTGCACTGTGGCCCTTCAGTCACTGTGAACAATGCGCGACAGTCTCTGCTCCCCCTCTGGCATCGATGAGCTGCGGACAACACCCGGCTGGACCACGGTTCATTGTTTGGCCATCTGGGCACCACTTTTGATATGTACTCACTACAGTGGCAAATGAACAACCCACAAGCAGCACTGTTTCCGAGATTGTAGTTCCGAGGTGCCATGCCATCACAATTTGTCCCATATCAAACTCCAATAAATTGGCAGCTTTTCCCATTCAGACTTCATACACTCTACTAACCGAAAGCAGGTCCTCGGGTTGTACATGTACTGCTCTGTGAACTTCACCTGCGCCACCGTTGGGTCTCCAGGTGAGCTCATTTCTCTAGGCTGTAGGCGGTGATAAGGTAATGGCTCATCGGTGTATGTGTGAAGATTTTTTTTCCAGGAAGATTTGTTTCCCACTGATATGTAAGATGACATGGCAAGATTTTTTTTATCACTTTAGATGCGATCATGAAACAGAACTGTTGTATAGCATAAAACTTTTAAAAGCAGCAAGAGTTTTCAGAAGTGAGAAATACATAAAAGTAACTTCTTTAGCACATGCTTCTAGCTTCAGCATTCAAATTATTTTAAACCCCCATAATTTGCCTATTAGTATAAAAAATTAGACACAATTTCTTTAATGCTACCACTAACAAAGTACAGCGCCGCCCCGGTGGGGCAGTGGTCTAAGGCGTTGGCCTCTGATCATTCGTCCGTAAGGGGTCCGGGTTCGAATCCCAGTCAGGCATGAATGTTGTGTTTGTCTTACAGTACTGGCTCTCTCCCTTCCCTGGAACCAGTGACCCTAAATTAGGGACGGGCGACTGCTTATAGCCCATTGAGTTGCTCACGGTGGTCGTTAAACCTCCAATCAAAAAAAAAAAAAAAAAAGTACAGCAACATAAATGAAAAATTATGGAGGCAAAAATAAATATTTAGACATGCTAAAATAGCAATGCAAAATAAACATTTATTTACACCACTGTTTCTCAGCATGTATAAACACTAATTACAACTACATACATTTTGAGCATTAGTGATGGCAAATACATAGCACCATGGCTGCTACTTATATTAGTTAGAAATCATGAGTCATCCAAGTTTAGTACTTCCAGGAATGCGAGTGACTATGATCTATTTCAGAACAACTGCTCTTGAAGCAGGAAAACTAACATTGAAGCTGCAAAACTGGATTTTGGAGCAACTAAGATACCCTTCCAAATTGACATTAAAACTAGGCATATGATGTTTTAAGACATCTTTATAAATTAGAGATTACAATAACCATAATTTACATCAACATTTATACACTGAGATGCCAATTCATTAGGTACGCCTGCAGATAGTCACATTAATGGTTCGCTCCAACATGTGATGGCAAATACAAGTGAGCATGGTGCATAATATATATCAATTAGGCAGACCAGCTTGTCAAGCATCAGGTACCATTCAACTGAAGATCAAAAAGGGCAAAATGAGTGATATGAGCTACTTTGAACACAGCATGATAGTTGGCACCAATTCAAGCATCTCCTAAACACCCATCCACCTGAGCTTTACACACACAACTGCAGCAAGGGTTTACTGTGAATGGTGGGACACAAAAAAAAAATTTCTAGCCAGCAGCAATCCTGTAGACAAAAACAGCTGGTGGTCCAGAGAGGTCAAGGAGACTGGCTAGAAAAGCCGGTGGATAAAACGCAAGGGCCACAACCCCGTGAAATCACTACAGAATTCAACACTGGTGTGCCAAAGGTCATCTCCAAATTCGCCATGTATCATATCATGCCACAAATGGGCTACAACAGCCAACAACCATGTTAAGTGCCAATGCTGTCAGTGCAGAACATGAAAGTGAGCCTTTAGTAGTAGTAGTAGGAACATTGACACTGGACCACCGAGGACTGGAAAGAGGTCACCTAATCAGACAAATCAAGGTTTCTCCGGCATCATGCACATGGCAGCATCTGAATTTGGCATAAATGTCATGAATGGGCTACAACAGCTAACAAAAAAATTGTCAAGAGCTAATGCTGTCAGAGTAGAGCATGAAAGTGCACCTCTAGTAGTAGAGAGGTGCACTAAGGAATGGGAAAAAAATTGCCTGGACAGACAATCTAGGTTCCTTTTACATCATGCAAATGGCAGGATCTGAATTTAGAGCAAGCAACATGAGGCCATGGAGCCATACTGTCATGTTTCAACAGTACAAGCCAGTGGTGGCAGTATGTTGGCATGCAGAATGTTTTTTTCCTGGTATGCATTAGATCCCCTGATACCCAATAAGGGACATCTGAATGCCACAGTATATTTGATCATCACTAACCAAATTCATCCCTTCAAACCTACAGTTTATCCTCAAGCAGACGGACATGTCCAGCAGAATCGTGCACCCACTTATATGGCTCGTATCATCACCAAATGGTTCCAGGAACATGTGAATGAGTTTTCCTTGCTCCAAGGACCTACACAGTTCCCAGATTTAAACCCCCTCCAAGCACCTCTGGGATGAGGCGGAACAGGTTACTCAATGCAAGTGTGCCACCATTCAATCTGAAGCAATTGTGCAGCTTGATCCCTTCTGCAACAATGCTTTCAGCATCTGATATGTTCCACATCCAACAAAATCAGTCTGTTCTACAGGCCAAGGGCAGCACAAAACGCTACTACTTAGGTGTATCTAATAAACTGGCATCTCAGTATACATCATACATTTTTCTTGTGTCCTGATTGAAACATGTCTTAGAACATGGATCAAATCAGCAACAACTTTATGAATACTGTCTACATTGCCTTTCCACAGGAGAAAAACGAAAAGAGAAATTCACTAAGTCTCTCTCTCTCTCTCTCTCTCTCTCTCTCTCTCTCTCTCTCTCTCTCTCTCTTTCTTTCTCTCTCTCTCTCTCTCTCTCTCTCTCTCTCTCTCTCTCTCTCTTTCTTTCTCTTTCTTTCTCTTTCTCTGTCTGTGTCTCTGTGTGTGTGTGTCAAAATGCTGCTCTCGCACTCTTTTCTCAATCAAGGTGATGCACTCTTCCCTAATAAATATGCACAGAAAACAAAAGAGCACATCAACAGCAATGGTAGTTTCCAAATGCCATCATCATCCAGGCACTAGCACTCTGAAGCACAGTTAAGCACACAAGGTCCTCAAAGTCCATAATGGTGATATGGTTAAGTTAAAACCAGAACAGTATCCCAAGGTAGTGAGATAAGGTGGGCTTGGTTCTGAGTTCAATGAATGAGCAGACGGTGGGTGCGTGGAATTTTAAAACTTCTTGTTCAACTGAGAGGCTTTACCAGTAAAAATGTCAACACATATGAATATCTCTACAAAATTAAAATTGGAGGGTAAGGAGAAATGAGAAAATGGGTAGCTGTGGCAAAAATATCATGAGCTGGCACTGCTACTGTTCATGGATGGGTAAAAGAAGAGGCAAAACTACGAAAATTTTAAAGAAAATGTTGATGAAACTGAAGGTTTAGAAAGAAAAATGATGAAATTAGAAAAAAGAAAATGAATTAGATAAAACACTATTTCTTTGTTTTTATGAACATGTTGTATCATGTTCATAAAAACAAAGAAATAGAAACACCCACTCATTATAGAAAAAGCAAAACTTTTAACAAACAAAAAAAAAACTTGTGCAGAAATAGAAACAAGCAATGGATGGTTTGGGGGCTTGCAGAAGAGGCATGCCATTGGGCAGGTACAAATTCATAGAGAACAGTAATCTGATGATCATGCAGCAGTTGCATTTCCTAGCAAACTGAAAAATCAGTTGGCTGAAGATGGGTTTAAAGATTAACAAATCTGCAATGCTGATGAAGCCGCTCTTTATTGGAAACTCCTTCCTATAAATTACAAAATTTTAAAAATAATAAAACTAACATAATTCAAAGAGCAGAAAACAATTCACACTACTATTTGCATCAAACAAAACTGGAACTTAAAAGACATGATGTATATAACTCAAAGTGCAAGGGTAGAGGTAAAATCCTCATTCATCATCAATAGCTAAATGTTGGTTGAAAGTTCTAATCAGAAAATTAAATCTGACAAAGATAATAATGATCCTATACAGTACTTAGTTGGACCAGCCAAGGCCCTAGGAATGGATGTTACTGAAAATGAACTACAAAAATGAAGTCGTATGGCAGTGGCGGCTCGTGGTGTAAAATGCTGGTGAGGCGAACGGTCTTGATGTAAATGTAAAACAGTAAAACGTATGTTATTGAAAAATATATAAATTCGTATAACGTTATACGAATATATATATATATATCTATCAGTGGCGTAGCAGGGGGGGGGGTCGTGGTTTGCACACCCCTTATTAGGCGAGACAGTTAGCTTTTTCTAAGTACGTTTTATAGATAATTTCCCTATTTAAATTCTTTGATTTTTATATAACTCGGAAAGCAATGTAATTTCTTGATAATAGAAGAGAAAGTAAAGCAAAGCGGCCAAAGAAGTTGCTTTATTAAATTTTTATTAAAACAACTATAATTTATTGCATTTTCTTCATTTTATTAAATTAGCTTCATTTTGTATTAATATTCAAGATGTGCGTACGTACCAATAGGAAAATATTTGTCGAAGCGCGCCCCCCCCCCCCCAAATTGTTATATGTACTTATACACAGTTATACAGCAGAAGTGCAGAACCCCCCCCTTCAAAAAGTTTCATGTCAAGAGCAGTATCCCCCATTGGATATCTTTGAAGTCCTGGGTTCGAGTCGGCTGAATCATTAAAATCCGCTGAGATTCGGAAGTCTCGTTAAGCCATTGGTCCAGGGTAAGCGGCGCCTTGTTATTAACAGCTGTAAACCCCATCCCTTAGGGCTCCATCCCATGTCATTTAGCCCTTATATACAAATATTATTAAACAGTAATGGAATAAAATTATAGAAATATATGAAACACGGCGTGGGAGTCTTTCTTCACGAAAAAATCCAAAAATTTTAGAGGAAAAATGTACATATACCTCTCTATATATGTGTGTGTGTAATATACGCTACTTTTGCAACAATATTTTTATGAAAACAATTATTCGATAATTTTACAACAAAGAAAGAAATATTTCACCAGTATTCTTTTATGTAATACACTTGAGCGAAAATACGCAATTTGCGCGGTTTCTTTAGCTAGTCAATGCGTCACTCACATCCCAACGCCAATCGGAGATCCACTTCTTAAAAAATTCAAAGTAAATCATTTGAATATAATTTTTTTTTCTCACGAAGTGTTTCTTGAGCTTGAATAAAAGTCACAGTTCGATTGGCATATTAGTGAAGGTGCATTTAGCACGGGTCACAAACTGAAGTCCAGGCTCGTGATAACTATGTACAGGAGAAGTCAAGCTAAGGAAGCACATTTCTATGTAAAAAAAGTATAAAATAATTTAAACCTGGAATTAAAAACAGGGGAATACGATATTAATTTGCTTTGGTCTCGAACAGAATGCTTTCAGTTTATTTTTTATAAATAAGTTCAATTCTGCGATCCTTTTTGGCTGCAAATTTGTCTATGATCAGATCATAAAATGGTTGAATGGACATTAGATGGTTCAGCAATTCTTTCTCGATTGAAATTTTAGCGAGTGAAGACAAACGATCTTGTGCCGTTGTATTACGGAGGTAAGTCTTAATTCTCTTCAAACAAGAAAAAATTCCTTTCAGCAGAAGAACTTGTTGACGCCAGTGTCAATACAAGAGAAAATAATTTGTAGGCTTCTGGTAACACCTCTTTCAGCTCGTTTTCTTTCATTGTTTTCAAGGTTTTCTGAAAACTGAGTTCCCTGAAGTTGTGATCATTATATAAAAAATCTAATTCGTTTTTTAGTCGTTGTGTGTCTGTAAAAATGTTTGGATAAATTTTTTTGAGAGTGTTAAGGGCACTGGATGGAAATGACTCTGAATAACTATGGTATTTTGAGCTGTCAACTAGCTGCAGAAACTCGAGCTTTCCCATATCTTCAAATCTGGTATTTATTTGGACTTTTATATATTCATGAATACACTCAATTAAATCATTCTGTATCGTTTTAGATTGTCCAGAAAATAAGCTTCGTATTTCTTCAAAATGTGCTTTTAATTCTGGGGTGCTCCTACGAAGTAACATTTGGAACATTTCCTTGAAATTACCTTTATTTAATGAGGAAATAGTTTCATCATGTCCTCGAAAAGGCAGTTCTTGCTTGCTTAGAACGACAACTAAATCAATTATATGTTCCATAAAAAGACTATTTAGTCTGACCTTTTCATTAAACTTGACTTTATGAAGAGCAGCATTTTCTTTGAGCATATCAGAAATAGTGTTTGTTTTTTTCCATTCGTTTTAGACCTACGTGGTTAGTTCTATGCTCTTTAGAGCTTTCGTGCAATTTTGCACTACGAGAAAAGTTTTTTAGATCAAAATAACCCGTTGTATTCCACACATTTTCTTATTGCTCAAAAGTAAACATGGCCAGCAAAGAGAGTTTGCTTGTAATAGCATCAGAAAGCCAGGGAAAAATCTCGTACTATGATTTATTGAAAGACCTAAAAAACGATTTGCCGCACTTCTTATCTTTAGATATTGAACTTATTATAGGTGTCGGTCTTCCAGATATGAGAACATCCTTGTTATCATAATCTTTCCAGTGTTTAAAAGGAATTTCTTCCAGAACACAAATCACGTCGCTTGTTGGGCCATTCATATTTTCCAACCAAAATCAAAATATGCTGTTTAGTAACAATAACAAAATGAAAAAAGAAAAACTCAACATTACTATGAACTAGCAAACACCCGCAGAAGAGAGGATTGAAAACACACTACAAAAAGTTAGATTCAAATACACTCTGACGAATAGTTAAAGCTACGTAGATCTCTTCGTACTCCAAAGCGTATAGGCGAACGGCGTCATCGCCTGTGAAACCACTTTTCACAAGGGTCATCTGCTCATTTTCCCGCGCCCATTGGATACACAATCCTTGGGTTCTCCAATAACAGCGGAGATGCGATTCCAGTTTAAGCGAAATGGAGGGTCGCCTCAGAAATTTCCTTTCTCTTACTGGAAGTCCGGCACCTCTTTAGGTAGACCTCGGACCGTGGGGGTAGGGGGTGGGGTTCAGTCTGTAGGGCTCTTCTCTGATCCCCAGTTCCCAAAACCGGCTTCTCATCGAGACGATTCAGCCGATCGCCTCTAAGCGCTTAAAACATGCAGCTGCTTTGCAAAAATAATGATTCATTCCTCTTCTCGAAAGCCTTTCTTTAACCATTCATGAATCACAATGTGAATTTCAGTGTTTCATTTATCCTGCAAAGTTCTTATATCTTTGTTACTGACAGAAGGTTGTTTTTTTTCTTTCACTTCTCATTCTGCGGAATTTCAGGTGAGGCGGCGCCTCACTTGCCTCATCTGACGGGCCGCCACTGTCGTATGGATGCTGAGGAACTCATTAAAAAAAATCACTCCTAACATTGTAGTAATACTATATTAGGAACAACACATGAACACTAAATGGAGTGATCAAGAAGTAGAAACATTGTCACCAGCAGTCATAAGTAAGAAAGAAACTGTTGATAGGTTGGAAAAGGCTTACAAAATATATGAATCATGCAATTTAAATTACATAACTGAGATGCAATTGGTATATTTTTATGCTTTAATTTCAAGTGGACACATGAAGGTAAAAGAAGCAATCGACTTTGGACCGTTTTTTTGACCAAGACATATCTAATATTATGACATGATGAATGCCTTTTAGCAAAACTGCAAAGTATGAATGAATGACTTATGTAAGAATCTTTTCTGAATTGCAACTCTGTTAAAAAGCCAAAACGAAGTTTTTCCTTCCTTTTGGTACAGAAAAAATTAGATCAATGTTTAGATTCTTCGCCAAAATTTTACTTGCTTTCTTTGCACTAAGGTCATATAGTGTATAATCAAATGTAGACACGTATGCATATTTACAATTTAATTATGCAAATTGTTCACTACATCTGGACAAATTTACAAATAATCATTATATCATACATGGTTTCAATTTTTTTATTATTCTGTCAAGTTCCTTGGTTATAATGCACCACTGGAGACCACACATATTTTACTTGTCTTCAGAGAGGCACAAAATAACCAGCGGCAACTGTATCACCATAAATATATGTATTTCACACTTCATCTGATTAATTATAATGCATAGCACTATAACAATTACAAAAGAAGGCAATGCTGCTACGTATATACATATGGAGAAAAAATTTCATTATTCTAAAGTGAAAAGACACATTACTGATGATGGTAGTTTAAATATCACATGCCTGTGTCCTTGCGATGAAATAGTTTAAAATACAATTGCGAAGAACTCTGCAAAAGTTCTAAAATAAGCAATTTAGCAGCTATATAAATTTGAAATTCTCTCACACTATCATCTCTTACTTGCTAAAACAAAAATAAAATCTCAAAAAGAAGAAACAAATTAAAAATATGCTTCTTTTCATCTCTCTCTTTTTGGATCTTTTCATATTTCTTTTTCTCATCCTGATATAGCTTCAGAGTTGTGCATTATGCACTCTATATTTTAAATAATTTCTGAAAGCAAGAGATTATCTGAAATGGTTTCAAGGGTTAACCTAGGTAAGAAAAGTCAATGAAAAAAAAATAATGAATGTTGAAAAAATGAAATATTGTAACATTTTACAAAAGCAGATGTGTTGTATGCTTTTATCAGCAGAATATTTTCTTTTAACTGCAACACGGGAGATATTTGCTGAAAATGAGCAACATTTGCAAAAGAAAAAAAAAGAGTGGGGACGAGATGAATTACATTATTAAAGGAAGATAGACAACAAGGTTTTAACTTATTATTTTTTATGCTTTCCAACTGTAGGTTAAAGAAGCGTATATGCTCCAGCTTTGTCCGTCTGTCTGTCCGTTTGTACGCACGCACGCACGATAACATGTAAAAATGGTTAGATTTCGATGAAATATTAGTATGTGGTAGGGGGCGAACCCTATTGAAAATGGGCAAAATGTGGTCAAAGGTCAGGACATAGGAGCGGGATGCATTCAATTGCAATTATGCATCATAACTTGCGTGACAATGGTTTGATTTCGATGAAATTCTAGTATGTGGTAGGGGACCACCTGGGGACGAATCCTACTGAAAATAGGCGAAATGGGATCAAAGGTCGGGACATAGGAGCGGGATCCA